>CM061117.1:419645-1845042 GCA_030770115.1 Daphnia galeata | reverse complement strand
TGTTTTTTTGTCGAGGGAATGAATCGGATCGATTCTCCCATTCAACAAAAAAATTGGGGAAATAATAGCGTACACAAAATTTAAAAAAATGAATTTAAATGTTAGAAAAGAAAAAGAAGAAAAAAAAAATAAACTCCCCGCATTTTTTTTTTTTTCATTTCATTTTATTTATTTTTTTTCGTTTTTTTTCTGCGCGTTTAAATTTTATTTACTTGTTGCGCTTCTATCTTTATTTCCTTTATTTTTTTTTCTTTCTTTTTTTTTTGATGTAATCTTTCCCCCGCATCTAGTCCAATGAAATGCCATTCAACTCTCCTACCGAGACTCTATGCTGCTGATGCTGCTGCTGCTATATAGCAAAAGGAGACACGCGATATATACTATCGGTCGCTCGTTCGTCCTCTCATCTTGTTATCCTTTTGGGACGCTGTGGTATATACATATATACTGTGGTCTCCTCATCTGCGCCATCCATCGCCTTCTTTTCTCTCTCTCGTCCGCTTTGGACTTTGAACTTTGATATCTTCTATACGTTGTGACGATGCGAGCTTGATATTTTCTATAAAAAAAGAAGAGAAGAAGAAGAGCCAAAAGGTAAAAAAGCAGAGACTTGTATCAGCGGCCGTAAATCCTTTCCCTCCTTATTTCTCCCCCCCCCTTTGTTTTTTTTTTTTTTTTTTTTTTTAACAGCAAATAAGAAACTGCATCAGATGCTGGAGAGAGTTCTATATTTCCCCCCTTTGGATTCTTCTTATTCAAGAATGAAATGATATGCTGCTGGTGCTGGTCACACAGAAAGAAAAAAAAGAGGGAAGAAATCCCTTTTTTTAAAAAAATTCTAAACAAGAAGTTGATTATGCCAACAACACCTGGGACAAAAAAACAAACAGTAGAGCTCGTTATCGTTTAGCGCGCGCCATTACAGTCATAAACCGAGCCCCATTTTAGCGGTCACTTGTGTTTTATTTTTTAAAAAAACTTTGACTTATCATCATCCACACTTTTATGTTTTTTTTTGTTTTTTTTTCTTAAAAGATGAATCCAATCAAATAAAAGAAAACAAAATATATATATAAAAATTCGAAATTGCTGGTTCAGTCTTTTGATTTTTGGAGCGACCGGGTTTTGTTTTGTTCGTCGGTGCTGGATTTAGAGAAAAAAAAAAAGTCATCACCCACAGTAGCTGGGCACCATCAGCCTTTTTCGGTGTTTGTTGTTGTTGTTGTTCTCTCTCTTTTGTGGCTTTTGTTGTTGTTGTTGCTGCTGCATCTTTGACTTTGATGTTTTTCTTGGACGTAGATAGATGTAGCGCGTAATACCTCCAGCAGCGTTCTATATCTCTCTCTCTCTCTCTATAGTATATAATAGCAACAGCAGAAACATTTTGGATGTATAGACTGAGCGACCGAGTCAATCACTACATCCTCAGCCAGCCAGCCACATCGTCTATATAGAGAAAAGGTAATCGATATTTTATGAAAAACAAGAAGTAGAAGAAGAAGAAGAAATGCAGTAGTAGAGTGGCAATCGGCACTGTCGGAGGGCTACCCGTGTTTGTTATGTGTCTGAACTGTGTATTTTTCGCTGTGTAAGCAATCACCGGTCAAGATCTCTCTCTATAGCAGCTATAGTTCTATGTATGTATAAAATAGTCAAAACAAGAAATAAAGCAGCAGCGCTATACATACACACACAGGGCAGTCGCCGCCGCCGCGCATATAATATCCATATAATATAAATAAAAACACACAGCAGCAGCAGCAGCAGCAAGAAAAATAAAAACAAAGCAAGTTAAACCGAAGAGGGGGTTTGATTTATTCATTTTATATATACATCCAAGATTTTTTGAAATAAAGGACGACGAGGCTTTGTACGTATATATATAAACCCCCTCCATTGGTTGTGAAAACTCAACCTTAGCTCCTATACTACTATATATACCTGCTGATGTTTACTTCTTTCTTCTTCTTTTCTATGTATACTGACTGGCTGGCTACTGCTAGATTACCTGGTTGGTGGTGGTGAATGTGGAGAAGAAGAAGAAGAAGAAGATTCTTATCGTCGCACTTGACTCCAGGTTCTCTCTTTGGTTTGAACTGCTGCTGCTGTATTTTTTATAAAATAAGAAATGAAGAAGAATTTGCCCCCTGCACGCGTCATGATGAGCAGCACGATTTTCCGTTTTGTTTATCCAAACAGAGAGAGAGAGAGAGAGAGGGAACTCTTCTGGTATATTGCTGACCTCTTGGATCAATCGGAATGAAATTCGTGACCCATCCAGCTCCCTGTTGGCGCACCGCGCATCTAGTGACTCTACAACAAACAGACATAAAAAAAAGAAAGAAGAAGAAGAAGAATCAGGAGCCAAACAGTGAAGGCATCGACATCATGCTGGGCAGCTGCTGCTGCTGCCGGCCCTTGTGCTGGACGAGATAGAGCCCCGACGTACTACTATACACGTTCGTCAGCATTGCAGAGGGAAATATTTAGAGCTACCGAATGATGTGTGAAACATTCCACATCGTATCCCACGCTCTTTCGTGTGATTGTCTACGAGTAGAGCACAACATAATCAAATACATTTTTATACAGCAACATCTTCAGATATATCGCAGCCAATTGTCTCTCTTCAGAATAAATCATCGACAAACTATCGGTTTTCAGAATTGAGTTTAATTTAAAATTCAAAAAAAAAAGAGCTGGAAATGTTATTTATTTTTTGAAAAAATATAGATAGAAGAGAGAGAGAGTGGAGCCACTTGTATACGGTATATGGACGTTTTGGTTCTGACATGTTCAAGGAGAATAATAAGAAAGAAAAAAGAAACCCCGAATAGAACAAGATGAAGAGTGTTTCTTCTTCTTTCAAGTTGTTGCTACTTCTTCTGTGCTGGCGCTTCTGGCGTGTTGATGGTTGAAACAAATCGAGAGACAGCGCAGCCAGCCTCGTATAGCCCCCATAGCACCAACATCTCTTGTGTATAATATTTAAATTTACCAAGAAGAAGAAGAAGAAGAAGAAGAAGAAGAAGAAGAAACGCGATGACGGCGTTTATATATCTACTACCTCTTGGGCTCTTCTTATACATATTTTCTATCTTTTTTGCTTTTGTTTTGTGTGTTTCGTATAGGCCAGCATTTCTTTTTATTATCGTCTTGGCCTATCGAAATGTCGGAGACGAGACAAGCGTTTTTATCCTGACAAGTGCCAAATGCATACATCAACTTTGTTATTTTCTTGTGCTGCTGATGCTCTTTAAAGTCCCTCTTCAAACTGTTTCAGCCATTCGAAATCGATGTGGAAGATCTCTCCCAGCACAGCACATCTTCCCGACACTTTGTTTCACACAAAAAGTGTTTTTTTCCAGCTCTCATCCCGACACAAATCCAGTAGATAGATACGAATATATGCTGTACTTGTTTCTCCATTCAAAAGAATAAAAATAAATTTTTGTATTATTTGGATTTTTTTTTAAATTCCAATTCATTCAAGAAATTTTAATAAAAAAAGAATCAACTAGAAAAAATTGAAAGGAAAAAAAATTGATTGATTTTGTTATATGAATTTCATTCCTGGAAAATGACCCACAGTGTTTTGATTCAGCATGAAATCAATTCGAAATTATATTATACATATAAAAAATGCTGGGCCAGCCAGTAGCTCCAGTCTTTTTAAGGCTGCTGTTGCTCCTCAAACGGTGTTTCATCAAACACAAACTCAAATAAACGCACACACAAAAAAAAAATATATAAATAAATAAAAACGGGAGCCTCTTTGACAAGGGGTGTGTGTACGTAAGCACGTCTCGATGTTGACTCGACACAATTTTTTAAATTTTCATTTTTTATTTCTTCTTCTTTGTCTTTTGACCGATAATTATATACACAGCCAAACATAATACAAGAAAAAAATGTAGAACAAAATTTTTGGTTGGAATTTTATTTATTTTTTTTTTTTTTTTGTAAAATGACCAACTGGAAATGATCCAATCGACCATGACTTTACGGGAATCTAACGTATATACAAGTTAGTTGTGTCGGCATGTCTCGTGCGGTGGCCTATACAAGGAGGAGTCGGCGTAACAAGGAGGAGAAAAAAAAAATGAAAATAAATGGAGATTTGTTTATTTATTCTAAATTACTTTTTAAAAAATCACCGAAATTGGAATTAGAAAAAAAAGAATTTTTTTTCAAAAAATTCTGGTGATGATTAATTGGCGAGCAAACAACACAAAAAAAGTCGACTCGTCATATTTGTATTGGATTTATTTTGTATAGTGAGATCGCTTTATTTGGACATGTATCTTTGTTGTTGTCATGGCAACGCGCTAGCGTGGATTGTGCTGCCAATAATAACTTGTTGGACGAAATAAACTCGTCTTTAAACGCGCTGTCGAAGAGAGAAATCAAATGAGAAAGAGTTTAGTCGACCGCGAGAAAAAACGTTTCAGAGTCGAATTTTTAAATTTTTGGGGGTTTTTTTCGGGATTGACGAAAACCGTCAAAATCGGGATGAATCTCATCATCATTTCCTATATTTGAAAATGTATTGAAGCGGAATCAATATACAAGGAAATATACGCGAACGATAAAAAAAACCTGATTGTTTACCCATCAGCCCCCGAAAACCAAAATTCAAAATTTTTTCACCGGACTAAAATGGCCGGGACCATTTTTTAAAAATATATAAATTTATAATTGAAGTAGTACATATATATATAGAAACGACAACCTGTTTTTATTTGATTTCAAATTTTTCATTCATTATTTCATTCATTTTCTGACGAATATGTGTTTGTAATGATAACTTTTCGATTCATTCAGTTTTGTGAAAATAATTAGAAATATAAACAGACGATAAAAAAAATAGACGTGAAAAAGGGGCAAAAAAAAAATGTTAAAATTAGTTTTTGCGTCGGCGATATACTCTTGTTGTTACGTGTCATGTCGCAAGACGAACAGAGAAATGAAAGAAATGCTCTTTTTTTCTTCCTTAAAATATATTTTCTATCTTGTATTTATATCCTAGCAATCCGGAGGAGCAAACAGGCCGGCCATCAATAAAATATTAAAAAAAAAAAAAAAAATAAAAAAGATTTTGATTTTTTTTTTTATTTCATTTTATTTCAAAAAGATCTAGACTAGTGAGAGAGAGAGAGAGAGGAGAGAGACCGGCGGGGTATATAGGTCCCAATATTATCGCATCGTCATCGCGACTGCACTATAAAAAAATAAGCTTACACACAATCATCATAATTAATCATACCGAATCATCTCCGTATCGAGACAAGTTCTTTTTTTCTTTTTTTTTCTTTTTTGCTTCTTTCGCCTTCAATAGAAGAAGAAGAAGTGAAAAAATAATTTTTTTATATTTATTCCTTGCCCCTTCAGAAAAAAAAAGAAAGATATTTAGATCAGACAGAGATACACATTTGTATATATATATACACAGACACAAGTGTGTGTGTGTGTGTACCCTTCGACTATAGATAGTGTGATAGGTGTTGCTTGTGATGGACCGCGCGAATCATCATCTTTAAAAAAAAAATATTTATAAATAAAATCAAAAATGCTGTGCGCATTTTTTATATATATTTTTTCGGTTGTTATTAACCCCCCGGATAACTTTCTCTCTATACATATAAATATATATTTTGGCTCGTGTTTCCAACGGCCATACCTGTGAGTGTGGGGTTTTTTTATTTCAAATAAAACACCTGTGTAGGTAGATCACCTAGATTTTTCTCGTTTAAAAATAGCGGAAAATGAAGTTGGTCGATGATGAAAAGCTCACGAGTGGAACCATCTCATTCATATGGGATGATGATGATGATGAGCGTACAGGAGGAAGATTAATATATATTTAGGAGGAGGGACCGTGACCGTCAAGCTATTTTCATTGATGGACCCATTGTGTTTGTGTATTCTCGACGGAATACAGGTGTCGCATCAGCCAAAACATCCGCGCATATTCCTCGATAAAGACGCAGATTTTTTTTGTCCTTCCTGAAATTTATGGACACACCTGTGGTGTGTGGTGGTTGCCCCTTTCTAAAATTTTAGAAACATTTCAATTTATACATTTTTTGAAAATCTCATTTAAATTTTTTTTTTTTTTACCCCCGATGACTCTGCAGAGGAGAGAACCATTTCAGAGTCATTCCAGACGGATGAGGTCAGTGTATGGATATAATGTCGCCTAGTTTTGACATGTTCCACTCTCTTCTTCTTCATATCCTTTGAAAAAAAAATAAAAAAGAAAAAAAAAAAAAAAAAGAGTTGAGCAACAGAGATTTGAACAAACGCGATAACATTATATTATTATACATATCTTTTTTAAAAGAAAAAAAATTCAAAGAGTTGTTATTGTGGGACCCATCAGAAATGACGTATTATGACCGTTTGGAAAAGTAAAACACAAAAGAAAACGACGTTTTTTTCTTTCTTCTTCGTTCTTTTTTTGCGCATTTCTGCGATATGTTCTGCTGTGTTTGTTTAGTCCGGATAATTTATCGCCGATTTTTATTACCCGACTAGAAAGAAAAAGAAAAATAGATAATAAATACAAGTCAAATGCGCGTGATTATTGGCACCGTATAGTCCATTCTCTTTCAACTTGTATTGTTCTCCAAAAAAAAAAAAAAAAAAAACTCAACATTTTTAAAAATATGTACAAGTTAAGACATTTTCATGTAGTAGACAGAGGTTAACCTGCTGGCTGCTGGGGAGATGCTCTTTAAAATAGAAATGGGACACACAATAGATGAGACGGAGGAGAATATAGGAGGACAACAGCAGAGTGGGACCAGTTGTCATTTTTACAAGAGAATTGCTGTGTGGTTCCATATGAAGAGAAAGAAGCCATCAAACACATTGATTCCGGTATGTTACTCATCTACTATATGGAGTTTCGCCTTCTTTTTTTACCACCTATATGCCTCACCAACAACAACAACCGAATGGTTAACTTCTTCTTTACTCACTAGGGTAGAGGGGAACACAAAAAGAATAAAAGGGACAACACCATCCACCAACGTCGCAGGCGCGCACACATCAGCAATTTTCCTTTTTTTTCTTTTTGTTCAAAAGGGAAAAAAATACCAGCCCCCCGTGTTCGTCCATAGGAGGTCCTCTTTTCTTTTGGGTTCCAACCACAGGTGACATTTGTCTTTTTTTTTATATATATTTCTTTTTAAAAAACATTTTGTGAGTCAGTGAATCTCCACACACCACACACACACACAAAAAATAAATAAATAAATAAAAAAAAAAAAAGGGACAACTACTACTACTACACACACACAAGTGGAGTGGGACTGGACTCTGGCCCCGCAGCACACACAACAAATATAGCCAGGCGAGGCACTGATTCTTTCTTCTTCTTCTTTCCCTTCAACTTTTCAATATATCATCAAGTGCGCGGCTAATTTGAACACCCATCACAACCTTTTTTCTTTGATTGTGTGGAACCTACGACCAGCATCAGCTGCATGGGCGCACAATTTCGTTGTTGTTATACATATAGACGAGTCAAACAGGTGACATGTTTTTCATGTACTGCGGACCACAGCCCATCTCTTCAAGAGATCCATCAGCTGCTGTATACAATTTCCCATTCATGTCTTGTTTTGAGGTTGTAGAAAACGGCCCCCCCGACGGTGCAATAACATTCCCTGATGAAATGCAAGTACACGGGGTCGATATTGTGTGTTGTCCTACCTGCTGCGGTTTGGTGTGTCAACACTGTTGCACTCTACAACGTCTCTACCTAGGTGGACACTTGAACAAACGAAATGAGGACCAGTAGAAAACGCAGAATATTGACGTACCTATTTTTTTGAAGAATCTTATGGAAATCTGAATATAAAAACACAAGTTTTTATTTATATAAAAATAATACCTGAAAACGCGGGTTTGTGGACTCTTGAGTTGTTTTATCTCAATCGGTAATCGAGAGGAGCAGAGGAGAAGAAAACCAAAATGTGTGTGTCTTTTGTGTGTGCTGTTGTTGTTGTTGTGGTTATCTCTTGAGATAGTTTAGAAAAAAGAAAAGAAGACAGCAACAACAGTTTTTTTTTAACCCCAGAGCTTTATACCTATATATGGACTCCGTTGGTCGTCTAAATAACCTTTTTTTGGCCATCGCAAGTCGTCGAGCTCTTTACGTATTTACGAGGTCTGCTGGGCATATAGAAATCCTTTTTATAACATATAGTTACGCAACGGGTCGCGGTAGAAGAAATAGAAAAAGGTTATGCACATAAACTAGGGCCAACTTATTTTGGAGAGACGACCGGCGCTTGTCATGGACCTTCTTAATTTATATAAATATCCACACTGTACTATACTTGATTTTCAATAACGAATTATTTCGTATATTTTGTTTCAATTATTGAACAACAATGGCCACGGGTTGAAATTCTATACGAAAAAAAATTGAAATTCAATTGCCTTTTGTGATGATGATGAGAGATCGTCGCCGAACAAAATCCAAAATCCCGTTTGTTTTTGTTTTTGTTTGGTTTTTCGGGGAGATGCGGGAGAATCTTTGATCTGGTCGTTGGTTCGTTTGGTTAAGTTTTTTCTTCTCTTTCTTTCTTTTTATGGTTATTACTAATGTACCATCAATATAATAGGAGCAGAATAAGAAATAGAAGAAAGAAAAAGAAAAAGAAAAGTCGTAAATCAATCGAGACGAAAGATCTGATTATATTGTGACCAGCAGCCAGCCTGTGGGGAAAATATATATCTAAAGATTGTGATGGAATACATTATTCACAAGTGAAACATACCCGCAAAATAGAAATTTAAAAAAATTAAAATTAAAATCGATTAAGTTTTTGATTTTACGTCATCGTCACCGGTCCCGACAACTTGTTTTTTTTTTTCTCTCCCATTTTTTCAAAAAGAAAAACATGTCGCTTGTGCGAGCGTCCCAAACTTGGACGCGCACGACACAAAACAAAAAATAAAATAAAAATAAAAAAATTTATATTTATTCCGTTGAACGTGTCAAATACAAACAACAACACAATATTATTATTATCATTTTCTCTGGTGCCCCAGGTGATTTTCAATGATATAATAATTTTTAAAAAAATAAAAAATAATTTTTCGATCGCCACCAGATGGCTTGACTAGATGATCTCATCAAAACCATGTATATACACCACCAGCACCAGCAGGAACAACCCTCTCTCCCACCATTCTATCTAAACTTTACACATATACTATAGCGCATATTCCTCTCCGACTTGGTTGAACCCAACCATCTCCCAACCAAACCACATTGGGGTTCTTCTTATTCAGTAAAAAGACCCTGACGATGAAGAAGAAGAGATTTAATCTCTACGCTAGCGCTCAGTGTTTAAGACCAGGGGCAGAGACAAGTCACAAATCACGTGACCGTTTGTTTTTCTCTTCTTCTTCTTCTTCTTTCCTTGCTGCGCTTCTGCTTATTCAGCTTCTTTCTCTCCGTAATATTTCACGTTATTTATCATATTATAGTTGTGAAGGTGGTAACGCGATATCCGACCGTCTTGGCTGTGTGCTGTGCACCATCAACAGGAGAATTCAAAGACTTGTTGGACTTGCGTATTTTTAATATAAATAAATGTAGTATTACGCAATTGTGATATTATTTTGTTAATAATAATAATATAGCTGCTAGATACACAGACACAGACACAATAAGATGTGACAATGTATTCCGATTCATATCTTTTTCGCGTCATCTTTGAAAAAAGGAAAACAATTTTTGAATGATTTTACGACGTCGTTTGATTTCAGACGGAAAAAAATTCAAATAAAAATTTATTGATGTCAAAGTGTGAAAAAACAACAACGTCATCGATGGCAAACGTCAATAATAACACGGGAGACTAGAGTTGGAATGACGCAATGATGAATATATACAGCGCACAACAGATAAGAACTCTGTATATAAGCTGTTCTCAATCAAGATCTGGTTTCTTATTTATTTTTTGTTATTTTTCTAAATAAATTCTTTTCATTTTGATGAAAGATCGCGGTGCAATGAGCGTTGGTGTGCCATTCGCTCATCTTAGTCACTTCACATTTGCGACACTTAATAATAATATACCCAAAAAGAAAAAAGATATATCGGATGAATTCATATATATGTTGACGCGTTCCTCTTTTGTTTTCACGTTTTTTATCTTTATTGTATTTATTTATTCAGAAAAAAAAAAAGAGGAGAGCAGAGAAAAGGGGGGCCGGATATAAGGGGCCAAGTCAAAATGTAGTCTTTCACGTGATTGGTCGCTCCTGACGTCAACAGGAGGTGTATGTGCATACGTGAGTGTGTCTCTCAGTCAAATCGGCAATCGAAAAACAGACCCTCCTACTTCTCCATCCTCTTTATCAGGCAGCCCAAAAAGTTCCGTCCCCAGGTGTCTAAACCCCAGAGGGCTCTGTGTCCTATCCAACCTTCTCTCGGCTGCTGCTGCTGTTGTTACAAGACGAGTGGCTCAGGTAGTTGGACGAGTCATTCACAAGGTGAAGCTCTTGGTCGACACATCACGAAAATCTTCCTTCTTATAAGAAAAAGACAAGTGCGGGTGGCAAAGGTAGAAAAACATAAGTGTGTCTCTGCATAAACTCGACGAAAAGGAACCAAGTGACAATCTTTTTAGAGTGCGCGTTTCTGTTTGTCGTTTAATTGAATTTTTGTTCATCAAATTCGATTGAAAAAAAAGTTTTTGGTGCTGCGCATTTTTGAAATAGAAAGGGCGAAAAGAGAGAGAGACATCAAAATGTCTGACTTCCAAGAGGTAAGAATTCAAAATTTCAAATTAATATTTTGTTTTTAAAAATCATTTCATTTTTTTTTTAAATTTGAATTTTTGATTGAAATAGATTTGGCAAGATATTGAAACGGTTTTATTGGGTTCGGCTCCGGCTGCTGCTCACGCCGTCAACCCATCACTTTACGCCAATAACAATCGACTAGAATTGGCCGAACAACATTGCGCCTATCCACAACAACAACAACAACAACAACCGAACGTCGCAACGGCCGCATATTCGTCGCTGGAAATGACACCGTCGTCATCGTCTAATTCTTCCGCCCAGCAATTGCGTTCATCGTCCGGCACATTGGCCGTCGAGGCCCCGTTCCAGCACCATCCGTCGGCAAATACTCAACAACAACAACAACAGCAACAACAATCGTACGCGACTGAAACGATGGCCTACAATTATCACGGCCAACATTATCACCATCAAGAGTGTTCGGCCAGCAGTTCTGGTCCGGTTTCAACGTCGTACCCGTCGTTTTACAACTACCGGAAGGAAGGCGGTGCCGCTGTAGCCGTTCCATCCGCTTCTGCCGCCGTGGCAGTCACGGGCGCTAGTTCGGCGTATCCGGTCATCAAACAGGAACTCCAAGACGTTGCGACAACAACACCGACAACAACATCTGAATTGAGTAGTTATTCGGCGGCAACTGCGGCTCATCATCAGGGCTCCGTATTTCCTTCATCCGCAGAGGGACTGGCGTCCACAATCATCATCGCATAATGACGTCGGCGTCGCAACAGAATTATTACCCTTACCATTCGGAATCCGGATATAACGGAGTCCAACAGCAACAACAACACGCTGCTGCTGCTGCTGGTTATCACTACCATCATCATCATCATCAACAGCAACAACAGGGTCAAATGTCCACCGCCCACAACTCCGGACAGCGTTTACGGTCATCAACAACAAACGGCCACTCCGTCGGCTTCAATGAGTCGACTCATCCAACAACAACAACAGACTCAGGTTTTGATTGCGGAAGAATATCAACAGCATCCGCACTATTACCACCACCAGCAACAGAAACAATCACCTGCACCATCATCAACAACAACAACAACAACATCAGAGTCTACAGGGACAGATTCCTCGACTGGTTCCGGCATTGACTCCTCCGTCATCTCCGCATTTGAAAGGTCAGGTCCAACCGGTCTCAGGTGTCGTCCACTCCATCGGCCGCAGCGACGGCCGGATCTGTCCGTCCCCGTCGCCGACGCACTTGGGGTAAAAGGCGGGTGATTATTCACAACCTGTTCGCACTCGGGATGCGCCAAGACGTACACGAAATCGTCACATTTGAAGGCCCACCTGAGGACGCACACGGGCGAGAAAACCTTACCAATGCTCGTGGAAGGGATGCGGATGGAAATTCGCCCGATCGGATGAATTGACGCGACATTATCGCAAACACACGGGCGATCGTCCGTTTCAATGTCGACTGTGGCGAAAGGGCATTCTCCAGATCCGATCATCTTGCCCTGCACATGAAACGGCACATTAGCGTTTAAAATAGTTTCACGCAACAAGTTTTTTATTTTTTGTATTTTCTAGTCAACATTTTGAATTTTACTAATTTTGATTGTTTGTTTTTTTTCAAACCCATTTGATGTTGAATTCATTCGATTATTTCCAGCCTTGTATTTTTTATGATGATTGTGGTCCCCTCTTCTTTAAATAGAAATATATTTTTCTAGCATTGCACACCTATCATTCTATATATAGGCCTATATACAATATACAAGATTATTAAAAAAATAATAGCCCAAAACCCTTTTTTCTCTATTTTATACAGAAAAAAGAACAAAAAAAAAAATAAAGAAATGAATTGGAATAATTGCAAAATAAATTAGAGAAATGATTCGCAATATTTTGATGACTATTATTTTTGTCATATCGTTCAAATTTCGCGCGTTATTGTTATGTAGTATATTTTCGATGGATTCCTGCATGATGTTGATGTTTGTTTTTTTTTAAATTGACTTGAAAATTTTTGTGAATCGACATGTTTCTGATGGTTGTGCTCTGAAAACTGCTGCCTTTTTTTTCAAAAAATATAATTCTAAAATGAAAAAACCATTTCTTTTTCGTGTATTATGAATTCCGTACATTTTCGTGTGTCGCCTATTATCCTGCTGTACAATTCATTTTTCCGAAATATTTTTTGGTATTATATTATACAAAAAAAAAAAAAAAAGTTGAAAACAGTGGACAAAAAAAAAAATGATTTTTGTATTTATTTTTTAATAAATAAGTCAAAACAATTTCTGGGTCCGCTTCTATCTGGAATCAACAGCCAATTAACCCTTTTTTAAAAAGGGTTCAAGGGGGGTTGACTGATGGCTCTCCGACGAACAACAACAAAAAAAAGATGATTATCTTCTATATATTTTTTGATTCTTTTTAATGGCCATCAGGATGAGCAGCCAGCCAGCCAAAGTTGAAACGGTGGTCAACTCCTATTCTTCGATTCTTTTGAATGATTTGAGACACTCTTTTTTCAAACTATTGATGGCCAAAAGGAGCGAGAAGAAGAAGAGTCGAAAGATTCTTCTCTTTTATGTGATTGATGTGTTTATATGGTGTGGACACTATATACCCGTGACCCTTGAAGTTGTCCATTGATTAGAACTCACCCAGTGAAAATATATGAAAAAAAAAAAGATGAAGTCCGGCTACATATATACAACATTAGTTCCTCTATAGTCACAGAGGTGCAAATGGAATAGACCGAGGGTGGTCTCAATCCATGTGAACTGTATCCGTCTGACAAAAAAAAAAAACCCCTCAAAGTGCAGTTGATTTTTGTTTGCCCTGCCCTGTGTGTATATGTGTGGAAAGGCTTTGACAATAGTCGGACATTTGGGCCATCGTCTCGCCACTTTTGGCGGATGTCTGCCTTATTCTACTTGACCCAAACATATGTATATATCTCTTTTATTTATTATTTGTTCAAATTGTGAAAATAGTAAGAAAATAACATGTCCAATATTATTCCTTTGATTTCATTTTATATGGAATCGTCACTTTGCTGTGTTGTGCATGTGACTGACTGGCTGCTACTATGGTGTATAAGTTCCTTATAGGGACATTTGATGAATTGATGGGGGTGATGATGAGTCCTGATGAGTCGAGCCAAGTCCTTCAAATCAACTCTTCGGTCGGTTGGTTATTGTTTAGCGACACGACAATGATATGATAGACAACGGTCTATAAGATCGTCATTAACCAACTCCATCTTCTCTCTTTAGAAGAATGTAGGTCTCTTTTCTCTCTCTCTACACAATAATAATATTATATAGTTATAATATTATTAGGGGTCTAGAGCTGATGATGCACGTCAATGTCATTTTGAATATAAGAGAAGGGGGGGGGGACCTTATAAGAGGCGGCTCGATCATCGCAGATGATGATGATGATGAGTTTTAGAAGAGAGAGAAAACTTTTTCAAATTCGTGTTCATTTCTCATCATCATCATCATCGATATATCGTTTGTTACTGGGTATATATTCTGATTATAGAGGAACGTCCAGACTCCTTCAAATCATTTAATGACGAGTCGATGTATATATGAGGAAAAAATATTTATCAAATCACACCGGCCTTTTATGGCGACTCTTTATTTCAAAAATAAGTTGGGTCAAATGTTTTTTAGGCCTAAAATTTCGATTCATTCAACAAACTATATTCCATCACAAACTGGAAATAATATCATTTCCCGAATATTCATTTAATATTCAGGACTATAATTTATCAAAAGACCAACTACTATACACAGCCAACAAGAAGAAGAATCATCATCTTCTTATTTTCTTTGTGGTGACAGTAGACCAGTGCTCCTGATGTTTGTTCCTCCTGGTCTCTTTTTTCTATATAAGAGGACTCTTTCTCAACAAGGTGAAAATATAAAAGCCAACGCGACATGTAGCTCTGTCGTTTCTCTCTGTGTTGATGCTGTGCTCTAGTCATTGACTAATCGACTTCTTCTGCGGCCGGTTTTTGTATTTAAAAAGAAATATATATATATTTTTTTTTCCTTTTTTCTTTAGCTGAGCTGAACTCACCTGTCATTAATTTCCAAACACCAACCAGAAGCGCGCTATAGTCTTCTTCTTGTTATTTTTTTTGTTCAAGAAGAAGAAGAAGAAGAAGAAGTGGCTGGGGCGCTCCTGTCGTCCGTCGTGTGGCACGCTATATAATGCCCCCGACGTTATACAGCACGTCCTATATCGTCAGAGAGTCACACACACGCACATGCACAGAAGAAGAGACCCTGGCCTATAAGCTACAATGGTGTTGAACAAGAAGAATCACCTTTCTTTCTTTCTTTCTTATACTTGAACAGCTAAAAGCTCTTGGCCATCACCAAAAAGTTGTTGAGAGGTTCTTTCTTTCTTTCTTTCTTTCTTCCTTTTCGTGCTGGAGGAATCCATTATTTTTTCGAATGCTCGGCCACCGTGTCTCTCTCTCTGTAGACTCACACACATGTGACTTTATACTATATAGGTGAAAAAATGCTATTAGATTCTATACACATACACTTAGAGGTGCGCTTTTTAGCACCTCAACGAGCGTTGTGTGTGTGTGTGTTTAGATTTCCACTGACGGCCGATTCACTTGACACCCCTCGTTTGCCAAAACAAATCACACGGTGTGATGTGTCTACTATATTTTCTATCTCTTTATATTTAAAACGTGATTTAAATTTATAAATTAAATTACAAAATGATTTTTTTGAAAGGATCGTCAAGAATGTTGATATTATAAGATATAGCGGCGCTATGTGTGTATAGTATAAGTCTTGTTAAGTTGATGTGACCATCGATATGTTGACTTTGGTGTTGACTTCTTCTCTATTTCCAGCGACTGGCTACGATGAACAAAATAATGTCGAGTCCATCTCTCCAGTCAGGGAGCCAACACAAATAATCTTTTCTTATATTCTTCTTTTACTTCGTTGTGTTGTTGTTCGGTTCCGGAACACACAGACAGCCAGTCACAGAGGAGATTGGAATGTTCTTCTTCTTTAAACAAGTGGGAGGTTATATTGACTCGACTATTATGTTATATACCGTACCCGCTCTGCTGTCTCTATACTCTATAAGTTTAAATGAAATGCGATACTCGAACAATATATTGACTTAACTCAGAGATATTTAGGAAATAACCTTAGGCCTAGGATATGCCAGTAAATGGATTTAGAATTTAAAAAAAAAAAAATGGCAAAGAGACATTTCCGGGGGCCTAAAAAACATACACAGCAGCAGAGAAGGAGAAAAGTTTGTGTGACCGGTCCATTGATGGTGCGGATGATGAGATTCTTCTTCACCCCCCTGCTGACCTTTTCGAACTTGAAAAAATGTGACACAAAAGAGGAAAAAAAAAAGAAAAAAGGAACGTGACTAGAAGCCGGTATGGCGCATCTACTACTTTTTTTTCTATTCAAATAGAGAGAGAGAGAAAAACGGAAACCTCTTTTTTGACTACTAGTATATTCCTCCCCTAACAGAATAATAAAATCTATACACTTTATTTTCTAGAATTGTTATTTATAGAGTTGCTGTAATACGGACACATGGAGAGCCTGCGCAAAAAACAGATTCTTCTTTTATGTATAAATTTGTCGTTGACATACAATGTCGGCCTCAGCAGCCATTCAAAAAGATTCTTCTATCCCTTTTTTATTAAAAAAAAAATATTATAAAGACAATATGTTATATAATCGCTTCTTCTTCTTCTTCTTCTTCTTGGGTTTATACCGACGCGATTTCTATACATACACAAGAGGAACATCGAAAAGATCCGTCGTCGTGAGTCTTTGATGTCGATAAATCACTTAGAATAATCCAAAGAGTCTTACACACTCTCTATGCTGTGGTGTGTGTGTTATATCTTTATTTCAATTCAAGATATGCCCGTCGTCGTCTCACCTTTTGCGGCCATTTTGACTATACGTTGAGATGCTGACTTAATCTGAGTTGTCGGGAGGACCGAAAGGGTCACCCCAATGGACCCAAGGAATATAAGAAAAACCGGTCGGCTCTCTTTCTTTCTTTTAACTTGTATATATTTATTCTACATATCTTATATTATATAGTTGGAGGGCGCGTGACACGACAAAACAATCGAAGGCGACATCATCATCATCATCATCACCTGTTTGTATATTACAGACTCAGAGAGAGACTCTCCGTTTGAAATGCTGATGCCCAGTCTCTGTATATGATACTAATACTTGAACGCGCGGAATTGTGGAAGAAGAAGAAAAGGGTTTTCTTAAATTTCTTTTTGAAGCTTTTTAACTCTTTGATCGATAAGAAGAAGAACAGAAGAAAGAGTAGACACTCAGCTCAGTGTCATTTTCGGCCACTTTGACAACAATTTCTTCTTCTTTTCCTATATATCCATTTTTACTGCCCACTCTCTTGATGGGCGCGCGGTGCTCGTAAAAATCAAGACAACATTTTTTTTATTTGGGAAAGAAAGAGAGGAAAAAAGAAGGGAGAAACAGGTTCAGCAATAAGGGACAACAGTCTATAATATGACTAAATTCTAAAGAGATATTATTCTCATTTGATTTTTGTCTCTTTTTTTGAATGAATATTGTAAGTTTTTCATTATATATTTTGTAGATATTCTATTATTATTATGTATAGACGACGCTATACAATAGGGCGGCACGTGCCTGTCATTCAATTCAATTTTTTGGCCGATTTATCTAAAGAAAGAAATTTTACTTTTCATACAATCGATTGGAAATATCTCAACGGCTATTGGGCGACGTCATTTTTTTTTTGTTGTTTCACACAACTGGTTTTCATTTTTTTTTTCTTTTAAGGTGGGGGGGGGGGGGGTCCCTGATTAATGACACAGACACACAGAAAAAAAAAAATATAGAAATATAAAAATCCCTTGCAAGGAAAATGTTAGAATGTGAGTCACTTTGATTATGGCGTCGCAAAAGTAAATTCGTATTACCGTTCCACTCTGGTTGAAGAAGAAAAAAAAAATAAGACGACGACGTCTTTAAGAAATAAATGTAAAAACGCCCTTTTAAATCAAATCAATGGAATATACATAAATATACAAATATATATTATTTTTGTTTTTTAAAAAAAAAGGCTGGTCTAAATTTATTTCAGTCTAATGATGACTGTGTGTCTTTCATCTCTATAGCCTCTATGCCCATTTTTAGAGAGAAAATCATTATTAGACTTCATTCATTGGGCCGGTAAAATATAAACAAACAAAAAGGCAACCCAGACATTTTCATTCAGAAAAAAAAAAGAAAAATAATTTGGATCGATTTTTTATTTTAAATAAAATAAGAAACGGGATGGAACTGATCCAACCACCTTCAAAAAAAAGAAAAGAAAAGAAAAGAAACTATCAGGTTATTGTGTTGTTTGAATAAATAGGCAGCAGCACCCATCACTTGATTCATCTAATTGGACGATATCGTGTCGTCGTTCTCGTCTCTCTCTCCTATACAGAACAATTCCATATTTATGAGCTGCATTTTGTTTGTCTTTTGTGGCTGTTGGAACAGTTTTTTTTACGTTTGGGTGCATGTAAGAAAATGATTTGCACCTGAGAAACGGGGCGCTAGTTTTTATTTTGATTTAAATTTTGGTCATTGGTTCAATTTCTTTAAAAAGTCTCTAAAATTTTATATACAATACAGCTGGTGTGCTCTTGTTGTTGTTGTGTGAAGCTGATGGATCGACCCGTGTCGCCTGACAACTCCAAAAAAAAAAAATACAAAATTTAAAAAAATTTAAATCTTTTTATTTTCTTTTCATTTGGTTTTTTTGATTCTCGTTTCAATATTGTGTGTGTGGGTGAATCATCCGGACGACTTGTTCTATAATTGGTCATTCCAAACGAGAAACAAACGAGACGAGAAGATATCCTAGACAAGTTATATGTATATACCCCTGGAGACACAACTCGTTCGTTCAACATTTTCCCTTTAAATTTTTTTAAATTAAAAATAAAATTTCATTTATTTTCTAGACATTTTAAAATGAAATACTATAGCTAATATAATATATAATAGTGTGATAGATTTTAGTTTTTCTAGCCGAGTCACGTTTGAAAATAAATATTTAGTATATACGAAATTATAATAAACATTTTTAAAAGAATTTGAGCGCAGTCTAATAATCATCTATTCCGTGTAGGTGGTAAAGGTGAGCAAACATATTGAGCTGATGCCCATAGTGTTCGGCCTGTTTGTTTTATTTTATTTTGTTCCGAGACTTTTTTGTTTTTGGGCTCTCCGCTCGCTCTAGATTTGCATCGATGTTTTCACCGCGGGACCTTATTCTTTTAAGGGTATCCCAGTCTAAGAAACCCGGTTTGAAAAAAAAACAAACAAACAAACAATGGGAAGCTTCATTACTCATGCAAGTCGCATTTCAATAAACATACAACTCCGACGAAACAGCACAGCAGCAGACCACAAACAACATTTTTATATCGGGGGAAATAGAGAAAAAACGGTTTTTTTTTTTTGGTTTTTTGGTTCATTTTCATAATTATATTCATAAATATTTTGTAATATAAATAGATGAAAATATAGTCAGACGCTCTTATTTTTATTTATCTATTTATCGTTTTGGTGCCGTGGTGTTTTTTATCGCGTCTGCAACACGTCGTTATTATATAGACAAAAATTTAAATGCTGCTGGGCCCAATTTCTATAAACGGCGCCATTTATTTCAAAACGATGCGGACACATTTCCTCATCGTATCACCGTGAACGAAAGAAAAAATTTATTGAAATTTGTAAAATTATATTCAAAATGTATTTTGTGATTTGACGTCATTCGTCTTCATCGTACGGCACTAGATATCAAACGATTTATTCTCCGTCCGATTCTATATCTACGTAATATTCAGTTAAATTTTCACTCCATCATTTGTTTTGTCGTCGTTTTGTATAATGTAGAATGATTGGGACCGGTACTCTAGACGCCATTGTCTATATAAATACGTACACACAAGTACAATCGATCACAATTTTTTGTGTGCGTGTGTTGAACGGTCGTCTACGGAGTTTGATGGAACTCTACAAGATGAGGAATAACTCAACAGCGGGAGACCATTAGGAATGGGACAGCTGAAGAAAAGAGACAAGGAGATATGAACGGGGGGTGATGTTCTATCCCAACTTGTTACGCAACCAGATCTAAACAATGTAACAAACTCACCACATATACAGTCGCGGCAAAAGTTATTTTTTGTTCTAAAAGAATTTTGAAAAAAAAAAACAAAAAAAAAACAACCGACAGGGAGCCGCCTGCCGCGCGTCGCGTCCCTTTCTATCTCGGCTCGTGTCGCGCATCACCGCACCGCTGGGGGATTGCCATCGTCTCTCTCTAGAGCTGCTGCTGGATGCGCTTATTTTCATATAAAAATGTATTTGTTTCCAGTCATAAATATTAGGTATATCTCTCTGTCTGGTATATGGTATAATATATATTTATATTTATCAAATATAGAAAAGAGAAATCATTTGCATGGAAATCCATCTCCATCATCCGTGTGGACGTGTCCATAGGATTTCTATCCAAAAAAGGCGATTGAGACGGATCGTTTTTTCTATACATTTTTCAAAGTATATTATCTTTAAAATCAAGAATAGAATTAAGATCATTATATTATTTGCGTTGATATAAATACGCCCTATACACCATCGAATTGAAATAATGAATTAGCTCCGTATAATCTATTCTAATAATAGCTGATGCTGCTGTTTCAAGCCCTTCTTTTCCAAATATGTATATTAATAATTTAAGAGGTTTTTTCTCTTCTTTTTTAAACTATATAATCTCCATAAAGCACATGGGATGCTTTCTCGGGAGTCGACCCGGCGTGAGCATAGATTTTTAAAACCACTCGATGGGGCTTCTTCTTCTTCTTGTTAAGTTGTTTCTTAGTTGTTTTTTTCTTTCGTTTCTTTTTTGAGGTGAATAATGTTTATGGTGTTTAGCTGCTGGGTTATATGGTTCCTAAGATATAAAACCCATAGATGGGAATAATTTTTTAAAAAATATTCATTTTCCCGCGATACAATTTTTTTTTCTCGTTTCTTTTTCCCGCCGCATCGAAGGGGGGTGCGTTCAACAAGGCGGCACCTTAAAAAAAAAAAAAAAAAAAATTCAAATAAAATGTCTTGTCTCTTCTCTCTGATGTTGTTGTTGTTGTTGTTGTTTCACTCTGATGCGCTGTGTGTGGACCCGGGAGTTGTGTTGTTCGTTTTATTATTGGTCCTTTATACAACCACTAAGACACACACTCACGCTGCCCACCCTGTTCTTCTTCTTCTTCATCAGATAGTCCGTCTATAGGCGTAGGAGTTGGTCGGCTCAAGTCCCAAACACAAAATGGAGAAGGAAAATGCCCAGCAACAACAAGAGAAACAAAATAAGAACAACACACACACGAAAAGAAAACTTTCACGTAAATCGATTGAATATGCTAATGGATCGTGAAACGGCACGAGCCTCGGCGGTCTGCAGGAGAGACGCGTTCATCATCAACACAGGGGGAGGGAGGAAGAAGAAAAGAATAAAACAAACACTATATGATGATGTCCTCCTCGTCGGTTATTCCATTGAAAAATGAAACAAATGATAATATTTAAAAATGGAATATAATTATACATAAAAGCCTAGCTCATTTATTCAAATAAATGTATTAAGAAGAAATATAAGGAAAACAATGAGCCCAATTTCGACTAATGAACTTTATAGAGTATCGATTAATACAGCTATGACTGCAGATTCTAACCTGCTTTTTGTTTGCAATTGGCACTTTGTAACTGCTTTTTCATAATTACTAACGTTACTCAATTCGACGATCGTTTTTTTCTTTATATTCTGGACTTTCTTCTAGTTTGTCCTGTCCACATGATAATGGCCACTGAATTAACGCCTTTAACAATCTTTGCTTTTATCGGGATTTTTCGTTTGTCGAAGACAATAGAAAAGAGTTGAAAAAAATATGATTAGAACGATGCTCGTTTATATAAATTGCGTAGTTTTATATAAAATAAAACTTCAATTATATACCAATCGTACACTGACGTATGGTTGATGTGCACGCACAATCTCAAGCTGATCTAAAATCGCTTGAAATATGGAATAAAAAAATATTCTGATAAATAGGGACTCCCAATCTGTGAATGAAAACTGTTCATGAATGCAAGGCGAGAAAACGTAATCGAATATTACGACATTTTCATATATCAAAGCTCCGAAATCCTAATTATGGGACTGCTATCTGTACGCACTAAGCTAAGGCGATGACCCTTTTTTTTTTAATGTATCACTTATTGGGTCGATGTTATGCGACGGGTGGAATATATGAACAAATGCGAAGTTGATATTAAATTTGAGCAAATGAACTTAATTAATTATCGTTAATTTTACCTATACATACATTCGAAAAATTAATACTAGCATGAATTGATATGCTATCGAAGGTTATTCCGCTTATACCCGCGTCACTCTACGTGATAATAACAACTTGTTTATATTCTGCACTTTATTAAAACTTCATCGTTTGATCCTTCGGCTATACTGATGTAACAGATTTCTGTTTCAGTTATCTTCCTTCGAACAGTAATACGCCATTGAGCTCGATCAAATGATTAAAGCCTCTTCTTTCAAAATATTCAAGCAAATCTAAAGGGTTTTTAAATCGTATAAATTGCGTCTCTAGGTTGGTGTTCTTTACACGAAATAGCATTCTTTTTAATCAAGGCTAAATAAAACTTCATTTACATGACTGTATAATTGTTAGACACCACCTACGAATAATTACTGTTCATGAATCAATGTTTAAAGAAATCAAGTATATCGTGAAGTACATTGTATTTCATGTTAAATATCTAATCATTTGGTTTGAATATCTGCAGGCGACAAACCCTTTCCCAATATATGTAAGCCTTTATCATGATATCGAACAAGAAAGATGCTGTTGCCGTCTGCGCCGTTAATACACGTCACTTATAAATTCTATACTAGCCACAGTGAGTTCGTTGTTTTACGATATGTTGTATGTGCAAATGCAGCCTATAAATAACGTGAATTTTATGTTGTGCTGAATAAAGGTGATTGCGATTTTTCTATCTGGACATGTTCAAATTGTTCATCAACGTTGTCATTCATTTGATCCAGTTCTTTGTATGTAAATACTTGTATATAGTAGTACCACATTGAAACCAGCAGAATTTGCCATTATAGAGTAAAAAATTCCTATTGTAACGAAGAATAAAACATTTTCTATCAATGAACTTTTCTTTTTGGTTACATGTGTGTTATTCACTCAGTGTTGAGCCGCATGTTTTCATTCTTTTCTTGCATTTTAAGGATCATACATATTATCACCAGCATCATTTTCATTTAATAATGATCATTGCTTATAAGATGCTATTATTATTTTGTTAGTTTAAGAAACGCACTCCGTTTATAGAACAGATGAAAAACATCTCACAACTCGGTAGCTCGTAACCCACATTGGACGTGGAAAAATAACTACCCGCGTTCATTGATGTAATCATGCTGTTATTGACGAGAAGTGCCTACCTATCCAAAACATGTTGAAAAATGATCTATATATACCAGTTTATCTTTGATACAACGATAGTCAAACTATGCAGACTCGCCCCAGAAAACTGCCCCTTGCTTATAAAAACCAAACTCATTTATTCACGTTATTTGCTACTTTTGTCTCTGATCAACACAGTTCATTATCCAAAATAAAAAAAACCGCAATATTACCAATAGGCACGTTGCGTCATCAGTGATCATTTGTAGAGCCAACCGCAGCGTCACAATTGTCTGAAAAAAATCAACTACCATCCAAATCAACACGTTTTATGTGCAGTCTTCTTCATAATATTTGCTAAATCGAGAAGGATTATCAACATTGCATAACAGCGCGATGAGACAATAAACTGTTTCAATTATCTTCACGTCATCATTTTTTCATCGGATATGTTTACTCCTACTAATATATATATCGACTATATCTAAATGGCGCGACTGCTGTACGCCGTATCTAAAAAATTCTCCCACTAATCAAGTGACTCACATTTATTTACATGAGATTTGATGATGAATGATTAGATGTTACCAGTAAAACATAACTATGGCGGCATACTACTTATAAAAAATTGCCCAAGTTACATCACATGATATGTTGTTCTATAACATATATCAGCGAGACAGTTAAGTTAGTTATAGAATCAAATATGAATAGCTCTCATCAGTTAATGGTGAAACTAGTTAATAAATTTATGATGTAACGAAGGCCAGCATTTCCATCAATGAACTGTTTGTAAAAGGTTTATTATTATCCGTTGAATTAATTATCATACGTAAATGAATTGATTTAGGAGTTATTTGAATAGAAAATTTGAATTCACGTACACCAATCATCCTCAGCTATGATTGCTGCTTATATGTTAGGATTACTCAATGCATTATTAGAGTCAGCCAATCCAGACCAAAACGCTATCAATTATAGTTTTATCTCATTTGCTAGTCATTATAGGACGGTGACCTTTCTGATAAAGCATATGGAGATGAAAATTATCGAGAATTTTCTTCTGGTTTTAGGGCTGCGACGTAACTTTAAATATAAAAACCAAGTAGTTTATATAAGTTCACCTAGTGAGAAGTTCATCAACATAACAAAATAGGTTTGGTTCGAAATATCGTCATAATACCATGCCACCAACATTATTGATTTCATGTCGCGTGTTGCGTATGGCTTCAATAAATACGTTTCATGGTTCATAATCAATAAAATCGCAATTGCAGCCCCAGAATGTGAGCGATTTAAAACATTATCGGCGATGTTTCATAAAAAGCGTCAAAAAAAGGCTGTAGGCTATCATCTTCTCCACACCAACGGGTGTAGTAGTGACTGATGTTGTTATATGTGTCTATGGAATAATAATTATTATATATAAAAGCCTAGCTCATTTATTCAAATAAATGTATTAAGAAGAAATATAAGGAAAACAATGAGCCCATACATCTCAATGGGCGGATATATATCACACAAACAAAAATATTTTTTATTCAAAAAAAAGAAAAAAGAAAAATAAGTCTTGTTGTTGTTGCAACAAAAAAAACACAATCAAAAAAAAGGAGAGCTATGTGAATATATCAATATGTTGTACTACAGTACAGTACAGTACCGAAACGGACAAACTTTTCAAAAGGGGGGAAAAGAGCAGAGAGAGAACAATGTTAATGGATTATACGATGTGGATATATAAACACACTATAGGGCACTGCTGGAATGTCTTGCTGGAATGTTTTCTTTTTTCTTTCTTTTCTTCAATGTGCGGGGGAGGTTATAAGGAATGGAGGAGTGGGGTGGTTTAAAAGAGTCGAGCGTGAAAATTCGTCTGTCATGAACTCCCGCCGAGTGTTGCTGTTGTTTTTCTCCCCTCCACCCGCGCGCTCCTTTTCTTCTTGACTATATTTATGTGTAGATATATACAAAACTTTTTTGTAGTTTTCACTTTGGGTGCCATTATATAGAACCTTTTGTATAATACATATAACCTTTAATATATCCTCCTATATTTTTTTTGTTTGTCTGACTTTGAATTTTGAGTTTTGCCGTTTTCTTATTTTTTACCCGCCTTTTAATATAATCGATGAGTCGATCTATTGTTCCACAATATTTTCAATTGATCGTACATCAACTTCCACCCACATCCCATTTTTAATATCAATTACATTTTATACGTTGCCGATACCGGTACCTATACAATTGTAATACACATCTATCCCGTCGTTATATTGACATGTGTGAATGCGGTACACTGAAATCCGTCATCATCTAGCCCCCCCCCCCCCCCCCCACCACCACCGACTAGTGAACGGATGCAACAATAGTTTGAAAAAATGTACACACAGACATTCCAATGGCCACAGCACACAGTGAAATAATAATAAGAAGAAGGGAAAAATCAAAATAACATGCAGCGTACAACACATTTTATGGATGGAGTAGGGATGATATGATGGTCGATGGAGCGTACTTCCGGAATACATACGGATATATACATAATATATATAGCGCTATATAATAATGATGCCCAGCACGCATATATATAATATCTATAGACAATGTTCAATAGTTATAGGAATTTTAATAATTAATCTATATAAAGAAAATTTGGGTCTAATCATCATCATTTTAGAAAGGAAGAAAAAAAAAAGGGATAGCGTGAAAATGACACTGTATAGATTATACACGTAGCGTTGTATATGTAGAAGACGTGAATACATATCCGGAATAATATAGGATCCGCTATATAATGTCAGTAGTATAGTCAACTGCTATATAGAGAGAGGGGAAATAGATGATAGTCCGGAAGTCATTTGGTTATATTCAACCGGCCGTGATGTCGATGATGATCATGTGACGTGAGAGCTTCGACATTATCTTTGAATGCAAATTTCATCGTATGTACATTCGAAGTTGTTTTTTTTTTTTTAAGGGGACAATCAAAATGGAGGGGGGTGAAACGAATCGAATCGATTTCACGGATACGAGGATATGGAAGATATTTAAAAAATATTCAAAATAAAAAAAAGGGAGAAAATTTAAAAAATACAGACCGGAAATAAACTCGAATTGTATTCAAATTAGTTGTATATAATCAACAAAATCGCGTGATGTGAAATCATTAAAATATATACATATTTCATCATCATCATCATCATCATCTTGAAAAATCAACATTTGATTGTTTGGCTGTTCTAATAAGTTTCTCGTTACGTCAATTCAACAACAAACAAAACAAACAAAAATACAAAAATTTCTCTTTTTTATTTTTTGTTGTTGTTTCTTTCGGGTATATACATACGACGATTGGCGGTGTTTCGTCAAAGAGGCGCCAAAGTTATCCGCGCCGACACAAGACAATTTTTTTGTTGGGTTGTTGTTGGGTTGTTGTTGGGTTGTTGGCTGTGATGCGCCGAGTTCCTTTGAGACCGCGCGTCAGTGCGCAAAATCATCAAAAAGGGCGGCAACCACCACAGCGCGGCGCGGTCAAGATCGGCCGAGCTCCGCCATCTAAGAAGAAAGAAAAAAAAAAAGGGGTTGTTGTTGTTGTTGTTTACATTCCACCCTTATATACACACGTACATGTTGTTGACTGGCGCTGGCCGGCTGGGCTCTATATGCGCGCGCCCCAGCAATGCTGTGTGTATAATAATCATTCAAATTCATGGGGCCCCCTGTTGCGTCACATGATGATGATGATGACGACGACTTATATATCCCAAGCGCAACAGTCATCGCGCGCCGGGGCCAAAAAAGAAAACTTTTGTCAAGGTGTTGTTGTTGTTGTTGTTTGCTTGTTAAAAGAAGATTATCCGCCTTATATTCAAATAGTCAAAATTGTTTTTTTTTCTTTGATATTATTGTCCCAATGTCGTCGTCGTCATTCATTTTCCAAAGGGATGGTGTGGATCATGTCATTTGAAAAATGTCTATGGTTTTTTGTTTGTGTAAAGCGCAGCGCAGAGCTACCAGACGACACAACATTCACGCGGTTGAACGGCTGCTGCTGCTGCTGCTGTTGGACGGCCGGACGCGCTAAAAAAAAAAAAGGGGAAGCCGACGACGACCGAGAGAGTGGAATGATGATGGAGAAAAATGATGACGGTCATGATGATGATGATGACACATAAGACTCGCCTTTTTTTTTCATCATCGCTGCGGCTGCGGCTGCTGCTGCTGTATATACAGTATATCGTTCTTATATATATATACAAGAGCGTCTCTTCTTCTTCTAAATTTGTTTTTTTTTTTTTTGTTTGTGGGTATTTTTTTTTCCATCAACGACTTTGTGATGGCGGCAGTGGCAAAAGATGTCGGAGAAAAAGGGGCGAAACCTGCAACATCGTTTTCTATCCTATATATTATATTCCGGTGGTTGTTGTTGTTGTTGTTGTTCATTTCAATTGGCCTCTTTTTTTTCTCAGTAATTTTTTTTTATTTCTTTCTATTTTATTTGTTTAGATATTTTGTAAAGAGGATGGACAGCATCCATCATTTTTTTTTTTAATGTAAATCAAAAAAAAGATCAGTCGGTTCTGTTTTTCTCACATCTGATGTTGATCATATTGAAATAATAATAATAACAGTAATAAATATTAAACGTGATGTGTGTGTTATAAACGTGACTGATGTGACGTCGAATCTTATTATTTTGAAATATATTATATACACCCGCGTGTCGAGCTACTGTGCCCCGGTGCGGAGACGTTTTTTTGATTGATTTCAGCTTCCATTTGTTATGTAATAAGACGTTTCACAACTGATGGTATGACGTCAATCGTTTAAAAAAGAAAATTTATTTACCACCGGAAATGGCAATTGAATTTTTTATTTAAATCCAACGTCAGATTTTGATATTTCATTTGTTGCTGGAGTGAATTCTCTTTTTCAAGCGCCGCCGCGGTCAAACACATATAAACGCGGGAGTAAATTAAAAAAAAAAAAACAAAATTTCGTTTATTTCGTCTCCATTTGAAAAATGTCATCACGGGTCAATAAATCGAGATCCGGCGGTATCCTTTGATTGCCTCTTATTATTTAAAAATTCGCGTCCTTTGAATTCATTTCATATTAATAGGCGGTCGGATAAACTCATCTGCTATAATATTACGAAGTATATTTTCCCCCGATACTCAACAGAGATTGGTGCTCACAAAAACGCACTGGTGAGTATATTATATACCTCGGTTGGCCAACATTTGGCGTCCATCAAAGGGCGCGGTGAACATAATATTAAATACAAAATGTTGTTTTTTATCCTAATGTGTGGCAAGTTTCAACTGATATTGATAACAGGCCAGCGCAAAAGAATAAGAATTATTGTACACATCTCGTTTGTAATAAACTCCATCAGCGACTATACATCCGTGTGTATATATAATCATATCCGTCGTGATTTGACGTCACGATCTTCGTATCGCCCATTGGAGAAATCGTGATAAATCGTCATCATTTCATAACAATCAATTAATAATCACATATACAGTCTATAACAAGGGAGAAAAAGAAGAATGAAAAAAAAAAAGATAAAAAAAAAAACAATTTTTCCATCAACGATTCTCTACACTTCATTTCACGCTTCGTTATATCTGAAAGAAAGAATTCCGTCAATCGATTTGCCGGTCCGTTTTGGCATTTGAAGAATCACCTCAGCAAATTCCTTTAAAAAATTATTTTTTTCTTATTTTTTTTTTTTCAACGTTGATTCATTCACGTCTATATATTATTATACTCTATGCCAAACGAGCTTTCTAAAAAAAAAACACATCCGACTGTTGTTATATATATATATATGCGCAACGTTGCGCCCTTCTATTATAACACGTCGTCGGTCGTCAAAAGTGCATAAGAAGACCAGAGGGCATCATCATCATCTTTAACTATATAGTCTGTGAGATGCTGTTTATTTTCTTGAATGGTGATGCGGATAGAGAGCTCTCCCTCTTATACCGTAATGATATATATCTCTATATTGTATTTATAGAAGAGTGTTTGTGTATAGTGTATTTTCGGTGGACGACGTAATCAAGTAATTGAGTCGACGACGAGAAGGGAAAATAACATAATATATACTATACGCTGGTAGTCATTTATATATTTCTAGAGCTCTCAAGTTGTGTACATTTGTTATATATATCTCTTTTTTATGATGATTTTGGATTTGTTTTTTTTTTTTTTTTCACGCGGGACTATATATAAAGTATATACATCAGGTGTGCAGTGCATGTTGTTCGGTGCGGTGTATTATACCGCAGTCCCCTCTCATTAAATTTCAATTATATAGTGCTGCTACTAGATATACTAGAAAATAATGTTTGTTTGGGGAGGGGGGGGGGGGAAGGGAATTTTATATTCTGCGGGTAGATATAAGTTAACTATCTGTGCACTCGTTAAACTCACTCAATGACTCACAGGCAGCACACTTTTCCGTCTTTGTAATCTTATAGCGTTTCATTAGATTTTAAAATTCTATTCCAAAAATCAAATTTTAAAAGTTGAGTTATTTAAAGATGCCAATTTTGAAATAGTTTTAACTCAATCGACCGGATATTGCTATGTATATGATAGTCCCTCCACCCAGAAAATAAACAAAGTGTAAAGACGATTTGCCAGGATTTTCTCCCAACTAATCGATCAAACGATTAGTAATATTTATTCCACAGCAGTAGCCCAACCCTTTCTTGTTTGTTGGTTTCATTTGTGTATAGCATATATCTTTAAACACACATATGATGGCCGATGGAAAAATCACGCCCAAAGACAGTATATACACTTTCCAACAAAACACAAGAGTCTATCCGGAACATGTTGAAACTTGGATGGAGAAGATCAACTATATTCGCTTCTATTTTTTCAAAAAAAAAATTTCTTTTGGGGGCCTTTCGCATATAGATCGAGAACAAGTAGAATATAATAACAATATGTACACTACACTACTCTCTTTCTCTCTGCTATAGCTGGCTGTATATGTATTACTCTCACTACCCACACAGATGGGCGTTCACCCGTCTAAAGAAAAATCTTCTTCTTCGTCTTCCATCGATATATTATAGACTATTGTACTGTCTGTGTATTTATATGTATAGCCAGTCCAACCTGTTTTTGACCTTTGCATTATTCAAAGAAAATAATAAAACATATCGCGCGCATTTTCTATATATAGTGATGCGCGCTTTTGGTGTATATTAACCGGTGGTCCGCAAACAACAATGGAGGGCTTGACCCGCAGCACCGTTTTCTTCCATTTGATTATTTTTTTCGGGGTGGCTGCCATCACAGCAGCACAAAGTTTTATAGAATTAAAAGAGCACGACGAGCTCGTGCTCTATGTGTGTAGCTAAAATTTATATAAATGAATGATGATTTTTTTGGATATACAGAAAGAAAATTTCACAACTGTCCACCCCACATGGCACTAATGAGGTGCCTCCAAACAGTCCCACTGGTATAGTACACACAGCAATTGTCTACATGGATAAAATGTATTGTCGTTTTTATACCTGGTGCCTGCACTTGTGTCGATGATAGCAGAGAGTCACAGTCTTAAATTAGAATAATAAAAGGGTGAAGAATATGGGAGGAGACGGGATTTATCACACTTGACGCCATAAATCGATCAAACTCGTCGTCTCCTATATATAGCCTAGGTAGGATAGGTAGGTAGGTAGGTATAGAAATCAGGCCCAGGTGTGTTTGTGTGGGGTCTGTATAGCTTCGACTATATCAAACAATGAAATGTGCAGAGGGGGGGACCAACTGAATGTGATATATTCTCTCGAGCCGGATGCTCTATACTTTTGATCGCATCATCTCCAGTCATCATTTATAGGCTCAACATGTCCACAACAATACACAGGAGAGTTACCTTCTCTCTATAAGAGTATCAACCTGCCGTGTTGAGCTGATCCATCGCTTCGGTCATCGTCCACAGGTTTAATTTATATAGGCATCAAAGGATAAGCCCAGCATCTATTTTCATGAAATCCGATATTATATCAACTCTTTTTTTTTTATTTACAAAAATTTTCTCTTTTTTTTAAAAAAAAAAATTCCATCAGACGAGAAAAATTATTCAACGAAAATAAAAGAAAAAGATTTGTTACACAATTTGTAGTTGGTGAAGCCGATTCGGGGAGGTCTTACACACTCACAGCTGGCGATAGAGATAAATGAAGCTGTCGCAAAGAATATGAACCTCTCTCTCTCTCTATATATACGCTCAGCAGCCAACCAAATAGAATCTGAACAGCATTTTGTGCTGGTGAACCCATTTGTTACAACGTCAGTTGCAATTAATATTTATCATCACAAAGGCATGTGTATAGAACATAGAAGAATACACTTATTCACAACGGGGTTTAATACTTTTTTTGTTTCTATACGGTCCGCGTTTGATGTTGACTAATCATCTTAAAAATAAAAAGATATTTTTAAAAATTTTTATTCTAGACTGCATTGCCTGATTGAATTGGTTACGCTCAAACATTTATCCAGACACACAGTCCAAGATGATCAGAGTCTATATAAACTGTCAAATAATTGATGAAAGATATTATAATTACAATTTCTATATTCTCTTACTTGGTGGTCTGTGTACTAAAATAAGAGAATTTTAAATTTTCCCTGACTGTATAAATCATCTTCTCAATCATTGTAAGAAAGAAGAAAAACAACATTTTTCTCTCTCCCCCTCTAACGTCCGACGATGAAGAAATCATTCACGTAACAAAATACACATAACAAGGTACACACACACCATTTCATTGTCGGACATACATTTCTATACGATACGTCTCCAGAAAATGATCTCACATATATTCCAAATTATATTTTGATACAAACGTTTCTCATATATTATGATTGAAAATAAACGATTTTTATTTATTTAAAAATAAAATTTCAAATTTTTTTGAAAAAGGTGAATGTGTGGGATGACGTTGTATAGTAAAAGTGAAAGAAAGAAGAAGAAGAGTGTAGGAGTCGTTGCATCACTAGAAAACTGAAACATATAAGGACTATAGAGACGACCGACCGCCCAGCGCGTCCATCTCTACCCAACAATAACCAGGTATATATAGACGGAGAGGGACAATATAACACGGCACATCACCTGAAGGGGGGAGGTTTTATATGCTGCTGCGCATTCTTCGACACTTCTTTTTTTCTAAGATTATTTGTGCTCTGTTGTGTTTATATAGAAGAAGAAGACCTGGAAATCATTTCAATAAATCTGTCGTTTCGATGCGCCCGTTTATTTCTCTCTTTCAAATGTTTGTTTAAATTCTCCACACATCAGAGATGAATGAAAACAAAAAAGGGTAAAACTGCGCTCTTTGTATTATAATATGCGCTAGGTCAATTATCATAATCGATCCCCTTTTGTTTCTCTCCTTATATAAATACTTTCACACCGAGAGATAGATCTGCTGCTATGCTGGCAAACACAAAATGTATTTAATTGTTATTCAGCGTTTGGTTTTATTTTCAAGCCGCCAGCTGTGTGTGGCTGTGTCTGATGTGTGGCACCGTTTTTCTCCGCGGAGACCCAAGAATCTACCATGTATATTTTGAAACAAAAATTTCAACAACAACAGTTCATTGGGACCCGACAACAAACAACAAACAAACATTTTCGCTGCTGGCGGACGTTTGTGAGAGAGAGATAGTGGCCCGCGCTGTTATAGATTTTGAAAAAAACGCTGGATGCTGGATGCCTTTAGAAAAGAAGAATAAAAAAAGGTTATATACGACCATACTCGTAAATTATCTGTTCGGTGAACTATATGGCCTTTTATCTTTACTTTTTTTGAACCTGGGAGGGAGAAAAAAAAGTAGCGGAATAATATAGAAGACACTGATGTTGCGCAGCATCTTGTGTGCTGCATGGTGGTGGCGTTGAGCCAACAAAACAAAAAACCATCGGATAATTAAAAACAAAACAAAAAAGTTATGTTATGCTCATCATCGTATAATCGTTTCTTCTTTAGATGCCCAAAAAACAAAAACATTTGAAAATAGAAAATGACAATTGGCACTCTAATCTCTTTTTGACTTGAGAGGACTTTTTAAAAACTTGAGTATAATAATAATAAGAGAAAAGAGAGACTTTGTCTTTGTGCTTGGACGAGGGTTTTGCTCTTTATCAGGTCCGACTGATCGGCACCGATCCAAAAACACAAGGATATAGACGTGTCAAAAAAGAATGGACACAAAATGATATTTTAAATAAGGGGCCATCGCAGAGACCCCACACGGAACTGCTGCTAGCTGCTGCTGATGTCTCGACTTGATTTGATCTATACCAAATATTATTATTAGAATATGGGTTCCATCCACTTTCTTGATGACTCATTAAAAAGTACATGTATAAAGAGAAGGGAGAATATAATCATGATGATAAATATATCAAGAGAATAACACAGTGACGAGTCTATTTGGGATAGAAGAAACTGAATGGCCAATCCATCAAAGTTATTATAAACCAAAAAATGATGAACTTATTTCGATATAGATGAAAAAGTAGATCCATAAATTTTATATTTCCGGACTCTGTTGTATTTATAATAGATATTTAATGATATTTGCCGTCAGCCATCATTATTAAAATGAGAAATCAAAGGGACATGACGTATCAAATGTTTTACTTTTGAATAAATTTGATATCGTCCGTTGCTCATTTATACGTAAACATTTCTAACGGGTGAGAACTGAATAGAAAATATGGACGGAAGATTTTAAAGGAACACGATTTCGTATTGAATTTATGCAAATGGGAATTCGACCCCCCCACACTAAAATTGAGATGAAGATAATATCAACAGACGATTGGAGATGAAAAGGGGGAGGTATAAACGGGGTTACAGGTGATATACCCCAGCAAAGTATCTAACATAAAAACAATTGAAATTTTGTGTATACGTAAAGATGGATGATGGATACTCGAAACTATAAATTTGATATCAAAATACACATATTCCTCTTGGGGTGATGTACATTGGAGAGTTACGCAAGACCCGCCCACGTCGTCCAAACGTTTCACACAATCGTCCAAGGTAAAAGAAAAAATGGAAATTTCTTGTTATATGTCGTCCATTGAATAAATCCTACGCGTTTATCAATGATTTCTGTTACAAGGTTTTTTTTTTTTAATAAAGAAAAATGAAACATTTTTTTTGTTTTTGTTTAGAAAAAATTTAACAAAATGGAAAGAGATCCATCACGTCTCTCTCTCTCTCTCTAAAGTCTCAGTTCTATGAGTCTGCGTATTATAGTCAAGTCCTCTCACCTATATGGAGGCCCTTGGGGATATGCTGTGCTGCGTGTTCACGGACCCTGTGCAGTAATTAAGGACGCGAGGCTTTGATTGCTCAGCGCCTGCGTCTATAACTGCTACAGCACGCCGCGCAGCACCGTCTCTCTCTCTACTTTTTTAATAATTCTTTTCTCTTTTTTTCTCTTTCTCTCATCTGTGATGCTCGTTGTTATTTCCCCCACTTCCAATTCCATCCCTAATCGGCTGATTATATGATGATGATTTTTTCTCTATTTTGTATGTACAAGTTTTTCATTTTTTTTTCATTTTTTTCATAGTTATAAGAGAAAAGTATAAGAAATATGACAGATGAAGAAGAAGAATCTTTTCGTGTTCTTGTTAGAAGAATTTTTTATGTTTTTTGAACGACGGGACTCTCATCTCATCATCGTGACCGTTTTGGCCGTCCACAGTCCAACGAACGACGACGGACCCATCAGCAAAAAAACTAAAGAAATAAATAGAAGGTAAGTAAACGTAAGAAAATAATGATTAGTTTCACGCTGACCGATATTTAACAATGGCGCTACTGCGCTAGCTGCTGGCCCCTCGTCTTCTAAATGCTCTAAACATGAACTGAGTCATCATCATTATCAACTTTTGTTTAACGTCTAGAGTTTCATTAAATATTTTTATTTTTCTCGGGACGCTCATCGCTTCTGTTGTGTCGTTGTGCTAAGTTGCGTGTCATCCGACAGTTACAAACTCACGAAAATGTTTTTTTGTTTTTTGTTTTCTTTTCCAGCTTCTTCTATACGTGATGCTGCTGATGGTCGAAATATAATTATTTGATCAAACACCAACAACAATTACAAACAAACAGACCAGCGTGACGTTAAAGAAACCCCCCCAAAAAAACAAACAAAACAAATTTTTTCAACCCAATTTTCTTTAATTTTTTAAATAATTCAATTAGAAATAATTTTATTTAAAAAAAATTTAAAATCAACGTGAAATATATATAACGACAAGATTGCATGGCATCTTTGATTAAGGTCGTTTGTTATTATTGTCCCTTTCTAACTACTTTTCTCGCTAAAAAATAAAAACTTGTTTTTATTCCATCATCAGCAGAAATACAAAAAAAAAAAAACGTTTTTTTTGTCTATGAATTGCGTGTTTTCAAAAAAAAAATCAAACGCTCGAGCGCCAATAAAATATAATACGTCATAATAATCGTCGAATTGAATCAATGATGACGGCCAAGGGACCGGTTCTTCCAGCGCAGCAGCTGTTGCTGTAACTCTACAATATGGATGATGTCACACACATTTCACCAATTATAGGAAATGTGTTATGACTGATTGTATATATTGGCCAGCACTAAAATACCAGCATTAAAATACCAGTCAGCCAACCAATAAATTATTTAGTCGGAATTCTTTGCCCGTGAGACGACTCGATGATGACGACGACCAAAGAGTTTAGAACTGTATTTATTCAAATTGCTCTTTGTTGCATTGGATGCAGCAGCAGCGGAGAGAGGCTACCGTCTGAAATTACGACACCAATTGAACATTACCTTATATAGAAAAAGCCAAAACTCAAAAATCTCTCTTTCACTTTCTCTCTCTTATATAAAACATCATTTTCGAAATTCGACGTTAAACCAAAAACAAGTTTTTTTCTTATATTCATATCGATTTTTTAAAAAAGAAAAAAAAAATCAATTCACATTTTGGCGTTGCCCGAAAAAATATCTAATGGTCAACGACGTTTCGATTAGCTATGATATCAAACGAGATGGTGAAAAAAAAAAAAAAAAAAAAATAGAAATTCTTTTTAAAATAATATTTTGAAAAAAAAAGAAACAAAATAACTCGCAGCTGGAAAGAAAAAAATAGAAGAGGGACGGAACGCGGATGAGACGCTTTTGCGTTTTGTTGCATGCGGTTATATTGATGACGGTTATTAAGAGCGCGCTTCACACTGTGAGCATTACATATATAGCTCGAGAAAAAAAAGAAAAACGTTTTTTCTTTTATAAAATATTTAAACAGAGTTTGGTGAGAGAGGAATAAGTAAAAAAAGAAAAGCGCTCGATGGTTGTGTCAGACGGTTCTGGATAACTCTTCTTTCAGGTTGGGACCCGGAGAGTTCCCGGTTTTTAAAAAAGAAAAAAAATATTTTTTTAATATTATATAGCGCTAGCTCTACGCGCATTTGCATATCTAATTACAAGGTCCCGTGCGCCTTGCCCCACACACATACACACAGAGTCTAAATAATACAAGAACATCACCATAGACATGATGCAAAACGAAAATATTGAACTCTCGAGCTGCGCTGTGTGGTGCTCCTAATGTTTATCATGCAAATCAGCAGTTTATTATTTTATTATTATTTTTTTGGTTTTTTTTTTTCAATATAACGTTATAGTACAGCATCGGCAGTCATCATCATCGTAGTTTTGTGTGGGCAATATTATCTGAAATGGACGAGAGAGTCAACAATCAATAGAACGAACTTTTAAAAATATTCATTATTCTATTGTTGTCCTTCTTTAATATTTGTTAAATACAATAGAGCAAAAGACGGGTAAAATTAGTCGTTTCTTGAGATGTTTCGTCGAATGACCAGCAAACGTTTAGTCCAACAATAAAAAAACTTTTTTTCAAAAAAATATTTGTAAATTTTTCATTTTCAATTTTTTTTTGGTCTTCTTCTTTTATTTTCATTTTTTGGTATATAAATTAAATGGGCGTAATAAAAGAAAATTACATACCCCCCCGCTCATACTCTTCATCTTATTTTTTGTCTCTATACATAACAGCAATTAACTCTCGATCCATTTTTTGAAAAATGTTTGGCGCGAGCTATACGATGTAATTCTCGCCCTGGTTTTTTTTTTTGTTATATAGACGACGATGCTTCAGTTAATTGATTATGCGCGAGAGCAAAAAAAAAAAATGAATAAAATAAGAGCACAGTTGACGTGGTGGTGGCGGCACACTTCCACCACATGGGTGGTTTGGATATTCGACGATGGCATTTGATATATCAACAAGACTGATGGCTAGAGATCCGTCATCAGTTAACGCTTAATAACGTAACATTATACATTTTCTCGTAATATTCATCGTATGGCCGGACAAGAAGAAGAACCGGTACACCGGCAATCAGGAGCATAACAACTAAAAAAAGAGATAAGCAACGTATTCTGTTTTCAATCAAAATCATTTCCTATGGCTGATGTGCTGGGAACACCCTGATGTAATTGCTAATTTCTAGTTAATCGAGTTGATTATTAATTTCGTTTTTTTTTTCTTTTTGATTATAACAAAAAAAAATTGGAAACTTTTTTTTTTTTTTTTTGAATTCTCGCCATCACTTTAATTTGTTGTGTATAATATTTCGAAACCTTAAACCGCCGCTGCCGCCGCCGCCGTGTGATTATTATTACAATCATTCATGACGTGATCACAACCGACGGTTTGATTGAAACACGGCCGACACTCTTCAAAGAGTCTGACGATGATGATGCTCAGCTCAGCATATGCTGATGGAAATCAAAGAAGAAGTTGAAGAAAACGAGTGTGCAAGTGATGGACGTTGTGTTGTTTTTCCTTCTGGTTTTTTTTATTTTTCTTGGCGGCAATTTCAGTAGCTTCTAAAAAAAGAGAGAAAAAAAAAGAAATTCTTGTGTTTCTTGTTTTGTTATTCCTTTTGATGGGACCCTCGTGTATAGTGCTGTGATGACGAGTTGTTTCCATCTATCTATCTATCCTTCATCCTTGGTGGTGGTGGTAATAATCACAACTGAACACGGCAGCTCCCATCGTATCACTCTCCAGCTCGTCTTATATTCAAATGTGTAGTACGCCGCTTAGATTCATTTGACCTGCGGCGAAAATAAATAATAGATTCATATTCTGTTTTCCAATTGTGTTAGATTCTCTATCATTCCGAATTTCCATCATCCTTTTTATATTTATTTTGATGGACCTGATAAGGGGCCGGGGTGATGCCTTTGCCGGTGGTCCCCTGATGATGTCTGATGGCTCCCGATGGATATGATGAGACCGAAACAGCGCAACTATCAATTGTGCTGTGTATACCTGCGTTAACCCCTTCTGGCTGACTGTGTGGTGACTTGAACGCGCATAGTATATATACCGCTATGTAGTCCCCAGCACAGCATCTATTTATTGCGTAATATCATGATGGAACGACGAAAGAAAAATTTAGATTTTTTTTTTTTTTTGATTTTGATGGCCATCACTTACGGTCATGTTCTTTACATATATGCACCCATGCTGGCACCTTATCAATGTAATTACAAGTCGCTCCACACAGCGACGCAACATATAACAAACGGCGCTGGCAATCCATGAATATAAATATATAAATCCAATGCGCTATAGCTGTTGTTGAGGTTGAAATGCTGATGGAAAAAACACAAAAAAAATTTGTTAATTCCTTTTTCTTCTTTTTAGACTATATACAGTCTACATATTAAGTAGCGCCGCCAACGATCGTGTTCAAACCAATCCATTTGACGGTGCGGTCTCATCAGTTCACATATATAGAAGAAGGTTTTAGACTCCCGCTATATAGACTGCTGTTAACGTATTCATGTCGTGAATGTATATAATATACACACACAACATATAAGAAAGAGATACCTGCTGTATATATACCGTCGCCGATGAACATCCATATAGGATATTATACATATAAGAGGAGAGAGAGAGAGATGTTGCCGACTATTATGGGTAAATTACACGCGATGATAAGACGCGGAAAAGAAGTCTTTTTTTTTTCTACCTTAGAGCAGCAGCAGCTTAGCAGCTCTGTATGCGGTTAAACGGTCCCGGCTCGCGCTCTGGCGTTCTGAGTTATTCAAATATACATGACGAACCGAATATTATATTAAAATGACGGATACATATATTTATTTTTATTAAAAAAAGTTGTGTGTTGTTGTTGTTGATGTTGTTATACGCCATGTTACACATAAAAATGAAGAAGGGGAATTTATTTATTTTACAAGCGGCTCGCTCACAGATGATTCCAACACGATATTCACGCATAATAGTATAGATTTTATAACCAAAAATACATATGATGCATGTTTTGAGAGAGCTGCCGAGTTGTAGGAGTTTTTTTCGGATCGTCGTGTTGTTGTTGTTGTTGCATTTTCCCCCCTCGTTTTCCGAGTGTATTACGACGTCATTTGCCCCCTTCAAATTGAATATGAATGGGACTTTTGTGTATGCGGTTTCTCTTTTTAAAAGAGAATAAAAATATTAAAGGGGGAAATATAACGCGAGCCATGATAAATACAGACACACATCACCTTCATCTCTCTCTACCTACCTGCTCAGCGCATGCACCTGTGTGTAGTCTACACAGAGCCGCTGTTACAGAGGATCGGACAGGAGTAGAAAACAACAAAACAAGTCGAGAGTTGCTGTGGAAGAGATAAATCTGCTTTTGTATTATGTACAAAAAAAATCTAAGGGCATAGTCAACTATATACAGCCGCATTCAAGACAACTGGAAAACCACCCACCAGGTAGACTAATGATCGCCCAACACATCACATACCTTGTGTTATTGTGTGGCACGAAAAAAAAAGAACCTTAGCCGAGTCATCGATATAGGAAAATTGTTGGATTTCTTTTTCATTTTTTTAAATATTTGATTGTACATAGAGAGGAAAAGGGGACCATAACCCAGCAGCGGAATCAACATGTAGTTCCATCAACCCTATACATAGAAAAAATGAAACGCGTTCGGTCGCTCAGCAGCAAGTTTTTATTACATAAAAGAGTAAAAACACATTTTCTATAGGCCTACAACCATTTCCTCCCTATAAATGTGTTCTGTGTTTGGCTATAGAACAACATCCTTCATCATCATCACATAGATGAAAATATATACACACAGTCGGTGCTGTGTGATGGTGTTGAGCCCTCCCCTTATATCCCTTTTCATCATCAACATATAAGAATATAACATAAAGGCCAGAACGTTCATTTTTGTTATTTTGTTTTATTTCGAGAACTGCTCGGTGATTTTTTAACGACTGGAAGAATATTTGAACGAAACTTTCTTCTTGATTTCTCTGATTCGTTTCATTTGAAAGAAAAGAAAAATTTCATCAATCTTATGATGGGGCACCCGTTGATTGTCATTACAGCTCGTTACGATCCTCGAAAAAAACGGAACAACAACCCAAAGATTTCTAACCAACCAGTTAGATTAGAGTTATAAGGAGGGGGATGAAGGAGATTAATCAACGAAACCATTTGGAAATGTGTGGACGAGATCGTCCCCTTTTTCTCTCCTCTTATGTTCATCCCTCCTCCTCCTCTTTGTGGTCAGAGAAATGATGGAAGTTAATTCGATTGTTTCCAGAGAAAGAAAGAAAGAAAGAAAGAAAAACAAAACAAAGTCGTCACTGTTATCATCATATACATACACAACAATATGTTATAAAGCTGCGTTACGTGTTCTCGCCCCATATACAGCCGCTCCTCCATCTCATCTGAGAGCGCGGCTGGCTATGATGAAGCTCGTTTACTTAGACAAATATAGATCAAACGTTTTCTCAAGAAATCTCCAGCTGTGCATGTGTGATTGCGTTTGCCCTGCTTATTAAAGAAAATAAGGCGCGCACTACACCGTCGCCATCATCCAGCACAGCATCAGGCGATATGTTATTTATATACATGGACGATGTGATGTGTCTGTCTATGTGTGATGACCGGGGCTGCGTAATATTATAACCGAGAAATAGAGAGAGAAAGAGAGAGAGAGAACACGGGTTGTATAAACAAAACCCTATTGGCCACATGTCAAAATTCATATAAGAGATATGATGCGCTTTTTCTATCTCTCTCTCTCGTCTCTACAACTGTGTAGACTACTTACAGACTCCGGTGTGTGTATACCTATAAGAGTTTGAACATGCGATGGAGAGAGAGACAGCTTATAGAGCAGATAACATGTATAGGATAGCTGCTAGTGTTGTTCTATAGTGATGTGGAAGGTTTATAATGTACAGGTATTTCGTCTCTTTTGATATAATAAGATTATGCCACGGAATAAATCCATTCATCACCTCCTGGCGATTTGTCTTCTTTTTCTTTATTATTCTACATTTTCTATTTGACCCTTTTTTTTACATATGTTCAATCCTCTTCCTAGATGGATTTGTGAAAACTAGACTGGATATTTCTTATTTGAACAGATCGTTTATCGCATTTAAAATCAACTGTTATTACGACTAGGAATTCCTTGGGGCTATATTCTTCACGTTCGATCGACAAGTTAAATAGGTATCGGTTCAGTTTTACGTATATAGGCTCACTGGGTGGAGTATTAACGAATAAAAATGCAAATATAAATTAATTTAGACAAATGAACTTTATAGAGTACCGGCTAATACAACTATGACTGCACTTACTAACCTGATTTTTGTTTATAATGGTATTTTGTAACTGTTTTTTCTTAAGAACTAACGTTACTCGATCCCACGATCATTTTCCCTTTAAATTCTGAATTTTCATCTTTGGTTTTAAATTGCGGTACTGAGACGTCACTTTTGTCGAAATTTTCCTTAAATTGATCAAAGGTAGAATAAGATCATAAAGAAAAACTCGCACGACAACGACAAAGTTCAATTCCACAGGTCTTAACAAACTAAAACAAAACTTAACTTATAAACCGCTCGAACACTAACATATGGGTGGTGTGTATGCACAATCTCAGGCAAATTTAAATCGCTTGAGACATGGATTTAAGAAAAAATTCTGACGAATATGACACACGATCTTTGAATGAAAACTGTTCATTAATGAAAGGCGAGAAAACGTAATCGAATATTCCGACATTTTCATGTATCAAAGCTCCGAAATCCTAATTATGGGACTGCTATCTGTACGCACTAAGCTAAGGCGATGACCCTTTTTTTTTTTAATGTATCACTTATTGGGTCGATGTTATGTGACGGGTGAAATATATAAACAAATGCGAAGTTGATATTAAATTTGAGCAAATGAACTTTATTAATTATTGTTTATTTTACCTATACAGACATTTGAAATATTAATATAAACATGTATTGATATGCTTACGATATTTATTCCGCTTATATTGACACCACTCTCAGTGAAAATAACTAATTGCTTATAGACTGGACTTTATTTTTTGTTTAACCAAGCTCCTGATGAGATGTCTTGGATCACTAGTTTGATTAACATACATTTATACCTTCACCGTTGTGTTGTATAACATAGGTCGAAGATTCGATTGTGAATGTAACCAATAAATAAGGCATCTTCAATCAATTTCAATTAACGAGTATTAATAAACAAAGTGTTAAACCCTTCGTCTTTCGTCTCTAGGTTGACGTTCTGTACACGAAATAGCATTCATATTAATCAAGGCTAAATAAAACTTCATCTACATGACTGCAAAATTATTAGACACAACTTACGAATAAATACTGTTCATGAATCAAAGTTTAAAGAAATCAAGTATATTGTGAAGTTCATTGTACTTCATGTTCAATATTTAATCATTTGGTTTAAATATCTGCAGGCGACAAACCCTTTCCCAATATGTATAGATTGTATAAGCCTTTATCATGATATCGAAGAAAAAAGATACTGTTGCCGTCTGCGCCGTTAATGCACGTCACTTATACATTCTACTATAGCCACAGTGAGTTCGTTGTTTTACGATATGTTGTATGTGCAAATGCAGCCTATAAATAACGTGAACTTTATGTTGTGCTGAATAAAGGTGATTGCGATTTTTCTATCTGGACATGTTCATCAACGTGGTCATTCATTTGATCCAGTTCTTTGTATGTATAAATACTTGTAACGACCACACATTGAAATCAGCATAATTTGCCATTGTAGTGTAAAAAATTCCTATTTTAACGAAGAATAAAACATTTTCTATCAATGAACTTTTCTTTTTGGTTACATGTGTGTTATTCACTCAGTGTTGAGCCGCATGTTTTCATTTTTTTCTTGCATTTAAAGGGTCATACGTATTATCACCAGCATCATTTTCATTTAATAATGATCATTGCTTTAAAGATGCTATTAATATTTCGTTAGTTTAAGACATGACACTCCGTTAATAGAACAGAAGAAACACCCACATTGGACGTGGAAAACTAACTACCCGCGTTCATTGATGTTTTCATGCGCTGTTGGTGACGAGAAGGGCCTACTTATCAAAACAAATTGAAAAATGATCTATATATACCAGTTTATCTTTGATACAACGATAGTCAAACTATGCAGACTCGCGCCAGAAAACTGCCCTTTGCTTATAAAAACCAAACTCATTTATTCACGTTATTTGCTACTTTTGTCTCTGATCAACACAGTTCATTATCCAAAATAAAAAAAACCGCAATATTACCAATAGGCACGTTGCGTCATCAGTGATCATTTGTAGAGCCAACCGCAGCGTCACAATTGTCTGAAAAAATCAACTACCATCCAAATCAACACGTTTTATGTGCAATCTTCTTGATAATATTTGCTAAATCGAGAGGGTTTATCAGCATTGCAAAAACAGCGCGATGAGGCAATAAACTGTTTCAATTATCTTCACGTCATCAGTTTTTCATCGGATATATTTACTCCTACTAATATATATATCGACTATCTAAATGGCGCGACTGCTGTACGCCGTACCTAAAAAATTCTCCCACTAATCAAGTGACTCACATTTATTTACATGAGATTTGATGATGAATGATTAGATGTTACCAGTAATACATAACTATGCGGCATACTACTTATAAAAAATTGCCCAAGTTACATCACATGATATGTTGTTCTATAACATCAGCGAACATCAGTTAAGACTTCAGGTTAAAGAATCAAATATGAATAGCTCTCAGTTAATGGTGAATCTAGTTAATATATTTATGATGTAACGAAGGCCAGCATTTCTATCAATGAACTGTTTGTAAAATAATTATTATTATCCGTTGAATTAATTATCATACTTAAATGAATTGATTTAGGAGTTATTTGAATAGAAATTTTGAACTCACGTTCACCAGTCATCCTCAGCTATAATAGCTGCTTATATTTTAGGATCACTCAATGCATTATTACAGTCAGCCTATCAGAAACCCTTTCTCTGATTGTTTTATCTCATTTGCTAATCATTAAAGGACGGCAACCTTTTTGATTTAGCATGTGAAGATCAAAATTGAAGAAAAGGCAGCTTCTGGTTTAAGGACTGCGACACAATTTTTAATAAAAATATCAAGTAGTTTATATAAGTTCACATAGTGAGAAGTTCATCAATTTAACAAAATAGGCTTGGTTCAAAATACGTCAAATACCATGCCACCAACATTATTGATTTCATGTCGTGTGTTGCGTATGGCTTCAATAAATACGGTTCATTGTCCATAATCAATAAAATCGCAATTGCAGCCACAGAATGTGAGCGATTTAAAACATTATCGGCGATATTTCATAAAAAGTGTCAAAAAAAAAGGCTGTAGGCTATCATCTCCTCCATACCAACGAGGGTGTAGTGACTGATGTGTTGTTATATGTGTCTATTTCAATAATTTCAATAATTTATAATAATGTTTAAAAATGATAAACACGCAGAAGTACAGTTGTTTAATCGACAGCATTTTTAAGTCTAAAATTCATCATCTATTACATCGATTAATTTCTTTACACTATTGCAGAGCAAGAAACACTCACGGAGGCAATACATTGGAAGGCAATTTTTCTTTATTGTACCGAAACCTGTTCGTTGTACAATTATAATCACAACACGAACATCACTGTTTATAAAATGCTTGACATTAATTGCGTTTCAAATTTCAATTACATTAGTGTATTGGCAGATCGGCAAGGGATTTTTCCATATCCCCGTGTGACCGAATTTAGAGTGAGCTTATTGCTCAAATACCTACATTTCTATTCAAAAGTTACACTCAACAGTACAACCCGATCAGTTGAATCTATTTCCTTTGTCTGGATGATTAAAGATGAATTTGAATGTGAACGTGTTCACACGTCTTCGTCTTTTATAGGTAGAAAAGGGAATCTTAACTCAACCTCTTCTAACCTTTGATCTTGCGACAATTGTGATCAGACGTTGTACCATCTGTCCATAAAACTAAAAATGAAATAATTTATTAAGTTACCACTAATCAATACAATAATTGCGAAAATTAGAATAAAAATATGCCAATTATCTCAAGCAAATGAATTGAATTGCAAAATTCAAAGTATTTCGCGTTCGGCAATTCTTGAATAAACGTAGTTCATTATAAAATGATTCGAGAAAAAAAAAATTCACCTAGAACACGTAATAAAACATCACCGATTTGTCTCAGTGCGGTATATTATACTTTATGAAAATGCAAACGCATTGAACCGTCTGTATATGTTCGGCTACTTCTGCGGCGACACAAACCCTTTCATTATTATTATACACACATCACTGCCACTATACAGCCCACTACTATATACACAGCTCTACGGAAAACTCGTGTTAAGTCCCGCGTCTACAGTCCTTCCTACATATGCTAATTCGACATAAAAACCAGCGCGGTCTTTTTGAAAAAAGAAAAATAACAATTAATAAAATTTCGTGTTATTTCCCCAACTATCCCCTCACACACACCACACAAACACCAACAAACCAACCAAAAAGAAGAAATAAATAAATAAATATTTAGGGAAATTTCTTTTGTAAATAAATAAAAAGAAACCGCCAAGGAGGAGGTCAATATAATATCCAAAAAAAGATTTTCTATAATATTGTAAATGATTTTTTGATATATACGCAAGAATATATACACTCTCCTTTCATTCATAATAGTCTAAATAATATGCGCGCGATCGACATCAGCATCCCACAAACAAAAACGCGCGTAGCCCATACACAGCGCACATATACCTTTAATATAAATAATAAGTAGATTATAGAATAAGCGCAAAGAAAGTCTTATATATACACAAAAAGGGGCTATTCCCTATCACAAAAGACAACGCTTATATAATATACACACACGATACAATATAACGTTTGAGAACGAACGAAACGATCAATATGTTTTGGAGATATGAACAACACACTCTCCTATTTTTTCTCTTAAAAAAACATGCGCGCTCGTCGTAGAGATATGCCCAAATAGATTTGCATACATGTACTACACTGTATTATATAAACAGATATTATAAAATATAAGCTCCCATTTTCATTAGTCGAGAAGGTTGTTTGTGGCCGAGACCGACCCCTTATATACATTTTGTATAACAGTGTTTTATTTTCCCTCTGAATTTCCCTTTTTTTTTTGAATATGCCGCCTTTTTAAAAAAAATGTTGGATCCTGCATGTATATATATACTACGTGGGGGATTATAAACGAGCCTTTGATGATATTGTCTTGGATAAATCAATCGACCCTTGTGCTGTGTTATATAGAATAGATGATGCACACACACACAACAGCATGTTAAACAACAACAAAAAATCCCTATAGCTGCTATATATAAGATGTTTGGCCAGCGTATAATACGCGGGCGCGATGAATAATTCAATCTTGATATTTTCATTCAAAACAAAAACCCAGCAAGAACAACAACAACAACACTGTCGGATCGGATCTTCTATATATATTTATACTGGGCATCATCATCATATCAGAGGCCAGCAGAAGAGAAGAGAGACGACGTGATGTTTCTATAGAGACAACGCGGTGCGCCGCGTCCAATTAAGGTCATCTCCATCTTTTTTTTAAATAATCTCTAAAACGCGCACAGCATTTTAGTTTTTTTTTTTGTATATTTTCGCTCTATGAGCTAGAGAGGAGCATAAAAATGATGTCGATTGATCCAAAAGAGAGACTATATAATAGTTTATAATATCAAAAAAACTAAAACATTGTTGTATAAATTCTTTTTAATATTTTTTTCACCTTTTTTTTTGCTATGGCGCAATATTTAAGAAAAAAAAAGGTTGAAAAAACAAATAATATCGCCCTGCTGACGATGGATAGTTTCGTTTCATCTCTACACACGAGCAGCACACACATATTCAATTAGCTGACGACCTACCGCCCGTCGAGCGTCCGTCCGTCCCGTTCTATTAGCTACACACACATAAGAAATATAAGAGCCGCCACTCTTTTGATGCTGGGGAAAGATAATTTAATAGTCGAAAAGAAAGAAGAAGAAGAAGAGATCCAACTCAATCTGAACCGCGTTATATTCTTCAGTCTTCGTGTAATATAGTGTGTGATTATTCTCTCTTATATCCATTTTCTATCTGGGAAAACATTTTATAGCTCATCAAGCGCCGATTCAAACACACAACATTTTCTCATCTCGTTTCATATATAAGATCCCTAAAACGGGCAAAGAGCAGCCACAAAACGCGTTCTTGCTGTCCTGTTTATTTTTATTTTATTTATTTATTTCTTCCAAAAAACATTTCCCAACAAATGCGGATAAATAAGATGACGCCATCATTCTCTTTTAGATATCACACGCGGGGAATCAATCTTAGAATCTAACTTTGATCGCGAAAGAATATAATAAAAAAATAGAATCAAAGTGAGCCAAGTTTATTTTGTTTTAGGTTGCTGAAACAATAATCAAAAAGAAGCTGCTGACTCATTTGTTTGCCGATGTATTTATAACTGGAGGCTTGGCACTCTCACAGCTCTCTCTCTCTCTAGCTCCTTTGATAGATTCCGAGTTAGGAAGGATTTGATTGGTTTTTCCCTGCTGTGTCTCACTCCAGACGTGTGATTGTTGTGTTAAAGAAACAAAAACAAAACCAACAAAAAAAAAATAATAATGCGCAGCTTAAAAATTATAATAGCACGCGCGCGCGCGCGCAGTTTATATAGAGAGGACGAATATAATAAGAAGAAACAGGTCTCTAAATGGATATCACATGCTTCTATAACTATAATAACTAATGGATGTATACAATCACCACATCAGCAGCCAAACCCAAGAATGAGAAAAGAAACGAAGAAAAACGCTCGACTGACTGGCCACATATGTGAAGTTATTTGTGACCGCACCCTCTAATTCTCGCGCCCTTTTGTGTAATTGTGCACATTGAGTCTTTTGCCCCTTTTTAAAAAAACACGAAAAAAAAATAAACGCACACGCTCGGCATAGTGTAGATATTACGTCTGTGTGTGTGTGCTCTGTGAGAGCTAAGACTATATAGGATATACCCCAAAAAAAGAATCCGACCTCTCTCCATCATCATAAATCATTCATCAACACCTTTTGGTGCATGTGATGCTGCTGCTGCCCAAAAATAAGAAACGAATGTAACAACTCACATCACAAGGCACTCGGCAGTTTAGTCTATAATACGTCATCATCGGGCGGGTATAGTCAAATATCTATGCCGTGTTATTTCTTACGTAAAACCCTGTAATATTAAGCCACAAATTGCTCTTTTATCTCCATTCAAATAATAATAACAGACTATATTTATTATTATTATATGTGCAATGCTGCTGAGTGAATATAATATACCAGCAAGCGAAGCCAACAGCAGCAGGTGTGCAATATCGCAGCGGATGATTATAAGAAAATGAAGAAATTGTTTTTTTCTTATTTTTTTAAATTTCGCGCGGCTTTTCGGAAGAGTTGAGCTGTAATGACAGGGGGGAAAATATTATTATAAGGAGACGCTAGCGCGTGCTGCTGCTTATTTATATTTTAGATGCTGCTGCTGCTGATGCCATCATCCAATAGAATTTCTTATTGTCCTATGGTTCTTCATCTTCTTCTTCATCTCCAAAAAAGGGAAAGATGAAGATGACGGCTAAATGAATGGGTCAGCATCAAAGGGATGTTTAATCACATGCTATCCATCCCTTTTATAAAATAGAATAGCTCGTTTCTATGTATATTTCCCATCGTACATCATTCAGTTTTTTGTAGTAGGATATCCCCCCAAACGCTACTAACTAATATCCCAACATATCTCCGACTGTGCTGTGATGCCTTTTCGTTTTTTCTTTCATATATGTAGAAAATCTAATTCCATTTCATTATAAATAAAGAAAAAAATAAATAAATGGGGTTTGTGCGCTGCGTATGATATCACTGATGGTGTGACGGTGTATACAACATTCCATTGAGGTGCTGCTGCTGGGAATAGATGTGGGGTAACTTGATATATTGGTGATTTCACCTGTTTTCAACCTTCGATATTTACGCCATGCTATAGACGGGGTTGGATGATATCACACCCATTTACCGATACGTCGTCGTCTTCACTTTATTTATTTTTTTCTTTTTCTTTTTTAGATTTTAGCATCAGCAGCAGGTGCTGGGCGGAATTGCTGTAAAGAGAGATTTTGACTTACTGCCGATTATTTCTATCAAATACAATACCGTATAGAAACATATAGAAAAGATGAGATCATCGCGCCAACATAAGAAAATTTCTTGATGAAGGAGGAGGATCGTATCAATGACGGGGCAATCATCGACGCGCATTCATTATTATTATCTTTTATTTTTTTTTTATTTATCTTTTTATTTTTTTAATAAAAATGCACAATTAAAAGAATAACTAGAATGTAATCTATATAATTATAGCAATGAATATTAAGATCGCCGTGATGGGAGATGCGCGCCATGGGATAAACATGCGCCAGCCTCGGTCATCGCTCAGCAGCTCCCCGGCCTTTGTGCTGCTGCTGCTGCGGGTGGCTCTCAGCGCCCACCCACCTCACACACACTTGTAAGAACATGCAGATTGAATCGATTAGACACTTAAAGAGGAACAGTTTTTTTTTTACACATAGGCTATAGAGGAAAAAACAACTGATGGTAATTGTTGTTGCCGGACTAGATTTATTACTATTTGAAACCTCGTTCCTGCGTGTTCTAAAAAATATGTTAATATTAGGAGGTATTTTTACTATTTTACGCATTTTCGTGTTATTATTCACGCGTTCGGTGTTTTTGATGAATGAACTTGATATCGCATATGCATATCAACTTATTGTCGAAATGCATTGTGCTAAGAATATAAAATGAAAGTGATTGTTACTAATTTCCCGTACGTCATAGCTGCTACTCAAGTTTAGCCACTCGTAGAGTTTATAATCTGCTACCTTTTATTCTTTAGTTAAGATATTCGGGTCCCATAGAGTATTCCCAATAATTTATTCCAATAATTATATTTTGAAGACAATTCGGGAATTGTTCTAAGACAATCCGAATATCCTACAAAATCTAAGTATCGTGAAAGATTAGAAGTGCTCACGGGACTCAAAATATTCCGTGAATTTGCAGGTTGAAAGCCTGAATTTTAAAAGAAATGCTGATACTTAACTGTAAAAGCGAATAGGCTGATGAATATAAACTGCGACAGCCAACATGCGGTGGTTTAAGTAACGGTGTATTCATTTATTTGCGGCTTTACGATCACATGGTAAATGTTCGTTTTTTTAAATAATAAATTTCCGTTCGCTAGACATTGTTTTTCAACAAATGTTATTATTATCATGACATTTCTAAATATCAAAACTTCCCCAAGCTTAAGGATTTATTTTAGTCTTCTTCCGAATTGTAATAGCGGATTCATGCAGATTGAATCGATTACACACTTAAAATAAGAAAATTTTTTTCGTTTTGGTTTTTTACACATGTAGAAGAGAAAAACAACTGGTAATTGCCCCGGTATATTCCGGACTAGATTTATTAAATTATTACCATTTGAAACTTCGTTCCGAGGTGTTCTCGTAAATATGTCAATATTAGAAGGTATTTTACGCATTTCCGTGTTATTATTCACGCATTTGGTGTTTTTGATGAACGAACTTGATATCGCATATGCACCATCAACTTATTTTCGAAATGTGCTGCACTAAACATTCAAAGTGTATGTGATTGTACCTAATTTGAAGTACACCCTGTCATTATTCATATTTGACGACTCGTCGGGTATATAAATCTAAAAATTCTATATTACACATTTACATGATTTTCAGTCTAATGAATGGTGACTGGAGAATTTGCTTAGCTTCGATCACTTGATAATGTGAGCCGAAATCTTGCTATTATCCATGATCTTGAGCTAATTTCCAGCACACTCACGAGACCAAATAAATCAATAATAAAAGTCAGCCGCTTAAACTTATAAAGAAATGCCGAAAATTATCTGTGGCATCGAAATGGGTGATGAATCTAAATTACGCCATCCCACATGCGGTAAACTAAGAAACAATAAATACATTTTCTTGCTGCTTTACGATTACATGATAAGTGTTCGTTTTGTTAAATGATAAATTCCCATTCGCTAGACATAGTTTTAAAAAAAAATTTATTATTTCATAACATTTTTTAAGATCAAAACTTCTCCAAGTTAAAGGATTTGTTGTAGTCTTCTTCTTCTTCCGAATTAATAGCTGTACATGCCGATTGAATCGATTAGGCACTTAAAGAAAAACAGTTTTTTTTTTTTTTTTTTTATACATATAGAAGAGAAAAACAACTGATGGTAATTGCCCGGTAGGCCTATATGCCGGACTAGATTTATTACCATTTGAAACCTCGTTCCGACGTGTCCTCGTAAATATGATAATATTACAAGGTATTTTACGCATTTCCGTGTTATTATTCACGCATTCGGTGTTTTTGAAGAACGAACTCCATATCGCATTTGCACATCAACTTATTGTCGAAATGCACTGTGCTAAGAATATAGATTAAAAGTTATTGTCACTAAATTCCCGAACGTCATGGACGCTACACAAGTTTCGCCACTCGTAGGGTTTATACTTCGTTAACTTTCATATTAATTTGCATCGTATTCGGGTCCCATAACTCATGCTTGCCGGCAGCTTCTGCTGCTTCAAGAATGCATAATGGTTCGTGAACACTTCTGTATCTAAAAAGGTATAAAGCCTAAACTTAAAAAGAAATCTTGATACTTAACTATGGCAGCAAAATAGGTGATGAACGTAAACTGCGCCAGCCAATATGCGGTAGTTTAGGTAACAGTGTGTTCATTAACTTGTTGCTATACGTTCACTTGATGAGTGTTCGTTTTTTAAAATGATAAATATCCGTTCGCTAGACATAGTTTTTCAACAAATTTTATTATTTCATAACATATATTAAAATCAAAACTTCTTCAAGCTAACGGATTTTCGGGATCTTTTGTAGTAGCTTCTTCCAAATTAATAGTAGATAGCAGATTCATGCAGATTGAATCGATTAGGGACTTCAAGAAAAACATTTGTTTTTTGTTTTTTTTTTCACATAAAGAAGAGAAAATAACTGATCGTAATTGCGCGGTATTTGCCGGACTAGATTTATTGAACCTCGTCCCGACATGTTCTCGTAATATGTTAATATTACAAGGTATTTTACGCATTCCGTGTTATGATTCACGCATTCGGTGTTTTTGATGAACGAACTCCACATCGCATTTGCACATCAACTTATTGTCGAAATGCACTGTGCTAAAATTTAGAATGTAAGTGATTGTCACTAATTTACCGTTCGTCATATCTGCTACCCAAGATTAGCCACTTGTAGAGTTTATAGTCCGTTGTCTCCTTTATATAATCAATTCAGTCCCATAAAAAATCAGTCCTGAGATTATCATTACCCGAACAGTACTTCTGAGCTGTACATCATCGCCATCGGATAGTAAGGGTAGATCAGAACTGACTCATGGGACTAGAAGAAAACTGTAGTTTAACAGGCTGAAAACCTGAATTTAAAATGTAATGCAAATGCTTTTCTATGAGAGTGAAATAGCCGATGAATATATATTGCGCCAACCCATATGCCGTAATTTAAGTAGCAATGAACTCAGTTACTTGTTGCTTTACCACCACATGATAAGTGTTCGTTGTTTTAAATGATAAATTTCCGTTCGCTAGACATAGTAATTAAACAAATGTTATTATTTCATGACATTTTTTAAAATCCAAACTTCCCCAAGCTAAAGGATTGTTGTCTTCTTCCGATTTAATAGCAGATACATGCAGATTGAATCGATTAGGCACTTAAAGAAAAACAGTTTTTTTTTGTTTGTTTTTGTATACATATAAAAGAGAAAAACAACTGATGGTAATTGCCCGGTATATGCCGGACTAGATTTATTACCATTTGAAACCTCGTTCCGACGTGTCCTCGTAAATATGATATGAAAATATGATAATATTACAATATATTTTACGCATTTCCGTGTTATTATTCAAGCATTCGGTGTTTTTGATGAACGAACTCCATATCGCAAATGCACATCAACATATTGTCGAAATGCACTGTGCTAAGATTAAAGAATAAAAGTGATTGTCACTAAATTCCCGTACGTCATAGACGTTACACAAGTTTCCCCACTCGTAGAGGTTATATTTCGTTAATTTTCATATTTCTCTATGTCGTATTCGTGTCCCACATTAATTGTTGTTGATCATAATATCTGGGATTTTATCGATAAAAGTCCTGAGACTCATCGGTTATGTGTCCCGCATGATTATGTTCCTCAAAAGACTTTCGGGACGTGAATAACTGTAACTGAACAGGATTAAAGCCTGAAATTAAAAAGAAATTATTATATTAAACTGGGATAGCGAAACGGCTAATGAATGTTTATTGCTTAAGCCCGTATGCTGTAATTTAAGTAGGAATGAATTCATTTACTTGTTACTTTAGAATCACATGATAAGTGTTCGTTTTGTTAAATGATAAATTTCCGTTCGCAAGACATAGTTTTTCACAAAATTTTATTTTTTTATGACATTTTTTCAAAACTTCCCAAAGCTAAAGGATTTTTTGTAGTCTTCTTCCGAATTAATAGCGGATTCATGCAGATTGAATCGATTAGACACTTACGAAGAAAAGTTTTTTTTTTTTGTTTTAGTTTTCATAAATATAGAAGAGAAGAGAAAAACAACTGATGGTAATTGCCCGGTATATAATACCGGACTAGATTTATTATCAATCTCTTTTGCTGCTGTGCTCTGCATCATCATCTTGTGCTCTCTCACCAGTTTGTTTTTTTTTTTTATTTTCGAACACATCACATATTTTTATCAGACTTACATAGCTCCTTATATATAGATTTTCTAGATCCTCCCTTATAGCTGAAGGGGTTGAAATCATTTTTCGCCCAGCAGCCGCCGCGACGTACGCATATGCCGTTTATTTGTTTCGTCATCAATGTGTCCGAATAAGTAATGAGCCCAAGAAATATATTTTTATATTGAAAACGCGCTCTACGCGGTCAGCATCTCTCGTCGTTCATGTCCTAAAATCTCTTTTACGCGTATTTAGGACTCATCAAAAAGCCCTTTTGGAATATTTTAAAAGTCAATATGGGATGGTATATTATTATTATAGTTTTGACTCTTCTTTTTTTGTTTCCATGGGTGTGGTGCGCGCCGCTCTCTTATGGTGACTTGAATGCGCCTGGGCCAACAGCTCCTGCTGCTCTCCATTGATTCTTATATTTAAAGAATAGAATTTTGTGTTTTGAATGGGTGCGCATATAGGCTGGCTGCTGGCTGGCATTCAACACAAGAAATAAAAAGAGAATGCCTGGAATGCAAGAGCAGCAGCCGAAATAAACTGTGTTTGTTTAGTTTTCAAGTGGTAGCGCCAGTTTTCCACAGAATCCCATCCATTTCCATTTGAAAAAAAAAGTCAAGACTTCAATTTTATTTATTTATTTTATTTTTTTTAAAAAAAAGGGAAGAAGGTGTTCGATAAGAAGTCGCCACTCGACAAGAAAAAAGGTGTCGGATATTATTCAGTCCCTTTTCCCACGCTCCCATCAACTGGGCCGGTTCAACAACAACCCAAAAATCACAGCAGAGACAGCACGTAAGAAAATAGGAATTTTGTTCATAGAATGGTTGATGGCTCTTGTATATACTACTGACACAGTAGTTGGGGGACACAAAAACACGGGTTGATGTGTGAGCATATCAACTCATCGGTTTCTCTTTCATTCTCCATCAATGTCTTGTTTTATTCGTTTTTTTTTTTGTCTTGTTGAATTGTCTGTTGATGTCAACTGCCTGTGCTGGATGCGCTGAATCTCATTTGTTTGTCATTTAAATTCGAACACTTTCCCGCCGTTGAAATTATTTTAAAATGTGTCAAAAGAAGACGGACGCTCCCCTGCCCATTGGCCATTTGATTGTCTAACAACAACAACAAACCGGACGCCTTTCTCTCTCACCTTCTTTTGATTTGATATTTGTGCTGAGCTTGAGGAGCTGAGACAATTTATCAAATGAAAAATTTCTCCTCTCTCTATTATATCATTTCGTTATAATAGAAGAAGAAGTCAGATTTTCTAATTTTCATATGAACATGTCGGTCGACGAGATCTAGTTATACAAATTCCCTGATATATATTCTTGTGCGTATTATATATATAATATAGGGTCGTTTCATCTGTCTCAAAATGTTTTTAGTGAAGTGCGGCAGGCCAGGAGCGCATCAGGGTCTCCTCCTCATCCATCACCACCTCCTATGGATATGGAATCAAATAAAAGAATAAAAGAAATGAAAGAAAAGATCTTTAGGACCCGTTTTCCAACTGATTTTCTCGACTATATTCTATTCGATTTCCTTTTTATTTTATTTTATTTTATTTTATTTTTTAAAATATATTTTTCTTTTTTTTTGTTTCTGAGAGGGATGTGGAATAAATGACCACTTATATCTCTTAAGGCCAAACACGCAAGCGAGACCGCTGGCCTTTTGTTTTTTAAAGACATTATATAGACCAGTTCATCTACATCCAAGTCAAAAATTATAAGAAAAATAAGAATTTAAATGCCTCCAAGATAATCTTCTCCCAATTTTTTTGTGTTTTGTTTTTGGCTGCTGCTGGACTGTTGATCCAGAGCCACTGTATAAGATAATATTTCATTTTCGTATATTATTTAGTTGGCGGGTGATTTGAAAGTTCAAAAAACTGATCCTATCACATTATTGTGTGGCTTCTTTTTTCGTTTTTATAGTTTATATAAAAATTTCATCTATTTTTTTGTTTGTTGTTGTTGTTGTTGTATGCGCTTTGACACCTCGGACCCTGCCGCGCATTCAATCTAAGCACACGCTCTATTATCCTTCACCATCATCTTTCAAAATATTTCTAATGTTTTTATAAAAAACCTGATTATTGTTTTTTCAAAAAACGTCAAGATCGTCATCGAAATAAATTTCAAATAAAAAGAAATTTGACTTTTGCATCAGTTGGGTGTACGATTTGATTTAGTGGGACACACAGCGCACACAAAAAAAAACAAACAAACAGGTCAAAATTTTTTAAAAATTGTTTCACCAAATGGAAAAATAAAATAAAAATTCCCTCACTAACTTTAAACAAAACAAAAAAAAAACAGGTGTCGTGTGTTTTGTGTGCGTGTTTAATTGAGAGTCACGCGAATGACCGAGAGAGTAGAAAGAATAAAGAAATAAAAAGTTTTTTGGGACTTTTTCTTTTTTTCTTGGATGGCGGCGGCCACTGTGTGAAACGTCAACAATTTCCAACCGCTCGTTGTTGTTGTTGTTGTCCCCCTTTTTTTCTTCAAGAAAAATCAGAAAACCAAAAAGAAAGAAGTTGTTGAATTTTGAGCTGAAGAAATCAAAAATCGGCGCCGATCGCTCATTGGTTGAAATTGACGTCATGCGCAAAAAGGCTGGCGCACATCAAAAGAGAGAGAAACAAAACCAAAAAGGAGGCGAGGACGATTGTTGGGACATCAAAACTCCTCCTCTTTCTCCTCTCCAACTAGAGACAGCACAGGTAAAATCATGAACGCGGATCGGGAGTGAAAGAGAGGGGGGGGGGGGGGGAATCAACACACGGCACGTCACAACATTTTTATATATTTTTTTAGAAAATTTTTTCTGTTTAGCATCTCGTCTCCCTCTAGCGGGGTCTGCTGCGTCCAATGTCTCGCGCGCCCAACAATAGGAGAGAGAGCCGGGACCTGCGCCAGAGCTGAAAGCATTGCCCACCTGGACAGGTGCTCCGTAGCTTTGGCCCCAGCAGTCAACACACACAAAAGCCGTCTCTCTAAACCACCACAATCGTCCAGCTCTAGCCTAAGTATACACACCTATAGAAAAAAACAAGACAAATTTTTTTTTGTTTTTGTTGAAGTTGTTGTGCAAACATTCTGTTGTTTCATCTCTATCCATCCATCCCATCGCGGTGCCATTTTCAAAAAAAAAGGATAGAGCACATTACATATCGGTTTCCGTCGGCTAAGACAAACAAATAAAAAAAACTTAAAATAAATAAAGGAGGACCGCATCAGTCCCAATCCATCCGAGAACTTTATTACAGTGTTGTTGTTGTTGTTGTTGTTGTTATTGTGTCATTTTGGGTCGGCTTCTTTTTCGGCGACGCGCGGCCATGTCAACAAAAGCCTTTGAACACGACAACATTTGCCCTTAGTGATTTGGTTCTTTCATTTGAGTTTCGAGAGTGTCGTCGTCAATAACATCACAAACTTCAAATTCGACCGAGTGAAAAAAAAAAAAAAAAATTGTGAAATATTTTTTTACGGTTGGTTTGGTGTATTGGGTCGGGTCGCCGGTGAAAATCCTTTTTGCGATATGGCGGCCGTCGTGCCGCCGCCAGCCGCCCACGGCCATCCGCAACAACATCATCAACGACTCAACAAGATGACCGATCTCACCGACGTAAGTGCAATTTCATGTGTGTTGTGATGTGCAGCATATTTCCCCCTTTGACTGTCCTAGCTCCTTTTATTCTCTCTGTTAATCATAAATATTAAGTTATTGTTTCTTTATAGACGGTCATGTTTGAGCCCTTTGACAACATTTTTATTGCACCGCCACAGGTTCTATTTAACTGAATTTGCCCGCCAGTGGTATATTTGAATTTTTTAGCTCTCAATATTGATTATTTATAGGCCTAAATGGAAACGATGACCCAACATATGTAGTATAGTATAATAAGTTGAACACATTCAACTGATTAATAACTTTATATCAGTGCTGTGATGATGATGTAGAGAACAGGTTTTTTGTTTCTATTCTCCAATCAATAGCTATACAGAGTTTGTCCATGTATAGAAAACGACGAGTTATAGTGACGCGATAGATCCAATTTCAGGTTAAAGATTTTTACACCTAATTATTTATTACACACACACACAGACAGACAGACAGCAGAATTTTATTTAAAAAAACCGTTTCACACTTTATATTTTTTGTTGTTGTTGTTTTTAATTCGTTATATACCCTGCTGGACATTGAACTGGTTTTTTTTTTTAAAAAAGACCGGCCAAATAAAAGTTTGGTGCTACACTCCCTCCGGCAATTATTTTAAATCCCCCCCCCTCCCCATCTTAAACCAATTTTTCCTTGTTTACATTTTTTGTTTTCTTTGAATCAAACGTCTGCTGCTGACCTTTTCTATACATCGTCAAACATTTTTTCTTATATTATACCTGTCGGTTACCGATGGATTATTGAATATATGCGCGCCTGCTGGCAGCAGCATTATCAGGATCGATTTCATATTCTGATGCACGGCGCGCGCGACTACTTTTGTGTTTGTAACAATTCTCCGTATTATGATGATGGAGTGATTTCCATCATTTCGACATGGTCCACAGTCCGCTCCTTATAGAAATATACCTATCTGTGAAGAGAATCGTATAGTCAAATTGATTATGATATATCCCCCGCTCCGCAGCAGACGAATATTTATAGAAAATATTTTATATGCAGCTCTTTTTCTTTATACGGTTCCATCAGCGCATCCAACTCGCTCGTGACATAATTGAGGAAAAAAAAACAAAAAAAAAAACAAAACAAATTTTTTTTTTCAAAATCCAGCGGATCGATCATCATCGTCGCCGTCGTCAAATAAGAATCAGTCATCATAATATAACTGACACTGTGACGTCGACCACTTCTTGGCACGCGCCGCCTTATCTCGTGTCATTTTCTTTTGTGTTTGTGAGTGTCGTTAGTAAAATAATTCTCTCTGCTGTGCTGGTCGTTTCGTTTCGAGTTGTTAAGGATAATAGCACAGGGGGGGACGGGGAGGGGACTATATCCTATATAGACATTGAGACAGCAGATGTTTTCATGTCCATATTCTTCCGGTGTTCGCTATAGGCTTAGCCGAGTGTGACTTGGATGACATTGCACGCCATCAAAATGATCAAGAAATATATATAAGAAACGTCCGGTTTTGACTTTGATTATTAAAATAGGATTTTTTTTTTTAAATTCTTCAGATGTGGCAAGATATTGAGAGCGTTTTACTGGAAGAAGTTCCAACAACATCTAACCAACATCATTGTGCCATTGCTGCCGGTGGTGGTTTAAATGCTGTCTCGGCTTTGGGTCATCCTTCCGGCGGAGTCGATCCACTCGCACCGTCCGTCAGTGTCCACTACCATCACTACCATCCGATCCATCATCCGATTGCAGCTCATCATCATCATCATCAGATGAGTCTTGTTCATCCCGGATTCCAACCACAGCACAACAACAACAACAACAACAACAACCATCACCATCAGGTATATAATTCAACCTATTAAATGCAATGATATCCTATATACGTAGCACCCCAAAACTGCTGCTGCTGCTCCGCCAAAACAAATCGTTTATTTCCCACTGGTTGTTATTATTATTATTGTAACTACTACTAGCTATATAGAGATGTTTTCTGAGATATAGAGAGAAACAAGTAGACCAACAATTGCCCCGTATGTTTATAGTATATACTACATATCATTTTGATGGATGGACTTGTTTGATATGTATAACCAGCAGCGGCCTATTTATACAGGCGATACAACATATAGACAATTCATCTTAGATAGTAGTACACATAATAAACGTATAGCAGACTTTCATTGATGGAATAATAATAACAATCCATCAGCTCGTTTATTGGTGTACGGCTCCTCTGATTTTTATTATATAGGACTCGATAACCCGATATAGTTTTTTTCTTATCGTCTTATACCTTCTATCAATATAATATCAAATGTTAGAAAAAGAGAGTTGTGTCACCCTTGAGGCTAGAAAGACGACTCGTTTCGAGTGTGAAACGACACGACGATTGACGCCCTTATTTCACATCACATATTTGTGTGTTGTCTTGTTGTGACTTTATTATTTTGATGAAATTGATGTGTGAAAACAATAGGGCGCGACATCTTACAATGGAACGGCTGCTGATTCAATGACGGCCGAAGCGACAACAACATCCAACACTATGACGATTATTAAAGACGAACCAATGGACCTCATCAGTCATCAAACGGACGACACAAGCGCACCATCGTCGTCATCCTATTTCGGTAGCAATAATCATCTGCATCATCAATATCATCATCATCATCCTGGATATTATCCGTCGGCTTGTTCAGCGTCTTCATCGTTCCAACATCAACAGAATCCAACGGATAATATGAGCGTCGCCGTCGGTGGTTATCAGAGATCCGTCGGCATTTATCAGCCTCATCAGCCAGCGGCGGCGGCGGGTAATTCAAATCATCACCAGCAGCATCTGATTCATCAGAACAACAATAACAACAAGGCGGCCAGCAGTAGCGGCGCTTCGATTAGTAGTCCGTCACCGTCGCCAAATGGCAGCAACTGCAGTTACGTGTCGTCATTTGGTAGTCATCAGGGTCCTCATCATCATCCGTCGGCATATTCTTATCATCACGGATCGGTGGCCGTCCCGTTGGCCCATAGTTTACATCACCAGCATCAACCGGGTGGATCGCATCATCATCACCTGTCGGCCGGCAGATTCGCCGTCCATCATTCGCCGTTTGCTCATCATCATCATCATCGACAAGCTGCTGGTCCTCCTGCTGGCCCAAATAGAGTGTCCGTCTCGACGCCACCCTGTTCGCCTCAGGTTGTTCATTCATCACTGGAGACGCTCAATAATGTCCATCACAATTCACTTCAATTGCATCATCATCATCATCATCCGCATTTGATCCACGGAACGGCTACGCAACAACAACAACAACCTCTGACGTCTTCAGGTCCAGCCACTCAAACGACGTCAACTGGACAGCAGGGACCAGTCGTCAAAGCCAAACGCGGTAAAATTTTTGAAAATTCAAATTTCCTCTTTGTGATATTTTGACGGTGAATTTGTTTAAAAATTATTTAATTCAGGACGGAAACGATGGGGACGTAAGAAAGTCACGACTCATTTGTGTTCGTTCGCCGGATGCGCCAAGACGTACACGAAATCGTCCCATTTGAAGGCCCACCTGAGGACGCACACGGGCGAGAAACCTTACCAATGCTCGTGGAAGGGATGCGGATGGAAATTCGCCCGATCGGATGAATTGACGCGACATTATCGCAAACACACGGGCGATCGTCCGTTTCAATGTCGACTGTGCGAAAGGGCATTCTCCAGATCCGATCATCTTGCCCTGCACATGAAACGGCACATCACCGCCTAATTAAATAAAACAAACAATTAAAATTTAACATATTTAGCTAAATATATATTTAATCAAATGATATGCGCCTTATAGAAGATCTATTATACCAAACAAAATGATTTCATCGTCGCTATTAATTTAACAAAAAAATTCTAATGTAAAACACTAAAAATTAGGTCTGATAATATAATTAATATTTGGGCGTGATGAATTAAAATGAGATAATATTCATTGCTGTTGTCTATATATATAATTAAGAGAGAAAGAGAAAAGGAGAAAATCGAGTTTTTTATTATCAGAATTCTGAACTTTTAAATTAATAGGCGATCAAACAAAAATCAAAGTTTTTCTGTTTGTGGTGTTGTTTGATTTCTCTTGTCGTTTTGGTTGTTGTTGTGTTGTTGTTGTGTTGCTGTTGTGTGTACATATAAAAATAGAGGAATGACGACAAGAATTGAAAGAGAAAGATCTAAAGGCCCGGTCTTTTTGATTGACAACGCCCTGATTGATTCGATGTCTTTCTCTCTCTCCTATACGAGGAGAAAAAAAAAGAAATCAAATGAAAATTAAATAAAATAAATATGACGTCACGATTCAAATGTCTGAACTGGGAGTGTTTCTATACAGTAAATGTGTGTGTGTGTGTGTATCTGTGCGGTTAACATATATATACATCATCAAGTCGTCTCCCTCTTCTTCATTTTTTCCTATTTATATCAAATGAATATTTATATCTCTGTGGAAATTGAATAGCTACGCCATGGATTCTGACAGGCGAGCCAAAGGCCAACGCAACATTTGAAAATGCAATCGACGATGAATGAAACTATCATCATAATATATCTAGATGAATTGATAACTTGAAATAAAATATAAATAATAATCAATTGAATATTATTATCAAAGTGATGACATTCACTCGTATACATAAATTCAAATTTGGCGCTGTAGAAGAAAAGAATATCTTCCGTAAGATTTTATCGAAATTTTCTCAAACAAAGTTCAACGTCCCCCGAATAATAATAAAATGGGACTATTAAAAAAATCCAGTTCATCCGCTATAGAGCGAAATTGTTGTCTGATGTAACAACAAAAGAAAAATAGACGCTGCTGCACTGAATGATGGGATATGGCAACAGACAAAAAACATAAAAATCGACTTCCGCTTTCGACACATTTTCAAGGGGAAATGGGAGGATAGGAGGAGTAGGAGGAGATATATCAAATGGATGATAAGGGGAAACCCTAAAGTCTATTAAATTCGACTTTTTTGTTAGTCGTTGCGTGAGCAATGATGAAAAAAAAACACAGTAGAAATCATTTCGCGCCGTTTAGATGTATACTATACGCTGATGCAGCGAGATGATATTTCCCAGATATATAATCGTCACGGCTGAATTGCACAGACAGACAGACAGACCGCGTCTATATATATGACCATATATACATCAAAATATGATCAAACAACTACCTGCGTATATCTTTAGCCGTCCTCCTTCTCGTCTCGTTGAAAGAATATAAGAAGCTTCTTTCTCCTTTGCTGGGCAGCAGCCTCATAATTTATATGTGCCATTATTATGATTATACGACGCTCATCTATTATGTAGGAATGTCTCTCTCTCTCTCTCTCTCTTATCCTCTGAATGCGCAGGCAACTGTTTTGTTGTTATATCATTCGCCACTTTGTCCGCGCACACACACACACATCATATTATTGTGATTCATATATCCAAATCTCTACGCCTTTATCACGTTTCATTTTTTTAAAATATCAACTCCCGTATAACACATTTTGAGGCCTACATTAGACACGTTTGAGAGCCCGGATAAAAGGGATAATACACACAGCAAGTCGAGTGTTCCTCTACATCTCAACTGTCCAGCGTCCATATTAAGAGAGGAAAACCACTCGACACGACGGTATGTTCTTCTTATTCATCAACTATAAAGGTCCGATCGCACAACAACAATTTCTATCTCTCTCTCGAGAGAGAGAAAAGAAGCTCACGGGATTAAATTTGAAGTTGCGTTTAGATGTACGTACACGCCCATCTTCCAAAGTTTATATCTTTTGATAGTTTCAAGTTGTTGTTGTTGTTGTTGCTGGGATTTAGTCGATGTACAAAAGGAGTGATGACGACAACCCATCCTGATTCTCAATCTGATATCCAATCAACACTTTTTTGATTTTTGATATGGGAATAATATTTCCTTTTTGTTGTTGTTGTTTTTAAATGATTTTGAGTATAATTGCTGCTGCTCCTGCTGGTTGGGTTTATAATCTCCATCCGAAGCTATATATCAAAAAGACGAAATTTCAAACTCTTTGAGAGAATAAGAAACAAAACAAAATAACCAAAAGGGCGAAATTGAGTGTGGAAGAAACACGAAATGTTTTGATAGTTTTATATATATACACATCATAATATATATTTTATATCGGCTATAGTATATATATACGCAACAATCGATTATTCCCGAAATGCAAAAGATAATATACTAGCCTATACGTCGACGAATAGATATTATGCATTAGATATATATATTCTAGAAGTTTTGAGAGCTGTGCTGGATAGTCTGGCTGGCACAACATGGGATGGTTAGATTCGCTTTTTCTTGATCATACAAAAGTAATGGACGCCAGCGTATGATTGGCCAGCCAATGCAGCCCCAACATCCATCGACCCGAGAGAGAAGAGAAGAGAGAGAACAAAATAAATAAGAATTTTTTTTTTTCGTTGTTGTTGTTTATACCTCAGAAATATTGGGGACCACGCCCGTTTCTCCTCTCATCTATAAAGTTCGATGTTGAGAGAGACTCTTGCAAGAGGAGCGCACAATTTTTCATTATTCATTCATGAGTCTGAGGCTGGTTGGTTGGTTTGCTGTTGTCTGTATATAGTCGCCCGTTCAAATAAGCTTTTCCACCTTTATATTATTATTATTGTATATCATATACTACCATTTCCAATATATGATTCGAATGTATTATTTGAACCGAGCGCATATAACGCACACACAGCGCATCTATATGTATAAATTCATTTCCATATGATTTTCATTTTGAAAAAAAAAACAAAAAAAAAAAGGAAGAGAAAATTCAATGCAAATTATTTAATGTCCATATGGGTGGATTTGGTTTTTTGTTATTTTCCCAACGGATTTTTATTTTATTTTAAAAATAAATGTGTGTGAGTATACAGAGAGAGACAACGACGTCTTGGATAGATGAGAATATCGCCCACACATTTTCGTCTGTTAAAATAAGAAGAAGAAAAATAGAAAACGTGATGGCAGCCAAACAACAACAACAACAACAACTCGGCTCTCTCTATGTTTGGATAAAGTAGTTTCTTCTATATGTTTACACGCAAAAGCCACAGTCTCTCTTGTCTACAAGGAGAACAGCAGAGCTGACGTCATCCAATGCAAATTTCTAGTGTATGTTATATATATTTATTCCCGAAGTTGTATACAGCATATCCATCTAGCGTTGTTGTTGTTGTTGCTGCTGCTGGTGTCTGTGTACATACAGCATCGCCCCATTTTACAATAATCTATTTCGTTTCTTGCTGCGCTTTTTGGTTGGCTGCGTTTTTTTTTTTCAAACAAAATATATTTAAAAGAATGATGTCATAGAGCGCCAGAGAGAAAATTATTCATCACTCTTGATCGCAAGTTGCTGTTCACTCAACTATTCCATGTATGGACGCGAAAGGCGGGGTTTCAACATTTCTACACAACGAATATTAGTCTATAGCTTTTAAAATCTTTAGATTATTATTATTGTATTCGATATTTAATGTATATCTCTGTTCTACCGTTTGTCTTATCTATTTAGAATTAAAATTGAAAATAAATGATATCGATTATTTCCCGCGAAAATGTCGAATTTTCAAAAAAAGAAAAGGAAAAAATTTGAGTTTTTATTTATTTATTTATTTTGTTTTGTTTTGTTTGACATTCTTTTCTACGTGTCATATCCGGTGTGTAATGTTGTACACACTCTCTCTCTCTCTGCTCTGTTGGAATCCTTTAGTGCTGCGAGTGGATAGAGAGTCACAAAATCTACATCACAACGGGGGGAAATAGAAAAAAAGTTGTTTATATACACGCACAGCATAGTTTCGTCATTTTTTTTTTTTTCCAAATTCTACTTCCTTTCATCCGGTTCCTCTTTTCTTTTATCACACTTTCAAAATGTATATTTTTCTTCTTTTTTTGACTTTTCCTGTTTTTATTCCGCAAACATAGCGCTCCGCGAGTCTCACATAGTGAAAATTTCGAAATTTCATCATTTTTATGTTTTTATTTGACGGAGATAGAAAAATAGGCGGTGGAATGGGCGAATGTGACATCTTCTTCTTGCGGAAGAATAATAAAAAGAAGAGCGGACAGCAACGATGCGACGCCTTTTTTCAAAAAAGCGGAGCATCAGCACAAAACCGCCCTGCAATTTGCGTTCGAAAATGCCGCGCTATAACGTCACCATCACTGCTATCCACTCTATATTTTCATATTTCTTCTTCTTATTATTATTAGTTGAAGAAGATGTCGCGCGTGCTCCACGCCTGATGGCACTTATTGTGTTTGCATCATCCACTACCGCGGCGAACGGGTTATAACTTTGAAATCCGGCTCTATTATCTTACATGTCTGTCTGTGTGTCTTGTATGTCGGCAGCCGCACCCAGTTGCTTGTTTTTTTTTTCGGGGTCCAGCAGGAGAACCCGGCAATCAGCCATGGAAAGGGTCGACCCGGGGTCAGCCATCAGACGAGATTGGCGTTCTACCTGCCGGTCTATAATATATAAATTAACCGATCGAAATAACAAACCAATGGCCGGGGGAGAGCTGCTACTCTGAACAGTGAACAGCATCAACTGTCGATCGTTTATTCAACGCTCAATCAGCCCAATGACCACAAAAGGGGGGGAGACGAGAAAATGAGAAAATTTCTACATAGACGAGAAACGTCGATTCGATTCCCTTTTTTAGGAGCGCTCGCGTATTACAATCAAAGGGATTTGAGAGAGAGAGACGTCAATCTGCTGATGGCTAACTAACTAATATGAGAACTCTATTAACGTGTCTATCGATCTCCTCCAAATACAGCTCAATTTTCAATCAGCAAACGCCGCTGTGGTTTTGACTTTATAAGGAGCTAGACCGAAAGTCGAGTTTCTATTTTTTTGGGTTAAAAAAAAAGGGAGAAAATAGATGTGAGGGATTTATACGAGTTGTGTATAATTATAATTATTATTATTATTACTCTCTAGTGTTGTGAAATATTTAAAAAAGACATTGTGTGTGGTGGATAGATGGAGCCCAGCAAAAAAAGCCGACGGTGATGGGGAGGATTTTTGACGGTGAAAAAAAAAAAAACAATTGACCTCTTCCGGCCCTCAACTCTGCTGTATTATATATGAAAAGAGGAGAAGAAGAAGGTAACACAAGGGTGTGGCACAAGCCACGATATAGAAAAAAAAGAAGAGCACAACAACAACAAGAGAATTTCGAAGTGAAGAGGAGGAGGAGGATTTGATTATATAAGAGGGCGACTGTTTTAATACATCATCATTAACAAATACGTTTGACTGAATCTCAAAAAGAATGAAATCTCAATTGAATTGCGAAAACAATTTGTAATAATAATACATTTCGTGATGAAATGCAATTAAATCGATAACCATCTCTCTGTCTCACAATCAGCATATATAGTATATCTGACGATGTGTGTGTATATTCAGTCACGGTCTGACGGTCTACACACGGGAAACGATGAAATGAACAACAACAGCATTTTAGAATAAGAAGAATAAGAAGAAGAAGAAGAAGAAGAAGAAGAAGAAGAAGAAGAAGAAGAAGAGAGTGTCAACTTGTTAAGTCAAAAGACAAACTTCCGCCATAACAACAGTCGACCCGTTGGCGTCTCTTCGTCGGCTTAACCATTCTACTATATTATTCCCTATATAGTGTATGCCGTGGTGGTGGTGATGTGTTTGTCGTGACCATTTACAAATCAAACACGGCTCAACATGTTATTAAGAGGCATTGCAGCTCGTTTGGCAGGTCTCCTCTCTCTCCACAGACGACGAGACTTTTCGATAAACATTTCGATATATTCCACTGAGTGAAAAGTCTGCGTGTGCGTTGTCAGTTGCTGTGCATGGGGTATATGTACTGTATACCTGTGCATGGGACATAAATCAATTCCATGACAGCCACTTCCGGATGACCTGCGAGTTGTGCGGTATACAAGAGAGAGAGGGGGGGGGGGGGAAAGAGAGAGAAACAAACAAATAAAAAATAAAAAAAACTCGTTTCCCCCTCACATTCTCATTGGAGCGACACACTAAAAAAAGAAAGAGAGAGAGAGAGAATAAAATAGAATGACAGATGAGAGAGAGAGTCAAAAAGTCGAGTATCTCTGGTTGTTGTTTTTTTTGGCTTTTTTCATTATGTAATAGACACACGAGTGAATGTGCAGCACAGCGTGACTTGTCATCTCAAGTCGTCCATATCAGCAGTTAAATAAACGAACGAAATTCTATACCATATCAACTTTTGTGTACGTTTACACAAACCAGTCAGCAGTCATTGAATTTCAATTCATTTTTTGAATAATATTTATAAAATTAGGGAAATTATTGAAGATTGGGGGGGGGGGGGGGAACAAAATACACAAATGACTTATTGATTCTTGTATCCCCCCCTTACCTGTGCGTTTGTTTGTTTTATGTCGACGAAACGATTTTAAAAATTCATCGATAGGTTTTTAGTGTATAGGCACATAATAGAAATCAGCTCCGCACACAATCGATGCATATAACGCCACGACGACGAATGTTGGATATGTATGAACGAAACGGAGGGTTTGGAAAAGTATATCAACGGTAGTAGCGCACTTAATAAAAACCACGTCAATAAATCACATGAATAAAATAGATGAACGTAAAGTACTATACTATATGGAGCAAACAACCATTTACTTGATGATGTTTTCCAATAAACATCAATTCTATTCTGCTGTCATTTAAAACGACTTTATTTGACTAAAAAAAAACAGGAAGAAAATGATCGCGTCCATATTATATTTAGTTTGACCAGCAATAATGCCCTTGGATAGACCAGCAATCAATTTATTGACTTATTCTTTCTCTATAGGGGACGAATAATTGATCAACGTTTTTCGGCCGTTTCGCTCTACTAACGACTCTGTCGTGTCACTAAAGAAAATAACAAAAGTTGGCTGCTATAGAATTGCTCCCCATGACAACCGATTAAATCGTTCAAACAGTGTCCACTCCACACAAAACGGGAGATTGGGATATGATGCAATCCAGCTTCCATCACAGATTCAAAATATTAAAATTACGATTTTTTGATGCGATCGTTTTATTATAAGCGCCGCGGTTGTTATGGTGGTGACCTATTCAACCAGTGGGGGCTATTAATATCACCGTGTATATAATATAACGTATCACAATGGAACTATCAAAAATTGTTTGGGTATCATAAATAATAAATGAATAAAAAAATGATTATATAGCGCGCCAGAAAATCATCAAAATAAAATATACTACAACGTATCATAAGCTATACAGTGAGAGTATTTTTTTTAAAATTATTATTTGGTCCGGGTGGAGTTCTAGACAGAAGCGGGAAAAATTTTGGAAATTTCTTTTTTAAATTGATTATGATGTTTTATAAATAGTAACTCCCGCTCTGATTTCAAGTCATTGCCGCTGCGACATACATTTCTTTTGTTGAAATTTTGCTTTTTTCTTTGCAACATCCTGTATCCGGTAATTTGTCAACCATTTGATATCGCGCAATCAACATTTTATTAATTCGATTTTTAGGAGATTTAAAAAAAAATTTTTGTGAAATAAATTTCTGCGCTGCACTGATGATGATGACTCTAGGAGATGGTACTACATATTATAAATGTAGTTGTATATTATAGGGGACGACCGGAAAAGCCCTTATATTACCGGAAGCTTTTTCTCTTGTATATAGAGAGTGTCCTGTTGTTGACTATGGCATTCGAATAATCATCTCTCTCTCAAATGTACAATGCGAAACAAGTCCGCATCACTCCTAAATAATATTGGATGTTATTACGTAGAGAATAATAGTATAGATCGGTTGATAGAAAAGAGAAATATGTTTTGGGGGTTTGAAAATCAGCCGTTGGTGATGGCGACCAAATAATATATAACAATAAAATATAGAAAAATTTCATAATTTGTTGACGAAGTTGCGGATGTGTCAGGTGAAAATAAAGAAAGAAAAGAAGAAAAGATTTTATCCTTTTAAAAAAATTATTTTTAAACGTTTTTATTTAAAAAGGAAAAGAAATGACAATCGAAAATGTAACGACATGTAGACATCCTGTGTGGAAGTGACGCGGCACCACCACCACCGTCACCACCGAAAGAAAACAAAAAATCACGGCCAGTCGGTGGTTTAAATGGTTCCCCTTTTTTTTTGGCTTCTTCTTCTTTTCTTTTCTTTCCTTTTCGGTTCTATACTGAAAATAGCCAATTGTCTTTTACTCCCCCCCCCCTCTTCACCACCTGTCACGATAGACGAATTATATATATTTCTTTAAATATCCGGGTTTAGCGAAGAGGTATAGACGGAGTCCTTTGAACTATGGCAAAAAAGATTTTCTTTTCTTTTCTTCGATGGAAATAATATTTTGTTATGGCATAATGCTTCATTTCCTCTTTTTCCATCCATTCATAATCTATTTTTTCCGTGTGGAACTATATGACTTCCACACTCTAAACCTCTTTTAAATTTTTTTAAAAGAAGAAGAAGAAGAATGGAAAAAATATTTTTTTTTTCGGGTTACTGCGCTCTTTTGGCTGTGCTGGGGCTATTTCGTCACGGACCTTTAAACCGTCGCCGCCTATTTCTTCTTGTTGAACAACAACAACAACAACAACAACAACGGGAAAGAAAGAAAGAAGAAAAATGAATTTTCCGTCTTTGCTATTGTAATGATAATCGACGAGCCCCAAATATGCGCCATTCAACAACATTTTCTTATTATATTTTTTCGTTGATGGAATAATTTACAATAGGCCTTAGACAATCATTAACGAAAAAAATCCCCCAACATCGAAATTGGATTTTTAATATTTTTGTGTGTGTCTTAAAAGGCTCGTGACTGGTCACGGCCTTTTTTTTTTAAATGTAAAACAATCTCTCAGCTGGAAGTATGACAATTCAACTTTACTTGAATGATTTCGCCCTTATAATATAACGGACAGTCTTTGCTGGCTGGCCATAGACAGTTGTGCCCATTTTAATTGGCTACATATGTAGAGAGACTAGAGAGAGAGAGAGAAAATGATTGCTTTCTTGTTATGGTATATAAAGACGGGGGAGGCAGCCGATAATCCAAAAACAAAAAACAAAAGTCTTTTTCCTTCCAGTGAAGAAAAAGATTGACATTATCTGATTGAGCCCCGCTTTTTGTTTGTAGTAGTATAGTAGCTATAAGGAGTAGCTTTCTATAACGAATCTATACACACACATACTACTACTACACTTCCTAATTAGTCCATTGTTTCTGCTTCTTCAGGTTTTTCTTCTCTGCTGCTGCTCCTGCCTCAGACTCTTTTTCAACTGGGAGCACTCTGCCTAGAGCTATAGAAACATCTTTCTTATAGCAGAGCTGATGGTGAACACACATGTCTATCTATATCGGTCGTGGAAATCAGGAGAGAGAGAGAGTCTGAGGATGATCGCATCGTGATCGTCCCCCTTTCTTTCATTAAAAAAAATGTGTTTCTCTGCTCTCTACAGAGCAGCTTCTTTTTAAGTTTTCCATCACTCTGTGATGCTGGTGACAACGGGAGAAATAAGAAAATATGTCTTTTGATTATTATTTCCTGATTGAATTACTTGTCTGATCCGGAGACACTATATACAGCAGTCCGGCCAATATGCAAATGAAGTTTCTGTTTGTAAAACGGGGCTATGCGTGAACGTGGTCCATTCATTAATCACGCTTCAACACAGCCCCCAAAGGGGAACCCTGCTGCACAGCATCGTCAACACACACAGCCGGGGCAAATGTTGTTGTTGTTGTTGTTGTTCCGTGACGCGCACGGCGCTGCTGATGACAATAACCGAAGAGAGCGGCTGCTGTTTCTCCTCCATCAGATGACTATAGGACCCAATTTCTTTTATAAAATGTGGATAATCTATTAACTACTTTTCCCCGTGGCTCAGCATTATTCTATCATGCATAAATATATGCATTTATATTTGAGACGTTGATATAGACGACCGATAGGCAGCGATCAATTATTAAAAATATCATCGATCCATCATCTTTTGTGTGTTTCTCTATGGTGGATGGGAAACAAAGGAACAAAATCACCACACATATGATGCTGGTGGATGGCTGGCTTCTCTATATGCTCGTGTACCGCGCGATGGCACTCTGAAAACGACACGTCACATCATCCTCCAAATGGTCAGATTTCCTGATTACTATTATATAGACGAGACATTGTCTCTCTTTCTCTCTCTTCTTACTATATTTCATTTTTCTTCCGTTAACAGGAGGAAAACGGTCGGGATTGATATCTGACGATCGATATATTCTAAAAAAAAAAAATTAATCCTGTTCGCCTTTTAAAATATTTAAAGTGTCCCAGTTCTCATGATTATGAATTCCAAAAAACAGGTCCATGATATTGTTTTATAGTCAATGACCAATCAGCGCCAGTTGGAATCCGGTTCAATTTCGATACACGCACGCAGAAGCCACATTAGCTGATTACATTTTTTTTCCGTTTTAAATATTGAAATAATATCTTACTTTTATTAGAGACGAAATAAATGCGAAAGATGGTCGGGAAAAAATTGAATTTAAAGCAAAAGTAAGAAAACGAGTCGTTTCACCCATTTCACCTGTTTACTTGACATATTATTCATAATGAACTTGTTTTGCATATTATAAGAGAGAGAGAGAGAGAAATGCGGGACGCGAAAATCAAGTTTTGTTTTGCATCAGTCAAATTTAAAAAAAAATTAAAAATGCTCTGAGCTACGAGCTGTGTGATGCGATGGATATTATAACACAAATGTTTAGTGACGGATGCCGAGAGTATCGGCAGCGGGACAAACATGGCGCAACAGGATACGAAAACACGTTGTCGTTACTCGAGAAAAAGAGAGAGAGATTAATATTTGGCTGCGACACCTATATACGCTCATCGCTAATACGCCAAGGTGATCTTATATTAGACTCTACTACCTGTTAATGGAATAACTAATATTATACATGACATCATCATCGCGAGCGCTCACGTGTCCCAGAAGTAATTTCTAACAACTCTCCACGCCTTTTGACTCCTTATATGTGACGATTGACTTTTCTTAAAAAAAAATTTTCATCAAATTCTATGAAAAAAAAAAGTTGAATTGGAAAAATGTTTTTTTCGAATGACACAATGACATTCTACTGATTGTCGTTGTTTGGATTTCTATCTAGCACTTGACGACATCTAGCGAGAAATATTTACACTCACGATTTAAAATGATTACTTTTATAAGTTTCAGGAAATAAAAGTCTGTGGAAATGAAATTAAATGAAAATAAATAGTCTGCAGCAGATCACGATTTATAGAACACGATGTACTAATCAGATCATTACGTCATGGGTTGGCATACTTGGTGCGTTAATCCAATTTTTTTTCGATTGCTCAAGTGTCTGATTTTCACCTCCCTTTCGTTCTAATGTAAACGGGTTTTTTTCTACACACACACACACAGCGACAAGAAATTTGACATTCTATGATGTATATGTGTAACAACGAAGAAGTTGATGTAATAAAAAATATTTTAGCCAGTTCACAGAAAGTTTCTTTCTAGAGAAAAAGTGTTTCATCGAATGGACGGAGCTGCTGTCAGCAGGTTTTTTTGCGACTTTGTTTTTATGTTTCACTTTTTTTTAAAAAAAGATTCGTATCTGCATCGAAACAATTTATGCGTTCATGTCCAGCAGCTTTGACGCGTTTAGACTAGATCTTTTCTATTGGAAATACCAACTGAACAAGTCGTTGAATAAATTATTCAATTAAGCCAAGACTTTTGTTATCGATGTCACATCTATACAAAACACCCTCATCTACGCATATATATAAAATTGTTCAGATTTTTTTTTATTTATTTTAAATTGGAATAATACCCTCATAAATACAGCCTGTATATTTATATTTGAGTTTAAACTGATATGCGCTTGTTTATGTTGTGAAATATCCGTTTGATTATTTATCATTTAGGCGCTAGACACGGTTGAAAATGATGTCATACTTGATATGAAATCGCGATAAGATTTCTTTCGCCGTGACTGTGTACATTTTCAATGTCAACAATTCGAAAAGACGATACAACAGTGGGGCATGAATTTATAGAAAGGATATCAAAGAAATCTTGGGTTTTTTTCTTTCTTCTTTCGAAATGCCAGCAGAGTCAGCTACCACCTTCCAATGTCTGATGAAATTTTCGAAGATTCCAAAGCTCTCTTCTTGAAACAGCTGATTGGATTGAAATAGCAATGATGATAGCTAAGAAATAACAAATCACAATGTTTTATGACGCAATTGATAAAGAATAATAAGAATTATTTTGATTTTGTAGTCACCGTAATTGCTTGGAGCGTCCCAATCCTCCAGTTCTCTGACCGTCGGCTGCCCGTTTCATCCAGAGGTAATATTGGAGTCGTTTGTCATTAACATCTGGTGCTGACATTAGCGATGACGGCGCTAGCGACGTTAAATCTTCTCGGCTGGTAATAACGTTGGAATTGTCATAATCCTGATCACAATTTTCCATGCACAGGGGCCAAATCAAAGTAAAGCTCATAAACAAGCAGCAACCTCCACAAAATGAATGTAAATGAATGGGAATAGAACTATGGTAACACAATTTAAGGAATCGGCTGATGAAGTGCGGGCCTATACAATTTCTTATTTCTACGTTCACGCTCGTGATGATGACAGAGGAAAGATATGAAATTACTCACCTCAAATATGTGAACTAAAGCATCCCCTTCGGCGAATAATGGACTCGAATGTGCCAAGGTGAAAATCGCCATTACAACCAAATACAATCTGCCCAACATTTTTGTTTTCGATCGCCGGTTATAACTTATTGTGCGCTACTGCTGTTATTTCGTTTATTCTTTCAGACTTTGCTTTGCTAGAACTGAAATAGTTTTTGGCTGATCATTCAGCCTTTTATAGAAGTTGCTCAGTGTACAACATTTCCATCCGATTCGTGGAATCATCAAATAACACACACAGAAAAGAAAGGAAAAGAGATATGAAATCGTTTTGCATTATACGGGCCAACAGGTGGCTATACGTCGCGAGCGTTAACTAGAATGTAAATTTCTACCACCACCACCATGTCTGTTGGAAATCGTGAAATCAGTATATATCGCCAGGATGTTGCACTGTTTCTCGGAACAACAACAACAACAATGAATTCACAAAACATTCAAAGATAGTATGGAAATATCAAAATGTCTGGCTCCTTCACCCCGAACAGCGCACGCGACGGCGACACAAACCGACTGCCTATTTCTTGTTCTACTATTGGAAACGACGCTGCATAGTATTATACAGGTGTCAGCATCAGGCGGCGTCGTATAACTTGGAGAAATGTCATTAAACTCCCCCCCCCCTACAAAAGTGCTATTGACATACGTATCGATTTTCCAACTGTAATAACGGTACAATATGAGACAAATATATTTATCCAGATTGAAAAATGTATGACTTTGCAAAATCACAAATGACAATTGAAATTCCATTTTTTTAGAGAAAAAAACGTTTTGGAAAAAAATGATGATTCATGATGTGTTTTATCTTCTACACAATCTTTTAGGTATCTAGAAGCTTCATTTTAGATCACTTCTTCAAAACTGTCACCCCACAGCACACAATTGGATTCACAACTCTATACTGGCTAAACTCTATAGAATATGTTCTGACAAATAATAACTTGTAAGCTCAAATTTATGATATCCTTTTTTAAAAAAGTAATTTTGAAAAGAAAATTAATAAGTTTGAATTTAGCGGTTTTGCTTGTTACGATGTTAGTGTTACTGATTGATGCCAGAGGGCTAGAGCTTGCTAAGCAGACGAAACAGATTTGAGTAAAACGTGTTTTATTATTAGTTTGTTAGTCAATCTTCTGATTACTTCTATTATTAGAATAAAATGGCACTGGAATTATTTGAAAACAACAAACTTGTGAAAATCTGTGCACCAATGGTTCGCTATTCCAAGTAATCGCAACACAGGCATAGTTAATATTTTAATGAAATTCATAACATTGTAAACAAACCCCCTGTGCTTAAACATTATTCTGCTTTGTTTTTGTTAATTTTAAAATAGGTTACCGTTTCGTCTTCTAGTCCGAAAGTACGGCTGTGACTTGACGTGTACTCCCATGATCATTTCAGATTCATTTATCCAAGCACCAAAAGCAAGAGATATTGAATTCACTACCTGTGATGGTCAGTTTAAATGCAACAATTTTGTTTCTTTGGTTCTTATTTAATCTGTTCATTTTCATACTATTACAGCTGATCAACCATTGATTGTTCAATTTGCTGCCCATAATGCCACAGATTTCGCAACTGCTGCTGAACTAGTGGCAAGGTAAATATTTCTTAAAATTATTTAGGAGGGTCATGGACATTTAGGTCCCAGTATATTCTGATAGATTTCCTGTTGGTTGGCTGGGTCCCCGTTTCAGCTTTGCAAAGTAAATATTCAGGAACAGTTATTACTTCCAAGTTCTGACTATGTGGTCAACCTAATATGTAATACTGACTGAAACGCAAACAATTTTTTCCTTTTTCTTTCATACCCGAAAAAAAACGGTTCACTCTTGTGGGAAAAACACTTTCATCATAGCAGCATAATTTAATATCCCCAGGTGGTAGGATGGTTAGGGAACTGTCATTCCATCTGGGGATCTCGGGTTCGAATCCCGAGTGAGTCAGTAATCTTGGTAGTACAGGTGAAGAAACAAGTGAAGGGGATTCTCTACGCCTAGAGATTTGCTAGAGAACCTAACCGATCTGACCTCGGGTTTCACACTTCTTCCATAACCGGCTTGATCAATAGTAAAGCTCGTTTGAGATATCTAATGAGAGTACATAGACTAGGCTTCTGTTCCTTCAGGACGGACCCAGACAAATATCATATACTTGGCGATTTGTGCGTATCTGGACTCCTAGCCAGAAGAAATCTTCCTAGTGGTGATGAAAATCTACCTCAACTAACTCAAATCGATAATCTCAGATGCGGGGCTTTAATAGTTACAGTGTAACCTATCACGATCAAGTTCTCACAAGATTCCTGACTCTTTTTTGGTATTTTAGATTAATTTAATTTTTAATTAATTTAAATACGTTAAATCCATTATGTTAACCCATTATGTACTTAAATATGAAATGCCAATCCTGGACACGAGAAAATGATAATAAAAGGCTGAAATCGCTGAATAGATACCAACACACTCGCCATGTAGACCTGTCATCAGCATGTAGTCTCAATTTTTGGAAATATTTAATTGACTAGGCATATTTTGACTGATTACCATTGATTGCACAGCTTAGTTTCTCATACACTCTTGCATGAGGTGTGAGAGAAACCTATGCCAGCTTTTGAGTGACTTGTGCTGAGATTTAGTTGCATATTAGTGGATTTTGGAAACTTTTTCTTAACATTTTCGTTTTCATTTTGTAGATAACAGCCATGTCTCATCACCATATCACCTTTTACAATCATGCAAGTGGGGATGTATTAACGAGGACTTCCTTTCCATCCCTTTCCCTTGCTGTTTGTCGATAGCCTTCGGTGATGAAGCAACATAGGAGATGCCAGACGATATTCTCCGGTTAAGGTAGGCCGTAGATGTAAACATAACTACAATTATTTTGTTGATCTCGAATAGTTAAAAAGGCTGACAGGTGTTCAATTTTTAATTGTAAGGTCATTTTCTTGCCGACTGCAAACTATAAAGTTGTAAATATTTTTTTAATCCCGTCCATTCACATCGTCTGCGTCCATTATTGATCCTACTCGAACTTATAGAGTTATAGTGCTCATGCTTTAATTGCCGTATTTTATTAAGTTAGATTGGCACTTGTACTAAATTATCGACGTGTTGCCCTATTAAAGATCCTTCGATATGTTCGCCTTTTTTCAACTTGACGCTCGATTGAAAGTTAAATCTTTTATATACCATATTTTCACTGTCGTTACTGTCTGTTGTTTTGGCGCCGTCTCTTGTTGAAGAATAGAAAAAAATCGTGCAAATATCACCGACACGAGAATGACTAGAATAGGAAACTCAAACTCTGGTTTTTGAAATCACCAAATTGAGGTCCCTTTTTTTTTAAACCGAAGGGTATTGAAGCGGTTAATGAGACTGATGATAAATGAATCAATGTTCTCTGATGGAAAGTAAGCAGATGGTGCAAAACTTGGCGATGGATTTTGATGCTGCGCGTTATGTAACCGTAAATCGGTGATTTATTGTATAAATAAACCGTAGCATAGAAAGAAGGACGGCTTAAATACCATGGCATTGAAGCATAAGGCTTGAATACTTACGGCAGGTTTAAGTTGGCACTTAGTAGCTGTGAGTTGGAACAGGAAAATGTGGTTTGAATATTTTGTAATTCGATTTGATTTGATTATTCTTGTGTAGCAATCTCAACAGCGGCCGGAATGCACTGTAGCGTCCTCTGGGGTGACGTTCGTCAAACTTCTTTGTCTGACATTCATAGGCACTCGGTATTGGTTTTATCTTTTTGAATTTTCACGCCGTATTCTGTGGCCAAATTGTTCCCGTCCAGTCCGACGACTGCCGTAGCGGATAGAATCAGTTGGATAGGAACTATTGTAAAAGCTAGGTGATCATTTCATAAAATTGATCCGTTTCATTTGGCAATTTAAAGTGGCTTAAAACTTACCTAGAACATTGGTCGTTTGCGTTTCATCTTTCAAGAACTGGTGATTTGCGTGTGTCTTAGTTGTAATCCGGTCTTCTTAGAGGATAGAGCGTTGAAGTTAAGGACCATGCATGCTTAATCTAACTGATGGTTTAAGGACTTCACTGGTAGATGAGTAATAACTTGCTTTTCCACCTACACATCATTGTATGAGGGTTGTCTAAGCCAACATCTAAAATGTCAGCTTCTTGGATACGCTTGACTTAATTTTTTTTGGCCATATCATGGATTTCGTTTCAAATACATCAAATCAATAGGAAATTTGATGAGGATCACGAATCTGTAAGTTGGTTTGATGACAGCCTATTAGTTGAGGAGCTATCGGTGTACTTCCGGTGTTCTTCCGGTAAATTTGAATTTTCTAATTCTCTAAAAGTAAAAAATTAACTTTGTTCTCCACACAGTATCTATGAATTTAAGCATAGTTTAAGTAAAGAAAAAATAGTCTATTTAAAATTTATTAGTGTCTAAAGAATTGCTGGATTTGCAATCCAGTCTTAAACATGAGTGTCTTATGACTGACGCTAGATGTCCTTCGCTATTGTTGTTTATTATTCACCCGATTCGATTCAATTTTCCCGTCAAAGAAACAACATAATTTCCTCTGATACGGGGGTGTAAGTTTCAATTAATATCTACTTTGTCTATCATCTCGTGAAAAGTAAAAATCATAGTTGAGCGCCACCAGGAACTTCCCCCGGTGGCCATGCCTATGCTCCCTTTTTAGTCCGTAGACTGAGGCGGGAAGTTAGTTCCTCTCAAGAGTCATGACTCGACTATAAGCTACCCTATCATCTGATATCAAAGATTCCCTATGCTTCCTGGTCTCTCAATGCCTAATCCGCCTAGCTACTGGTAGGAGTAGAGAGAGACTTCTACTCCTACAATCTTAAGATGGCGCAGACAACTGATTTATACTTGCGAACGAGGATCGAAACAGCCATGGCAGCCGTGGCTGATAATTTTTCGTTTAAAAAATATTAACCAACAATTTGCGCAATTACATTATAATTAATCCTTTTCTTTATTTTGATAAAATTAAAGTTCATTTATTAGAAGTAAATACATTTTTATAAATCGTTTTTAAAACAGAAAAACGAAAATGACGAAATTTCCCTTATACATTCCTATCGGTAATCGGTATGTCATCCAACATCAGACAGCATAGCATTCCAGAGCTGATCATGCCTCTACTGGTTTAAAATGAAACTTTAAATAGATAGCAAGTCGTTTTTTTTTATTTTGAATAATAATAATTGATAAAACCCTTGACTTATTTATTTCTTTAAAAGAAAACACCTTCTTGGGCTTCTTGGGCTTATTTGCGTATACAGTTTCGTTTTGAAGCGATGCCAAGGAACGACATGTCGCTCTTTATGATTGTCCGTTGTAATTGGTTTATTGGATTTAGCGAATGACATCTGGAGCATTGCTAATTACAGAACAATTTTCCTGAATTAACGATTGTTTCGTTCATCTTTGTCAAAATTTGTTTTTACTTAAAAATCTGCATCAACTTATATTACTTATAGATCGTCGTTCCAAAGGTGCTCCTAACAACCGTTTTTCGTAGCTAACATCGTAATAAATCATGAGTCCGAGGCTGTGGCCACTGTCTCCCCCTTCCCTCTTCTTTCTTTTTCTCTCTTAACACGGATTCCAATTGAAGTAACTGATTGGTGTACCTGTTAGTGGTGGTTTTAACGCCGTTTCATTATTGACATCAACTGGATGCCTGAGGTTCTATAGGATTCTAAGGAAAATCTGGGCTTTTATACTTTTAATTGATTGAAACGAATGCGATTAGACAAAGACCTAGTCGGTGTGAACGTGTTCCGTAAAGAAATGCTGAACAGATTTTGCTGTCCAATTATAATTTTGTTGCCAATGAGCAAATATTATTTCTTATATCTGACGTGATTGTTGTTTGTGATGTTTCTGGATGTGCCCAGTAGGCGACGACCGTGATGGCCACCGATAAAGAAAATATTAGCGTTCTCGTTTATCCTTTGCCTAATGAAAATGAAATCTTGATTGAAATTTAGTCTATATGCAAGTATTTTTTATTTTTCATCTAATTTAGAGAACAGTGGTGGTAGAGGTAGTTTATTTGTTGGTTGCTGTCGCTATCGACAATTTTACTTTTACAGACCACTTGTGAACAACTCAGAAACAACTTTATGCACCTTAAGCGTCCAACCTTTTTACCGATTATATAAATCACACGTTTATTATTTATTCCTTCTGTATAGTAACTTGTTTTTTGTTTACTTCGGAGATTAATAACTGTCTGAATCTGATATTCTATCGATTCTTATCCTATTGTAAGTTATAACGTTAATGCTTAAATAAATGTAGTGAATTAAACAAATTGGATATTTTGATTTTAAGAATTTTATTGAAATGTACAGTCATGACTCATGACATATTAAAAAAAAGAAAAAAAAGGAAAAAAAAATGCATTTTGAAATTTTTAATCTGAAACTTGGTCAGTTCCACGCCAATCCATATTTTATCTAAAACTGAGGGACCGAGAATTCCTCCAAACTAATACTTGCCCGTTCGCAACAATTCGTCGATTACTTAATGCGTAACGGGTACCAACAGTTCTTTATCTAAAGTAGTTGGTTTGAAGTATTAAAACGAGTTGATCGGCTTTGTCGGTTGTCCTTTCGCATCCAACCCTGGAGGGAGGGTGATCCTGATGTTGTTTTCTGACGAGAATGACTTGGAGAAGGGACGGCTTCGTCCTGTTTGAATTTTGATGTTGTGCGTACTTCCGGGACGGCGGCGTGATCATTCGCCCTCATTCGCTTCAAAAAGTCAATGTAGGGTCTGAGATCCCCTTTTTTTTCCAGCATTAGAAGCCACCTCGTTTGTTGGTGCGTCCAATCCGGTCACGGTTGGTGTTGTCTTCGTCAATTTCAGTTTAGATTCCGTCAACGGATCGGTAGTCTCTGCTCGTTGACGTTTGACGGCTTCTCTTGGCTTCGAGTTCTGGTCAGATCTGAGATCCTGAGAATCTCCAGCGGATTCTGTCACGTTCGGTTTAGTCGGATCGACAGGATCTACTCGTTGACGTTTGACGGCTTCTCTTGGCTTCGAGTTCTGGTCAGATTTGAGATCCTGAGAATCTCCAGCGGATTGTGTCACGTTCGGTTTAGTCGCGTTGCTTAGAGATTCCTGACTTCCTCGCAGTAAGGGACTGACAATTCCATCTTCTTTCGGGATTCGGTCAAGTCGTCGGTCAGGTGTTTTCACGGCAATCTTTCTTCCGGGAATCACGTTCGGTTTCTTCTCCACTTCGATTCGATCATCTCGAAGGAGGGGACTGACACTTGCCTCACCGTTCAGGCGTCGCTGGCGTCGGTCAAGTCCTTTTACGCGACTCTTTTCTCCAACAGGAATCTGCAGTCCAACTTTCGATTCAGACGATTTCATCGAACGAATCCGCTTGGGATTTCGATGACGAATGTCCTCATCCTCGTATCTCCAACACCGCTTCCTCTTCTCAGAGAGGGATAAACAACTAAAGGCAGAACACAGAGCGTCCATTTTTCAGAATACAAATTTCTTTGCAAACGAATAAAGATGATGAAGTTGGTGATGTGTGTCCCCTTTTATACCATTCCGCTGCTCGAAACTGCATTCCATTTTCTGGATTTATTTCATTTTCTTTTCATGTGTAATTATTTCTAATCATATTTAATTTAAAGATGATATTTTATCGCACGTAATTCAACTATTTTCAAGTAAAAATTTTCAATTGAAGATAATTATAATGTTACAAAAAAGGGCGTAAACGTAAAGCTGACACCTCAGGGAATTGCGCAATGGACAGTAGCGACACTAGTACGCGGTGGCCGAATTCAAAACCAAAGTCCTTTGCACTGGGAAGTTTTTTTCATTTTCAAAAGGTTGAGTGTATTAGCTTTTTAATTATTTTGAAATTATTTAGATGATGAACGTCAATCAAATCTCGATTCCAGTCACTGTCTATCGAGACTGCAAACAGACGGTGGACACAACATTTGACTTGTAAATCGTTTCGTTATAGAAATCCCTTCTAGTTTTAGCGCGTGACGTAATAACAACATACGCTCGACAGTGTCCCTCATAAAGTTGTGTTAATCGGCTTGTTAAATAACGCAGTATGTATTGCACAGTTGAATTAAGATCTAATCAAGTAAATAAACACAAATATTTATATGCACAGGGGCCATAAGGATGAGTCGAGATTCCGTTTGCATAATGTCGGCAGGATAAATTTTAATTCCATTCATCTTCCTTATTTTTTTTCTTACAGGTTTTATGACGAAACACTGGAGCCAGCAGAGACTCCGGTCTTTCCGGAGCAGACAGACTCGCTGTCAGATGATTTGATTGGCTCGTTGATGCAAAACCACGATTATTTCTCTGCAATGCCTTTAAGATTATTTTTAATTGTCTTTTAATTCTATTTATTTTTCATTATTTAGGATGTAATAGTGTTTTACCACTCTGAAATTCGGATGTGAAATTGCGTAAACAACCGGATTCCAGATTGACGCGGATTTAGCAATCAACGCTGGCCAAATTGTGACCAAAGTTGTGATGTTAGATTGATCTCCAATAAGCTCATATTTGTAGTCAGAATAAGATTTTTAAAATGTTTCGCTCACGATCAAATAGGAGTAATACCTTGAGAGTGATTGCGGCATAAGGAGTCCACATACCTGCCCACAGGGCAATATTGAGAAGGGCCACTTTAGCAATCCTGATTTCACCTTAAACTGTTGTTACTTAAAAGCAATTGTATGTACGTAAATTTTGTTTAATATGGTTAACCATTACCAGCGTTGTTGTCGGGATTGGATCGGAGTGACGTGACGTTCATTCTCTTTGCTTGTTCACGCAGGGTCTTTTCGTGATCAAAAATAGTTTTCACGATAGAATAGCAGAATGAAATCAAACTCAACGGGACGCAATACATAAAGAAGAAGATGCACAGTCCGAAGATTTTTTTCAATTGATCTCGATGGAGGATGTTCTATTCTCACGAGAATGATTTGGAGATGTAACAGCTTCGTCCTGTTTGAACTTGCATGGTTTGCGGTCATTTGGGACGACGAGTTTTTTTCATTCGCTTCTTAAAGTCAAGATAGGATCTAACTTTCTCTGTTTGCCCAGCAACAGCAGCCACCACATTTGGTGTTGTCGTCAGTTTAGATTCCGTCAAAGTCTCGGCAGGGTGTGTATTCTCATTTCCGTTTGACGGCTTCTCTTCGCTTGGATTACAGGACAGATCTGAGATCCTGAGGATTTAGAGATTTTTTGTTTGTGTTTAATATGGTTTAATAATGTGTACCAAATTACCATTTGTGATGCCAGTTTTTGTTTTTTGTTAATACATTACATAAAAAGGACCATGCTTATTGCTTAACTACTTAGTTTATTTTTTTTTATCAAAAGATGTTGCGTTTACTGTGTAAGTGTATATCGATATCGGAATAATTCGATTATCCATCGATTCGGTTAAAGTTCGTCGTCTGCTGATGTAGTGTTTTCATTTTTCCTTCTTTTCGTCAGCTCTTTTGACTTAAAACGTGGAATAACTTTGGCATCTTAGTGACTTTCCAAAATAACTTAGACATTATTCAACTTATTCAAGTGAATTATTCAAGTAAATCATTCTCCCTTCAAGTGAGTTTCAAGCGAATTTTTCTTCCCATGATTCCCGTCAGTTCTTAACTGTTTGTGCAAGTATGACATCTCAGTGACAACATCCCGACCATTTTAAATAAAGTTTACAAATTTACACTCGGATTTTATTCATCGTTAACACTTAAACAAAATTTGAACGCTGAGTGTTCGATGCAAGTCAAGTATGATCAAATCAACGTAATTCAACTTATATTTGTAGTGTAGTGTACACGAATGCCACGAATGTAAACCAATTACTTCCAGGATAACTTCAGGTTAAAATGTTCAAGGAAGTTTCATGTGATAAGTGATGTTTTTTAGTTAGGGAACATAGCAAATTTTTTAGATTTGAAAAAAACCCAGCGCCGTTCTGTACAGTTTCACAGTAACAGACACCTTCTCAAGAACATTTCAAGAAGAAAAATTGACTAACGAGTTACAGTCCATTTTGACAAAATTTCACCAAGAGAATACATTCATCATACTTCAGCAGAAGTGTATTGTTATTGTCTAAAGAACTCGTCTGCTTGTAGTTATGGCAACATTCGCGTTAGTTGTTGGTGTAAACATAGTTGTGATTAAAACGTCGTTCTTCAGTTTGCCAGTGTTACGAGTGTAAATTAGTGATTGGATTGTTTCTTAATGACGATTTCGTGTAATGCATTCATATATGGGACTTGTATTCGTGGTGTAGTATGCACGAAAGTGAACCAAATACTCTAAATCACTTCAAGGATAACTTCAGGATCAAATTTTCAAGTAAGTTTCATAGGATTATTGATGCTTATTAGTTATAGAACAAAGCTCATTCTTCAGATTTGTAAAAACCAGCGCTGTTCTGTACTTCCGGTTTCTAAATGTGCTTATAGCTAAGTAACCATTGAGCTGATGCAATAAAGAACCTGATTTTCGTGATCCTCGTGAAAAATGTGGTAAAGTTCATGTTTCCATCCATAATACCTGAAAATCGTCGAAAATCGAAAAAATCGACGAAGTATAGTTCAGAGAAATTTTTTTTGGGCCATGTCATGGATTTCGTTTAAAACACATCAAATCTATCCGAAATTTGATGGAGATCACGAATCTGTTAGTAATTTTGACCTCAGCTCAATAGTTGAGGAGCTATCGGTCTAGTTCCGGTCTATTTCCGGTAAATTTTGAGTTTTCTAATTTCCTAAAAGTAAAAAGTGAGCTTTATTCTCCATACAGTTTCCATCAATTTAAGCATAGTTTAAGTAAAGACAAAGTAGTCTATTTAAGGTTTATTAGTGTCTAAAGAATTGCTGGATTGGCAATCCAGTCTGAAGCATGAGTCTCTAATGACTGACGCTAGATGTCCTTCTCTATTGTTGTCCTTGTGTTTGGGAAATGTTTTTCTTCTTCTATTTGTTATTTTATCGATTTATTTGTGGTTTTTTGGATAAATTCCACCATAATTTCGTAAGTAAGTTAACTAAGAGTGTTACCACATAACTAGAGTTAATAAATGTACCGAAATTCTACTTGAAATCCCAAAAAATGTGTGTATTAAAGACCTGTTGTCATTTTCAGTTCCTGACTGTTTGACAGAACTAGCTTACATTACAACTTATTACTTTAGCCATTATTCATTTTCAATATTTTCTTTAACAGTAACAAACTATGTTATCATCACCTATGAAATCAAGTTGCTTTTACTCTTTAAGATTATCTCTTCTGTTCACTTCAGGATGTTTCCTTGTTTCAGCTGCTGATGTCTTAATTTGCTGCCACGTTGCCACAATGGAGTTGCTACAGTTCCTTAAACGTTTCAACAAAAAGTGGTATTTCATATGTAAAATTTACAACATTACATAATGTTTTTCACTAATCATTCTTACTTTGATCTAGAGAATGCTTGTGGGATTTAAGATGAAGACATGGAGAAGGTGTTGATGCCCATACTATTGCTGTAATTCCCTAAACTTCTCAACAATTAAAAAGGTACTGATATTTCAGCTTTATTATTGCAATTTCCTTGTTTGTATTTACTAATGATATTTTCCTCTTAGAGACTCACTGGAGGGTTTCAGTCACACGGGGATGTGTTCTTTTCGAAGGTAATAAGGCTCATTTCGTCACTCTTCTCTTTTATCTTTTACTTAGGCCGGGTAATCTCCCCGGCCGCTGTCAATCCCAGGCAGTGTCAATCAAGCTTGTGTCTCCCCCTTGTCTTGATTGACATTTCACGAAGTATACGATTGTGTCCAGATCTGATCCTATATGATCAAGTGTGAGCAATTGATAACTTCTAGATAACAATTTGGCGACCAGGGGGGTTCCTTTAACCCTGCCACGTATGAAATCAAAGTCGACCGTGTGTGAAGAAATAGTGTCTCCCCGCTATTTACCGAAGCACGGTCGCAACGAAAGAAAAGTCTTGAACCGGACGGTCTGTTTATTAAATTTAAGAAACAAATTTAATAGTTACATTGGTCACTTTGTTTATTCAATTGATGTTCATAATACAAATATTTTAATTGTATATGTGTTGTTTATTTCGTTTATTACAAGTACTTGGGAAGGGATAAGATGGGGAATCAGAGGATTACGGGAGAGGGAAAACGGGGAAACGGGAGAAGGTACTTGGGAAGGGATGAGATGGACATTCAGAGGTATAACGGGAGAGGGAAAACAGGCTAGGGAAATGGGGAAACGGGAGCATGCACTTCAACTTTTTTGTGGACATCTCCTTCTCTTTTCTTCTTCGACCTTTGGCATAGCAGAAATGCGCGAAGAAGCTGCTGGACTGTAGTGATACTGGGATGAGAATTCTTGTGACTCAACTTCTCAAGATAGGTTACGCATTTAAGTTGCCTAAAAATGACAACAAAAAGAAAAAAATTACAAAAAATTCACATTCACATAAAGAAATAAATCAAATTTACCAAAGTATCCACACTGCATGAGACAAAGCCAACAAAGAAATGAATCCATCCACAGCTGCAGCACTCACAACAACTTTGGTCTGGTCAAGGATCCTTGATGCAATGTTGTTGAGAGCCCATGCAGATTAAAAATTGCAGATCAGGGCTAGAATTGCAAAAGCATAGTAAGTAAAAATTCAGGAAAACAATCAATCAAACATTCAGCTTACTTGCTCATGACAGATGAACTCTACCATCTTTGGTATAGCATTGGCATTGCGATGATGACAAAACAGCTTGGTTCTTCAAGAACTAAATGAGAAAAATATCAATTAAATAGTTACTAGATAAATTAAACATGGATTAACATTAAGCGTTGTTAATCTAAAATCCAAATATCAGAGGGAAATTAACTATCTTCCTGAAACTTTGTTTACTAAATCTTGTTTTCTCGAAGCAATGTCAATAAAAAAAAATGTAAGATTGTCTTTATCTTACTCCTTAAAAATTGAAATAATTAAATATTGAGAAATGAAGCTGAATAATTTACTAGGGCATCAATGAACAATGGAAAATGCATAGAGAAACCTATTTTAGAAAGCTTACTTGAAACATTGACAAAAACGAGTTACCTGTTGTCTGTTGTGAAGTAAATATCACCAGGTGATGAATGGACTTGATGAAACTGTATGTAGGCCCACTCAATAACACTTGACTTATTTTGAACTCATCCACTTTCACTACCGACCACATAACCCTAACATAACAAAAGCTGCAGTCTATACAACGAGAAATGCTGCATTTCAGTCAACTCGACAGTCGACAGCGTCACTTAAACTTACGAGGATGTTGGTAGAATTTTAACTGTCACTTCCAATCTGCGCCTCCTGGTGGCCGACAGGCAGAGTCGGAATGAGATTCAATAGAGCCTCTATAGGACAACAATCCTGAATCTATTAAAGAAATAATACAGTTAAGATTAAACATTGCACTGAAATTAAAAAATAAATAGAAGATGCAAATCTGTTACCTGGTAAGGTTACAAAAATAAGTTGAAGTTGATGACTTTAACGGATGCGGAATTTTATGTTGAAATCATCTATACTTGGCCAGTCCAGTCCCCAAAACCCCATAGCATTAACGGTAAAACATCGATGCCTCTTCGGTGAAGAAACGAAGGCAATTCACTGCGGAATTCTCTCATATCGACGACCACCACTTGACGGGCTTCTTTACAAGCCATTTGTTTGACGAGTGTCACGTGAAACCAACGACATCTCTCACGAAATCAGGATAGCCATTGGTGCGACATTCACAATCCTCTGGGATTACCATCGTCTAAAATAGCAATTCCGATCCTTCAGTTATAAAAAAATTTTAATGCACGAACAAACTACACACCACAATCTCGCGAATAGGTAATTCTAGCGCTTCCTTCTCTCTCCTCAAGCTTGTTAAGTAGGACTGTTCCTCGGCGGATGCGTCGTAAAATAAAAAATAGATGCGGACGGTATGTTCCATGATTCGCATTAATAAATAATAAACTTCCACCTAGTAAAAAAGAGAATTATTAACATTTACACAACTACTACACAGTACACATATACTCGGTTTGATAAGAACACCAAAGTGAATAGAGAAAACCAGATGAAGATACAATACCAAAAACATACGAAATGTATACCTTGATCATTTCGGGCCGCTCTTTGGCTTTTGAGGAAGCACACAACCAACCCAGATGCATTAGCGGTTGATATAGAGCCACACAAACTTTGCAGCTTTCACATCTCGTATATCCTGGCTTTTGTTCGCTGTTCTCTATTTGGTCTCGCAGAAAGGGGTGCTCTTGTCGTAAGCACGCAGGCCAGTGCCCAGCTCGAACAATACGATTCCATAACTGAAAAGGTAGAAAATACGATTCAAATATCCGAATAAGGAAAGTTTTATAATCAATTCGAAGCTTCGCTGCATACCTGTAGCTGTAGGTGTCAACACCGTCAACCTTTGATGAAATCTTTTTGCCTCGCAAATATTCATCGGGTAAATACGGACGCGTTTCCAGTACACGACTGACCTTCAAAAGCAAACATGAATTAGGAAGAGGAACTATTAATAAAAAAAGATCAACTTTTTACTTTGATGTGTGTATACTGAGTTTGAGGGCCTTCCCTTGCTAAACCGAAATCAGATCTTGGGTTCGAAATTCTTGTCCAACAGGATATTGGCACTCTTGATATCGCCGTGAATCAATGGCTTATCTCCGATGGTGTGAAGAAACTGAAGTCCACGAGCCGCCCCAGGGAAATTTTGAAGCTATATTCCCAATTCAGCGGATAGGTACCTTGCCGGCATAAGAGGAGATCTTCCAGCGATCCGTTGGGCATGAATTGATAAACTAAACAGGGAAAATCTCCGCCCTATGAATAGCCGTACAGAGGTAAGATGTTATCGTGCCGGACGGCATTCAAAATGTGAAGTTCTCCCATCGATTGCTGCATGGGAATGAGGTTGGCACCGGCCATGCCTTTCTGTAATTCAATAAAAGGGAAAAAAAATCATAGAAATATTGCAAGTTATTACTTTTTTTATATTTTAAATTTACATTCTCCATCCGTTTAACGGCAACTTGAGTGTTTTTCCACGACCCCTTGTAGACTGTACCGAAACCCCCTTTTCCAAGAATAGAAACCGTGTTCCAATGATTGGTGGCAATCGACAATTTTTGATCATCGATGGGTGGAATGTTTGACATGGCTGATGCAGACGAGGCCTCGCTAAAAGCTGAAAATGAATAGTTATTTTTAGAAATGTGGTAATTATCGGGAAAACAAATATTTACCCGAGCTTTCAGAATCTCTTCTGGGAAGGATTCCGTTAATAGGTCCATGTTGGGGTGATGGATTTGGGGGTTGAGCAGGTGATGGCGTGTTCCATGAAGCTTGTATGTTTTCGCTTCTAGTCACATCACCTTGGTTGATGGATATTGGTTTACTGACACTTGGATTGTCTGACCCAGTTCAAATGGCACCAGTTTTGAAGGGAAAGCTCTTTCACTAGCTGATGAGTTAACGTTAAAACGTGTCGCTGACGTGTAATACGCTGACATGTAAACGTTGCGCCACGCCACGGCCGCCCCGATCGTGTCGATCCAGATACGCTTCTCCCGCGGATTCTGGCACTGCAGTTCGTACATTTCCGGTTCGTCCGGATTGGAACAGATCAAGTAAATACTCCGAGTGTTCTGCCCGACGGTTTTTTCAAGGACCGAAAGCTTCTGTAGCGAAATGACTCCGGCCTGGACAAAAACTTAAAAATTATTCAAAATTTAAATGGGACGACGACGTACTTTTCTACCTTAGATGACGAAATGGAGTTTTTGGTTCGATTCTTGAAGGAAGAAAACCACATCAGAGGACAACAACCGTCACCAATTGGACTTTACCACTGGCATGATTCAGGTAGGCTACACCTTCGAACATGAGCCATACAGATTTGCTCAACAAAAGATTCGATGTTTTGAATTTCTTGTTCTTGTAAATTTGGTATCGTTCTTGTTGTAAACTTTGATGAGCCTCAATTTGCACTCCTTCTCGGCCACTTGGGCGTTTACTCCAATGAGAATGTCCTGCAAGATCTGATGAAATAATTATTAGTTCATTATCCTTTTTAAGTTAAGTAGAGTGAAAATGAAACCTTGACGAATCCGAGGACTTGCTGGAGTTTAAGACATTCCTCCGTCTGCTCCCTGGACGTGTTGATGAGTGGATCGATGAGTAGTGGATAATTGGTGATGCGTTGAGTCACAAACAAAATGCACTCCTTTCCTGTGCCTTTCTTCTTCCACTGACGGAAGAAAAGCTGCAAATTTAAGATCCTCCTTGATCACATTTCCTTGTACATGGACACGCCTTCCTGGTGGCGGCTGCAAAATTCGCCGTAGAGCGAACTTACTGATAGCCCAGCAGACCGGAGAACTGGAGTCGAAAAATATGGTCAGCACGATCGATTTCTGACGTTGGCGTTGCCTCAATCGACGAAGGAACTGCAAGTGGTAATCCATCAGCTCCTCCTTCAGTGAAAACCTGAAATGAAAAATGGGTGAACATTTTAAAATTGCCATTTCTTCTTTTAACTTGATTTTAAATGAATCTCATTTATGTTGTTAAAACCTTTTACATGACTTGAGAGTTAGGCAGTGTCGTAAATGTGTTCGTCTCTCTCGATTTTATTTTCTTTCAATTTCACTAAAAAATAGTTGTCTACTGTGCCCACCCAAGTTTCGACCTCTTCGTTCAGTTCAAGATTCAGATCTAAGTCTTTTATATCTGAAGCATAAAAAGAAAAAGAATTGATTTTCAAATTCCATTCTAAAATCTATGAATATTGATTAAAAATTGAAATTCACCTCCTATGCTATCCTTATTTACTTCAGCAATGAAATAAGAAAGAAACATTTAATTAAAACAAAAAACAAAAAGAAAAGTTGCAATAAAACAAAAGTGCTACGGAAAGTAGTGCTGTTGTTTCTGATTAAGGCTAGCAATACAGCTTACAATCTATTAGCTTTCTAGACAATACATAAACTTGACTTTCCACTTTGGTTGTTTGACAGGCACAGTTGAAAATGGTATGAGGCACTTTATTTGGTCATGTTTTTCAATCACCTATTGCCAAGTATATTGTCACAAAATATACTGTCAGCTTATTTAAGATACAAAAAATTAACTAATAATCGGATAACAACTAACCATGAGACATTGTAGGCAAACCATGTGCAACAGAGCAGATATTTTGGCTTCGACCCAGGTGGTTGGCATGTTTACCAGAGAGTGATTAACCAGAAAAAGTCAGACTGATTATTTAAGTTTGGCGTGAACGACTCGACAATCTGCACTTCGTTCGGCCTAAGCGTTTAATAACGGTGTAAGAAACCGTAAATTTTCTATTGTAATCTCCACGTAAATGTTTCCAAAACTGCTACCACTGATACTAGTATAAGCCATTACAATTGCATGAAGTGACGAATGACGATAGCCATAACGAAACGATTTACAAGTCAAATGTTGTGTCCACCGTCTGTTTGCAGTCTCGATAGACAGTGACTGAATCGAGATTTGATTGACGTTCATCATCTAAATAATTTCAAAATAATTAAAAAGCTAATACACTCAACCTTTCGAAAATGGAAAAAGGACTTAGGTTTTGAATTCGGCCACCGCGTACTAGTGTCGCTACTGTCCATTGCGCAATTCCCTGAGGTGTCAGCTTTACGTTTACGCCCTTTTTTGTAACATTATAATTATCTTCAATTGAAAATATTTACTTGAAAATAGTTGAATTACGTGCGATAAAATATCAACTTTAAATTAAAAATGATTAGAAATAATAACAAATGAAAAGAAAATGAAATAAATCCAGAAAATGGAATGCAGTTTCGAGCAGCGGAATGGTATAAAAGGGGACACACATCACCAACTTCATCATCTTTATTCGTTTGCAAAGAAATTTGTATTCTGAAAAATGGACGCTCTGTGTTCTGCCTTTAGTTGTTTATCCCTCTCTGAGAAGAGGAAGCGGTGTTGGAGATACGAGGATGAGGACATTCGTCATCGAAATCCCAAGCGGATTCGTTCGATGAAATCGTCTGAATCGAAAGTTGGACTGCAGATTCCTGTTGGAGAAAAGAGTCGCGTAAAAGGACTTGACCGACGCCAGCGACGCCTGAACGGTGAGGCAAGTGTCAGTCCCCTCCTTCGAGATGATCGAATCGAAGTGGAGAAGAAACCGAACGTGATTCCCGGAAGAAAGATTGCCGTGAAAACACCTGACCGACGACTTGACCGAATCCCGAAAGAAGATGGAATTGTCAGTCCCTTACTGCGAGGAAGTCAGGAATCTCTAAGCAACGCGACTAAACCGAACGTGACACAATCCGCTGGAGATACTCAGGATCTCAGATTTGACCAGAACTCCAAGCCAAGAGAAGCCGTCAAACGTCAACGAGTAGAGCCTGTCGATCCGACTAAACCGAACGTGACAGAATCCGTTGGAGATACTCAGGATCTCAAATCTGACCAGAACTCCAAGCCAAGAGAAGCCGTCAAACGTCAACGAGTAGAGCCTGTCGATCCGACTAAACCGAACGTGACAGAATCCGTTGGAGATACTCAGGATCTCAAATCTGACCAGAACTCGAAGCCAAGAGAAGCCGTCAAACGTCAACGAGTAGATCCTGTCGATCCGACTAAACCGAACGTGACACAATCCGCTGGAGATTCTCAGGATCTCAAATCTGACCAGAACTCGAAGCCAAGAGAAGCCGTCAAACGTCAACGAGTAGAGCCTGGCGATCCGTTGACGGAATCTAAACTGAAATTGACGAAGACAACACCAACCGTGACTGGATTGGACGCACCAACAAACGAGGTGGCTTCTGTTGCTGGGGAAAAAGACGAGGATCTCAGAATCTACCTTGACTATAAGAAGCGAATGAGAGCGAATGATCACGCCGCCGTCTCGAAAGTGGCTTCTGTTGCTGGGAAAAAAGACGAGGATCTCAGACCCTACATTGACTATAAGAAGCGAATGAGAGCGAATGATCACGCTGCCGTCCCGGAAGTTTGCACAACATCCAAGTTCAAACAGGACAAGGCCGTCACTTTCCCAAGTCATTTCCGTCAGAAAACAACATCAGGGACATCCTCCATGGTCTGGGTGCGAAAAGATTTCCAGCAAAACCGATCAAGTCGTTTTAAATACTTCAAACCAACTACTTTAGATAAAGAACTGTTGGTACCCGTTACGCATTAAGTAATCGACGAATTGTTGCGCGTGTTGATGGGACTGTCCGTCGTGTGGTTCACCAAATCCACATTGCGTTGACGTTTTCACTCACGTTGATAATCAATGAAGTCTTACTTTAACGGGCAAGTATTAGTTTGGAGGAATTCTCGGTCCCACAGTTTTGTATAAAATATGGATTGGCGTGGAACTGACCAAGTTTCAGATTCAAAATTTCAAAATGCATTTTTTTCCCCTTTTTTTTCTTTTTTTAATATGTCATGAGTCATGACTGTACATTTCAATAAAATTCTTAAAATCAAAATATCCAATTTGTTGTCTAATTCATTAACACATTTAACCATCATTGAATTGACTACGTTGTGTTGTCCAGTTTGCCAATTTTTTATAAGTAGGCCTAAACGACTGGCCAGTAGCGACCCGTTTCCGGCCGGTGTCGATCGAAAATTATTATAAATTATCTGATTTTGTTTAGTTTCAAGACCAATCATAATCATGTTCAGGCAGACTGGCAGAGGCCGCAGAGCCGGCAGAGGGCTACTAGAGCTTGTTAAGCAGACGAAACAGATTGGAGTTAAACGTGTGTGTTGTTAATAATTGCTTATTAGTCAATCTTCTGATTACTTCAATAATTAGAATAAAATGGCACTGGAATTATTTGAAAACAACAAACTTGTGAAAATCTGTGCACCAATGGTTCGCTATTCCAAGTAATCTCGACACAGGCATAGTTAATATTTTAATGAAATTCATAACATTGTAATCAAACCCCCCGTGCTTAAAGATTATTCTGCTTTGTTTTTATTAATTTTAAAATAGGTTACCGTTTCGTCTTCTAGTCCGAAAGTACGGCTGTGACTTGACGTTTACTCCCATGATCATTTCAGATTCATTTATCCAAGCACCAAAAGCAAGAGATATTGAATTCACTACCTGTGATGGTCAGTTTAAATGCAACAATTTTGTTTCTTTGGTTCTTATTTAATATGTTCATTTTCATACTATTATAGCTGATCAACCATTGATTGTTCAATTTGCTGCCCATAATGCCACAGATTTTGCAACTGCTGCTGAACTAGTGGCAAGGTAAATGTTTCTTAAAGTTATTCAGGAAAACTTTCAGAGTGTTAACTGATCTTGATTTCTTTGTCATTCCAAGCAATTGTAATGGAGTTGATTTGAACTGTGGGTGTCCTCAAAAATGGGCCATGCAACAGGGTTATGGTGCTTGTTTAATCAACAAACCAGAACTACTTCGTGATGTTGTGCTGCAGACAAGAAATAGAATATCTTCAAACGATTTTACAGTTTCCATAAAAATTAGGATTCATCCTGACATTAGGTAACTCAAATTTGAAAAAAAAGTTACACTATAGGACTAACTTTTGTTAAACTATAGGAAAACAGTTGAGCTGTGTCAACAAGTGGAAGCAGCAGGCCTCTCCTTTCTAACTGTTCATGGTAGAACAAAAGATCAGAGATCTGATCCAGTTAATCTGGAAGGTGTAAGATTGATCAAAGAAAGTGTCCGAGTCCCCGTGATAGCTAACGGAGACATTTGTAGCCTTCAAGATGCTGAATATGTCCAACAAACCACCAACGTCAACGGTAAATCCCGACGCATTGTGTACGGAATCCCTATAATTTAAGCTTATTTGTATTTTTATATCTAGGGGTCATGTCAGCAAGAGGTATCTTAGAAAATCCAGGTAATTGCTTACAGTTTCTTCAAGTTTGATTACATTGATTCCATATTGTGCCACTTTTTTTTTACTCAGCTATGTTTGCTGGATTCTCCGAAACTCCCATCGAGTGCATCAAAGACTGGATGAAGCTTTCCTTAGAAACTGGTATCTCCTTCACTCATTTCCATCATCATCTTATCTACATGTGCGAAAAAAATATGTCTCGAGTGGACAGGAGATACTTTAATGCCCTTTCTAGTACCACTGCCGTGATTGACTACATGGAAAACTACCTGTCGTTGTGTGAATAAATAATGATTTTGGTTCAAATTTTATGGTTGGCGTTTATATTTAAGCTTGTTTCTTTTTTTTACACACATACAACCTTGTACAAGGACTGCAGTTAAAGAATGGGGGAATCCATAGAATCATCTATAATTAAAATCTAAGCTTGCTAACGCTTAAGAGAAGTTGATGGCTTTTCCGGAGAAAGCTGCTAGACTGGCTTCTCTCAGTGCTTCCGAGCAGGTCTGTAAGAAAAGAGAAACAAAGTTAGAAAAAGTTCTTTGTTCCTTGGGCAACAACAAGTCAAGTGATTGATTTACCGGATGGGCGTGGCAAACGCGGGCAATGTCTTCGCAAGAAGCACCATATTCCATGGCGAGTGCAGCTTCGTTGATCATTTCACCGGCACCCTAAATGAAATGAAAACATTAAGATTAATTTGTATAAAAAAGCAAAAACAGAAAAAATAACGTACAGGTCCAATGATGTGAGCTCCAAGAAGGCGGTCAGTAGTTTTGTCTCCTAGGATTTTAACCATACCATCGGTGTCATCGTTGGTCTTTGCGCGGCTGTTGGCAGCGAAGGGGAATTTTCCAACTTTGTATTCCACTCCCTTCAATTATATGAAAACATAAATATTAATCCTTAGCGGTAATTATATGAGGAAATTACCATTGATTTCAAGTCTTCCTCAGATTTTCCAACCCAAGCGACTTCAGGGTGTGTGTAAATGACGGAAGGTACGCAGTTGTAGTCGATGTGAACGGATCCTCCTGCAATTCCTTCTACACAGATGATGCCTTCATCTTCAGCTTTGTGGGCTAGCATAGGGCCAAGAATGCAGTCACCAATCGCATAGATGCTACAGAATTCAACAAATTCCATTGAGTACCAAACACATCATACAGAGTTTTTAAAGAACGAAATACTTACTTGGGCACAACCGACTGGAAACGTGAATTGACTGGAATTCTTCCTCTCTGGTCGAGTTCGATGGACATTTCTTCGAGACCTAAATTTCTCGTGAAAGGACGGCGACCGACGCAAACCAGCAGAACGTCGCATTCCATCTGAATAATTACGCAAATGGCAGCACGTTTAGAATGGTTTGTTAGAAAATTAAGTAAACGGACTATTTTATCAATACCTCTTCTTTCTTGGCGGATTTAACATTTTCGACGTTCACAACAATTTTGCCGCCAGTTTTTTGGGCTCCCATCACTTTGGTCCCCAACTTGAATTGCATGTGTTGTTTTGTGAGAATTCTTTGGAACGATTTGGCCATTTCTTGATCAATACCCAAACCGCCGATTTGATTCATAAACTCAACAGCCGTCACCTTGGAGCCTAGGCGAGACCACACTGATCCCTACGTAGAATTTTTCAAATTTTCTTTCTTTATAAGCTTCAAATATGCGCAACAAAGTAAATGTTATTACCAATTCCAGACCGATGACTCCTGCTCCGATGATAATCATTTTCTCCGGCACGGCTTTTAAACAAAGTGCACCAGTAGACGAGACAATTTGTTCTTCATCGATATCGATCCCAGGGAATGGCGTTACTTCTGATCCAGTTGCGATCAAAATATTCTTGGTTCGAACGATTTCCTTTTAATGAAAACAGAGTTATTAATTTCCTGTTTAGCGGTTGATCTTGTTAAATCATACCTGGGTTCCATCTTCTTTAAGAGCAGTAACTTCATTTGAACCAGTAATTTTACCATGTCCTCTGATGTGTGTTACTTTGTTGCTTTTGAATAAATGAGCAATTCCACCAGTCAAAGATTTCACAGCAGTTTCTTTGGCTTTCATCATTTGAGGAAGGTTTAATGAAAGTCCAGTAACTATGTTCAAAGTATTGATTTAGTTACTTAAATTAAGAATTTATATATAAAGTCAATCAAAAATCACCATCAATTCCTCGGTTTTTGAATTCAGACTGAGCCATGTGATAGTAGTGGGAGTTATTAAGCAGCGCTTTAGAAGGAATGCAGCCTACGTTGAGGCAAGTGCCTCCAAGGGTTGCATTTTTCTCTACACAGACTGTTTTCATTCCCAGCTGAGCAGCCTTGATTGCTGCAACATAACCTCCAGGACCTGAGCCAATGACCACCAGGTCAGCTTCAGTGCTGTCAGAGTACCATCTGCAATTAGCTAGTTGGCTCCTGACAGCTGCAGTGACCTGAAAACCAAGACAAATTGTTACATAATTAGGTACTTTTTGTTAAATCGCTGGAGTAAAAAAAAAACGGCTCAACATGTCTAGTTCTACATTCAGTTAGAGCTCGATGAATCGCGTTAGTACAGTGACCACATAAACTTTTCCTTGAATGATAAAAATTATTGAAATACAATCAAATTACCTTAAGATTTTGAGGCAATTTACTCAGGATATTAACTTGCATTTTTAATTTAGTTCTTGTCGATTTCACTGCTTATTTCCCAGCGATCAGAAGTTGTTCAGCTGTTCAGCTAAACTATCACCATCTATACTAGGAAACATGAACTGTAATTGGGAATGGTGCAAATTGTTTTTCTTTCCACCAGCAGATGGAAATGTTTTTTCCAGACTATTTCAGAACGTTCTCGATTCATAACAACACGGATACATACACTGCGCCGAGTTTCATTTTCTCGCTATTTGAAGCTGTGACTGCTACGATTGAGTTGAAAAGTCTGCTCTTACGAATAACTATATTCTACCAATCGAAGAAACATTTTATCTCCTAAGTGATTTCAGTCCGAGCTCGGCTACGTCTTATTCTTATTCAGAAAGGTAAAAATTCAAACGTTTACTAGCACGTACTGTGGTGTTAAATTGTGTCACGCAGTCCAAACTTAGAAATCGACGTCATCGGCGACCCTGAATCGTTGACCTTCTTTGGGCATCACGCATCACACCGTTTCTGTTACTCTCCCTCTTTTCCTTAATAATTTCCTACTTGTGGCTCAACATGTATAATTTACTAATTTAGATAATTTCATTTGGCATTTGCTTGTATTCAAAAAAATCCCATCACACTAACTACATTTTGCCTGGAATATTTTTAGGTTTCATTACATTTTAGGCCTCCTCCATGAGAATGGGAAAAGATTATTACAAAATTCTTGGGATATCCAAATCAGCCACTGATGATGAAATTAAGAAGGCATACCGTAAACTGGCATTAAAGTACCACCCTGATAAGAATAAAGCACCAGGTGCAGAAGACAAATTCAAAGAAGTTGCTGAAGCTTATGAAGTTTTAAGTGACAAAAAAAAGAGAGATGTATTTGACCAGTATGGAGAAGAAGGATTAAAGGTAATGACCCAAGTTATTTTTCTTATTATTATGCATTTAAGTCTAACATAAATTTGTCTACTTTTAAAGGGCGGATTGGGAGGAGGTGGTGGCGGTGGAGGAGGAGGCGGCGGCGGTCCAGGAGCCAGCTTTTCATACGCTTACCATGGAGATCCAAGAGCCACATTTGCTCAATTTTTTGGTTCATCCAACCCCTTTGAATCCTTCTTCTCGATGGGTGGAATGGGTCAGCAGCAGCAAGGTGGGAACAGAGGGTTCTTTCCAGAAGGTGGCGAAGATATGGATGTTGACGACCCTTTTATCAACCTGGGTTTCGGAGGAAGAAATCCCGGGGGAGCTTTCCGATCTCAGAGTTTCAACATGCACGGTCCAGGAATGGGAAAGGAGAAAGTGCAAGATCCGCCCATCGAGTACGACCTTAACGTCACATTAGAAGATGTTCTTAAAGGTTAGTTTATTGTTGGTAATACTCGAGTTGTTGAGCCTTTAATCAACGTTGTTTGTTCATCTTCATTTTAGGATGCACGAAGAAAATGAAAATCTCCCGCAAAGTGTACCAGGCAGATGGCACGTCTAAAAAAGAAGACAAAGTATTGACGATAAATGTCAAGCCAGGCTGGAAAGCTGGAACCAAGATCACGTTTCAGCGAGAAGGTGACCAGACGCCAAACAAGATACCTGCAGACATAGTTTTCATCATACGAGACAAACCTCACGGCCTGTTGAAGAGGGATGGTTGCGATTTGCGCTACACTTGCAAAGTTTCCCTTCGAGAGGTAAAAGATGCATTAATAAATAGTTTGATTGAGCGGCGGTAACTTACGTAATTAATTATTCGCAGGCCCTTTGCGGAACGCTCGTCGAGGTACCAACTTTAACAGGAGAGAAGATCCCCGTGGATATGCTGAACGAAATCATTAAGCCTACCACAAGCAAAAGAATAATTGGCCAAGGATTACCTATTCCTAAAGACCCAACGAAGCGAGGAGATTTGATTGTGAATTTCGACATCAAATTCCCCGATCACCTGGCACAGAGCGTGAAAGATATTTTACAAGACACTTTGCCAAAGCAAAGAGACTGATTTTTTTTTTCCAAATTATATCGTATTTCAAACGGCGATCTACGAAGTAATCGTTTTTTCGGGAAGAACAAGTAATCGAGCATAAATTCACTAATAATTCGTTTTGGTTAAATAATTGGCTGCGCTTTTGTTACACTGTGGAATTTTCGAGCTGTATATGTGTTAAAGTGTATAATGTTTCTCACCTAAAAGTTAAGAAATAGACTATTTCATTACACGCTTGTTTTAACGAAAAGTAAAAATTATTCATACGTGTAATAAAGAAAAGACGTTGAGAATTCGCGTTTATCAAACATAAAAACGAATTTGTAATTCACCATTTTAAAAAACATTTGCTATTATTAAATTCCAAGTTTTCTGGATTCTTCATCTAACTTTTGCGCATCGTCCCTAGTTAGGAACTGACGAAAATCTGAAAGATAACGGGAGAAGAAAATAGAATCTTTAATGTCAAGCAGTTCTAGCTATCTTAGTTTTTCAAAAATGTCTAACCTTTGAATAGATGACGGAGCTTGTGATCATGAAGAAAGAGTTTCCTGAGTGTAGGAATCAGCAACTCGTAGTTCTTATCTTTTTGGTAACCCCTAATCATGTCCGAAAACGTAGTGTAGCGAGTAGGATCTAGCAAACGTTTGGCAGATGTTAAATATTGCGCTGCTTTTTCCTTCTTGTTTTCCATAGCGGTACCAGAAGACTGGCAAGAAGATGACTGTTCAGCTGTTTCAACTTTCATACGCCGGAGGTGGTCGTACTCGGCCTTTTCCGCATTCGATAGAATAGTTAATTTTCTTTTTTTGATTGCTGGTTGACAGGCTGATTGGCACATTGGTTTTCTATCGGGAACAATCGACAAGGAGGGCGAAGCTGTTTCGTTGAAATCAATAAAATTGTTCGAAGGTTGCGATCCGTCGAAAATTGAAATTTCTTTGCCCAAGTTTGGCTTCACGGTTGAGGAATAACTTGAAAGATCAAAGTGATGGATATCAGCTGAAGCAGTATTGGCCTTTAAAGGATGTTGAGAGGTTACTCGAGATGGACCCGAGCTGAGAGCGTGATGGAAGGAATCTACGGTTGAGCGAGTTTTCTTCACGTCTTCACGGTGCGGATCGATTGCAGTTGGCGCTCGTATAGCTTTAGTGGAACTGGGAAACGCTTTATCAGCGTTACGGAAAAACATCCCGAGATCGCGCAATAACGGCCCAATTTTGGGGAAATTCAAAACACGTGGCCGAACCCAAGCTGACAGTTGTTGAATGATATCTTTCCCGGAAAATCGTTGATCACAAAGAAGAATAGCTCCATAATCCTTTTGGTGACGAATAACACGTCCGATCGCCTGTGAAACACAACACGCAACTTTAAAATACATTTCATTTGGGTTTATTTTAATTTTACAAACCTGATTGACGGCTCGAGTGGCTTCCAGTCGATACCATTGTTGTCCTGACAATCCCTTAAATTGAGGATTTTTACGATTGTCTTCAAGATATTTTTGTTTCTCCATGACTCGAGGATCACGAGAAGGTGGATACGGAAGCCCAGTTATAATTACAGCCCGGCCGTTACCGTCACAGAAATCCAACCCCTCTGAAACTTTACCACGGCAAACTGCCATGAAACACGCCCCTTTATGATCTTCGGACGCCACTGCACTGTAGAAGCCACTCATTGCCTCTTGAAATCCTTCCTGTGACATTTAGTTCATGTACGGGATCTTAAACTCAAATTAAATTTTGAATGAATCAACCTTAGAGTTTGGCTCCACGAAAATTGATTTCACTTGATTGATTGCGTCCCACAGACCAGAGAGCTGCCAAGCTTCTTGACAAGCTTTCATAACTGGATACGATGGGAAGAAAACCAACAATCCATCCGGAACTACCTGAAATAAAAAGATAAATCGAATTTAAAAAACCCCAAAAGATTTTAAAATAACATATTTCGTTACCTGTGCGGTGCTTCGGATAGTTCGACCCAATGATTGCACATACTGCGCATTAGATCGATTTTTGTAACTGCTGTCTAATTGCGTACCATCTGGACCGTGAGTGACCACACCAACAAGAACCTGAAAACCGAAAGAAACGATCAATCAATTTAGTTTGCGTACACAAAATTTGTTTTGTAGCGGAAACTTACTTGGCTGCTATCAATGATGTGAGGATTTCAAGCGTAACAGGAAACGGGATTTGCAATTCAGCTGCAAAACTGTTTAGTGGTGAAAGAGTTCCACTGGTGAGGATGAGGCATCTGGCACCTTCTTCTACCAAGTCTCGCATTCCTGTGAAACACTATATAATGAAACTATGTAACCAAAAATGGGAATAAGAGAGTCTTCTTACCGAAACCGGGACTGAAACACCAATATGACAGAACTCGACCCGGTTTAGTAACGACTTTAGGAGTGCTCCACGCATCGCCCTTTCCACGGGGTTTTGGTTGCTCAACTTTGATATGAACCTTGTATGATTTTTTTACACGTTCCATGTGATCAGCAGTGAAATGGCTTTTACTGAATACAATTTTGACTAGATCGGCAAATTTTTGTAGTCCCATTGCCTTTCCGCTGATATGGAGATGTGCTGGCAACGGTTAAAAATTGAATAACCTTATCGAGAAGTTCTGAAATCACATCCTTTTTCCCAGGGCTCAGATCCGCCTTGGCTAAAATTTCCAACATAAATTCACCGGGCAAAGTATTTCCCTCCGGGGATGTGATTGGTATCGCATCAATTGCTTTCTCTAACTCCAAAAACATCGCTTTCAAGATACAGAGGTCATCTAAACTGAAATCTTTCGGTACTGAAGGATTTAAAATATCCATGATTCCATCATTATTATCGTTATCTCGAAATTTTTTCATGACCTGAAAACCAGAGAACGCTAAAAGTTGGTATACCATAAATCATAAAGGGCTAAAATCAAATGATTTACCTGAGTTATTTCATCGACACAAAGAGCTATATCTAAACTTCTGAGTTCAATGGATGAAGATTCTTCACACATTTTTTCAACATTGTGAGCCTCATCAAATATGATAATATTTCCCTAGTTAAACACATAGAAACAATTTAAAAAATACATCTTTAAAACCTATAAAATAATATACAATATGTACTGGGAATTACCTGAAGTTCAATGTTGTGAATTTTTCTCACTTTAGGATCAAGAAGATAGTTATATGGCATAAAGATGATGTCGGCTCCCTTTCGAATTTCTTTCGTCATAAAGTATGGGCAAGCTGAATGTTTTTTCCCCAGAGTCACCAGGTCTTCAATGTCCAAAACATCCAATTTGAAGTCTGGTTCCTCTTTCTTGGCATCAATATTTGTATGGAAGTAGCAAGTACGAGTAGATGTTCTAGCATGACACATGTGAAGCTTCACAGCATTGTTTGTTTCCTTTGAAACTTCTGGATGAATGCACAGTTGGTCACGAGATCCAAGGATACTTACCTAAAAAATGAAGTGATATTAATTACATTCTATTTCTTTAAGGGAGGAAAGATTTATATGCTCACTTTCATGTATCTGTAGGAAGACCGTTTTAATTCAGAAATGACCTGGCTGAGCTGAGAATGAGTTCTGGATGCATAAATGATTTTAGGTGCTCCAGTTCCAGGAGTACCAGTGTCTCCCCATCCAAGACCAGTTGCATTACTTAATTGATTTTTAAGATCCATTCCCATATCTCCAGATACCAGACCAGACTGTATTTGTGCTTTTCGTGTTGCTAACCATCCCAGTGTTGAACAGAGTAAGCACAAAGTTTTTCCTGTGCCAGTAGGAGATTCCAACAAACCATTTACACCCTATTTAGTAAGAAAGAAAAATAACCAAATAAGAGCACAAGGTCCATTGATCGATCACGTTATACACTTATTACTTTTTGAAGACATTCTATCACACGCTCCATGAATTTCTCTTGCACACCATAAGGCTGGAATGGAAACTCAATGGGAACATTATTTAAAACCAAATTCACCATTCTAGATAAATAATATAAAAAATTTTAATCCACGAGTCTAATTTTTGGCATGCGACGTGATGGTGCGCGCCAAAACAGTTGAATGAAAACAGCAGACGATATTGAAGACTCTCAGTGGTGTCATCTAGTGTCTGCTGACTATTTTTGACAGCAAATTTAGCAATCAGTCATTTCATTCATTTCATTTGATTTCCATAAATAAAAGATTCGGAAATAAATGTTTCTAAATTTTCTAATCCATAAAATCCAACCACTGTATTCTAAATTGTAAATTCATCGGTAGTGAATCTTATGTTAGTTATTGCAACCCTGCAATATCAATAGGGCCGGCAGACGAGTGTTAAACCGGGCTCAATCGCCCCACGCCGAAAGAAAGTATACGTCATTGTAACAGTTGTGGTCAATTTATATAAACAAAAATGGTAGTTTTGTGTGCTTTTTTTTGCTATTAATTGCATTATAATAATTAATTGTTATTGTTGATCACAGAAACCTCTTATGCTTCACGGTCACGAGCGTTCCATCACGCAAATCAAGTACAACCGGGATGGAGATTTGCTCTTCTCGTCAGCCAAGGATAACCATCCTTGTGTCTGGTATTCAATTAATGGAGAACGTTTGGGTACCTATGAAGGTCATCAGGGTGTCGTATGGGCAATTGATGTCGACTGGGAAACAAAACGTTTCATGTCTGGTGCTGGTGATAATATGCTCATGATCTGGGATGTCCAAACTGGTATGTTCAGTGATAAATGACCCCATTGCGCAATCTGACTTGAATTTTTTCTTTGCGTTTTTTTATAGGCAAGGCTTTGGGTAAAATTGAAGCCAAGACTTCAGTTCGTACATGCAATTTCAGTTACAGTGGAAACATGGCACTATACTCAACAGACAGTACTATGGGCAACCCATCAGAGATCTTCATCATCGATGTCAGAATGGTTGACTCTTCTTTCAGTGAAAACGACCCCATCCTCCGAATTCCATTAACAAATGCTCCTAAAGCCACATCAATGGTTTGGGGTAACCTGGATGAGGTTGTTATTTCCGGTCATGACAATGGTGATTTGGCTCAGTGGGACCTCAGGTGAGACTGACATTACTATAACCTTGATTGATTTTTCTGTATCTAAAAATCCCATTTGATTTATTTAGAACTGGCAAGAAGAACAATCTGGTTTCAGAACACGCCAAGTCTATTAACGACATGCAACTCTCCAAAGACGGAGGTTTCCTCATCACGGCATCCAAGGATTGCACTGCAAAACTCTTTAACGCAGAAACGTTAGAGTGTTTAAAGACATACAAAACCGAACGACCCGTCAACAGTGCAGCCATCTCACCCATCATGGATCATGTAAACATAATTCAGCTGAATTTATTCCTTTATAATCAATTCTAAACAATATTATTTGATTCTCTCCATCTTCAGGTGGTGTTGGGAGGTGGTCAAGATGCCATGGACGTAACGACAACATCAACGCGTGTCGGCAAATTCGACGCCCGTTTCTTCCATTTGGTTTTCGAAGAAGAATTCGCTCGTGTTAAGGGCCATTTCGGTCCAATCAATTCTCTGGCCTTCCATCCCGACGGAAAGACGTACGCAAGCGGTGGTGAAGATGGTTACGTTCGTTTGAATCAATTTGACCAGTCTTATTTCGACTTTAAATTCGATTACTAAAAAGAGAACGAAGATTTGTGAAAACGTCTAGAAAGAAAAACCCGATCCATCATCTATGAACACTTGTCTTGTGTTTATTTCTTTTTTTTTTTTTTTTTTGACCACTTTCGTGTACATGGGCGATATAAGAGAAGGTATTTGAATACATCATGTTGGAAAGGTCTCGAGTGATAATAGTTTTTCTTTAGGTGAGGATATTTCTCAAAAGATAGGGCACGAGACGAAATTAAGCGTATACAAACAGGTCCAGGAAGTTTTTAGCCCGTTTTTTTTAAGGGGAGAGAAAATATATAAATGATATTGTTTACAAACAATTCTTTAAAATCTTTTTTCAAAAGTTTTTCTGTTGAAATCAATGGCGGGGCATTTTTTGTAAAATAAGCAGTTATATATTATTTTTTTTTTTAAATGTTTTATTTTGTCGTCAACTGTAATATGGTCAGTCAATCACGAAGATTGATGGGGAAGAAATGATTTTCTATCTAACATTTTTTTTCTCTTTATTTTTTTTTTGACATTTTAACGAACAATTTTGTTGGAGCAAAGATAAGATTTGATCTAATAAGATTATAGAATTTAACATGATTCAATCATCATCATTTTTGTACAGTTGGATGTTGTGTCTCAACTGGAAGGGAATTGGCTGCCGCTGGTCCTGCTGCTGCTGCTGCACGTATAGAAGTTTTATTTGATATAAAGATGTCGGACAGAAGAAAAGAAAAGCTCTCGAGATTTGCAATGAAAGTGATGAGTTTCATTTCCCGGAAAAGAGTTGATACTGTGTGCACGACAAATAGAAAGAAAAAAAAAAGAGAATAACAAAAAACATTCCGGGTATTAAAATGTGCCAACAAAAGTCAAAAAGTCTGTTGTTGTTGTTGTATTGTGTATATATATAGTACGAGAGAGAGAGAGAGATATTTATTCAATCAGCTATTTCGAAACAGTTTCCTCACCACTCCCGATCCGATTTGTTGGAGAATGCTGTTGCCACTCTCAGATGATGTCCTGTTGCCCGTGATAAACGTAGGTGGGCACATGGACGGCCGACGGCTCGTCAAGCCGCTTAGTCCGCCAAATGATGAGATGGACGCCGTACTCAAAATGGGCACGCTCGTACTGCCATTCGGACCGCCACTCTATTATAATCATATAGAAAATATAACAAGATATTAGTATAGTAGTACCGTAGGATTTAAAGTTGATATTATATATCCATCGTACACAACACATTTTGTCAATGCTGGGCACCAACGACATACGATATACATATATTCACGAAAACCTCTTTGTTGTTCAAATCCGTATCGAAAGCTTTTTGGAGGGGGGGGGAGCTCTCCCGAGTAACACGAATATACATTGAAGATACAATATTGAACGAAGAAACCGAGTAACTCGATCATGACAGACCCCTCCCCCCCCCTTGACGTATATAAACGTTAATGAAGAACAACATGTAATGAAAAGTTATTAGCTATTCGATTTTTTAAAAGTTAGATTTTAAAAAAAAAAAAAAAGGTTCATTTATACCGAAGGAGGTAAAAGATTGGCAGTTGATGGTCTACGATCTGTAGATCCGATGCTGGAATGGCGACGTGTAGGCAACGATCCAACCGAGAGACAAGTGGCCGGCGACAGGTGGATACTAGACGTTGGAGCGGGACGTCCACGATTGCCTGAATTGGTGTTGTCCGAGAGTCGACGACCGGCTAGAGATTGGGCCACTCGAAGGTAATTGCTATCAGGCGATCCAGGTCCTGAATCTGAATAGATTACAGCACATCACTCATTAAATGTACGTACAGTGTATAGGCACAAAAGGAAAATAAGAGCCTTGAGGCTGAAACGACAATTTCTCTCTTCTCCGTGCAAACTCTCCGTTTTAATGAACAGGTCGATATACATTTCGTTACACATACGAGTGTGTGTGTGTGTCCATCATTGTGTGTGTGCTCAAACAAAACAAGAACCCTGCACACACACACACACACTCAGTCTCTCTCTCTCTCTCTCCTAAATTTTATCGATTCAACAACTTCATTAGATGGTTGGGTGCGGGGCCCATACTAAATGGCGTCCTATAGTTACCTGCTCAAAGTACCAGTACTACTACATCAAAAAACACATCCACTCAGCCCTATTGTCGTGATGATGCCTCATTCGACGTCTATACTATATACACACACGTCCTATTTTGTTGTTGTTGTTGTTGTTGTCGGTTTGGCTTATTCTCTCTCGGCCCCTTTCAGCCCCCCCAAACATAAATAACTAATAAAACCCAACTTGATGTTATACAGCTCTGGCGTATGAAGAGCCTTGCTGTAGCTCGCAAAAGAATAATAATAATAATAAGAAGAAATATGAAATAAAAGAGAGTAATATGTATGTCTACTCACGAGTGTACCTCTTTTCTCTTGATATGTGTATTATTACATAATTATATAGAGAAAAACTTACTTGACGAATGAGTCTTGATCATGTTTTCTTCGCTACAGGTTTTGCGTTGTTCCACTTTGACGAACGGTATGTTGAAATTGTTGACGGCGTGCATGTTGTCCGTCGAGTGCTGATGGCGTAAGGGCCTCATCCGCTCCGGACTCGTCCCCAGCGACAGGTTGTCCAATTTGAGCTTATTACGTTGATGCCTTTTTATAATAGAAGAAGAAGAAAAATATAGAGAGAGAGAAAAATGATTGACATGTTGATTTAAGGGTCTCGGAAGTATTCCCACAAAACAATTGGCGATGGTGGTGGTGTGTCGTGTGTTACATAATATCAACAATAGAATATAAGATCCGCCTTCTAACTTTTAACGAGAATGAATCAAATTGAAGGTTCGCAACATTCTACCTGTCAATATGGTCGAGCATCTCCTGGAGGACCTCGAGAAGATTGGAGAACTGTTCTAGGCTGAGTGAAGGATTCATCGTTTGCGGTAGGAGAGACGGCATGACACGAGTGGCCATCAGACTGACAGACAGTCCATTCTTCTTGTTACTTATCATCCGTTGATAAATACCTGCATTGGAGGTTGTTTATTATTAGTTGACTGATGTACAGTATATATAACATGTTGACCAGGACCAACACGGCGGACTTACTGACAACTTCTTGAATGATTTCAGGATCTTGGAGTTTGACGTCCCACAGGAGCGGTAGGACGTCGTCGATGATGGCCGACTTGTCTAGTCGATCGATGACCTGTGCCAGACACGCCAGAACGTTCAACGTCAACTTCAGATCGCCGCAATTGCGTTCGAAAACGGTTTTTTGTCTTGGGTAGAACCATTTTGCGGATCATGTGATCGTCAAGCGAAGCGGCGATGTTGGTGACAGCCACCAAGGCTGCGCTCTATACAAATATAAACGTCGTCGTCGTTATCGTCACCCAATTATTTTACAGGTAAAAATCAATGATATGTGATGGCAAACACAAAAGAAAAATGTCAACAGGACCTTTGTTAATAGGGACAGTACACAGCACACAAAAAGCATCGCCGTTTTTGTTTTTGTTTGGTTTTTTGGCTGTTGCCCCGGCAAAATAAAATTCGATCATCAAATACTTTAGACGATCGAATGCGATCGACAGATTGACTTATCAAACAAAAATGGAAAGCTGTTTGATAGAAGAGGGTCTTTTCAAATGTCATCATCGACATCCTATATAACCAACAATATTATTATGCAGCATCGCTCTACCAAAAGTCTACCATGCATCGTATATAATATTCGATCAGAGCCGATCGATGGCCGATCGATGGATTTTTTTTTTTTTAAATCCTCCCGCCAAATATAAATAATTGTTGCGCATCTTATTTAAGTAAAAAATACACACGTTGTGTTTTGTAGATTTACCTGAACTTGTAAAGTGGTCGACTCGAAAGATGCGAAGAGCATTGGAAAGATTTCAGCTTGTAGATCTTCGGCTGGCGTTTTCTCGACGATAATGTGCAAGTTTTCAAGGAGCGTCACGCTGGCCTGGATCGATTTCGGTACCCCGAGGATCTGTCTGCGTCACGAATATGGGTAAGTTTATATTATAGAAAAAAATATCACAATTTTTGCTGGATATGTATAGAAATTCATTGAAATGATTCAGTCAACCAACCTGATAGTTGGCATGATGTGCTGTTGATATTCGTCTGGAGAGATCTCCTGAATCATGAGCAAAATCGGTTGAAGAGCAGCAGCCAAAACCTCCTGAGTTCTCAATTCCTGTTGTAAACTCGGCCAAACGTGCTGGAACCAAAGTTTCTATATATACGGGACAAAATATAATTTAAAAATATATTAAGTTATTAGGACGTTGACCACTTTTGAAGGTATACTATCGATCGTAATATATAGCTCTATATGAAATTAAATGGTAGTAGTAGGATATCTTTATATTGGCTAAGTAGAAACGAGAGAGTCAATAGGGAATGTAATCAAACTAATGGGTCTCTATATTGAATGTAGGATTTTCCCTCTCTTTTTATTGGGTTAGATCTTCCATCTTATTTTACCTTGGGAATCGATGGCAGAATATCCTTGAGAGTGGTGCGGTAAAACTGCGACTTTTGTCCAGGATCTTTCATGTTGATGACGTCGAGGAATTGAAGAGCGTGCACGGCAGGATCACTATATATATACCCAAACAAAATTGAGAGTTCATCATCTTCCAACATATCAAATCCCGACTGTTTTCAATAAGAGAATCAAGAAAGAAACATAATCGTACAACGACGTATTTATTTTTTTTTTCTGTTTTCCAATTGCTGCACTCCGGCCGAGTTATACTTTTGCTGGATGGTATATAATATAATCCGATTTGCGGAATCTTTTATATATTAAATAGCGATGGCTGCATACAGAGAGAGAGTCATCTGAAAGATGTGAGCGGTTGTGAGCCATTGAATGCGGTTTCTTTGGGGTGGAATATTATACCCAAGAGAATCTTAGTAGTATATACACTAAATCTTTATTATATTTGCTGGGCCTTTCACCACCTATGACGCAATCCGTGTAGCAACAGAAACTTCAACGTACTAGCCTACATCGCTTGATATTTGATTATGAATAATAATGTTTAAAATATACCTGAAGAATTTGATGGAAGATAAGAGCTGAGCGTTGGGCCGTTTGCGGGCATCGCGACTCAATAGACGAATCAAAGCTTCTTGAAGACCGACGGGTAGAGATGGAAGAACATTTCGAACTTGATCGTTTAACTGCATTTCATATATAGACATGTACAACACAAATGAAAAGAGTTTTGGGCATCACAGTTGATTGGATGTTGATTCGATATTCGAACGTTAACGGAAGTTAATCAACAAAATAAGGAGAACTAGGTATAAACTATTGATTTGAAATAGCCCGCCCTTTGCCCGGGTCGTTCATCCGCTTAGACTTAAAAGAGAGTAGACTCTATAGTAAAAGAACGACCAGAATCAGAGTCCGATAGATATAAATATAGGATTATTTTGTCGAGTTATAAAAGAAATCCTTTTATTTTCCTATATATCTATAGAGAGTGTATAAAGGAGACGAGACGTCTATATTACCATTTCCATTTGTTTTGTGTAATTGGGATTGCTGTGATTGGCCTGAATGAGTGGCCGTCCCCGATTGAAAATGGCCGCCACTACCAGACCCAGTGAGAACATGTCGCTTGCAGCGCTGACCGTCGATTGCGTCTGAACTTCTGGCGCTGCAACAGCACATTTAGTACAATTCATTCGTCATTTGTTAATTACTAGATAAATATAATAGATTTACCGATAAAATCTAAATCGGGTTGGGCCATTTTGGCGATCCTCGATGTCCATCGCTGGACGGTCAACGACTCGGATCCATCCTGTTCGTTCATCCGTTCTGTTCAATTCAATTAACAAGCGAAAAGGGAACAAAAAAAACAAATAAAAAAGAGTCGGTTATTTATATCACTCAAAAAAGGCAATGTGCTGGGCGGCGGCGGGATTCATTAATAATTGATATGATGTGGAACGATATTGAAACAGCGAGTTCCCCCCATATATAGCGTCGCCTATTATACAATAACGGACGGTCTATTTTTCATTATCATTGGAGAAAACAATTACAAACCGGGACAGAGCTGCACAAATCTTCCTTATTAATGGATACAAGACATATCTATCAATTATTATTACATCAATTGAACTAATAATAAGACTCGTATACGACGCCCAGATGCGGAGACAACAAACGGCAGTGTGTCTATATATAGTGACGGATATATGTCATGAGACACACGGAAGTCAAACGACGACATATAGAATCATCTGATGAGCAAATAAAACGACGTCAAACATCACGTCGTGACGCTACACTGAGATTGAAACGTCCCCCGCTCGTCGTCGATCCTCATTCAAAGTCAAATACAATATAGAAGGACAAAACAAATATATATCCTCTAAAGAATATCCATTTGTCTTTTTTTTTCGGGGGGGTGGACTAGTCCAGCAGTCAAAACTTTGCCCTATATCTCGTCCAATAATAAAACATGGAACTATGGTGATCGATGGGTCTTATACGTATATCTACGTAAAGTAAACATATACACACACACTGGTCTGGATGTATAGAATAGTTCTCTTTTGTACTGCAAGAGCCAAAGATATATAGAGGCAACAAAAGGGCTAGTGAAAAAAACGAAGGATCACTATAGGGACCAGCTGCGCATACATACATAGGTGGGTAAAGGTGGGTTTATTGATTTCTCTCTCTCTAGTTCTACTAACTATATAGCGGGACACAATAACACATATAGAGTTGCCCCTTCTATTCAACAGCAAGTAGTTCAACTCTCTATAATAGAAAATATGTTTTCTTTTTCTTCTATTTTCTATTTGTCAACGATTGTCGACAAGTTGTTGCTAGAGAACCGCAGCATATAATATTTCTTTTTAAAAAATATAAAAAGGAAAGAGAGAGAGAGAGAGCCCGGCTGTATAACGTATGTTAACGCGTGAGCGGGCGTGTAACGTGATAGAGAGTCGCCGGTTACCATAGCCACTGCTGCTAGGATCGTGTGTATATATTAACCCAACAAGAGTAAGAAGAAGGATCAAGAACTTTGACGTATTTCTTGTCCTTCCAATTCGACGCATTGATAACCCCGACGTAATAGACAGCAGCAGGAGCCCCGTACACATTATATCCTTTATATCTATCAATCCTGTTGTACACACAAAAGCCTCAAAGAGCTAATGCCATGCCAAACTTGTATATACCAGAAGATATGATGATTTTCCTTATTTTTCATTGATGATTTTTCTTTAGAATTAAAGCGAAATATACATCAACCGTTCGCCCCGGAATAGTATAACCGAGAAAATATCTGAAAACATTTCTATTCGCGGTCCCCTTAAAAAAAAACAACTTTTGTCTGTAGATGCTGTAGAGCAACTTCTCTTTTTTAAATAGATTGGTATATACTATACTTTCATCTTCTTTTTATTTGGTCTATCGGATGAATAAAGAACCGTCGGTCGTTGAATAACGGCGTCGTTAAAATCCATCCGTGTACTCTATACTGCTGGGCTGCTGCATTGTATCCCACGTCTTATTATTACGTAAAGATAAATATATATTTGATTTTGAAATGGTTTTTAATTAAATTGCTGGTGAGTGAAGACGACTTTGATTTAGAAAAAAACTCTTTTTATTCCTGTATATGTAATTGCTCTTATAATATTCTTTTGTTTGACTAGACATTTTACATTTTAATAAACTCGTGGAAAAACCTCACATCTCAGTTTTGCCTTATTGTCAATATTGCTGTTGTGTACAACTGTACACACATGGACGTGCATAGAGAGAGTGAAAAAGTTTGATGATGGAAAATCATTCAGGTGTGACTGTACTCTTATATCTATAATAATCAAAATATGGAAATGATGCGATTGTTGTGTGTACCTGCAAATTCGAGACCGGCTAATTTCCAAGTGCCTCGACGGGTAACGAGGACTGAACCTGGGCAGACATTGCGATGTAACAGGTGAGCCGTCATGTGCAAGAAACTCAATGCCTCGATTAGCTAAATAAAGTGAATTATAAATCAATTATGTATAGTATACAGGAGCAAATCACAGCAGCGGAGTGGAATATAATAAAATATAGCGGAGCGAAATTCGCGTCGTCGTGATATGGAAATTGATCGGGCGGGCAAACTGAACAAGATGGGATTACACCATATTTAATATTTGATGTAAAAAAGAACAAAATTATAAATATCTTTTTCTCCGAAAATAAATTAAGATATGTAATCCTCTTATATAATATTTAAATAGACAAATTTATCCAACATTGTCATGGCAACTAAAACTTTGTTTGTTTTTTTTTTAAATTCACGACGAGACATTTTCCGCATAATAGCTGATATATAGGTCCAGTTGATTTCATATATCCTTCCGGTGAATCATTATAAAAGATATATAGAGAAAATGATCGATTGATTTCGCTCATATTATTTTCAACTTGGGACGACGAATTTCCGCTCGAATTGATTGAATGATATCCCAGCACAGCAGAGTCGGAAGCGATGAATTACATTTCGCTTGACTTATTCCTTATTATATATATCAAATCGATTATATATCAAATAAATATTAGACCTGATAAATGCCGTATTTGATTTCAATGTCGAGAAATTGCTGAACTTCGATCGGTCGGCTGATTTCTCGTGCGCTGTTACGTCGACTGCCGTTGTGATTTTCCGCTACGGTTAATATCGACGTGTTGGCCGACGACGACGGCTGCTGTGAAACTTGCTGGACATTAACAACTTCGACGGAACTGCTGCTGCTGCTGTTCTCTTCCAGGGCGGCTAAAACGTTGCCCAGTGATGTGGCAACGGGTTCGGTGGCGAACGCCAACGTGTCGCTCGTCTCTTCGACCGAATGCAAAACGTGAAGGAGACGGGGATGTCGACATCGCTCCAATTGTCTCACTCCGTGTCTCAACATCTCCGAAATGGTTTCCTTCCGTCGAGGTTTGTGCAACTTGTCGGCCGTTCTCTTATCAAATAGAAACACGGACGCTTCCTATATTTTAAAAATGAAATCAGAAAATATATATTTCGGACATTATATCATTGTCGCCGATTATAACACAATTTAGCCCCTAAAAAGTCTAAAAGTTATTTATTTTTCTTTTTTAAAATGTGAAACAAGAATTTCACCGTGGCAACGTCGTCTACACATTAAGTGATATGGGTGAATCGTCACCGCTAGGCAGAAATTGGAAAGGGGAAAAGTTAACTTTTGACGTCATCACGCTCTCTGATGTTTGATCTTTCTCGTTCTCAGTAGCAAATGTCAAAGTCTTTTTTTTTTTTTTTTTTTCGATGATGTCAAGGTAACCAACCGATCACCAAATTGTGGCTTCTCACGTGCTGCTTCTGCTCTACACGAACTTTGTTCAGCAACTGATGTAATTTCGTTATAACTATACCACACATCAACAAGCGACAATAATTAAGAGTTATAGCGACCGGAAGTTCTATTTGTCTATTTATCTCACCCAACCCGGCCCGTGTATTTTTGATAAAGAACTGCTGCAGCAGCAGCCACAGGGGATTGTTGCCTATTGTTGTGAATATACATTCAGTCAGGTATGTATCTCTGCCGTTCTATATATTATCGATCCATCAGCTGTTTCTACGTTCTGCTCCTATATACATGTGACTGCTGGAAAATGGGCTCTATATTCTTCATTTCACGGTGCGTTGGCGACTAATGCCCGCGAGCGTTGATTCCATCATATTATCCGCCGCCGTCAATCAAAGAATCTATCATTTTGTTTATATGCGTGTGATAAGTGATAACTCTATATCAGATGTGTGTATATATAGAAATTGGCTTTCGTCGAGACTGTTTATATTATACGCATCGTTTCATTGCGATGGGTCACGTGGCCCTTGTTTCATTTTGTATGTATAAACAAATGAAGATACAGAAAATGCGATGCGTGTGTGTTTGTTTCTCCGCTTATTCTTGTTGGATGTATAGAAAACATTTGCGACAGCTTTGTGTTTTAGAGTACTACACTAAATATCTATACATCTCTTTATATACTTCAGAATGGGATGAAATCTGTGAGAAAACATCCGACGATCCTTGAACATCGCGCCGGGTTGACGAGGTTCGTCTTTTTTCAATGGGATTGAGCACGTCTGCTCTCGATTTGATATATCCAAGAAAAATAGTTAGACTACGTCTCGGTGCTCTTAAAAGAGATTCAGCAAAGATACAGCAAAAGTTGGGCGTTGTTTGATATCTGATCAAAATAGAAACTAAACATGACGATATCCAACGCTGGTTTTTATAAGGATACCTATACACATCGTCATATAGATCTATACGATCAATAGTAAATAGAAAGAGATTTGAACACTTTGATAGCAAAGGTTTTTTTTGTGTTTTTCAAGGATATAAACAGCAGCAGCGCTACGCACAGCATCATCTATCATAAACTTCCGGTCACTACATATACTCAACTGGTGACGTGGTGGTGGTGGTTCAATAATCAAGAAATGAAGCCGGACACATGTGACGACGTAACATCCACCCACCCACACACACATCACAACAACAGCAAATCAATTGATTTTTATATGCATACATCAATCACGTTATTTTCCATAATAATAAGATGATAAATTTAAATTTTTGATAAATATACCTTTCCGTCACTTTTACGATAGGCATCGTGAACTTTCCATAGGTAACCGGGTCCGGCTGTGGCCGTTTGTCGACCGATTTCATAAAATGTTGTGATGGCATTGCCTTCGAGTAGAGTTTGTGACAATGATGAACCGCCGACACCAGCGCCGCCACCAGAACCACCGGCTCCGTTGTTTCCTCCGCCGTAACTTCCGATTCCTCCGCCACCGCTACTGCGGTCCGCTTTAAAGCGTGAAAACATGCTGATACACGGCATAAGATGCGATCGGCCTCTATATATATAAACAAAATTGAATATAGATTTAAAAATTCTATTTTTCATATGGGAATCCTTGCATCGAGCCACAGCACACACAGCACAAATAAGTCGTCAACCCAACAGCAGCAGACGTGGATGATGAAAGAATCCGTACACGCAACAGCGCAGCGATCTCTAATTACAGGAAACGGGTCGAATTTCTTCTGATTAATTGAAACCTGACGCTCGAATATAAACGAGTATACCGCCACTCTACATTTCATACGGTATATATCGAACGATATTTTACGTTTGCGGAATAATTAATGACTGCATCCAGCAAGCAGCACGAGTATATGGGAGGCTATAATATAAATATAGGTACACTCGAGCAGCCGAATTAACCTTTATGATATATGATTGATCCATCATCATTTTCCAAATGACTTTTTCTATATGAGAGAGGATTGGATATCAAGTCGAGTACCATCGTTATTTACTATTTAGAGCCCAGTCTCGTTCAGTCTTTTGATTCAAATACAGCGAAATGTCATCGTATAGAGTTGATGATTATGACATATAGATATTCAAGAGAGCTATATAGAGACGAATGAATTCAATGGCAATTTGCATCACATTGCGATGCTTTATTTTCTCGCTAATTGAATCTCGGCATCCTCTTTTCATCATCCAACAACAAAAAGAAAGGTAAGAAGAGTGTAAACTGTAGGAGAGAGCGTTGATGTATTCTACTTACATCTGTATATCTATACTAAATATACACGTTTCGTGCGGATATATATGCAGCCTGAATCTCTCTTTATACATATGACTCTTGTTGAAACAAAGGCAGCAGCAGCAGCAGCACATATAGAGAGACACACACTATATAACAGGGAGTGCTTTTCAAAGATGTATGGATGTCAAACGTCAAGGCGAAATACGTTATTACGTAAATACGGTACTATACAACTCGCAGCGTCAGCAGCAAATGGACGAGTTTGCAAATCCCCGTGAATGGATTGGGACGACGCAACGTTGCGTGGAATGCGACATTTACTTTATTATTGTATATATTGAATCAATCAGCATCACATAGTTATATCAAACACTATACGGAAAATTCGTGATTGAGTAAATTCTATATTTTGTATATAATCCGTGAGCAATTGACGTCGCTACATATGGAAACGTCTATAAATCGTGTCTATTATTATATTCGCATAGAATAGAGATGCATTTTATATTCTATATAAAAGTCCTCTCAAATATCTTTTTCGACTGATGCACACAATAGTAATTCCTTGTGTGTGCAGCATAGAAAAGTCTCGACAACAATAGAATGGAATTAAGAAACTCGTCAACATTGTGACGACGACGTTGCATATATGATTTGACAGAACCTTTATCAGCTAATCTCTCGTCTCACGCAGTATACAGGCTCAGCTAATAAATATATAACCGTGTGAATTGTCTAAAATAGTATCCTCCTCTCCAAAATTGAAATAGTAGCTAAAACAATTTCTTCTTTACAATACAAATTTCTCGTCCTTTTTAAAAAAAATATATATTTCTGGTGATTCACGAGCAGTATGGCGTTAGAGAGGCACACCCATTCATAATGGATATACATCCTGGCTGGATGGCTATAGTCGTTTTTTTCTCTCACATCCAGCCAGCCCGAGACTTTTCTTTCTTATACATGTTTTCTCTGTTTTAAGATTTGTCTTTTAATATGACGGGACTTTATATATAGCAGAGAGAAGAGTGCTGTGCTCACTACTGTGCATCAAGAGTATAAAGATCAGTCAGCATTTGCATTTTTCATGACGCGATCCATCGACCGGAAGGGCAACATGCACTCAGTATCAAATGAAATAATCATCTCTCTGCAGCATTGGTTATAGATTTAAGTGCTGGCTCCTGTTTACTCTCTCTCTTATATAGATACAACGTTCGTTCTCTCCTAGTTCCATTTATAGCTCAGTACATAGAATTTTTAAGAAACAAAAAGACCAGATAATAAACCATATTCGATTCGATTCGTGTGTGTGACTATAGGCTACAAAATGTCACCAATGAATGACGAACAACGAAACCTTATATTCTCTCTCCCCCGGAAAACATTAAACAGTTGATAATAATATCATGTAGAAACGAGTTAATAGAAAGCGCCCAATGTCAAGTTGTTATGACTTATTTCGTGATTTCCCAGTGGAATAACGCGGACGTAGCGGATTAGAGTTATCACGCGTTCAAAACTCATGTAGCTATTCGACGACGGATTACAAGCGGTACTATATACTATACCCAATTTGACAGATAGTTATAAATGAAACAAGCTCTCCCTATTTATATATTTGTGACAGACTCTACATTTTCTATTCCAAAGGATTGAATAATACCTGGAAATTGTTATTATAACACAGCAGTTACACCTGTTTGATGTATAATACCAGCAGGATCGACTGACATTATTGAAACAATCTCGCATTGATGATGATTACCGGTGTAGCGAGAGAGAGGAGCACCTGGACAGAGGCGACCAATCGATGAGCGCAGCACACATCACCCACCAATTTGGAGAACTTGCTTTTATATAAGACGTGGATATTAGACGAGATGAAATGGGCGTTCATCACAAAAGGTAAGATGGGGTCCTTCTCATCTTGTTTGTTGTCTTTCACTTTTATATACCTACTTGATGGGTATATACGTATATATAATATATACAGTTACACACACATGAAGAATGAAGAGAAGTCTTTGATCTTTGCGCTGGCGCAACTCGTATGCGATTGGAACGTCAAAGAGACGCGGACGGACGGACGGTTTAAAAAAAAGAAAAAAGAAAAAGCAATTTTCGTCAAAATGAAAAAAAAAAAAGAGAGACGCATCCAATCAGCTCATCAGCATCGCATAAAAAACCCTCATCACCGCATCGAATGATAGATTTTTCCCGCACCCACAGGGAAGAAAAGCTAATAATAACCGTGCTGTCTAATTGTTATATCTTTTCCATTTAAAAAACAAAAAAAAACAAATATTAATAATAATAATAATTATAAAAGGACCCTACCTGGATGGTTGAACGGGCCGCGTATAGGTTTTTTTTTATTTTGTTTTTTTCCCCCTCGGCAAACCTGTTGATTATCGATGAATTATGAAATTTTGTGACGAAGAAAATTCACTTGACGAGAGAGAGTTTTTCCAAACTACGCACAGCACGTCTGAAAATGGTTCGAAATTTAGTCGACAGTCATTTTTGCTAAAACTGGTTCCAAAAAAAAAAAACGAGCGCTAAAAATATAATATTGTCGATTAAATCTCATCAATATAATGTGAGAAATAATTCAATTTTTTTTTTGGTTTTGTTTTTTTTTTTTGTTGGGAGATGCTACCCGTGCGACGTCCTACCGTTCTCTGATGCACCTGAAACACGACTTGCCTTTATAGACGTGGCAAAGCAGAGCTCTGCAGTTTCTTTTCTCATAGTTGGGGGCTCCGCCTTTTTTTGATATGTTGCGCGCTACGAGACACTCTTTAAATCTAACGGACTCTGTGTAATACCTCCTTCCATCCGTGGGGAAAAAAAAAGTAGCTCTATGATGTAATATATAACGGAATAGCATCTATATCAAACAGGTGAATCGCTATATATATAAAGGAGATATATAGAGCTCTCTGCTGGCTATAAAGTTTGTGAAACCTCATCGTATTAATGTAATTTATCGATTAGACGTATAGTACGTCTAACAGTTGACTTGTTAGAAGAACTGCTGGGGAGAAATGACAAACAGTCCGTGCCATTCTAGTGACACTATCAGATATTTTCTGTCCAAAAAAATACTATAAAGTACATGAGCTGTACGTCGTGGTGCTAAAGGTACGTACATCATCATACATACAAAGAATGAATAATAGAGTAAAAAAAAAACACACACATCCGCAGTAGTAGTAGTAGTATAGTAGTGCGTGTCTACATAATATCGATTGGGTTACAAAGCGAGAGCAACAGCAACAGCAGCAGAGAGAGAGAGATGGTGGAAAGACAAAACTCAAATTGGATTGCATCGCACACGGAATATAACGCGGCCACCACCACCACCACCACTAACACACGGTGTGGCCCTTATATAGTCAATAAGGTATATAGGAGATGTATATATGTAATATCAGGAGCAGCACACAAATTGTAGAGAGCTCCTTTGATATATTACAAAAGCTCTCTTGACGTTATATTATGGGCATCACATGGATTTTGTGTGCTCCTTCAACTTCCTGCTGGCAGCAGAGCGTTTTATATATGCACGATAGTCTTAAATAGGGTATAGGTCTCTTATATATAGAGAAGACGTTATTGCTGCTGGGCTGATGGGCCGTTCAATATTATAATTCGGCGAAAATCAATTGACGAACAAGAGTCCGGGACTGATTGCCCTCCTTTCTTCATTTGTTTTTATTTTTTTTTGTTTTTTTCCCCAATCATAAAGCCAAATGAATCGATGGCTTTTCTTTTAGATTATTGAAGACAGTTGCTGATGCATCGACACATTTCACATAATAGAGGATCAAAAAGTTGTGATAAGTGCTATGATTTTGATTCCTCAGTTGATGACAGTTGCCATTATTTCAAAAAAGAAACAAAACAAAAGAATATGCAAGAAAAACAAGATTTAAGATATTTAAGTGTGTACTTATCTGCTCCGTGAATCACTATAATAACATCCAACTCAAAAAAAATATTACAACTATTTTAAAGATTATAATAAAGGAAGATTTATTGTCATTACTCTACGATTAATTCTGATGTAGTTATATAGGAGAACCCATCAGAAATGCTCTATAATAGTTGGAAATCAATCGATTGCTGTGACACAATTTTCTTTTTTGCAAAATGACTTTTTTTGATTATAAGTTTGTGTTGCCCATTTCGAGCAATTTCTAAATAGGAAAGTCAATGTGCCGAGAAATAAACGACATCATCAACGGATAGAAAATCTTGTTTCGGCCCATGTCGTCGTCCACCCAAATGAATCTCTTTATTACATCATGATGACTACATACCGGCCCACCTTTCTATATCCACAGCAACTTGAGAAAGTTTTCTGTGTGTGTGTGACGACGCTGCCGCCGTGTTTCATCCACTTGTTGCGCACGATAAGAGGACGTCATTTTGACCAGATTTTTCACGCTCAGTCAAACTTGGTTCTATTTATAAACTTGTAGGTGTTCAATCTAAACGATTTCAGTTATAGGGAAATGTGTAACTTTGTCATCCGAAAGAAGAAAAAAAGTGTGTTGTTGCGATGATGACGTCAATATATGCGAAGGCGCCATTCCTTAGAATCGAGAGACATGTATATCCGTTCCCGACGGCCTCCTTCTCATCTAAAGTAAATAGCCTATAGCCTTAGTCATCTATACTCTTTTTGTGAATGTAGCCCCAATGATGAGATGCTGGGCAAACGCGCAACAACGATTCTCTTTCTCTGCTGCTCTACGGGCTTTTGTATATGTTGGTGGAATGAACGGACCCAAAAGACGGGCGCGGTGTACAGCCTCAGCAGCCGAGTTGATTTTTTCATTCAAACAGAATATATTCCACCCACCTTTTACCATAGAAATCTAAGGTAAAAGCTCTCGTGTAAGATTTTGCGGCTTCTCTCTAATGATGTCTGAATGTTGGGTAAAAATCCCATAGGAGATTCAGTTTCATTGATATACCGTCTACCGTCGTCGTCATTGAATCGTCTAAATTTAGATCTTGAAACCATGTTGAATTTGTTTGGGGATATATAAAATTGCCGGAAAAAATAATTCTGAGAAAATATATCAAATGCAAACGACGTTGTTAACGAAGCGCATGTAAAATGCGTGTGGCTTCTCATCGACGAATTCGTTGTAAAAAGAGGAGAAATATAACAAATAAAGCCAATCAAAAAAATATTATTTCAGGATCAAAACGTTTGTGTGATCCATTGAGTCGACGGCCCTCGCCTCACAATCAAACTAATCAAAATCGTTGGTATATGGGAGATCAACAAGTGGCACATTTCGTAGAAAATGGATGCCGTTGATGCGACGACGTATACAGGGTATAGACGATTGGAAAACGAAGCCTCAGCGATTTCTCTGCTGTTCTATTTTCTATTGGAAATAGCAGCGACGACGACACGTCCCGTGAAAAAAAGTGCGCTCATATTGTTTAACATCTATTACGAAAAAAAAAAGAAGAAAAGCGGAGGAAATACAAAGATCGGTGCTCTCATATCAGAACATAGAGAGAGAGAAAAGCGGCAGCTGTTATTGATCGTCCGCTGTTGCTGTTGCTGGTGGTGGTGTGTAAATCAACTCGACTCGACCTGTGTGTGTTTCATATACACGCGCCAAAAAATATCCCCGAGTTCTCATACGCTAGAGACTTGTGTGGTAGTTGTTGTTGTTGTTGGTGGTTGTCCAGCAGCAATTATTAGACACAGTGGGAGAGACGAGCTGGGAGCTCAAAGAGAGAGTGCACTAGAGCAAAGCAATCAGAAGATTACATCAACGACATTTTGCGCTGTGTGTGTGTCCTCTCTCTCTCTCTCTCTCTAGCGCCCGGACTATAATATCGATCGAATTGACTCCCATCTATAAGGTCGAGCCATCGATCCGACAATCTCTCGCTGTTCCAGGTGTATCGAACGACGGCCAATCCCCATCTCTTTTTTTTGCCGGAGTTAACAAGGAGGGTCGGGACACGGAGCAGCAATGAGGTGGCTCAAGGAGGGTTCAGTCTTCAAGGTAATTTCACGATTTATAGTATATTAGACGAACGAACTCTCTATATGCTGCTGCTGCTAGATACAACTTGTTGCCTAGAATTCTACATACATAGATAGATCGTTAACAACCTGGAAACTGCCACTTACTCTTTACTGATGATGAGACACACTTCCGTTGAGGATTTACTCGGGAAGTTTGCGCGATTCTGTGTTTATTGAGCGTAATGAAAACTCTTTTACTTTACTTAATACAAAACATATTATCCCGGAATGTATGTACTCAGACGAAATATTGATTACTTCCGCTTTTAAATAGTGTATAGCTATACACTATACCATCTACTTGTAGGTTTCTATTAGAATTATAATCACGGATGTGTGCTGCTGCTGCTCCCGCTGCTGCTGTGTTAATCATTGCTAATCAGATTGTCCCTTTCTCTCTGTTACGTATGTGTGTGTGTGTGGGTTTATTTATTATTATTTGGCTCGTGTTTTTCAAATGTTTAATTAGTTGGAAGTGAATGTGGCACCGTTCGGATCCACAGGGATCAAGGTGTTTGTTACTAAAGGCGGCGATCTCATCGTCCACGCTGGACACGACGAATTGAAAGAAGACGATGGAAATATCAGCAGAAGGTAAAAAGTTTTACTTTTCACATCATCATCCCCCCCCCCCCCCCCCCATAAAAAGTTGAGGTGTTTTGAGGGAACTTTTCCGTGTGTGTAACTTGTTTTTTTTTATGAAGGTCCTTTTTATACATATAGAAAATACACTTATATATAAACTAGCGTTCGGAGACTGGGGGCAATTCCCGCTGGGCCATGTAGACTTTTCTAGAGGCTTATTCCTTTTTAAAAAGAAAAGTCCATCAGGGATTGAGACGTTTCCTATTACCTGTTTGGTTGGCAATTCGAATGTGGCTGACACTAATCCTTTTATATGTACTACTCTATCGCCTCGTATTTTTTTTTGATTAAAAATCATTTTGTTTTCAAATTCTGCTCAGAGACATCTAGCGGTGAAATTTTGAACTAAGATGATAAATAACGGCGCCTTTTGATTTAAAAACATTTGGCTAATTTTTTTTTTTCGATAGATTTGAAGGTCGGATCGTTATTCCAATGGGTGTGGATGTCGACAGCATCGAGTCATCTCTTTCACCGGACGGAACGTTATCGATCGTGGCTAAAGAAATCGCCAACAAATACGAGCGAATCATTCCCGTCTTTCCGGCGGATCCTCATCGTCACTTGTCCGACCATCCACATGTCTCACCTGGTGGTCCATAATCTGATTCGTGATTTTGCCAAATCATCTTATACAAAAAACAACCCCCTTTGCTAGTGTTTCTTTCCAATGAACTTGGCATAAACGCCTTATGTATTTCACGTGGGGTTCAGTTAAAAACCAATACAGCAATATGAATTTAAATTCTATGGAATATATAAACAAACGAAAGAAATCACCACGTAAGAGTACGCAAGAGTATATGTTTAATATCCGTATGTGTACGAAAGACTCACGTAAGAAATCTTCAGCTGTTTTTGTTGTCGCGATGCTGCAACATTCGACGGATAAATTTAAACTTCTTTTAAGCAAATGAACATTATCTAATACCTTTTAATGCACCTATAAATGCATTCAGAAAAATGATAATTCGTACATTAAGCATAATTAGACATGGTTTTTTATTGTTCCCTATACAACCTTACGTATTGAAATTGTACTTTTTATATTCAAGACTTTTCTTTTCGTTCCAGATCTAGACCCAATTCCTTGATTGACCTTTTTGGCAGCTGGTTAAAGTTATCCACGATTACGGGTATGGTGGATTTCTTACCAAGCTGTAAACAAAGGTAAGGGGATTAAATCATGTAATTGTGATTGTAAAGTAAATTAAATACTGTTTATAAAACATTAAAAATGTCGTAGTAAGTTAGTGTAGGCGCATGTCGAAATAATCAAGTAATTCGCATATAAATTCGATTTTCTGTTATGATGCAGACAAGTGATGTTGCTTAATACCTTAATAGACACTGTTCATGAATGAATGGCCGGGAGTAGCAATTCAATTTTGTGGTATCTTCATTTCATTAAAAAAAATTTGCCATTTTGTCTGTATAATCAAGCAGGGCGGCAGCCGAAACTCTCTTATTTTTATTTTTATTATCTAAATCACTCGATCCATCGCGATCCATGTCGGTCCATGAGTCGCCAAGAAATACGAGCGAATCATTCCCGTCTTTCCAGCGGATCCTCATCGTCACTTGTCCGACCATCCTACATGTCTCACCTGGTGGTCCATTATCTGATTCGTGATTTTGCCAAATCATCTTTTACAAACAACCCCCGCCTTTGCTAGAGTCCCTTTCTAATGAACTTGGCAGAAACGCCTGATGTATTTCACGCGGGGTTCAGATAAAATCAATACAGTAATATGAATTCTATGGAATACTATACATAAACAAACGAAAGAAATGACCAACAAGAAATGCGAAGAAATGAGCATGTTTAATACCCGTATGTGTGCGAAAGATTCACGTAAGAAATCTAAATTGTCTGCAATTGCCATTTGGACACCGACGATTCCAACATCCACTCGGATTCAATTGGCGAGAGTCATTGGTCGCGATGCTGCGACATTCGGCGCATATATTTAATCTTCTATAAGCAAATGAACATTATCAAACACCTTTTAATGCACCTCTAAATGCATTCACCAAAATAATAATTCGTACATTAAGCAAAATTATACATGGTTTTCCGTTGTCAACTATGTCACCTTACGTAGTGATAACATACTGTTTATATTCGGGACTATTCTTTTCAATTAACCACTGAACTAATTTCCTTAATTATTTGAGGCTGTTTTTGACTTGATCCTGTTCGTCTTCAATTGATGAGTCAGGGGAATGCAAGTCTCTTCCAAGATTTACAAGGAAATTAGAACTCTTCATGTTTATTAATGAAAATAAATACTGCTTATAAATCATTTAAATTATGTTGGTACGTTGGCGTAGGCGGCTGTTGAAAAATCAACTAACTTACATATAAATTCAATTTTCTGTTATGATGCAGACAGGTGATGTTGCTTAATAGCTAAATAGACACTGTTCATGAATGAATCTTCGGATGATGCAATTCATATTTGCGACATCTTCATTTCCTTACCAAAATGAGCCATTTTGTCTGTAATTAAGCAGGGTGGTAACCGCAACTCTTTCTTTGTATTTTTCTTTTTTTCTTATCTAAATCACTGTAACCATGTCGGTCTATGCGTCGGGTCCGTGTTTTTCGTAGTCCTACATATAAACGCCTTATGTATTTTACGCGGGGTTTAATTATAACTTATAATCAATACAGAATACAGAGAAATATGAATTATTGAATTCTATGTAATATAAATATAACAAACAAAAGAAATTACAAACGTAAGAGAACTTTATGCATTTTTAATATCCGTATGTGTGCGAGACTCACGTAAGAATCTTCTTATCTTCTTCTTCTTCTTCTTAAACTATATTTGTCGGCAATTGGACGCCGCCGATTCCAGCATCCAATCGGATTCAATTGGCGAGTCATTGGTCACGATGCCGCAACATTCGGCGGATAGATTTCAACTTGTTTTAAGCAAATGAACATTATTAAATACCTGTTAATGCACGTCTGAATACATTCGTATAATTGATAATTCGTGTATTGAGCATGACTTGATTTTGTTTTCCATTATCACCTATACAACTCTACGTAGTGATAACATATTGTTTATAATCAGGACTTCGCAATTTAATCTATAACTTCGTTAAATATTCCTGTCTTATAATCATTTGTCTTGGAAATATAATTCGCACTTTCATGCAACAATTGTATCTGCCATTGGATCGCTGGATTATCCTCCAAAAATTATAAGCAGGGTTATGATTCGTGATGTTAAGAATGCAATTACGGTTTATGAATCATACAAATTATCACAGTACGTTGGTATGGGTTCGTGTCAAAACAGTTAACTAATTTATATTTCAATTGAATTTTTTGTTATAATGCAGATTAGTGATGTTGCTTAATACCTAAATAGACACTGTTCATGAACGAATGGTCGGAAGTCGCGATTCATTTTTGCGACATCTTCATTACATTAAAAAAATTTACCATAATGTCTGTAATTAGACTCAGGGCGGCAACAGCAACTCTTTCTCTAATGTGTGCGAAAGACACACGTAAGAATAAGACAGCAATTGCCAATTGGACGCCGATGATTCCTGCATCCACAGTTCCACACGGATTCAATTGGCGAGTCATTGGTCGCGATGCCGCAACATTCGGCGGATAGATTTAATTTTAAAAACTTCTTTTGAGCAAATGAACATTATCAAATGACTTTTAATGCACCTCTGAATGCCTTTGTAATATCGATAAATTGTATAATAAACCAAGCTTGGCTTTTTTTCCGTTGTTAACTATGCAACCCTACGTTGTGTATTAAATATGTTTAAATTCTGGATATTAATTTTTCATCAATGTCTATAATCAATATCCTTACGTCTCTTGACTCCGATGTGGATTGTTACTCACCTCACCTGGGAGGATAGGTGAAGTCTCAACTACTGGAAGCAATTCAAGGATAATTGGATCTCGTGGAAATTTAAATGAAAAACAGTATATGAATCATACAAATTATCACAGTACGATGGCATGGTCGCATATCAAAATAGTTAACTAAATTACACTTAAATTGAATTTTTAGTTAAGATGAATCAAGTGACGTTCCTTAATTCCTAAATAGACACGGTTCACGAACGAATGGTCGGAAGTCGCAATTCAATTTTGCGACACCTTCATTTCATTAAAAAAATTTGCCATTATGTCTGTAGGCCTAATTAGACAGGGTGGCAACCACAACAGTTTCTCTATATTTTTCTTTTTTTCTTATCCTATATAAATCGTATAAATCCCTGAAACCATTAATTCCATCGACGAGTTGTCGGTCCATCATGGGTCGGGTCCGTGTTTTCGTCCATGCAGCGGATAGAATATAGAATGTGAACAAATGCAAAGTCAAAGTCAAACTGATTTATATGGCAAATAAACTTTATATCAATTACCACGACTCAACACCTGTGATTCAATTTGCAATTCAGAAGTTTGCATTCATCGATCTTAAAACAAAAGAAATTACAATGTAAGAGAACTTTATGCATGTTTAATATCCGTAGGCCTATGTGTGCGAAAGACTCACGTAATAAATCTTAAGGAAAAGTCAAACTGATTGATTGGGCAAATAAACTTGATATCAATTACCACGAGATACATCTGTGATTCAATTTGCAATTCGGAAGTTTGCACTTTGCATTCATTGATCTTAAAAACGGCGGTTACCGGCGGTTACTTCGTAGCTAAACTCTACTTCTAAACTCTTCTTTCGTAAGCATGAGTCATAACTCTACTTGGAGATAACATCATAACATTTTGTTTATATTTTCCGGGATATACACACGATTTATTAAAAACCTGTACGGGTGTACGCTCACGAAATGTCTCGCTTTATTCGATACCGCTCAAGCAAATAAGTTTGAACGATTAAATAATTCTTGGATCACGGTATGATCACCTCTGGTAATTTGTGAACGTACTAACTAAAGAATCGTTAAAGAAAATAGAAAATCTCGTCATTTTAATAAAAATGTCAATTATACATTGATTAAGTGGGCGGAATGTTTTTTAAATTAAACTATTTTTTGGCAAATGAGCAGCATCAGTTTACCTCATAAAGTTAGCACAAGAACAAATAGGAATTAACTCAAGATTCCACTCGGCAGTCACTTCGTGGCCTTGTGGGGTCAAGTGTTCTTCATTAGATCTCAACTAGACTCCATTGATAAAAAATGCCTCACGATCAGAATGTTAGATGAAACACAATTTTCGGCATCTTTAATCTTAATCTAGCGACAGAACTGGACGGAATAGATAAACCACAATTTTCAGTGATTTATATATATAAGAAAAAAAGAAAAAAAGAAAAATACAGAGAAAGAGTTGCGCCGCCCTGTCTAATTACATACAAAATGGCTAATTTTTAAAAATGAAATGAAGATACCACAAAATTGAATTGCTACTTCCGACTATTCATTCATGAACAGTGTCTATTAAGGTATTAAGCAACATCACTTGTCTGAATCGTAACTAAAAATTCACTTTAAGTGTAAACTAGTTAATTATTTTGATAAGCGACCATACCAACTTACAGTGATAATATGTATGGTTCATAAACTGTATTTTCATTAAGATTTTTTAAGGTTTGTTTTTCATTTCGTTTAAGGTTGTTTTCGTTTTTTTTTTTAAGGTTCAATCACCCTGAAACTTTGACTTCAAGTGCAATGCGATGCACTCTTTAAACTCTTCATTTAGGGTCGAGGTCGAAGCAGTGTACATGTGTCAATGTTTCAGGATTAGAGAACGTACTCTTAAATATTGAAAAAAGAATTCTTGATTATCAACAAAATTTTATCGCTACGTAGAGTTGCAAAATTAACATCAGAAAGGGAAGTGAAATTAGGCTTGATGTACAAGTTATCAATTTTACAATAAATTCAGAGGTGCATTGAAAGGTATTTGATAATGTTCATTTGCTCAAAAGAAGTTGAAATGAAATCTATTCGCCAATTGTTGAAGTATCGCGACCAATGACTCGCAAATTGAATCCGAGTGGATGCTGGAATCGTCGGCGTCCAATTGGCAATTACAGACAAATACAGTTTAAGATTCTTACGTGTCTGTCGCACACATTAGTGAAATTCGTTGTAAATTTGAAGAAATATGAAATTTAAAACTTCCTCTAGAATAAGGAAGGAAATCAATCAACTTTAAACACAACACATAAATTGCACAAAGAAAACGTTATTTATTTAAAAGTAAAATTCATTATAAAATGAATATGTTGATTAATTTTACTGATGGTTTGATGAAGTAAATTATTTTTTAAAAAAATAGTGATTTTGTTTGGTGACTTTGTGGAAAGAAGGACCATCTGCGTCCATCTGGCAATGACTAGTGACGGGAATGACCGGCAGGAGGTGTCGCCGTGCTGCTGTTGCTTCACGGCTTAGAGTAATAGAGTTAGACCCCCAGTGTGGCCTGTCAAGGAAGCAAGCATTCAAGATGTCAAGAAGCGTGAATTTGCTGGTCTTACCAACGTCGTTAACTGATTCTGTGATTTAACTAATTCGATAATTTTCTTCTTAAATCAACCGGTGGATGATGCCTCTGAAATGCAGTGAAATTGGTTTCCTTGTGTGTGCAAAACTTGTGTGTGGAAAAACTTCTTCGAAAACCTGGCCAGGGGAAGCTTAACTCTCGATCCACGATAACTTTCGCAGAATCTCTTTAAAAAAAAAGAATATTTAACTGGTAGTCAAGTGAAATTAAAATCGTGAACTATTTTCCTTATTGGATGTGACACTTGAAACAGTGAAACATGGCCGTGCGTTTGTGCACGTTGGCGAAACCACGTGCGAGGGCGTATCATCGTATCTTCCATGTCATCCGAAGTGAGGTGAAGCAATCAGGTATTAATCTCTTTGAATGTTAGCTCCATTTCACTGAATTTAACAAGCCATTTTTTATTTCCAGGAAGAGATTCGTGTCCTATTGTCTCATCTTTTTCGATGCAAACACATAATCGAAAAAAAACACATTGCAAATCATGTTTTGTTTTAAGAGTCATATTGATGGCAGTTGGAGATTTAAAAACTAAAAGTGTTCTTCTTTATCATTTTGTATAGTCTGGTGATTCCTGGTGATTCCAAGGAACGCTTCTGTTTTTTGGCCTTCTCCATTTGGAAGTACGGACGGACGATACGCCGATCAGATTGGTCGTCAAACTGCTAGGCGAACGTGATACAAGTAAGATTTATTTGATATTCTTTTTTTGTTTTTAGAAATATTTAGGTTTTGTTTCGTGAGAAGTAGTTTTACGTGTAAATGTAACAGACAGACAGCACGGCTTTTGGGTGTCGATGAACTTTGGGACTCAATTGACTTTTGTGTTCCTTAGCATTTAGTTTGATTTTTAAATTTAGTTACTCAGCAATGATGTCTAGGAAAAAGTCTATTTTGTTGCCCTCATTCATCAGTTCAACACAACTTGATTAGAGGTTCTAATGGCCTTGGATTGTATTGTTCTGCCGAATAGATCATTTTCAGTTTGTTTAAGTAAAGCGTTTTCTCCTTTCTAATAGACACTCGTGCATCGCTCTAGATGATTCGATTGAAGAACCAATCATAAAGTACTATACTACCTTGTCAGGTAGCATTGTAAAGGGGGCAGTTTAGAACGAATTACGAAGTTTGCCCATCATTTCCCTAAGAAACAGCAATGCAGTAACTAATGTTGTTAGGCCTACATGTTTCAGACGGACAGTATATTAAACTTGGTTCTTCTAAATTTATTTGTCCCGTGAATTTCCCGTCATTTCAATCAATCCACAAGAAATTATTGCTTGATTTTCAGGGTACCAACTTAAACAATTTGCTCAAGTCGTATTATCCGAATACAACGACTTTAATACAGATAATCTGCAAAAAAAGTTTTTTTTTTAATTGTTTACCACATCATTTATATTACAATCACATATTATGACTACATTCACAGCATTACAATTTATTGGCGATGACAGTGCACCGGCAAATCTCGATATGCTCACTGCAGCTAACTGAGTCGAACGCGCTTGTTTTTTACGCCTTCCAGTCAGCCTTTGAGTAACGTACACGCACTTATAATTGCTCATTCGTGCTACTATGTGATAGCGAGTGCAGTCGTGAGCAAACATGCGTAATGGCTTATACGTACCGCGGCATTACCAGTTTATCCTGTCATACTTACAATAGTAAATGTGTGCACCGAAATGTTATATCCTTCCAAGTGTAGTCGGAAACAAAGATGGCGAATCAACATATCATTTTCCGTAAAAACAAAATGAACTCAACAATGTACACAATTACATTATAATTATTCATATTTTTTATATTAATGGAAGTAGTGTTCATTTATTGGAAAATAATAATTTTGCGTTTTCAATATAAATTAAGTGTGCTGGGAAAAGGACGTTCTGGCAGGATTTCGGGATGTATGTGAAGTGAAAGTTAAATTTGCGTCTTTCTGCCACCAGGTGACAGATTGACGAATTGTGTTTATTTGCATACTATTCTCATCATGATATATTTTTTAATGGTTCATTTCTTTTGTTGACTCAGGATTTCCGGACCTTTGGTGGGATCCAGCAACTCTGCCTCAATCGAAGGCCCACATTCCATTTGTGAGTTTTGGACTACTGGTTGGCGAAGATGGGTAACCCAGCTGTACGATCGACGACGCTAGGATAGACAATCTCCATGTTTAACGACGTCAGTGACCAATTTTCTTTTGAACGTCAATTGATAATTAAAGGGATTAAGGATATGCAATAACTATAACTATTAGAACATAGCTATTAGTATTAGATCACCGCTAGTAGGGCAGTATACGCAGATTGGAAGTGAGTTGCGTAAACGTAACATTGTGGCAAAGCTGAACGAAAACGAATTGACTGTCAGGCAGAACAACTTTTTTTATAATTCCGAATTGTTTGACAAATCCAGCTTTTCCCTTGCAAATATTCTTTGGAGAAAAGTAGTTAACTCCGTTGGTCAAAATTACGTTGACGACAGTGGACGATGCCTTAAAAATAAGCGAAGTTCTGCGTTGCGTCTCGGCGTCAGGTTATACGATTCGACAAGTGGCCAGGGATTGGATTCACGCTGCCCATTGCTATCAGAACACTAGTTGCAAAAGCCAAAAGGTTATTCAATTGTTGGTCTTGGGTTTTGAGTAAGCTCTCCAGATTGTGATTCTCATTCTTTCTTAATGCATTTTCAATTGTTCTTAGATGCTCAAATAAATTCTTTTGATTTATTTTTCAAGATTTTAAAATGTTACCAAAAAGTTTAGAAAAATTCTGCCATTTATGTTTTTTTATTTGTTGTTGTATACCAACGATGGAGGTGAAGTAATACAAAAAAAAACATTGACTAAAATTGAATCGTAACTGATATCTTGTGATCTACAGACGTCACATTAGGACGAAGGAAACGTGAACTGTTTGGACATGTGAACGTAGCAAACATGTGCCATTGTGCCCGTCTGTCACATGTAGACAGAATTTTTCATTTTGTTATTCAATGATGCGATTGAATTGTAAAATTTCATTAAAGGACGTTTGGTATTTGTTTTTATTTAGGCCACTTATCTATTAATTACGAAACTTAAATTGCGACGAATTATCAGATTGATCAATTATTAAATATTTGTCGCAATTGTAGTCGTATTAATTATTATCACTGCACTTACTGGCACATTACACCATTTAACTGCCCCTACACGATCATCATATTTGGTTTTCTTTTTTTTACTGTGACTCTTATCCTTTCTGTTTTCATTTAAACTCATTGGGATGGGGAGAGATGATAGGTAATGGGGAGCTTTATAGACTTCCCTTATCAATGGAACTCCTTGTCCATTTTTGTCGTTCAATGTGAATGTTCGTCGGTTTTTTTTAAATTGAAATTTAGGTAAAGATAAAATTATAGAAACAAACAAAAATAATTCAAAATCGCCTGTCCCTTTTCGTCCATTACAATAACGAAACCGCACGAGTCAGTTAATAATTGAATATTATTGCGCAGCCGGTAACTTTCCTTATTTTCTCTGAAAAATTCTTAAGCACGAAGTGAGGTTTCGACCAGACATGAAAAAAGCTGATAAATAATGTACAGAAAAAAATGTGAAAATCATAGTTGAGTGCCACCAGGAACTTCCCCTGGTGGCCATGCCTATGCTCCCTTTTTAGTCCGTAGACTGAGGCGGGAAGTTAGTTCCTCTCAAGAGTCATGACTCGACTATAAGCTACCCTATCATCTGATATCAAAGATTCCCTATGCTTCCTGGTCTCTCAATGCCTAATCCGCCTAGCTACTGGTAGGAGTAGAGAGAGACTTCTACTCCTACAATCTTAAGATGGCGCAGACAACTTATTTATACTTGCGAACGAAGATCGAAACAGCCGTGGCAGATCATTTTTCGTTAAAAAAATATTAACCAAATAATTTGCGCAATTACATTATAATTAATCCTTTTCTTTATTTTGATAAAATTAAAGTTCATTTATTAGAAGTAAAAAATTTTTATTGATCGTTTTAAAAATAGAAAACGAAAATGACGGGATTTTCGGTATATCCCTATCATCTGCAGAAGGTAAATAATTCTGAATAAGGATGGTGAAAATACTTTAGTAAAGCTTAAAGGGCTTCCTTCACAACAGTTTTGATCAGGAAGAGTAGGCCTAATCTAAAAAATGTCGATCATCAGAATGCAATCTTACTTCTGGGATTCTTTATTCTAATGTAGTAGGTTTAATTTATGTAGTAGGTTTAATGTACAAGGAAATGTGATCAAGGAGGATCTTAAATTTGCAGTTTTTATTCCGACAGTGGAAGAAGAAAGGATACATAGGAAAGGAGTGCATTTTGTTTGTGACTCAACGCAATGCCAATTATCCGCTACTCATCGATCCGGTCATCAAGACGTCCAGGGAGCGACGGAGGAATGTCTTTGACTCCAGCAAGTTCTCGGCTTCGTCAAGGTTCGTTTTCCATTTTTACTTTACTTTAAAAGGAAAAGGAATGTTGAACTAACAAATGTCTTTTTGATCCGATCCTACAGGATATTCTCATTGGAGTCAATGCCCAAGTGGCCGAAAAAGAACGCAAGTTGAAACTTACAGAAGTTTACAACAAGATCGACGCCAAATCGGCCACCACTTACAAGAACAAGAAATTCAAAAAATCGGATCTTTTGTCCAGCAACAGACGACTCATGTTCGAAGGTGTGGCCTATCTGAATCACGCCAGGGGTAGTCCAATTGGTGACGGTCGTCGTCCTATCTGATGTCGTCTTCTTCCTTCAAGAATCGAACAAAAAAATTCAATTTCGTCACACAAGACAACAAAGTACGTCGTCATCGTCCCGTTTCAATTTTAAATATTTAATAATTTGGGAATTATTTTCATTTCAGGCTAGAGCCATTTCGCTTCAAAAGTTTTTGATCCGTGAAAAAGCCGACAATCGGAGTATTTACTTGATCAGTTCCAATCCTGACGAGCCGGAAATGTACGAACTGCAGTGCCAGAATCCGCGGGAGAAGCGCATCTGGATCGACACGATCGGAGCGGCCGTGGCGTGGCGCAACGTTTTCTTGGCGGAGATCAAAGCCAGTAGCAGCGAGACTTTTCTGTTTTCCGCTCCTTTCGGCTCTGGACCGGCTACATTGGCTAAATTCCAGTACAATCAGCGACTGGAAGAGTTGCGCAATCTTCTGAATCGCCTGTCGAAGGAGAAGTCGAATGGGCCATGCAGGAGGAGCACATCAGCGAGCAGCGCAAACAGTTGCTCAAATTTCAGGAACAGTTCAGGATTGAGAACATGGATATTCAGCAATTGAAGGAAAATCTCTATCAGAAGCTGGAAGCCCTCGGGTGTCAAGACATTTCTTAGTCCCAATATGAGGTTCATTTGATGGCTCCATGGAGTCGGCCGTCAGTCCCACGTCTGGTGATGAAGATACTTAGGTGACGGGTGCATCGTAGCCACCTCCTCCTAATTAGCCCACCGACGCTTCTCCAACGCCCTCGTCGGTCGATTTGGGTCGACGGAAGACGAGTAAATATATTTTGAACTCAAATTTTCATAGATCGCGTTTAAATCGATTGGTATTTAACATCTCTTTTCTGTTTCAGGAGGACCCAACACGGCTGGAATGGGATCGGCAAGTGCCGGACGGCTCAAACCTGAAAGTTGTAGCAAGTTTATCCAACAGGAGGTAACTTCTTGTTTAAATTCTCGAATAAGATTTGTAAAATGGGTTATATGCCTGTTCCATTGTTCACGTAAATTCTGTGGCTTCATTTTTCAATATTTAATAAATTAAATTTTTAAGAAGTAAGATAAAGACAATCTTGCAATAAATACTTTTTATTGACATTGCTTTTATAAAAAGAAATTTAGTAAATTAAAGTTTCAAGAAGATGGTTAATTTACCTCTTTTTTAATATTTGGATTTTATATTATCATTGCTTTATGCTTATTCGTGTATCGTTTATCGAGCAAGTATTAATTTATATTTACGTTATTTTAATTAGGTCTTGAAGAACCAAGCTGTAATGTTCTTGAACAAAATTCATTTCTTCAAGAACAGAAGGTATGAGCCAATGGTATGAGTATTTGTAAAGTATTTTAAGTTTTTTTCAACACACCTAGTAATTTTTTTAATTTCAGGTATCAACAGTGGTGTTGAAAATATGAAAATCTCTGCAACCCTTGCTGCCTCTAAAATCTTCAGTAGAGAACGCAATCCACCCATGGACATTCTCATCAATGCTTTACCATAGACGATAGAGTTCCTCTGTCATGTCAGCAAGTTTGCCAAATGTTTGGTTGTTTCAGTTTGATGAAAGATACCCTGTCCTATTCAGAAATGGAGAATTGAATCTGTCAAAATTACTGAAAACAGAACTGGGTGCCACAGCAGCTCCTGGAACCTACAGTGAAATGAACACAGCCACAATTAGGGTAAGAAAAAACTAATCACACCATCGCAATATCATTGTAAAATTTGTTATTTTCAACGAGTAGAGTCCAAGTGGAGCAAAAGGATCTGTTGACTCCTACTTTAACTCATCAGCTAGTGAAAGAGCCTTCCCTTCAAAACTGGTGCCATTTGAACTGGGTCACGACAATCCAAGTGTCAGTAAACCAATATCCATCAACCAAGGTGATGTGACTAGAAGCGAAAGCATACAAACTTCATGGAACACGCCATCCCCTGCTCAACCCCTAAATCCATCACCCCAAAATGGACCTATTAACGGAATCCTTCCCAGAAGAGATTCTGAAAGCTCGGGTAAATATTTGTTTTCCCGATAATTACCACATTTCTAAAACTAACTATTCATTTTCAGCTTTTAGCGAGGCCTCGTCTGCATTAGCCATGTCAAACATTCCACCCATCGATGATCGAAAATTGTCGATTGCCACCAATCATTGGAACACGGTTTCTATTCTTGGAAAAGGGGGTTTCGGTACAGTCTACAAGGGGTCGTGGAAAAACACTCAAGTTGCCATTAAACGGATGGAGAATGTAAATTTAAAATATAAAAAAGTAATAACTTGCAATATTTCTATGATTTTTTTTCCCTTTTATTGAATTACAGAAAGGCAAGTGATTCTTTCCATTCCAGTTCTCTTCTTCGTTTATTAGAAGCCTAAGAAATTCGACCAATTTAACGCCATCGTTCCATTTCTGGATAACCAGATGGAGTGATTCATTTTCGTCTACATATCTACTTTTAAATTCCGTTAATTACTTTTCAAGACTTGACATTGGAAGACGAATTTCTAATTCTTTTATTTCATTTCCTTCTAGAAATGGATAACAAGCCAAATACCTAAGCGCTGAGCAACGGACGATGAGGTTGCCATTGACTAAGGTTAGTTTCTTTTTTTATCATCGTTTCTCTGCGTTTCTTTTTGGTTATTTCCTGGTTCCAATCTCGAATTGATGGTATGGTGCACTTATCTTTCAACAAACGTCTATTAAGAGCTGTGAGTTAATTGAGAATATAAATTCTTAATACAAATTTTTTAAATGCACTGCCCGTCTGAATAAGTGTTTTGAATGGCTGACTTGCGTGTAGTTGGTTGTGTTTGCCGCTCTTCACCTCGGGAGTTGAATATTTGCGACTAGTAAGAATTGACGAGAAATACTTCATCTAGGGTTATTGTTGCCCGGTCAAAATTCGAGAAAAAAAACAAAATTTTAACTTCTGTTTCAGGAAAATGTTGGCCAGAAAATATCCAATGATATCGCCGTCGTATAAGAACGCGGTAGTCTTTCTCTCTTGAAAGTTGTTGCCAAAATCTAAGAGCTGGGGTAGTAATTCTGGCCGTGTCTGACAATCAAGTAATGGCGAACTGGGCGGGTTTCGGGGATTTTGATAATTTTATTATTATTACACCAAAAATAAGCAACTGCCCATGAAATTGGCCAAATTGGGAGCCGCCATGGGATCGTCTGGTGGTCACGCCACTGGTGGCAATAGCGGCGGTGGTGGTAACATTTCCAGTCGCAGCAGTCCACACGGCAACGTCAACGCATCACCGACAGGTGGAGGTATCGTCCAGCAATTGCTGCCACTTCGCCTCTCTGAGAGTTTGGAGCACAAACGGGCCAGTCCCAAGGTTCCATCATCTACGGATCCATTCAAACCCAAACTCAGTTCGAGCAGTTTCAGTCCACCGGCCAGCAAAAGTGAAGACTTTGTTGCCGGTCACAGCCGAACGGGTAGCAGTCCGGCTTCTATTCAGATGCTCAGCCCAAGACATCATCACTACCACACAACAACAACAACAACAACATCATCTACTGCCAGTGCTGGTAATATGCATCCACCTAAAATTCCCGACAAACCGGCTTCTCTTTTGCTGCAGCAAGCGGCCAGAGGATCGCCTCAATTACCTCCACCACCTGCTGGCCATCATCATCACCACCATCACCAAGCCCAACCTCCGCCCAAAGTTCACGATCCGGAGACAAATCAAGAAATTGTTTTCCTTTGAGGAGACTAACGATATCAAGAAACAAAAGTCTTTTATTTAATCAACTTTATTTGCCCTCCATTATCCTTTTTCTTTTCAGAAACTCGATCGATCCCATTTTCAATTGTTTCCTCATTTTTTTTTTGTTGATTATTCCTTGCGATTTTAGGGAATCGACTTTTTAAAAAATAATTTCAAGATCTGACGAGTGAATCTCTTCTCTTTCCCTTCCGTAATTCATTTCGTTTTAGTTCAGCGGGGGGGGGGGGGAGATAAGACACACACAATATTTAAGTAAATTTCCATTTTAAGATCGAAAGGGGGAAAATTGAATTAATAACAGACACACAATCGATGTTGAATATTTTCACTTAGCGTTTTGCGGATGTGTGTGATTGTGTTATAATCATAATCATAACCTTTTTTTATTGTCGAAAATGGTAGGTAAAGATCTGCTCCCTTTCATTCATTTTACCAATGGCAATCCTTATTTTTTTTTTGCGCCTTTCAGGCGGAAAAATTCGAAACAAACGACAGCCGTATGAACATTTTTTAAATTCCGCGTAACGTCGAAATCATTCCGGTCTGATTATTTTAAAATTATTTTGTAGTAGAAAAGAGAAAAGAAAGAAAAATGTGTTGAATCCCTTTCCCCGTCCCCCTTTTCTTTTAAAAGTAATTAAAAACAAAAACGAATCGTTTGTGTGCTTCCGCGTGTGTGACGATGAATGTCTTTCCCGCGGTAACGGAATTGTTGGCCACGCCCACCCCATCACACTTCCACAATCTCCATCCCCCCTCTTTTTTTTCCAATATTATCTTCCCCTGCAACTGTATCGAAAAATGTTAAACAACAAAAGGGAAATTGGATTTTGATGGACCTTTATTTGTAAATAGGAAAAAAAAGACACAGCCCCTGCCCCTTTACTCTCCTTCCCTCTCTCCTGTATACCAACGATGGAGCACCAATACTGTTATGTGAAGTAATACAAAAAAAAACAATACATTGACCAAAATTGAATTGTGACTTGAATTTATCTGATTTGTGTTTGTATTAGCCTCCGGTTTTCGAAAGTTGCTGTTAATTGGTAACAATTTTCAAATTTCCCTCTTGTTTGGAGCCATCTAGTGGTGTTTCCTAAAACGAAGAATTTTAATTCCAGTAAAATGGGAGATTTTTAATAATTTCTTTTATGATAATCAAATAGTGATAGATATTTTAATTTTTAAAGAGACAATTATTCTTTATTCATATTTAGTACAAATTTTTTCAGAATAATTAATCATTTCCCGTCGTCCTGAAAACTTACAACACTGCGTTCGTTTCCACTAAAATGGTCTGCTAGAAGTCCTAGCTCCGTTATCGAAGTGTTAGGATTTAAGGTTTTAATAAAAAATCATGTGTTATATACGTTAAAGTAAGAACTAATTTGTCAGTCAACGTTTTGATTTACAAAAGTATCAGGTTACGTTAAATTTTCATTTGTTTAGCCCGTATTACTGCCTTGCCAACGAGTTCCCCCATCCTTTTGCACGTGGCTGAAACGAAAAAAATCAAGTTAGAAAATGTCTGAAACAACTAATGATACCCAAGCATGTACCCAAGTAACGTCGGTACAGGAAGTGAGGCCTGGATTGTTTCGGATGCATTGGATTTTTGATCATTCCAGAATGAAAGAGGGATGTCACAAAAAAGACTTTTATCTCTCATTGCCCGACCAATTTTACACCATTACTTACCATCTGAAATACAGTGACATTAAGTTAAAGCCGTACAGGTACAGTGTTACTGTTGAAGCTAGCTCTACTCATGGAGAATACAGCGATGAAGAACAAACATCCTTTGAAACCAACTCGAGCATTCATAGTCAACCAAGCCAGTCCCAATCAAATGATTTGCTCGAGCTAGACATTACCTTTTGCCCAAAATGGCAGGAATTTCATGCTCCAGTCTACATGTGGATCAACACTGATCGCAGTTCAACACATGGAAACAAAGTTCCACTGCTGAAGAAAATCTCTGGCCAGTGGCAGTGTCGACGCTGGTGCCGAAAGCTGCGTGATCGTCTAACCGTATGGTTAGATTTCGGGACTGGCTCCGTCATTGAAAAGAACAGTTTGAACGTCATGAAGAGCGTCGCCGAAATGTTTCACAGCCAAACCCAATGTGACGTCGTGTTTCAGTTTCAAGATAGGCAGACCATCGGAGCTCACGTTTTAATCCTGTCGGCAGTCAGCCCAGTTTTTGCCTCCATGTTCCAGGGTTCGACGGACAGAAAAGTGGAGATTGTTGACTTTGAAATGGCCATTTTCACTCAACTGCTGACGTATTTGTACACAGGCGTCGCTCCCAGGATGTCAGAGGAAAACATCACTCCAATTCTTCTGGAAGCAGCCAACAAGTACGGCGTGGAAATGCTCAAGATCGAGTGCACCGATGTTTTGTTGACTCGGATGACCCTCGAAAACAACGTCCAAACTTTGATTTGGTCTCAAAAGCATGCCGCATCGAAACTATTTGAAGCTGCCCTGGAGTTTTTGGTGGATAACTTTAACACAATTTGTTACCGATCCGAATGGAAGGACTTGATTAAGAACGACCCTGATTTGTGCATGTTGGTGACTCAACGTGTCGCCGACGATCGATACAGTTTAACGAAATAGTTATTACATGTGATCCTTTCTCGTTTCAGTTTCTCCCTTTTCCCTATTGAGGTTCGATTTATTTCCAGTTGCGTGTTTTTGTTTACCTAGAAAATGCGGTTTCATTCTTTTGATTTTTTACCCTTTTTATTAATAAAATTGGGTTTGTGAGTTTCAATATGATATTGTTTAATTTTATTTCTTTGAAGTCATTGAGCTGTTTGTTAAGTTACGAGACGCGACGCATTTCTAGTGCATTTCTGTTCCAATTCAGGTCATTCGGACACGGAAAGGAACTCACACCCATTATGGTAACTCGTACGCCCAGGTGGAGAAAAGGAGAGGGAAGCGTGAAGGTGATATAATTATCTTTCGAATTTGACCGGTGATCAACTAGATATGATTCTACTTTGGTCAGGCTAGTTTTTTATTTTCATTTCAATTTGGTTGTCTCTTATTTATTTTTCTTTACTACGGCAGTTGTGAGAAAATATGGCGTAATAAATAATAATTCGTAATAAATTACTCAAAATTTTTATCGCATGATATAATGTTCAAGTATCTGACATTTATTTTTACTTCCTTCTATAGAAACGGATAACGGACAAACACCTAGGCAAAGAATATAACGAACAATGTTGAGGTCGTTGACACTGAAGGCTTAAGGTTAGTTTCTTATTTAATTATCGTTTCTTTGTGTTGGTATTGAAACATTTTCTAGCCCCAATCTAAAATTAAATGACATATTAGTCTCTTGGGTATTAATTCTTGTGTAATAAGAGGAGTACACTGGTACAAATGGATTTACTGGTTAATAAGTTTTTTTTAATGGCTAGTTTATGAAATGACTTGAAGTTTTCTCTCTTTGCCCCCGGTAGTTGAATATTTCCGATTTGTAGAAAGTGCTCAATCGATTGTGAATAGACCGTTGACCGCTGCTGCGGATCGTATCACATTCGTAGAAACGCGGTTGTTATTGGAGACATTCACGATAATTTCTCGCCTCGCGGATTTTAACAGTTTGTTTAGGTTGTAATAGGGTGGAATAAAACCAACAAAATGGAATACAAATCTTTTGCCAGGTTACATTTTAAGGTTTTATCGTTCATCTCTTGTTATCGTACCCAATAAGTCATTGCGTAACATCACTCGTCTGTTAATTAAATAGTTTCTCGATTTGATTACGGTTTTCGTGTGGGTAATGGCGACACAATAACTGAAGAGCATTCGTTCCGTATTTGTCCTTGCAGTTGACGTCCATTCCATTTTCAATCAAAAGTCGAATGATGTCAATTAAATTTTCATTTTGATAAATCCAACACAATAAATGAAGAGCGTTATTTCCATATTTATCCTTGCTATTAACGTCGATTCCATTTTCAATCAAAAGTCGAATGATGTCAATTAAATTTTCGTTTTTATAATAATAACACAAAAAATGAAGAGCACTCCTTCCGTTGTTGTCCTTGCAATTGACATCGATTCCCTTTTCAATCAAAAGTTGAAGTAATTTCAATAACGACGACTTGTCATTCCCTTTCTTTTTTATCAGACAAAAGAGTGGGGTCAATCCGTTTTCATCCACGTAATTGAGATCGAGTCCATTATCTATCAGAGTTTTTATTCCTTTCTCACTTGGATTTGTTTGTGATTTTAACAGGGCGAATAATTTTCTTTGTTGGCTTCGAATTCGTTCAAGTTTATGTACCACATCTGACGACGTGATTCGCTTCTTTGGTTGGTCCGCCAACATTTTCTGAATCAGATCACGTACGTTTTGCGGCTGAATTTCTGTTTCAAATATTTGGTTTAATTTGATTCAAAAAGTTGTTGTAAATATTCTTACTCGATAGATTAACGGGTTTATTTGTAAGTATATTAGCGGAAATTTGAACGGGAGACCCGAAAGGATGTAGTCCATCAGTTAAATAATATCCGAAGACGAGTCCTTCCGCAAAAACGTCCGTTTGGATCGTTTCCCTTTGTTTTTTTTCTCCTCCGTCTTCATTAGCTGCTGCGTCGTCCAGTAATTTCAGTAACTCAGGTGCCAACCAATCGAATGTTCCCCTGACTCCGCTCATGGAGCAACTTCCACGTTCATTAACGGGTTTACTCAATCCGAAATCGGCCCATTTCATCAAAACTTCTCCGTTTTCTGGATTCACCCAGATGAGGACGTTTTCGTGCTTGATATCACGATGGATGAATTTCATTTTGTGTATGTAGTCCAATCCAATAGCTAACTGATAAAGAACTTCAACTTTCTTTGGCATTGGTCCGGTGTATTTTTTTGAGTCGCCATTTTTTAAGAATAATTTCTCTAGTGAAGCGTTGCATAACTCAAGAAAATAATACCTGAAATGTAATAAAATACTGTTCCTTTTTGATTCAGAAAGAAATTACCTTCTCTCTTACCTGAATGTTGAATCACTTTCAACGTGTAGCAATTTAATTACATTGGGATGATCAAGTTTCTGCAATGCCTCTTCTTCTCGTTCATTACTTGTGACGTCTGACAGTAGAATTCGCTTGATGGCCACTGGTTTTTCACGCCACACATCTTCGTACACGGTGCCATATTTTCCTTTTCCCAAATTCTTATTTTTATCCAAATCTTTAACAGTTGACATGATGACCTAATTTCCTTTTTTAAATTTTAATCCTTCGTGTAAGTGAAACTGCGTTAGTTTTGACAGTGGAAATAAGTGGTAAAAATTGATCAACTTTTCTAATGAAACAATAAGGTGCGACAGTTGACGTTCTCCTTTCCTGTAGAAACTGAACAATAGTTTTAACTTCTATCGTCTTTTCAAATAAGGGAGCAAACAAAATGTTATCTATGTCCGTTTTATCTTATGGAAAAGATTACTTAATGCAAAAAAAAAACAAGAATATATCAATCTGGTATGTCATTTACATTACTCCATTTAAGAAGAACAATAGTAAAACTTAAAAATGAGAAGATTTCATTCAGTTTTTTTTGTTAAAATAGAACAAAGTCGAATGTAACATCTTAACATTTTACTAAACTTTTGTGTGTAATTAATTAAGAGTTTCTAATTATTTTATAGTTTTATTTTATTATCGTGAAATTAGCCTCGAAAATGTTTTCAACTCTTCTTGTAAGGTTATTAAATTTGCTAAATGAATAATTTATTTTTCTATGAAAGATATGGTTACGAACTAAGTCGATTGATATTCAAATTTGTTCTCATGCTAAACTTTTTCTCTTTTCCAGATCCCGTTTTGAGTCGATCCGTAAATATCCAATTGTCTGATAAACGAATCCCACAGGACTATCTAATCTCCAGTGGGTCGAATTGTTTTTCCTAAACGAATCGACGATAATGCAATCTTCAAAGTGACATCTTTTGAAAATCAAATTTTGTGTTGGCGTTTGTAACTCTTGTTTGCTTCTAGATGGAGACACGCGTCATTCGTGTGATACATTTTTGGCAGTAGAGGACAATTAGGACGCTTATCAACCCACACTTAATTTTAAAATTACCACTTAATCAACAGGTTAGAGACTTTTTATTTCTTAAACGAAGGATGATTGATGATCTTCTTTTCGAAAGGAAAACGACGAATCCAAAACCTTTTTTACCCTAGAAATAAAGCGCAGTCGAGTCCGTGCTGATTAGTATGATGGCTGGTCTGTTTAGACATGGCCATAGGTTTAGGTGCGATAGAGAAACTTCGCAGCGATTCCAATATCTTTAGTCGCATCGCCAAACAAGTTGTTCGTCATTAGCTCTGACGGGATTATGTCGAATTTGGCTGTTTGAAATCCTGTCGCGACACGTTTGATTGTCAAGGAAGAAAAACAAAATAACTCTCCAGCTGATGTCCAATGCCGGTGAAATGGTTCAATCCTCGCCGTCTGTGAGGGATAGAGCAACAAGGTGGTTCGAAATTGATGGAATCGTCTTTTACCCGTCATTTTCCCCGCTGGATTGAAGCAGCCCGACACGGTTAGAAGGCGGACTCTTTCCTAGTCTCAAAATCCAGACAAAGAAAAGTAAATTCGATAACGCCAGGGATGACGAGAGGAAGAGGGACGAAGTGGATGAAGCCGTGGATGTTCGGAGAGAACAGGAACAAGTCTGCAAGATCCTGGTTAGTGCGGCGGCACTTCAAGCGGTGACGATCCAGTCGGAGTGAAACGAAGACGACAACGATTTCTCTGACGTTGACAGCAACGAAGATGGACAAGATCAGGATTGCCAGCAGGGACCTGTGCTGGGGATGCAACACCCAACACTCATTGGGCAACGGCTGGACGATCGATGACGCTGGGATTGACACTCAAACGACTTGGAACTTTTAAATGGCGAATGCGCCTTACGGGAGTAAATTGCCTTTCTCACCACGATTTTCCGGTCAGTAAAATGTAAACGTAGTATCTTTATTTGTTTTAAAAATGCTGGATCGCATAATTGTAACTATTGTGTCACTCACAGAAATCCGGTAGATGGCGCTGTGCAAATCAGCCACCAGGGGGCGCAGTGGAAGTAAGTTAAGTTAACTGATCGATGAACAAGTTAACTTTCTCAATCGCAGGCTGACTCATGTCATGATTGAAATATGCAGCATTTCCCGTTGCAAAATGCAAATGTATGTGAAAAGCCGAAAAGGCAGCCAATTTCAGTTTGTTAGGATTATGTTGGCAATAATGGTACAATGTCTTGGAAATAAGTGAGGTGTTTTAGCAAATTCCAACTAGAATGTTATTGTGCATGTAATATTTATTCACTTTTCATTTCAGTTGATGAGCTGCAACAGTTAATCTGATGACAACATTCCTTCAGTTCTGCAAGAAATTCAATTTTTCTCAACTTAGCTGTTACAGAAATGGTGAGTCTCTAAGTTCCCTAAGATCCCTTCTTGAGAACAGACAGACCACGATATACTAGCCTTAAAGCAACTGTTTGTTGAATAGGGAATAACTTAAATATTGTAAGCAAACAAGATGAATCATGTTTTTGTCAGGTTACAGTTCATTTTTTAAGGATTTGTTGGAAACTATATTTTCGAATTCTGTCCCTTTGATTACAACATTTTCACTTGTTGGACCTTTCATTTTAGAATAACTGAAGCTGGAAATGTTTTTATTTTTTTCCTATTATCTCAGCCAGTTGATGGTCTTTCCTTTTGGCTCTTTTATCCAACAGTTTTCCATTGATAATTCCATTGCGGGTCGATAAATCGCCTTGCAGAACCCGACAGCAAAATGAGATTAAATTGTCTTTTGTATCATGTGATAACTGCTGACAGACTTGATCATCTGCTGGCCAAAAATTCCATCCCTCGTGCAATTTGCTACGACTAAGAGATTAAATACGCTCGTTCAAATATTTTGATTCAAATTTGAGTGCGAATCTACTTCGTTATTCTGCTGTTCCAGTTTGGGCTTGTTGTCATCTTGCTTCTTCTAACATTTGGTTGGTGGTGGTCAGTTGTCAAGAGCCACATAGGCTGGAATTACCACCTTATCGTCGGCTCTTTCATCCGCTAATTAATAAAATTGGGTGTGTGAGTTTTGAATTGATTTGGTTTAATTTAATTTTCTTTGAATTTATTGAGCTCTTCTTCAGCTACGAGACGAGATGTCTTTTAAATATTGATTTCTAGTGACTTCTTCCAATTCAGGTCGAGAATGATCCTGCAGACATGCAAGTTAAAGTAGATGGAAACGTGAAGGTGATAAAATTATCCGTCGATCGCGATCAATCACGAGAAAATACATTACTTAATGAATGCCCCAAATGATTTCACCCATCACGTTATGTTTAAGTTTCTGACGTATTTTATTTCTATTTCCCTCTAGAAATGGACAACAAATACCTCGGCGAAGAGTAACCGACAAAGAGATCGTTGACACAGAAGGTTTAAGGTTAGTTTCTTATTTAATTATCGTTTCTCTGCGTTTCTTTTTTGGATATTTTCTCTGCCCTAATATTAAACATTTGGCATTTATTAGGCACTTATAGTTATTAACATGCGGATAAAAGTAGTGCCAAAAGAGATCAAAAGTGAATTTACTAGCTAAAAAGTGTTTTTAAATGGTTTGTTACTTTTTCCTTTCTTTGCCCTGGCAGTAGTAGAAAATGCTCAATCAGGATCTTGAATTAACTTCTGAAAAGTAATAGGTTTTCCATTTAAATTTGTTCAGATAGCTGATCTATTATGCAGAAAAGATTAAAAGTGTATTTTTGTATTATCTAAATTTTTTTTAGTTTTCCGTAGTACAATTAAGTAAAGGTATTATGTATAAGTCAAGTATGACAGGTGCTTTGACTACGAAAAACTTAAACCGACTTTAACTTAAAACTTGACTACGAAAAATTAAACCGTTATTATGTAACACGCTTATTTTTAATATATTATGAAAATCGCATACAGAGAGAGAAAGGTTCAGAAATGATAAGGAAAAATTTTTGTTATCGAAAAAGTTGTTCCAAAAATAACTGCCTTGAGTTATTGTACCTATTTAGTTTTGTCTTATTTTTTGTTTCGCATTTAGTATTGTGGCGTTTAATTTGACACTTGAAAATTTCGTTCTAAAAAGATAATTTTCCCCTTAAAGTAGGTGATTGATTTGGTCAGTTAAAGAAAAAGTGTATTATTGTCGTATCATATAGTTTTGTTTGAAAAAAAACAACCAAACATTCAAACAAGCATTTTTAAAAAAATGTTATATAGTTCAGTCAAATTTCATTCGCTTGGACGGGTGTTCGCCATCTTTTTCAAGTGTTGACCAAGTAAATCCAAGATTTCGTCGCGGTTTCCTTTTTTATAGTAAGAGGCGAAATAGTCGAATGTTTTAGACTCTAATTCAATTCCATTTTCAATCAAAAGTCGAATGATGTCGATTAAATTTTCATTTTTATAATTTTGACACAGTAAATAAAGAGCGTTCCATCCTTTCATGTCTTTGCAATTGACGTCGATTCCATTTTCAATCAAAAGTCGAATGATGTCAATTAAATTTTTGTTTTGAAGAAATGAACACAAATGAACAAGAGCGTTCAATTCGCAGTTGTCCTTACAATTAACTTCGATTCCATTTTCAATTAAGAGTTTGATGATTTCAATTAGATTATCCTTTTTGCACTTTCCACATAAATAATGAAGAACATTCCTTCCGTCCTTGTCCTTGCAATTGACGTCGATTCCTTTTTCAATCAAAAGTCGAATGATAGTCAATTAAATTTTCGTTTTCGTAATTTCCACACAATAAATGAAGAGCGTTCCTTCCGTCCTTGTTCTTGCAATTGACGTCGATTCCTTTTTCAATAAAAAGTCGAACGATGTCAATTAAATTGTCGTTTTTATATTTTCTACACAAAAAATGAAGAACACCCCATCCTTCTTTTTGCTTGCAATTGACTTCGATTCCATTTTCAATCAGAAGTCGAATGATTTCAATTAAATTTTCGTTTTGGTAATTTAGACATAAAAAATGAAGAGCGTTAAATCCGTATTTGTCCTTGCAATTAACGTCTGCTTCTTTTTTTATCAATAGATGAAGCAATTGGTACAAGTTTTCACCTTCATTTTGTACTATTCGTGTCAAATGAAGGAGTGGTGTCAATCCGTTTTCATCTACGCAATTGAGATCGACTCCTTTAGCTATCAGAATTTTCACTTCTTTTGTACTTGGATAGTTCTGTGCTTTAAACAAGTCAAATAATAATTTTGTTTGATCGATTCGAAATTGTAGTCGAATTCGTTCAAGTTGATGGACGACATCTGACGACGTGATTCGTTTCTCTGGTTGGTCCGCCAACATTTTCTCAATCAAATCACGTGCGTATTGCGGCTGAATTTCTGTTTCAATTATTTCGAAATTACTTTACTTTTATTTGGTTAATGGTTACTGGTTATTGGTTATTCTTACTGGGTAAATTAACTGGTTTTTTCATCAGTATATTGGTTGCTATTTGAACGGGAGACCCGAAAGGATGTTGTCCATCAGTTAAATAATATCCGAAGACGAGTCCTTCCGCAAAAACGTCCGTTTGGATTGTTTCCCTCTTTTTTTTTTCTTCTTCATCTTCATAAGCTGCTGCGTCGTCCAGCAATTTCAGTATTTCCGGTGCCAACCAATCGAATGTTCCCCTGACTCCGCTCATGGAGCAAGTTCCACGTTCATTAACGGGTTTACTTAAACCGAAATCGGCCCATTTCATCAAAACTTCTCCGTTTTCTGGATTCACCCAGATGAGGACGTTTTCGTGTTTAATATCCCGGTGGATTAATCCTGATTTATGAATGTATTCCAATCCTAATGCCAATTGATAGAGAACATCAAATGTCGTTGGCATTGGACCGAGGTATTTTTTTGAGTCCCCATGTTTTAAGAATAATTTTTCTAATGAAGCGTTGCACAACTCGAGATAGTAATACCTGATAATGATTACATTATCAAATACATGTTTTTATAAATGGCTTTTACTTTAGGATTCAGAAAAAAATGTAATCCTCTCGTTACCTGAATGCTGAATCACTTTCAACGTGTAATAATTTGATGACATTGGGATGATCAAGTTTCTGCAATGCCTCTTCTTCTCGTTCATTACTTACTTTGTCAGACAGTTGAATACGTTTGATGGCCACTAGTTTTTCACCCCATACTCCTTCGTACACTGTGCCATATTTTCCTTTTCCCAAAATCTTATTTTGATCCAAGTCCTTAATTGTGGACATAATGGCCTAATTTCGTAATTTCTGCTTTTAATTCTTTGTGTAATTGATACTTCGTTAGTATTGAAAGTCGAAAAATGTTAAAGTTAATAATTTTGTTTTTATGAAACAGCTTAAGGTGCGACGGTCTTGGATACCCCACTGCAACTATTTAATTTTGTGCTCCTTTCGTGTAGCAACTCGATTAAAGATTCGTACTTGATATCCTTATCAAATCAGGGAGCAAACAAATTGTTTTCTCTGTCCGTTTTATCTTATGGAAGAATTTTCGATTTTATCTTCCTGACCAAAATTGTTTGGTTTTGTCATCAATAAAAGTAGTTACTTTATGCAAAAAAATGAATCTGGTATATATTAGTTATTTACATTTAAAGCATTTCAGAGGCACAATAGTTTAAACATCAAAATAAGATGTTTTAATTATCCTATTTTTGATAGTGCAAACAGCATAAAGTCAAATGTATCATTTCAACATTTCGCTAAACATATGTGTGTAATTATGAGGTTCTAATTATTTTATCATTTAGTTTGTTATTATGAAATTAGCCTCGAAAATGTTTTGAATTCCGCTTTCAATTGATTAAATTGCTAAATGAACCAGCTTTTTTGCCTATAAATAGAAGGTTACGAACTTAGTCGATTCTTATTCAAATTTGTTTTCATGCTTAACTTTTTCTCTTTTCTAGATGCGGTTTAGGGTCGATCCGTAAACATCCCATTGTCTGATAAACAAATCCAACGTGAATTTTTTATCTCTAGTGGGTCGAAATGTTTTTCCTAAACGAACTGACGATAATGGAATATTCAAGGTTGACGCCTTAGTTATAAACTAGTTAGATTCTTATACCTTCATATTTGTTAAACTTGTGCTCTTTTCAAGTTGCCATTTGGGCCATCTTGTATGACAGACTTTTTTAAAAATGGGAGGGTTAAAGTAAAGGACTTCAGTTTCTTCACACCATGGGAGATAAGCCATTGATTCACGGCGATATCAAGAGTGCCAATATCCTGTTGGACAATTTCGAGCCCAAGATCGGTGATTTCGGTTTAGCAAGGGAAGGCCCTCAAACTCAGTATGCACACATTAAAATAAGAATGAGTTGGTCTTGTTATTAATAGTTGCTCTTCCTAATTTGTGTTCCTAATGTTTTCTTTTCAAGGTCAGTCGTGTACTGGGAACGCGTCCGTATTTACCCGATGAATATTTGCGAGTAAAAATGATTTCAACAAAGCTTGACACCTACTGGTAAGCAGCGAAGCTTCGGATTGAGAGGTATACATTTCGTAAGTTTTTGGCTGTTAGATATTCGCCTGGTTTGATGGATTAACTGTTGCAAACGTTAGGTTCTTCAAGATTTAGACGAATTGGCTTCGAAAATGGAGTTTTACATTGGTCACAGAACCCCACAACCTCAACCCACTGTCCCGCCTCCTGTTGTACTGCCACCAGTTCTCGTGCCTAGTCCTAGATTGCCACCAAGAGATAAAGTGGTGGATGTCTTTTCTCCAACCCCGAGAGAAAAAGAGATACATTTCTTTCCTCCTTCACCGAGAGATAAAGTGGTTCCCGTTTTGCTCCCCAGTCCTGTAAGGCAAGTGCTGGAGCCTTCCGTAGAACATTTGGTTATGCCTCAAATGAATCCAGTGCCTCAACCAGATGTCTCTCCTTCCGTTCTTCCAACGCCTATCTCACTGATGAATGAGCCCGATGTCATCCCAGCGTTCGATCAGCTGGCCGTACCAACAGGGGTGTGCAGCGTCGCATCCGGAGAAATCCCCAATTTCAACTCGTTACTGAGTGGAGTCAACTTCTCAGACAGTCGACGACCATCAAAACAATAATAGTAGCTCCCAGGATAGCTCTGAGTCGAGCAGTTCAGATACCAATGGCGAGATAGAGCCCAATGTTCGTCACAGTAATAATACGACCGCACAAAAAAAGATTTTCTTCTTTGGTCCTAATTAATTACTATTTTGAAAATAATGTTTTTATTTTAGTGTGTTATATATTGCTGATTGAATATGTATAATTTTGGAAGGTAATGGGTTTATTATTCTATTATTATTTATTATTTTTTTGTGATCCGGAATCCCGCAGGAAGAAAGGTGTAAAAATATGTGAAATGATGTATCTCCTTGCTCACAGATGACGCGGCGTTCGCTGTTGTAATTTTTCAGTCTGCTTCCATGTAGGCCTACTTCATGTCTGCTCTTACAAAACTGAGATGAACTATAAATTATTATTAGGATTCCTCAAATGGTTTGTAGACATGCATTTCTATTTTGTAGAAAATCACGAAGAATTTCTATTGGTATTTAATACATTCAGTTCTTCTGGTGCATCACAGACTGTAAAGACTTGACTTTACAATCAGTTGTTGGTGGAGTAGCCGGTGATAATTCCACGTACTTCACCATGAGTTATGACGGTCCGATAAACTTCATCCTTGATTCTTAATAAGTAACTCTTAAAACGTGGAAACTGTAAAGTAAAAAAGTGTTTAAACTTATTCGTGAATTAATTTGTATATTTAGAGAAGGTGATGCCTCCTGGCCAGCTGTTTGTATGGAAGGTGAGGTGACATATAGTTCACCCCGAATTCATGGTTGTGGATTTGCTTATGGATGCTGTTTCCTTGTGGAGTTATGGGTATGCTATTAATTTGAATACTGGAATATTTGTTTATAAAGCCCATGGTATTATTGAAACCTCACAGGAAACATTGAGGTGAATTTGATTTATCTTGTGAATGTGAATTTTTTGTAATTTTTTTCTTTTTGTTGTCATTTTTAGGCAACTTAAATGCGTAACCTATCTTGGGAAGTTGAGTTACAAGAATTCTCATCCCAGTGTCACTACAGTCCAGCAGCTTCTTCCCGCATTCCAGCTATGCCAAACGCCGAAGAAGAAAAGAGGAGATGTCGAGAAAAAAGTTGAAGTGTATGCTCCCGTTTCCTCATTTCCTTCTGAATGTCCATCTCACTTTCCAAGTACCTTCTCCCGTTTCCCCTCTCCCGTTATACCTCTGAATGTCCATCTCATCCCTTCCCAAGTACCTTCTCCCGTTTGCCCTCTCCCGTTATACCTCTGAATTCCCATCTTATCCCTTCCCAAGTACTTGTAATAAACGAAATAAACAACACATATACAATTAAAATATTTGTATAATGAACATCAATTGAATAAACAAAGAGACCATGGATATTTTGAAATTTGTTGCTTAAATTTAATAAACAGACCGTCCGGTTCAAGACTTTTCTTTCGTTGCGACCGTGCTTCGGTAAATAGCGGGGAGACACTATTTCTTCACACACGGTCGACTTTGATTTCATACGTGGCAGGGTTAAAGGAACCCCCCTGGTCGCCAAATTGTTATCTAGAAGTGATCAATTGCTCACACTTGATCATATTGGATCAGATCTGGATACAATCGTATACTTCGTGAAATGTCAATCAAGACAAGGGGGAGACACAAGCTTGATTGACACTGCCTGGGATTGACAGCGGCCGGGGAGATTACCCGGCCTAAGTAAAAGATAAAAGAGAAGAGTGACGAAATGAGCCTTGTTACCTTAAAAAAGAACACATCCCCGTGTGACTGAAACCCTCCAGTGAGTGTCTAAGAGGAAAATACCATTAGTAAATACAAACAAGAAAATTGCAATAATAAAGCTGAAATATCAGTACCTTTTTAATTGTTGAGAAGTTTAGGGAATTACAGCAATAGTATGGGCATCAACACCTTCTCCATGTCTTCATCTTAAATGCCACAAGCATTCTCTAGATCAAAGTAAGAATGATTAGTGAAAAACAATATGTAATGGAGTAAATTGTACATATGAAGTAGTAAACATGTACACATATGAAATATCACTTTTTGTTGAAATTTTTAAGGAACTGTAGCAATTCCATTGTGGCAACACCAGCAAGGACATCAGTGGCTGAAACAAGGAAACATCCTGAAGTGAACAGTAGAGATAATCTTAAAGAGTAAAAGCAACTTGATTTCATAGGTGATGATAACATAGTTTGTTACTGTTAAAGCAAAAATTGAAAATGAATAATTTACCCACTGCTGCGAATAATCATGTTCTATTGCTTATTAACAGTTGATCAGCAAATTAGTTAAGAAACAAGGAACTAACACGACACCTGTTCCAGACTTCTTTGTTGGTGATTTGAAGCTCCTGTCACAGACAGCACAGACGTAAATGAACCTGTAAATTAAGTGGCAATTAAAAATTGGTTAAAGTTGTAATGAAAAGAGGTAATAAGTTGTAATGTAAGCTAGTTCTGTCAAACACTCAGGACCTGAAAATGACAACAGGTTTTTAATACACACATTTTTTGGGATTTCAAGTAGAATTTCGGTACATTTATTAACTCTAGTTCTGTGGTAACACTCTTAGTTAACTTACTTACGAAATTATGGTGGAATTTATCCAGAAAACCACAAATAAATCGATAAATAACAAATAGAAGAAGAAAAACATTTTCCAAACACAAGGACAACATTAGAGAAGGACATCTAGCGTCAGTCATTAGAGACTCATGCTTAAGACTGGATTGCCAATCCAGCAATTCTTTAGACACTAATAAACCTTAAATAGACTACTTTGTCTTTACTTAAACTATGCTTAAATTGATGGAAACTGTATGGAGAATAAAGCTCACTTTTTACTTTTAGGAAATTAGAAAACTCAAAATTTACCGGAAATAGACCGGAACTAGACCGATATCTCCTCAACTATTGAGCTGAGGTCAAAATAACTAACAGATTCGGTGAATTGGTCGTCTGCTGCAACTGATGGACGTGCGGAAAGTGTGCTCCTCCTGGATTTGTTTTTTTGAAGGGAAAAACTCAAATCCTGTTCTGTGTTTTGTGTCATCATAAAACAACTTTTCGTGCTCTACAAACTAGGACCATTTTCCGTGAGATTGCTGTGTGTGGCTTTTCTATTTCTCTCTCGCCATTGTGGCTAGGCACTGGGCTGGTGCTTCTAACTTTCCCCACCAGGGGGCTCCCAACACGGTCAGCCAGTTAACAACATCAACAACAACTGTCACCTGTACCTGGCTACCTACCACACTCAACAACAACATAACACAGCAAACTGCAAGCTTGCAGTTGTTCAGCTCAGCGACTTACTCTCTCTTTCATCGGGCAGTCCAACGGCCCCGCAGCTTTCTAGCCCCGCACTCGTCAGTCACTCCATTCCACCCGATTCCAGCCATCGATTGTTTGCTTGCTACTGGGCCTGCCATCATCCACTCTATCAGTTTTTGATTCATTATTCATTATTTTGCATGTACCAACTTCGCACTACTACATAGCGTTACGGCTTGAGCTTCAAAATTCCTCCGCCAGGTGGCCGGCACTTGTTTCATCGGAACTCCAACAACGCCACTAGATGGCTGATGCTACCGTGGTACTATTGTACGGCGCTTCGCCTGCATAGGAAGATTGGACTCGAGTCGTAAAAATTGATTGATTGAGAACATTAACTAAGGAGGCCAATGCAAGCAGCCGAATCATCTGATATTATATTTTCACTATCACTTCTAACTCCGGGCAAGACAATTTATCACGTCAATTGGCAAGCCGAAGAGTGGTGTGGATGAAACCACCACTGGCATGGAGAAACCGTGTGGAAACGAAGCATGTTCCAATACCTTCATCAGCCACAATAATAGGAAGAAGTACTGTTCCAGGCAGTGCTACCCGTCGGCAGCCGCTCGCGGCAGTCAAGCCAAGATCGCTCAACGAACAATAGCGGCTCATCTCACAGCGCCCACACCCAATTACGTCGAATCCCCAGATGGAACTCGTGCTCCCAGGGGCAGGGATGACTCCTGGGCTCCATCGCCGAGTCGCAGCTCGTCTCCCATTCTGGACAGGAGACGGCAACTTAGGAGGCGGAACGCAAACATCTTAAGCTCTCCCTCTAACTCGCTGCCACTACCACCAGATGCCACTCCGCCACCGGTCGTTTCTGATAATCCTATACCACCTGCTTCTTACAATCGCTCTGAAGGAGGAAGTGAGCATCCTGATGACACGTCTACTCTAGCTGCTACGCAGCTACTCCACGACACGCTGGATCAGCAAGAACACGAGATGGAGCACCCGTCTCCTATTCTGGAAACTGGCACCAACCTTTCCTCTGTGACGCCTCCTCGTCTTGGTCAACCGATCACTAGTGCGGGCCCGGCTGTCAACCTGCTGTTGGTTAACGAGGATGAGTCGGACGTAAGCGACAACGATGCTGAGGAGGAGGGCGAATCGACCATAACTGCGGCCGCGGCTTTCTACAATCGCTGGAACCCAGCTATTGGGAGCTGCTCAAGCAGGGAGGAGCTGGATCGTGTGGTGGAGAACTGTGTCGCTGAGTGGCATCTTCTAACTCTCAAAGCTGACAAGGCAGCAGTAAACGGAAGGCAGCCAGGGAATCGGGAGCGTGAGTCTGGCACCCGTGCTGCTCCCAGTAGGCAGCAGTCGAGGCAGCAGCAGCGTATTAGAAGGAAGGACAACGCGAAGAAGTGGGAAGAAGCAAGCCGAATCCAGACGCTTTTCAAGCGTTTCCCAAAGAGGGCAGTGCGGAAGGTGCTGGGGGAGACCTCCCAGGCCTACACGGGTACTGTAGAGGCGGCGACCGATTTCTTGAAGGCGTCGTACGAGCAACCGCGCCCCCTTGCGGCAGCTGTTCTCGAAGCGAGGCGGGTGTACGATGGATGCGGCTGGGCCAATCCATCGGAGGAGGAGCTGGAATATCTGGCCAGCCCGCCATCAAGGATGGAGATCGCAAGGAAACTAAAGAGAGCCTCGAACACGGCGCCGGGTGCTGACGGAGTGGAGTACAAAGACATCAGCCGACTCGATCCGGAATGCCGTCTGCTGGAGGCCCTCTATGCTGTGGTCTGGCGCCTTGGGATACCGAGGAGCTGGAAAACAGCTCGCACCATCCCTATTTTCAAGAAGGGAAATACGGATGACTACAATAACTTTCGGCCCATCTCCCTGCTCTCAACGCTATACAAGCTCTTCTCGGGCTGCATAGCCTCCCGCATCACCACAGTGGCTAGCAACAACGAGTGGCTCTCTCCTGAGCAGAAAGGCTTCCTTCCGGGGGTGCACGGGATACAGGAACATACAATGCTCCTTGAGGCCGCCATTGAAGAGGCCAGGTCACAGAAGGGTAGCGTCACCATCTGCTGGCTGGACCTGGCCAATGCTTTTGGCTCGCTTCCACACGACTACCTCAACCAGCTGTTCTGTAGTCTTCCCGTCCCTCCCGTCCTGCGGAGCATACTAACCGACATCTACCGAGATAACGAGTTCCATTTTGTTGTTGGCCAGGAGCTCGTGAAGGTGAAGCCGTCCTCTGGGGTGCGTCAAGGCGATGGACTCAGTGCCGTCATCTTTAATCTTGCTGCGGAGCCATTGGTCCGTCGCTCCAAGGCGAAATCTAATGCCGGATTTCAACTTCTCAACGCCCGCCTCAAGACCACGGCCTACGCTGACGACATCTCTGTGGTTGGCTCCTCCCCTTCTGGCCTCCAAGCTACCATCAATGGCGTTAACAGAACGGCCATGATCCTTGGCCTCCGTTTCAACGCCAACAAGTGCTGCTCTCTCACCATCTCTAATGGCAGGGCCAACACGACGGCTAACCTCACCATCGGTGGTGTCCAGATTCGGGCACTCGCGGAGGGCGAGTACGAGAACTACCTAGGGGTTCCAATGGGCACGAAGCTCACCTTTAGACCGGCAACGGACCTCCGTGAGAAACTAATTAAGGTTGCTGACTCCTTGCTGGCCCCCTGGCAGAAACTCGAAGTCTTCCGCGCCCACCTCCTACCGTCTTTATCTCACCATCTGGCTACTGGCCGAGTGCAGAGGGGCTTTCTCGATGAGCTGGATACGCGATGTGCCGAATTCCTCCGCCAGGTGGCTCACGTCCCGCATACGGCTCATACTGCCTTCCTGTTCGCCGATCGGCGTGCTGGTGGACTGGGCGCTGCCCAGCTGAAGAAAGATGCCGATGTTTGGACGATTGCCAGGGCCGTCCAGCTGCTGGACAGCAATGACCAAGTTGTCCGTCTCACGGCCAGGGCCCAGCTGAATAAAACCGTCTCCAAGGGTGTTAACCAGCCCTCGGTCGGCCCACTCCCCCTCTCGGACTACCTGTCTGGCTCAACGGAAGGCGGCCTGTACGACACTCGTTTTTACGGGTGTGGCCCAAACACCTGGACGCGCACGCGGAAAGCAGCCAAACGCCTAAACGTCAGGATCGATGTATCCAGCGATAGTTCCCCAACTAAAGTGATCGCTGATGACATCTCCTGCCTGTCTGCTAAGGCTGTTCGCGGGTTGCGCACAGTGATCAGGCGCCGCTGGACTACTGTACTCTCCAATGCTGCTAACCAAGGCAGAGTAGCTAGAGGCCTCCTCCTGGACCCTTCGAGCGATATTGCCAGACTCACTTCATCCCGAACTCAGCTCAGCTTTGAGGAATGGAAATTCCTCCATCGGAGCCGCTTATCCATCCTCCCTCTACTGGGCACAGCTGGAGTTGCTGCTCCGGACAACAGATGTCGCAGGTGCCGGGTGGACGCTGAGACCACGTCTCACATCACCAGCCACTGCCAAGTCAACTTGCCGGAGATTGGACGACGCCATGACGTGATCTTGGAGGAGCTGGCCAACGTCATCCGTAAGGCCGGCCACACGGCTCGGATCAACAAGGCGTACCCGGGTACGACTCTCCGCCCGGATGTGGTGGTCACCTCCTCTACACCAGAGGTGATCATCGACGTGACGGTGCCGTTCGATGCCCCGGAATCTCTCCAGGCGGGATACGACCTCAAAGTGGCCAAATACGGGCACCTCGGCCCCACGCTTCCGTTTGTGGTGGGTGCTCTTGGCTCCTGGCTGCCCTCCAACAACGCGGTGGCCACCTCTCTTGGCATCCGGCCCAGCGCATGGCGCGGTCTCAGGCGCAAGAGTCGACTCGCTGCCATCCAGGGCTCCATGAGGATAGTTTCGAATCACCTCCGCGCGGGCAGCAACGATGATGGTGAGGACATGTCTGCTCTGGTGCCATAGCTGTATGCGAATTTCATGCTATCTCATTCTACTTCACTTTACTTTACTTTATTTTACTTTACCTATTGATTTATTCTTATTGTCCATCTGTATTTGTATTTTAACATCGTCATCTTTTTATGGATACATCATTGTCATGTCGTCATGAAAATAAACTATATGTCCGTCGATTTTTGCGATTTTCGACGATTTTCGGGTATTTCGGATGGAAAAGTGAGCTATACCGCATTTTTCACGAGGATCACGAAACTCATGTTCTTTTTTGCATCAGCTCAATGGTTACTTAGCTATAAGCACATTTAGAAACCGGAAGTACAGAACAGCGCTGGTTTTTACAAATCTGAAAAATGAGCTTTGTTCTATAACTAATAAGCATCAATAATTCTATAAAACTTACTTGAAAATTTGATCCTGAAGTTATCCTTGAAGTGATTTAGAGTATTTGGTTCACTTTCGTGCATACTACACCACGAATACAAGTCCCATATATGAATGCATTACACGAAATCGTCATTAAGAAACAATGCAATCACTAATTTACATTCGTAACACTGGCAAACTGAAGAACGACGTTTTAATCACAACTATGTTTACACCCAACAACTAACGCGAATGTTGCCATAACTACAAGCAGACGAGTTCTTTAGACAATAACAATACACTTGTGCTGAAGTATGATGAATGTATTCTCTTGGTGAAATTTTGTCAAAATGGACTGTAACTCGTTAGTCAATTTTTCTTCTTGAAATGTTCTTGAGAAGGTGTCTGTTACTGTGAAATTGTACATAACGGCGCTGGTTTTCTTTTCAAATCTAAAAAATTTGCTATGTTCCCTTACTAATAAACATCACTTATCACATGAAACTTCCTTGAACATTTTAACCTGAAGTTATCCTGGAAGTAATTGGTTTACATTCGTGGCATTCGTGTACCCTACAAATATAAGTTGAATTACGTTGATTTGATCATACTTGACTTGCATCGAACACTCAGCGTTCAAATTTTGTTTAAGTGTTAACGATGAATAAAATCCGAGTGTAAATTTGTAAACTTTATTTAAAATGGTCGGGATGTTGTCACTGAGATGTCATACTTGCACAAACAGTTAAGAACTGACGGGAATCATGGGAAGAAAAATTCGCTTGAAACTCACTTGAAGAGAGAATGATTTACTTGCATAATTCACTTGAAACACTTGAATAATGTCAAAGTTATTTTGGAAAGTCATTAAGATGCCAAAGTTATTCCACGTTTTAAGTAATAAGAGCTGACGAAAAGTAGGAAAATTGAAAACACTGCATCAGCAGACGACGATCTTTAACTGAATCAATGGATAATCGAAACATTCCGATATCGATATACAGTATACAGTAAACGCTACATCTTTTGATAAAAAAAAAATAAACTAAGTAGTTAAGCAATAAGCATGGTCCTTTTTATGTGATGTATAAACAAAAAAAACGAAAACTGGCATCACAAATGGTAATTTGGTACACATTATTAAACCAAATTAAACACAAACAAAAAATCTCTAAATCCTCAGGATCTCAGATCTGTACTGAACTCCAAGCGAAGAGAAGCCGTCAAACGGAAACGAGAAGACACACCCTACCGAGACTTTGACGGAATCTAAACTGACGACCACACCAAATGTGGTGGCTGCTGTTGCTGGGCAAACAGAAAAGGTCAGATCCTATCTTGACTTTAAGAAGCGAATGAAAAAAACTCTAGTCGTCGTCCCAAATGACCGCAAACCATGCAAGTTCAAACAGGACGAAGCTGTCACATCTCCAAATCATTCTCGTGAGAATAGAACATCCTTCGTCGAGATCAATTGAAAAAAATCTTCGGACTGTGCATCTTCTTCTTTATGTATTGCGTCCCGTTGAGTTTGATTTCATTCAGCTATTCTATCGTGAAAACTATTTTTGATCACGAAAAGACCCTGCGTGAACAAGCAAAGAGAATGAACGTCACGTCACTCCGATCCAATCCCGACAACAACGCTGGTAGGCTAATGGTTAACCATTTTAACAAAATTTACGTACTTGCAATTGCTTTTATGTAACAACAGTTTAAGGTGAAATCAGGATTGCTAAAGTGGCCCTTCGCAATATTGCCCTGTGGGCAGGTATGTGGACTCCTAATGCCGCAATCACTCTCAAGGTATTACTCCTATTTGATCGTGATCGAAACATATTTTAAAAATCTTATTCTAACTACAAATATGAGCTTGTTGGAGATCAATCTACCATCACACCTTTGGTCACAATTTGGCCAGCGTTGATTGCTAAATCCGCGTCAATCTGGAATCCGGTTGTTTACGCAATTTCACATCCGAATTTCAGAGTGGTAAAACACTATGACATTCTAAATAATGAAAAATGAGTAGAATTTAAAGACAATTAAAAATAATCTTAAAGGCATTGCAGAGAAATAATCGTGGTTTTGCATCAACGAGCCAATCAAATCATCTGACAGCGAGTCTGTCTGCTCCGGCAAGACCGGAGTCTCTGCTGGCTCCAGTGTTTCGTCATAAAACCTGTAAGAAAACTAAGGACGATGAATGGAATTGAAATTTATCCTGCCGACATTATGCAAACGGAATCTCGACTCATCCTTATGACCCCTGTGCATATAAATATTTGTGTTTATTTACTTGATTAGATCTTAATTCAACTGTGCAATACATAGTACGTTATTTAACAGACCGATTTTCACAACTTTATGAAGATCCTGTTCCCGAAATCCTCTTCAACGCGATGCTAGTAGTGGAAAGACAGGACAAGGATGATTGGAGGAACATTCTCGAGGTGATGACCTGTCGTTTCCTCAACTTCGATGGTGGATTAGTTGCTGCACTTTAAGTTAGGTTGTAAAATTTTTATTAAAAGAACCAAATAAGTAAGTATTGTGGTAAGAGTTAATGACCCATAAAGTAGAGTAGTTACCTGATCAACGGAGGAGAATCTTTGGAGATTTCGCCAATTCTTTTACAACTTCTTTAGATTTTTGGTTGAAGCTCACATTTTCCGTTTCGTCGATCCATATTCACGCCTAAGAATTAGCATACTATTGAGTTGGAAATTTTTGTCAATCAAGCAGAATTAATTAATTATAGCCACAGTTTGCAGAAAAAGAATATGGAAAACTTCGTCAGCTGGTTCTCGTCTTTTTTAGGGATCGTCCACTGTCGTCAACGTAATTTTAACCAACGGTAAGTAAAACTACCTTTCCCGAAATAAAATTTGCAAGTGAAAAGGTGGATTTTGTCAAACGAATCGACGTTAAAGAAATGTTATTCAGCTGGACAGTCAATTCGTTAAGCTTTGGCACACAACACAAAAATTTCATTTGACCTATTGGTATTGTTTATTACCTGATATGTGGGCAGCTTAGGAAAATGTGGTACATCAGCCACATCTAAGATCAAATTCAAATGCTTTACAACGACCAATCAATAAATTTGAAATAGAATGTGTTGTGCACTTGCCTGGCGAGATCAACTGGGACGTATTATTCGATATTTAAAATGACCATGGGGAAGTCTATGTGACGAAACTCTTTAAATCAAGCCTTAAAAACTTTATAAAGCAGTGAAGAAATTTTTACCGACTGTTCATGTCGAGATTGCGCTGACTGAGCTGCTGAAAGTTGCGGGTTATTTATTCTGAGAGACCCAATGAATATGCGTTCCATCCGCACAAGATCTGTGATTCTGCGGATTAGTATGAGACGATGTAGGTTAAATAAGACAGTCTGTGGAAACAGTCTAGTAACATCGTGACATAAACCTTAACATAACAACTTTAATTGAAGTAAAAAAAATTAATGAAGGAACGCCATCCATACTGTCGGGCGCAACTTGAGCAGCTCAGTCAGCGCAATCTCGGCAATCTAGCCAGAAAAAACTCTTGGGAATTGGCCCCCTCAGAACAACGATCACCCATTTTTAGCCAAAACATTTTCGGTTTCTTTCTGTTATTCGAATCGAAAATCCAAATGTCGCCATCATTTAAAAAATCAAATAAAAAAAGATCGTAGCAAAACAAAAATACAAATAAAGAAAAAAAAAATTCTTTTCACACAGCAAGTGATGAAATGGGCCACATTACCTTGCAAAAAGTATCATTGTTGCTTGCGGAACAATCCCGTTTGACTGGAACACTCCAGTCTCTAAAAAGTAACAATCATTAGTAAATACCAATATGGAAATTGCAATAATGAGGCTGAAATATCAAATACCTTTTTCATGCATCAAGACATTAACCAGAAAACATCCGGAAAACAGTTAATCAGATAAATATGGAGGGAGATTTCAGGGCACTTTGTTGTATATGTCACCACTTGACTGACAGTATCTCGCCTGAAAATATTCAAAATATAGAATCATAAGTGCATAATAGTCTGGTTGACACTCAAGTACTAGAATGTAAGAGAAGAGAAATAAATCCCAGCCATTATCTAAAAAGACAAGAACAACAATAACGAGGGACATCTTTTGTTGGGTAAAGGTCTAAAGGATCCCCACATTTAAAAAATTTCCTACTAAATTGGCTAACAACTTAACGAGTTTAATTTTGGGAAAAATCCGGTATGTACTGTGTGATGACATAAAGTGATCACCTAATTCTTCCCTCATGTGAATTGTTTGACTGTTGGATTGTTCAGATTAAGTCTTCGATTTGGAATTAATCGATCACAATCACAGAGGGCATGTCTATTTAAGATAGTTTGCCACGAATAAAATACTAGTGTAAGAGTTATTGTTGGTAATCAGGATATTACCATTAAATAAACTTAAGAGGATAAAAACAGGACAAAAACATAAAAGACGTTGTTTGTTTGATGTTTTGCTAAGCAGACGAATTTTATCGAATTGAGATTCGCGAATTATAAAATATCGATAAGTCACAAATGGTAACCTAGAAAATACAAAATAGCAAAATAGAAAATACTTGTTTCACCCGAATCTTGTTGAAGAATCATAAAGATTGAAGAAGATCATAGAGATTGAAGAATCATAAAAAGATATTCATGCACATACGAAGCAAAGGCAGCACAAATTGAATAAATACAAACTGCTTTTTTTCGTCACTGAATAATTGAGATGCTGAAACCAGAAAAGGTCAAGAGGGTCAAATTTATTAACATTTACATACATGTTACTTAAACTATGCTTAAATTGAAAGATACTGAGTGGACCGGAAGCACACCGATAGCTCCTCAACTAATAGGCTGTCATCAAACCAACTTACAGATTCGTGATCCTCATCAAATTTCCTATCGATTTGATGTATTTAAAACGAAATCCATGATATGGCAAAAAAAAAATTAAGTCAAGCGTTTTTTGCGATTTTCGGGTATTTCAATAGACATGAAATTCACTCCATTTCGTACGAGGATTACGAAAATCTGGTTCTTTTTTGCGTCAGCTCACAAATTGGAGCTCATTAATATGGTCTGCCATGGTTTGTTTTTCGTCACCGAAAAATTAAGATGGTGATAACAGAAAAGGCATAGTTTTGATGAGATTGTTGGCGACATCAATAAAATGTCAAATAACTTTAAAATTCAATTCAACTGGGCAATACATACTGCGTTATTTAACAGACCGATTTTCACAACTTTATGAGGGACACTGTCGAGCGTATGTTGTTATTACGTCACGCGCTAAAACTAGAAGGGATTTCTATAACGAAACGATTTACAAGTCAAATGTTGTGTCCACCGTCTGTTTTCAGTTTGCAGTCTCGATAGACATCAGTGACTGGAATCGAGATTTGGTAGACGTTCATCATCTAAATAATTTTAAAATAATTAAAAAGCTAATACACTCAACCTTTTGAAAATGAAAAAAAACTGGCCAATGCAAAAGACTTTGGTTTTGAATTCGGCCACCACGTACTAGTGTCGCTACTGTCCATTGCGCAATTTCCTGAGGTGTCAGCTTTTTGCCCTTTTTTGTAACATATATCATATATATCAAGTAATGCCACATCAGGACCAACGGAGACCAGTATCAAGGAAAGACACAGCAGTCCATCATCACATCAGCAATTGGATAGGTGACCCGAAAAAAAAACACGGTACTAAAAGTGAAAAAGTAATAGAAAGCATAGAGACAGAGCCGCGCGCGCGCCATTTCCTTTTCCCCCCTTTTTTTCTAGGATAGATGAGATTAAGCTGAATTAAGCTTCAGAAAAAACAGCAGTTCTTAGCTCACCTCGGGGTCAGCTATGTTTAGCTTGTATATTTCATGGTTCTTTGTGTTGCAAAGTTAAGCTTACTTATTCTTTAGTTAAAACGCGTTTTTTCTAAGCTTAAACAAGTACTTTTAAGCTATCTGTCGCGTACGGGTGGCGATCCGTTGACGGAATCTAAACTGAAATTGACGAAGACAACACCAACCGTGACTGGATTGGACGCACCAACAAACGAGCACCAAAACGAGGTGGCTTCTGTTGCTGGGAAAAAAGACGAGGATCTCAGAATCTACCTTGACTCTAAGCGAATGAGAGCGAATGATCACGCCGCCGTCTCGAAAGTGGCTACTGTTGACGGGAAAAAAGGGGATCTCAGACCCTACGTTGACTCTTTGAAGCGAATGAGAGCGAATGGTCACGCCGCCGTCCCGGAAGTACGCACAACATCCAAGTTCAAACAGGACAAGGCCGTCACTTTCCCAAGTCATTTCCGTCAGAAAACGACATCAGGATCACCCTCCCTCCAGGGTTGGATGCGAAAGGACAACCGACAAAGCCGATCAACTCGTTTTAATACTTCAAACCAACTACTTTAGATAAAGAACTGTTGGTACCCGTTACGCATTAAGTAATCGACGAATTGTTGCGAACGGGCAAGTATTAGTTTGGAGGAATTCTCGGTCCCTCAGTTTTGTATAAAATATGGATTGGCGTGGAACTGACCAAGTTTCAGATTCAAAATTTCAAAATACATTTTTTTCCCTTTTTTTTTTTTAATATGTCATGAGTCATGACTGTACATTTCAATAAAATACTTAAAATCAAAATATCCAATTTGTTGTCTAATTCATTAACACATTTAACCATCATTGAATTGACTACGTTAAAAGATTTTACACTATTCTAAAAACGTTTCGTTTGACGTCTAAAGTTAAAAACGTAAAAAACGCCAGCTAGGTAGGTAGCACGGGGATCTGACTATTTTGACAACATAAAAAAGAAGGGCAAAATAACTTATTTTAATAGAGTTAAACTATCGACGGTCATTGTTGTTGCACTTCATTTCGGTCAAATCTAGTGGGAGATTTTGGAACCCATTATTTATCAGACTGGGGGAAAAACAACTGCAAGAATAATCAAGGAAAATGCGCGATACAACATTAATGTAACATGTTAAACTATTATTCCTCGTCTCTAGATTTGGGAATTGCGGTAAGTTGGAACGAATCCAAAAATTGAAATAGAAAAATCTTTTTCCATCCGGTGCATGGGTAAAAACCTGACTGTACAAAACAGCTACATTTTAAGGAAGGCTAAGGAAGACCCACGATCAACTCGGAGATAATTCGTTCCGTTGACCGGAAGTAAATTGTCTACCTTCCAAGAGGAATTTCCGTTCTCGATTTTCCACTGGACACTCCTTGTGACATCTCGTTCAACGTGTTTTCAAAATTGTTAACGTAATAGAAATATTTTTGATCGGGCTCACTTGTTATTGTTAAAGCGTCGATTGTTGTTTCAAGCTCCACCGCATTTTTTTGTTGTTGTTGCTCGTAATCAGCTGACGACTTATTAAATAATAACAGTATAACACTAACACAGAGTAAAGTGGAAACAGAAGGAATCTACCACCGTTGATAAACTCTTTGACCTCGTAATGAACTAAAATTGAATTTAGTTTGTCACTTATCTCACCGAGTATAGACAATCAAATGAATCGTTCTTGAGCAATACGCAACTCTCGGAACATGAAATTGAAAAAGTGCCAACAAGCACCGAACATTTTATTAAACATTAAATCCAGTAAATGTATTCTAAAATATTCGGTTTTGTACGATTTTTGAACTACATTAATAGTTTAATTTACTGAATTGTCGTCTCTATACTTCCCATTACTAGGAATGGAAAAAAATTCAAAGGGATTCGCAAATCAACCTGAACATGGAAGTGCAGGTATAGTCAAGCCAATATCCGCTGTTAAAATTGGTAGCGCCAAAATTAATATAGGTGCAGTATCCTGTAGGTGGATTGCCATCGGGTTGTCCAGTTTGCCAATTTGTATAAGTAAACGACTGACCAGTAGCGGCCCATTTCCACCCATTATTATAACTACCCGATGTCCAATAAGGGTAATTGACATTCAATTCTAAATAAAACGTATTTCTTGATTCACAAAGAAACTTGTTTGAATAAAACGAGATTAAATGCTCACCTGGTGTAGATCGAAAATGATTGTAAATTATCTGATCTTCTTCTTTAGTTTCAAGACTAATCATTGTCATGTTTCCCCCTCTACAGATTCCATCGGCCTGTGCCCAGGTGAAATCCTAATAGGAATTTAAAAGCTAATTGCTGTAAAAGGTACAACTTGATTGGATAGCATTCATTTACTTACTTGATAGCGATTAGAGAAGCAATAGCATCTGCCGCTCAAGTTCCAGCAGGGAATGGTCGTGTCACCTTGGAAATATGGTGGACAATCTGCATTCGAAAGAAAATAATAAGTCTGCTTTTTAAATAAAACATTGTATAGTACCTTTAACTGGAGCTGAAGTTGTCGACGGTGTAGTTGCTGGCTCCGTTATAATTGGGGTAGAATAATAATTGGCTTGCCAGCCGTTTAAACTGGTCGAATAATCGGAGGTGTGAACAACAAGGCAATTAGAACCTGACGAAACAACATCAGGATAATTGGAATATGGACCACCACTAAGGCGAAGCAAAACAGGTGAGGCGGTTGTCGGTCCATCGTAAACCTTTTCCAAACGAAAGAAATATATTTTATGATAAACAAAAAAGATAACTTCATACCGTGACAATGTCAAAATTGGCTTCTGTGTTGAAATAAGCGAACTGCAATACGACACGATCGTAGGATCCCACTTGGATTATGTACTGGCAGTTTTCGTTGTAGCCATACGAGTTTGGATAGTTTGGAGATGAGATGCTGCCATACGCGGCATTGTAATTACCACCACATGCTATTAATTTATAGATGATTATTAAATTATTAAATTAATAGTTAGGTATTATCTAATAGTTGTACCTCTAGCGGAAGGTGCTTCCCTGTTGGCGATTTCATTTTCAGGTGACAAATGGCTTTCCTTGGATAGTTTTCCTGCAAATGTTGTTAAAAAGCAAAATGTAAAAGAGCAAATAATGGCAGCAGCTTTCATTTTAGATGAAAATGGAAAAATAAAATAAAATCCTTTAAAGAGCGAAAGCTGTGGAATCACTGACGGATCCCACTTTAAAGAGCACCCTTTTTATACAAAATTTTAGTATATTCCCGATAATTTCATTTGTGTGCTCGATAGGGCTCATGTTTATCATAAATACGTTATGACAAATATCATAAAGGTCATCAAGGCTTTGTATAGATTTCATTATAAGCTAAGGGCACACATCAGATCGGGGAGCAGCAGCACAGTCAGTAAATGCCTCTAAATGTAGATAGCGATCGTCTCAATATGAGCCGAAATAAACATTTGACGTACAAGATCATTTACAACATAAGCTTCTTGTGTTTGATCAAAGAAGTAACACCATAAGGTCTAGGATTGAAGGAGATTAAGCGGATGAATTCAAAAATTATTCAGCCCTGGCTGTGTGAAACCCCCGCCCCAAGTCCAGTCATTATTTGCTACATAAAAATTTTGCATATCTTAAAAGCCAAACAAACAATGAAAACATAATCTGAAGGAAAAAGATATCGATGAGAAGTTGATCCGTCAACTCCGACAGAGATACTGCCATACTGTATAGGTCGTATCACAGACAAATGACTTTCTAAAGTACAGTACCTACCTAAAGTTTGGAAACGCGCGCTCGTTTGCGAGAGAACCTTATGGCGTTTAGCTTTTTTTCTCGGCGATCCGAAAAATCCAATTTTCGTCGGATCGCGATGAAATTTTTTTTGGCCGTAGCCATTATAGGTAGCAATAGGCTGAATTTTTTTCAGATTTTTCCTACTAAGGGGAGGGTAGGTTTAAAATGGATCCCTAAGTTTGGAAACACGCTATAGTGCTCCATACAAATTAGGTTACTTTGAAGGGGAATAAGTAATGAACGGGTAGAGCTAGGAAGACGCGGAAAACTCTGTAATGAAGAGGTTCACAAGCTGAACAACATTCTTCATTTTCAGATTTTTCGCGTCATATTTTATTTAGTCAATTTGAAATTTAAAACAGTTTTTATTTTTTGGCCCGTTCTGGTCCCTTTCTTCTCCCCCCTTTCCACCCATGAGGAGTTGCCACTCCTCATTATCGCGCCTTTTTCTCTGTTCCATTGAGACTCTCAATGGAAACAGAGAAAAAGGCGCGATAATGGGGGAAAGGGGGTCCGCATGGGTGGAAAGGGGGGAGAAGAAAGGGACCAGAACGGGCCAAAAAATAAAAACTGTTTTAAATTTCAAATTGACTAAATAAAATATGACGCGAAAAATCTGAAAATGAAGAATGTTGTTCAGCTTGTGAACCTCTTCATTACAGAGTTTTCCGCGTCTTCCTAGCTCTACCCGTTCATTACTTATTCCCCTTCAAAGTAACCTAATTTGTATGGAGCACTATAGCGTGTTTCCAAACTTAGGGATCCATTTTAAACCTACCCTCCCCTTAGTAGGAAAAATCTGAAAAAAATTCAGCCTATTGCTACCTATAATGGCTACGGCCAAAAAAAATTTCATCGCGATCCGACGAAAATTGGATTTTTCGGATCGCCGAGAAAAAAAGCTAAACGCCATAAGGTTCTCTCGCAAACGAGCGCGCGTTTCCAAACTTTAGGTAGGTACTGTAGGTAAAATAAAATGTGAAATAACCATTGTATTCGCTATGCCTTCAATCACAAAAACAGTGGTGCAATTTAAGAATTTAGAATTACCCTTCTACTGTGACAGTTCTACTCAATTTTCTAACGATTCAAGTAGAGTGCCTGTACACAAACCAATAAATTGCGGATCACTTGATTTTTAAAATTACAATGCAGGTTTATAGAAATGGATTGGATGTACAGACGTTAAAACCCTTTCCATATTTTTCTACGTTCGGAAAACTAGCCCTTTCGAGAAAAACTAAGAGACTCAACATTGCAGCCATAAACATCAATAATATTCCCAGCACCACGCAGCGGCGTGCATCTCATTTTTTCTTCAGTGGATATAACAAACTAAAGGAACCTGCTGGACATGGTTATTAAGATGTACAGTTAATGATAAACGGTAACCCAGCGGAGCGACTGGGATTCAAAAGATGGCAATTATGAATATAAAATTCCTATTCTCCAGTCGACAACAATTTAAAATAATATATCTTAAAGCGTGAAAGAAGTTTGGTTGCAAACTATTCATATAGTCGGACATAATCGAAATGAAATTTGGGATGTAAGCTGCATCTTATCTCGTTAATAAGCAAATATTTGATGGGATAACTAAAAATCAAATGGAGTGGGTATTATTCTGAATATAGAGAGAAATTTTTGTAGCAGCCAGTCAAATGCTGTACGAATGTTTGACGATGAACATAACGATAACAGCAACAAAGCTGAAAACATAAATTTAATTTGAATTCATTGAGGCCTACCTTAACATGATGCCAGTTGAACTGGATGGCCACCAATAAAAGTTACCCTTTTGGTTATTAAAGGGTTAACCACCTTTCGCGAACATCAATACAATACACCGGCCTGGATAACTGACAGTGAGAGCTACGACACCGTGTTGATAATCCTTTATTCCGTATGTTCCAGAGGAAGTTTCAGATAAGTAGTTGAGAAGTTGACTAACATTTATCATCAATTCATCATAAGACGATCCACATGACACGACTTCTAAAAGACAGTTAAAGAGAATTACTTACATGAGCTGAACTGCACTTCAGACATAAAATTAGGCAAATTTGCTTGATATTTAGAGAAAAAAAGATACTTGCTAGGACTAAATAATCTCAGAACGTGTCTAGGAATAGCAAATAGTCGCAGAGCAAATCACCAAGATACTTTAGACGAGACTAATATCGTGCAGAGAATATGGTGAGTTCCCAGTTACAAACCAGCCATGACGTTTTTTTCATTCTCTTCTCATTTTTTCTACTCTACCACTAAACAGTTTTAGAAGCTTGAATTATATGGACAATTTTAACCCAATTGATAATTTAAATTCTTGTTTACAATAGAGCAAAGCGGGCATTGATGTGAAATTAAACAGATAGAAATTTGCTGTTAAAAATTTTTCCTTTGAAGCACCAAAGGCTCAGTGCATGGAGAGTTTGGAGACACTGAAATTCAATGCTGGAAAAAGTTATAATCCATGCATCTTTTCTTGTAATAGAGTTTGAGGATTGTTTTTAAACATTTTCTGACTTGACTTTTGTTTCAGAACCACGTGTTAGGGCATATATAAAAAAGCGGAACACCCTTGGAAAACACAGGATTTTACGAATGGGCAGTACTGGAAACAGAATCCAGAAACAGAAGAAAATTTTGCGTGAATGGATCGTTTTTCAAATGCTTGATGCTTATCACAAATAATCAGTGAGTTAACTAACAACGTCAAATTTTTATAGAACTCGAGTTGAAAGTTACCCGCTTCAACCCACTTCAACCAAACTTTCGTCTTTCGTGACAACTCAGAAGCAGCGTTATCAGTTTTACGAGCTTCCAAATAAATTATAATAATATTTGATAAATATTTTTGTCAAATATGAATAACTGTAATTGAATTTGTTCTTATTAGTTAAATATATAATATAAATAGAACTAAAATAATAAAGAAAAAAAAAAGAAAAAAAGAAATAACTATACAGGAGCACCACTAGTGTGGCAAAGTGTAGAATTAGAAGTAGGACGAGATTCGAAATTCGAAATTTCAAACAAACCTTTTGCTGGTTTCAGTCACATGGTATTTCAGGGTGTAATGATACTAATAATAGCCAAATAATTAAATTAACTCAATTTAGTAATTGTTTTACTATTAGCATATAAAAAGTTAAAATCAAAGCTATAACCATTATGGGGCGGCAAGCCGGCCACATACAATGTTTGGTGATTACTTAGTCACTTCGATCTGGTATCGTGATGAACAGCAAAATACCTGACTAACAAAGTATTAACACACAAATTCGAAATGTTAATTTAAAATTTATATAAATACCAAAAAGTTCGCAGGCTTCTATTTTATTCAAATATTTTTCGGGATTTTCTTTGTCCAGAGACTCTAAATTAAGGCAATTAGTGATTTCACAAGAGTTTAACTTCTAAAACTAAAAACCATCAATGTTCAGAAAAAGTAAATACATTTTCATTCTAATTTTTATTATTGAAGAATTACAATTACAGCTCTTTTTTTACAATTGGCAAAAATTGAATATCTTAGCTTTTAGGCTCCTCTTTGCATTTCAATGGGTTTAAATTGTCCTTTCATTTGCTTTTCCATTTCAAAAACTTTTTTCTTAAATGTTAATGCAATTTCAGGATTCGGCTCTACTCCATCACCTTTAGTGTACATTCTACTTACATTGGCACAAGCATATATATTACCGAGATCACACGCTTTTATGCTGTAGTTGAATGCAGAGGTCATGTTTTTCTCCAAAACATCAGGTACACCAGAAATATACATGCCACTGAGATAATAGCAGCCATTGTGGTTCCCTTTCTCACAAGACTGATTCAGAAAACCCATTCCCTGTGGGTAATCTAGTTTGACATTGGTTTTTTCATTGTTTGCTGTACACATAAGACCAGCATATAAACAAGAGTCTGCATCTCCAAAATTGCATCCTTTCTTAAAGTATTCAAAAGCTTTTGATGGATCTGCAGGACCAGCTTTACCAGTTAATGAATAGGAAGCAAATTTATGACAGCTGCGACTGAAATGGTAGTCATCACATGTAGATCTGTACAGAGAAGCTGCTTTGTTGAAATCCTTCTTGATACTTTCCATGAAATCTCCTAGAAGATGGCATACTGCAACAAATAAATCGTTACGTCATTACTCGAATTGCGATTTTTTTAAGAAAGCCGGGAGCATCTTACCTTCCGGTTTCTTTTCGCTTAAACATCCAAATCTGTACTCGGTTCCTAAATTATCCAAGTACTGTTTCACCTCTTCTTCATTCTTCAGATCCCATGCCATAACGGAAATGTATTATTTTCTTGGAATAAAATACAAATGCAATTTAAAAACTTATTTAACTAGACGAATTTCAATTGATTTTTCGTCTGCACTCTGCAGGGCCCAAAACACCAACTCCATCTATGATCAGTCTTAAAAAAGTTTTTTACAAAAAAACAAGAGAATCAAAATCATGGAAAAACTAAATAAAAAAACGATATTTTTAGAACTCGCAAAAGTCGCAATAATAAATTATAATAACAGAAAATGGAAATTATTAAATTCTATATTTAAAAGAACTGAAAAGTGAAAACATAACTATAGCTTTCCATTTGATTTTTATTCAAAACAAAATATGAAAATTTATGCCTGTCATTTCAAAACACAATATTTATTATTGAATGTATCAAGCTTCCCTTTCTATTTCAATGGGTTTAAACTGACATTTAGGTTCACTTTGCATACCTTTAACTTTTTTATTATATTTATTTGCTAATTCAAGATTTTTCTCAACTCCATCTCCTTTTGTGTACATTCTGCTTAGATTTGCACAAGCATATATATTGCCGAGATCACAAGCCTTGTTGCTATAGTCATACGCTGAGGTCAGGTTTTTCTCTAAAACATCAGGAACCCCCATAAAATACATGCCACTAAGATAATGGCAGCTATTGCCACTACCTTTGTCACAGGACTGATTTAGGAATCCGATTCCCTGAAGATAATCTTGTTTAATTTTAGTGTTTTCATTGTCATATATGCACATAAGACCAGCAAAAAAGCAAGAGCCTGCATCATCCAGACCACAGCCTTTCTTAAAGTATTCAAACGCTTTAGGGTAGTCTGGTGGACTACCTTTACCAATCAATGAATAGGTAGCATATTTATGACAGCTGTGGCTGAATTTGTAGTCATCACATGTAGATCTGTACAAATTGGCTGCCTTTTTGAAATCCTTTTTGACACTTTCCATAAAATCTCCTAGACGATGACATTCTGCAACAAACAAATAATTAAGAGTGTGATGTTATATTTGTCGTCGTGTACCAATCTTACCTTCCGGTTTCTTTTCGTTAAAACATCCAAACCTATAGTCATTTCCCAACTTGTCAGAAAATTCTTTGACCTCTTCTTCATTTTGCAGATCCCATGCCATAACGAAAATTGCCAATTTCTTAAGTTCTTTGATTGCAAATTACAAACTTAGTTACAGTAGGAGTGAACGGTATGAAAATGAAACCGTATGAATTATGAAACCATAAAACTATGAAATACTATCATGAATTTTAAAACGTTATTTTGTCGTCTGCAGACACCATCTATGAGTGGAATAATGAATTCAATTATCATTGCGCCATCTGTGAAAGTGTATTTTAATTTTTACATTTAAAAAATATTCTTGGACATGGCACACATAGTCGAAAAAAAACTGAATTATTATTATTTTTAGATTTTTTATTTTTATTTTCAAATTCTGTTGCGAGAAATTAATGAAAAATCCAGCAGTCCACGGTTGTCTTAATTACTAATAGAAATATTTTACTTTGCGAAAGCACGATCCGCGTCGTCGCTTTTTTCGCGGTAACCCTCGCGGTAAGCCGGTAACCAGATCCGGACGTGATTATGCATCTTATCTGGTCCAATTTTACCCACAGGTTACGTGCTTTGTCACGCTTACAATAGTGGCGTCAGAAATATTTTTAAAATGAAAAAAGTGGAAAACGTCTTGTTGAAAAGAAGCCAATCCAGTAAATACCGGCACGCTCGCGCAAACATTGAAATTTCTGAATAGCCAACGACCAACTTGGCAACTAGAGTGTGTTTATTAGGGTGTTATAAGTTAAGGGTGGATAATTTTTTTGAGCCGAGAAAGTGAAATCTTGTTCTCTTTCAAGTTGTTTCGGGATAATGGACTTTCATGGAGAATGCTTCAATCAGAAAGCGTAAGACAACGGCTAAGAAAAGCAAAACGGAAGTTATCCATTATATACAATCACTAGCTGTGAGAAAAAAAGAATCAAATTCATTGTTCCACAGGGAAAACCGCAAGTCTATAACGGATGTTGTTGAACGGTCAGCGGCCTAGCGATTCTGCGATCTCCTCCATTGCGGTACTACTAGTCAAAGTTCATTTAGTGCTTCGATTTTTATTATTACGTTTCAAAACGAAGGCTTTTCGCTCATTCCCAATTACCCTACAAAATATATTTAAAATAATTTCTCTCAATAATATTACATAACGCAGCAACTTATTTATTTAGAGGAAAAGCTGAAAACATGTATGCTGAGAATTTGGTTTGACGACTAGTATCTCCCTCTAGACGCTGGAGGGCTCAGCTGTCTAGTAATATTGTGGTTGAAGACATCAACAGTGATGGATTCAGAAGAATAGTTGTGCCCAGTTTTTGGGTACAATCAAAGTGTATTTATTTAAGTATTTGGATGAAAGGATTTGCGTCAACCACATCAATATATTGGACTGCGTTTCAAGTTAGTCGAAAGGAAGCCGTGGCCGATTTGCGGCCCGGCAACCTTTGGTACCTTTGCAACCGAGAAGACTAGACGATTATCACCTCAGGAAACCCCAAATCTGATTATAATAAAAGGTAAGCATCTATACGTTATAAGAATCACGTAGACTGTACCGGTGGCCCCGAGATAAAACTCCTTCATAGTGGTTTAATTGCATCATTGTCAATTCAACTCTCATAGGCAAAAAACTATTGATTCACGAGCTGTAGACTGAATCTTTCTCTCCATTTTGGTTATTAGCTACTTTCTCTTTTACACCTCCCACTAATTTTCACTTACAACCTCTTAAAAATGTTTAAGGTGAGTATTTTCTATGAATTGTTTTTAAACCAAATTTAGTTTTAAAGTGGGAATTTCGAAAAAAAAATATATAAATTTTGTTTGATTTTATTGCTAAATTATTAATAAATGTTGTTCAAAGATTCCTATAGGGATATCTGTTTTGAATATTTCAGATCTGAAACCATTTGTATTGAAGATACACAGCATCCAAACCACTTGCTGTGACAGTAGCTAAAGTCAAAGAAAAAACCAAAGCTTGATGCCGGTTTGCACCTCATCTCTCCTTTGGAGCCTTTCTACTTGGAATGAAGAAAAGATTCATATTGCTGGAGGACGAATTTGCAGCGTCCCCAGTTAATAGTCGCTCGTCTTGGTCCAGCATGATTGATTACTCCGGTTCAGCTCCCGGTGGCCTTCTTTTTGCTGTCTACTTTAGCCCTGGTGGAAATTCAGGACTTTTTTCCTCATGTTCCACTCAGGGTTTAGTAGCAACTCCAGGCGCTATAGCCTTAGAGAGCAGTGTGTGCTCCTTTTCCGGAAATGTAGGCATAGAAATTTGTTGGCTCGAACAGGCATGGGCTCTCGCCAAAGATTCGGGTATGAATTCATAACAGGTCAACCATATGTTTCTTTATCATGATCAATGATATTTTCTTTTTTCATTTATAGCTAAGGCGGCAGGATTCGTAGTACTTCTTGGAGTAGGCGGAGTACTATGTTACCACTGGCTATACTCGTTGCACAGAAAATTCATCGCGGGAGGAATACGCACTTCTTTGTTTCCTATGAGCTTCGAAATGGAACAAGACGGCGGCGACGATTGTCAAGAAATGGAGGAGGTACGTACACGTTCTGTTGAATGACGTCAATCCGAATGTTGCCTGTTGGACCTCTTCCACCTATTGATCCATAAATAGCGTGGTCGTCTCTAGAAAGGCTTGGCCAGCATGGTCATTTCTATTTTACTAACGACCATGTATCGTGATTGAATTTTAGGATTTGTTTGACTTGTTCGAAATCGATATCTCCGTGGGACTCAACTGTCTTGCGGGCGATCACCGACCGAAACGCAAGGTAAATACTTTATGTAGCAAATTCACTCGCTCGATCAAAATCTATCGTTTTATTTTTAACCGTTTCCAAATTTAGATTGGGAAAGGAGTGTATATAGCTGATCAAATTCGCACTCGCTGGCGTCATGTGGCATGTCGCCGTAAACAAACACAGAAACAGGAATCCAGATTCCCTCCTCTGCCCCTTCGCCAGAGCTATTCCACTCCAGAAGGATTGGTCAAGCTTAAAGAATCGCCGTATCCATTGCACAAACTTGCACAAGATGAACAATCTTTCGTTCACCAGTCTAATGAATCCTTCTCTGGATTTTCTTCACTAGAAGTTTCACCAAATCGTTCACATCGTCTACGTTCGTACAGCTTGTCCGTTAAAGATCCATATTCTCAGGTATTATGTGTGTTTAATTACTCTTATCCTGAATTGTTACATCATTTTTGCGTTTTAAATAGTCTGAGGGAGCTTCTTGGAGCCTATGGGACGGTTCGGTAAAATCTTTCGTATCTGGAGCCAGTGAAGTGAGTCGCCTAATCCGGGAGTGTTCAGTCGATAGCGACTGTTCGGATTTCTCCCTAGACTTGCCTTTCAGTGCAGGTTGCAGCTCAAACACCTTAGAAGTCATTGAACGAATCGAGCAAGAAATAAATAGCGTCAAGAACAATTGTTTGGCCATGAACCATGAATTGTATACCCTTCACGATGTACATCCAGCTGTCATAACAAGCGGCGGATCTGAGATTGATCTGTCAGGTATCAACATGGAATTGGCTCCTCTCCATTTGTCGCAGTCCTCGTTCAAAGGCATGCTTAACCTGACTTCTATCTCCGACGAAATCAGCGACGCTGCATCCAACGCTTCCGACTTTTCACCTAGTCACGTACAGCTCTCCCTTATCTCTGGCAGGTAACATCCATCAATGCCATTTTTTTGTTTGTAGGTGGAATACAAATTTACCAAGTTTTTGCCATTCTTAGTGATGAAGATGGCATATCCATGGAATGGGACAATCTTGATTTGCAACCATCCAACCCCTACAAACAGAGAAAATCCAATGACGAGGAATCGATGTTATTTACGGATGAATCAGTACTTCCAGCCGCTTGCACAGCGCTTCCCATGTACAACAGTGGCAATTTGTTGGAAGTGAAAAATATTGATCCTGTTTGGTGCTCACAAGAATCCGGCTATTTGGAGTGGGAGGGCACAACACCTGGCAGTGATGCATCGGCCTCCTTTACGTCGGCTTCGATCCTCTCACCTCTTCAAGAGAAGAGGTATGAAAAATAGTCTTCATCGCGAATACTCGAATGATATGGAAAACATTCTCTCATTTCACTCTCAAAAGGGAGAGTGATTCCATGAGCTGCACTACGACGTCATCGTATAGTAGCTGCCTCACCAGTCCCGATGATTCGTCACATGAAGATAGCATCGCTGGAAGTGGAGTCGTCAAGCGTCGGCAATGGGCAAAATCCAGTCAGCAGAATCGGGATTCAGCCATCTCCGATCTTGGACTTGACCTGGAAGCAGCCTGGAGAGAAGAGGCGGTTGGAACTACCGTTTTATTGCATCATTACGCCCAGGACACGTGGCAGGCCCCAACGCCGCGTGCTCAAACTATTAAACAAGTATCTCAGTTTATATTATAATTGTTTTCATCTTTATTCATATCTTAATTAATTCTTTACAAAGGCGTACATCGAATTGGAGCGCTTAACCGAATGTCGGAGAATGAGAAAAATGCGTGGAGACAACTACGGCATCCTTCGAGCAACTTTATGTCAGATGGTGATGAAGAAACTCCCTTGGCCAAGAGCTGGTGAAGCCATTGATTCCATTAATCGTGAACTGGCCCAAGGAGGTGAATGGATAAAACAATGGACGTTCGGTCACAGACTGCCGTATGGGCGTAACAATGTCATCCAGGGCATTCATTTATGTCTAGAAACGCTGGACCGTTTGGTATATTTCCTACAAAATCCTTTATAGAGATATGTTACCATTTGTCAAATCTCTTTTTTATTATTGTAGATGGAAGATTTGACAAACGAAAATGATCCATTGGAAGCTCTTGTGTCTCGCTTAAATGCAGACTTAGTGTTGGACACGCAATTGATGGAAGCTCTCAAGTTGCACATGCTGAGCGCTGCATTGAATTTAAAGTTGGCCGATTCACTTGGAGACTCGCTTCCACTTTTTGCCCTGGGCCTCTTTTCGCGACCAGATTCCAAAAATGTCAAGGGATTGGCAGCTAATTATCTGAACCCGATTGGAGATTCAGCTACTCTGCAACGGGTATGTGAGCTTCTGTTTTTACGATCTCTTAATGATAAATATATTACTCAGTCTTTGCACTTTATTTTAATTGCCGCTCATTTCAGAGGAACGTAAGAATGGTAGAACTAGTCTAGAGAATTCGACAGTCGTGCAGTTTCATAATTACAATTTTCTACATTTTAGGCCGAGTACTATCTACTGGGATTTGCACTTCATGCCCGAATTGACGTCTATCGCCCAACGACCATGAACCTTGATGGGCAGGATAATGTGGACCTACGTACTTCTTACCCAGAATTCGAATCCTCCAATAATTTAATATCCATAATTGAGGAGGACGAGCGACACTATTCAGTGCCAGTGCCTTAACTTTTCTAGCGTTTAAACAAATCGGTTTCTACCTAGTCTTTATCTATGTTATTCATTTCCATAAATGACTGGAGATTGTGTGAAACTACCGTATTATATTATGTTCCTATGCAAATTCACCCTCTCTTTTCTGCTTGCAGTATTTTATAGGTATACATGTTCAATGGCAATAGTGTTGTAATATACCTCAAGTTGTTATTAGAGCTGTTTTAGATGTTTAATGAAATAAAACAGACATTTAATTATACTGGTAAACACAAATGTAATTTTACTAACATGATGAATGAATCTCAACAACCAGGAAAAGGATCAACTCTGTTTGCTCTTAATACAAACTGAATTTTTCTGTTCATATCTTCGTTGTAAATTGCTTTACATTTTTCAAAATTGATCCTCCTTCTTGCCTAATTTAAATATTAAAACATTAGTTTGAATTCTTTTTTAAGTTTTAAACTTTGACATACCATGAAAGGCTTCTCATAACGTCTAGTTCTACGATATTGATCAAACCATCCTTCAGAACCCATTATCCTGTTTCAAGTAAATGAGACAAATTGTCATCTTTCAATGCGTTATTTTTAACAGAAAATAATAAAACAAACCGGTTTATTATACGGCAGGCTTGTTCAATATCGTTATTTTGGACGAGTACCGTCCTAGCAATGAACTTTGCATGCTGGCCCATCATCTTGCCTATTTAAAATTCCAATTAATTTCATTAAAATGTTTTCAGAGTTTTCCGTTTAAAAATGTAAATACTTACTGGTCAAATTACGACTTCAGACTCTTTGCACGAAAATAATAAGAAAGTCAACACTCAACAGTGAACACAACACACAGTCAACACACAGTCAGTAAAGCAATCTACTATCGTCTGCTGGGACGATTGAATAATCGAAAATATTTTAGATACTTAAAAAAATATTTTTAAATGGCATAAATTTGTAAGAAGACCTTATTTAAATTCAGTTTTTTTCGTCTTATGCTTTTTTACCACAAATTTTCCCGATAAAAGCAAACATAAATAATTAAGCATTAAATAATGTCAACAGCGATGCCGTCAATGCCACAGCGACGCTCACAGCCAATCGCATTTTCAGGCATTTCCTTCGGCCACTGATTGGACCCGTTGTTTCTGGACAATTCAACTCAAAGTCGAAATAGTTTTCGCTTTTAAAACTCTTGTAGTTTTCATAATATTTAGAAATGATGGATGGGAATGACGCCAATCAAGATTTGGGTGCGACGTTTCTCTCTTCAGATTCTCAATTATTTGTACAATCTGATGGCGATGGTAAAACGAGGGAAAATTTTCTCTATGTTATTCAATGTGATGACATTATTTTACTTATCCATCAAAAGGAGAAAACAGCATGGGAGGAGACAATGCAGATGATTCCGGTGATGGAGATGGAAGTGATCATTCAAATCCCATGTTAAGGGAGCAGGATAGATTCCTCCCAATTGCCAATGTTGCTCGTATTATGAAGAAAACAATCCCACGCACAGGAAAGGTAAACAAAAACAAATACTGTTTTGGAAATCAGCTGCTAAAATCATTTTGCTTTTCTCTTACAAATAAGATATAACCATGGTAACTTAAACCTTGTTCCTCACAGATTGCCAAAGATGCCAGGGAATGTGTTCAAGAATGTGTTTCTGAATTCATCAGTTTCATCACCAGTGAAGCAAGTGAGCGTTGCCACCAGGAGAAGAGGAAGACCATCAATGGAGAGGATATTCTTTTTGCAATGTCAACCTTGGGCTTTGATAACTATGCAGAGCCACTCAAGAATTACCTCCAAAAGTATCGTGAATCAATTAAAGGGGAAAGGACTGCTGGAGCTGATGGATTTGATGAAGGAACTGAAGAATATGGTAGTACTAGTAGCCACTTATTTTTGTTTGATAAATGTAATTGTCAACTTTGTTTACTTTTAGGTGATGCAGGTTCTTCAAGCCATACCGTCAACGTCTTGACCGCAGACGGGCAACTCAGTAACCAACAGGGTAACGTGATCTACACTACCTATCCAGGCACCCAAATTACACAATTTCAACTAGGATAAGACTCAAATGTGAAATTAAAAAATACAAAGTTTTCTGAAAAAATTATTCATTATGTATTTATATACACACGACATTGACAAATACACGAGTGTCCAATGAAATCGATCGCAATTACTTAAGTGAAAAGGACAAAAAGAAACAACAAAAAAACCTTACAGAATAGTTATAAAAGGAAAACACGTCGGAAATAAGGAGATCACCGCCACGTTTAAACAACTGTAGGGGATAGGGGGGTCCAGTAAGGGACGAGTAATTGGAAAAAAGGCACGAACATAAAAAGAAAGAAAAAAAATGTTTTCATATTGGCCAATAATGTGGTGGGGCGCGAGGTATTAACTCGTCAAGTACAGCAAGAAATATCTAAATGGGAGCGTTTAAACACAGCACATGCATCATCATCGACTCTGGTCCCTGGTTGGTTTGAATCCGCCGTTTGTCAGGTACCTGCAGAACACCAAAAAACTTTTCCTTCCTCACCTCGACACAGAAAGAGAAACAAATGTGATTGGAAGAGAACGGAGCAAACAATCTTGATGAAACATCTAAACAGAAATAGCTGCAAAATCAGTGTGAGGTTCTCATACAAAAAAGAAGAATTTGAAGAGGTAGGCATAATTGATTTTTTTTTTGTTTGTTTCGGATAAATCCCGGCGGATTGAGATAAGATGAGGATGAAGAAGTTAAGACGGGACGTGATGGAACACAGACGAAAACTAAATACGAAACAAGTTTCACATAGTATCCATTCGTGGATCGCCAATGATGATGAGCTCATTGCCCGATGTTTGAAACTTCGGCAAGCTATAATACACTTTCTGTGGCTGGGTTTTGGCAGCACCAGACTGTGGGACGGACGGCCTTCGGCCCGTAATAGGTGGAGCCAAACGAGACACAATGCTGACACCAATATTGAGCTGCTCCTTGTTGTTGCCATTGGACTTGTTGTCATCCAAAGGCGGACTGGGCTCGGGTGGTGTGACTCGAGCAAGTGGAGATGGGCACTCGACTTCTTCCTCGGGACCCTCACCTTCGTCTTCAGATTCTGTACTGGCCCCACCAATTGATTCCATCTTCATCTCACCACGTTCCAGCATTTCGAGAGCATCTAATATTTTTACATATACAAAGAGTAATTAATACATTGTCACATTAGAGAAAATAACAGCAATCGTATACCTGGATAGGCCATGGCACGTTTAATGGCGGATGGGTCTTTACGTGACCATTTGAGCACTTCTTCGTCCATTTTTGTTGCCTTAGCAGGGCTTAATGTCCACAAGCATCCTTTAAAAAAAATCAACACACATTTCATTATCTGTTTTCAATTTGTTATTGGAAAAAGTAAAACTTACCCTTGCGGGTGGAAGAACTATTAGTCGGAGTAGATGCCACAGTGCCATTAGGATTAGTAGCACCAATCTTTTCCACCTTTTCAAAGCACTTGTTCAAGCTTAAATTGTGGCGGACAGAATTCTTCCAGCCAGCTGGAGCCGTCCGAAAATATGGGAAGTGCTCACTAGAAATAAAATTTAAACATTAAAACTAATTGTATAATTTATCGTAAAATATTAAAACATACCACATAAAACGATAGATTTCAGACACAGGTAAGCAGCCAGTTCGGCTATTTTTGAGCGCAAGAGCGATAAGACAAGAGTACGAATATGCAGGCTTAGGGAATCCGCTGCCATTGTTTCCGCCAATACTTCCGGAATCGTTCATCACAGACGAGCCATGTTGGTTGTTCGCTATGGACTTGGCGATTCGGGTCGGCAAGTTGATAGGTGAACCCTGTGGAGCCGGACTAGCCGGCATCGGAGAAGGAACATTGACAGTCGAGGGTGCCGTAGATACGACCGGCCTCTGGAGCAAGGATGACCAGCCACTGCTAAGACTGCTTGCAGAACTACTGACAGGTAAGACTGATAAGGGGTTGACTACCACATCTGTTGAATCAGAGTCCATGGCTGCTGTCACACTGCACCCATGACTTAGACTTGAGTCAATCTAAAAAGCAGTGGCAGCAAGTTAATACATGCAATAATAATGCTAATTGACAGGTTTATATAACTTACACTCATGTCTGATGGTGCCCAACCACTGAGGCCCAAGGAAGGTCCAATGAGTGTTGGCGGAAAAGAAATTGCTGACTCTCCATCTGAATCAAGAGAACCCACTTCCACTTCAAGCCTTTCCAACCGCTCAATTCTTTCAAGATCAGCTTCCATTCTCACAAGTTGGTCAAGCTTATCCAGATCTAAACCACCAAAGGAGTTGAGCTCTGGGAAACTAAATCCCAAACTGCAGTCCATCAAGTCATTTTTGCCATCAAAATCACAGAAATCTGGCAGAGCCAATGGATCATGCATGGCTGAGTAGGTAAAAGATGTTGAAGTTAGGCTAGGAAGTCCACTGTTGGAATACATGTCCATATCAAGACCAGTCTTTTTCCAATAGATATCACCTATAATAATAATAATTGAAACAACACAATTAGACACAGTACAGAGTTTCACAGTTTCCAACAAAATATTTTCTTTTGTCAAAAGCAATTGACGGAGATTCAAACATTGAAGGCTATGTCCTTGAGTACCGCGCAAATCAAGGGCACGTTTTACGCTGTTACTACTACTACTACTACACAAGGGAGAGCCTATCTCTTTGACAAGAAAAAAAAAAAGTACGTAGTCAGGGGGAGCCGGGGCGGGAACAGACGAAAAACGAGGGACCGTCGACTCTTTAAATCAAAAGACAAGACAATTTCAACAAAAAAAGTAAAATTAATCGAGAGAAGTCTAATAAAACAAGATTACCAGAATAAGAAAATATCTATAAAATTAATGAAATTGTCATATTTCAGTGACAAAATTGAAGGTAAACATGAGGTAGCGCGCGAAAGGTGGTGCCCAGAGGAAATGAGGAGGAGAAAAGAAAGATGGAGGGTCGATCGCTAACTTAGTGCGCGCGACGGAATCAAAAAACCGAGCCCGCCCAGTACGGCATTTTCCCGCGCCACTCTTTCTCGATTAAAAATACATGAAATTTACACTAACAGTGACTAAATCAGGTACCATTCGACGCAAAATTTCATTAACTTACTGTTTGTCACGTTGTTGTCTTCAATCGGCGGGCAAATGACCGAAATCCAAACGAAAAACTGTAGTTACAATTTTGAGTTTCGGTTTGGCCCACACCGCACACACTTCTACTACATACACACACACAGAAACTTCACCAACGGTCGTCCTTGTGGGGCGCTCGCTAGAGGGCGCATGTGCAATAGGGGTAGGGGAAAAAACGACCGTTGAGAGGGGGAAACCTGGTGGCAACAACGTACAACGAACAAAGACTTCCCCATCCCCCTTTCAAAATGTTTAAAGTCTGTGAAAGCTTCGTTGTGATTGGCCGATTTCAGGGCCCGCCAGCCATCGCGTCACGTTTCTCTTTTATTTTATTTTTTCCTTCCTTCATCATCCGCCATCTTTTTCTCTCCCCCTTCTTTTTTTTTCTTCTTCTCCTTGAAAAATAAAAAACATCTTTGTGTGTCGCTTTCGAATTATTTATCATGTCTCTTTCGACCCTTTTTTTCTTTCTTTAACCCTATTTTCCCCCTCCCTGCTTCACCAAAGACAGAATTAACTTTTGAAATCCTTCCCCTTTTAAACACCAAGCGCGCCATGACTTCTGCTTTTTTTAAAAAGTCAGATGCTGCTGCTGTGTGATTGCAATCTCGATTTTTTAAGCAGACACATTCGGATAAATATCAAAAACCTCTCTCAAATCAGACTTAACAAAAAGACAATGGAAAATAAGAATGTTGTTCTTCTCGCAGCTCAAACCTACTCGAGACAAGAAGAGGAACCCATGAATATTCTTGAAACAAAGGAATGTTTTCCCACTTTTTGTGGCTTTGAATTTCAAGGCCAAACCGTTTGTCATAAAAAGAAACTTAATGGCTGCCTGATTTATTGAAGAATCCTAGAGCCTCGTTCTTCTCAATTTTTTATTATTTGAGACGAATCAATCCCGATATTACCATGGTTCAAACAAAATAAAAAACAAACTGTTTTCCATATATTCTTTCTTCTTCAACCGTTGTTGGCGCGCAGATACCAAGTTCGTTCCCAATCCAAGCTTAGCCCCATTTTCCCCCCTCATGTTCACCCCTCTACTGCTTATTTTACACAGTACATAACTACTAGTGTAGTTTCTCTTTAAATATTTACAGACTTGTTCTTAAGAATCACGGATGAATATCAGTACAATTAAAAATTCACAGATAGGTAACACTACTAAGTTGAGTGTTTCCACCGTGAAGGTCCATATTCTTTTTATCAGCACGAGAGTTAATATATATTATTTTATAATTCATGTAGCAGCTAGAGAGAGATCTAAAGCTAGCAAAGGGGCTCCTCCACTCGAGAAAATCAATAACATTCCATACCCCGAGGGCATAGCCGGGGGGATTTAAGAAAAATAAAAGGGGAGAACATTGACATGGTGTACCCCTGGCGGGCACAACTGGAAAAAAGAAATACTTGTTGGGAAAAAATAAGCAAACCGCACAAAAACATGAAAACATGTTGGGGAAAAATGTATAATATTTGATGTACACAAAAAAATATTCTACTGTAACAATGAATTGAAATTCAAAAGAAATAATTCATTTATAAGAATATCTGATGAAATTTTTCTTTGCAGCTTTGTTGATGAACATCTTTTCAAATATGTAAAAAATTTGAATTCAAGATCAACAACTTTCAAAGAATGTGGGTAAAATATCTTGCCAAAAATCTCAAACCTGTCTTAGAAGTTCTATGGATCTTTCTAGTTTTTCAAGTGCAAAAAGAACTAACACAACTATTTAACAATATAATGAGAACTTAATGTTAGACTTGTACTAATTGAAACTAGGGTCCAGGTTTTTAAATAAAACTTCAAACCTATCTTGATGACAACTTGTTTGTAGCTAAGCCAGCTATGCAATATTATATCTGTAACATAGGATAGGAGCAAATCTTAATTAAGGAAATAATGACAAAAGTGTGATTTGACATTAAATGCAACAGAACTTCCTGGAATGAATACAGGAATATGTGGGACACTAAATTGACACCAAAGCTATTAAGAAAATTGACTACATTAGATGTCATGAAACTAGTTGTTAAATACTGTCATTATTAAAACCATTTAAAAATGATGAATGCAAGTATTCTTAATACCTCATCACTTTAACAGATATAACATGTAGAATTCAATTAAGAAATCACATTATAAATCTACCAAACCCAGGGGTTGAATGCACAAGTCCTGAAAAAAAAAATTATTATTACATAACACTATTACCCAGTATACAAGCTTAAATAACACGTTGGCGTTATTATAGAGATGATCACCAAATAGAGCAAATAACCACGTGAGGCCTTGGTTGACAGCTACAGTCATTCTATGAAATAAGAAAAAAATTATTAGCAGCACATAAGACTAGATAACACTTCAGAAATATCTCAGCTCTCTATCTTCTATCTTGTTATAAAACGTAAAATGCTGTTCTAAGAGCATTCAATGCTGTTGTTTACTTGTCGTTAGGCGCTCCACTCCCCCCAGCTAATAAAATGAAATAGAATTCACGACGTCACAAACGCCATCTATCAAACTAAAATAAAGTTGTTTACTCAAACGAGGCAAAAAACCTTTTTTAAAAAAAGAAATGTTGCGATAATGGGCTGAAATTCGAACGAATCTGCATCGCATTACTAATAAAGCTAATATTTCATAAACCAAATTTTACATGATTTTTCATACGGGAGAAAATTGAGCCGAAACTGTTTGGATTAGTTGGATTTGAAATTCGACAACATTCGACAATGTCGGGAAAGTATTGATCGGTTGATGTTTTCACGCACCCAGGAGAAGTCGGAAGAAAACAAATAATATTGCCTAGTGATGGAAGTCTTTAATCATCGTGTGTTGACTCAATTCATATTAATTATTTATGCCATATTTCTGTTGATTCATTCAAGCATTCAAGACTCGACCAAATCTGCAACTAACATCCCGCGGTACTCGTTCAAAGAATATTCTTACGTCGCACTACCTAAATACGTGAGTCATTTTTCCTGCACAATACTGGAACTTGACAAAATGTTTCACAATATGAATGGATCTATCGTTTTGACAGGAAACTTACTTTCAAGAATTCCAGTCTGCGTGTAAACAGAACCCGTCGTGCCAGCTTTTAGAAGGTGTTGATCGTCTTAACTGCATTCGTGAATGCATCTCTCCTTCCTGCTACATTGAACTCTACCAAGGTGACAAGGTATGCAGCTACCGGGCGTTGAATAGCTTTGAGATTTGTCTGACGTTTTGATTTCTTGTTTGACAGCTGGAAGTTGGCGAGATTGACGTTCGATTTGAATCATTTAAAGGATGTTTCATCCAACGCGGAATACGACGTGGTTGACACTATACAAACCAATCACACTTGGACCAATTATTAACACCCAAGTTGCAATGACAAGAATAAATCGTCCAATAGTCAACTTCGTCTTTGCTGAGTTTTTTGCAATCCGGAGACGGACAAACAACCACCCTGCACGTTTACGAATATGAACGAGGTCATCGCTTCAAGAAGAGATTTTACCATCCTAACCCAAACAAGGCAGAGGGCTTTGAGTACGTGCAAGGCCGCACGTAGACCCTAGTGAAACTAGAAATTATTTGAAATCGCCAGGATAAAAATAACACGCAAAATCTTTTTTGAAATGAGATAATTAAGTTACATGACTATAAGATGTGTACATGAGCAATTAAGGACCACAATATAAACTTTGCTTCATATTATTGAGATCTAGATTGTTTTTGAACATAATACGCCAAAAAAACAGGAATGGAGTAAATTAATGAGTTCCTAGCCCGCCACTTTCATACGAATATTTACAGTTATCTGTTGGTTCGGTTAATACTCTGTGGATTGATTGCTATAGGCAAGTGAAAATGTCAAAGAATCGTTTTCTCCTATGTCATATTTTTAAAACGACGTCGTATTGGACACTTTTGACCTTAAAATTAACCTTTTCTCTAGCATCATGACTGAGCACTTTCGGCTAGGAAAATGACCCAAATCATAGACAAGTTTTTCGTCTGTATAAGAACGAACAGATAGGATATGTTATAAAAGCCGTGCAATAGCCCCCTCAGATGATTCAGTCAGTGTTGATCATTCCCACCGAAAGGGTTTATCATTTGTTTTCCCATTAGCAATTTAAACCAATCAGTAAGTTTACAATATTTAATTAAATCTAAAGAAAATGCCAGCAACCGAACTTTCGCCCGTAAATCACCCCGATACCCCTAATCGAATGTACATGGACGATCCCGAAATTGAATGGCGGACTACTAAACCTGTTTATGATTTTGTCAATGCTAAATATTTGGCAGAAAGGAGTAAATTTCATAAGGCAGATTCCCTCGAAAAACTAGTAGAAAATCTAGTCAAAACTTGGGAAATGGAGAGTACGCACAAAATCAAAGTGAAAGTAGGAAGAACGTTTCAAAAATTTCTGGTTTTAAACGACTTTTTAAAAAATTAATTATGACTTAAGGATTGGGGTACCGTTAATTCCGAACGTTACATCTTCCGGACGAACGGTGGAGCTCCCAAGGATCTGGAAAGCAACATTTTGAACGGAAATTATAATATGATGTTGGACAATTCACCATTGTTTGATGTTTCCAAAGAAACCAATGAGTCTTCACATACTCTTTTCAAACAATGCTTTCCTGATGGCTTTGCTTGGGAACTATTGGAGCTTCAGTCAGGTCCAATACAGATTTATTTCAGTCTCCTGATTTGAACTGAAAAAAGCTGGTCAAAAGTTTTAAATACAATAACCAATAAGGATTTTATTTGTCGCAGGCCCCCCGAAGGTGTCATTTACTTGGCGACATTGGGCTCATTGGACTGGCCCTTATCGCAACAACCAGCCCACTGGAGAGCTTATGGAGTTGTTCGGATCATCTGTGGTAGAAGTCGACGAAAACCTCAAAATTGTTGACCTCCAAGTCTTTTTTGATCCCCATCCAATGCTGGGCCGTTTGATGAAACGCACAGATGCCGAAACTGCTGATCCAGCAGGTGACGGACCGTCAAGGTGCCCCTTTCAACATTAAAATCTCCAAATGCTCAAGAGGATATGGCTTCCGTCTGATTTGTACTGCAAAGCTTTAAAAGATTTTAAACCGCATTTACATGACTACTGTTTTGTTGAATAGTTTATATTCTGGTTATTCTACTGATTGCCGGCTGTAAAATTCATATTGTAATGTGACGAATGATTGGTACAAAAAACACCAAACCAGTATCAAATCAGTGTGGGATATTTTGCGCTTGGTGGTCTAGAATATGGTTCAAACTATGCTTTATCGCCAGTTTAATATACAACCCAAACAATGAGTAATGTATATCAATCAGCGTTTCTAAGAAATCGGTAAAACTGGTTCAATCTGCTCAAAATAAAATTTTTAACTCGTGTTGCCACTCGAGATACTGACGATATGAATACGGTAAACCGTAAACGCTAACTAATTTAACCTAAAATTATTTATGAATAACTCACATGATTTGCCATGCAGTTATTGGCCAATTATTCCTTTAATGATAATAACCATGGGCATTAATAGCGATGAAAAGATATTTTAGTCTATACGAAAAGCGGAAAGCCGGAAACTCGCAAATAAACAAATCCCAGTAAAATATAACAAAGAGAATTGGCAATGCAGCACTGAAAATAGTCTACGTCAAAATAAGTCCCGAGGTTCTCGTTTTTCCTGTTCTTTGGCGCAACTTGTGGATTTATAATTCTTTTTAAGTGGCAAAGTTTTATTCCTGATGGAAATATTTGATTAATTGGAAGTCATTCGTAATTAATAGAATGGCGGCTTTGAAAACGCTGCATCGTAATGTTCCTTATTTGAAACAGCAACTCTACGCCCTACTCGGAAACACGAGTTCGTCTGTCAAAATTGTCTGTCTGATGGTCTTTATAGGTTATTTCATTTCATACTATGAACCAGCCGTTCTTTTCCTTACCGTCACGCCAGGATATGTCTTTCCTCCTGGTTTCCGAATCTGGACCATCTTTACACATTGCTTTGTAGAGTTTCATTTCTGGGAGGTCTGTGTTGATGTTGTTACGCTTGGGTTGTGTGGTAAATTGATTGAGCCTCTATGGGGCAAGATGGAAATGCTGACCTTCTTCACGCTGATCAACACCTCTGTGGCCTTTTTCGGGGTCTTCTTCTACCTTGCCATCTACATGTCAACGTTCAACACAGATGTCCTTTTTGAAGTTCACATTCATGGTCTTTCTGGATACATAGCTGCAGTTTCTGTTGCTGTAAAACAGATGGTATTAAATGAAGCAAACAATGTCATAGATCATTAAATTACTAAACCTTGTTTTGTATTTAGATGCCTGATCATGTTGTAGTCAGAACTCCGTTGGGAAAGATGACCAATCGCAATGTCCCACTCTGTGTTTCCCTCTTGTCCATCATCCTTTACTTAGTTGGCTTGCTGGAAGGAGCATACCCCACTATGTATACTACTGGAGTGGTCATTGGGTGGTTGTACCTAAGATTTTATCAAAGACATAGCAATGGCACAAGAGGTGATATGGCAGATAATTTCACTTTTGCAAGGTAATAGTATGAAGTTTTACCATATATGTTCTTTCAGTGCAGCTTATTGACATCTCATCATTTGTTTTTTAACAGTTTTTTTCCAACAGTCTTGCAACCCCCAATTGAAATTTGCTCCAAATTTGTGTACAATCTGCTAGTTGGGATAAAAGTTTGCCGGAAACCTGTAAGGAAATACGACGTGGGTGCACCCACAGCGATAACGATTAGTCTTCCTGGAACTGATACACATGATGCTGAACGTCGAAGGTATTACAAACTTTTTTTTTTCTATAATAAAATTTGTCTAACTGCTGTAAATTTATTCAGGCAAATCGCTTTAAAAGCTTTAAGTGAACGACTGAGTCAGCAAGCAGATTCAGGATCGTCGTGGCCTAGTTTGGACGACGATTCCCGGCCAAAGACGGAAGTTCAGGCTGGAGATCAATCGACTCCAGTCTCGAATCCGGTCGAACCTCTCACTGTTGCTGTTGAAATAGATCCATCCACTCCTAAGCCAAGCATAGCTTAGTATACTGAATTCGTCCAATATTTCTTGTAAATACTGTCCGGTTTTTTTTTTTCTCCTCTTCAGTCCACATCCCTGGATTGTCTTTTAATTATGACAAAAAGTAACTGCAACAGATATAGTTATGTCAGTGTCATTGTATTACAATTTTTTTTTTACATTGACAGTGTAAAGAGGAGTTTTTACGATTCATTTTAACATTTTTTGGCTAAGGATTGATGTTGTTTGTCCGTTGCTCTTCTCGTTGGTTGTGGACATCGTTTCTTTCTTTCCCCACTATTTCACCGATAGAAGGATTGATTGGTGGATGTACTCCACTGATTGCTTGCGTACGATTGATTGCCAACATCGTACTGATGTTGTGGCTGTTGAGGCGGAGGCGGCGGCGGTGGAGGAGGCGGAGGGGCAGGTTGCTGATAGTTTGTGTAGTAACTAGGCGTCGAGTTGTAATGGCCAGTTTGTGAACTATAAGAGTAACTGTATCCGGCACTCGTGGGCGGTGCTATACTGTTGTAGTAACTTCCCGCATTCCCGCTGTTGCTGCTCGACAAACCCGTCGTGGGATCTTGAATGTGCACAGACACCAAGTTAGAACGACTGTGCAATAGAGGCATGTGCTGAGAACCACGAGAGCTGGACAGAGGGACGGTGCTGATTTTTTGCGGCTCCTTCTCCATCGGTAGGCGAAGATGTCGATGATTTATGTGGGCTTGTAAATCGCGTTGCGATAGATAAGTTCGGCGACAGCCATCATTTCCGTAACGCGATCCACCATGTGTGCACATAAACACTTGACCAAGGCTAGTCTGTTCCACTCGAGCCACTCTTTCGCGACACCTGGGACAGGGTTGATGCTCTTCTTGCTTTCCACAACCTAGGCAAAACACATGTTTGCAGGGAATCTATTACAGATATTAGATTAATATTTATTTATTTAGATTATTTTTTTTAATTTATATTAAACTTACAAGGCGACCATAGATGAGAATAGGTTTCAAACACTTGTCACAGCAGTGAATCATTGGATTGAGAACCTTTTCTCCAATTAAATTCACTGGCAAGTTCCAGGTCAGGTGGAGCATAGGTTCCGGAGGTCCTCTATTTATAGTTGTGAAAGTAGGTGCCTGCAGCTGGGATATGTCAGCCTCCAAATCAACTAGAAAAGATTGTGTTATAATCACTGACTAAAATGAACTGAAACATGTACAGTCGTTTTGAAACATACATTCCGGGTGTTTGATAATGAGTTCAGGACTGCAAGCCACAGGTTTCTCATTTTCGGTATCAACAATTTTGTTTGGAGATGCCTGCTCTTCACCTTCAGATTCTTCATCATCGCTGAGTATGAGCTACAAGAAGAAAACATGACAAAGATAATTGAAAGAATGAACACAACCATCCAAAATGAGTTTTTGGAGAAAATTTCTTGATTGCAAAGCAAAGTATTAATACCTTGACTGCTCGTTTTCCCCGGCCTCTGCCCCTCGACCGGCCTCGACTTGACGCCGTAGTGGCTGTCCCACGGCCTCTACCACGGCTTTTACTTCCTTTCTTAGTTGGTGAACTATCAGAATCCATTGTTACACAAAAACAACACAACAGTCACTATCAATAGAAAGCAAAACAATTAAAAAAAAAGGTCGCACGCAGTTGACAAAATAAGAAACGTCATGTGAAATGTATACAGCGATGCGTATTGCTCAGCCATGCTGAGGATGCGCTAGCATCCAACAATTCCGCGCTTCCAAACTTTCCACGAGATTCTCTCTACTAAAATTCTTTTCTTAATTTTCCCTTTTTTTTCAATTTCTAAAGTATGCAGCGAGTGCAGCACTGCTAGTGATGGATGATCGTGTGTCATAGCATCAACACATTTGCGATCAGTTACAAAATTCTGACGTTTCAATACTAATGTATTAAAATTTCGGTTAGAAAGTGCTTGTGCACAGCGATTCGAGAATTTATTTTCGCCTTTTTTTTTTACAGGATTAAACTAGAAAAGGTGATAAAAAATGACGCCAACCTTTCGCGATCGTAATCCATCATCTGAAATTTTGCCGTTTATATTTTCTTTCAAATTTTATTTTTTCGTGAATAATCACGTGCTAGACATTAAAAAAAAGGGCTGCGCGAAAGAATGTCGTCAATTGGATTTATTGTAATTCCCCGACTCTCTTTGTGCTTGACAACTGAATAGGATCACTATATTATATTGAATACGCCAAGGAATGAGAGCCTCATCTCACGGGCAAATAGAAAATTGCCGTTTCATACTCAATAAGAGTCGAAAATTTACGAGTGAAGCTCACGCGGTTAATGGCCATCGTGTGTGTAGAGCTGGGGAAAAAAAAGGGCCCAACCATTACAATAAGTGCCTTTCTCTGAATTCCTTCCATCTTGTATATATATTTTCAGGGTTTATTGTGTAATAATTCCCTCTGCTGGCTAAGATGATCGATCCGTAACAGTTTCGATGAAATCACACGCGCGTCGTGTTTCTTTCAAACCCTGTCGGTTGGACAACAGAAAATGACAAGTTTCAACTCGTTCATATATGTTTTTAAAATATGGCTTCCATCCAAATGTAACGAAAATAGTTTCGCTATTTCAAAGATTCTTTTTTAAACGATTGAGAAATATGAAATCAAGAAATACAAATCTCGCGAATTTATTTTGATACTTTTCTGACACGTGAAGAGTGAAAGTCTACCATAATATTTAGCTAGTCGCTATATCCACAATCATGTGCTCTTTTGTGCGTGCTGCATATCCGGAATGTGCAAATGTATAATATTACGCAGTCTAAAAAACTTCATGCAAACGGTTTCCAACCAGGTCAAAATTTAGCTTCACAGGTATAATGGGCAATGAGCCAATAGTATATGTTTATTATTTACCGGTTTTTATACGTGTATACTATTTATTTATTTTTTGAAATATAAATCTAGATTGAGGTCTTCTCAGAATTCGAGTGTTATTGGCAATGTTTGGCGATTCACATGTGTGCAAATATTTCTCCGATGATGTGGCGTCATTTTTGTTGTTTTATTCTGCAATGAAACTAATTGTCGGTTTGGTAATTACCATAAAAGGATGACATCGTTCCTTATTCCCTTACAACCACCCAATTTTGCGTTAAACAGCATAAAAGGGAGGCACCGCATTTGGTATGGCGTGGCGAATCTCTTTTTCATTTTTTAAAAGGATAATGTTTTTTTCATTTTGTAATTTTCTTTTTTTTTTTTTGGCTCAATAACGTGTAGGTGGTCCGTGTCTCATCACGACGTTCTATACGAAATTCAGGGCAACCATTTTTTAAAAAACAAAAAATTTTATTATTTCCCTTTGGATGGGAAATATTTTTGTAAAAAATATTAACCTCTCCCTTCACTCGGATTTTAGTTGTGAGACGGATGGCTATCAGAATAAACACCAAGTCTGGCGCCACATTTTTTAGAAAAAAGAAAAGTGACGATTCACCTTTTTCCTTTGGACGAGGCGACGATGAGACTCGTCGGTTTCAACTCATCGGCATAAGAAATAGGAGACACTTTCACCTTTTTTTGCTCTTCTTTCTTTTTTTTTCCTGTTTGTCATGACAACAATTGAACGTCTATAGGATGTCAATTGAAAATAGTCTCTAACAAATTGAAAATGTTTCTGACTTTTCGTCGTTGGTGCGGATCAGCAGCGCAGCTTCCGTCATCTATATTTCATTTTCTTTTTTAAAAAGAAGAAGATTATTTATTGTATTTATTTCATTTTTTTCTCGAATTCCGGAATGATGGAGTTTTGTCTATCTCTTGTTGTCCTCCCACCTTTACTTTTTCCTGGATTATTAAAAAAAGAGAGAAGAAGAAGAAGAAGAAAATATAAAAACACCAACTGTTGGTGGTGTAGTACAAGAAGTGAGAGAGTGCACAGCACACACAGATGGAGACAAGAGAGAGAGAGAGAACGGCCCGGACCCTGACCTCAATTCCGCGCTCTGTCGACCCCCAGCCACCACCCGCCTTAGATCTTTTTCTTCTTCTTCTTCTTTTCCAGTTTATCTTTCTTTTAGTTCTCCTTTTTTTCAGAGGGGGTAATCTTTTTTCTTTATAACAAAGTTAGGAATTCATTTGTTTTGTTTTGTTTATTTTCTATTCGACGTAGAAATGATAAATGATTCGTCAGTTGTGCTACCGCAAAATTCCTCCGATCAATTGAAATATTTCCATCTAGATCAAATAAATAAATTAACTTTTTTTTTGTTTATTTACATTTGGAAATTAGCGGCAGATAAGAGAGAATATGATTGGCGAAAAAAAAAAATGTATATTCATTTCTTGATTTGTGAAATTTTTATCGATGAGTTATTCAAATGGACACTCTAAAACTAAGCTAACTTATAGGTGAAGGGATCAAGCTCATTTTTCGGTCGCGGGTTAGATAGTTTGTGTATCGTATCGAAAGTGGGTCGCCATTTGATATTACCCGTTGACACTTGATGCAGTTCACTCTTTCTGGAATTGTATTATAAATTTAAAAAAAAAAACAATTTGCTCTCATTTCATTGTACACATTTAAAAAAATAAATACAAACTATATAATAATTTACAAATTTGACAAAGGTCATTCGTCCAATTGAAATTCGAGCTCTAAATTTTACAAAAAAAAAAAAATACAACTTCCAACAATTCAAATCAGCGTATTACAAAATTAGAGTCAAGGAGTTTTTGCTCTCAATTATAAAAAATAGTTTCCAATCAAATCTAAATGGCTCTATACCGGTTATATTTTACAATAACGCACATCATCAGTTCATCGCACCTTATATTGGCCGCTTTTTTCCCCCAACAGTTTAATCTACCACCTTCTGGATGGAGACTATATCAATCGTCACGATGTGCTATTGGAATTCCCAACATCACCTGTTGCTGATATTCTCTTTATTTCTCTGCATAATACAAAAAAGTTGGACGGGGGGATACCTTTCTCGATCTCAAGAGTCTCTGCCAAAATGTAATGCAGTACGCGACTCCACCTACCTGGACCACGCCCAATTTGCCTTGCGTGTACCGTGTGCATAATTGGGGGCTCGAAAAAAGTTTTCCATTTTGTGGCATTGATTGGGCACTGATTATATCCGACCACCCCCACACAGACAATTTAACCCAGCCGCCCAAATGTGTTTCTCTCTTCTTTTTTTGTTGACTGATGTGTCTACTAAGAAAAGTCAAACTTATATATGTATTATACGCAGCTCTTTAATTTTCATTGAGAGAAGGGGAAAACCTTGACAAGAAGACCGCGAAAATTCTTCTCTATACCATCAGCAGCAAATCAACCGACAGATCGTTTCTCTCTGATTGTTGTATAGTGTACATCTTGTTATTTCTCTCTTTTTTAAAACGAAAACGAAAGAAAGAAGAAGTAGACAAGGCCATAGGTCACAGTAAACAGGGTCTTTGATGCTGGCGCGTCGATATCATACGCTTTTAAAAAAGAGATAACATTTTTCGGTTCTAGTTGTCGACCGATTTTTTTTATGGTTTTCTTCTGGGTCCCATTTATTTCTGTTTGTTTGTACTTGACGTGGATACTTTACTTGGCTGCCAGTAGAGAGACACGCCTTGACCTTGTCGGGTTTTTTTTTTTTTCCTTTTGCCCATTCCATCAACACTTTTGTTTTGAATCAAAATTCGTTGTTTGGATATTTGATTTGATTTCATCCAATTTTCGGTTGTTTTTGTTTGAGCAACACCCGCCGAGCAGGATCTCTCGTTTTCTCATCATCACGACCTAGAAAACACTACAAGGAGAGATACTTCATATAACAAAAAGGATCAACCTGTTGGGTAAGCAAATAACCGCCATCGAATTGACGTCATCATCCTTGGGAAATCTGCTGAAATGGGTGAATTTTTGGTCGGATGTGTCAAAAAGTTCAAAGTTCTCGCAATGTACGTGTGGGCGTGTGACTCGACAATAGAACCCCAACAAATCAGCTGACGCAATTTCGAATTTAAGACAAGCAACAACAATGTCGCGCGCAATTTGAAAAAGGGATAACTATAGCAAATGAACGATAAATCATCCGTTCGCATAATAGACATTAGACAGGAGCATCACGTATAACAGAAGCCACTATAAAATATAAGAGAAGCCGTTCGTCATCATTAGCGATGGTGTGCTCCTTGTTCTCCAATAATGTAGAATCGAATCATTCAAAATTGAGGTGCTGAGATTATAGATTGTAAATTATTACTAGTAATAGAGAGAGAAAGAGGAAAGTCACATCATTGACCTCATTTGCATAAGTCGATTCATAAGAAAATGGAGAGTGAGCGGAGAGATAAACTACAATTGAAAACAATCATCGAAATATTGAGAAACCAGTTTTGTTCTCTATTAATTAATATTCTGATTTTAGGCAATTGATTTTTTATAGATTTTAGCGTGTGGCCTGTATGGAAATTCAAAAATAATTGGCTTCTAGTTTATACGGCAGAGCCCATGTGGGAAAAACGTGTCATTCCAATCAAAATAAACGATCAATAAATATAGAAAAAAACAAACAAACAGATGGAATAAAAGATTTGCAAGGAATTTCTATAATATAAGTGCGGGACCAGCAGAGAATCAATTGTCGAAGGAATGTCAACAGCCTCATTCATATAAAAAGATAACAAAAAATACGATCTGATATTATTGATAAATAATTGGAACAACATTTTTTTTCTCTCTCTCTCTCTCTCTACCCCGGCTGATAATCAAAAGACAATTGAAAACTATGTGACAAACGCCTGGGACACGCCTTTATTTGACACATCCCTCCTTGACTCTTTTTTTCATTTTTTTTACAAAAATGAAAAATGCAAAAGAATAATAGACGAAATGGTCGTTGGCGTATATCTATATCTCAACGTACCTGTGTTTGCGCGTATGCCGGAGCCTTGTGCTCCTGTCAAAAAATAAAATAAAATAAAATAAAGAAAGGGAAACAACCTTGTCCGAGCGACTTCTTTCTCTCTCTCTCTCCTTTTCTCAGCAATCTCTGCTGCTGCTGACTGCTGCTGTATAGGTGTATACCGCATAGACCGCCCTGGCGCTTTATAGAGCTAAAGAAAGAGAGAGATAATCCCGCAGCCGTCAGTCAACCGTCGAACGCTGTCGGGCACAGCCGCATTGGCTATTTACTGGCTGTATAGAAGACTATTAGATTTAATATATATATTATTCCATGTTTCGCTTGTTGTTTGTTGTTGGCGTGTGATTTACTTGTTTCATTTCAAGTGGCCGAGTCTTTTCTCATGTCGTTTTGAAAATAACTCAAGTAGCAAAACGAGAAAAGTGCTGTCAACATGTCGCCAATTCAAACGCAATCGATTTGAAATTGGCGCCACATTTTTTTGAAAAAAAAAAAAAAAAAAGAATCAAACGACAAGAAATTATTCGGCAAAGTGATTTGAGACTCTCCGTTGTAAAGAAGAAGAAAAAAAAAGGGAAAAATTTCTTTTTGTTGTTGTTGTTGTTTTCAAACCGGAAAAATTAACATCTGAAAAAAACCGGTGATGGATTGTAACCGTTGCTGCAGTCGGTTAATGTCTCCATTGGCTAACGGTAAGTTAGAGTCCAATCTGTTTATTTGTTTATTTGATTATCGGCCTTGTCGCCGCCAGAAATGCAATATGCAAAACAGCAGCATACTGTACACCCAATGAATAGTATTGAAACAAAAAAACCAGTCTATCTCCAACATTAAATTGGATTTTTTGAAATTCGTCATCTATTAAAAACCACTCGAGAGATCAATATCAAAATGTTTGTTCTGCCTCTAAATTTCAACATGCCCAGCATAGAAATAAGTGAGACGTTTTAAATGAATCGCATTCAATCCTTTCTCTATTCACCGTATGTATACAAAAAAGTTGTAATCGCTACCGGCTTTTAAATCAAATTATGATTTCTAGGTTAAAGCAATTGTCAAATTTCCTTTTTGGCATATATTAACGCAGTTGTTTGTCGATGGCATTGAAAATGTTGAGTGCTGCTGCTGGCCTGTCTCCTGACTAGCGGTCTAGTTGGTCGTTTCTAAGGTTATTCGCATATCTTGCGGTCGAATCATTCGATACACATGTCTATATAATAAGTGATCTATAGTCTCGATAATGGCCCCCCGTCCACTCATGTAATAGAGAGCCGAAACGGCTGTTTTAAATAGTGAGCGGTTCTTTTTTTTTTTTTTCAAATTCAAGGCTTGTAGATATACAAGAAAATCTCGTTCTCCTCGGCCCCCTATTGACCGCCACCACCGCCGCCTTTACTTTTCAATGCCTTTTTATTTGAAACGTATCACCTTCTTTCATATTCCTTCTTTCATATCACCTCCTCTTTGTTTTTGTTTTCATCCGTTCGTGTGTGTGTCCCAGATGAGCTCTCTACTATTCAGGGTATTGAAAAACGCGGCTAACTCGTTTCGCTAGGTTGGAATAATCGCCAAAAACGAACGATCTATCCTTGAAAACGAATTAAAACAAAAAAAAAACAAATGTGTTGGCTGATTCATTGGCTGCATGTGACGGACCTTATGTATGTGTACAATACATGGACAAGAAAAATTTCGCCAGAATTTCTCGATAAGATGTGAAGCGGGCCACCTTGTCCGACATGCAGTCTGCGACGCTAACGGAATCGCTGATCGAGAGCCGATAGTAATAACAATAATAATAATAATAAAACTATACAAGACACAAAACTGCCAAAAATATGAAAGACTACTACTACCGTATGGATAACATTATAGAATTCAAACATTCCAACGACCTTGTTTGCGAATACCATGAAAACAATGCGGCTTGGCTGCCCCGACGGCCGTTCCCGTCAAGCCGATCAATCACCACATCATTTCAAATATTAGGCGATGAATGATTGGAATAAATAACACCAAATTTGTTTGATCAAAGTAAAGACCCTGCAGGTAAAGGACTTGTATATAGTCGGCCAACTATAAAAGAAAAAGTGAGAGGATAGTTGCATATGCATTTCAGATGACCATGTATAATATAAAATATATTACACACACTGTATGTGTGCATAATTGTATAGACAACATCAACAAACATCCGTAGGCTTATTGTATCATTGACGTTATATCATCTGATATAGAGAAAAAGCTCGTCCATACAACCTTTTTTTTGTTTGTTTTTCCTCTCTCTTTTTTCTTCTTTTCACTTTAACCGATTTCATAATAAAAGAAAGAAAACGGTTGGAATTTTCAAGTGAAAGGATAGATTTTACATGTTATGACATTATATCATCCAAAAAACCAGAGTTATTATCTCAAACCGTTTCTCTCTCACTCTGGGCTAGAAAAATGAATGAACGAATTTCTTGAAAAAAACAAAACAAAAAAGTGACTCAGCAAACGACCGCGCCCAGTTTTTACCTTGTTCCTGTCTCGCAGGAATAAAAAAAAACGAATTTCAATCCCGTTGTGCTATTCGATTTCGTTGAAGAGAGAAAAGAGAGAGAGAGAGATGAAGAATGACTATAAAATAAGAGAGCTAGCGCTAGAGACTTTTTCAGGATTTCTGGAAAACCGGTAGCTATAAAAGTATCTAAAACGTGTGTGCCATTGCTATATGGTCATATTATTATAACTTGTTATGTTCTATTGGCCTTTCTATTTATCTATAGCCGGAACGCAGCAGGGGGGGTCACCATCCAGTTATTTATTCTATTCTTTTTCTGTAAAAAAATTGATGATTGTATACATACCATCATCATCATCTCAGAGGGACCCGCATTATGAAAAACGATGGACTGACTTCTTTTGTTTCTGTGTAGAAAAGAAAATAGAGATTAGTTTTGATTATGTACGTGCACACTTTTCGAAACTGATTAAAGTAGTTCAATGAAAGGTGTACTTTAATACAAAGCACTTTGCATATACGTGACACGATACGAGCTCGCCCATGAACCAATAGCTTTTGATTTTTCCACCCCTGATGTTAAAGAGATTGAATGGACCACTCACTTCTTGTTCTTGTTGTGAAAACGATGGTCATCTTAAGAGATGGAGGACATTGCTGCAACAAAGAAACAAGAACTTTTCACTTCTTGGTGTTGCACAATTCAGCTGTTGACAAACGAAAAAAAGATCTCATCATTTTCTTGGCTTTGAAAAGATATTTATTTACGATACGTATAAATAGTGAAGACACGGAACGAATTTAAAGAGAGAGAGAGTGATTGATTGATTGTTTATTATTATTGTAAACGTCAAATCACCTTTCACTCTCATCTCTTTTCGTCGAAAAGACAGCGCGGCTCAATAAAATTAGACATTCAAACTTCTTTGGACGGCACGTCCGGGAGGTCTTTATTTCCTCATTTAGATTGTCCTATTCCCGGAAATTTCATACCACGCGATACCACGCGCATACTTGGTAATTATTTATTTTAAAAAAATCAATTAAGTAAGAAAAATAATAAATAAAAGAAACAAAAAATTTGAATATTTTAGCGCATTTCCTCCTCTCACTTTTTAAGCGTCTTCTACTTGACACATAGCCGCAAAAAAAATTGTGTATAATAAAAAAGACCTTCGTGAAATGAAATGAAGGTGAAATGTGTGCGAAAAGGGGGGGGGGGATGGAATAGCTTGTCGAATAGAGAATCTACATAGAAATGAATTTCAAGGGGAATATGATTATATGATGATGGAAAAACCTCAAGCTCCCAGCAGAGAGAGAGAGAGAGAGGCCAAGAAAGAAAAAAAAAAATTCATATCAAGGACTGTCAAGGTTAAGAGTGCCAACCAACAAGCGCTCTTTTTATAATAGTACGCAGGTTTGATGTGTAATGAAAGCAACGCTCCCGGTTGCACCTTAATGGGATGCACGACAATCATCGGAATGTCCGACACACACACACACACGAACCAACATAGTGTATGTGTGTGTGTGTTAGTATTTGAAAGTGAAGAAAAATGAAAGGACTGCAACCACAAAGAAACCAACTCCACCTCCCTTTCCAGTGCAGAAACACGAAATTTTGTTTTTCACGGTCATATCATCAATAATAAACTGGAGAGCCAAAGAATGGCGGATGTGTGGAATGGCCGCATTTTCCACGTCCACAAACCAAACAAAACAAAAAAGTGGCGAGTCTGTGAATGCGAGGAGAGAGAGAGAGACCTCCAGGTGTACGCGGGCAGTTAAAGTCTAAAAGAGCTGCTGCTTACCTTACTAATAAGGCGAGAAGGTGATATAGGCGCCAAGCGGACACACGTCGATTCACTGACGGCGTTGAATCGTCGATTTTCTAAATGAAGAAATATCACCTTCGTCGTCGTCGTCGTTCATTAGAGGTGCGTTGCATCATCATCGTCACAGGTCAGCTGTTTGTTTTGTTGATTGGCTGGAAAGAAAAAAAAATTCAAATCAATTCAAAGAGTTAGGTCATCATTTGGTTTATCACGGCGACAGAAAGGACACGACTGGTCGGCGTCGCCACGACATTGGCCGACTGCCCGTCTAGAATCTGGATTACTTCTTTTATTTTATTATTATGCAAAGTCATCTCGGCAAATAAATCCGCACGGCATAACACGGAATGAAACAAAAAAAGTCAATCGAATTCAAACTTTCCCTTAAAAAATCAAATCAAAGACATAAGAAAATGGGAAAAATATTTCGTCTTAACTTTTGATTGTAAAAAGAAAAGTAAAAGTAGAGCACCACACCATTTCCAGATTGGCCGATGTTTTTAACGGTGATTGGCTGTGGAAGAAGAAGAAGAAGAAGAAGAATAAAAACAACAAAAAAAGAACGGTATAGAAAACGAAGAAGAAGAAGAAGAAAAGTGAGCGGAATAAAATGCGTTGGCAATGGGCGTCCCGCGAATCGGGAAAAGAAAGGAATGGCGGTCACGATTCCAAGCCAAGGTCGGGGACGCGAAATAATAATAATAATATCTCTCTTTAAAAAAAAGAAAGAAAGAATCCCACGTCTTCATTATTCTATCTAGATCGCCCACGTAAAATAGAATTTTCACAAAAAATCAACTCTCGGCTGTTTTTAATAGCATCTCACGATCAAATTACGAAGCTCGTCATGAACTCGGCGTGAATTTGCGCAGTGAATTTCATTTTGTTGTTTTCGTCCCGTTTTCGAATATGGAGAATGACTCTGGCAAACCGTGGAGGAGAGAGAGAGAGAGAGAGATATTTTGGCTGTTGTGGGGGGGCTTAGTTGCTGAATGCAGTGAATGCTGCTGGCCCGTTATGTCGTCGTCGCTGCTGCTCTGTAGAGAAGAATCAGTAAAGAGAAGAGCGCCAACTATTTAGCCCCGTTTTCTCCCCATTGCGTGAACTTTCTCTCTCTCACATCCTATTACCCTGGCGCTGCTGCGAAATTGTGCAACCTTCTTTCTTTTTCTTCTTGTTCTTCTTCTTCTTCTCGGTTTGATATTTTTTCTTCTTTTTTTAAAATTTCCATTTGGCAAACTCCCTCTCCGCCCACGGAAAAAAAAAAGAAACAAACTTTTTAGCTGCCTGATGTTGTGGTGGAGGGGAGAAAAAAAAAGCCTAGCAGTCAGTTTGTGTCCTCTACTCATTACGACCACGAAATGTTTTTTTGTCGTTACACAGTCCCGCGATGGAACGTGTTGTTCTTCTTCCTACTGGCCATCCTCTTCACGGGACAAGCTCTCACGGTCGACATGCCGCAGGTATTTCAATTTCCTATTCTAATCAATAAGTATATTTCCAATTTCATTATTAACAATATTTCTTAAATCAGATTGCTGATATGGCCTCTATCGGATCTTCAGGTTTCTCGTGCGAAGGCAAAGTGATCGGTGGTTACTACGCCGATATCGCTAGCAAATGTCAAATGTTTCACGTTTGCACGCTCGGACAAGAAGGTTTTTTTTTCTTACATGAAAACAACAAAAAATTTCGAAAAAAATCATCATCTTAATCAACGATATTTTTTATCAATTTAGGAGAAATTCAAGATATCAAGTTCCTTTGCTTGGCCGGAACTGTTTTCGATCAAGAAACGAGGGTAAGTTTCGACCTTGTTACACGCACATGTTGTGGTAAACTAAGTAGAGGACTGGAGGGTTTTTTTTTTGTTGTTGACCTCAATTCATCTGATTGATTGATTTCTTTTCTTTTTTTTATGTACGTACGTATGTGTTTTCTTTCTTCACCCGTGATGATTTGTGTCGACATTAAAAATATATAAAAAATAAGGTGTGCGAGAGAGTCGACGAAGTGGACTGCGCCAACTCGGAAGCCTTTTACAATCTCAATTTGGACCTCTACGGGCAGCACGGCCTCATCCTGTAATTTCATTTTTCTATTTTCTTTGTGGGAAATTCTTTTCTATAGTGTCAATCGCTGGATGACAAGTGAGTGGCAGGATGAACACGAGAATAATAATAAACAAATCTCTTCTTTTTCTTCTTAAAAAAAAAAAAAAATGATTGACGTATAGTCAGACGGGCCGTAAAGTGCCGTCGGGAGAGGCAGGCTCTTTCACCGACGAGCAGAATCTTCAACAGACCGACACTTTCTACGATTACGACTACGATGACGTGATTACAGTCACATCAACCGTCTCGCCCACTTCGTCAACAGAAAACAGCGCAACTACGACGCAAGAACCAACTACTACCACGACGACATCAACGACAACGACGACGCAAGAGCCAACAACAACAACAACAACAACAACTACAAATAGTCCATCAACGACTACAATCGAGCCGCCAACTTCACCAATCATATCAGAATTACCGTAACGAGAATATTATTAATTATTATTTAGTTAAACTCACCTCTTTTGATGGTTTGTTTGTTTGTTTTTCAATTCTAGGTCGTTTAGCCAACCGCAAAATGAATTATCTGCTTCTTCTTCCACTCTGTCGCCTCAATTGATTCACTTCACCAGCAGTCCACTTCCGACGGAATTGCAACCAGAGCCGGAAACTGCACAACCGCGTCGGCCAAGTGAAATCGCCGAGGATGAAGATGTTTTGAGATTGTTGGGACAAATCGAGGCCGATGTTCCTCGAATTCCATTGTTCGTTAAATCATCCAGCGGAAGCCGAGGAAATAACGTCTTCGTTCCACGAGTTAGGAGAGATGCCGATGTTGTTGTCGTCGCTTCTTCAACACCGGGACCGAGAAGAAACCGGACCAGGAAACCCGGAACAGGACGTAGACCCAACAGTTCGACGACACTTCGTTACGCGTCCGAATCTCAGATACCTGCAGCGATTCCGGTCGATGATAAGGGACCCTTCACCTGCATCGGTCGCATCAACGGAGGATTCTACGCCGACGTGTCCAGTGGCTGCAGACGTTTCTACACCTGTGGAGTTGGCAAAAAGAACAGGTAATCTAATGCAACGCCTAAACTCTATTGGTGTCTAGTCGTTTGACGACTATTGAGATTGATAACGCATATCCAAAATGTCCTAAACAAACACGATTTCATTGTCAAATGCAGAGTGGTGTCGCACACTTTTACGTGTGGCACTGGGCTACTGTTTGACCAGGCCACGCTAACATGTCAGGACATTGATAAAGTGGACTGCGCCTTGTCGCCGACTTTCTTCTATCTAAATGACCCTGCTCTACGTCCAGGTATAAAAACACTTTTGACTTTCTTAAGATACGCTTTTATAGAGTTATATATAAATTAACTATAATACTGGGAATTTGTTTTGTTTTGTTTACCAACAGCCGTTACAGAACCAGTGGTCACGGACACTTTTCAATCGTTGAAAACGACCACAACACCTGCTTCTATTGAAACAACAACTACATCCTAGGATTTTAGAACAATTTAAAACAAAAAAAAATAACAAATAAATAATTAAGAAAGCATTATGTTCGTTTCACCATCATCGGATTGATTAGTCTTGTGCCATTGATTTTTACAAATATCAAGAATACATTCCTATCATATAGAATTGATGAAATCGTCTCATCTGCATTCGTCAGGTGGCATTTTTTTATTGGCAAATCACGCATCAGAATTGACCAGATCTTTGACAAATTCAAAGTAATTGTACTTGATGTCGTATTGCATATCGTACCAGTAGTTGACTGCTATGCAGCCGTGGGATTGGCGGACGTGGTGGAACCACAGTGAGGGCAGGTAGAGCATTTCACCTTTCTCGACGCGACAGCGAATCTGACGTACATTTTTGTAGTTGGGATATTTGGTCAAGTCGGGATTCAAAGGGTCGATGTCTACCCAAGGAATGGTTCCATCATCTTCCGGCACTATTTTCAAATCACCGTCGATTTCTTGGTAGCCAGCTTTGGGGTAATTGGCATAAGGTATCCAAGGCTGGTCTGTTGGTGGATGGAGAATGAAGTCTTTGTAGCCGGAAACAACACAGTACATGTTTTCATAGGGATCCTTGTGCACTGTAAATATTGGAAAAGTTGTTTGTTATTGTCAATTCAAGATTTATATTGGACTGTTTGGTTCATCACTTGATGTGATTGCCCGCTCATCTCCCATCCAGAAATTGACTGCATCTGGCTTGGTGCCAAACAATGTGGAGGCCCATTCAATTTCGTCAGCAGAGTCAGCTATCAATTCTGGAAATTCTTCTGTTAGATTAGAGTTCTGTTTTTGTATGTAGTGCACTCTGTTTACGACAGGGTTCTCCAGTGATTTCAAAAATTGCTCCATCGGGACAACCTTCTCCAGAGGCAGGACAAAGTGTCCATTTGTAACTGCATCAGCGTAACCATTTGGAGTGACAGTTACAGTGACATCCTTTGTCCCGTAAGACTGTCTGTAACAATAAATGTCAATAAGAGTTCATAAACAACAAAAATATGAATGGGAGAAATCACCTTAAGTATTCAATGTTCCATTTTGATAACGCTGGCCAGTTGTTGAAAGCATTACGGATAATCACAGGGCGATTTTGAGCCACATACTGTCTATAGAATTCCAAACAAGTAGGCAATTGTTCCAGATAGGGCACATTCGTTGTAAGATAAAACTCTAATTTAATCATCATTAGAAAAGATTTCAGGGAGGAAATGAATGCAAGGCAAACCGAAAGCTTCACTGGAGAGTTTTTCGAACGCGTTTGCTGTTGACATTTTTATGATATTGTACCATTTATACGTTCCATTTAAGGATATCACGGATCCGCCATGCTCCACAAGTCCACATTTAAAAGTAGCAGACAACCAATTTGGGAAATTGAATATTGCCAAATTGTTTTTCAATTTCTCGATCACCTTTTTTTTAATTGTGATTTTTAAAAATATTGACATACATTTGGCACTTAATTGATGAACACTATGTATAGTCTGAGTCTCTGAGATATTTAACAAATAACTATTTGGTAAATCTTTTATTTTATTTTAACATCAACGTTTGACACCGCTGTCATGTACCCGCAAAAAACTGAAAAATTCAAATCTATTGTTATTATGGATACGTGGAATCCAAGAAGTTTTCTCATTGAGTTCTTTGAATTCAAATTTTACATTATGCTGAAATTAATAATTTACTTATACATAAATTTACCTTATTTTTTTCATTTATTGACGATTCAAAGATTTTCTGTTCGTGAACATTACTTCGCATCGTAAATGTAGGATTGTTTCAGTATATTAACTTTCAGTTTCTTAAGACGTAATTAGAATTAATGGATTATTTATGTTATACTTATCTGTTATCACATACATTTCCTTTCCGGCTAGTAATGTAATGTGACGAGATTGAGAGGGAAATGACATGTTGGGTAGTAAAAAGTTCGAAAAAGGTTCTTGATAAAAAAATACGCGTAGAAATATTTACGTTAAAAAAATATTACAAGTTATCTAGAAATGTCGCCCATTCTCTTGTATCCCGAAATTGACGAGGTGGAATGGTGGATAGAGCGGACGACTGGCGGATTCACCGAAAATTATGTTTATTATATAACTCAGCTGCATGCAAAAATCACTTGTAGGTGATTTCCTGTTGTTTTAAATAGTGATATATATTTCTATATGGTCATATCATTCACTTGAGTCGTCACGACTAGGCGCGTCACTCATCACTCGTGCATATTTTAAAATCCGACATTATATTTACAAAAATGAAGAAAGTCAAATATGTTTGCGAATCAGATGAAAACACACGAATTTTGATTTTTTGCGAGTTTTTTATACATGAGCATTTGTTAGTAGCGTGTTATGTACCGTTATATAATCGTGTATGCATTGCATTTTGTTAAGTAATTGAAGCAATGTCCAATTAATAGGGATTCTTTTGTCATCTAGAGTTGAACGGATGTTTAACTTATAACGTGAGACTTTACTATTGATTGATTATTGGAACCCTTACCAATTAAATTGCTTTCAATCTACCCGAAGGGAGGATACTGTTATAACAGTATTCTCCCAAGAGGAGGCAGGAGTAGATAGGATTGGCAAGGGCCCAATGAATAATTTTTACTGGTTAGGTCCAGAATATAAAGAACAGAAAAAAAAATGAGGTACAATGTAACAACACAACAATATATGTGAGTTGTTTATCTATAAAAAAACTGAATGGGGACAGATATTAAACGACATGATGGTTTACAAAATGAAGAACAAAGTTCATTAATCGAATATCCACAATTCTGTGTTTCAAAACGATCACATAGCGCAAGGCTCATCTTTGTGCACATCATAGAAAAGTTATGCGCCTACAGCTTCATGACTTACGATTTATAGTATTAGTACACAAAGACAAACCATTGAAATTCAACAATTGAAATATTTAACAATCTAACGTATTTGATAAATTTTTCCTTTAATTTTAGCCTCAAAGTTTGACACCGCTGTCATGTAACCGCAAAAACTGAAAAATTCAAATTTATTCTGTTATATAGATGCGTGGAATTTTGAATTTTCTTCGATTCCAGTGGAATCGAATCACATAAGATAAGGTAGGCCTATAATAAGGTGAATGCACCTTAACGTATCAGGCATCACTCATGCATAGTTATTAAAAATCGACATTATTATTATTATAGATTATACTTACAATCATAAAGAGAGTCCGATATGTTTGCGGATCAGATGAAAGTGCATGAATTTTGATTTTTTGTTTATGAGCATTTGTTCGTAGCGTTTAATCTGCCGTTACATCATCGTGTGTGCATTACATTTAAATAGTAATTGAAACAATGTCTGTCTATTTGAGGTTCCTTTGTCATCCAGGGTTGGATATTTATTTATAATATAATGTGAGCCATTGTTCTTAGATGATTACATGTTGTGCTCCATTCCTAATTTAATTCCGTCCTCATCTGTTTTAGACGCAAATCTTCAGCCCCGTAAAGATTTTACAGCTTTCGGAGGAGAACTCAAGAAATGAGCAAGAAAATTAGGAATGGTCACGACTCTTCAAATTTACTGTTACAAAGTCCAGAATATAAAGTAAAAGAATATTTTGGAGCATTAACGAAACAACACAAGTGTATACGTGAATTATCGCTCTGAAAACTACTAAATGTTGACAGATTTAAATGGTTTGGTGTTTCACAAATTAAAGTACAAAGTTCATTAATCGAATGTCCACAAATTTGTGTTACGAAAACGATTGCATAGCGAAAGGCTTATCTTGGTGCACATAGGCCATTTCACACTGAATGACTCCCAGGTGAAAAATAGCATTCTTACGAATCTTACGTACAGTTGCCAATAGCGGGCAATACTGCAGGTGCATAAATAACAGATAACTAGCAATCAACATTTGTAATACTTGAGGATAGAAAGAGACAACTCAATTTTCTGTTACAATTGCATTCATGAAATTTGAGATTACTGTTTTTCGGAATTTCCGTTTACTGCGCTCAAAGTATTCGAATAGGGAGGGAAGTGAATTTATTTCGTATTCTAATTCAAATTTGTATGAATGGTAAAATGCATATTTGTATCAATGAACTATATAAACCATTGTATTCGGCGTGTGCTTGTGGTGTTTATTCCCGAAATTATCCCTTTTCCTGACTAATAGGTTAATAATATGATCTAAAGACGTACTATCCATATTGCTATGGTTCATACCTTTATATTCCGCAAGAAATATTCGGTTTTCACACATCACCGATTACATGTCAAAGAAAAACCATTAACCGATTGAAGGGTATTAGTTACCCTATCCTGAAGTCGTGAAGTCAATGACATGGTAATCAACATAATTTCAAAGAAGATTAAATAAATAAAACGGAATTTTGGAAATCTATTATTGTTAGTAATGAGTCCGAATTATACTGAGTGCCGGTTGAGACTGATGAACAACAGCAGTAAATCATACAATAATATCACCACTTTGAATCGGTTTTATCAAAGCTCATAAAAAAAATCTAATTTTCAAAGGAAAAATAATAATAATTTGTCCATGATGCAATAGATTGATGTGAAATTGTAGAATCTCGCATCGTAATTATTGGATGTAGTCGCCTTTGGCCAGTTTTCAATGCGAGTTCTATTTGCCACCGCTAGACGGCCAGATGTTGTTTATTTAATTTCAGAAAAATGGCGGAAAAATCGTTTTCGACACATGTGAATCAGATTTATCTTCCTGGAGATTCGGTCGCTTTATCAAAGACAGATGAAATCTCTAGTGCCTTAATCGTAATCGGTCCAGGTTTAAGAAAATATGGAAAACAAATTTTAGTGACCAAACCTGGCGTTTTACGTACTAAAGCCTCACCGGCTACTTACTGGATTGACTGTCACCACAAACGAGTAATATTTTTCACACACGATGAAATTCATTTCTTATATTTTTCAATTATGCTCATCAATATTATATTAGTATGTTCCTGCCCGAGGTGACGATGTCATTGGTGTGGTTACCAATAAAGTTGGAGAGTCCTACAAAGTTAACATTGGATCAAGCGAAGAAGCCTCTCTGTCGAGCATTGCATTTCCTGGTGCTACCAAGAAAAACAAACCCAACATTCAGGTAGTTTAACTTATACATTGAGTGTGTGTCCACTCTCTTATTTTTACATAAATTCACTTAGATTGGGGATTTAGTGTTTGCCAAGCTGCTCATAGCCAGCATTGACATGGAGCCAGAACTTGTTTGTGTCAATTCCCTTGGGGAGAATGTTGGTCTGGGTGTCTTGTCTACCAGTGGATTTCTTTTCACTGTGCCTTTACATCACATTCGCAAGTAAGTTTGCGTGCTTTCATTGATGAAAATCATTTCTAATATCTCTACATTCAACTTAGGCTCTTGAATCCTGAATGCACACTGCTGAAATCTCTAGGGAAAGCCCTGTCTTTTGAAATTGCTGTTGGGATGAATGGAAAGATATGGATAAAGGCCAAGTCTGTCAAACAAACGATTGCTCTTGCTAGAGCAATCAGCATTTCTGAACACATGAATAAAGAAGAAATGAACAAATTATGCAGAAAATTTGTTGATAGACAGGCTGGATTCTGATTCTCTTGTGATAACTTGCAATCAATACAAAACATTCAAAACATTCAAAAGAAATAATATTCAAATTTTTAAGAATTAGTCTAAAGAGATTCACATGGGCACATATTGAAGGTGGGCGGGCAATTTGTATCCATCAGGTTTGTTGTCATCAATTTTCCCTTGAAGTTCGGCAGGATCTACAGCTCTGAAAGTTTTCGGGATATTATCTAGCTCTGCCATTTCTTGTGGACTCAGTTCAAAGTCAAACACCTGAAAAATGACCATCGTCGCCACTTATTACATAAGACTCGCACACAAAATTCCAGCAACATTTCTCTCACCTGACAATTTTCTTGAATTCTTTCCTTTTTGATAGACTTTGGTATGGTGACGACCCCGTTTTGAATGGACCAACGAATCAGGACCTGAGCGGGAGATCTGCCAGCTGACTGAGCTACTTTCACCACAGGAGGCTCCTTCAATATCATCCCATTGGCTAGTGGACAATAACCCTTGAATAGCAGTTCAGTGACATCCATTTGTTTTTGTTTAACTCAAGAGAACATTGAAAATGGACGTGTGGTGGCGGCCAAATTGTGAGTGTACAAACCTGGAATTCAATCTTGTTTTCCCTGCAGAATGCTCTCAGTTCTTTTGGATTCTGATAGGGATGGAACTCGCACTGATTTACCTATAGAAAGACTTAATCATCTTGAGATGAGTGGCAAATCAAATCCATTATTGGGACTGACGTGCGGCACGACGCTGCAGTTCTCCATCAATCCGATGAGATCTTGAATGGAGAAGTTACTGACACCGATGGATCGGCACGTGCCCTCATCCAGCAGTCTCTCCATGCCTCGCCAGGCATTATCCAAAGTGGAGCGGACGTCATCCACTGAGCTGGGACAAAGTGGCCAGTGCATCATGTAAAGGTCTTTATATAACCAAGAGAAAAAACTGAAGTAGAAAATCTCAGGAAATTTTTAAAAATTGATATCAATTACCCAAGTGATCTGTGTCTAGTCTTGTTAGACTCGATTTGGCCGCTTGAATTGCCGACTCTGTACCGTAGTCTGTCGGCCACATTTTCGTTGCTAGGAAAACGGATTCCCGCGGGATTCCGCTCTCCTGCCAACGACATTATTTAAAATATTTAACGTTAATAAATCACAAATATTTAATGAATAATACCTTGATAGCTTTGCCGATTAGATGTTCGCAGCCGTAACGTCGTGCCGTATCAATCAGTCGATAGTTGCATTCACGCAGTGCATAAATGACGGATTCCTGATCGTATCCTCCTCCGTGGGAAGTACCTGGCAGTGAACAGAAAGGACAAGCAGCTGTAAAACAGTGAAATCAGGTACGAAATGATCTTGTCTTTTTCCTCCTCAAAAAAAATATTTTTGCCGGGTCCGTATTGCGTCTAGTTCCCACACGGGGGATTAAGCGCAGCAATCCGAGTCGTGATTGCAGATACAATGGACAAGACGGTGGGGAGGGCACTCACGTATGACGAGAGAAGATTAACAGATAGGCAATAGACTTGAGCGAGTGATTCACGGAAGCGGAAATCTTTCCGGTCAGCGTTTCAGACGCTAAATCAAAATGAGACAGCCATGCGTGCATGATACACATTTTTCGAGGTTGGTAGAGAGGAGAATGGCAGACACACAGAAACTTACCCAAGCCGAAAATCGGCATACGGACACCATTGGGTAATCTTACAAAGTTATCCAATGACGCCATTTGTTTTTTTCCTTCCTTCCTCAGACTGCCTTTGGACAGCTGCAGCCAGGAGTTGAAGAGACGGTTGCACGTTTACTTATTCCTACAGGCTGGTGCCTACTTCTCTTTTCGGGATGCTTAGAAAGGAGGAGCTCACCGAGTTATTATTATCGACCGACGGTGGCGACGGTGGGTAAGATTCCGCTTCTCTCTCTCTGATAGTTCCACAGGGCCGATCCTGATGCTACTTTTTTATTAAACATGATCTTCTAAAGGGAACTTTCCTTTTTCTTCTATATTCCGTCCCTTGGGGGTTGGTGTAGAGCACACAGGCGTGGCGCTGTTTTTGTGTGTGACGTTGAATTTATTTGCCCAACTCCCACCTGGAACTTTTTTTTCGTGGAAGTTGTAAGCCGCTTAGTATTGTGAGCAATTAAGTGCTATAATGAAAAAACTTGTTAAGCAAACGGGCAACCCTGGCCGCGCTCGTTTATTTTTGGAAAGATTTTACAAGAGACTCTAAAGAAAGCGCAAACAGTTGTGTATGTGTACACATAATTCTACGAAAGAGAATACAACAACCCACTTGGGGGTGGAGTTACCTCCCCGTTGGGTGGTAATATTCAAAAATTTATTTTATTTTTAAAAGGGTTCCTCGAGTAGAATGAGGTAATGCGCATTCGGCCCGACGTAAACTACATAAAAAGGCATAATCAAGCTGCAATCATCGCTGATTGCTGCTCTGTATACGAAAGAAATAGGTTAGATTTGCTTCATTCTTCGTCTTCTTGTTCGTTATAAAAGGAAAAGTGCTCCATTAAATCTGAAACTTGTGCAACTGAATAGCAATCAGGATGGCAAACATGTCAGCGCATTTAATTGATGTCGTCGCTGTAAAACCTTATACATCTGTCGTGTTTATAAATGTCAAATCAAATGGTGAGGCCGGTCCCCCCTCCTTAATAGGGTTGTTTGGCAAATCAGACTCAAAGGCAACAAACAGCACTCAAAGCAGCGAAGAACCGCGGATTTTAAAAGTTGTCTGTTTTATAAGCAAATTCACACGCAACTCTCGTCTTCTTGGTTAACTTTCAGATGCATAACAAGACCTCGTATAAAGAACTTTCCTCTCTCTCTTTCATCCTTCTACTTGTTGACATTGGCCCTCTAATGGACTCTGCGCGTGTTCTCGAATATAACATCGCCGAACATTTCTTATATATTTTTCGTTTCTATTAGATACCGATGTATCACTTTCAATTCCACCGAAATCCCAAACAGTTCTTGTTGATTCGCCCGTGTTATTACCCAAATCATGGGTTGTGTGTCTAGTTCTTAAAGGTTATGCGTCTAGGATGTTCCTTTATATTATGCGGATCGATGGTTTGTTTCATTTCTTCAGAGAGAAAAACTAAAAGAACAAAGACGGAATCCAAGTCGACTGTTGACGTCCACCTCGTCATAGCTACGGGTCATGAAGGGATATGTTACGGATTCATCCGTTGAAATGTATCGTCAGCGTCACTGGGCAGTTGGCTAGTTAGATCCTGATATATATCCACGTAAATGGACATGTTTTTGGATGACAACAGGACATATCTCTCTCTCTTTGTGTATATGTTTCCTATTCAATGTCTTTCTCTTCTATTGTTGTGTATTATATAAAAAGTCTAAGGATGGATATCATATCCTTCTCTCTACTCCGCCCTCACAATAGTTGTCTCTTTATCAAACCCAACGCTTTCCTCGTCATTTATTCGCCAAGACATCCATTATGTATCGAGTATTGTCTCCAAAATATCTTCTGTGTCCCGGTGGCGAAGAGATATAACAACAACTGGGAGTCTCCCTGAGAGACGTGCTAGAGAGAGTAGTATTATATAGTTTAATAATCTATGTGTCTTGCGCAGACCGTGTTTTGTTTCCCACCTCCTCCTCCTCCCGTTTCCGCATCTGTGCTCACGGTTGAGATGCGGGAGCGTGTTGGGCCAGACTTGTATAGTAGCAGCAGCACGCGCGTTCATACGTGAGTATATATACAGAACAGGATATCTACGAGGAACCATTCGGTAGAGACAGTCAGTCTGCTTCGTGCCGCGTCCCATAGCTCAGCTCTTTTCGTCCCTATATTGACTGCTGTTTAGCATTCAACCGGCTTCTTTATAGAATTTTCTGAATTACAAATAATTCATTAATAATATACCTGCACTGCTGAGCTGGCGATTGTTTTTATCACGTCCAATGTGATGGGAGCTGTCATCTTTATGGAGACTTTCATCGTCTTTCCAGCGCTTTTCATAGCCGGCCTGTTTATCGGTATCAAATTTGAGATTTTCTTTGATTTTAATGTTTCGTTGTAGTTGCGGATTAATAATTTCCGGAATTTATTAGTTTTGTTTTTGCACTTTGACGTCATCTTATGTTTTTCAAAAACTTCTTTTGTTGAGAACGGCCTGTTGTTTGCGTCTGTCGCTGGGTAATGAAACAATCCTTCATTCTATATTGTCATCAATTAAAGGGCTCTGTACGTAATGAAACGACGCATCTATACACACAGCTGGTTCTCTCAAATTCTGAAAATGAATTTTTGTCAAAACCAAACAACAAAAAATGATTGAAGATTTGTATTCACCCTTCAGAGCTTTTCTTTGAGTCTAGCTTCTGTTGACGGGTTAAATCTTCGTAATGCTCTTAAAATATAGTGCCTCTGGCCCTACCCATTTGACTTTGATCAATGTATTTTTCTCTTTTCAAAATAATATCACAGAATATATTTTTCGATTTTATGTGGTGACATGTATATAAAGAAGGAAATGTTTTATCATTCCGGTTGCCGGCCTTTTTCAATGCGGAATTCCAAACGATTCCCATCCAAATAAATGGAAAATGTTTTACAGATTTTTACCATTTCTCAGATGGGTTTTCGTCGTCGATCTTCTTTTGATGATTCATTTTGCATGCGATGCTCAATTGGAATTTGTCCTATGATTGATGATCCTATACCACACAGGGTCCAATTATTCGAAAATCGGCTTTGATATAATTCGCTTCCTATTCGGATATTTAGTTATTTACATCCTCTTCTTATCTGAAGGATTTTACAAGTTTGGAGAGAACATGTGTTTCCTTTGATTATCGATTGTTAAATATGCAAAGAAAATCTTCTTTCGACGTGTTTTCATGAAATAATAATAGGCGACCCCGTCACCTCTTATCTCTTATAATAGATGGATCATCCTGAAAAAAAAAGTTGCACACTATGTGCTGGGACGCAACTCCTTTTTTCTTGCTGGTCGCTAGCAGCACAGCACAGCTGATTATGTATTTTTAGCTGGCAACTTCTCTTGTCTGAATGTACGTATGTGGGTGAAAAAGAAAATAGCAGCAGCAGCAGTAGCAGCGACAAGGAATAGATGCGTCGAGTGTGGAAAGAAGGATCCCACTTTGACATCTCAGCGTTCGGGAGACATGCATATCACGTCCCGGCCCTTTTCCGTATAGTATAGCTCTCGAAAAAAGTAAAATATTGAAACTCGTGAAGAGAGGCTCTGCTGCTGGGCTTTCAAAGTGATTGCGTGATGCATTTTCCAAACGCTGTCGCTTTGAATTTGAAAGGTTTTTTCGCGATGGTCCTTCCCGCAAAAAAAAAATGCTGAATCTCTGTGTTTGTACTATATAGCGATAGAATCTTGTGGGTCGCTCACTTGATTGAATGGACTGTCGTATGTTCTATATATTACGTCGACGAGAGATTCTAGAGAGATAGATAGAGTATATGATAACTATACGGAATTTGACGCGCTTGTCTACTCTGTAATCATTTTGGCCGCTATATTTTTATTTCGTTTGATATATATTCTCGCCGGCTATTCAAATTCTTCTTTCATCCCGTCTCTCTACTGTGGTCTCTTTCGTTTGAAGGTCCCCCTTAACGAATGAAAAGTCATTTTCTTGAACCATCAGCAATTCAAATGAGAGAAATATAATAAGGGAAAAAGTTCGATGTAGTAATATAATGATTCTCTTCTATTCTAAATAGACGGTGACATTTCTAATAATAAAACATTGAATAGGAAGAGACGGGGTTGGCTCCTGTGTTTCATTATCACCGGCTATTTCGGCTCGGCCGCTAGCGATGACCTTATACAATCACAACGAATCCAATAGCTTTTTGTTGGCTGAGCTTCCCCCCCCCCCCCACCCTCGTCCTGATGATGTAACACATCTATTTTGATTGTTCAGTGTTGTTTGCGCTGATTTGTGTTGGATTGACGATTGACGTCGATGATGAACAAATCTGCGAAATAGCAGCGACCCCCACGTGTCAAGGGCGCCCAGCTTTAGAAATCCTTTAATGCGTGATATATCGAATGAAGGAAACACAGACAGAGGAGAGCATCGTCGTCATGACAACCATCAAATATATTCGAAAGCTGCTGGTTGTAGCATTTCTTAGATTTTTACTCCGCCGTTTTCCCTGTTCAGTAGATACACAAGGAGCAGATGAGCGCAATGCAACTTTGAATTTTTGAATATCTCGACTGTCAAATCTCGTTGTCACTTTTTTCTGCCCGCCTGCTGTCTGGTGGATTGCGCTCGAAAATTGGCTGTCGCCTTTTTTTTTTGCAAAAAAATTTTATTATTCTCTCATCCGTACTATATTGTGTTAAACAATTTGAATTTGTTTAGATGAATATATTTCGTCTGTTTCACTATACATTTTTAGGTGCCGGGATGTCTCTTTTACGTAGAGTGAAACATTTCTATTAAGAATATATGTCACTTGAAATTTTCTCCTTATACATTGCGTATGATTTATGCTTTGTTGAGTCCCACTGGAGTCAAGTCCGTCTTGACACGATTTACATGCATGATACTAACTTAAATTCGTACTTTTTATTTTTTTAAAAATTGAATCTTAACTTTTCAGTTATATAAAGAACGTATAACTTGAATGTTTGAAAAGAACATTTTCATTTTTATACATGTTTTACTGTTATTACTTAATAAGTGCCATAATACGTGCATGATAATGTAAGTTGTGACCTTTTTCATCAGCAACAGGATCGGCACAATCGACCGTCAATTGCAACCGGACAACTTTGGACCAATGTTTGAAAGCCATTGAACCTTTGCTGAATAGCCCGGCAATGGCCAAAGGAATTCCATCGACCAAAGAGGCCGTCCAAGCTCGATGCGCGTGAGTACAGATCCTCCTACTAGCCTACAATATAGGCTACTATTTCAATGAAATAATAATAATAATAATAATAATAGCAATAATAGAGCGTTTTGTCATACATTTTCAAAAAGAGATTTATGGGGAGTCCTCTATATATCTTCTATTATATATTCAACAGCTCAGAATATATAGCGGCCAACTTTCAATCGAATACAGTACAGCCCAGTCTATCTATTTAGATACTTTTACAACAAACAAAAAAAAAGAAAATCTCTTTTTATTATATATCTTTTGATTTGAAGTTTTCAACAAAAAAAAAAGGCGATATTAAATATCCAAAAGAGTTTTATAAGGTCCAGACTTCTATTGACATCTGACAAATAATAATTTTTCTTTTTGTTTCTATTTTTCTTTTTGTGCCAAAAAGTGCTGGCTTATACTATATCGAGCGTTTAATAAGCGAAATGCTTGTAGGAGAAAAATGTTCTACTATTACATGATATTCTTTAATTAATATCGTTCTTCATTTGATATTTTACTTGCAAGCGTGAGAGTCCCCGCAAGCGCAAAATGATTCAATTAAGGGTCGCTTGCCTTTTGGCTGCTGATGAAGATACTTCACCGTATTAAGTCGGACACGCCCCGTGGGAAGAAAAACCCAACAACGACATGGTCCTTAGATCGCTCATTTGTCAGGATAACAGCAGATCGTTTTTTTTTTTGTACGTTTGTGCAGTTGAAGAGAAAAGAAAGAACGAAAAAGTTATTTAAAAAGATGGAAAACCGTAACGTGATGTATTAGAGAGACTTGATCATTGTATTATCGATCCTAGTTTTCTCTCATCATCGTCATCATATCCCACAGCACAAAGTCGACGTCGCTTTAGAGAATCTGCTCCAATAATAACTTCCTGGAAGTTTCGCACCAGTTGGAACTCGGGACTCGCACATCGTCAAGTTGTTGATGGAATTTTCTTTGATAAATTTCAAGTCTCACAGAGACACATGCACACCGACCGTTATAGAATAACTTAACAAAGTCAGTTGATTTGCGTATAAGCACGCGGTGAATAATATCAATGCGCAAAATTATGATCAAAAAGTTGGTTGCACTTAAAATTAGAAATAAAGTTGGCTCATTTTTTATCCCGTCGAATATGAAAATGATTTTTTTTCTTTTTCCTTGAGCCGATTGATCGATAGAATTCCCCTTTTGATGTGTTGAGAAGTGCGTCTAGCATCACCTGGAAGATTTCCAACTTTTTTTTTTTTTTTTCGTTTTGCACACGAAAGTGGAGTGGAAGACACCGACCGTTGACATTGATTCATCCGTGAAAACGACATTCTTCTCCTTCTCCCCATCTGATTTCCATGTTGACGCTCGTCGATGAACGATGATGACCTCTTTTTTTTTCTTCCATCACATCGTCCCGCAGCTTCCGCCAAATATTCCACGTCTATATTATAGTGAATCACTTCATTATCTTGCTATACACAAAGAAAATATATAGAGAGAGCCGAGTGGGAGGAATTCATCATCATATCACAATTTTTGTCGTTTAGTTTTGATACGGTGAGCGGCCAAAGGGGAGAAAAGTTGAATGATTAATAGACGGACTTTTGCGCACTCTTTTAAGATTTTCACTCTGGCGGCCTATATATAGCGAAAAGATAAAATGGATAAACTTGTCCGACGCAGATGTTTGAGATCTCTATTCCAACCTGATGGTGAACGTTTCTTGTTTGTTTAGTTCGATGTAGTACGTCTTGGCCTATAATCGATGCCACGGCCTGCCCATCCAAAAAAAAAGTTGTTTGCCTGTCAGGCTGTCAATTTTGCGGTCTACTCTGTTATCAAAGTTTTCTGGCCGTGTCAAACTCGTCAGCTTCTCCAAGTCCATGACGAACATTAGTTCAGAGCTCTGGTGGTTATTAGTCTTGTAATATAATGAACCTTTGGGTGGTTATTGTTGAGTCTCCTAGGCGATGGTCTACTGACTCTTCAGACACACACTCGACTATATTTTGACGAGAGATAGAGACCGCCAACTAAGCCCATTAACCTTCTCTTAGTAACAGCTAAAGAACTCCGAGTCAGTTATCTTCAATCAAGATTATTATCTTGCTGTGTAGTGCTGGTGGTGGGGCTGGGCGCTAATAGCCTATGATTCTGATCACTATAATTTAGGCTACTAATCATCATTTATTAGTAGATGATGTCATCATCATCAACATTGATCTATTTTGTGTTGTGTGTATATATAGAGTCTTCAAAGTTGGTATGCAATGCATCGACGAATACAAAGATCAGTGTCTCAATCAACGACATAAAATTCAAATGGAAAGGGCAGTGGCTGGAGCTCAGCATACATTTGCTTTCCTTTGTGACGATCCCGTTTTCCAGTCCGGTAAATTAATAACAAAAATTTCTTTATCATATAATTCTTTTCTCTTTGTGTGTCAATCTGTTTGAACTTTGATTTAGTATTTTTTTTTAAGGAAGCCTTATTATGTCTTTGATGGTATAAGAAGAATCTTATTCATATTTCTTTATAGAATTTTTGCAACATCAGAACTGTCTCCATGGCACGTCCGACGATTGGGAACGCTGTTCTTACCATTTCCAGGTCCGCTATTATGAATCATGTCTTCTATTTTGTTGTGTGATCGCCAAGGATATTCGCTGTTTGTGTCTTTGCAATTTTCCTCGTTTATCAGATCAATTATTTGTGTCTTTTTTTTTTAATTCTTGGCAGAATATGGTGGCAGAAGAACTGGCCGCTAACCTCACGAAAGCTGATCGCAATCTCGGCCTTTGCTGGTAAATGTCTTACAATTTTTAGACCAAAAACAGTTTAGATAGTAGAACTGGCATGGATGAATGGCTCTTCCTTCTTTTAAAAGGGGCGAAGAAATGTCGGGTATACGTTGATGGAACGGGTAGGAATGAGCTTGAAACCAAAAGAAAAACATTACATGAATGATGCAACAATCCAGAATCAGTATAGCGTAATACATTTAACTGTGTGGAAACCATTTTCATTCGAGAGCTGAAGGGAGCCGCCAGTGTCACGAACGAGAATGTAATAACACAAAATGTTGAATGATTTATCCGCGATGTTTCCAATCTAAAAGATTGGAACACAGCAGCTGAAATGGCTGGCGGCCCCAAAAAATAGGGCTCTCGTCTGCGGATCTTCGATGATGAATAGTGTTCCGTGAATAAATTAATAGCCATATTAAACATAAGAGCTCGAATGACGTATTATAACGACCATATTTCATTGGCTTCGTCATTTAAGAGCCTTTTCGACCTTTCTCAACCCTGTAGAATATGAACAATGCAGTTTTTATTTGCTCCGGTTCTTTATTTCTCTTTTTTTTTAAAATGTGTTTAACGACAGCCACACAAACCAAACAAAAAATTCACGGACAAAAATTATTTTCTCGATCGATTTTAAAGATTGAAAGAGCCGTTGTATAAATCTAAAAGATATTTGCTGTATCTTTTTTTTTCTTTCTCTTTCTGAATGGTATACAAGCCTCGGCGTAGGATCGTAAATTGAATGTTCACCAGCATCCATTTCTCTTGTTCGCAAATGACTTGGCTTCGGTCTTTCTCCTTTATTATTCACAAACGATTGTCGAGACTGCAAACATGAGCCTTGCGCCAAAATCCGTAGTCCGACCGTCTATTTTCTGGGCTTATACATAACAGACCACATATTATAGTATATAGAGAGAAAGATCGATATCTTTAGCAGAGAGCGGACGGCGATCGATTCTGACGATGACGTTGATCCTCTTTTTTCCAGCGATTTGATTTCTCGATCGTTTTTTATTTATTTGTGCTGTTTTTTTTTCTTGTTGATTATTGAAATTGAAATTCACATATAGCGCCAAACACGGGTTCCTGAGGTGCGTCTACTACGCGGCTCAATTCAAATGTCGCAAAGAAGAAGCGGTAAATAAATATCATTCAAATCTTCAAACAACAACAAGGAATCCAATTTGAATAATAATATTATATTATTTATCAGTTGTTCCTGATGAGAGTGGCGCAAACTCTGACGGAATCGCAGGTGCACGAAAACGCTTGTAAAAAAATCAAATTCGACGAAGTTTGCGCTTCCGATTCCAGCGTCCCGACGTCTTCAGTTCCGTTCGTCCTCTTGACATTCGCCGCTGTCGCGATCTGGTGGTCATCCATCTTTGTTCCTTTAACAAGACACTATAATTTTAAATTTACTATTTGAAAAAGATAAAATTGATATTATTAATTATGATGACCATTTTGTCGATATTTTTATGTGTATACATCAAATGATTTTAATCGTCTGTAAATAAAGAATTCAATCGTCGGAAAAAAAAATCAAGTGTATTATTATTATTATTGTGTCATGTGGTCGTCTGACCAAAAGCTCAACTCACAGTCAGATCGTCAATAACAAAAATCAAAAAGGGTGTGATATTATCATCTCATTTCATCATCAAGTGTAAAAGAATATATTTATATAAAATTTTATATCCGTTTCCATCCAGTTTTTTCGGCAGCTGTAGATCCCTGACGACGGTGTTCATTTTGTTGTTTTATTTAAAAAAAAATGGGTGCCGTTTCCGGTGTTCATTCAGCCCAGATGCAATCGACGGTTCCTCTTGCTGCTCTTCCTCAACACGTTATTAACACCAGCAGGTCCGGGTTCTTCAGTCGGTAAAACGAAAGACGCTCCAATGGGCATCCACGATTGATTGCGGCATTTCGAAGTGGGGAACATTTGACGAGCTTCTTTTGAACCGATGGCCGTGTCTTCTCCGCAAATCACCGTACTATTATTACGACAGCACAAAAAACGATCAATAAATTTAGAATTTTTCTTTTAAGAATTTAACTTTTTCAATGATATAATTAGTACCTGCTGTTCGATTCTAAATTGTGAACGATAATGCGATTGACGTGAAGGGCCGGAACGGTAAGAATTCGCCATGTGAGTGGATTAAAAACGCTCGAGGAATATGTCCAGACGAGCGTGACGCTCTTGATGTCTCCCAGCCACGTAGAGCCCAGCACGTACGAGTAAGCCATTCTCGGCTCGAAACGAACATTTCTGACAAAAAAAAACAAAAAACAATACATTTTGTATTTTTAAATAATTGAATGATTTCGAAGAAAACGTGATTTACTATCCACTTTTTGGTTTCCCTTAGTAAAAATAATTGGACCAGAGAACGTAACATTTTTTTGGTTTTCTTGCGGTTTTTTTGCGCTACGAGTGAAAGTCTCTCTCGTCGTCATTGCTGCTGTTCTCTCTCCTTCTAGTTAGTAAATCAACAAGACGTTATGGAGAGGATAGTCATCAATAATAATGACGTAGACTCTTGGCCGAAAGCGCATTTTCTGACAATGTCTACGTACTATACAACGTAAGCGGACAAGCTCTATTCTCTTTCTATTCTATATACACAGTAGCGGTTTTCCTGTTAGCAGGACTATACGAATAAAGAAAGTCGGTTTTTTATTTTCCCATTCGCCAAATGGCGATGGACGTTAGCAAAAGTTTACGATCCTGTTTTCGCAGTATAGACACGCTCAGTTTAACAGCAAGCAACACATTTCGATGTGATGTGGTTGTATATAGAGAAGAAGAAGTCTAACAGTGCTGTCAGCTCATCTGGGACTATGAATAAGGGAAAGTTAAGACGGGAAGTTTGACCTAGACGCGAGAGACGAGAAAGAGTGAAAGTGATGATGATGATTGTTGTTTTATTTACTCTGGAGTGAGACGAGTCGGCGGAGAGGACCGGTTGTGACCGTGAAGTTGAATGGAAAGCCATCCACGATCTCCACCGTGCTGGACACTCTCGAACGTGTCTGAAATGATGATCGTCACACGATAATGATACACTATAGAATGAAACAGAATTAATCAATAAGATATAGAATTGATATCTCTCTAATTAAGTGTTGGATTACAGCAGAATGGCTGGTCGTCTCGAGTGAGGAGGTACATTTGTTTGGGCTCCAATAACTCGATGGGCTGTTGAGGGCTGGGCCAGTTATGAATACCGGACGACGATGATGAGATCACCGATTGATGGTCAGCCGAATATCCCATGCGGTGACACGCATTCGTACCGCATTGACAGCCACCGGCCAGAAAGTCGGCGAAGGACGGACACTGAACGGCCAAGAACGGACATGCCGAATTGAAGGATTCAGTGAAGAATTCAACAGATCTCAAGTGATTACAACCGATGAATCGACTCAAACCTGTACAAAAAATATCCAGTCAATTTAAATCAATTCTAAAAAAAAAACATTTAAATCAAATTGAATCCCCTGGGAAAAATTTCAATATTAAAAAAAAAAAAAAAAAACGGGAAAACTTTCAAGTGATGACAAATTGTTAGTTCCAACGAATGAATACAGTATTATAAAATCAATTCGAGTTCAAGGTTTGCGTTTCATCTTTAGACTCGATTCAAATATGGTTACTGTTAACAAAAGTATTTTCCAAGAAATTTTTAGAAAGCCAGACAGAAAGGAGATAAGACGACAGCGATAGGGTTTTCTCCATATTCAAAATAGATAAAAAGGAAAAACTCTTATATAGTATACCATAGAGAACACTTCCACGCTCCTTTTCGATCGAATCAAGGACGCTAGTTCCACAGCCCGGCTGACGTACGCCACCGTTGGGATAAAAGTCAATGTGACCCACCGGTTGCATCATTCCCAATCCTATTATTCAAATAATAATACGTACATATATATACGATGCGTTTCACTGCGCGCATTTTAAACAGATCTAATAGTCCCAAGTAGATTGAATTATTTTTTTTTTTAAGGTTTATTAATATACCTCCAGAAAGGATGGGTCCCGCATCCGTGTGAATAACGTCGACGAAAAGAGCTGATGGATGTATAACAAAATGAAATCATCATCAAAGGCTCGTTCGTAAAGATATTATAGTATATTCTCTAATTGTTATTAGTGGACTAGATTGTATAACATTACCGTCAGTAGGATCGAGTCGGATCAAAGGCTCCGTGTTCTCGAAATAAGGATCAGCCGGATCCATTCCTTATATTTGGGTGTGCGCGTGTCATCGTATTATTTATAGAGAGGAAGAACAGAAGCAGGAAATAATTCATATACAAAAAGATAAATCATTATAAGAGGAAAGTATAGAGAGACACAGTAGGAACAGCAAAAGATGGATTACAAGGGCATCGCATATAGGACGGATTACACACAGCTGTAAACCTTCATTAAATAGTAACTTTGTTTCCTATTTTTCTTTTCTTTTACCTGTGATCCTACCCAACATGTGGCCTCGATCTCGAAGATATTGACCCGTATATCCGGCCAAATGCGCACCTATTATAATCAATTTTTAATGGTTGCAACATGTGACGTCATTCCAACATGATAAGAATTAACGCAGTATACCTAAACTGTGACCGGCAATGTGACAATTCTCCGTTGGAACTTGAAATTGACTCTGAAAAACAATTGGAAACAGAAAATGTTTGAATAAATGAGAAATTTGACGTTTTGACATTGAAGTTGATTTGAAATTCTCACGTGTAAAAAGAGAACTAGGTGAGCCAACATAACACCAATCAATCGAATATTGGCCACAGCTTGTGTGTACGGTGGCCCAGAACCTTTTGTTGTTATGATGTGGTAAGAAAAAGAAAAAAAAAAGAAAACATAATAATAATAATAATAAGCTCGCACAAAAGACGACTGTTTTCTCTCTACAAATAATAATAACCGGATGTCTATTTGGCTTACCGCTAACCCAGTCTACCACAACGACATTGACGTTATCGTAGATGAGTGCCTCTTCCACCATCCTCTTTAATGTCAATAATAAAACAAAAGAAGATAAACAAATTTTCGATATTTAGTTATTTACGATAATTTGTATAATTTAGTATATATGAAAGCGGAAAAAATGTTGCAAACCTTAATCCATTTCTTGTTGCCATGCTCCAGGTAGCCGTGAACTATGAACAGAATTCTTCTGGAAGAGTCTAATCCGCTACGTTGAATCGATTTCACGTCTCCAGTCACGAGATTCTACACTTTCCGCACGGTCCGACGATTGGTTATACAATGTTGCATAATAGAACATGAATAAAGAAACAAATAAATTATTACTTATTCGATCGATTTTGTTATCACAATTGAATTAAATTTTTGGCAAACGTTCAAAAATGAATCGTGACTGAAGCGGAAATCCAATAGACAACAATAAATCCCACCAAAATGATTTTTTGATTGTTTAAATACCTGACACCGGGACCGGTTGTGCCTTGTGTACAAACAAAAGGCTGGTAGGATGATTTCCGGTGCTTCCGGAAAATTGTTGATAGGTCTACTAGAGGACGTCCATGGTCGATTAACGGAATAACATCCAAAAGTACCGTAACACCCTACGACCCAACAATCATCAATCTCCGTTATACATTTTTATGCGGATGGTTAATGAACGTTATTGAAAATTTCGATTAACGAATAAGAGGATGACTTGGTCTTACGTTCAGTCGGTTTGTTGGAAACGGCTGTGCGGATGCCTCGAGTGGGTCTCTCGTGATGAGCCACTGGATGACTTGCGTTGACAGGAAATTGACGATGATGATGGAAACGGAAGGAAGAGAGTGCCAAGTTGGATGGCGAACCATCCGTGACGTGAATCCATTGAAAACACGCCGTCACTACTACCAAATAATAAACCATCCAGTAAGGCAACATGTCGCGGATGACCTCCTCCCACCCCCGGAAGGAAAAAACTATTAAATTTCCGGCTTTAATTCGCAGTTGTTGAACGTTTTAAATAAAAACATCAAAATGAATCAAAAGGTCAAACGTTCAATTTAAAAATGTCGAATTTTTTTTTTTGCGCTTTTCACTTGAAAAAAAAACGGGAAAAATGAAAGAGAAACAAAAACAAAAAAAGGAAAAACAACAAAAAAAAATGGAGAGTAGAACCAGGCACCAACCAAACAGATGGCTGGAACAAGACTGGAGGGATTTTGAAGAGAAAACCTGATGATAATGCTTCATGACCGCAACCTTCACCAAGGCAGTAGGATAGGATAGTATATACTATATAATATATAGTAGAGATAATCTACACTCTAAAGTCCCGCCCACATAAAGCAATTAAGCGCTTCCTCATTCCTGTTGTATTATCTTTTCTAGTTTTTTTGGTTGTTATCCTATCTCTGCCCTTTTTTTTTTGTAAATCTTTTCTTTCTTGTTCTTTTTCTACTTGGTTTTCTAAGTTAACCTTTCCCCCCCCCCATCCCATCCCTCTGTTACGTGATTGAAACAGAAATTTGACCAAGGGGGGAGGACATACAATAACTCAAGGTAAACCCAAATCCCACCAAAAAGAGGGGGGATATGAAATTTAGGTCAACACGCCAATCTTAATAATCATCTTTAAAATCATTTTCTCTTAAATAATTTAAATGTTATTATGAAATATACAGAGAAATGAAAAGCAAAAGTAGATTTTAATTTTTCAAAATTGCCGCCGCATTTGATAAACAAATTACAAACAAAAAACCAGAAATGGTCATTCAACAGAAAATCTCTCCAGCAGTGAAAGTGAAAGCTTTCAAGACGGTCCTTTTCTCTCTTTCATCTCGGCTCCTATTTGTTTGTTTTTTTTGAACCATTTGAGCACCGAAAAGCTGAAGGATCTCTCTCTCTGCGTGTTGGCATGTCACTTTTTGTGTCCACACAGAGGCAAAAGGAAAAGTGAATTAACTAATCTGCCATCTAAATCTCGTAACTAGGCGACGGTGTGTGTGTAAAGTATAGAATCCCGCCAGCTCTTTTGAATTATTTGACAAGAAAAAATGAACAAAAAAAAAACTTGATGCTTCGCTTTCACTTTTAATCGAAAATGCAATCACTTTTTCCTTCTTAATTCATTTATTAGAAGAAAAAAAAAAAAGGAAAAGTGGAAACAAGTTATGAAATCGGAAATGAACTTACTGATATGCGTTGAAACGTATTCGCCATTAGCCGCAAATTCGCATAACCGGAAAAAATAAGAAACGATCCAGCATAAGGATTTGACAGGTAAATAAGGAGTATACGTTACAGCATAATTGAATCAAATAAATTGACAACTAAAACGACAAGAACATGTAACTTTCTTGTTTATGTACAAATTCCAATCTGTTGTGCGTCATCGCCCTTCAACTGTATTAAACTATGTACATTCGATTTTTAAATCAATGAGATTGGCAGGAAAATAATCAGACTGCTCCTCACTGAGACTCCGCCTCCTTGTCTAAAACATTCTTTCCAATTTCTTTCCCATCATCATGTCGGCGACGAAAGATTGGACGGCTTTATTCCTTATAGGCATGCCATTATTTATATAGATTTTCTTATCTTATTCTGTTTTCTTTTTAGAAATATTCAAATGATGTATCAGAGCTCATTATTTTCAGTTTATTATGAGACTCACTTGCTCTGTATAAAATAATATTATATAATAAATTGCAATTATTCTTCCGTGTAAATGGATGTTATATAAAGTCAAAAACCATCGGGTCTAACCTATACACGACTGAACGGAAATGCATATAGGTGATGACAAAATGGGTGAGTTATATGCACATCAGGAAAGGAAGTGGAAACTTGTTCTCCGTGTAGAAAAAAACCAAAAGAATAAATGAATAGAAATGATCCTTTTTTCTTTATTCTTTCTAGTTTGGTTCCGTACAATCGAGTACTAGCTATTCGAATCAGCCAAACTTTCTCTCCGCTGATTAGATTGTCTTTTTTTTCTCTCTCTTTCGTATATACATTTGATTATTACTTCCTCAACTGATGAATTTCCCCCTCTTTCTTTCTCCAACTAAATCAAAAGTTTTGAGTTAAAAAAAGTTTTTCATTCCCCAATCAGCGACAGGATTGGTGTAGAATTCAGCGTCGTTCAAATTTTTTTTGTTTCCCGCTTTTGAATTGGAAATATTTGAGTTTGCGGGTTTGAAGTTTGAACCAGCAGCTATCTACATATAGGAGAAAGGGAAAAGAAAACGAATCATTACGTATGGAAGCGATGCATATGTGTATCCTACATTATAGACAGCACGAGCGGACAAACAAACCTGAAAAGAAGTCACTCGTTTACAGTAAAAAATAAAAAAAACGTGAATTTCTTCTTCTGTTTTTTTTTTGTTGGCTTTCCTCAGACGAGAAAGTCTCAACTCTTTTTCTTTAGATTAAACACTTTTAATAGACTTATATATTAAATATATATAAGTTTCTTTATAATTTGGGCTGATTTTGAATTTTTTGATTTTTTTTTTTCTTTGGGCCGACATTTTCAATTTGACGAGTAAATAGAAACCGATTGGAAAACTAGATCTCCAAAATAGTTAATAGATACACTTGTATATATCGCCCAGCCTTGCAGACCTTAAGATCTAGGTCGCGCTATTAAACTATATATTTTTTTCTCTCTCTCTCTCTCTCTCTGTCGGAACACATTCAATTTGATTTCGATTCTATTGTTGTTTATAAATAACCCGCCAGCTACCGGTGTATAGTAGAGAAAACATCCAATGATTAAATTATAGACCTTTTATTCAATCAACGTCTTCTATATAGCCCGTCGCCTAAGGGTTTTTTTGTCTTGATATTTACTTAAGCTGTCACATTATTTTTTTTAGATACCAAATAGTTTGTGTGTATATAGTATTTGATTAAGGCGCTAAAGTAGTCGTTTTCCCGAGTGGCTAATCATCGGCGCTATTTTAAACATATCAAAATATTATGATGTATATAAGTGCGAGCTAAGGAATGAGCATAATATATAAGCAGGTTAAATCATGATATATCCAAAAATGACTTGAAATTCGTAGAGATGCTGTTATTTCCTCCTTTCACGACGACACAGCACAGCAGAGGTTTTAGGGGGCACACATTATTTCCATTGTCTTTTACATGGGTTCAGGTCAGATGTTTGTTCCCCATTGTCTCTTCATTGTGCTCCTGATGCAAGTTGTAGTTGAGTTTGAGACCTCTTGACAGCATGTGGCTTGCTCCTACTTACCGCGAAAGGTTTTGGTGAAAGCTCTCTCTCTTTTTCTTTTTCTTCCTTCACCACCGTGAAGAACTTAACTTTGACCTAATCAAAACTTCAATTTGTTACGCGGTGAATGTTATAGACATGATATTATTTCATGCGGTCGATTTCAACGTCCCAAAAAACAAAATTGAAAAACCTTAAAAGAATTTCCTACTTCCTTGTTCGATTCATTTTTATTATTATAACATTAACTCGATATCAGTCGGCAATGTGTGCCTTTGAGGTGGATATAAAAATGAAGTTTATTTACTTCAAACGGATTGGTTATTTAGGTTGCTGTAATCGCACCAATAATATTCCTGAGTGAATTATCATAGATAATCAGACCGAAGTCACCTAAAAAGGGGTGTATACTTTAAGATACGAAAGATAAAGATTTGTCTATTCTTTTCTCCGCTATCAATTATTGCAACATTATCTATGTCCTGTTGTAATATCTTGATAACAATTTTAATGTTCTCTTTCATTTTCTTTTCTTCTTTGAAAGATGTTGCATTTGAAAAATAATTCGAGCAATCTTGCACTCGCGCCGTGTCAGTTGCAGACGAATTATTGGAATTATAAACAAATTACGTTGCAAAATTTCTCCAGTGACTTCACTTTACTATCTGCCTTGAAACCAGTTTATTTTTTTCTGAATAAATTATATAAAATAGAGAATTAGAGTCTAAAATGCCGAGTCTTGAAAGTGAAATTGAAGGTATAATTGAAACTTTCACCAACAATCTTAAGCAAAGGTACCATTGTAATAGGCTATTGATGTAGTAGGCTGCATTCCTTTTTCTTTTATATTGACATTCTGGTTTTTTTGTTTGACGCGTAGAAAGTTCAATGGATCGAGAGACTTGGCAATCAATTCCGTGCAACTTTGGAAAAAAATCATTGGTCAAATGAAATGGCAGAATGCAAGGTTTGTCCTAGTTGATCTTACGTCCAATGTATATTCCCATTCAGACTGAAAATGATTCAACCTAATCTACAGGGAGCTTATGGACAACATTAAGAAAATAGGCAAAGATTTAGCAGAGACCTCACCTTCAGAAACAGTCATCGGCAACATGACTAGAAGAATGCTGAAGATTGTCAGGGATGAATACGCCATGCTGCAAAAAGGAAAGCAAGAAGATTCTGATTTGCAAGAATCACTTCAGAAAATTCTCACAGCAGATGAATGTGACTTTGATTACACTAAAAACATCTCCACGCTCAAACCAGCCATCATGGAGCATATTGGAGAGTTCCTTGCTGAATTAGAATCCAGGTTGAACCATTTACTATAAATGCTCAGCTTTGCAATAACCTAATATATTCAACTACATTACAGTGAAATCGACATTTCTGCTCAGGCCCTTGAACACATTCACGCCAACGAGATCATCATGACTATTGGTTACTCTAAAACTGTCTCGGCATTTCTGAAGACGGCTGCGAAAAATCGCGTTTTTCAGGTCATCGTTGCAGAATGCGCTCCCTTTTTTCACGTAGGCAACTACAGTTTGAAAAGATTTTTTATTTAATACCTTTCTATTAACTCAATAGTTTGTTTACAGGGACATAAATTGGCTTCAGATTTGGCTGAAGCTCGTATCTCTACTACTCTTATTCCGGACTCGGCTATTTTTGCTATGATGGCACGCGTCAACAAAGTGATTATCGGCACTCATTCTGTCATGGCCAACGGTGGTTTGAAAGCTGTTTGCGGTACTCATACTCTTGCGCTGGCTGCAAAACATTATTCGGTCCCGGTAATTAAATAGAAATTGTTTTTAGGCTGATGTAAAAAAAAATTCATCTTTTTTTGCGGTTTATTGTAGTTCGTCGTTTGTGCGCCAATGTTTAAACTCTGCCCTGAATACGTCTGCAGTCTTGATCAAGATGGATTTAACCAGTTTGTATCACCCGAGGAAGTGTTGAACAACGACGAAGGCAAACTCGTTTCCAGAGTAAACGTTTATAACCCCATTTTCGATTACGTACCTCCAGAGCTCGTCACCTTATTCATCTCAAATACGTAAGTGAATAGCTATTTTTTAAATAGTTTGAAGTATTTGATTCATATTCATGACCCTTTTATTTCTCTAGCGGAGGCAACGCACCGTCTTACATCTACCGACTCCTCAGTGAACTGTACCACCCTTTGGACGTGCAATTGTGATGGGAAGATTGCTTTGTATTTAAAAAAGGCCGAGATACACACAGAGCACTAAAAAAAAGTTGCGAACATGGGATTGAATTTTTTTTGTTGTTACGTTTCAAAACTTTAGTTGGGGTACTAAGAATTGGTCTTTTCTATTAGCAAGATTAGAAAGAGTAAACAAAAAAAGACTAAAAGTACGAATCGATTAGTTAAAGCTTCATCAAGACACTGGATCGAAATGAGAGAAAATTAAATAAGTAGAGAAGAGAACAGTCGATTCATCTTTCAGGTACAAGAAAGAAGTAATGAAAAAATGTAGTGATGGAAATGGGGAAATATCATATTCGGAGAATAATACGTGTTTCACTGAGCAAATATAAGGGAATAGAACAATAGATTAGAAAAATTGACAGAATTGGAAGGATAGGTTATTGAGAGAGACAAAACTTTGGTGAATTTCTTTATTCTCATTTTACTTATTTTCAGCACTGAGAACTCGAAGAAGCCAACTGCATTAAAGCAATAGCGCCAGTCCATTGTTTTTCGGCGTTTTGAAGTGCCCGAATCAAGTTGGTGTTGTTGGGTTTATCGGGTGTGGACGTGTTTTTGGGTTGAAACACCCTTGGTGATGCTATAATAACACTGGGTCGGTTCATGTTGGCAATGAGCTGTTCGTTGTTACTCGTAAGAGCTTCACGAAGCCAACGCCGCTTGGGTTTCTCGGGACGGACAGGTGTGTCAGGCAGCGCCAAAAAACCGCTGGAACCGTTAGCCGTTTCGTTCATGACGTTTTCGCGACTGGAATCCAATGTACTGTTGAGGTGGCACTCCTGAAGCAAAGATTCATAGCCGGATGATATGTCGCGGCGCGGTGTCGATTTCGTCGGACTAGCTACGATGGATTTGTTCTTGTTGTTACTCGACCTTGGAGACCATTGAAGAGGTGTACAGCCAAACGAAGGAGTCTCGACAGCTTCGCAAAGTTTTCTGTAACAGTGTCAATATACATGTTAAAAGGCAATTTGAGAATGACATTTAAAGTAACACCAACCTGTAAAGGGGAATGGAATGAATTTCATCACTTGATTCCATTCCGTAGTGCAGCGATTTGGCGATGCTAGCTTTGCTTCTTCGGTGCTGCCTGTTGATATTATCCTGATTTTGTTGTTCGTTTTCTTGTTGCGAATCAGTTGACCAGCAAGTTTTCTTTGATCGACATTTCTTAATTCTAATACTAGAATCGGCTTCGTCGTTGGTATCAGACAGTTTGCCTGGTGTCTTTTCATCATTCCTCTTTCTATAACTGGAAGTCAAATAGAGAATTGTAATTAATTTGCATTCTTAAAGAGAAATCACATGGATGTTGATTTGAACATACTTTTCCAGCCAAAGGAGAACTTCTGGTGAGTTGTTTTCACTTTGATTTAACAAAGGTTGAAGGGCTAGCTCATGACATCTTCGTAGACCAGCATAAGGGTGATCTGGACAATGCCGATTAGCATGAGTGAACCTGCTGTTACACCTATAAAGAAAAAACAAAGAAAATTAAATATTGTCTATTGTCATTAATGAAAAATGTATTATTATTTACCCAACAACACTACAAATAAAAGGTTTCTCTCCTGTATGTAGTCTCTGGTGTGTTTTTAGCTGCCCGCTTTGAGTGAATGCTTTGCCACATGAAGGGTAATCACAACAGTAGGGCTTTTCCCCCGTATGGATTCGTTTGTGGGCTTGGAGGGACTTCTCCCGGGGAAATACACGATAACAAATATCACAACGAATTGAACTGTGAGATGAAGTTCCTTCAATAATAAGGTTATTGATCACTTCGGCTCTAGGTCGTCCTCTTTTCAGACTGTTTTCGTTGCAATTGGCCCTAGTGGTCAGCGAGTCGTCACTATCAGTGACACAGCTTTGACCAGTAAGAGCAGAGTTATCTAGTAGAATGAAAGATTGTTCGTCATCTTTCACTCGACACCTTTTCGGAGTTTCGTAAGCATGCAGCATTATTCCTTCCATCTTCTTAGTAAAAGTAACGACACAAATATTCCAGAAATAAACACTTTCTTTTAATAAAAAAAGACACAACGTAAGCCCACACCGACAGTTACCACTGACAACAGAAGCGTGTTCTACCTTTCCCCCGCTTTTTTTCCAACGTTTTGGCGCTCAAAACATGGCGTCATTGTCGATTCAAATTTTCATTATAAATAATTCAAAAGTAATACTAAATTCAAAAATAACAATTTAATAGATACAAAAATAATATTTAAAAGTTTAATTTATGACAAATGATGCATACTTCAAAAACTATTTTATATTTTTCGCTTAGTTTCGGTCCGGCAACACTACGAGTCTTTAACGAAGGAAAGCTGCAGTAGTAGAAGTCCTCTACTGGCAACTCCAGTAGTCAGAATTTCCCTTCATTTCATGATTGTGCGGTTAGAATCGCTGTTAACAGCAAAATTTATATCCAGATTCATCGGGGCGTCAAGTCACAGGTAAAATTATTTCTTTAATACAGTTGCGTAGCTATCTATATCGTTTTGGTTTGCGTCATTTGCTTTATTTTTACAAATTGTGCTGTCGTCGCGTGTTCAACGTTTTCCACAAAGCATGTGATCGATATTGTGACTCGCACATTCTCGTGTGGATGTCCATATTTACGTTGGTAGTGTTTTAGGACTCGTTCTCAGTGTTTTTGCCTAGGACTTTTCTGGAAGCATTCGATTCTTGAGTTATTTAATAACGTTTCATTTTGTGTTACAGGGCCCCAGGAAAGCATGGAGGCCACGTACGGGATAGGAATCACCAATAGGCAATTATACCCCCACACATGGAAATGAAATATATATATTTAACTTTTATTATACACGTTTTATAGGTATGCGTTGTTTCTAGAAGAGGGTGAAGATCCTCTTGAAGTCATCAAGGAGAAAACCAAGAAACCGGCAGAGAAGTCTGTCGATGCTAAGACTAGCGTAAAGCCGGCCGAAGTCAAAGGCAAAGCCGGTGGAGCTCCTACTCAACCAGCTACAGCAGTTAAGAAGACTGCTGTATTAAAGGAGACGCAAGCCAATGTCATCAAACCCGCCGAACAAAACAAGCCCCGTGAAGGTGAGATTTTAAATATTCAAATTTTTTTCCTAGAAGAAATTAGACGTAGCTGTGACCTTGAGCTTTCGACAACGTGGTGACCACGTTGTGGAGGTTTCTATCTTATATTTCTAACTCCTTTGAATATCCCCTACATAAATGTGAGACTAATTTACTGTTTTTATGTGTATGTTTATTTGTGATGAGAATCTTTTTAGCAAAGAAACAATTGTTTCTCTTGATAGTTAACCAAAAGGATACTGATTGTAAACAAACAGTTTACATTTTGTACAAAAGATTTGCTCGATCATAACAAGTGTCTTTATTTTATCTATAGATGGATATCGATCTGGCCTTGGTCCTAGACCACCAAGGGGAGACAGGGGAGGTCGTTTCCCCAACAGCATTCCCCGAGAAGAAAGAAACAATAGGAGGAATGAAGACCGTCCTAGGGATTTTGGGTAAGAATGATTGCTAAGATAGTTTTCAATATTATTTAGCTACCTGATGAGATCTAATTTGGCGAGTGATCTATGACTAAGCCATGGCCAAAAGGATACTGATAAGCATTTATAACAAGTTCGACACAGTTGAACTTTACTTTTAATGTCTTCTTTGTAATTATTCTTAAATTTTTAACTTTTATGCCACAATTTCAGATCCGTGACTAACACGGAGGGTGGATCTCCTGGCACGGGTAATGACGCTGAGTTCCGTCCTCGCTCTGCCTACCGCGGTGAACGAGGAGCGTTCCGTGGTGGAGACCGTGGCGGCCGTGGTCGTGGACGCGGTCGTGGCGGTATGCAAGACCAACGAGGCAAACGCGATTTTGACCGCCAATCTGGCTCTGACAAGAGTGGCGTTAAACCAATCGAGAAACGTGAAGGTAGCGGTCCGCACAACTGGGGAAGCGTCCAAGACGAGATCGAAGGCCAGCTGGAGCCTGCTGTTGCTGAAGAAGTTGTCGAGGGAGAGGCTGAAGTCGTCGCTCCTGCTGAAACAACTGAAGTCAAGTAAATAAGACTATTTTCATATTTGGTTTTATTTTGGGGTTAACTGTTACTTTGTGTGTGGGTTTTGTATTTTTCAATTTTTAACTGATGAGATTTTGACGCCGAGAAAGATTTCAGAGAAACTTTCGTTGATTAAGGCAAGCCAAAAGGATGCTGACAATAATTTATTTTCTCTAGTTTTTATGGACGATTGGGTTGCAAATTCAATTTAATCCTTTTTCATATTATAGAGAGGGAGAAGAGACTGCTCCAGTGGCTCCTGAAGACGAAGAGCCCAAGGAGTTGACGCTTGATGAGTGGAGAGCTCTGAGGGGCGAACGCAAGAAGCCCGAGTTCAATATCCGCAAGCCAGGAGAAGGTGAAGATAACTCTCAATGGAAGAAGACGTTTGTTCTCGACAAGAAGAAGGATGACGATGAAAGTGAAGAGGAAATTATCGATCTGACGGCCGAATATCCTCAACGAGCTGGACGCCAAAAGCGTCTCGACATCGAGATCCGTTTCTCTGATTCTCGTCGTGGAAGCGACCGTGGTGGTCGCGGTCGCGGAAGGGGCCGTGGCGAGGGAGGATTCCGTGGTGATCGCGAAGGCGGTTACCGTGGAGGATTCCGCGATGGAGGAGAGCAGCGTGAAGGCGGTGGATATCGTGGAGGATACCGCGGAGATCGCGAAGGAGGTGAACAACGTGAAGGCGGTGGATATCGTGGAGGATACCGCGGAGATCGCGAAGGAGGTGAACAACGTGAAGGAGGTGGATATCGTGGAGGATACCGCGGCGGAGATCGCGAGGGTGGAGAACAACGCGAAGGAGGTTACCGTGGTGGATACCGCGGCGGAGATCGCGAAGCCGGTGAGCCTCGTGAAGGCGGCTACCGTGGAGGTTATCGCGGTGGATACCGTGGCGGAGATCGCGAAGGAGGCGAACAACGTGAAGGTGGCGGATATCGCGGTGGATACCGCGGCGATCGCGAAGGAGGCGATCGTGGTACTTATCGTGGCGGAAGAGGTTCACGTGGTGGCAACCGCGGCCCGTCCATGCCAGCCGCTCCTAAAGTGGACGACGAGAAGGATTTCCCGGCCCTCGGCTAAATCCTTAAAGGTAAAATTTAATGATGGTAGTAACTTGAAAAAATTATTTATGGCTAATTTTGTGGTTTTGTTGATTTTTAGCAGGGTTTGACAGGTGTGCCCTAAAAACCACCTCTTCGTGAACACATACGAGTAGCCTCCTCCGCCAGCTCGACCAGGCTCCCCCACCACTACTCACCTTTTTTTTCTCTCCTTTAAAAAAAAAGAAGCCAATAACCACCACACATCCTCGTTTATCTTAAGGATGGATAGTTAAATCAAATGACGTAGCTCCATTTCTTTTTTTTTGTCTTTTCTCTATGCGTGTGCGTGTTCGTCGTGTATTACATTTACATCCTCGCATTCGATCCCCCCCCCCACCTCATCTCCCTCCAAGCGTCAACACCGTGCCAGGTGTTAAGCAATCAAAGTTGAAGTAGTTTGTTTCTTGAGATACCCGTCCCACCTGCTTAAATTAAAAAAATCATCTAGCTCAATCAAAGCTCGAAGTAAATAATTTCCTAATTGATTCTCCATTTAGGAAGATTAAGCAAAAAAAATTTTTTTCAGTATCCCTTAATGATGGAACTACTACGGGTTTTTCTCTCGACTTTGTTGGAAATAATTTTTGTCAATTTCTCTCGCCAAACATCTCCCTATCCCCCCCCCATCCAATCAAGCCCAGTCTGGACTGTTCGAAGTATTTTTGAGGACGTGAAAAAAAAATTAAGGTGTGATGTATACTTTATCCATTTTTTTTCTTTTTCTCCCCCCTACAGTTAAGAGTTGGAATTCTCTCGGAGCCCCGTTCATTGAAGTAGTCAAAACAAAAAAAAACGAAGTTGTGTGAATTGGTGGGTGTGTGGTTATGACTTGGTTTCTTTTTTTTTTCTTCAGGAGGAGGCCTGCCCTCTTTTGTGTAGACATGTGACAGACGACGATCCGTTTCAGAAAAAATAAAAAAAAAACACCATTTAGCGCTAAATGGAAAAGAAATTGTCTTTGAACTTTCGCTTTTATTTAGTAGTTTGTAATCGTAGAATAGAGAGAAATCAAGGTCTTACACATTTTCGGCGAATGTCGGTGAGTTCTTGGACCTTGATACGATGGATGGCATGTCGATTTACCGTCCTTCATGGTTTTTTAGATGAAAAGCAGACGGGGCAGAACATCTTTAAAGGAACGCGTTGACGTCATGGGAAACGTTTTCATTTCAAGTGGTGCAGTGGCGGCGGTGCTGTTTGAATCAATTTGTCTACGTCGTCGGCTAAATATGAATGACTAACGGTAACTATCGTCCCCTTCCATCCGGGGTTGGGCCACTATGTTTGACCTTTCGGAATCCATGATGGCCTTGTTAACAAACAAACTCATTCTGTTAGAAATAACATTTCGGACGTAAGTTATTAGTTTGGGGTTGGCAAACAAGAATGTGTTGCGCTGCAGAGCTTTCACTATGGTAAATAACACGAAACATTCTCTCGTGCTGAATTGAAATGATGTTGATGTAATTCATCTTTCCTTCTTTTTTTTGTTGTAGTTTGTTGTCGATTTATTCCTTTCTCAAACAAGTACAGCCCTCCTCCTACCATAAAAACAAAGAACGGTGAGAAAAATCTGCACGTTGCGGTGGCGCTAGCTTCCTCTTTTGACTGTGAAAACAGTGGGGGGCGAAGTAAGAAATTCAGGTGAAGGTTTTCCGTAGGGGCGATCCGGGTACAAAATCATATCTTTCTCTGTATGTGTATACGTGTTGTAAGTACATACATAGTGGAATTGAATTAAGATGGCAACAAGCCCGGCAGCGATTGAAACACGAGCTACTCGTTCCCCTCTCGCTGTGTTTTTGTTTTTTAACGATCGTCGTTAAGTTGCGGTCAGAATCCTACTGGCCGCGATGTATATCCCCAGTTACTATACAGCAGAAGAAGATTGCCAGTCGTTAAAAACAAAAGAGAGCGAAGGTTACTTGTTTATCATCTCGGTGCGATTTCCTGTCTTCTACTCATTGACCATCGTCGTCAGTTTAGAATCCTGTCAGAACAAATTTCCAAAAATCGCCTGCGGTCGCGAAAGTTATCGCTTCTTACGACGATATTTTTCCACCGATTGTCACCAGAACTGGAGAAAACAGAAAATTCCAATTACGTCTTAAGACGTTTTTTGTGTTTTGAAACTCCAAAAATGGTGGATATATCGACTGACAACATGTCAGCTCACGATTCTCTTTTGTTTTTAAATGTCGTCACGAAAGTTTTTAGAGTCGGTCGTGTTGCGTGCGAAATGAATCCCGGCTCGTCTGCAAACGATCAAACTCTCCCGTCGTAAGTAACGTGATCACCGGGTTGCTACTTTTGCCTAGTTATCGACCACGTTTTCATTATCAAGTTTTCCCTTTTTTTTCTGTTTTTCTTATTTGATGATGATCTTTGGATTGAATTTTATTTTATTTTTTAAGTGAAACACTCGATGAATTTTAACGATCCCGCCCCGATCATCAAAATAAGAAAATTAATAACCGTTGGGGTATTTTTTTATCACCCAATGGTCATCGGTCGGATGAAATATAAGAGAAAAAGGCGTCGCGGGGGGTTTGGTGACACACGACGCTTTCGGTGTAGAAGTTTATATCGTTCGTTCACGCCCCGCGACCATCGGGATTGTACCAGATGGCGTGTATGTGGGTTGTGTTTGACTTATTCTGCTTGCGGCTCTCCTGCTTTCCTCTTGTGTGTGTGTTTATAGTGGAAGGAACAACCTCAACGTCGACAACGAGCTGATGCACAGTAACACACACACGAGAAGGTTTTTTAGTCATCCAGTGAGTGTAGTTAAGACAGTAGCTCGCCGACCATCGACCAGTTCGGTAGCGTCCGTTTTGTTCTCTCCCAAAAGGAAGGAGGGCGGCCTCTTCCACTCCGCCTGTTTTGTGTTCGGTTCTTGAGTGATTGTTATTTTTTTGGATATTTGATTTGATCGGCTAGGAGGGAGGAAATAAATCAACAAGTGTTTGGTTGTTGCTGACGGCCATCGTTGGAGCCATGTGATCTCTAGTGGACGCATCCGCATCTCTTCCTTTATCGATAGACCACCACATTTATACACACACAGACACTAAGGAACAATCTAATCAAAAACTTATTGATTACTTGTGTGTCGAGTGTGCAGTGTCTTGTGTTGCGTGACGGAATAGTTCGTGGGAATATCGATGGCGCCACTCGGCCAACGTCTCGTGTTGTTGGTATTTTCGGTCGTCATGACTACACAAGTTTTCGGTAAGACTATTATTCCATTTTTATTACTATTTATAGCTCCTCGTGTTTGAATTATTTTATTTGTCATTGCTCCCCCCCATATGTTTATTTTCAAGAATTGAATTCCCGCTAGTTTTGTTAATGAATGTGTTCATCCGGAATTCCCGGCTAAACAAAGAAGGTTTTGTGTGTTAGGAAAAGGGTTTGATTTGATTATTATCATTTGATATACAAGAAACTGTATTTACTTTTAGAATTGTTCAACAATTCATTGAAATCATCATTGTATAAGGCGCATTCAAAAAACTTTTTTTTGTTGTTGTATAGCCCACCCCTCTTATTTTGGGGCGTTGTTTCATTCCGCCTTCCGTTTTGCTCTGTTCGTCCGGTTCCGATGGTCACGTCCGGCTGGGCGTGGATTTTCCATCCGCAAAACGGATCGCTCAAATCAAATCAGAAGAATTAAAAAAAGCCATGTGAATCAGACTAGTAAAATAACTCTCACCGAGTCCCCGACCAACAAACAAAATAAATCCTGTATTGATTTCATTTCTCTATTTATATTTTGTCGTGAATTACACGCAAGACCTAGTTCCATTCGTGGACAGTCCTATCTTCCAACAGTTTGAAGGTTGGATAATGACGCGGCTAGCGTCCGGCCAATGATTATCCATGACTTTCAATCCTTTTTGGCACTGATCCATTGACGTTCAATTGTGGTGTTTTATTCCCAAATTTAATGGAAATGTGGTTTTTCCTTGTCCACCAATTCCGTAGTTTTAAAAAAAGATAAGAAAACAAAAAAAACAAACACGCAAGAGAGTGAAAGGGTTTGATTGGAATATATACAGACTGACGGACGAGAAAGAATCCTTGGACGTCAATTCAATGTCGCATTAGATTTTGACCGTGTCACCAACGATCGGGAGTCACGCGCATTAGTTGACCATCGCATTGTTGTTTTTCCTTTCTTCCATTTTAGTTTTTAGCGAGTGATTATTATTTATTTTTGCAAATTTTTCGCCCCAAGACTAGAGGCAAGGCCGATGTAATATATTCTTTAAATTAATTTTATGTAGTTTTTTTTATGTATATGCATGTGATTTATACCGGTCGTATTTCACAAACAATACGACGATGGAGTAATAACTTGCGTGGTGTACAAGACGTTTCCGGTGACCCGTTTCGGATGTTACTCCTCTTTTTATTTTATTTTTTTTTGCTTAGCAAGTGATATTGTTATTATTATTACGATTATTATTTTAGACGAGGGCATAGCCTTGAATTTTCCTTGGGCACTAAACAGCTCTTCACTCTTCTTGTTACTTTGAAAACGTTATATTACATGTACTAGAAAACACATGTGGATGAAATTGAAAGGAGCCTATAAGAGTCGAGTCAATTTTGCATTGAGCGTCTGGTTCTTGATTAACGTCCAATTAAAAACCAATTCGGTTGTCGAACATTCCTCGGATGGAGTAACTCGGTCACGGCACACTGATGAGGGATTCAGTCAAGGTCTCTCAACATGGCCACCGCAGGCTCGTGTCAATCATAACTATATTTCTTGTGTGTGTAACTTTTCAATTTGACGTGTTTTACTATGATACTAATCAAATTTATTTTTTCATATTTCATCATCAGGTCTCCAATTTGATAAGAGCCGAGTCTTGGAAATTAGCGCTGGAGCTCCACCGGGTACCATTGTAGGCAAATTGCGAGTCATTAGTCGAGCAGCTGGTGGAGTTTTAACTGGTGACAATGTTGGAGTCAATTTTTCATTGCACAATTCCAGTGACTATGCCGATTTTCACGTGGAACCTAAAACGGGTCTTTTGTCTGTCACCAAGTAAATATCGATTTAAAACAAAAAAAAGAGTTCCCTCAATTGATTGATTAATGTATAATCGTATTAAAAAGGAGAGTTGATCGTCCGGTAAATTCGACCTATCAAATTATCGTTCGTGCGATGCTGGCCAAATCGAGGAGCGGTGATACGGATCGATTTGAAATTCGAGTCACGGCACCGCCCCAAGCGACGGACGGATCTCTACTTCTCCTCGATTCTAATCAATATGAGTAATAATTTTAATAATATTAAAAAAGTCACCTTGTTTTGTAATTCATTTATTTTGAAGTCATGATGATTCATAATAATATTTCCCAATATATTTTTAAAAAAAAAAGAGGTGAAATTGAACCAGACAGTCCTATTGGTATGGCCATCATTGAGGTGATGGCCTTCGTCAACGGTAGCCACAACCAAATGCCAGGCAACGTCACCTACTTCATGGAACCATTTCCGGACGAAAAAAATATTTCATTTACAGCCATCAAAGATTGGTTTCGAATGGACAACCGGACGGGCGTGGTTCAACTCCTCCAATCACCCCAACCGGGTATTAAAGCTCACAATGTGAGTTTCATGATCGGTGCTATGGAGCGTGACAAATCACTGAACGCTAAAGCTCCAGCCGTTGTCCTTATCCACGGATTGCCAAGTAAGTTGTTTGTTGTTATTCTTCAAATAATAATCTTTTTGATTATTTTCTATCCATTGATAAAAATGGGATGGTTGTTTTTGTGCATTTTCTTCTAATATTTGGCGCTTGTTGTTGTTGTATTTGGTCAGGGCCACGAAACGTGACGGTGACTAAGCTCTCAGCCGACACTGCCGTAATATGCTGGAAATTTCCGCTAGCCGCCGGAGCTCAAGGTTATGTTTTGCGTTACTGGCGTCATCCGGCGTCAATTACCCAGTCACTAACTTCTTCTACGGAAAACGAACAAATTTCTGATTCTAAACCGATTCCACTGGAGCTGAAAATCATTGACTTGGACAGCCGTAATGGCACCGTCGCCAATGTAAGTGTCTAGTCGTGCATGGCAATTTTGTGTGTGTGTACTGTACACACATGGAATCGTGTCTGGAATTTCTTCTTCTATTTTTTTCCTTGTGTGTCTATCATCAACAGACGACAAAAGACGAGATACGGACCGTTTGTTCCAGTTTGAAACAACTGGAATCGGAGGCCGCCTACAAGTTGCAAGTGTTGGCCTGTGGTGGCGACGCAGAATGTGGCGACTCACTCGGCCCAGCCAGCGCCGTTCTCCACTTCACAACTCAGACCAATCGTAAGTTGAGTTTGCCAAATAACAACAAAAAAAAAAAAATCGGTAGAAGCTACTGCGTCGGAAGGATACCGCTGGGTGAGGGAATGCGTGTGGGATGTCAATCGGCAATGATCTCACCAGATGGCCGGCTGGATCAAGACACTCTGCAGCTGGCTATACTAAATGAAAATGGCTTCTCTTTCTATATATACAAAACAATCCATTTTGTTTGTTCCATGCGTCCTTCTTATCTGAATTCTTATGAACTGCTGGTCCCAAGAAGGCGCTTTTTTATAAAATTCCCCTTTTGAGAAATGACGTCACTATATAAAAGTGCATGTCCGTTCCGTACGTGTTTGTTTTCTAAACGAAAAACGTTTCTGCAGGCTACTAATCGTTAAAATCTCGTTTGATTTAGTATAAGAAAGAGACCATGATAATTGTTTAGTAAATATGCAAATGTGTTTTATATATATTTTAGATTGCTCACTGGAAGGAACTTGCGTGACGGGTGAGTGTCAGATATCGTTCGAAGCGCCCGGTTTTGAATGTCTCTGCCATTCGGGCAACTATGGTCCGCGTTGTGAGTTGTACAATCCTTGCGTCTTGACACCTTGTCAGAACGGCGCCACGTGCCGAAATTTCACCGATAGCACATACGAATGCCAATGCCCTGAAGGTTTTGACGGTGAAAATTGCGTCGTTCCTATCGGTCCACCTTGCCTTCACGAAGAACCTTGTCTCAATAACGGAACCTGCGCCAAGTATGAGAGATTTGGCCAATTTGGCCAACATGTTTTGATTGAAATATGCTAATATATACCTACACATGACAACGTGTTTGTTTGTTTGTTTTGTTTGCCATACAGGGAAGGGTGTGAATGTCTGCCAGGCTACGAAGGTTTCCAATGCGAGAATTTCAATCCTTGTTGGAATGACCCATGTCCCAAAGAGGCTAATTGTACCGTCTTGTTGGACAGTGATGAATTCCAGTGTGTCTGTCCTCTGGGATTCAGAGGTGAGTCCATTATTTTGATGAATATTTTCATAATCCTTTCTAAATTTGTTTAATCAAGGGCGCGATTGTGAGGAAGCCATTGATTACTGCACATTGGATCCGTGTCAAAACGACGGTCAATGCAGTAGCCAAAACGGCGCATATCATTGCGAATGCACAAGTGGATTTTATGGTAATTTGCCAACATTTATTTGAATTCTTTTAAAAAATAATGTTTTAATTCTTTAGGTGTTGCTTGCGAACAAGATGTGGATGAATGCCAGTCGAATCCGTGCAAGAACAACTCCACCTGTCACAATCTGCCGGGATCATTCACCTGCGTCTGTCCACCGGGTTTCACGGGTAAACCAAACAAACATTATTATTTTTTTTTTACATTAGTGACGTTTCGTTGGATTTCTCACCGCAAACGTTCATCTCAGCAGTGTGCGGTCAGAACACACAGAGATAAACCTTGAAAAAAAAAACCCAACACATTAACTTGATGTATTTTCTACTAATTTATCTTTTTGTTTGTTATGCAAGGGATGCGATGTGAAGACAAAGTGGAAGCCTGTCTATCGTTTCCGTGTCAGAACAAAGCCGTCTGTCAAAATGATTTTGAAAATATGAGTTATATGTGCTTCTGTCGACCTGGATACGATGGCCGTGACTGCGAGAATAACATTGGTAGGTTGCCGACATTCCTCCGACACTCAAGTTATTAATGCGCAGCGTATTATAATTGTGTTTTTTTTTTTCAGATGATTGTAACCCGGATCCTTGCATGAACGGAGCTACATGCCGTGACTTGACCGACGCTTTTGAATGCCTTTGCAAAACTGGTTTTTCAGGTTTTACATGTGATTATGAAGGTATTGTTGTGTGTGTGAACCTTTTTTTTTTTAAAAAAAACTGAATTCCTTTTTAAGAAACAAAACATTTCATTATTATTTAGAACCTTGTCCTGAAGATGTGGAAGAATCTGTTGAGAAAGGTTTTTTCCACTGGCCAGTGACTGAGCCTGGACAGACAGTGACAGTAGCTTGCCCTTACGGAACACTGACCACTCTGGAGGGAATGTCAAAAAGACCAGCAGACATTTCCAATGGCCTCGTAACAGACACTGAATTCCGGGAGCGTCAGGAACGCACGAAATTCAACGGGACAACCACCACCGTGGCTGCTACTGCTGTGAGATCATGCGAGAGATTTCCAAACGGCACCATCGGTTGGAATTTGTCTGATTTGTCTGCGTGTCGAGAACAAAGACTGGCCATTGCTGAAGAGAGATCCGCCATACTGGAAAACAATTCCGTCGCTGGAAAGAATTTGACGCTAATTGGTGTAGAGCAGGTGGCAGACGAAGTCGTCAACTTGGTCGATGATGCCCTGATGGATCTCAAAGTAAATTGATATTCCATTTAATTTGATTGAACTTTTTTTTAACAATTTTTCTTATCAAAGGTTGCCCATAATTTCTTCAATACGTTGTCCAATGTTATGGAAGTGGATGATGAAGTGTTGGGCGCATCTAATAACAGTTGTGATCGATTATTGGATGCTATCGAACGTTACACGAGTCAAGTCGCGTTGGAACCGGATAAACCAGTCACCTTAGCCACGCCCAATATAGCTATCGAAACTTTATTACATAGTAAACCGGAATCTTATTCTTTCCGGCCGTCATTCGAAGGCGATCCATCCGTCAACAGTTTGGTAAACAAATTCAATTGTGGTAATTACTTCTGTTTAAACAATGTTGAATGTTGACAGATATCTCTAACGATCCCGAAACAAGCGCTGGAAGGGTCCCGTGATGGTGTCCGATTACAGTTTGTATCTTATCGTAGTGGCAAACTATTTCAAAGTAGAACAAATCGTTTACCGGGACAACCGGCCATGGTAATAGCCGCAACTGTTGGACATGTTTCTGTTTCCGGACTCAGTGAACCGGTGACGTATACGATGCCTTTAGTCAACAGCAGTTCTTTTTATTCTTGCGTCTATTGGGATGAATTAGGTTTGAAATTATTATTTTTCTTTCCTTTTTTGTGTAACAAACTTGTTGATGTGTAATTGGTTTTTCCCTCTACAGAAAAGGAATGGTCGACGGAAGGCGTGAAAACTACCAAAACAGAGTCGGGGATGATTGAATGCTTGTCAGATCACTTGACGGCCTTCTCTATTCTACTAGACCCGACACCAATGGATCGTATCTCCGGTTATCACGAATACATTCTAAGACTCATCAGTTATGTCGGATCCGGATTGAGCATTCTCGGTCTTTCCATCACCGTTCTCCTCTACAGTCTTTTTAGGTAAACAAACCACCACCAAAAAATGTTGTTCTTGTTTTGAATTGAATTCATTTTAAATTGAACGGCACTGCAGGAATTTAAGGAGAGATCGTGGTGGAAAAATTCTATTGAATTTAAGTATTTCATTGTTAATGTTGAATGTCATCTTCCTTGTGGGCTCCATTTTGGGAACTGCTTACAAAAACGTCGATATGGAACAACGAGCTCAAATGTCGGAACGAATTTGGGCGGCCGGAACGGAATCGCCAGTCAGTCAAGCTCACGTGGACATTTGTACGGCGTTGACTATTAGTGTCCACTATTTGGTTCTGTCATCTTTATCGTGGATGTTGGTCGAGGCCGTTCACATGTACCAGTTACTCATTTTGGTCTTTGCCAATAGTGAGACTTGTTTCATGTTGAAACGGACGGTCGCCGCTTGGGGTACACACAAATCCATTTGTTTAAGAATTAAATTTATTTATTTTTCATCTTTAATTTTTTTTCGGTTAGGTGTTCCGTTGATTGTTGTCGTCACTACAGCTGTGCTCTGCTTAGATTATTATCAAGATCCAACTGGACAGACTTGCGGTCGAATGTCACACGCTCATCTGACCGTCTATTACAGCGCATTTATCGGACCCACTTGCTTGATCCTTTTGATCAATTCGACCGTTTTCTTCATGGTACTACGAGTCATCTTGTTGCAAGGCCAACGTGGACGAGCTGTCGGTAAAGTGGCAACAGAAAACGGGAACGGGGCCGGCGGAGCTAATCGGTTGATGATTATGGCACAGCTACGAGGAGCTGTCACCGTCATGGCTTTATTAGGTGTCACTTGGGTGGCCGGTGCTGTAGCAATTGGTCCAGTCAAAGTGGTGATGACTTACGTCTTTTGCGTCTGCAATTCCCTTCAAGGATTCGTCATTTTTATTGTCAGAGTTGTCCAGTACCCTGAAGCTCGTCAATCGTTTGTCACTTTATGGAACACTGGGCAGACTCACATCCCTTACGATGCAACTCGTCATTCATCCGGACCGACTCAATTCAATTCTTCTGGTTCTGCAACTGGACAATCGAGTGCCCATGCGGTACTTAGAGCACGTAAAACCTTGTCCATCAATTCTTCCAGATCGCCTGGATCATCTGGAAGAAATATGTTGCCAATCACTCGCGGTCCTGACGATTCATTGACACCCTCACAAGCACCAACTCTTGCACTAGGTGGTACAACGGACTCTAATTCTCCATCGCCGTCCTATCAGCACTGGTTCCCATCCGCAACCGCATCACCTGCCAGCAATGGATCGACTCAATCTCGATTCCGTCGCATATTTGGCAATCTAGGATTGGAACCATCTTCATTGAGACTATCATCCAAGTCGAACGGTAAATCCAATGGTTCTCATTCCTTGCTGGAACGACACGTTTCCGGCGCAACGAATCCGCCACCGTCACCTGGTGATAAGTCGCATCAAATCCTTGGTGAACCGTCTCCACTACCAGAAGAATTGATCAAACCCAATTTCATAATTGGCGAAGAAATTTCACTTTTGCATCCGGGTGCAGCAGCGTCATCAGCGGAACCGTCAGCTGGTACTAACAAGCGTTCATCGGTGATTAGCGCTGGCGGAAGCATCAGTAAAGAAGGAGCCAATACATCGTGGACCTATCTCCGGCCGGAAGATGAAATCGGTGACAATGATCAACTACCAGCCGATGGATTCATCGCTCGACGCCGTGCCGTTTCTTTCGTCGTCAACTTGCCCAGTGATGGATCGAATTCATCGTCTACCAACGACGATCGTCGAGTTCCACCGGTGCGAAGAACTCAGTCACTTTGTGAAGATCCTCCGGAATTATCCGTTATTTTCCGCAACGGACCACAACAACAATCTTCTCTGCCTCGTCAAGACCCTTTGTTTCATTCCTAATTATCGGGCTAGATGGCAGTAGTTTATGGTTGTTTCTTTTAAAAGATTCTTCTTTTTTTTCCCGTCATTATTATTCTAAGGTAAAATGTCCAGAGACCTGGGCGAAATTTCATTGATACTCGGCAATAGAAACGGGGAATTGCCTAGCTAAAAACAAACATTTGAAAAAAACAAACAGCCAAAGAGAGCATTTGATTCGAACCCTAGTGACGATATTATAATTTACAAACTATTTTAAAAAAGGTTCATATTTGCTAGTCCAGCTGATGCGCACCACGCCTTTCTCTTCTCTTATTTCGTTGATACAGATCATCTTGCCTTTTTATTGTACCTACTATATTAAATATCATTTGTATAGCACACAACAGCTGCTAAAATTTTCAGCAACCATTTTTTAAATATTTTCCGAAGCTTTTTCAACATTTTTGTGAACGTTTCGCGCAAATTATTTAAAAAAAAAACCTTAAGCTTTTATTGTGCATCAAAATGACAACAAAAAAAATGTTTGTTTTTCGATTGAAATTATGATACCAAAAAAGTTAAGATGGAATACAGTTTTAGAATGTGACTGTTTCACCAAAATACGACATCTACAAAAAAAAAAGAAAATAAATATAATAAAAAATTGCCAGCGTTTTCAATCATCTTTGTCTCTCTCCCAAGTCAAGTCGCCATGGAAACTTTTCTCTACACCTCTGACAATTGATGCGCATCAAAGTTTTGTGTAGAAAAAATCATGTATTTCTTTTCTTTTCATATAAATATATGGAAGTAGTGGTGGTGGGTATTATACTGGCGGCCAGAAAAGTCGTCGGGCGTGACTGAGTCCCACATAAAGGCAGCCACGGATCGATAAACTCCGCAGCGTGTGGGATATAGTATGTTTTTGGCCTCCTGCCTTTTTTACACCCAGGATATAATAGAGGAATACCGAAACTGGGCCCACAATATCGTCCGACCGCGATGTCTGCATTGCGCGTCGGCAGCCGCAGAGCAATTGAGCCGGATCTTTTGTGTTTTTCATGATATACCAACTCAAAGAAATGTGTGTCTTGCCTATTTTTGTGTGTGTCTATTTTTCGTTATTTAATTGGAAAATGGCCGTCTCTCTCTTATATTAATTGAAATTTATATGTTACGTCATCTTTTCCTTGTTCATCCCCTAGAGACTGGCGCAGTGTTTATTTTGAGAGCGGCGCTCTTAGATTTTTACTTAACGTGATGGTTTAGTAAATTCCAGCAGAAAGGTGGAAATAATGTCATGTGACACCGACGGAGAAACGTAATCCATGTAAAACTATCCATCATCCAAGGACAAACTTACCACTTTTTTCCGGTGATATTCTCGCGCTTCAATCAAGATGATAATAAAGAACCGATGTGATGTAGCAGGAAAAAAAAAATTTAATTTTTTTAAATTATTATTCGATGAATCATATTGGCATGATCAACCGATTCAAAGTGGATTGCTGATTTGACAATTTATTCTTTTGAAAAGGATGATGATGAATAAGGGAAAAATTGCTGATATTTCTCAATCATGTCGTTATTTTTTGAATTGTAGTAATATCCGTTTGATTTCGAGTGAGTAGAGAAAGTTTTAACGCACAAAGAGAAAGTGAAATAATAATGTTCAACAAGTTTGAAAATTATAGCAACTTCCTCCCTCCTGCCAACAATTTTGTGCTCCAAACGAATCGATAGTTTATACGTCACCACCCACTACATATTTCATGGAACCATTCACACTGCGTTTGATTGCTGGCTTAGTATATATAGAACAAGTTTATAATCGGAACTATTGATCAATCTGAAACTAGTCTCCATTATTCTAAATTATAAAAGTGCTGTTAGATTCCCCGCAGAGTTACTTGTTCTTGGATAATTTCATTTGGTACAATAAGTTTTTTTTACGACCTACGTCAAATTAATAAAAGATTAAAAAGAAAAAAGATGGAAATTTTGCTTATCTTGTGAGAAAATCAAGAAAGCAATTTGGCAACGCTGTTAAAAAAACAACAACCCTCCCCCGAAAATACGTTTTTTTGGGGGTGTGTTTATGGCTTGCTGCGTGTAGTTGTCATTTTGTTGGGAAAGAGCAGTCGACATTTTACACGGTAAAGAAGAGGTCAATCGCGCGGCAGTTTGGGCTAGTCTTGGACGAAAAAGATCACTCTTTTTACGTCTTTTAACGTGGCTTCCAATTGCTTAGATTTTTCCATTCGAATATCGTGCTTCCTTTCGTTCAAAAGAAACTCGTAATTTAAGACAAAATTTCTGGTTTTTGGTTTTATTTTTCACACCTAAAGTCGTTGAATCTATGAGCGAGTCGCTTGGTCGGTTTGAAATGCTCTTGAGCCGCGGAGAGGCTCATCTCTTGGCCACATCTGAAGTTGGCTTGTCTCTTACAGCTCCTGCTTCGAGACCAGAAGCTTCTGTGAACTTCCAAAGCAATGCCAACAGTTTGCCCGAGGATGGGAATGGTGTGGAATGCCACAGCCCTCCTCTGTGTTTGACTGAATCTAAAGTGACCTTCCTTTCTCTCGGTGCATTTTCACCCAGCAATATCGGGCACAGCAATATTCCTTGCACCCAGCTCAGCTTTGGTCTCCCACCAACCAGAACAATCTGTGAAAACTCTTATCCACCAGTAGCAATCAACGGGGAATCTCAAATGTCCAAATTCATGAACCTTGCCAGAAAGTTCAACTGCTTCTATTTCAATGGCAAGTGTTAATGTCTCAATTCAATCATCAAATCATTTCTTAACTATTTTCATTCTTTTTTTTTTAATCTCTTTCTCTCTTCAGGTGATCTTCAGCACTGCAGACCGTTTTTGGTCTGTGGCAAGCAAGTGGGTGTTATGCAAGCCAGGGTAGTAGAAGCTGCATGCAGACATCCCGATGTATTTCAAATGGATTCTTCCGGAATGATATCAATGCATCCATCCCTAACGACTTACGAGGAACGAAGTGCCCGAATTAACCATGTCCTGTCTCAATGGAAGGAGGAACGTCTGTTTGTTACCTTAAAAGGCTGGAGAAACGAGGTAGATGCTGCATCACAAGATAATTAGGTTCATTATCATCACGTCTTCATTTCATTAGTGCTACGAAGTTAGGACGGGATTTGCCGATCCGCCCCTTCTTAAGATGGATCGTTCTGCGGCATGTAAGTTACAAGGATCATCATTATAAATAGATTCGTATGACATTCAAGTGATGATGGATGAGATGACTTATTTTATTTAAAATTCGTACAGGCCTTTTTGGTGTCCGCCAGTATGGAGTGGAAATCAACGGATACACGCGCCACCCTCAACTGGGCATGTCTCTCTGGCTCCAGCGACGGGCTCTCTCCAAACCCACCTGGCCAGGCAAATGGGACAACATGGTAGCTGGCGGTTTATCAGTTGGTCACTCTGTTCTCGACACGGCATTGAAAGAGGCAGAAGAAGAAGCTTCCATTCCTGCCCATTTATTGGCTAACCTCAGATCAGCGGGATCTGTGTCGTAAGTGTTCCCTAATTCATCATTCAATTCATTCATGTTTTTTGAATCGATAAAACAAATTGTTAGGTTTTACTTCGAGAGTGAGCGAGGACTCTTTCCCAACACTGAATTTGTTTACGACCTGGAGTTACCAGCTGATTTTGTTCCGCACAACTCTGACGGTGAGGTGGACATCTTTGAGTTAGTACCCGTCAATCAGGTGATGGAAAGAATTTTTACGCCCGAATACAAGACGACCAGTTGTCCCACAACGTTAGACTTTCTCATCCGGCACGGCTTCATTAACTCGGACAACGAGCCTCGTCTGCCCGAATTGGTGGAATTGTTGCACATTCCCCTCCACTACCTCTACAGCCAGTCGAGCAGCCAGTCGCCTATTTCCTCTAATTAGGGAGCCCCCCTGCGCATCACTGGTCTAAAAACGATTTACAAGGCGATATTCAATAAGAATCATAACTACTCCAGAGCTGAATTTGTTCTTTCTTCCTCCTCTTTCGGTACTGGTAAGACTTCCAACTTTCTCTCCTTTTAAATTGTCTTCTTCTCTTGTTTGTTTGTTTTTCGAATCCATTGAAAAATCTCCTACTAGGTCGTATAGCGCGCGTTTGCTGCCCAGTCGCTCTTGATTGATTTACGCATAGCCTTTTGACTGCCCGAACGTAAACAACACATCGTATGTTTCTCGTCTCTCTCTTTTTTTTCCTCCCCTGTCCGTTATAGTTTCATCGGTCGATTACCATTTCGAATCGCTTTTTCTTCGTTCTCACCACTTCATCTTTTTTTTCTTAACGTTATTTTCTCTTTTTCTCCCTCGTTCAACCCCCCAGTAAAGTTTCGTTCGGTCTTCCACGAGTTACCAAGTCTGAAAGAAGAGTTCACGTTAAATGCTAAAAATATCAACCGAAAAACTTCTCATCCATTTAAATTTTTTCCTAAAAAAATAAAAACAGAAGTCGAAATTATTGAGGAATATGGGCCGTCTTACCAAAGCCAAAGATACCATCATAATAGAAAATTGTCCCTTTTTTTCTTAAATTACCGTATAGAAAATGGGAAAAAACCAACCAAGAATTTAGAACAAAAATTAATCGCATCTTATAGGCTGTTTGGGATTTTGTTTCAAAAATGAAAAACCCTTCGAATCATTAAAAACCAGAAAGAAATTGTTAACACCTTCCATTATTAATTACCCTAAATTATCATTATTCTAAAAAAAAAAGAAAACAAACAAAATTCTGCGTGTTTTTGTCATCCATTTTTTTGCCCACGTATATGTTTCTTTTTTTCCTAGTATTATATTTATTTAGACTGGTAATCATCATTTTCTAAATTTGCTCCCGTGTGTGTTTCACTCTCTCTCGTATTTTGTTTTTTTAAGAAAAATAATTTTGAATGCGTTTATTTTTTAACAAAACACACATACATCTCTCACACACCATCGATCCCTCCTCTCCCTCCTTGTGTTTTGGCTCATCCTAGTCTCTCTGTAAGCCGGTTGTTTTTGTAATCCTCTTTGAGAAAATACCATTTAGGCCTACATAATATTATGATGAAAGAAAGAAAAAAAAAACATTTTTTCCCAATATGATTCAACAACGTATTCCATGTTTTCAACGCTAAAATTAATAAATGAACAGAAAATAATAATTGAATGAACGGTGGAGGCATAAAGAAAGATCTGAGAGAGCGCGCCTTTCCGTTTGTAATTTGTATGTGTTGTATAATGATAAAAACTCGGGAGTTAAAAAACAAAAAAACAAATTGGGAAGATGGAAGATGGCAACACCCATGAACGAAGAAAATAAATTTTTTTTTTGTTTTTTTTTTGTCCTTAACAGCATAAAATAAAAATTCGTAAGGCAAATAATAAAGCAGACAAAAAAAAAGTCAAAAGCTCTTGTCTTTATTTCAATAAAAAAAAATTGAATATTCCGGTATTCCCTTCGTCGCAAATGAATGGGTCGGCCGTGATGACAAGCGGGTGCCAGCAGTAAAAAAAGAAAATTTTCTTTTTGAAAAGAGAGTTAAACACATAGAAAACGGGAGGCTGGTCTCTCCTTGTTGGCTAATGCCTTCCACGGTGTGGCAAAGTGTCTATACGATGGGAAAATCCGATGAGTGACTCGTGTTAAGAATAGGAATCCCGCGTGCCATATTCTTTTTTAAATACAGCCAACAATTATTTATGAGGCACATATTTTACATATTCATCGGCTAAGCAGAAGGCAGCAGCAACTGTCATCCATAAAATAGTCGAATTTTTTTTTAAAAAGAACACAAATAAATGTTTTTAAAACAATAACGGCAACCTCGCCCGTGACGTCACTCCTCAAACCAAAAGAAAAGTGAAGGCCGAAACAGACTCTGTGTTAAACGCGTTCGTGCTTTCGGCATAGCCAACAGCTCTTCCTTTGCTCATTAACAACACAAAAGTGCTAGTCACTATTGAGCAATTGTTTTCCAGTCAATTTGTTTGAAAATAATTCAATATTTATTCAAGCCATTTAGCCAATTGTTTGTTATTGTTGTTGTTGTTGAAAGATCAACGTGTTGTGATTATAGAAAGTGAAATGGCTGCTGCCGCACTCATTCGCCAAGTGGTCATCGACTTTATCTGTCTCGCCATTGGTAACGTATCTCGTTAATGTTTATTATCTTCTTTTTTTTATAAAACAACAAAAATCTAGAACCGACATCTCCGCGCTAGTCATTTCTATAAACAGTTTAGATATGTGTGTGTGTGTGTGTGGCTCGGCATAATTTAAATTTATGCGCTGTACATTTTTTGGTAGTGTGTGTGGTGTGTGTCCTAAATATTCACACGGTGGCATTGAAGAAAAAAAGAAGGGAAAAAGCCTATGTTCTTATTGGTTGCTTGATGTCGTGTCTATACAATCGTACAAATTGGTTTCAAGTGCTACATACGCTTTTAGTTTGAAATGCAAACTGCCCTCGAGGTAAATAGACGTTAGTTTTCCCCCGTTTTTGTTTTTTGTATTTTTGAGTGGAGGGGAGCAAAAAACCGGAAACGACCAATCGCGTGTAGCCCAACCCTAATTTCAAAATACAGCGGAAGAGTTTCTCTTTTTCTTTTCTTTTGTCGGACGCCGATTTCAACGTGTTATTGATTATCGATATTTAATCTCAATTGCCTGGTAATTGAAACACCATTTAGTTGTATCCTCTTTCACAACCGGTCAGCGGTTGTAACTTGGGAATTTCCTGGTTACTTCACAAGTTGGGTACAATTAGAAATTTCGACACGTACGATACGTTTTATCGTTACACATTTTTCCTACCTAGGTGCAATTTAATTTATCTTAATAATCGATTAAGTATGTGCGCGTCATAGGATGTGAAAAATATATATATTGCTAATAAAGATAACCATTAGTTATTAGGAACAGGATCCATTTCCTGTTCCTCTGCGCGTTGCAAAAGAGGGAAAAAATGAGCTTGTAATTAGAACTAATGAGTATCGTCAGTCGAAAGAGAGAGAACAAAATTTTCCATCTCCATCAGTTTTTGTTGATATTGTGTGTGTGTGTGGTTGGTTCATGGGGGTCGTGACTGACACGAACATCAGTCTTCGCTGGCCTTCCGCTCATCCCGGAGAAAGCCTGGACTGTGCCGCATCATGGCTTCTTCTGTAACGATCCGGACATCCGCTACCCGTACCTGGATTCCTCTCTGTCGCGCTTAGTCGTCGGAGGAGTCGGATATATCGGTCCCATTGTGACGGTATGTTTTTTCAATCATCATCATTTTTTAAAACAAAACCAAAATCACCTGGAATGGAATCAACGCTCATTAATACCTGGCGCATGAGAAAAAACTTAGATATAAACTGGAAATGACTGGAACTTTTCAAAATTATACCTCCCTAATTCCATCAACAACATAAACAAATGAGTTAATTAACATTTTTAATTGCTTAAAAAAATGTGCGTGTTTACGTTTGGCCCGGCCGTTTGATGTGAGCATGGCTTAATATTCTTTCATGTTTGGATTGTCTTGTTTTGTGTACACATTTTTTAATGATTCTGTAGAGAGATAGAGCGAGTCGGACACACTTATTTAAGAAAAGAAAAGCGACAGCTGGAGATGTCGGGTCGGTTTTTTTGAAAGAGGACGCACATCACGTATCCTCCTCTGTTAGTGTGTTCCGTTGGCCTGGGAAAACAATTATAACGCATATATATAACCTACTATACACACAACAGTTTGGTTGCCGGTCCTACTTTTGCACCTGCTCGGCAAGCCATTTCAACGTGGATTCTACTGCGATGACGCTTCCATTCGCTACCCTTTCATGGAGTCGACCGTCACCAATGTTATGCTGTATTGTTACAGCCTCGGCCTGCCCATCCTATCGGTATAATAATAACATTTTAGAAAACACACACACCAGCACCATCGGCTTGTTTCTCTTATATAGCGGGATTATATTAAGAGAGAGTCTGGTTTATTTCCCTATTCCTTATTTTTGGCTTTCTTTTTGTTGTTTCTCTGCTGTTGTTTGCTGGCTTTGGCTGGATTGATCGATCGTTTTTAACTGCTTTTTTCTCTCAGTACTAGTCTGCTTATATGGCTTACAGCTTACACATCTATCAAAGAGAATCTCTATCTCTTTTTATTGTTTTTGTGTCTTTCTCTCCATTATTGGTTCTGTTTTTAACGACACGTTCGCTAGATGGATCGATCTAACCCGTCATCGACCAAGCCAAATTCGACTATGGGAATGATAATATTAACAATTTTTATATTTTCTCTTCTTTGAAATTCAAAAAACCCAAAACAGATGATCATCATCGAAATATTTCGATGGAGAAACAACAGCCATTCAAAAAGGCTGACTCGCCAGAACAGCTCTTCGACGATCAACATTTCATCGGCTATTCGGATACCTTCCGTGATCGCCGAATTGGTCCACCTGGTTGCCATTTTTCTGTTTGGTGCAGCTTGTTCACAGCTGGCCACAGATTTTGGCAAATACACCATCGGCCGTCTCCGGTGAGATACAGAATAAATGGAACTTTGCCATCCATGTTTCTCTTGAATCACCCGTTTTGATGACGTAATAATTCAATTTTACAGTCCTCACTTTATTGCCGTCTGTCAGCCGGAAAACTTTGCTCAGTTATGTCCGTTGGGAGGACCGCCTTCTTATATCACAGATTACAAATGTACGGGTAGCGACGAAAAACTACTTCGAGAATCGAGGTAATAATAGAAGAAGAAACTTTAAAAATATGTTAATTCTTTTTTGAAATGCGCGCGCTCGTTAATTAAAAATAAAACACATTTTCGTCATCTGCATTTAGATTGTCTTTCCCATCTGGTCACGCTTCCTTTTCGGCTTACACGATGCTGTTTTTGGCCTTCTATCTCCAACGACGGATGAACTGGTCAGGCTCAAAGTTACTCCGGCCAACTATTCAGATTTGTGTTTTGATGCTTTCGTGGTACACTGGACTTTCCAGAGTCTCCGACTACAAACATCACTGGTTCGATTTTAATAATTAAACTTTAGATCTACTTTACTTACATAATAAACCAATGGGATTTATTATGTCGTCTTGTTCTTGTTTACAGGAGTGACGTGTTGTCGGGATTTCTTATCGGAGCTATCGCTGCTTCCTTAACGGTATCTTTTAAATTTACAACAGACGACTGTTAGTTAAGATCTGGCCAACTGATTCTTGTAATGTTCAAATCCAAAACAGGCCCTTTACGTCTCCAGACTCTTCAAGCCGTCCATTCGTGGAGATATGGCCCTTTTGCCTCAACAGAGTAGAGGAGATGTTGAAATGCAACAAAATCATTCGCAAGCTTCTGGGGGCAAATGATTCTTGTTATTTACTGATTGATTTAAGAGCAATAAACAATTTCGAGGATGAGCATCCCCAACATTGAAGTCCGAGGGAATCATAACCGCCACTGCCAACCGTTTCCATCGCAACAACAACGCCCAGTGGACTACTTTACTACCTAAACTACTAATTCTTTTGGAAATATAAGTTGAAACTTTTTTACGAAATAATAATATAAATAACTGGCTTGTTTATAAATACGTTAACCCACCACCCCCCGTGATCACACAGTTAGGTGCCTTTCTTTCTGTTTGCCATACGTATTATTGTTCAACTTCTTTTAAGTTCGCATTTCATATTCATTGATTTGCTCTTTTTTAACCCGACTTTAATACACACACACTCACAATCTCATGAACGTTAATGTAAAAAGACAAATTCACGCTCTTGATGTCATTTACACAATAATAATAATAATAATAAGTTGCTGTAACAAATACACACGATTTTTAGCAAAGGAATTTCTTCTATAACCCGTCTTCAATGACCCTAATGTGACTACGTGACTCATTGGTGCGCTGAATTTAGAATGGGACGTTTATGAATGAGTCCATGGTTCTCTGTTGCAAACGCGTTCGTTTTGAAGTGCTGTTAATGAGATCATCAATTTTTATTTCTGTGCGGATGGTCTAAGCAGAAGAGGAAAAATTTGGTTTTTGTGCGAAATTTCTATTTTTGTATGAGTTAATGAGCGTTGATTATTGAAAAAGGAAGTTGTGAATATTAAATAAGGTTGTCGCCAAATATCATTTTGGGGAGACAAGGTTCATCATCTTTTATTCATTCGCATTTGAAGCGGAAATATTAGGAGAAGTTTGATTACGTGGCGTCTATTTTACGCGTTTGAATAAACGATTACATGGCTTGAAGAAAGAACCACGCTAATTGTTAGGGAGCAGATCACTAAAAATCTGAAATAAATTCAGTCGTAATTTATTAAATTACAGGATGAGATTGATTGAGATTGATCTAAAAGACGAGTTTTTTATTTATTTTTTTTTTAAATTCTGAAATCAATTTATTTATATTTCGTAATTATGAGAAAGTGGCATCACTGCGCATCACTGTTGGCTCTGTGTAAAGTAAAAAAGCGGGATAAACAATCAGCTGAGAGTGGAAGCCACATGAGATGCTGTGACACTGCTCTGTGAAATAAAAGATTTCCATTTTAAGAGTTCATTATAATATTAGTTTTTTAAAAAGAAGTCGCTGCGGGATTGTGTCCATCTGTTAGTGAACAATTTTCATCACAGTAAGTTTGTAGAAAATTCTTCCCAACACCCAAACAGCATGGTCAGCATGCACTACTAAACACTTTTTTTTCCTTTTCTGAAAAAAAAATAACTTTACTCATTTATTTAGCAACCATCATGAGAATAGAATGCATAGATGGAGATGGGGCATCAGGAAATGAAATCAAAGTGAAAGAAGAGCCCCCAGTCCCAGATGAACTTCAATCAAGCGCCAGTGAATCAAGCAAAAACGCCACACCAGAAGAAGAAGCCAAACCAATAATACCCAATCCAGTACCTGAATTGCCAAAGACAAGAGGAGTTAAAGTAAAATACAACTTTGATGAAGCTGCTGCTGCTTCTGGTGAGGGTGATGATGATTTCCTTCCTGACAACACCAAAAAGAAACGTAGAACTGGTAGTAGGCATGCAAAGGTAGAATTGCCAGATATTGGGGGTTATAGGCCATCCAGGAAAAAGAGAATCAATCGTAAAGATCCTAATCGCTGCCATGTGTGTCGTCAAAGGTAACTCAATCTTGGTTATTGTTCTAACTGTAATCATCTAATTAATGCTGGGCCTCATTTTCAAGGTTTGATTCTCCTGATTTGAAATATTTTCCTGGTCCACCAGCAGATTCCATTGAAGAAATTATTGCTTTGACTGATCCATCGTTGAGCTTGTTCACTGGTGAAGAAGAGTGCATGTCAGAATTGGATCAGAGGCCCATCTTGAAACTCACTCAGTTTGGCATATATGATGAACCCGGTCATTTGTGTCATTTAGATGGGGGTGCAATTGAAGCTAACCATTTACTTTATGCTTACGGTTACGTTAAACCTGTGTGGAACGACAATCCTGGTATGGAAGGAGGAATTGCAACGAAAGAGATTGGGCCCATCAACGAGTGGTTCATTAGTGGGTTTGATGGAGGAGAAAAAGCCATCATGTGTAAGTTTAAGACAACTCACTTGATTTGTTTTAGTCAAAATTTTTTAAAATTCTTCTGTTTCCCAGGCTTCGCCACTTCTTATGCTGATTATTTCCTCATGTCTGCATCTGAATTGTACGAACCCATCATGAACGAGTTGGAAGAAAAGATTTTTCTTAGCAAGACTGTCATCGAGCTTCTGATTGAAGACGACAACGCCGAATACGAAGATCTACTCACTAGACTGCAAAATTCTTTGATGCCTAACGGTGTCCGCGTTTCCGAGGATTCCCTTTTGCGCTATGCCGAATTTGTCTGCGATCGCGTCTACCACTTTGATGCAGCTGGAGCAGAAGACGAACCACCACTCATTCTTAGCCCGTGTATGCGTACACTGATTCAATTATCGGGCATCACACTTGGTAAGAGAAGAGCCACTCGCAAATTAGAGAAGAGACGTCAGCCCAAAGCCAAAAAAGGACCCAATTGGACAAAAGCTACAACTACGCCTTTGGTTGGTTATGTTTTTGAGAGCTTTTTTCGTGATCAAATGGAACAAGGAGAGGACAAATTTGGTCCAACATCTGCTCCTCGTCGTACACGCTGTGGTATTTGCGAAGCTTGCCAGCAAACAGATTGCGGTAAATGTAATTTCTGTCGAGACATGGTGAAATTTGGCGGTTCCGGTCGCAGCAAACAAAGTTGTGTCCTGCGCAAGTGTCCGAATAGAGCTGTTCAAGTGGCAGACGACGATGACGAATTGGATGCTGTCCTCGACACGGAAATTGAGGTGGTAAGTCTTGATGTCGACCATAAGAAACCGGTTAAGCGGCACGCCTACGAAATTGAATGGGATGGACCAGTAATGAAAGTCATCGACGGCCTAACTTTCTATTCGGCTGCGATTGTCAATGGAGATATGCGTGTCTTTGCTGGCGGCCACGTTACCATCGAGCCGGATGATCCTAGCATTCCCATGTATATCGCCGAAGTCATAGCTTTATGGGAAGATGGCAAGAGCAAGGAACAATTTCTACACGCTCGCTTGGTTCTGTCGCGGAACTGACACTGTTCTGGGAGAAACCTGTGACGATCCCAGGGAAGCTTGTCTTGATCGAAGATTGCGAAGATTTGCTTCTGTCTGCCGTCGTGAAAGTGGTAAACGTCAAATACAAGCAAGTGGATCCAATCAAATGGAAAGCAGAAGGTGGATCAGATGACCCATCTTTATTTCAAACTGAAGAAGATCATTCCGACACCACATTTTGGTATCGCTATCTCTACCATGGAAGAACTGGTCGTTTTGAAGATCCACCCGAATGCCCGGACGTAGTCGACAACATCAAAGGATGTCCTTGCTGTGATCGTCTTGATGTCATCCGCCAACGTGATTTTGCTAAATTGGGCAACAAGATGGATTCAGGAGGTTTCGATAGCGTAACTTGGCACGAATTAGATATTAAAGTCGGTGAAGCGGTTTTCCTCGAGCCGGGCGCTTTCGCATTGCGTGCACCAGACGGAAGTATTGTTAAAAAGGAGAAGATTGATCCAGAGGAAGATGATGAATTCGGAGTAGACTACGACGAAGAATATTACCCAGAAAAGTACAGGAAAACGGATAACATCAAGGGATCGAATAATGACACGCCTGATCCATTCTGTATTGGCTATGTCGTTGATATTGTCTACAATGGAATTATGCGTAAGTAAATTTGTTATTTTATGGATTTTATTTTTATTTATAATTTTTTCTTTCTTATAGACAAAAGTTTGAATGCTCGTGAAGTCTGTTTAAAAGTGAAACGCATCTACCGTCCAGGCGACACCCATTTAGGGCGCGATGCAGGTTTTCGTTCCGACTGGAATTTGGTCTACTGGTCGGATGAGATACACAAACTGGAGTTGAACAAGGTGGTAGACAAGTGTGTCCTTGTCTGCAGCACTGCCATTGATGAACCCATCGAAGAATTTGTCCGTAATGGTACCTAATCGCATGTATTTCAATAAGGCCTACAACCCAGCTGATCGGGAATTTGAACCGCCACCAGTGGAAGCCGAGCGTATCGGTTCCAGTTCCAAAGGAAAAGGTGGAAAGTCACTCAAAAGTGCAAAACCTACTCAACCGAGTTATCCAACATATCCTAAAATTGAACCGCTCAAGACTTTGGACATTTTCGCCGGTTGCGGTGGCTTGTCGGAAGGCCTACACCAGTCGGGAGTGGCCAAGACCTACTGGGCTATTGAGTGTGAGCCTACGGCAGCTCAAGCTTTCCGACTTAACAATCCTGATGCTGCCGTCTTCACTGACGATTGTAATACGATCCTTCAAAATGGCCATTGAAGGTCAATTGGAACAAAACGGACAAGCACTACCGCCAAAAGATGGCGTAGAACTGCTATGTGGAGGTCCGCCTTGCCAAGGCTTCAGCGGCATGAATCGCTTCAATTCCCGCCAATATTCATCATTCCGTAACTCTTTGATTAGTTTCTTATTTGAGTTATTGCGACTACTATCGTCCCCGTTTCTTCATTCTGGAGAACGTCCGTAATTTTGTTTCATTCAAGAAGAACATGGTGTTGAAACTAACAATGCGCTGCTTAGTTCGAATGGGCTATCAGTGCACTTTTGGAGTCCTACAAGCCGGAAATTACGGAGTTTCGCAGACGAGACGACGAGCTTTTATTTTTGCAGCTGCACCCGGTGAAAAGCTTCCATTGTATCCCGAGCCGACTCACGTTTTCAGCCGTAGAGGGTGCCAACTATCAGTAGCTGTCGGTCGCGATAAGTTTTACTCAAATTGCCGCTGGCTGTTATCCGCTCCATATCGCACCGTCACCGTTCGTGACGCCATGTCTGATCTACCTGAAATCCCCAATGGCGCTAAACAGGAAGAAATATCGTACGGAGGCGATCCACAGTCCCACTTCCAGCGATGGATGCGCGGATCAGATTCGGAACCATCCAACGTCCTTCGAGATCACATTTGCAAAGACATGGCGCCATTAGTCGAAGCACGTATCGCTTTCATTCCATCGAAACCCGGCTCGGATTGGCGGGATTTACCCAATACAGAAGTCCGTCTAAAGGATGGCGTTATGTCAGGTGAAACTTCGTTACACTCACGAAGACAAAAACGGACGATCTTTAAGGGGCGCAATGAGAGGAGTTTGTTCTTGCGCTGAAGGACGACAATGTGATCCGTTAGACAAACAACACAACACGCTCATTCCGTGGTGTCTTCCTCACACGGGTAACCGTCACAACAACTGGGCCGGACTTTACGGACGTCTTGAATGGGATGGATTTTTCTCAACAACAATTACTAACCCTGAGCCCATGGGTAAACAGGTATCCGGCCATATCTGAAGTAAAACAAGTCGTCGTCCCCCCACAGTTTCTTTATCTTTTCTGTTTGAATAGGGCCGTGTGTTGCATCCGGAACAGCACCGCGTAGTCAGTGTACGCGAGTGTGCTCGCTCGCAAGGTTTTCCTGATTCGTACCGCTTCTTCGGCAACATTACTGACAAACATCGACAGGTTAATACCGGAACTAGGGTTTCACCCTTAAAAAGGTAGAACAAAAAATTGACTTCATTATTTTTTTTGCCCTTTTCCAGGTAGGTAATGCCGTCCCACCTCCGCTAGCTCGAGCCATTGGCCTGGAAATCCGTAAATGTGTTTATGAAGGTGACTTGCAAAAAGAAGAAAGACGAACCCCCTACCATCGTCCAGTGTTAAATCAGTTTTCCTTATTTAATTATTTTATTTATTGCGCCTTTTACGCGTATTTTTCTGAAAAAATTGTCCTCCATTTTAGATATTGCTCAATGCCTATTCGATAGTAGTCCTACGCTTGTTTTAAAACAAAATTAATTCAAGTTTTTTTGTCTTTTCTTTTTAAAATTCATAATGTGTATTAAGGGCTCGTCTTGTGAAAATAAATTAATCAAGTTAAATTTAATTTATTTACAAAATTTTACCGATCAAAGTGCATAGAACATAAATTGTGCGGACGAATCACGTCTCTTTCCCGCACGAGGCTTTTAAGTAAGTGTACTGCGCAGAGTCTGGACTTGTCTAAACCTTATCAACGTGAATTTTTTTTTAAACCGGCCTACCAAGTGACGGTTAGTAACATCTTACGCCTATAAGAGACACTTGCTTCATTTTGGCGGGCGACATAACCTCTCCAGTTCCCGCCGGAGCAACTTTTGTTCGTCAAGACAAATCCATATTCAAGAGCTATTGTCTATTTGTATCTTGAATCGGTTAAATTGGTAAGTAAATCACTAAACCATATTACTAATACATCAAACTTTGTGAAAATGAATTGATAAATTACATTTGGTTGCATTCGTTTCTTTATTTTTTGATTTGATGATATTGGCTTATTTCAAATGTAACCGTCCACCATTTTGTAGACTGTCCATAATTTGATCACGGGTTCGGTTATCAAATGTAGACAAAGATTCAAATCTTAATCTATGTACCATCTGCACAGATGCTGGGACTCGCCCATTCACAGTTTCAAATTAATGACTGTTGAAGGACGATCGGTTCAAATGATGACACACGTATGTCGAAAAACGAGGAGAGGAAATGTAGCATTGGCGGGTTCGGGTTGAAGGGGAGGGGAAGGTAGATTTTCGATTATTTTCTAAATTGTTCTTTATCTCCAACTTGGCAACGCCGCACAGCCATCTTTGTAGTATACAACAAAAATTTAACCGTTTTTGATACTCATACCCGTTGTCTACTGTTGTTTTGTTCTTCTCAAGTCATTATTGGGAATGTTTTAATCAAAATGTCCATCTAAATGAAGTATTTTTAAAGGGTAATTACCTCATCGTTTCATTTAAAAGTGTAGTGACGCCAGTTGGTCTGGAATTGAAAATAAGTTGTTTGTCCTCTGCTAAAAGGGGTGGAGACTGGAGACTCGCCTTGAAAAATGAATTCGTCATCGATGTTTTTCTCATCTGTGTATTTCTGTTTTCATTTCCTCGATACTTAGCCATGTTTATCATTTCAGGCTGGGAGTTTTCCGTGGCAAGACGTGTTGGGTTTTATCATCCCCTTCAATCTCAATTATCAACCTAGTGCAAATTACGAGTGATCCTAATCTTGTTGCTGCACCACTCAGCAGGTAATTTATCCAAAGTTTTCTGCAGGTCCTTCATTAGTTCTGTCAAATCAGCCAAAGCTGATAGTTGGTCTACTTTTTCTTTGGACTGCTGATTTATTTGAGATAGAAACCGCACAAGTAAATCTCATAAGTATCTTGGAAGTCTTTTTGGCCTTAGACGTCTTTATAAAGTAAGAAATTCCTTTTTCATTTTGCTATTATGACTTTTACATTTCTTTATTCATGTGTGATCATGATTTGCCATCCAAATAATTTGTTATACCCAACACCTTCCTGTCCATATCAATTTGCATAAAGCATTGAGCTAGGGTATCATATATCAGTGTCTTCTGCACTGGTTTTGCAATTTCAGATTCTCTCCAGTTAACATTTTAATTGCACTTGCAAATGTGAGTAGCATGGTGTTCATGAAGACAGATGTTTGAAGCAGTATACCAGGAAGCATATACAGACAGGATGTAACCCATTTGCCTAAATGAGGGTTGGGTGGAGGGAGGGAAACTGACTGCAGGAAATGATATTCATTCGTACACCTGAAAGGCTTTTATTGTGGTTTGAGGTGGGGAGAGATGGGTGTCATTTGTAGATAAAGAAACAGAACATTCAGAGATCATAGTGTACCCATTGTTAGACCTCGAGAGTCGAGTAGAATTTCTATTGTTCCTATTGTGATCTACCGGGTGCTGTGGTAGTCAGGTGTCCCGTGCTACGGCTGCACGTGTTAGTTTCATGTAATTCGAGCACCTGTTTCAGTGAAATAAAAAATTTCTATTTTTGTTTTGTATTTCATAGCACACCAGTAGAACATCATGTTGGATTCCAGTTATGATCGGCGCCTCAGGCGAACGATGGAGCTAACGGCAGGACCTTCAACTGCGGCGACGACCTCTGCGCTTATCTCAGTAAGTCTCTAATCTCGAAATATATTGTTGATACAAATGAATGCATTTTAATCTCTTAACATTTTTAGCCGACCAAAAATCGACCAAATTCAACTCGCAATATCGGTGATCGGCTCGTTCCAACACGAGCTGGGAACAACTGGCAAGTGGCCTTCCACATGAAAGAAGAGCTAAGTCCCACGTCATCTAATATGCGGAATCGAGAAGGTCCTCCTGTTGCAAGTGATGCTGCTGGTCGCGATCGTAGTTTGTTTCGTTCCATTCTGGAGAATGAAGTTCTCAACAGTGGAATCGAGGATCCACGAGAACTTCAAAACAAGAAGCGACGAGTGTTTCACGTAAATACTTTTGAATTTTAGAATCAATTTGGACTACACATTAAAAGATCTTTTTCTTCGTTTAGTATGACAGTCCATTAAAACCAGAAAATCGGGTAAGTCAACCCTATTCACTGTCGCCGCTGAGTCCCGCTAGCCAAAAGCTGCTGCAATCGCCACGAAAGGCAGCAAGAAAAATTGCCAAAGTGCCTTTTAAAGTAATGTTTGTACTATTCCGCATTCACTTGGATGTCTTAAACTAATCCGATTTTCTTTCAGGTTCTTGATGCTCCTGAATTACAGGATGATTTCTACTTAAATCTAGTAGATTGGTCTTCCCAAAATGTGCTCAGTGTCGGATTGGGAGCGTGCGTATACCTTTGGGCAGCTGCAACGAGCCAAGTTTGTCTTGCAAAGATAATATTTAATTGCAACAAATATGTATATCTTATTGTTGGTATATCAGGTGACGCGACTTTGCGATTTGGCGCCGGAAGGTGATAGCGTTACTTCGGTTGCATGGGCGGAACGAGGTCACTTAGTTTCGGTGGGTACACATCGCGGAATGGTTCAAGTTTGGGATGTAACTGCTGGCAAACGGATTCACACGCTGGAAGGACATACAGCGCGTGTAGGTGCTTTAGCGTGGAACGGAGACCTTCTTGCCTCTGGAAGTCGAGATCGCCTAATCTTGCAAAGGGACATTCGCACTCCACCTTCGATAGCCCAACGAAGACTTTCTGGTCATCGTCAAGAGGTGTGTGGCCTTAAATGGTCACCAGACAATCAGCTCCTGGCTTCTGGTGGTAATGACAACAAATTATTTGTCTGGGGTCTCCATTCTGTTGCGCCTCTGCAGACGTTTACCGAACATTTGGCAGCTGTCAAAGGTAACACTAAGTTTAAGAATAATCGATAGAATTTGTTATGTAACGTTGATGTTTTTGGTTTTCTTTTAAATAGCGATTGCTTGGTCGCCACATCATCATGGAGTTTTAGCTAGTGGTGGAGGCACCGCAGATCGATGCATTCGTTTCTGGAACACACTTACCGGGCAACCTATGCAATATGTCGATACGGGATCACAAGTGTGCAATTTGGCTTGGTCAAAGCATTCGTCGGAGCTGGTAATTACAAAATAATAACACGAACAAGCATGATAGAAAATAATTCATACCGCTTTTTCTATTTTACTTTTTAAGGTGAGTACCCATGGATACTCTCAAAACCAGATACTTATATGGAAATACCCGAGCCTAGCTCAGGTTGCACAACTAACAGGCCATTCCTATCGTGTTCTCTATCTGGCGATGTCGCCCGACGGTGAGTCTATAGTAACAGGAGCGGGCGACGAGACATTACGGTTCTGGAGCGTATTTAACAAGACCCGATCGCAAAAGGTAAAAACTTTATTTACATTCAATTGAAGGATTATATTGAATTGATCTTCATCCTTGTTTGTTTTGTTTTTTAATGAAGGAAACACGATCGGTATTGAATCTGTTCACTAGTCTGAGGTAGATTCGGTCTAATGTGCTAAATTTAGACGTTGGACCGAATGGAGTACACACCGATTCCCGATGCTTTAATCCACAACATTTGTAAATTCTGCGAGAATCTCTGGGTTTTTCCTGGTATGTAGTTAAGACACAGCTCTTCTTTGTTTTCGTTTTCCCATATTTTTTTTTTATTATTATTTTCCCGTGGTCATAAATTATTGTTTCGTGTGTGACTGTGTGTCTGTCCTTGTGAAACCAAAACTTTCCAGAAAAGAGGAAAATTAATGAAGACATTTTATGTTCACTTCTAGTAGTCCTTTAAATTATCCCGTATACCCTAATTCTCCCTCCCCCCCCCCACCAGTGTTTCCCTCCGATTGTATTTTTTTTACCCTATTATTTTGATCTTGATCGGTGCGGTTTCAACCGCCTCACTTTCCTCATTTCCACTAAAACTTCTTGTTTCTTTTGTTCAAAAATTCCTTTTCCTAGACATTTATATGCAAAATTTATTCAATAGCTAACAAAGTAGCTGGGGCTTGTCAGGTGTTGCTCTGCTATTTTGCCGGTTTTTTTCTGGCTTTTGGGTCAAAACATTAAGGAAATAACAGAAAATATATATGGAAATTCTTTATTTTTTCTTTGTGAACATGATTCAATTATGGCGGTGTAAGACCGGGTCAATTTGAAATTGAAGAAATATCGGGGAAAGAGAACGACAGGGTTTTGTATACATTCCTTGTGAACTCTACAAGTCAAGCATCAAGATCTAAGACGAGAAGAGCTTCGGAAGCTCCAAGACCTACTTCAGCCAACGTTGGGTAAGTATCCATGTCAGGTTGCCATGGTAACGTTCGCTTGGGGAAAGAAGTGGCCATTTCAAATTGATATGGCGAATCAGGATGAGCCAAAATGAAATAATACAAGTCCTATTCAGGGAAAAAACATGGTAGATTAGAAAAAATTTCAAAGATTTGAAGAGACAATTGGAATTACTCTTAGTGTGTGAATGGATCGATGGAAGCGTCTTTCTAGTTTCTGTCCTCTAGGTAACCGAATTAAAATACGGCAAATTCCTGCCTCGTCGGCAGCGGGTTCCGGCGGTATGAGGTTAACCGCTTCTTGTTTCCTCCGGATCATTTCCTACAAATATGTGTAAAACTAAAATCCGGATTGAATGGTTACATTCAAGAGAGGTTACCTCTTTCTTTCGTTCTTCGGCTAGTTCTATCTCTCTAATCTCCTTCAGACGTTCTTCTTCGAGCAAACGCTCGCGTCTTTTTTTCTCCTCTTTTTCTTGATCAGCTCGTAATGATTCCAGATAAGCTTCATCTTGCTCTAACCTGAGCGCTTGGTTAAAACTCCGTTCTTCACGGTCTGCCCTTGCGGCAACTAGAAAAGCTTCATTATCTGAAATGGTAGTTCGTAAACGTTCAACTAGGGCTTCTGGTCCAATAAATCCTTCAATTCTGTAAACGAAATCAAGACGTAAAAAATATGGATTTGAAAATTTCAACATAAACTTCTTCTCTTGAACTTACCTTCCAACGACGGTCATACGGAATTCTCTTTGAACAATAATGGCCAAAAAGGGATAGGTATTCTCTCGAAGAGCTTGAGAGACACGGTAGCCTTCCAAACTATTTACACTGCATGCCCACATTAAGCAATTGCTATTGATGAACTCCATGACTAAAGGGCTGCAGAGCGTCTGACGACAAAACTTATTCGTATCTTGGTGATCGTTGCAGTGAAGATATACCAGCAAAAATTTAAGATCTTTTTTAGCTTCATTGAGAACCTGGCTGTAAGTTCCAGGATAAAAAGTTGGATGCTGATCTCCAAATGTTTCATTATACTCTTGGATGAAGGAAATAACATTTCCAGTTGGGTCTGTGACAGCTATTAGACAGAGAAATATTCCAATTACCAAAGCAACCTAGAAGTAAAAAAGAAATATAAATTACTATACCTGGTCGATTTTCTGGCCTGATGATCCTGAAGACAAACCTGGTTATCTGGTAGAATGTAACCATCATGACTCTTAGAGGAAGAGATGATAGAAAAAGCAGCCATCCTGTAAACCCATAAGGCCTTCTGTTTGGCAAAGGAAAAAGGCCTGCGTTGTCATCAAGAAAGGGGTTGAAGAAGTAAGTCATTGTCCTCTGAAAAACTGAGTCAACTGGTTGTGGTCTATGTATGTTCTGTGGGATGAGAGGTCTGTGGACTGAAGGTTGTCCATTCTGTAGAGGAAATACAGGCACTTCCCTAACAGGTTGAGCCATTTCTCGGGGATCAAGACCAAGATGATCATGTATAGCCGTTTCTACATCCCAGTTATGTCTCTCTAAAATCCCTATACATCTGTCTAGATCATCGATTCCAGACAACTCCTGTTGAAACACAAAGAGAGGGTGACTATTAAACAAGTATACCTTTGTGTTGTATGATAGTTATTAACAGCATGGCAATTCCTTACCTGAAATTGGACTAGCTTCTCTGTGTTTTGAGGACTGAGTTCACGATCCATTACAAATGACTTGCATTCACGGGCAACTTGAAGAAATTAAATTGTCAACCTCCTTTATTTTCTTTCTATCAGCAGATTTTTCTAGCACCCATCAGAATCAGACCAATCAGACTGAAAGATAAACCATAGGTGAATAACATTTTGAGGACGCCCCACCGCTAGGTGGCTCTCAAAACTCTGTTACTCAGAATGACTCAAAATACTAACTATACTCCCATGATACTCCCCTCCCCATAACCTAACCTCATTGGCTCATTTATCGAATTAGTTTTTCTCGCAACATCTACAGCGAGTCGAGTCTCAAAATCATTTTTAAATCGTGGAGAGGACTTGCGCAAATGCGGGAAATCAAACAAGTTGCAAGACTGGTGTAAGCTATAAATTACGTAACACCTAGAAATAGTAAGGAATAGTCGTCAGGTCATCCGGAGTAACGGACAATCATATAAGCAAAAAATATTATATTCTACTTCTAAACAATGGAGTTCAAAATGTTACTCGCATCCTCAAAGGATTGACCAATATATGAATACAACTTATACTTTGAGAAGTTGATAAACCATTACAAATTAGTTAACAAAAGAAATTTGTTCTGTATTCGATCTGGGTTACAAAAATAAACACGTATTAACATTGCGACACAACATTGATTCTTTGTAAGGGAATTCCAAGATTTCCTTGGATGAAAACTTTTTTTTTAATTTGGAGGATGTCCAAACATGAAACCAAAAATGAAAATAATTAGACTTGTGGAGAGAAAACCAAATTAATCCCAACTCTCCTCAGCTTCGGTCGGACGAGCAGCTCCACCAGGTTTATCACCGAACTAGAGATTTAAAAAATGAGGATCAGAAAATTAAGAAAACCTAGTACTTAACTTACCCGACGCATGTCACGACTAGCAAAACCACCACCGCCCTCAGAAGGAGCATTGAAATCGTAACCCATTCCACCTACACCCGAAACCATCGCTTGCAAGAATGCGGGAACATCAGCATTCGACTTAACAGAAAATCAATATTTAGTTTAATAATAAAGAACATGGAAATAAATAATCTTAAGACCTTTGTCAACAGCGACACAAGCTTGCCCGCGTTAGGACCATCCTTTTCTTCATCAAAGAGACTAATTGATCGACCCAAATTTCCCACACGACCAGTTCGCCCAACGCGATGCACGTATTCTTCGAGATCAGCAGGCAAATCATAGTTTACAACAAAATCAACGCCAGCAATGTCTAACAAAAAATATTAACTTTAACTCGAATCACAGTAAAATGCAAAGGAATGTACCTAATCCACGTGCAGCAACATTAGTGGCCACCAGAACATTTCGTACTCCTTGCTTAAATTCACGAAGAGCAGTCTCACGTTGACTTTGAAGACGGTCACCATGAATACTGGTAGCCTATAAAGGACATGTTGGTTAAACTAAACCGTAAATTTAACGTACTTATATACCTGGATACTGTTGTTGCACAAAAATGCGGCAACGAAATCAGCGGTTTTCTTGCTTTCAACAAACACTATGGCCTTTTTTTCTCTAACTTCATCATTCAAGATCTCCATCAATTTGGTCCTCTTTTCATTGCGCTGACATTGGTGAAAGACTTGGTCTACGTCTGGATTAGTACCGCCAACTGTACCCGTTGTCACGAAAATGTAATCTTCCATGTACCCAGCTGCCAATGCTTGAACTTCTTCGGGGAAAGTGGCTGAAAACATGCAAGTGCGACGCACTCCCTGCAAGGAAATAACATGTTTAAAAGTGCTGAACTAAAAATGGAACCGGAAAATTACTTTTGGAGGCATGGTAGGATGAGCAGCAATTTTCTCGATATCAGGTCCAAATCCCATATCAAGCATTCGATCCGCTTCGTCCAAAATCAAAAATTTGACACAAGAAAAATCAAAGACGCCTCGTTCAAGAAAATCCTTAAGACGACCAGCCGTGGCCACAAGAATATTGCATCCGGCTTGAACATTAGATCGTTGATGACTAGTCACAGTTCCACCGTAGATTATCACAGATTTCAGTACAGAATTGTAAGCAAATTTGCAAGCTTCGCGATGAATTTGAATGGCTAACTCGCGGGTAGGTGCAACGATAACCACTTCGGGTTTCTGAACCATACCATGGGATGGTGCAACGCCTTGCTCCAACAAAATATTCATCACGGGAACCAAGTATGCAGCCTACAGAAGAAACACAATGAGATATCACATAAATTGAAGCGATTGTCGAGTATCTTAGATGCAATAGTGCTAATTGCAGCAGCTATCGCCGACGTGCCCACTCATTTTGGCTTTCACCTTCAACTGTCTATTCATACCAACTTTATGAAGTTGGAGAAAGGACAACAAGGTTATGAAAAACAACCATAAAGAATCAAACATTACCGTTTTACCAGATCCAGTGACCGCACAGGCAATCAAATCTCTTTTAGCCAAGATAACTGCAATCGATCCTTTTTGGACAGGTGTCGGTTTAACATATCCAGCTTTCTTTATGTTATCTAGCAACAATGTACGCAATCCAGCATCTTCGAAAGATGTTATGTATTGTGGCACATCTGAACCAGTAACCTGTAGAAAAAAAAAAATAAAATCTTAATGTTCTTAAAAATAAGTTTAGGTATCCAACCTGAAGGGCAATCTTATCAAAATTTTTGAAGTTTTCTCCAGAATTAATTCCCGCCTCAAACAAATCTTTTTCACTGCTCGTACAATCTACCGGAACATACTGCTCACGATCCTTTCCATCTTCTGTTTTGTCGCTAAAGGGATTAGGACATTCTCTTGGACTATGACCAGTTTCATGGCACTATAAAAAGGATTAATAAATTAAGTGTTCTGTTAGCAATTTTTTTTTACCACCTTAAAGCACTTGATTTCTCCAGCTAGTGGGCAATCCTTTGAAATGTGTCCATCACCTTTACACTGTTAAGTATAGAAAGTAAAAGTCAATACAAAATTCCAACATGATTGTTTGTGGTACATACAGTGTAGCACTTGTTATCACCACCACCACCTTGTGGACAGGCTCTTGAAATGTGCCCCTCTTCACCACACTATAAAATAATAAATAACATGAATCAAAACCATAAATTCTTTTCATTATTACCACTTTACCTTGTTACAAGTTCGCGGACCGCCGCCTCCACCCCCTGTTGGGCAATCCCTTGAAATATGTCCAGCTTCTCCACACTGCATTGGTTCAATTTTGTAATTAGTTTAAGGGCACTTAATTACTAGCATCTTCTTATTAGTTTACCTTGTGACAAGTACGATCTCCTCCTCCACCACCACTGCTTGGATTAGGACAATCTCTAGCCATGTGCCCTTCCTCTTGACACTAAATTCAAACAATTAATATTGAAAAAAATCATGTACTCTTGTCTTTGTATACCTTATGGCAGGCTCGGCTACCTCCTCCACTTCCAGCGTTCGGACAATCTCTTGCCATGTGCCCTTCCTGTTGACACTGGATTCAAACAATTAGAATTAGAAATACAAAATTTATACTCTAATCCATGTATACCTTATGGCAGGCTCGGCTACCTCCTCCACTTCCAGCGTTAGGACAATCTCTTGCCATGTGTCCTTCCTGTTGACACTAGATTGGAACAATTAGTAATGAAAAAAATATGGCCTATATTAATGCATACCTTATGACAGGCTCGGCTACCACCTCCAGCACCTTTAAATCCTCCTCCACCACCACCTCCAGAGCTGCCCCATCCACCACCACGAGGCTGATCATCAGCATCATTGAATTGAGAGGTCTTAGGGGTACCCCAGTCATCAGAACTAGCAGCAGAGATTTTCGGAGCACCCCATCCATTGGAACTTTCAGTGGTCTTAGCTGGAGCATCCCATCCATTCGAAGTAGAGGCAGCTTTAACTGGTTCACCCCATTCGTCTTCAGAAACTTTAACATTGCTCATTTGATTAGTTATTGTTGCAGTTCCTCTTCCTCTACCAGCAGGTGGTTTCACTCCTGTATTGTTATTATCATTCCATGAAACACCAGAACTACCTCTGGCTGGAGCAGTAGTTACTACATCATCCCAATCATCACCCATTTTCAATTAACCTAGAACAGAATAAGACAGAATAAGAATAATACAGACTAGAATAAGAAAATCATGAGCACGCAGGGGAATAAAGGCGAGTGATAATTTAAACGAACTTTAATCCGTTTAAATCAGACACATCCGAATCTTGAACAACAAGAACGTTAAACGTGAAGAAATAAATAACTATAATATCTTACCAGAAAATTTTAAACAACTCAAATTCAATGATAAATCGAGAAGACGTAACTCGAACAAAGTTAGGTCAAAAGGCAGCCACGAGAGAATTAACCTTATTGTGAACCTCTCACCTCTCTTCAATCTCTCGACAATTGAAATGGAATGGTCAAGTGAACCTTGAAAATCGAAAAACGTCGATCCCTAGTTGTTGCAGACTTGCCGTCTAGACCGGAACAACCTGCAGATTTTAACAAACATATTTGTATTTTAATCCTATTTTTATTACTCTTTAAATTCTAAAATAATAAATTCGGGATTTATTAATTGTTTGAAAAGGAAATTGGTAAAGTAAATTTTTATTAATAAAATATTTGGCACACTTCACCCGAAGTTAGTTGTCAAACAAGTCAAAAGCTTCTGCTAGCCAGCTATTTGTCCTCCCCCCTCAAAAGTCAAAGCTTTCAAAAGTTCTTTAAAGAGATTTGCTTTTTAAATTATATTTGTTTTGGCTTTATAAGGAATGTCTGTGTAAGGTGAGTTTTTTTCCACAATTATGAATAAGTGCTAACAGTTAAGTGAAAATATTGGCCATTCCCTACCCTGTGTATAAAGCTGTCATTCAAAGAAAAAAGGGTTTGATAAAATGGTTGCCAAGAATTTTCTTGTTGAGCTAGCCATGTCTATATTTAATTTGTAGCATGTATTAGAAATGGGAAGTTAGCCAAAGGAAACTAATTCAAGTGAATCCAATTTGAAATGGACAAGTTTGAATCTGGAGACCAAAACAAACTTACTAAGAGTTTCATCCTTAAACTAGGTAGAAGATTCAAAAGTAATGTGTAGCATCTGTGTATCAACATCATCACAAATTTGTAATGGTTTCAGTCTGTAAACTTAATTGGAAAAATATAAACTAATATAATCGGGGAAGATTTTACCTTCTCATTGGAGAGTAGGAAATCATGCCATGTCGAATGAAATCATCAAGCAAAAACAGGAAATAATTAGTATGATAATCTTTGAACAGACATGTGTTGTGTCAGGAATTTTCTAGCTTAAAAAGTATTAATTGCAATCGCTTCGTTGCCTACGACTCTGCCCTTGTCCTGTCAAACATTTATAGTAATTCAAGTTTGACTGTGGCTTGACAAGGGGAAGTAATCTGCAAATAACAAGATGCTCCTCCCTCTTTGAGTTTATTCCCAACTAAAATCCCGCTACGAGACAGCAGATGTCCCACAGATTGAAACTTGTCTTATTTTCATTTTGTGTTATTCTTTAACAATCCTCATGGTTTGTGTGCTTGCTTGTTTCAGTTGATTTCCTCTAAAGGAGGGAAACTTTTGCAGACCATGCGTTCGTCGTTGGTGGCATTGTGCTTATTACTCCTCATCGTGGATTTCAACTCGACTACAGTAGCGGCAACAGCAGAAGGTACGTCATAAGTAAGGGTTACAAACGAGGAAAAGACGCCGGAAATTAAGTTGGTTTATCTTGCTCAAAGCGGAAAGCTTCTCGTAGTCTCACAGCTCGGTTTTCATCTTTCCGACTATAGACCGCAGTAAATCCACGGCAAGATGCAACAATCAGCGTCGTTTGTCAAGTCGTTCCGCCTCTATCTATTGAGATCATCACGGTTTATTTTTTTTTCTTTTTTCTTATGGAGATTCATAAAAAGCCTTTAGGTTTATTCCGTCGGTCGCAGAATGCGCAATCACATCTTTTTACTTGCCTAGCTAGGTTTTTATCATATCAATAGTGAGGCATATTATCCGTCTCTTGTTCTATTCAGAACGTGATTCTTTGCCATGACGAGCTTCTCATTGCTAGTCAAACGTCGGCCGATTTTACGTCTACGTATAACAAGCCAACATCTGATGATGGGCTCGCTTTATACAAAGAATAGACAGATACTGTTTCGAAATTTATGAGAGAGAGTCCAGTCGTCTAATAGCTTCTCTGACGTCTTTCCCACACGTGCTCTCTACAGAAGAACCCTTGTGTGTTTTCTTTCATTTTACGTTTTGTCCCGTGAGAGATCCAACCTTTCTTACTTGTCTCATTCAACATGGTTGCTTCGTTTGATAGAAGGAAAACAGCCGGGTAGCTTATGATATTATTATTCAATGTTAGGCAGGACTGCGAGAGTGCAAAGTCTATTGTTTCATGTTTCTCGTACTCAGTCTCGGAAGTTTTCAGCCAGCTGAACTTGTGTGCTAGTCCGTATATAGAATCAGTGTGTGTGTTGTGCAAAGGAAAAAAAAAGAAGAAAAAACATGGACTCAATTCCTTTTGCTAAAGAATAAGAGGCAGGCAGGCAGGCAGCTAAAGGCCAACTTGATTTCGACTCCGGAACTGAATCCGGATGGGATGTCGAGATTGGACCAGTTCCTCTTCTTGATCTTTTGTCGATTGTCTTCGTCTTCATCTTTTCTCTCTCTCTCTCTCTTTTATTCAACAAAAAAAACTGCTGCTAACGCGATCGACGGGAACAATCGATCCATCTCTTTCGTTTCTGTATGATTGCCTTCAACCTTTTTCTTGTATTCCGACCAAGTCTCGATCGATATGGTTCGCACCCTCAGTTATTATTAGTTAGTAGGTCATTTTCTCTAGATCGTTTTAATTTATGCTCAAACGGAACAAAAGTGGGGCTACTAGCCTGGCCAATCTTCTTGAGACGGTCGAAATCCTTTGTGTATTACCACACGAGCATCTTATATTGTTTCAAGTTGAAATTGCTCCAAGGCGACCTACCGTAATGAGTACTAACAAGAATATTAAGATCGTATAATTATGGCGTGGAATTTTTTTTTTCGGCCCGTCTTTCCTTAGATCAGAAGCCTTAAGAATTTTTGGTGGTTTCGTTTGTAGTTCCAACAATAACCGTCGGCACGATCGCGAGGAATTTCTAAATTGCTGAAATTCAATGAAGATGCAGTGCTGTAAAGGAAGGATCAATCGACCCAAGGTAAACTTTTTGGAGCAGAGCGGGGCATTTCTCTAGTTCTTAATGTTGACACGTTCTCCTCCTACACCCACCGTCCTCCGTTGACGACATTAAGCCAGAACGGAACCGCTAAACGAATTGAGATGTGCGCCTTGAATGTCGTCATGGCAACAGCCGTCGACGTCCTTAAGACTCACTCATCCCAAGTTACCACCAGGAAAATCTGTTGATACAGTCGATGGGAATTTCAATTCCGTCGGGAGTAGACGGAAGCAGCTCGCAACTCGAAATGTAATCGACAAGAAAACATTTCCTGCTGCTCTTTGACTTGTTTCATTCTCTTTCTCGTGTGTGTGTGTGTGTTTCTTCCCTCTTTTGTCAACGTTCAATGTGTCTGTTTTCTATATTTAGGCTGACGCATTTGTTGTTGTTGTTGTTCAACAGTCTACCTCTTTCCACCGAGTTTATTTTTTCAAGAGGTTTGATCGCATCATCAGAAACCTGTCAGCCGCACAGATTGCTCTCTCTCTTGTCTACCCTTTTTTTTAGAGATGGTAAACTTTCCTTCGTTTGATTGGCAAACTTTGCAATGAACATCTTTTATTCATCTTTCACGATGATATAGATGTTTTCAATTTTTTTGGAAAAGTAGGCCGTATGGATGTCGACTCTTGTTTACATCTGAGATCAAAACTTTGATAAAGATGGACATGTTCTTTTATATTCAGCAGAACATTCAATTCTTTGGCCGTGTGTAACGGGAGAGTGAAGTGCAACATATATACACTACACGTTAGTTTTTGTTGTTGAGAAAAGGTTTTCTCTTTTGATCATCCATCTCGTTGCTGAAGCAACGGTGGGGGGTTTATGTAGTTCACAATCTTATCAATGTGTGCTACATTTCCATTCTCGCGCTTTGAAGAGTAGTATTACTACTTCCCATCCACTAAGCCGTTGTGAAATATAGATCTCTCGTTCTTCTTCTTTTTTTCGGCCCTATTTTTATGACTACTTTATCCCTTGTTGTATCGAAGATCCCTACACAACAGAAGATTGTCAGAGTCGTAGACTCTCGTTAAATAAATGGCAAGGATCCTGCCTTGATGCTTTTCCCCCAACGACTGTCACGGAATAGGTTATAATATACTGTGTGTGACTGTAGTATATATACTTTATACCACAGAGGAAAAATGTGTTACTTTCTGCAATGATCCCATTTGTTATCTTGATGACGTGCCCTATATTATTAAGGTATACATATCTGGGTGTTTTCTCGAGACAGTTTCACAACGGAACGCATTGTGAAAGTAGAGAAAAACACGTAACAGTAAATCTTGAAGGATTCTCTCTCTACCTTCTTCCCATTGGGAGGGGGGAAGTGCAACGTAGATTCTCGGCTGGCTGGCCATTTCCTAGCAGAGTTGATTGGATTATTGGACTCGACACATCAAGGGACTTGGGTGTTTGTCGGCCGTATTTTTCTTTTCTTCACAGAGTATTTCTTGATGTATTTAAAGGTATCTCTCCCTTTTTTTCTTTTGTTTCTTTTTCGTGTTTTGGTCGTTGCTTTGACTGGCCGAGATACTTGATCCCAAAAAAAGTCTTTATATTTTTTTTGCTCTCCACTGAGGAGCCTCTCTTGGGTCTCGGTCTCGAGAACGTGACCGATGATCCGGCAACATAAATAGAAAGACACTCTACTCCTTTCCCGCTATGGTCCCGCCGTCTCTCAATCACGTCGACATCGGATGTAATAACTATCACCCCGTCGTCTTCATCGTTAGTCCTCCTTTTAACTTTGTATCTTTTTCTTTTACTTTCTTTTCCTTCCGTTTGCAACTTGATTGCCGTCGCATCTGTAAACGACATTGTGTCTCTTCTTCCGACGATTTTTCTTCATTCTCTTTTTCTTGTGGGGGGGGGGGGAGATCCTATATTTAAAGAAACGGCCAATCGACTTGATCTTTGATCTTCGACTGGCTCCCGCTGCTGTGCATCTGTCAAATAAATAGAACAAAAGACACACACACACACATTTATGTGTGTGTCTATTTGAACTAAGAGAAATACAATCTTAAACCATTGGGGACCGTCAGCCTGACGGAATGGGATCTAGGACAAACAGTTTTGGGGGGAGAGAGATGGTGATGATAATCACGATTGAGAGATTGTGTGTTTCTCTATATATACTAAGCTTGTGGCATTTTGGTAGGGAGTTTACTTTTCCGCTGCGTTGACGATGTTACATTCGCCCGTTTTCCATTTAAGATTATTATTATGTAAGGATGTCGTAGAGGGAGGAGGAAGTAGTGCGGTTCAAACGCTTGTTGATGTTGGTGGTGATGCGCTCGACCTCACACGTCATTGTCGTCGTTCGTGATGAGATGCCAACGACATTTCCTTTTCAGGTCCTCGTTGGTAGACCCAAAGAAAAACGATGATCGACAATGACAGCAACCGATCACACCGACCGAAAAAGGGGACTTTTTCATTCCTTCGTTGTTGTTGTCCCCGAATGTAATGGCCCTCCCCCGAGAGAGGTCAGTTGCCACCATTTTCAGACTCTTATTCTACTCGATCATCCTGTCTGCCCAGGTTAAATCGTTTTCGACTTGTTTATTCATTCCGTGGAGATCGTTCAAGCGTGTAAAGTCTCTTCTTCTTTTTCCAGACAGAGAGAAAAGGGTGGAGAGGAGCTTTTTTTCCTTGTTGAGAGACGTGAAAAGGCTAAATAAAAGAATACAAAAAAAGAGAAAAGAGACGCTCTCAAAAGAATGAAAGAATATCCGATGGACGGATCAAAGATCGGAAAAGAAGGATTTAAGCCTAGACGGCTGGTTATGTATGGAAAGACTTTCTGACGAGCGGCTGCCCTGAATGTCGTTCCCGATATCAACCGAAACCTCCCCCCCCCCTGCCCAGCCACCCCGAACCCTTTTAAGTTTCTCTTTTGTTAGTATATGTGGGGGGGGCCATTTTTCTTGTTTTTATCGATTTATGGATATCTTTTCAAAGACACTACTACGTTGTATTTATGTATATATATATAGATTGATGAAGAATGATTTGTGCTCGAGCCAATAAAACCGTCAAATATCTCACAATGTGCACAAAAGATATCTGTCTCTTCTATTCTGAAGCAATATTTCATCGTTTTTATTATTATTTAATCAAAAAATGTCGGACGTTTTGTTTGTTTCACAGTTCAAGATGGTCAAGTTCAAATAGTGGAAGCTGTCAAAGGCCATGGATTGACGCTACAATGTCACCTACCAGACGTTGAAAATGTATCCAGTGTGACAGTGCGTTGGGAGAGATGGGCAACGTACCATGGCGCCGATTTCGACGCCACTGGCCTCTCACGGCGTCGCCGCCGCCGCCGCCGCTTGATCCATCAGTCCATTGGGTCTGCATTGCGCTTCACATCCATTTCGCAAGAAGACGAGGGACTGTACAGGTGTGTTGGAACAGGCCTCATCGTCGACAACGACTCTCCATCTTTGATATTAACGTCACTCGATCAGTTGGACGACGTTACCATCGTTTCATCATCAGCCATTAACGACGAACAACAAAGCGGAGAAGGAGTCACGAGTTCAACAACATCAACAACAATTACTGATGATGACGGTGGTGTAAGTTCTACTACTACTACCCCGGTGTACGGATCTTTCATCTACTTGCGCATTCAAGGTAAAATTATCACAAAACAAAAAACATGCATCAATATATTATCTTTGTGCTGTGAGTGCGTGTGGTGATCCCTTCTGCCAAATGATATGAAAGCTCAGATTGTTTGATGGTGCGTGTTTTAATCTGTTTAGACGGAACTGTGCCGAGGATTTAAACACACACATTTAAAAAGAAAGAATTCCTTTTTTTTGTTTGTTTTTGGTCTTACCTATAGTAATAATATGGATTTGCGTTGGCGTGTAAGTTTTAATGCAAACGTCTAACGTTCTTTATTCATTGCGTCAGCCAGGAGAAGGGAAATGCGATATCGGGAAAACAAGCAAAGTAGTTGCTGGAAAGAGAGAGAGAGAGAGACGTTCTGTTGTTTAGTTTTTGCCCCAAAGTAATGGAGTTTGAAAAAGGTAGGCGGATGTGTGTGTGGGACAAGAAACCCGGGGGGTGAGTCACGTTCTTTAGTAGTATTGACACGTCGACAGATCCGACTAATACACGTTAGAGCATATGTTCACTTTTCCATGCACACAATGGCGTCAAGACAAACTACTCTCTCTTTCTTATATTTATTCTTTCGTATTGTTTATTCTTGTATCATTTCCTATGTAGTGAACCTCAATCATCTCGTATACACATTAGGTGGGGGGGCCGTATACGGACATAGTTCTATGGAGTCGAAAGGGAAGGAAATGTAGGAAGGAAAGGGTCCTCCTATGCGGATGGCTCTCCCGTTTGTTAATCTCGTCGTACATCTCTCGTGAGCGCCCAAGTTGGTTTGGGAAGTTACTTTCTCTCTTTATGGTCTACGGTTTTCGCGCTTCCCAACTAAGCTCCTCTACTTCTTTAATAGATGAGAGAGAGAGAGAGTCTTTCTCTTTTTGCTCTCCAGGGTCTCTCTCTCTTCCGTCTTTTCTCTTAACAAACTCGTTGTGTAGTCTGCAGGAGGACGCGTGATTCTTCCGTCTAATGAACAAGACTTCCACTTTGGGGTTTTGGGGGCTTGAACCGAGAGGCTTGATAAACGTGCGGGGATGTACTAGACACTCAACTTGAATCCTATATTCCATTTAGACTTTGTGTGTGTCACCCCAACTCCGAAATCTATACAGAAAGAATTCACAATCATTATAGCGCGCAATTTTATTCTATTTTACATTAATCAATTCTATTGTTCCTTTTTTTTTTCACTGGAAAATGTCTTGTTTATTTTTCTACCTTCTCCTTCTGGCTATCCGCTTTCAAACTAATGGCCTGACGTCTATTTTTTTTTTTTTTGTTCCCTCCCGTCTCATCCTTGAGGCGATGTTGTTCAATATCATCTTAAACAATGTTGTTTTTTTCCCCTTTCTTTCTCTTTTGTTAATCAACGTCCACAGTTGCCGCCGTCTTGACTGACTACCCGGAATCGCCCGTTTTGATCCATCCGTTGAGGCAACAGCGACGAAAGCAGAGACTCAAGTGTTTGGCGTTTGGCCATCCGACGCCTTCAATACATTGGAAAATCAACAACAACAACAACAGTCTCTACCAGGTTGGTAGACGCCGGCCCCCCACACACACACACTCGAGAGAGAGTGAGCGTCGTGCACTTGTAAAGTTGACGATGTTTTTCGGTGACACACAAATTGACAGTCTATAAAAGGATTTTGTCATCGAAGAAGAAGAAGAAGAAGATGATGAGACGAAAAAAAAAAAGTCAATGGACCATCTTTCTGGTTCGTTGGAGCGTGACGGAATCAAGAGGCGATGGCAGCGACGTGGGCAAAATCTTTTTTCTTTTCATTCTAAACAAAAAAATTCAGAATCGAAAGGGGAAAAGAAATAACAAAAGATTTTCTTTCTTTCTTTTTTCCGGACGTGGGTAATGGGGATATAGTTGACGCAAGGGTATAGCAGCAGCAACGTTGGGTATCTGTTGTAGAACCTCGTGAACGAGAAGGTATTGATTAGCATTGTGTATATGTATGTCTGAACTGAGCAAGTGTGTGTGTGTCGATTCATCTAAGCTTTATTTCGGGAACACACACACACACACACGGAGAGAGAATGATGAGTTCGGCTGGCCGGTTGGTTATGGTATATTACTCTCTTCTCGTCGTTAACTTTCTAACTTTCTCTTCCTCTTCCTCCATCCGGAAGCCAATTAGATATAGGAGAATTGCCATGGCCCAAAGACAGACAAAACGTATTCATAGCAATGGATCGTTAAATGAAGCGACGCTGTTTTTTATTTACAACAAATGATGATGGCCATCAACGCGCATCGTTGACTTAATCGTGTAGTTATTGATGTCAAATTATCCCGTCCGATAGAAAAAAAAGTCAGTCAGAAGAGACTTTTCTGTCGGTGGCTCGATGGTGGGGATGAAAGAAGATTGCGGATGATAGGACACGTTACATCGCTAGTCACGTACTACACACTTATCTGTTTCTTATATCAACCGCAAAAAAAAAGATGTTTTGGGTCGAACAAAAGAGATCGATGACCGTCTATGTGTGCGCTCGTTGATTTTTCCGATTTTCTCTATTCGACGTCGAATGATGAAGAATTTGAATTCCATTTCGACACGATGAAACACATTCCAGTCGTTGATGAAAGTCTAGAAAGAAATAGACAAAAAAGAAAAAAGAGATTGGAAGGCAGTTTTATTTAAGAAAAGAAATATGGATGTTTTTGTCTATATACTATTCCCTGGGTGCCCATTTTCCTTTTTTCTTTTGTGCTTATTGATTGGAGCGTGACGACATTGGAAGAGCCCGAGAAGATGATTATGATGAGAAGAAGAAGTAGTTGTACTACTACTACTACGTCCTATCCAGTCCTCACTCGGAAGAGCCCTAAAGAGAAATGGCTCAATGATGCACGATCACTTCCCTCCTTTTTTCTTGGTCCCCGCAAGCAACAGCAATTTGAAGCCATCTAAAAAAAGAAGAGGGAATAACTATCCAACCAATCATCTTTCTTTTTTCCTCTCTTTTTGTTTCGCTCTGATTCTTTTTTCTTAACGTTAAATGTTTGGGCTCATGACAAGGTCGATATGCTCCCAACTTAAAACTGGTCATCCAACTGACACTAGAGGTTTAAAACGATGTTTCACTGGCACGAAATGAAATGCTAAAAGAGAGACTAGATATGATATACATCTGGCATAACTCGTTCAACAACACTTCAATGGCCGAGCTATTTCTTTTTTTTTTTTTTTTAAAAGAAAAGAGAGAGATAAAACTCTCTTGAGTTATTGGATTTCTTTTCCAAGAGGATGGTGACGTGTGGACGTGACTGCGCTCTTTTGTTTGTCAAGTCGTGTATATGTGTGTCTGTCCCCTCCATCTTCACTTAGTATTCAAACGGCCAAGGAACACACACACACACAACCTATAAGGCTCTCAGACTCCTGGAGCTGGTAAACGGTAAAAAGCGTGGGATCTACTTGGAAATGTATCGATCGTGTTGCCTTTTTTCCCAGAGATTGGTTGACACGCCATAGACCGACCGGGCCATCACAAAAATCGACTCTCAATTCATTTCTAGACTTGATAATAATAGAAATTGTAGTTCGAAGAACATTGGTAGTGCACTATAATCGTATTCTAACGGATCAAATGTTGTTGTATAAACGCACAGGTGCGATTGGTCGAAGAAGCCGAGGACGAGCCAATCAGACGGCCTCAACGAGGTTACATCCGTTCCGTAGTTGGAATTGACTGGGAGGACAGTCGACGACGGGGCGGCAACGACGACGGCCAAGAAGAAGAAGAAGAAGAAAACGACTGGCAACAGACGTTGAACGTGACTTGTTCGGCTAGCAACACTATTGGACGTCAAACGCATACTGACACGCGAATGTTCAACTTGGAACGAGTCCGTCCAGGGGACGTCAAAGGTACACCTACCAACAACAATTACGTACTTTGCCTCCCCCCCCCATGGCTATGACAACTTGACTGAAGAAGAAATTTCATTTTATTTTTTTTTTGGTCGATGGGCGGCCACAGGTGAACAAGACGATGAAGTTAACGACAATCAGGCAGGTGCCGGTTATTGTGGACGCTATACGGGTAATATTTGCCGCGGACAGTTGAGCAATCCGGCGTCTGTTTGGTACAATATTAGCAGCAACGACCAAACGGGAGGTTGGCTCAACGAACAACTCGTCCACGGACTGTGGGAAGAAGTTGTCAATACTTTGCGAGAACCTTGTAAATCAGCAGCCAAGGTATACAGTCCTCCTGGCAGTAGTAACATGTTGACTTGACTAATTGAATAAGTTACATATGGTGGGGGTCATTTTGAATAATTTATTGATCCTTTGCGCAGAAATTGCTATGCTTGTACGCTTTTCCCGAGTGTCACCTGGACGAAGATGGATTTGCCAGAAAGTTACCTCTGTGCTACGAGGATTGGTAAAAAAATTTAGAGAGAGACGAATCTCAGTCAAATGTTTAATGAATTACGCACTACGGGTAAAATTATTTTTGTTTATTGATTTCAGTATGGCGACGAGGCAACTGTTTTGCGTCGACGACTGGGCTCAGCTGGAGAGCAACAAACAGCGAGGTTTCTATTTGGGATCGCGTGGGCATTTTCGTTTGCCCAAATGCGAGAAACTACCCAGGATCGGTTCACGGAGCTTTTTCATGTCTAGCAGTCATAGCGGCAGCAAATACGGTCAAGATCCGCCGAGTTGCTCGCGAGCCCATTTGACTCAGTTGGTTCCAGCTGAAGTCACCAGTGAGTCTCTCTCGTCCAGCTATATATATTTCTATTTTTCTATTTCATTTGTCTCTTTTTTTTTTTTGCTTTTAAAAAATCCCAAAATCCATCAGCTTCGTGCATCAAAGGACGCGGTCGTTTCTATCAAGGAAACGTGAGTGTGACTCGAGATGGGATTGCGTGCCAGCGTTGGGATGCCCAGGAGCCGCACTCTCACAACCGTCCACCACTCAACATATTTCCTGAAATGCAAGGCGCTGAAAATTTCTGCCGTAACGCTGGCGGAGAGGAACCACGTCCTTGGTGTTACACTACCGATCCTTTGGTCCGGTGGCAGCCCTGCGACATCCCGCAATGCGGTTCGTATATATTACATACACATTTCGATAATCGAAAGTCAAAAATGTTTCAATTCTTTTTGGTATGCAGGTCATTCAGAAGTTGAAGTAACTCTTCTTCCGATGGAGGCCACTTTTACGCCAGGATTTGTCCTCCTTTTAGCTGGCGTTGGTTTCCTATCGTTACTCATCTTCCTTTTGTTTTTACTGCTCTGCCAGAGGGCCTTAAAACACAAACAAGGATACCAGCTTCCTTCATTACAAGTAAAGAACAACAACAACACATTTTTATTTCTTATATAATGGGCCTGGAGCAGGTCTTTGTTATTTGATTCGGTTTCCATTTCAATATTGCATGTACATATCGTATATCATCATTTTTGGGCTCTTTCTCCTTATTATTATTCTTTCATATATACTATATACAGAAAGAATCGATCGACTTACAGAAGCTAAGGGACAATTCGACGTACCAGTGTGTCGGCGCTCGGATCGATCCATCTCTAGAGAAATTGGAATATCCCCGCAACGACATTATCTACATCAGAGACATTGGCCAGGGAGCTTTCGGCCGGGTGTTTCAAGTAAGTCCCACGAGAAATTAAGGACGGGTTCCGTTTGTGCCACTTGATTCGCTTATTTTTTTCTTTTTCTTTTTTCTTTTCCTGATTAAAGGCTAAAGCTCCGAACCTGGTCAAAGGTGAGGCTTGCACCATCGTGGCCGTTAAAACTCTAAAAGAAGAAGCCGACGATGAAATGTGTGCCAATTTCGAAAAGGAGGCTTGCCTATTGGCTGAGCTGGACCATCCGAACATAATCGGCTTGTTGGGCGTCTGCGCCGTCGGCAAGCCCATGTGTCTACTACTCGAATTCATGGAATTGGGCGACTTGAGGCAATACTTACGCTCTTGTTGCCCGTCCAATTACATTGCCATGCCCGAATCGTCGGGCTCATCGTCCAACAACGACATCAAAGATGTCAAACTCTCGGCCGCCGATTTGACGAGCATGGGACGACAAATTGCCGACGGTATGGTCTACCTCTCTCAAAGAGGTTTCGTTCATCGTGATTTGGCTACTCGCAATTGTCTCGTCAGCTCCAACGGACCGCCCAGCAGCGGTGGAGGTGTCACCGTCAAAATCGCCGACTTTGGTCTGTCGCAGCGTGTCCATTGGCAACAGTACTATTACACGGGGACGGACAACGATGCCATACCCATTCGCTGGATGCCGTTGGAGAGCATCATCTTCAATAGATACACGACATCGTCGGATGTCTGGGCATTTGGCGTCTGCCTCTGGGAGATCTTTTCATACGCCCAGCAACCGTATCATGGAATGTCGCACGAAGAAGTCGTGCGCTACTTACAGACGGGTGGAATGCTCCAGCCTCCGGCTCACGCTTCCTGTGCTATTTACGCCGTCATGCGATCCTGTTGGCATAGTTCAGCTGCCGAGAGGCCGACTTTTGTCGATCTGCACGACGAGCTTGTCGCTATCGAAGAAGCTCTTTGTTGCCAACCTCGTCCCGATACTGATCCACCTCCAGTTCACCTTTAGAAACAAACGGAATCCCTAAACCAGTTTTTTTTCAATTACTTCCAAATCTTTTTTTTTTTTTTTTGCAATCAAGCACTCTTGTAACACTGCACAACCTCAATCATATCAAATTTCTTTTGTCCTTTTTCCAGTCATAGCGCCTTTGGCTACCGCAATTGTTTGTGCTTATCGAGCGAAAAAACTAAAAAAAAAAAGAGTCTCTCTCTGTGTGGGGGATCTGATGATGTGCTGTAGCGTTTATTGTGTGTCTCAACTTTTTGGTTTCCTTTTTTTTTCTTGTGTAGACAACAAAAAAGAAAAATTCACCTTTGAAAAAAAAAAACTTGAGCCAAGATCTCCATTTTCGACAGTCAACTCAGCTTTTAATTTTTGTTTAGTTTTTGGTGTCTATTTTTTTGCGTTCTCGTTTCATATTGCTGTATCGTGTGTACCTTATTGGTAACAGCTGTGTCTAATAAGTAAAGATGTTGCAACTATCTTATCTATCTTTCAGGGCAGAGAGATGAATGTATCAACTCACTGTTAGTCAATAGACTCTTTTTTGCAGTACCACGCAGTTCATCACATCTTGTCTATTCATTTCGTTCGCGTTTTATTATGAAAAGAAAAATCAATAGTGATTATAAATGGTTTCTCTCGAGTCATTCAGTATCTTTCAATTGAGGAGTGGCCCTTAATATTTTGAGCTTCTTAAACTTCACAAGAGAAGCCTTTCACGTTCACCTGCACAATTATTAAATGTACTATCTATAATAAAACGACGTTTGTATGTTTTCGATAAAACTTTGGGGATTACGTCATGACGTCAAGTAAAATATTTCCTTTCATTTTTTAAAAATTATCCTGTACCACCAATAAACATGAATTCGATTCGAATTTTAAAATGTCGTATACTATAAACACGTAAAATAAAAGATTTTTGACTATTTGGAATGAAATGGACACCGCCCTGGCGACGATATTTCGAAATTCGCGCACTACTTCTTGAGTCAAAACAAACTAAAAAGTGTGTTGAATTGTCTTTGAAGTTTTAATTTATTGACAAAATTAGAAATTGGTGAATTTTTAAAATAAAACTGTGAATTTAATTGATTTTACTACATTGATATTTTAATATTTTCCAAAATGATAAGCGAGTTTGAATAGGGTTTCTATTGACTAGCCCTAAACACTAGCCCTAAACACAATTTTCTTCTACGGCGCCACCGCCATCTTCCTCCTCGCCGCAATCTCGTGTACTTCACGTGCCTCAAACAGAATACAGGTTCGTTTTAACAGTTTCTCACAGTTTTCGTCCTAAATTTAACTTGTTAGAGCTCTGTAACTTGTGATCAAAGTGAAGTAAGTCCGACTACAATCATGTCGAAATGCTGTTCTTCGTATGACGTGACATTTGACAATTCGTAAAGAACAGCAAACCTCGGCCGCATGGTCTTAGTCGGCTAAAAATAAACTTCATAATTATTTTTAGAGTATACAGCCATACTTTGTTGCATACCCTTTGTGTTAGATATTACTAGTAATTTATTTCACATTTCACATTTGTTTTTGCAGAATGAATGCAGAGAAGTTGGCAAAATTGCAATCTCAAGTGAGGATCGGTGGCCCTGGCACTGCTCGCAGGAAGAAGAAAGTTGTCCACCGTACTGCTACCACTGATGACAAGAAACTTCAAAGTTCCTTGAAGAAGTTGACAGTCAACAACATCCCTGGGATTGAAGAAGTCAACATGTTCAAGGATGATGGCACCATCATCCACTTTAACAACCCAAAAGTACAGGCTTCTCTAGCTGCTAATACTTTTGCTATCACTGGTCACGCTGAACACAAACGTAAGAAATCTGCCAAAAATCAATGTTTATATCAGTCTATTTCATTTGTCATTTTTTTGTTTGCAGCTATCACTGATATGTTGCCAGCTATCCTCAACCAATTGCCAACTGAAAGTTTGGCACACTTGAAAGAAAGGATAGTAGGTGCCTCTGGAGTTGGACAGGGCGGAGCATCATCGGCTGCGCTGCCGACGACCGAAGAAGATGACGAGGTTCCCGATCTAGTTGACAATTTCGACGAACCAAGCAAGAAAGAGGCGCCCACTGTTGAGACCAAATCGACAGCTGAAGTCAAGGAAGCCGAAAACCCTGCTGCTAAAGCCGCCGAACCAGTCAAAGCTGCGGAGACTCCCAAAGCAGAAGAATAAAATGAAGACGGAATTTAACGACAACAACGTGAAGGATGCAGTTGGGACAAGCAGGCACCAGCGAAAGGAAAATCAACCTTGACTGTTTCTATTTTGTCTATCCTTCCCCCCTTCACTTTTCTAGTTTTTTTTTTCTTTAATTCCTTTTCTATTACAAAAGGATGTAATCCTATGGTCCCACTTTAGGCCATTACTAATCATGGGAAAGCAACAAAACTGTACTCGTATTAGACACTGAACGAAAAAGAAAAGCAGGGATGATTTCTTATTGTTATTGGCTGTTTGTGAAAGTCCTCAGATCAAACAGAGAGTGAGCTTCTGGCTGCAATGTTTCCCCGTCATGAAAATCTTAATACACCATCAATTGATTAGTAACCTGCTTAAATTTATTGAAAGAAACAGGTCTAGACTAAAGTTGAGAGTACTAGTAAATTCCAAGTAATCTACAAAAAGGTTTGGAGGGAATTCATTGTTTCCTTTTATATTATTTACTGTTTAATTTTAAATTTAACACAGGATCAAGGTCGGAGCTATACAATGGATCGCTGCACAATCGACCACCAACTGCGGAGACTACTACAATATGGAGTTGAAGTGACCAACAATCGAATGCATTAGATTGGTGATGGTGAAACCTCCAGAAGACCATCTTGATTAACTGAACAACTGTTAAAATGGAAGGTACAATTTGAGTGTGTCAACATAGCCCGCTTCAAATTATATTTTAACGTAGTAGTTTGCAACTTAACTTTTAGTCTTACCTTTTAAATTTGTATCTCGTTTTGAAAGTGAAATCGTCTACCCGTTTTGAAGGAGGGAAAGAAGCGAACATTTTTGGAAAAGCACTGATATATTTTTTCTGAGATGCATTTAACGATCGAGTTGTAAAGATTAATTTTATTAATTTTATAATCATCCCGTCCATGGACCCTTACTGACACAGGCATTTTAAAATACCTGATTTACCTCATCTTGCTGCATTTCCCAACTAAAGTGTATTATTTTAACAATTAAAACTGCTGAATTTTTTGTGGGTTTACATTCCACATAATCACATAAACTTTCTACAGTACTGAAAAATAGTATTTTATCTTTGTAAATTGCTAAAAATGTAAATTGCTAAAAAATAGCTAATTAGCTATTTAAGAGGGAAAACTAACCCAAAGAAAGATAAAAAAAAAACCTTTTTTCGTATTTCTAACGAGTGGGGTAGTGACGGGTAGTGATCACTGATAATTGTGCAATGATCATTATTTTGTGCTTAATCTGCCGAATCGCCGGTATGATTTATTGATTTATCGTCCCTTTTATTATATTATTCGTTGATTAAAATTTTTGAGTACAAAACGCAAAGCAGTCTTTACAGTGAACTTAATTTATTTTAATCGAACTTAAAGAGGATAATGGAGAAGCACAGCCTTGTACAAAAATGTGATGTAAACGATACTGAGGGTTTGACAGTTCTTTTGTAATTTAAAAAATGTGATGTCGATAACGACGCGTCCCTATTTCTGTTCTGAATATGTTTTGGTGGCTTTGATATATCTGGCGATAAATTTTCTGAGTATGTTTTATTTATTTTACATTTTATTTGTCCGAAATTGACAGCTTCACAATTTCGTCTGGGTGGTTAATTTCCACACAAGTTTACTTTAATTTTGATAAGATTTTATAGGTGGTATTTCGTTTAGCAGTTTGCAGGTTGGTTTACAGCAGAAATATCAAGACTTTGCCGAAATCGGATATAGTTATTATCAACTCGCAAGAATAACGTGATAAAGTGAGACACACAGACGGCCGACGGGTAATCGATGATGAATTCCAAGTTTAAAGTTATATAGACCATATAATTGGAATGAATTTCTTGCTTGCCAAATAGATCTATAAGAAAAGCCTCAAAATGTGTTGGTTGCGATGGATGGTCGATTGGGCATTTCAAACTACCGGATTTCATCATTTCCTATGCTCGCATTAGTGGTACGACTTATTTTTATTTCGATGGATTTATTGATGGGAATTTGGGATATTGTGTCATCAAATTTCACACTTGGTTCTACGTTTGATCGTCGGAAGCCGCTCTTTATTGATCAATCGGGACTGGATCATCTCTCCAAAGTAACCGAGTTTGAGACATATTTTTTAAGCCTTCTGTTTAATCAATTTATGTTTTATCACGCCCTCAGTTTCGGTTAGTGCCTACGACTCCACGCCCACTAGTGCGATTACTGTGATAACCACTCATTGCCCGTGACCCGTGTCAAGGTAAACCAATTTGATTTTTGACTTATTTTCATTACTTTTTTTCCTCTCTCTTTGCACTCTGTGGTATGTGACGATTTTTCTTGGACTATAGCTACCTATCTTCTGATATCAAAGATTCCCTATGCTTCCTGGTCTCTCAATGCCTAATCCGCCTAGCTACTGGTAGGAGTAGAGAGAGACTTCTACTCCTACAATCTTAAGATGGCGCAGACAACTGATTTATACTTGCGAACTAGGATCGAAACAGCCATGGCAGCTGTGGCAGATCATTTTTCGTTAAAAAATATTAACCAAATAATTTGCGCGATTACATAATAATTAATCCTTTTCCTTAATTTGATGAAATTAAAGTTCATTTATTAGAAGTAAATAAATTTTCATTAATCGTTTTTAAAACAGAAAACGAAAATGACGCAATTACCCTTATATCCCTATCGGTAATCAGAATGCCATCCAACATCATACCGGATGACTCTGATCATACAGCAATACAGCATACATCATTCCAGAGCTGATTATGCTTATGCCCTAGTTTGTAAGGAAATAACTTTAATTATGAAAAATAATAAAACCTTTGGCCTATTTATTTCTTTAAAAGAAGACACCTTCGTGGGCTGCAACGTCGAATTTTTCAATTTTACTGTTCCGTCACAACCAGTTTTCAATCAGCAGTTGAACGCGACATTTCCCTTTCTAAAGTTTTAACGTTGACTTGACTATTTTGAAATTTTATTCGAATTTTCGTTCTTTATTATTTATTATACCAAATGCGGATGCTGCGGATGCTGATTTACGGAGCGGAGTGGAAATGCAAGAAGAAACAATGCCATCTGGCAACAACGTCCAGAACTTGGATCGTCGTGACGCCGAGTTGAAGTGTCTGGTCTCTCCATACACAGTGTTATAAACTAGTGATTTATAGCGCAAATGCAAACTTTTAGAAGGTAAATAATTAATGAATTAGAAAGATAAATATACTTTGGTACAGCATGTAAGCAAACTTTGATCAGAAAGTGTAATCCTATCCAATTAAATCTCTTGAAAAAAATTAGTCTTCATGCCTGAGTAATACTCAGAACAGACATATACTCAGTGAGTAGGCCTATGTCTGTTCCTTTATTCAGCTTTAGTTCTACAACATATACATTGCTCAAATTTTTAGACTGATAAAAATTTGACTTTGATTGATCCCCTTTTGTTTTTAATGTATAGTGACTCATTGTGAATAACACCATAGATACCAAAGCTTTGCAGATCGTGTTGACCTGTCATCACAATCTGCAATCTCATTTTTGGGAATATTCAATTGAGTAGGCATATTTTGACTGATTTCCATTGATTGCACAGCTTAGTTTCTTAAGTAAAAATGTTACTCTCTTGCATAACGTGTGAGAGAAATTGTGCCAGCTTTTGGGTGGCACAATGCACAACACAAGCACAACTGTTGACACAGACCAACGTTCCATGGTATACCATGGAAATACATTTCTTTTAAGTTTACATTAGTTTTTGGCATTTCTTGTGTTCCATTTTATTAACTATTTGAACTGAGATTTAGTTGCATATTAGTGGATTTCTTAAACTTATTTTTCTATAGATATTTTTGTTATCATTTTGTAGATGAACAGCAATGTCGGGCGACTCATCACCTTTCTTTAAATTCTCCTGATGTCCTCGCGTACAATCATGCTATTGTGGATGTATTCCCGAGGACTTACTTTCCATCCCTTTTCCTTGCTGTTTGTCGATAACCTTCGGCGATGGAGCAACAAACATAGGACCTTTTACTTCATTTTCGGATGGTCCGTGCAAGACGATATTCTCCGGTTAAGGTAGATGTAATTATGTAAACATAACACCAATTCTTTCTTGATCTCGAATAGTTAAAAAGAGCAGCAGAAGGTGTTCAATTTGTTATTTGACTGTGAGAAATTGAGAATGACTTTGAGAAATGGGATAGAGAGAAGACTTGTTAGAATTATTGTTGTGTAGCAACAAAATCCGTTTTTTTTATACTTCATCGGTGTCTGTTGAACTCCGAGAGTTGAAAACTCAAACTCTGGTTTTGATATCACAAAATTTAGGCCCCTTTTTAAAATCAAAGGGTGTTGAAGCGATTATTGAGATTGATGATAAATGAATCAAATTTTCTCTGATGGAAAGTAAGGAGACGGTGCAAAATTTGCCGATGGATTTGATGATACGCGTTTTATAACCGTAAATCGGTGATTTATTGTAATAAGCCGTAGGATAGACGGAAGGGCGGTTCAAATACCATGGCATTGAAGCAAAAGGCTTGAATACTTACGGCAGGTTTAAGTTGGCACTTAGTAGCTGTGAGTTGGAACAGGAAAATGTGGTTTGGAATGTTTCGTAATTCGATTTGATTATTAATCTTGTGTAGCAATCTTAACGTCGACCGGAATTCAACTGTAGCGTCCTCTGGCGTTACGTTCGTCAAACTCCTTTGTCTGACATCCTTAGGCACTTGGTATTGGTCGATTTGGTTTTATCTTTTTGAACCTTCACGCCGTATTATGTGGCCAAATTGTTCCCGTCCAGTCCGACGACTGCCGTAGCGGATAGAATCAGTTGGATAGGAACTATTGTAAAAGCTAGGTGATCATTTCATAAAATTGATCCGTTTCATTTGGCAATTTAAAGTGGCTTAAAACTTACCTAGAACATTGGTCGTTTCATCTTTCAAGAACTGGTGATGTGCGTGTGTCCTAATTGTAATCCGGTCTTCTTAGAGGATAGAGCGTTGAAGTTAAGGACCATGCATGCTTAATTTAATTGATGGTTTAAGGACTTGACTGGTAGATGAGTAATAACTTGCTTTTCCACCTACACATCATTGTATGGGGGTTGTCTAAGCCAACATCTAAAATGTCAGCTTCTTGGATACGCTTGACTTAATTTTTTTTGGCCATATCATGGATTTCGTTTTAAATCCATCAAATCGATAGGAAATTTGATGAGGATCACGAATCTGTAAGTTGGTTTGATGACAGCCTGTTGTTTGTGATGTTTCTGGATGTACACCGTTGGCGACGACCGCGATGGTGACCAAAAAAGAAAATATGTTCGTTTTCGTTTATCCTTTGCGTAATGAAAATGAAATCTTGATTGAAATTTAGTCAAGCAATGTGCAAGTATTTTCATCTAATTTAGAGAACTGGTGGTAGCAACGGATTTGTGCGCATCAATTGTTCAAAAGGGAGTTTACAAGAATCAAGATGCCAGGGTTCTTGCTTAAAGTTTCAATCTATTTCTCAAGCCTCAATACAAACACGAATTTGGATAAGTGATACTGGAAATTTACGATGCAGTGGTACGTTTAAATTGCATTTCAACATTAAATCATAGCGCCAAAAGTCGATAACCAGTAGGTGAAACAGCTTTTCGTCCGAATAGAGTAGAAAACGAGTGATTTGTGTTGTTGAAACGTCTGATGGCCTCCATTACTTCTGCTGCTTGAAGAGGTTTCATTGACCTTGACCACGTTATTTGCTAAAAGTATAGAAATTTTTAAAATTAACTGATAAAATTAATTCTCTTAACCTAATAGCAAATGACTGAAATGAGTATTTTTTTTTAATTTTTTTAGATACTTTAGTTGTAGTGTTGATATTAACTTTCACACTTACGTACCTCATGTCCAACCGTGTTGTCTCTTCGTACTATGAAAGCCAGATCAACTATTTCTGCGATAGTTTCGTGGGCGAAGAAACAGAGAGTAGACCAAGTTTTAGCACTTAAAGCGACTTCAGGGTTTGGGGAGTCTTTAAGCAACCAATCTTTAAATTTGCCTGCACGTTGAATTTTCTGAAATGAGGTAGATTTAATCTGTAAAAGAAAAGCTGTAAAATCTGATGACTGTTAATATTTGAGTTGAATGTATTACCTTGTGATATTCTTTATACTCCAACAGATTCATGGCTGTAGTCATCCTATCAATTCTTTCCTTTCTTTCTTTGTTGGTATCATCGGCAAATTTAGTAGTACTTACAACACTGTGGAGATTACCAGATGGATCAATATGTTGCAAGTATGCAAGAGCCGAGTTCATTTCCTTGTTTCCAGCCTCAATAGACGTATCACAAAATTCAGACTCTGTGTCATTAGTAAGATCAACTTCTTTTGCCAAATTCTTAAATCCACGTCCACTGACAACCAAATATTCATAAAATCTCTTCAATTTAACTGGTCTGTGCCTGACAACAAATTTTTTCATCGTTTAATCTGTTTGGTTCATTTTTGAAAAAGTAAACATTGACTATTACCTGAGTAAGAAGAGAAATTCTTTCATACTAATTGTCTTAGAGTTGGTTTTAGCAGCAACCTCAAACAGTGCATTCAATAATTGAATTAATTGTTCTTTTAAAACTGTTTCAATTAACTCAGCTGTTTCTTTCAGTGCATGTTTGCTGTCGCCAAACCCATACATTATTTTCTGGATTTCTAAACATGCATAGATATTATGAATATAGTTATAAACTATTGACTTTTTGTCATTAATATTAACCCTCAGTGAACCATCCATTGGTGGAAGAACTATTGGAAACATTAGCATCAGACATTTTCAAAGATATTTAGTTGGAGTTGGAGAGTTTAAATCAAAGTCAAAGAAATCAGCATCAACTTGGAACTAGCATGGCAGGCCTCACTCTCAAACAAACGTGCTTAACGGCACATGCACGAACAGATACAATCAAACCGTTTGTTTTTTGCTCAACCCCCTTAGTTGACTCATTCTGTTGTAGTTATTTAGTGCAACACTAGAGGCCGCTGGAGATTCCTTACACTTTTCACAAAAATTCACTTAGAACTTGCTACCTTATTACAAGTTCCAAGATAAGTAATAATAATATACTCTGCTGGTTTTATTTGTATTTTGCGTTCTTGGCTTTTTTCTGTTAATTTGGAACATTGCGCTGTTTACGTGGCAAGTTGCAATCTGTATGCAGAGGGAGGAGGGGAATCGTTTGCGTCATTATGGTGGATTGCGTGCAGACTGCAGAGTAGATCTGCTAATGAATTGGTAAAATCTATTGCACTCCGGAGTCCTCTAGCGTCAAAAGGGGCTATTGCACTACGGGAAGGAAATCTGAAGTACTTTAATTTAACGACGAATGGGAAAAAACGACTGATTCTGTGTTTTAAATGATGTTGAATTCATTAAAAATTCAATCAAATGTAAGAAATGCATTTGAAATGTACTTAGCCAGTATATATAAGATGGAACTTGGAACTTGAAGTTCAATTTTTGATTTTATTAGTTTATTTTTCAAGTTATTTTTCAGTTTATCTTTCAGTATAGTTCCAAGTTCCATCTTATATATTTATCAGTCGTTATTTCCCATTCGTCGCTAAATGAAAGTACTTCCTATTTCCTTTCCGGAGTGCCATAGCCACTTTTGACGCTAGAGGACTCCGGACTCCGGAGTGCAATAGCCACTTTTGACACTAGAGCGCTCCGGACTCCGGAGTGCAATAGGCGTGACCATATGAATTTACGAAGCCTAATTTTGTGATTGGTTTTAGTTTACGGACTAACTGTATTTGTTAAGAATAATCTATTGTCTCCTTACAATATTTTATAGCCTTCGTTGGAAAGACCATTTTTATATTAAGATCTTGTGTTTTGCACTAGTATTTAGAAATGTAGGATGATTGTATTCAGCTAAATGTTTGCAAAGTTAAGTTTCCGACATTCTTACTTATAATGTAAGGCCTAAGTGTTTGGAACAGGAAGCCATTCAACTTATAATTAATTTTCCATGTTGAACACCTAATGGAAATTTTAAAAATCTGCAGTCATATTTCATCCCCATTTGCTAAATTTAGTATTGATTCGAAAGATAGCATTGCTGCCCTCATCAGAAGGACCAGCTCCTGTTGGTTTCCAATTTTTGTATAAACCCACATAGATATACTGACTTATTCTTTGGACTTAGATAAGTAGATACACAGTTATGTAGGTATATCTTTATACTAGTACTGTTTTCTTTCAGCTTCTATTAGTGAGTTTCTTCTTTTTGTGTCTCACTCAAAACTTATTGATTACCAGATTGTATTGATCGATGCAATCTGACAGAGTAATTTCCTTTGTTTCTAAAAATTATCAACGTAATTCTTGTATCTTTTATGTAGCGACTATTTAATTAATATTTTTCTTATTTAGGTCTTGAAGAAACAACAAGTTACTGTATGTTCTTGAAATTCATCTCTCCATGAACAGAATTATTTTATGCTGGCTGCATCCAACATGACTACAGAATATTGCCAATGGTATGGATATTTGTGAAGCTTTTTAAGTGCTTTTCAACATCCTTGGTAGTTTTTTAAACGTCAGGAATCAACAGTGATGCTGAAAATAAGGAAATCACCACAACTTGTGCTGTCTTTGAAATCCTCAGTAGAGAATGCAATCCTCCATGGACATCCTCACAATTCCAATACTGTACCAAAGATGGTAGAGTTCATCTGTCATGTCAGCAAGTAAGCCAAATGTTTGATTGTTAGCCTTATTTCTTTGCTAACCATGCTTTTGGAATTCTAGCCTTGATCTTCAATTTGAATCTGAATGGACCTCTTACCAACATTGCATCAAGCGTTTTGACAAGACCAAAGCTGTTAAGTGCTGCAGCTGTTGCTGGATTCATTCTTTTGTGGGCTTGCCTCATCCAGTTGTGGATACTTCGGTAAATTTGATTTATTTCTTTATGTGATGGTGAAAATTTTATAATTTTTTCTTTTTGTTGTCATTGTTAGGCAACTTATATGCGTGCCTATCTTTGGAACTCGAGTTACAAGAATCCTCATCCCAGTGTCACTGCAGTCTAGCAGCTTCTTCCCGCATTCCAGCTATGCCAAACGCCGAAGAAGAAAAGCGGAGATGTCGACTTTATTACATTTTAAAAAGTTGAAGTGCATGCTCCCTTCTCCCGTTTCTCCCTTCTCCGTCCCTTACCCATCTCATCCCTTCCCAAGTTCCTTCTCCCGTTTCCCCAGCCCTGTTTTCCCTTTCCCGTTATACCTCTGAATCTCCATCTCATCCCTTCCCAAGTACTTAGAATAAACAAAATAAACAACACATATACAATTAAAATATTTGTATTTTGAACATCAATTGAATAAACAAAGTGACCAGTGAAACTTTGTAATTTGTTGCTTAAATTTAATAAACAGACCGTCCGGTTCAAGACTTTTCTTTCGTTGCGACCGTGCTTCGGTAAATAGCGGGGAGACACTATCTCTTCACACACGGTCGACTTTGATTTCATACGTGGCAGGGTTAAAGGAACCCCCCTGGTCGCCAAATTGTTATCTAGAAGTTATCAATTGCTCACACTTGATCATATAGGATCAGATCTGGACACAATCGTATACTTCGTGAAATGTCAATCAAGACAAGGGGGAGACACAAGCTTGATTGACACTGCCTGGGATTGACAGCGGCCGGGGAGATTACCCGGCCTAAGTAAAAGATAAAGAGAAGAGTAATGAAATGCGCCACATTACCTAAATATCATAATCACATGAGGACAACATCCCCCTTTGACTGGAACACTCCAGTCTCTAAGAGGAAAATATCATTAGTAAATACAAACAAGGAAATTGCAAAAATAATGCTGAAATACCAGTACCTTTTTAATTGTTGAGAAGTTTAGGGAATTACAGCAATAGTATGGGCATCAACACCTTCTCCATGTCTTCATCTTAAATGCCACAACCATTCTCTAGATCAAAGTAAGATGATTAGTGAAAAACAATATGTATTTTTGTTGAAACGTTTAAGGAACTGTAGCACCTCCATGGTGGCAACACCAGCAAGGACATCACTGGCTGAAACAAGAATAATTTCTTGTGAGAGCAGCCATTGCTGTTTACTTCTGAGTAGAATCTGGTGGGAGATTTTCAGGATACTTTGTCACCACTTCTTCCATTGTGTCTTACTGCTGGAAATAGTAAAACAATTACGTTCTATTGCTTATTAAGAGTTGATCAGTAAATTACCTAAGAAGGAAACAAGAAACTAACACAACACCTCTTGTTCCACTTTTCCTTGTTGGTAATTTGAAGCTCCTGTCACAGACAGCAAAGACTTAAATGAACCTGTAAATTAAGTTGCAATTAAAAAATGGTTGAACTTGTAATGATATCTGCCACAATAAAGAGAATCTCAATTTTAGAATCCGAATAATATGCTTACCAATCCTACAGCTGTTGGGTAACGAAGTTCAGCAGGGGAAATTGAAACAGGAACAATGAACATTGAGCTTGAGCCACTAGTTGATTAAGTAGGATGTATGCTGATTCTGTCAAGACCTGAAAATGACAACAGGTTTTCAATACACACATTTTTTGGTATTTCAAGTAGAATTTGGGTACATTTATTCACTCTAGATATGTGGTAACGCTCTAGCTTAGCTTACTTACGAAATTATGGTGGAATTTATCCAGAAGTCCACAAATAAATCGAAAAAATAACACGAGAAGGAAGATTGACATTTTCAACAACAATAGAGAAAGACATCTAGCGTCAGTCATTAGACACTCATGCTTGAGACTGGATTGCCAATCCAGCAATTCTTTAGACACGAATAAATCTTAAATAGACTACTTTTTCTTTACTTAAATTATGCTTAAATTGATGGAAACTATATGGAGAATAAAGTTCACTTTTTACTTTTAGGAAATCAGAAAACTCAAAATTTACCGAAAGTAGACCGAAACTAGACCGATAGCTCCTCAATTATTGAGTTGAGGTCAAAATAACTCACAGATTCGTGATCTCCATCAAATTTCGGATGGACAAGATGTGTTTTAAACAAAATCCATGATATGGCCCAAAAAAAATTTCTCTGAACTATATCAAATTTCAGGTGGGACTGATGTATTTTAAACGAAAGCCATGACATGGCCAAAAAAAAATTCTCTGACAGCACGTCGATTTTTGCGATTTTCGACGATTTTCGGATATTTTGGATGGAAACATGAACTTTACCACATTTTGCACGAGGATCACGAAAATCGTGTTCTTTTTTGCATCAGCTCAATGGTTACTTAGCTATAAGCACATTTAGAAACCGGAAGTACAGAACAGCGCTTGTTTTTTAAAATCTGAAAAATGAGCTTTGTTCTCTAACTAATAAGCATCAATAATCATTTAAAACCTACTTGAAAATTTTAGCCTGAAGTTATCCTGGAAGTGATTTAAAGTATTCGTTTCACTTTCGTCCATACTACACCACAAATACAAGTCGCATATATGAATGTATTACACGAAATCGTCGTTAAGAAACAATCACTATTTTACACAAAACACTGGTCAACTGAAGAACGACGTTTAATCACAACACCAACTAAACCAACAACTAATACGAATATACCAGCAGTCCAGCAGACGAGTACTTTTGTCTTTTATGTCACTGAATATTTTCATGAACAGCAGACGAACTTTAACGGAATCGATGGAAGAATTCCGATATCGATTTATATTTTCTTTTTCAAAAATCTAATTCATGTTTTGTTAAAGCAGAAAAAGAAGGCTACACTTTCTACTTCTTACCTCTTTTTTTCAGAATTTTAGACTGTCAAATTCATTCAATTTTTTCAACTTGAATGACTTTAGGTAGAAAACGATTTAAGTTCAATCGTGAATCCATCTAAAAGCTTGTTCGAATTTTAAAATTGAAATCAAGGTAAAAAGAAGGGATACGTTGAATCGAAAAAAGAATACAAATGAAAATCAGCAAAATTTATTTCAACAAACTCTGGCCGGTTATGATTACAAATAGAACACAGTGATAACAACAATAATGGGCTTTTTGCCTTTGGCACGTCATGCAAAGTTCCCATGTAGAAAATAGAAATGTACAGATTTCAGCAAGGAAATAAAAAAGAGGATGATAGTATTGAAAAAAAATGAGAAAGGAAAAAAAACACACGCACATTTAACAATGAAATAATAATAATTAAAAAAAGGAAGAAAGACTCAAAAAAATTCTTTCCTTTTCCCAGTTCACATGTAACGACGATAGTCCGCCTCCGAATCCACCGCAAACGATTACAACAAACACAAAAATGTCGTTTTTTTCTTTTTCGATTTTCAAAGACTTTCCGGGGGATTAGGAACATCTTCGTCATTTTAGTCAAATCGTACTACCGCTATTCTTTCTCCGCATCTCGGAGATAAATTATGCGGGATTGGGTTTACACGCACAATAAATACACGCCTAAAGCGTGGGGAGCGGGATGCCGGAATCCCTGCATCGCAGATTTAAATAGATACCGTCAAGCAGTTGCCCCCATATTCCCCTAAAACATAATATAGTATACAAAATCAATTAAATAGAAATTGTAACTCAGCAATTTCAAGCAAATTTTCACAAAGCAATGCTTATGATTAGAGCACGTTAGAGGGAATATGCCACGTTTTCCTTGATTTTACGTGAAAAACGTTTGGTAAGATGTCGAAAGTTATTGTGTCGATCCCGCTACAAAATCCGTGTAATCACCTCGAAGTCTTTTCAGGCTTATTCCTTTCGATAGCTATAAGAAGTTTTCCAGAATAATAAATACACACGGCATCTACACCTTGATTCCTAGTAGAGCTAATACAACTACAAATCAACATCACCTTGAATGAATACCAAGTTTTTATATATTGCTGATGATATAATATCTTAAAGAAAATCAGAATAATTCACCTTAAACTGCATCAAAACACAATAGACGGTTCTTACGCTTAATTCGTCAAAAAACAAAAATATCCTACCTTGACATGTTGGAGAATGTCTATGACGTCTCTATGACATGTAGCTCATAGGGTGATGGAGTGCCGGCCACTAACAGCGGGTCACTTCATATGATGAGCCTTCACTTATTTTATAACTTAAGTGATATCCGAAGCCTCCACTTGGTGCACAGTGCCTTGATGATTTTGTTAAGCTATCAATATCATCCGTATCTTCTGCTTTAAACACAAAACAAGCATGAAACAAAAGAAACGAGCATGATTACTAGAATAGTATAACATAAACTACATTTAAGAAGCTATTTTAAACAGCATAACAAAAAATAAATGAACAGAGTCCCAGACCCTGATTATATTACATGCCTACTGAGGGGGGCAACCGGGAGTGACCTCCTACTGAGATGGCGAACTTTCTAGGCAGCATTCCGAACTTGCGATGTTCTTTCCGACGACACTAATATAGAATTTAAGATATAAAGACACGCCCTTTCAATTCATTGAACGAAAAATTATTAGTCGAAAAAAGTTTATAATATCAGCGACACTAAAAAAAACAGTCGGTATGCAATAGGGACTAATGATTAAATGCAAAAGTAAGAAGAGCCGTAGAGAATTGTTCCTTCCATTCTCCAAGGTTTGGTTTGGAGGAGTAATAACTGAATAGTGAATAACATTAAATCCCCCCCACCCGACAAACAAACAAACAAAAAGAAAGAAATTGAAAATAATAGACGAACTAATCAATAATAAATGCTGAAGGAGGGGGGGGGGGGGGGTATTTAGTGGAGAGAAACTTTACAAACTTCGTTTCAAAAATAATAAACATCAACTCAAGGAAATGAGAAATACAGAAAATAAATCAGAAATCATAAGGGAACACAAATAGAGTTAAAGAAAACGAAAAAAAAAATTTGCTTGATTAAATCCAGTTAAGTGAAAAGTTGTGACTTGTTGAATTGACTTTGCTAAGAAAATGAGACTGAATGTTTCCTTCTTTTTAAAAGACGTAAGAAACAAAGACCTTCAATCTCAGGTGATCGACCCCTTCCACAACAATTGGACCTAAAATTGATCAAAATGATCAAATGAAACAAATGATTAAAACAAATAAATCCAACTTACTTGATTATTGGCGATGGGCGTGGCAGTTCTTGACAGTGTTGATTATAAGGATCAAGATGTGTTCCATCATTTCTAGATGTTCGTAAATCTCCAAATTGATGAACACGGGAAGTGTTTCGTAGGCATATTGCACAGCTCTAAGGGAAGTGTTATTGAAACTCGAGCCCTCTATTTCTTCCCAGCGACAAACAGCCATTTTGGAAATGCCCCACACGTATTCGAATAATTCAGCGGCTTCAAAACGAAGTTCGTAATCCGAACCAAAAAATCGGATTTTGTTGGTGATGGAAGAAGAAAGTTCCATTAAACGCTCCAGTATAGAAAGCACAGTAGAGATGGTCGTCACTCGTGAAATCTGCGACCTAAGTTGACGGGCTTCTTCTTGGATCGCATCCAACAAAACAGGCAGCGATGGGTTTGACGATATTTGTTGGGAAGATAGACGCTCTACGTAAAACGTCGAACTGGTAGCATTGTCCCTGATATCCCTGACGCAGTCACTTTCTAAATTACGGGCATTTGTTTGTCTCAAAGTATGACATGATTCTCTACTGTCCTCAACAATATCGATAGGGCTATCCGATTGAGCTTGATCTACAGAAATAGGAAATAAAAATGGCTGTTATTTGACTAAAACACAAAAAAAGAACTACAATACAATCAATTGAATAAAATTAACTCATTTCACCTTTTGATTCTTCTTCAATTATTCTGGTGAATTGACTCTTATTCTCAACATGCGGTGATTCACCTTTTTCTATGCTCACCGTTGTTCTGCTTGAGCTACGCAATTGACGATCAACGAAGAATGTTTCTACGGTGTCATCTTCCTCTTGATCATAATCAGATCCATCAGTGAAACTAATTTCGCTAGGCTTACGGCTTCGTGTAACCGGCACGTGACTTTGCGTTGGTTCATGTGTCTTTATGTGTCGCTTCAGATGACCCTTTCGAGCAGTGGCGTATCCACAAAGGCTGCACTTAAATTGTTTGTGATTATGAACATCCATGTGTTGGCGGAGGCCACTTTTCCGTTGAAAACCTCGGTGACATATTTTACATTTATATCTATGGGAGAATATAAAAAATAAAAGAAGGCGTGATGTTTAGAAAACAAGTATACTGCAGTTCGTTTTGAAATACTTTTTGCCTTTTTCTCTTGTATAATCAAACTCTTCTTCGTCATTCCTGTTGTGATTTTGGTTCACGTGCTGATTTACATCATGTTTCATCGTAGTTGCATTATCAGAAAGGTTGGACTCGAATACCTTGTTATTAGAATGAACACTTTCATGACGTCGAAGTGAAGTTGAAGTAAAATACCATCGATCACATACAGTACATTGATATCTAAAAAAAAGTGCAAATAAAAATTAACAAAATTCCCATTCTTAGTTGGCATCACACTATAGTATAAATGCAGAATATTTTAATTTACTTAGGATGATGACTGGCTATAGCATGGACTTTCAGAACCGTTTTATCAGAAAAAAATGTACCACAACACTCAAGATGCCCAATAATCTTGTTGTGGATATCTCGTGCATGGTCCCTAAAACACCTCCGTGAATCACTGGTGTAGGAACAGAGTGAGCAAGCAAATGAACCATTTTTTTTATATGATGTCTTCTTTCCCATGTTAGCTTGAATCATATATGATTAACTTTGGACCCTTGAAATTAATAATTACACAGCCTGGAAAACAAGTTGGTATGCATGAAAAAAAGTGCAAGCATATTTTCCTATGTACTGTATACTGCACAAACATCGGAATAGGTGTGTATGTACACTTACTCTTGCTAAGGGAGTAAGGGGTCCGAATTTTTTACAGGATAATGTACTCTTAAATAAGTTTAAACTTTAACCCAAACAAAATCGATATGGGAGAAGTAATAAAAACATCCACATTTTAAAGTTGGACAACTAGACTAGCTTTTTGAAGACAAATGTTAACAAACAAACCATAACACGATCTTGACAAATAAAAAACTTATTGCCTTATTAATAGAATATAGAAAAGGCTATAGTTTCAATTGGACACAATTGTCACACAACGATCATTGAAGTATTGAACAAGTTCGTTCACTCGTTTTGCCATTCCATATTTCCACGTCTTTTCAAATGTGACATCAAAGCGTGCGCACGGAATCTTGCAGTCGACACATGGCGGCATGGTCGACGTAACAGATGACATCTAGGGGCCAGTCAAGGGATCACGTATAGGTTTGTTTTGAATTTTTTTTTTTTTTAATAGCCAAAAAGACTTTTATATATCATTGATAAGCTTTGTTGTTTAGAGAGTTTAAGACTTTAAGTTTAAAGCTAAATTTGATAAGTAAATAAAAAGTATGCAATCCACATTTTGAGTATTTAAAACCCTAAAGGATATTTAGATTGAGTTGCATCCATTATAAAATATTATCAGAATGGTAAGCAATCATACCTCTGATCATACCCTAACACCTAACACATGACCGCATGCATCAGCGTCACAGGCCCCAAACTCTTGATGGGAATGCAAAAAAATAACGTAGGCTACAGTATATTACTCCCACCAAATAGATCGAAGAACTTATATGGGATCTAATGATTACCTTTGTCATATTTTAACGAAATCTGTCTGCCTGTCTAGTCATTCAGTGTTAAATAGCGAAAGAAAAAATGGCATGTTTTTGTTCTTGACTCAGTCGAATAGAATAAATGAAACTTTTAAATGCCCGAATATCATAAAAACCACTATGTACAATGTATTGTTTTGCAGAGGACAGAGGAAGTGAAAAAAAAACATGTTTGCAGCACAAAGATGTAGATAGACGGAGAAAACCGAAATTTCACAAAAAAAAAATAATTGCAGGAATAAAACAATCAAACAATCAAAAAAACACACTTACAAAATGAATGACGGATGAATACACAACACGCGCCTATACGCAGCGTGGGCAATGTCAACAAGATTTAGGATATTATTATTATAACGTTTGTGATCAGAGAAAGATATAGAGTCAAAGGTGGCGGGCTCAAAGTATATTCACAGGCCTCGCTCGCTCCCTCACTCACACACACACACCCAATTATTTAGAATTTTCACCATCATCATTTTCAGTATTGGGCCTTTTAGTTTTTTTTTGTTTTCTTTTCCTATTCCAGCCGCATTTTTCTCACATGACACGTAACGAAATCAAACAAACAAACAAAAAAAAGATACACACACACACACGATGCGAGTCGCTCCGACAGTGAAACACTTTCCAACGGAGACCACAGAATAAACAAATAAACAAGGGCAGAGAGAAATACGCACACACAAACCATTCGCATACACGTACGAGAGCGTAATTGATAATTATTTTTATTGTTCTTAGCCATGCAGAAATGAGACGAGAGAAAAAATAATAATAAACACAAACACATCTCGACGGCTTTTTCTTCTTCTTTTTCCTCTAACGAAGAAAATGAAGAGCGTTGTTTCCTTTCTTTTTTTCTATGTAAATCCTGGACATTTGAAAACGGAGGTGATGAAGAGAGCAGAGACAGATTGAAAAATTGGGCTTGGTTATTTATTCTTTGTTGTATCCGAAAATCAAGTTGAGGTAGTCATCTGATGATTTTCACACAGGACAAGAGAAAAAAAAATGGCGGTAATTTAGTAGGATTTTTTTTTCTTTTAATCTTGATCGATGAAATTTTCTTGAAGTTATTGGTCGGCGGGATGTATATTTCCTGTCTCTCTATTTCTCTATCAACTTTTGAATGTGGTGTAAAAAGGTTGGACGAGATGTCACGTGATAACACTGTACACAACAGGAGGAGAGTTAAGGTGAGGCGGTGGGAGTCGCAAAGAAAGAAGAATGTGGAAGAGGGAACGGTAGTCAGTGCACCTTGCTGTGTCAAAAAGCCAATTGAGCACCCGGCCAGCCGATTTCTTCTGCGTTGTTTCTGCTGTAGTCTTCAGTCAACAAAAAAAAAATCTATACATACAAGTTCAACAATGTGAACCATATAACACACATACACACACTCAATCACACACTCACACACACACACAAACGCGCGCGCGAGCGCAATCTTCTTTTTTTTTTCCTTGCTCATTTTTTTATTGCTTTTTAATTTTCTTTAGAATTTTCTCTTATTTGTGGCCGAAAAAGTTGCCAGGCTGGCCGGCCGCTCCCATGGCTTGTTGCTGTTGTTGTTGCTGCTGTTGTTGTTGGTTGTTGCTCATTTGACTCCTCGTGTTCGTGGCGTACAACTGCTGCTGGAAATTATGGAACTGTTGTGCATAGTTGGGGTCGGCTGTCGTCGGACCCATGAACGGTGAGCCCTTGAAACCACCTGGACCACCGCCACCTCCGCCTGGTGGTCCTTGATTAGGATCTCCGCCTGGGCCAGATGAAGGTTTCCCACCGCCGGATGAAGGATTGTACATGTTGGGATTGGGTCCACCTCCTCCGCCGCCCATCATCATGGGATTGTTGCCTGGACCTCCTCCCATCGGTCCACCGCCCATGCCTCCTCCTCCCATGTTGCCACCTGGACCCATGTACATGCCGCCTTGGTCGTTGCCCATCGGATTGCCCGGTGGACCGCCGTATTGCATTTGTTGCTGCTGTTGCGGTCGCATGCCCATCGGTCCTGGTCCGGGATGCCTCTGCATTTGCATAGGGCCTTGAGGTCCGCCCATCATGGGTCCGTTGTTCATTCCCATGCCGCCCATTTGCTGCTGCATTCCCATCGGTCCACCACCTCCTGGGCCGGGTCCGTTCATTCCACCGTTGCCTGGGCTCATGACACCACCACCTCCGCCACCAGGGCCAGGTCCATTCATACCTCCTCCGCCGCCCATAGGTCCACCCATCGGGTTGTTCATCATGTTGCCAGGGCCCGGACCACCATTTCCTGGTCCGTTCATCGGTCCTCCAGGACCCATGTTGCCCATATTCATGTTGCCCATAGGTCCTCCCATTCCGGATTGTTGTCCCATACCAGGTCCATTGGGCCCGCCCATGTTCATAGGCATGCCACCCATTCCAGAATGAGGACCACCAGGACCACCTCCACCATTGCCGCTGTTGAAAAACATTTGATTTTGGCCTCCATTTCCTCCTCCAGGACCTGGTTTCCCACCGTCCATGTTGCCGGACATGGGTCCAGTGAAACGTTGAAGGAATTCCAAACTGGGTGGTCCTCTAGGGCTGGGCGCTGTTGTCTGAGGCCTGGCTGGTAGGTACTGGATCGTGTTGGGAGCACTTGCTTTCACTTGAACGTTGGCTCCGTTGAACGGGCCGCCACTAGACGGTCCGGGAGCTCGTCCACCTTGGCCACCCATCATTCTAGGCATGCCACCAGACATGGGTCCCATCGGTCCATTGATAGGCCCTTGTTGTTGTTGTTGCATTCCCTGCATGCCGGGTCCAGGAAAGGGCCCAGCTGGTGATATCGACGGTCTTGGAGGTCCACCCATCATCATGCCACCTTTAGATGGATCACCAGGGCCCATCATTTGATTGCCAGGTCCAGGTCCGTAGCCTCCATGCATATTCTATTCGAAAAAATTCAAAAGAAAATTTAGAAATAATAGAACAATTTACAGTAATGAATAAAGAAATGAAAACACTTACCATTCCAGGTCCAGATTGTCCTGGGCCGCCATTACCGGGTCCCATCATCATAGAATTGGGATCGTTCATCTGCTGAGGCATTCCCTGCATGCCGTGCATGGACGGGTTGAATTGTCCCATCATTTGGCCGCCAGGACCACCCATTCCACCGGGACCCATTCCGCCCATCATACCACCGGGGCCCATCATTCCGTTAGGTCCACCCATCATCATCATGGAAGGCGGAGGCGTTGAAGACATCGGGGGTCCTGGGCCGACTTGACTCGTCAGTTGTTGAGACATCTGAGCCATTGACGAGATTGGATCGAAAGGTGTTGACATTTTGTTATTGGAAGGACCGGAAGAGATTGGTGATGGTCCCATGGCGTTGTTGGGCGTTCCGCCAGGATTCAGTGGCATATCAGACGGCACTCCTGGGTAGTTCCCGCCGGAATTCATGTCGCCCATTCCAGCACCTCCTCCGCCCATTCGCGGTGATGACAAATCGGGGAAAGGCGAGGAAGGCATCTTCATTCCGGATCCTCCTCCAGGACCAGTTGGATAAGAAGCTGGCCCTTGACCCGTCATCATTGGACCTCCGGAATTCTGATTGAATCCAGGAGCACCGACACTGGCCGGACCTCCAGGCATTTGTGGACTGGAGCCCGGATACCGATTGCCTCCTCCTCCTCCGCCGCCGCCACCACCACCTCCCATCATGTCCATGTTGATACTGCCCGGCGTTCGAGGCATTCCACCAGAACTTCCATCCATGCTGGTGCTGACGGGCGTCCTGGGACCTTGCTGTTGCTGTTGTTGAGGTTGTTGACCAGGCGAAGGGCCCGGATAACGCGCCTTCTCCGTAGGAGCCAGAGGAGTGTGCGGTCCAGCCATATTGTTTTGATTAGAGCTCTGTTGCTGTTGCTGCTGCTGTTGTTGACACTGATTATTGCTACCAGCCGGACTGGGACTGGGCACGGTAAACGGATTGGTAGGATTGGGAGTGTGTGGCGTTTGGGGGCCAGCACCACCACCGGAAGATGAGTTATTATGGCCCGGATAGCGAGGCGGTAACGAGTCGTTGGCATTGGAAGACGGCGTGAGCGGGGTGTTGGGACCAGACATGCCTCGATTATGGCCCTGACCTTGATTGTTGTTGCCCTGAGAGTCTGGACAAGAAGAGCCTAATCCGCTGCCGTCCATATTCCCAGATTGTAACCTAAGCAAGAAATGATAATGAAAGTAATGCACGAAGAAAAACGGATCGAATGGGGGACAACTTACGAAGGCGAGAGAATGTCCGTGTCCCGTAAGCTGGTGTTTGGCTGCTTTTGAATGGTCAGCTCCTGGGCCTCGAACGCGTTCAGGTACTGGATTTGCTGCGGCGACGGAACGGGCATCAAATTGGGCTCGTTCTGCTGCTGCTGCTGCTTATTCGGCTGCTGGCCGCCATGTTGCTGTTTCTGCTGAGCGAATGACTGCAACTGTCGGCCAAAAGACACGCCATCTACACAAAAAAGGAAGGCAATATGATTTAAAAATACTGCAAAGAAAAATGAGTTTCAATTCGAATAATTACCAGGTTGAGGTTGCCCTGCCGACATGAGGTTACCCATTCCGGGAGAGACATGAGGCGGTCCTGGTCCAGCCAGAGGCGTACCGGGATTACTGGGGTTCATCGACCGGCCTCCGCCGCCGTTGTTGGGATTGGGGGAGTCGAGCGGAGTATTCAAGTGATTCGAGGAAGACGGACTGGGCCCCGATGGTATCCTTTGCTGTTGCTGTTGGTAACCTCCTCGCTGGCCATCAGCTGGTGAATTTAGACCTGAAGCGGTCCGAGGTGAAGGCATTGAAAGACCGACGGTACCATTCGGTGAGCCGGGGCCAGGCCCTGGACTCGTCATCGACCCAGGCACACTTGCCGATCGCTGCGTTTGGTGGTAAGGTGGAGGTGGTCCTTGCATTCTCATATTGCCTGCAAAAAAAAAACCAGAAAGAATTATGTAGATTTTAGCTTCACGTTTCACGTTTTTGATGACCAAACACGCAAAAAAATACACACCTGGGCCGCCTTGAGGTAGTCGAGGACCCGGACTTGGGCCTGATCCAGGTCCACCCGGTTGCATATTCATTTGCATCATATTTGGGCCTCCCATATGTCCACCCATAGGGCCCATAGGTCCCATTGGACCCATGTTGTGCTGATTCATCATCGGGCCGCTCATCATAGGTCCACCCATCTGGCCACCCATAGGACCTCCCATTTGACCGCCCATCTGGTTACCCATCTGGTTACCCATCGGGCCGCCCATTGGTCCTCCCATTTGGTTTCCCATCTGATTACCCATTTGGCCCCCCATGGGTCCGCCCATAGGACCTCCCATTGAGCCCATGGGTCCACCCATTCCCATCTGCATTCCCATCGAGCCAGGACCCATCCCGCCTGGTCCTCCGGGCCCCATCGGACCGCCTTGTTGCTGCTGTTGCATAGGTCCACCTTGCATTTGAGGATGGCCGGGCATTCCCATTCCGGGAGGCATATTCATGGGCATCATTCCTCCCATAGGTGGGCCACCCATGGGGCCACCGCTTAAACCCATTGGTCCAGAAGGTCCGTTGTTTCCGCCTGGTGGTGGACCAACCGATTGAGCGTTGTTGGCAGCAGCTGCAGCCGCAGCGGCCGCTGCTGCCGCCGCCGCCGCTCCGGCTCGTTTTTTCTTCGCCGGTGGTTTAGAAGTCGTCGTTTGTTGTGGGGGCGGAGGAGGTGGTTGTTGTTGATGCTGTTGCTGCGGCTGTTGTTGCTGCATCATCGGGTTAGGGCCACCCGGCATCATCATTTGACCAGAGCCACCGGGCATCATTCCATGAGGAGGTTGTTGCTGTTGTTGCGGCATCATCATCATGCCACCTTGATTTCCAGGTGGACCACCGGGTCCACCACCCATTGGGCCCATCATTCCTGGTTGTTGGTTGCCAGGTCCGGGAGGGCAAGGACTTCCACCCGATCCAGGTCCCATCATGCCACCGCCAACTCCACCGTCAGGTCCAGCATTCTCTGGAAAGAGTAATTGCTGCATCTTTCGAATAGTGGCGAGTTGTTCCTCTCGGTGTTGTCTCTGTTGAGGCGTCAAGTTCTCATCGGGAATTTTAACTCCTTGAGAATAAAACAAAACACATTCAAAGTTAATTTATAATCTGGATGCATATGGAATAGGAATGGGATTGTAAATACCTTGAGGCATGTTCATGTTTCCGGCTTGCATTGATTGAGACATCATCGGTCCACCGGGCATATTTCCATTGCCAGGACGGCCGCCGTTGCCCATACCCATAGGTCCACCTGGTCCTGGTGGTCCTCCCATGCCCATTGGACTTCCAGCTGGAATACCCGTCATCATTCCTCCTCCCGATCCAGGGCCACCCATTTGTCCCATAGATCCATCCATTCCGCCTGGACCTCCTTTGTTGGCGCACATTGGCCCGCCGGGATTTCCCATCGGACCGGCCGACGAGCAAGGAACGGGGCCGCCACCACTAGCTGGACCACAAGGTACCATCCCTGTTGGATGGTTAGGGCCGCCAGGGCCTGTTGGGCAACACTGCTGCTGTTGCATCATTCCGCCAGGTCCACCTGGGCCACCGGGCGCGTTACCCATCTGACCATACGGCCCCATGTTGCCTTGTTGAGATCCTGGTGGCCCGCGCATCATACCCTGACCGGGCATCGACATTGGCATTGACATGTTGGACATCATCGGTTCGTTACCCTTTTAAAGTTACAACAACAAAAACCAAATTAGAATTGAGTTCTTTGTTTTGGTTTGTACGAAAAGAAAAATTACCGGATTCCATCCACCCATTTGATTGAAATCACCCGGTCCACTCATGCCTCCTTGTCCTCCCATTCCAGGATTAGGACTCATTCCCGGCCCGGGTCCAGGGCCTGGCCCTGTACCGAAATGTCCTCCAATCCCTTTCATAGGCATATTCGGTTGGCAGTAAGGATTAGGTCCGCCCGGCTGTTGTTGTTGCATAGGTTTCGGTTTCTGATGCATTTGTTGTTGTTGCATTTGCTGTTGTTGCTGCTGCATCCAGTTGGGCGGATTCCGGTTGTTTGGATTCTTGGGCGGATATTTCTACGTAAATACGACAACCGCATTAAGCAACAAACGTTTTGGTTGACATCATCCATTCGGGGATTTTATTTACCTCTAGAATCTTTTTCGTTCCTGGCTGAGAACAATGGAAGGCGATGATGGTTTGAAACTGGCCTTGGTGGACCGACTCGGCCGCTTTGTTGGCCAGATTGGTGCTGAACACGAAGATTTGCGACTGCTGCTGCATGTACTGCGCCTCCATCGTGCTGTTACCCGGCTGTTGTTTAATGGGTTGTTGTTGCTGTTGTTGAGGAGGTAACAGTTGCTGTTGTTGAGGCGACTGGCCAATCATGCTGCCGTCGACGGGTCCTCCCATACCGGACATGGGTCCTCCCATAGGTCCACCCATGGGCCCACCCATCGGACCGCTCATGGGGCCACCCATTGGTCCACCCATCATCGGCCCACCGCCCATCATCACATTGCCGGGCATTCCCATGCCCATTCCCATCGGATTTCCCTGACAAGGATCTGAAACTAATCAATGAAAAAAGTTAAGCCAATAAGATTAAAGTTGCAGTGCAATATCCTTCCTCCAAAACTTACTGTGACCGAAATCTGTTCCGGAGAGTCCGTCTTCCATTTTTAATAACTGGTTGACGAAAATCCCTCCGTCCGGTCCACCCGATCCATCAGGTCCGGATCCACCCATAATTTCTCCACCACCACCGGATTTGACCGATTCGATGGGCGAGAAATGAAATGCTAATAAAACAAAACAAAAATTCAATTGATTAAAGTCAATGATGATTCACATACAATCAAATGAATTGAACAACAACTTACTGTCCTGTCCGGGATCGTTAAGGAAACTCTCCATGCCGGACGGCAAGAGGGATCCATTTGTGTTGACCATGTTGTTGCTGTTGGGTCCTTTAAGGTCAATAAGACTCGACCCACCGCCTCCAACACCGGAAGATGGAGTAGGAGGTCCGTTGCTCGTCAAATGATTGCCAAGTCCACCACTACCACCACCATGTTGTTGCGGTGATGACGCCAAAGGCGCACCCGAACCTCCAATCACTGACGACGGTGAATGTTGATGATTGTTTACCGCGTCACCGGGCGTCAACAAGAGGTCACTAGAGTTGTTTTCACCATTGCTCACTAACGACACGTTCTGTTGTTGCTGTTGTTGTTGTTGCTGTTGTTGTTGTAAGCCAAGTCCAGAATCTTCTTTGTGATTGACGGCCACCGTGCCGGTGCCGGATGGATCGACCTGTAGAGGCGGAGGTGATGGATCGGCACTGGGGCATGAAGACACGGCTGACGACGTGCTGGACGACGAGGTGGGCGTGGTGGGTTGTTGTTGTTGCTGCTGCAGGGGCGGAACGGAAGACGTTGCCGGCGTTGTCGGACTGTTTTCCGACTGTAGATTGTTGTTATTGTTGTTGGACACGTTGTTGGCGCTGTTGCTATTGGAACCGGGGGCCGATGAGCCTTGAGACGATTGTGATGGAGACACTGAATTGTTGACCGATGAAGACGACGACGACGACGAAGATGATGACGACGACGACGAGGTAGGAGGGGCTTGTTGTTGCTGGTTGGCTTGTCCGGCTGCCCCGCCCCCTTTCTTGTCTCTCTTCTCCTTACTCTCTTTGCTCATGGTCAATCAACGTCGGCTAGCGGCAAGCAAGCTCCTTCTTTAAGTAGCCCGGCTGGCCTCCTGATGGCGGCGGCGGCGGGTCGCTTGGTCGCGGTGGTCCAGCCACGGCGAGTCGTCGACGGCGTCGTCCTCCACAGCGGAGCGGCGCGGTCCAATCACAGCAGCAATTACCGCCAATCTCCTGCAAAAATAATAAAGAATAACTGTTACTTTGGGTGTCTCTTATTCATTTAATCAAATAATTAATAAACATCACATTTTCAAGGTTTTCAATTCTTTAAGAAACAAGCAAAAGACGACGATGTGTGTCACTTTTGCATTTTTATTCAATTATTTCACACGCTAATTCAATTGCCAATATTCAATTAGCGCAATTTTTTTTTTTTTTTTTTTTTTGGGGGGGGGGGGGGGGGGGGGGTTGTTTCACCTAGGGATTGTGGTGAGTACCTCCTCGCAAGTTTCTCATTTCACACGCGCCATCCAACGGCCGGAAGTCACACTGTTGCTATATCGATCCGTTTGCTTTTATTTATGTATACTATCCATCGTTGGCCACTCACCACCCCCCTCCCTCTCTTCCTACTATGAACTATGTACGTACTCTTACTACACAGTACCTACCACCCCCGTACTCTCACTCGTCCGTCCCATTGACTTTTCGCTCTTCTTATTACATTCCCCTCATTTCTTTTCCTTCACGACCAGATATTCTCAAGATGTTTTTTTTTCTCAAGTTGATTCATTAAGAGCCAGACTTGTGAAAAATTCGATTGAAAACATTTCATTTTAAATAATTTTTCAAATCATCTCAAATGGCGCCAAATTATTTTCAAAAAAATCCAAATGATTTTTAACTGGGAAAGTTTTCCAACATTTTCAAGATTTTGATTAAAGTGAGTTCTGTTTTTCATCAACGAAAAATACTCGAAAAAAAACAAACAAAAACAAAACAAATCTCGACCCTGGTGAACTACTTACAAAAATGTCTTGGTTCGTTCGTTCGTTCTAGACGTTGTGTAGTTGTCGAAATACGAATAGGGTGATGACGACGGCGGGATAGCAGGAAGGGAGAGAATCTATTTCGGTTACACGCGTGTGTTCTGTTGTTGTTGTTTGTTGTTGATGGTGGTGTTGTTTCTCTCATTTCTATTCCAAAACTGATTGAATTACAAGACGAGCGCAGAACAGACGACGCACACGCCGAATATATCGACATTCATTTTGTTTGTTCATCGAAGCAACAAGAAAATAATAAAAAAAAAATAAAAGTCGGCCGAGGTTTATTTTTTCCTGAATCAGAGGTTTAAATGTTATATACTACGTGTTTGGACCACGATGATAAACAAAACAAGAGTAAAACTATAGTATAGTGTATATACTCGCAGTCACACACGCAGAGACTCACACACGACCCACCCACCCAGAGGAGGATGGGAAATACGACGACGACGCACACACCCATAACACACAAGAGTGAATAAAGGAAAGGGATAGGGAGGGAATCAATAAAACCCTTCCCTCTTTGGCTTTTGGCTAGTCAAATGCCATCTAGTGACCAAACAGCACAGCTCCGAACCAAACAAACTTTTGTGAAAAAAAACGGTTTTTTTTTTCCTTAAATTTTAAAAAGTTTGACGTTTTCAAAATAGTTTGACATTCTCTGTCGATTCGATATACTTGCGAGAATAGTAAACGAAAAATATTAAAAAAAAAAACGATATGACAAAATTTGAATTTGAAAAAAAAAAAAAAAATTCGCGGTAATTCATTCTGGGGCATTGATCTTTTTCCACACACACACACACGCACAAAAGGAAAATAAAAATATATTTAAAAAAATAAAAACGATCAGCGCTACCCATCATGACCGTCATTGCCATGACAACGGCCTTGATCCCGGCCAACCCCCACACCAGACAAGCGAATGGAAAAAATAAAGAGAAGACAAATCTACATCATATCCACCTCAACCAAACACACATATAGCCGTAAGGTGTATGGTTTATAACAAGAGAACGAACGAACGAAAAAAAACAAAAAAACAAAAAAAGAGATTTTCTCAAATCATTAAAATGAAGAAACGTCTTTTATTTCTTTTTCTTGCCCTTGTCAACATTAGATGGCAGCAGGAGCACAGCTGCAATCACGTTTTTTTTTAAGGATTTTTCTCAATTGATTTGCCGAGTTGTGTGTGTGTGTGCGCGTCGTCGTCGTCGTCCCTTGACTCCTTGTGTGTTATGACGTCATTGTTACCGATGGGGGTGGGCCGGCACGCACGAAATAAAAGCCCAGTGGGGTTGGGAGTGGGAGAGTTTTCTCGGTCGGTATTGATCACAATGTCAACTCTCCCCAACCTTCTCCTGCGCCGCCACCTTCTTACTCTCCCCCCCCCCATTCTCCACCTCCTCCTTTTCCCGATATATTTAAAGAAAAGGATTACACGGACACGACGGGACGCGTTCGGCCAAAAAGACTCTTGATTCCACTGAATCATAAATATTCTCATCATTTCTCATTTGTATATCAAAAGATCATTTTCTCTCAACGAAACCCATAAATGGACAAATTGAAATAAGAATAATAATATGTGTGTACCCCGCAAATAGAAATGACGTAAGAATCAATCGAGTCACCCAAACTCTTCTTGTCCGTCGTGCGCACGCAAAAAAACAAATTTGATTCAAAATGGAGTCACACACAATCGTCAACCGGATGCTTAGTAAAAAAAAAACCTGTTTCTCTCTCTCTCTCTCTCTCTCTGCATGAACGCAATTGTACGTTCTTTTCTTTAAGAAAAAGAAAAATAGAAATAAAAATAACGAATGAGATTGTTGCACTCGTTGATTTACATCGTTTCAAAAGAAAACCTCTCCCGCCGTTGTTGTTGTTTTCTTCTTCTTGTTTTCAAGGTTACCACCACCATCTTCTTCTTCTTCTTCTTCTTCTCCTTTTCAGTGTACACATAAATAATCACCTGGCTCTTCCTTCCATTTTTACCTGGGCCACCTCCTCTACCCCACTCGCTTCCCAGACATACGAAACGTGTTCATTGGTTCCAAGAACTTTCAAGAAGGTGGTGGGAGCCATCCCCCCCCCACCTCCTTCTTTCAAAATGTGAGGTGGACTTGGTGGTCCATCCATCACGGCCGTTAGAGGGCTCCCGAATACACACAACACACACACACACGCATTTTTTTGGTTTTGAAGGGCAATCGTCCTCACCCGCTTATCTTTTGTCTTCTCTCTCTCTGCCACCAAGGAAAAGAATAAAAATGAAATCAAGGCAACCCCGCCATACCAAATATGCATCCAACCATTTAACGTCTCACAAGTCTCCCGAGTTCTTAAAATAATAATAAAAAGAAATTGTAATCAAATTTCACACACAAACAGACACACGTTGTCAAACGCAAAAAGAAATATATATTTAACACACACACACGAACAAAAAAAAAAAGGCGTAGGACGGCCTTGAATAACACACACAGCCGGTGTGTTCGACACTTCCTCTTCCGTTTCAATCCCCCCCTCCTCTCAATTCGTCGTCTGTCCTTCAATTGCAACAATTCAAACACACAAAATGCCTCTCTCGTTTTTCATAAAAATGTCTCCTTTGTTGTGTCGAAATAAACCCCACCTGATTGGGGGACCTCTGTGTTTTGTGTAAAAGCCAAAAAAATTAGAATAATCATTCGGTCATCGCCACCCCAATCTGGCAACATCGCCCACTATTTAACTGAGAAGAGGAGTAGCAGCAGCAGTTTTTCTGGCTTGTGTGTGTGTGTGTGGTGAATGTGTTTTGTGTGTATGTGGTTTTTCTTTTATAGAAAAAAGAAGACAAGAAGGGAGGAGGAGAACTTGTGTCTTCTATATATACACACACACACAGAGAGAGCGAGGGAGAAATGAGGAGGGAAGATGAAAACGGGAAAGAATTCACGATATAGGAGGAGGATGGAAAAGGCCGAAGAGAAAGAAAAATAAGACGACCAACAAGAGGAGGAAACACATGAGGAGGGAGGGAGTGAATTATAAATAACTGTCTGTGTGTGTGTGATGCACCCAGCTGACAAGGCAATAAGGAGGAGAGAGAGGGGGGGGGAAAAAAACTCGTCTCTACTTGCTTGGGTTGCGGTGGCGTCGGGAGGTGGCGTCGGGAGGTGGCGTCTCCCGGTCGATACTACACACACCCAACTTTCTTCTTCTTCTTCCACACCCTTTCTATATACGTACAGCAGCTTACCCCATCCTCTCTTTCTCTTTAGCGAGGAGGGGGGGGGGGAATTGAATCAACTGGAATTCAATTTTCTCTTTCTCCTTGGAAAATCATTTCGATAATCGATTGATGAAAACATGGGGCGATACGATTAGAAAAAAAAATGCAACGTCGCGTGAGTAGAAGCAAATAAACAAATAACAAACAACAACACACCAACATTTCGTGATTTGGATTTCACCCTCGAAATGAAGATGACAACGAGGAAGAAGGAAAAGTTTCTTTCACGATGACGACGACGACGCCTACCCCCCCCTCCCCACCCCCTCTTTGTGCGTGTTGTGTGGCCGATCAATAATAATAGAAAGGGCAGGGCTCTCTCACTTTTTTGGATTGGCGCCACTGCGCAGATCTTGTCCAATTTCCCGCCAAAAAAAAAGGAAAAAAATTTGAATTTTTCTTATAAAAAAAAAAACGAAACAACTTGAAGAAGGTAGGATGATGACACCTAGTGACCCGACGACTCACCCGGCGTCCGACCTCTTGACGTGTTGTGATCATAACAAGAAGGAAATGGGTATCCTGGGTATCCCGTTGACGCCCGGAGGCGAATGAAATTTGGAGTATTTTTATTGTTTTCATTTGAAAAAGACGACGACGACGACTTTTTTGTTTCTTGGTTGTCGTCAGTTCAAAAGATCAAAATAAAAATAAAAATGCCTGTTTGTATTATATTTAAAAAAAAGAGACGCTTCAAGGATGACGGCGCTGACACAACTTCCGCCTATAAAAACACTTCATCATTTTCAAAGCTGCCCGAACAATCAATAATAAAACAAGAAAAGTAGAAAGACCTAATTTTTTCTAGTGAAAAAAAAAAGTTTGCAATGGAGGAACGTGCTTCATCCGCCATCACGCGCATATAACACAACACACCTGAAAAGAAGAAGTCATACCCGGAAAGTTGCACAGACTTTCTTTCTTTTTCCCAACTTACCTATTATTCCCCTTCTCAAGTCTAATCAGGCAAACACAAAAGCAACGGAAAAAAAAGAGTTCAAAGTAGTGTCCCTACGTATGAGTACCCCCAAAGTAGGAAAAAAAACAAAAAGTTCAAAGTTGATTGGAGCAAATGACTTGTTTCGGTGAAGCGCCAAAATTTAAAAAAAAACGAAAATTTCGTTTTGCGTAGCCAATTTGGATGATTTCAAATAATCGAAAAGAAGAGAGAACAAGAAGAAATCTTCTTCTTTTTAGTAATAAAAAAAAAACCCAAGGAGTTCTGTGCTGCTGCTGCTGCTACTCATGTCGTCGTTGTATATACACCCCTCGAGGCTATTTTTGAAGAGCGACTTTTTTTTTCATGACGGACGGACGTGTAGGAGCCGCGCAGTGGTGCGTGTTGAAAAATACCCCAAAATAAATTTAAAAATAAAAACTACACAGCTAGCGCAGAAAGGTAATCAGAAGAAGAAGAAGAAGAAGAGGAAATGGGATATATTGGGACATTGACTGCGTCGTCGTACACCGGTGTGTTACCAGTAGAGACGAACGCGTTCATGCATCCGTGAAGTGGAAATTTCTCTTTTTCGGTGTAATTTTTCTTCGTTTTTAAAACACAAAATGGAAAAAAGGAGACCCCCGAATACTTAACAGGTCAATAAACAACAAATAGCCACAACCCTCTAATGTCCACAACTGGACATGTCCTGTGTGGTGGTGGCGGTGGTGTACAATTTGTGTGCGTGTCTGTTTTTCATCCCCCCACCATTTTCCCACAAAAAACAAAAAAAAAAAAAAAATTATCCCCACAGTTGAAAAACGTCGTCGCCCGATCGAAAGGCGACGTTGCCTCTCTGAAAATAGACGAGCCATTTAAAAAAAGAAAAAAAAAAAAAAACTTTTCGAGTTCCCTTTAGATCCGACCGTTCATCCAACTCTTCTTTCATTCCACCTCTTTTCGGGTGGGGGACCAGGAGGTGGTGTTGTGTGGTAAAGTTTTTTTGAAGGGCAAATACTTTTGTGTGGTGTGTGTGTCCTATGGTGGGGGGAAGCTGACCGGGACCCGCCTCCAGGGGCTTAAAAAACCTTTTTCTTTTTTGAGAACCTTTCATCCAAACTCTTCGTTTTGAGCTTCTTCTACTTCTTCTTCTTCTTGTTCCTTCTGCTGCTGATGCCATGGCATCCATTTATTTTAACAACCCCCCGGCCTCATAAAAATGCCTTTCGTCTTTTTTTGAAGTTAAAAAAAAAAAAAAAAAAAAAGTTTCTTCTTCATGGTGGAACCGTACCGAAACAAGTTTCAACAATTTCATTTATTTCTCCCAAAATCAAAAAAAAATTTTTAGATTTTTCTTTCATCAATCAGAGCCTCTAGCGGTCGAATAAATAGACTTTTGTTTGTTTGTTCATGACTGGTGAAAATTTGTAAAATGAATATATTATTAAAGAGACATTTTTCGAAGGGGGTTGACTTTAAACAACAAATATTGAGAACTAGAGAGAGGGGAGAATGGCGGGAAATACCGGATGAATGCGCTCCGCTTATGGGAAGTTGAATGGAAACGAAAAAAAAAGAAAATTTTTCCCTTTTTTTTTTATCTCTTTTAGGGGTTGGGGTTAGCCGCCATTTTGTAGGGAGGGATTGGGTGGGTGAATTTATTTTTTTTTAAAAAGAAAAATCTTCCTCAACAGTTTCAAATTCAAGAGTGGCGCCTTGGGGCCAAACCGAAAATATTAGGGGGGAAGATGACACACACGCAGACCCCATAGCTAATGAAAGACATGAAATTGTCAACTGATTTTTGTTGTTGTTGCCGGTATTAACTACTTAACTTGTGTGTGTATGACGTCTGTGTGTACAATAATAATAATCTGAGAGAGTTTGTGTGTATGTGTGTGTAGCGAAAGTCGGCGACACACAGCGATAAGATTACGATTGGGAAATGAAAAAACTTTTTTTCCACACACAAGATGGCCGACAAATAAAGATATTTACACACCTGATTGAGAATGTAAACCATTTGACACATTTTATGATGATTCGAAAATCGAAATTTTTCTTTTGTTTTGTTTTTTATTACCTGGCGAAAAAAAATTCCGGCGAAAATATGATTTTAGCGGGATTAAAGATGGCGGCAGTAGTCGATGACGAATTGCATTCCAACCGATTTCTTCTCTCTTAAATTTTGTTTTCCAATTATTTGTTTTGGATGAGATGAATTTGCAGGATAATCAACACACTGAGGAGACCACAATGAAGCAAATTCACGACACTTTATTTCTTTAGAAAAAAAAAAACGTTTTGTTTCTTGTCGAGACGACGAATCTCGTTGGGTGGTATTATCAATTTCACCCCCAATTTGAGATAACCCACAAACAAAAAAAGGTGGCCAAAGCAAAAACACATACACACGATATAACATACACCACCACCACTCACACCACTCGCACTTGAGCCGCGTTGTTGTAGCTGCTGCTGCTGCTGGTTGTTCCTGCTACTACTCCACAGCTGATGGCATCCTCCATCTTGGACGCGACTGGCGGCAAATATGCACAGGCAAGGCCATTCGGTCTGGCCCTGGCGTACACACTCACACACACACTTCTCCCCCAACACACACACACACAGAGAACCCCCCTCCTTCCTTTCAACCGGCTTACACAGAAAAAAAAAAGTCGGTTCCAACAATAAAATTCACAAATATGAATTTTGTGAATTTGATATGAAAATTAGCCAATAAAAAAACCAAATTTCAGTTTTCGTCGATTGAAAAAGAGGAAAAAAAAACTTGTGGGGGGCAGGGAAGAACAATGGCCGCGCTGGAGCTGTCTGCTGTGTGTGTGTTTCAAAATGAAACAAGAACTTGGCGGTGCGACACTTTTTGATAACACACACGCGTACACAAATTTTTTTCTTCCAAAGATCAATTGAATTTTTTTCACAAATATTATTTGATTGTCAACGATGTTGTCACTTGCACAGAACGTGAGGATTGTGGTGTCCACAAACTAAGTGACGACGCCGTGCGTGTGTGTAGTGTGCACAGGAAAATGAGAGACTTCAGTCTGTGTGTGTGTGAGCAAGGGAAATTCACACACTCGTGATGCCTTCGCCACACTCGTCTGAGAGGGCCACGAACCAATCGCTGCTGCGAAATCCCTGACAAGCACGCGCGCTGTCGAAAAAAAAGATTGGACGCTCACTGCCATCTCGCGGCCGATTTACTAATGACATGATACTGCCATCTATCTTTTTGTTCTAATCGAATAATGAAAAGCCTTATATATTATTGATACTCGATAGTAGTAGTGTACGCAAGAAAGATAAACAAAAAAAGAAAATGATCATATAAAAGAAAGAAATACGAGTAATGGGAGAACTCGAGAGTATGTAAAAATGAAATTTGGTCGCGGCTATATTTGTTTGTATACTATCGTGGTTTTATTTCACCTCCTTGATGGGAAAATGGGCGTCTAATAAAAAAAGGTTTTTTGCGTCATTGGTATATTTTTTGATTGCGCATTGCAAACTTTTTTTTTACGCAGTTCAAATCGTCAGCCCCAGTTTTGAGGTTCTGGAATCTGGTTATTTGTTGTGACAGTGCACAGTCTGCTTCAACGTCATTCAGTCGTGTCGTCACACGCTTCGAAATTTTTCTCACAGAAGAGAGCATTTTCCCATTTGTTTAAAACATTTTTCGTTTCATTCCGCTCGTTGAATTTCCAACTTGTGGATAGTAAGAGAAAAAAAAATCCATATTTTCTACAGCGAAAAAAAGCGTCAAAGTCGTCGATTGGAACACACGCGTAGTATAGGCTATAGCCCGAGGCCAAGGACCTGCGCGTTAGTACCCAAAGTCGCCTTCCTTTGTTGTTGTTTTGTTGTTGGTTGTTGCTGGGGTCTGTCAGCTGTTTTATTTCGCCCAACGAGTTTTTGTCTCCTTTCTATTTTCTTGCACATTTTTTAAGCTGCCACAGACAAAAGTGATGAGCAAAATGACGCAAACTTCTTTCAAAGAACGTAGATCTTATGGTGAGTTTGCAAGTATTTACTTTGTCGATGTCTTTGTTTTGATTGTGTGTGTTTCGTTTTTTCCATGTTCAATTTGTTATAGGTCAACGAGTCAAGGATGCGGATATGGTGAGAGAGCTTCACCCAAACAAGATTCCCATTATTGTCGAGCGTTTCTCTGGAGAGAAGAATCTTCCTCTCCTGGACAAGACTAAATTTCTTGTCCCCGATCATGTGACTGTTGCCGAGCTCATCAAAATCTTGAGGTACTCAATCAGTGCTCCCGTCTTGGCCTCAATTCATTGTTTGTACTTTCTGATCTCACATTTCTTGAGAGGGCAGCACTTTATTTTGCTTCAATTCACTTGGCTTTAACCCAATTATCTGATGCAATGCAGCATTATTTCATCATCATTTTCTCTTGCCCCAATAGACGCCGTATGCAGCTGAACCCCAACCAAGCCTTCTTCTTGCTGGTCAACCAACGCAGCATGGCCAGCATCTCGATGACTATGGGTGAACTCTTCCAGAGGGAACAAGACGAAGATGGTTTCCTCTACATGGTCTACGCATCTCAAGAAACCTTTGGCAATTAAGCTGAAGGCTGAAATGATGGCTACCAACTGATGGCTTCCCACCCACCTCCCCATCTGATCACGATTTATTCAACACAAAGAAAAAAATTTATGTGTACATAAAATTAGTTTCCAATTTGCAGCAACAATTTGTGACAGATCCTTTCAACTCTGAAAGTGATGCTATATAGCGAGACACAGTGTCTTAGATTCTGTTTTCTCTTCTTATTTGTGGACAGGAGCAGTGGCTTGTCAGGAAAAAAACAATTTTGGGTTTCATTTTTTTCTTTCGGAACAATCGAATTTTTGTTTTCCTTATCGTTTTATTATCATTATTATGATTCGTTTCTGTTTTCGTCTTGTCTGATCAGTGTTCAAAATAATTGCAATCCCGTACTTATTCAAACCTACACAGACATTTTGTTTTTTGTTGGTGTTCCGAAACACAAAGAAAAAAAAACTGATAAATGTACAAAAAAAATGATGAGAATGTGTCTCCGTATTCCCGCGATTCGAATTCTGTTAAAACGTAAACTTGTAAATCGTTTGAATAAACGTATTCAAACCCACAGTCGAATGTGACAAACGCCCATAGTTTCGCTAAATTATTATCAATAAAATCCATTAACCAAACCAGCAGAGAGGATATTGACACACGGTATTTTTACATCTCTTTGTTCAAACGAGATAACACACGACGATAAACAAGCTGAGTCACAGTCTGGCAATAAATAAGGTAACGATAAAGAATCTCACCATAAAGAGCATCGTGTCCGATAGATACGTGTTCAATCGATCGTCCGTGAACGTATACTACAAAAAAACAAGGTTTGATTTTTAAATTGGAAGAGGATTTTACAGTTACATTAATTGTCGTTCAATTTATCGTACGTACATAGAAGATGGCGATTAAATTAGCATGTTGGCTACTGGTTATAATAGTCGGGACTGTGACGGGCATTTACGTGGATGAGCCGTTGCTCTACGACACGTTTCCAGCCGACTTTATTTGGGCTGCCGCTACTAGTGCGCACCAGATTGAAGGCGGATGGGACGCGGACGGTAGCCGCCAAATGACATGACCATTAGTCACGAAAAAAAATCAAATCAATTCCGTGCGTTAATGTATATTCCAGGTAAGGGCCTGAACATTTGGGATGTCTACACGACCAATTCCAGCGTGGTTTTAGATGGTTCAACCGGTCAGACGGCCTGCAACAGCTACTACTTTTATCAGAAAGACGTCGACGCCCTCAAGAGTTTGGGAGTAAATGAATTCATTCACTTTGATCTACTATTATAGTAGTATAGTAGTGGTGCTACTGCATGTATAACATAACAACCTGCTTATTATCTTCTTATGGTGATCTTGAAAGGTGTCTCATTATCGTTTCTCCATCTCGTGGGCTCGAGTTCTACCCAACGGCATCGGTCAAGTTAACCAGCCAGGCGTTGACTACTACAAGAGACTGATTGCAGCACTCAAAGCCGCTAATATCGAACCCATGGTGAATATACATACTACAATTGAATCATCATATTAAAAAAGGTTGATGGCCTCTCTATAGTGTTGCAATCCAAAAATAACTAGGTGACTATATACCATTGGGATTTACCTCAAGCACTCGAGGAATTGGGCGGATGGCTGAGTCCTAACATCTCCGATTGGTTCGAAGAATACGCCCGTCTTTGCTTCACAGAATTTGGCAATGACGTACTGTATACATTCTTTTTGTCTCTTATCTCTCTCGTGGTTTATACATTTACCAGATTTTGTTTTGTTTTCATAATTATTTGTTGAACGTTTTTTGAAGGTCAAAATCTGGATCACAGTTAACGAACCGTGGGTTGTAGCATACCAAGGTGAAATGATCTAAATAATTGCCAAGCGCTTCAGGCGTTTTAGAATAATAAATGATGATAATAGTTTATTTGTATATAAAAGAGTCAAGGAGAAAAATGTCCAGTCTCATTCAAATTGTTCTCATTTCTATTCTTTATGTAATTTAGGATACGGATCGGGCATCAACGCTCCGGGTATGCGCAATTTCTCGTTATTACCTTTTTCTCTAGAAACAATTGAAAAATAAAACAATAAAAATGATTTAATAACAGCCAAATATGGCCCTGGAACGTATACCTACCAAGCTGGTCATAATTTGATTTTAGCTCACGCTAGAGCTTATCGTCTTTACGAATCGGAATTCAAACCGACTCAACAAGGTCTTTTCTACATCATTTATTTTATTTTTCCTCAATTTTATTCTCAATTCAATTATTGCAATGAATGAAAACGCAGGTAAAGCTGGAATTACATTAAACATTAATTGGTACGCTCCCAAAGACGATCAACCGTCCAGCCAAGAAGCGGCTGAACGTGCCATGCAGTTTCTTGGAGGTTGGTTCGCTAATCCCATTTTTGGTGATGGCGATTACCCGGCTGTTATGAGACAAAAAGTAAATTAACTTTCTGTCTGTCTAAAAACTCACGAAAGGAGAGAGAGAGAGCGCATGTTTTTATTTGAGTTTCTAATTTTCATCACGCAACTCGATGACTGGCAGGTGGACGCGAAAAGTGCAGCTCAAGGCTACAATCCGTCGCGATTGCCCGTTTTCACGGCCGAACAGAAACTTTTGGTCCAAGGTAGTTCGGATTTCTTTGGTCTCAACTATTACACCGGTTCGCTCACCATTGAAAAGATTCAAGATATCAATATTGTCGACTACGGAGCAGACCAGGATATCGAAGCTTCTTATGATCCTTCCTGGTACGGGTAAGTTGAAATCAATTCAAACCTAATATTTTCTTGTCTTCAACACACACACACGCCTGGAATCGATTTGAAAAATAATAATTGATTATACATGAAAACCGGTTTTTTTTTTTAAATCAGATCCGGATCTGGATGGTTGAAAATAACGCCATTCGGAATGAGAAACACTTTGAAATGGATCCGTGACAGGTTCAACGATCCCGAGATAATCATCACATGAGAACGGATTCAGCGATAACGCCGGAAATTTAGACGATTTAATGAGAGTCTATTATTATAAGCACAACATAAATAATGTTCTCAAAGGTAGGATATACTGTTCATCTCAGCATAGATGTTCAAATCGTGTGGGATTATTTAATTACATAGACGTTGGAAAATTCTATTTATTCAACAGCCATCAAGGTGGATGCAGTCAAAGTGTTCGGTTACGCCGCTTGGAGTTTGATGGATAACTACGAATGGGGTAGCGGTTACACGTAAGACTGATGATTATTATCATCATCGAATGATTCATTTCAAAAATTGAAACCGTATAATTAACGTGTCACAAATTCATTTGTTTTTCTCATTTCAGCCAAAAATTCGGCATTTTCAACGTGGATTTCGCCACTGCCGATCTGAATCGGACCGTCAAAGCATCCGGCCGTTACTACGCTCAACTCGTTCGCGATAATGGGTTCACCGCAGATCAACCTTGCAACAATTACCCAATAGGTTATTAAAAAACTATTAGGCATTATCGTTTATAATCCCTTTGAAAAGATGAGAGAATAAACAATTGACTAAAGGTCCCTCCCCTTTTTTAAAAAGTGGGTATAATATGTTATAGTTGTCGGCCATTTTGCGGTTTGGGTCCCGCTGATGGATGTCTGCCAAATATTCCAAAGTCGAATACACAAAAAGCGATAGATAATTTAAAAAAAAATAAACAAAACTCGTGGCTCGTAAACAACAAAAACAAAAAGAAATGACGAGAGTGGCTTGGATTTTCCGAATGATAATGACGATCCCAGGACGATCCAAACTGTCGTATATAAACAAGACAATCGCTCAGGGTTTTTGGATAACAACCTTGGCGATACACGTTGTCTGATGTGCTGGTGATGATATATTGAAGAGAGAATCTTTTCCCCCAAATAACCGGTTGTGTGTATTATCGCTCGGTTGGATCGCCGTCTCAGCAGACATCCGACAACAAAGGTGCATTATTATATTATTGTTATTTAGAAAAAAACGAGTTTTTCACTTTTGATATTCCGAGAAAAATTAGACAATCACACACGCAATATATAATAAGAGAGAGGACGATGAACGTCTCCACCAAATGGATTTCTTGGCTGTTGATGATGAGTCTTAGCAACAGAGTCACGTTAGGCATTTACGTGGATGAGCCGTTACTTTACGACACGTTTCCACCCGGTTTTGTCTGGTCATCGGCGACCAGCGCCCATCAGATCGAAGGAGCATGGAACGTCGATGGTAAAAAAATATCCTCATCTCAAATGAAATTTATGAATTTTTAAAAAATTGAATGAATTCATTTTTTAAGGTAAAGGGCCGAGCATTTGGGACACTTATACATCTCAACCGGGTATTGTTGCGGAAGGAGCTACAGGCCAAACAGCTTGTAACAGTTACTATTTTTATCAAAAAGATGTCGACGCCCTCAAGAGTTTGAATGTATAAATGCATATAGCAGCAACCAGGATATTAGAATCTCCTTAAGTTTTTATTTTTTGAGGCCGAGCCTCTTGTTGTTGTTGCATTTGTTGTTGTGCTAATTTACGATGACGTTTTCCCTTGTTGTATATTGTGCGGGGACGATACAGGTGAGTCACTACCGGTTCTCCATTTCTTGGCCGCGGGTTTTACCAAATGGAATCGGTCAAGTCAACCAACCGGGAGTCGACTACTATAAGAATCTGATTGCCGCACTCAAAGTGGCAAACATCCAGCCCATGGTACTGTAATACATTAAATATTCTCTATAATACTATTTATTTATTCATTTATCGAATAACCCAGCCAACAAAATGGAATTCTTAATAACTTAGGTAACCTTGTACCACTGGGATTTACCGCAAGCCCTCGAGGATATGGGAGGCTGGTTGAACGCTTCCGTGGCCGACTGGTTCGAAGAATACGCCCGTCTCTGTTTTACTCAATTCGGCGATGACGTACGTATAGAGTACAACCCATCTTCTTCTTATTATTCCGATATCTTTTTCATCAAACTGAATGTCGACAAAAGGACATACGAAGCCTAAGGCTTGAATTTAGATGGTTCTACTTGCGCTAAATTGAAAACTATTTTTTTTTTGTTGTTGTTGTTGTTTTTCGGATTTTCCGCAGGTCAAAATATGGGTCACCTTAAATGAGCCATGGATTACAGCTTGGCAAGGTCATATATATATATATACTATAGCTGTATTTATTTTAAGAATCGATATTATACATATATTTTCCCTCCCCTCTATATATATTCGTAAAGTCGCCGTAGAGATATTTATCTTCAACATCAGCTTCTTATATTTTTATTTTTCATCCTTCAGGCTATGGACTCGGAGTCAGTGCACCTGGTAGGATATAATATAACAAAAAGCTTCTTCCCCTCTCCCTTTTTCTCATACTGGCAGACAGAATTCTTTGGTCTTTTTTTTTAAAAAAAAGATTTCTTATCTCCTTTTAATATTGTTGTTGCTGCTGCCGCACCACCATCTCCCTATAGCCAAATATGGACCTGGAACGTATACTTATCAAGCTGGCCACAATTTGATCCTAGCCCACGCCAAAGTCTACCGACTCTACGAATCAACTTTCAAACTTATTCAACAAGGTATATATGTATAAATTGTAGTAGTAGCTCTGTCATTATATTTACAGATAGTACAATTGTCGTCGTCATCATTTTCAAACTATGTGTGTATAGGAAAAGTTGGAATCGCCTTAAACATCAATTGGTTCTTCCCGGGAAGCGATCAGATTGCCGACGCCGATGCGGCTGAACGAGCTCTTCAGTTCATGGGTGGATGGTTCGCTAATCCGATTTTCGGTAGCGGGGATTACCCTTCTATTATGAAACTCAAGGTATATATCAGGACATATTAGATTACCGGACGTATATAATTCATTTATTTTAAATAGATCGGAGAGAAAAGCGCTCAGCAAGGATTTAATCAATCTCGGCTGCCGGAATTCACTGCCGAGCAAAAGTTATTGGTCAAAGGCAGTGCGGATTTCCTCGGAATTAATCACTACACGAGTTTGTTGACGGTAAACCGTCCCAGCGACATCAACGAGATCAGTTATGAATCAGATCAGGATCTTTATTCTTATTACGACCCGTCTTGGTACGGGTAAGTCGTTTTGGTTATTTGACTTGTTGATTGTTGAAATACAACGTAAATTTTACATAGATCTGGATCGCCGTGGTTAAAGACAACGCCTTTCGGATTGCGTAACCTTTTGGTTTGGTTAAGGGACAAATTTAACGATCCCGAAATGATTATCACCGAGAACGGATGCAGCGACACAGCCGGCAATTTGGACGACATGTTGAGAATCTATTATTACAAGCACTACATTAATAATGTTCTCAAAGGTATAAACTATCCATTTAATAAGGAAAACCATTATAAATATCGATCGCTACTCTTTTCTATAATAATCATGGTAACAGCCATTAAAATCGATGGAGTTAACGTCACCGGATACACGGCCTGGGCACTAATGGATAATTTTGAATGGCGGGCTGGATACAAGTGAATTTTGATATTTATTTCATTGTAATAACAAAATTAAATAATCTTTTTTTTTTATTATTTGATTGTGAAGCGAAAAATTTGGACTTTTTAATGTCAATTTTTCGTCACCGGATCTACCACGAACTGCCAAAGCTTCCGCCCGTTATCTCGCTCAAATCATCCGAGATAACGGGTTCCAAACGAATCAACCCTGCAATAATTATCCGATTTCAAAATGAATTGAAAAATTTTATGTTATTATTGAATACAATTAAAAGTAGAGGAATCGGTTTTTTAAAAGACTGAGACTATACGAAATTTTATTGATCTTAAATATCGATCGACTATATATTTTAATGAAGGGACGCCGACTCTGTTTATTATTATGCATAGCGTTGTCAGATGGAATTATTCGCGGGATCATTAAATTGTAGTTTTATTTGAACAGAACATGGAGATATTCACTCGTGTCCATATTGAGAAAACACGTTTATTATTCCTGCGAATCGATTACGTTCGCTCTATTCCCGATGCAACACTTGTTTATTAAATGACGTCCCACCGGGAACGTATTTACATTAAAATGGGAATTGTTTTCCATGTCATTCCGCCATTTGCTGTGTTCATGTTTAATTCTCAGACTAATTACATAAGAAATGGGCAAATTGTTTTGACTGACTGTAATTTACATATAGCGCATAATTTTATGACTGTAAATGTGCTGACGGAACGTTGATTTATTTCGACGATATTATTTATGACGCAGCACGTCGTTGCCGGCCGTTGCTGCGCTACTTATGCCCGTTACCTTGGAAACATCATGCGTGGCGGGTTTCCACAAACGTTTTCTCGAAATTTAAAAATAAAATGAAAAAAATTCTTGTGGGACGCTGTTGTGATGGTGATTCGTTTACTTTCACGTAAAAGTTACACACTTAGTGATTAATTTAAAGTAAAAAAATTTTGAACATTAATTTACTAATCAACTCATATAACTTATGTAGCAAGAGTTCGTATAGCTTTGGGGAATTGATCCATCGTTATGGAATGAATCGTTCCTTCCAATGAAAACATATCGTGACGTAATATTCGTTGAAGAATCATTACGACGACAGCGGCAGCACAGACTACGAAGTAAAGACTGAAATCGGTCCCATAAGCCTGAGAGGAACAGCTTGGGCGATGCTTGAGCTTGCCGCTAGTGTGCAGGTCATATGAAGTGGATATTTTTTCAGCTATTTTCCCGTTTCCCTACTGATTGCGTGCTTCACACACACGGGATTTGCGAATGTTCTATTTGGTGCAATTTTTTGAAAATTGCACCATTATTATCCATTGCCCTTCATGATGACCCGTGAATTATTTCATAATTTTTGAAGAACTCGACGGTGCGTTTCAAAAATACCCTATTTCCCCCTATTTTTACCCTATTCTAAAGATCCAAGAAAAGGACGAAATAGGGGTATTTTTGAAAACGCACCGTCGAGTTCTTCAAAAATTATGAAATAATTCACGGGTCATCATGAAGGGCAATGGATAATAATGGTGCAATTTTCAAAAAATTGCACCAAATAGAACATTCGAAAATCCCGTGTGTGTGAAGCACGCAATCAGTAGGGAAACGGGAAAATAGCTGAAAAAATCTCCACTTCATATGACCTGCACACTAGCGGCAAGTTCAAGCATAGCCTACAGAGAGGTATAGGGGATTTGATTTCCGTCTTTACTTCGTAGTCTGTGGCGGCAGGAATAAATACTGTAGCTGAATCAGATTTTTGATCTTATTAAATTTTGGTGGATTTTAAATTGGATTACAATTGTCAGAATTCAGTAGAGGTTAAGCTTAAACACATTTATTTCATGACATATTTTGAAAAAGGAAAGTCTGTTCTGAAATTGAAATCGTATAGATATCAGTCATATTCGTGTGTTTTTTAGCGGCTGTTGGCAGCGATCCAGTCAAGAAAGAAAGATACCTGTGTATAAACACCTTCACGAAACGAGAAAAAAAAATTGAAAATTATTTAATTGTAGCCTGTAACTGGTATAAGGTTGAACGGTATGATTATTTTTGAAATTAACGTTTACCAGGATATTCAGGTAAACCGCAGCCACTTGGTCCAAATGAAACGATGCCGTGTTGGACAGCCGTTTCACCACTTCCAGTAAATAGAGGGCCTCCCGAATCTCCTTGGCAAGAGTCGATATCAGCTGCGAATAATATTCAAAATATTAAGGTAATAGCCAATACAAGACTGTAATTTTAATGCCATTTTAAAAATTTGGCAGTAGCTCACCTGCACCGGCGCAAAGCATGACGGATGGATAAATCGGATTCGGATCGAATGGGCCAGCATAAGCGGAATTGCAGTCGCTGTCGGACACCACAGGTAGGTCAACACTCAAAAGTACGTTGGAAATACTACCACCAAACTAAAATATTTCGTTATTATGAGCGATTAAAATCGAGTGATGAAATTTAAATAATTAAAAATACGCTCGTAGTGCCCCATCCGGAAACGGAGACAATAGTTCCAACTGGAAGATCTGAATTGGGTGGTGGCAAAATAACGGGCTTGGCAGACGGAACGCTCAAGTCTAATGGAGTAGCCAACTATATGTGTGTAAAGTATATTGAATTCCAGTCAAGAACAGCCAAATCAATGTTATTATGTTATTCAAATAATCAAATTATACGTACGTATAGAAGAGCTATGTCGTTTTCAAAAGTGGCTTTAACGTATTGTTCATGTTGGAAGTAGCCGGTGACTTCACGATTTTGCTCCAAGCCACTGACATCCTTCAAATTGTGCTCACCAGCAACGACGCGGAAAATACTGACATCGGTGATTCTGAGAAAACAATTTAAACATATTATCTTTTCTAATATAATTAATGGACAAAATAATAGAGTTACCCATTAACACAATGGGCAGCGTTTAGGATGGTGTTTTCGTTCAGAATAGAGCCACCACAAGATTGTGAATACGAACCACTGAAACTTCTACGTTGTAGTGAAATCTATTGAAAAATAAGAAAAATAAGAGAATTGCGTTAAATTTCATTGGTAGAACAACTTTGTTATAGACTAAATAAAAAAGAATAATATATAAGAGACCTGGAAAGGCAGCGAGTTGGGCACGACTTCAGTTCCACCTACGATCTTACTGTCCATTGGAATCGGTAGACTAAAGTAGTGGCCATTCAGGATGACCGAGGCAGGTAGACGAGGGAACACATTGCGGCTGGGAGCGGCTGAACATAATTCATTTAAATTTTAATATGATGATTGTTATAATGTATACTTGTATAGTAGCTATAATAGCCTACTTACCAAAGGTATAAGAAAAGAGGGCAATTAGAATTATGAACTTCATTTCAGTGCGACAGTGCAGCAAAATTAAGTGAATATTCAGGTTGAAAACTGCAGGTATAGCTGTGCCTTTCATTTCAAACTTATATACCTCATCAAAATCCGGGTCTTATCATTAAAACTCTGAAATGTTGTTTTACAGTTTGCTCTGTCTATTAGCTTTTCAAAAATATACCCCAATCAATATCCGGGTGTTATCAGCGGGAATTGTTTAACGTCATTTGAGCTACATAAAAAATTATACACCAATTTTAAAAAGTTGAGTCTGATGCAGTATAATTTCATCTGATAAGTGTGACAGACAAAATATTTTGACCTGATCGGTTGAATTCTCCGATTAATATACCTTGTAGCAAAAGAGATTTTTAATTACTGATTAGCATTACGTTAACGAATTTTCAGTTTCTCTTTGAGATAATTAGGGTTCTTGATCACATCATCATGTACTGTCATTTATTTTAATCGCAATATAAACAACAAAATCATTCCAAAATTAAAAGTATTCGTCTGACCAGTACTATATCTCAGATCTCCATTTTAAAATTCTTGTTTATATTGGTAAACATAATTTCGAAAATCTACGTGGTGACAATAAAGCCATTTATATTGCATCGCGGTTTATAGATTAGGCAGCAATTCTTGGTGAGCCGCTATAGCAGAGATTGCACTTTTTCCATACTTCCGAATTGAATTTTCTCCAGGGACAGTAAGCAGAGCCGGAATCTGCAGAGACTAGATCCATTTTTCAAGCGATAAAATGGAATAATTATTCTCAGTTCGTTTTCTATTTAGGCCTAGTTTAGCTATATGTGCCATCATTGACCATCAATAAATCGTGTGTAATAAGTACCTGAACCGCCGTCGCAACAGCGTCCGCCGATGGAGGCACAGTACTGTGGTTCTAAATCTTTCGTGGTAGCCAACAGTTTGCCATTGCAACCAGATCCGTTGCCAGTCATCGTACCGGAAAAACATTCACTACAATAAGCATCACTGGGTGCATCACGGACATTGTAACGTTGAAATTTGTTTTGAAATAAACCATTGCAGCAATTTCCCTTTGCGGCAATGCATTTTCCAGCTGTGAATGTCGTGATGGTTTTTGAAATGAGCAGCTTTCCAGTACATTTCACTTTAACGTCGGGGTTGTAACAAGTGAGACATCGCTGGCTTGGGTCCCCGGTTGTTACGTCGCTCTCAATCACTTGATATTAACGTGATGAAAATAACAGCGTCAGTCAGAGCTACATGGATGTAATAATTCAATAAGATCATTTTTATTGATTGACTTACTTAGTTGACCGAGATCGCAACACTTTCCTCCCATAGAAACGCAGTCGCTTGCAGTAAAACTCGACACTGAATTGTCAAGTCTCAACCCAGTACATTGGCCCCACCTCAAAGTTCCTATAATAATTCGCTTCGTTACATATTGAAGAACAATAAACCAGATTGAATATTTTCAAAATTTACCGGCCACATTTTGTGTTTCCATAATGAAAACAACTAGCGCAATTGCAACGATATGGCGCATATTAATATTGCGGGATCTCATCGTATTATGTTGAATTCTTATCATTTTAAATTGGGTGCAATAATAAGAAAATGTTAATAAAATGACAAGATCAAAAATATAAAATTTCACATTTAGACGACAACTTACCGAGACCGGCGACAGCTGAGAGGATGTAGAATGTTATATGAAAATGTCTCCATTTTTATACTGATCTATGCAGTCAACTCATTGACGTCATTCAATTGAACAGGTATTGATGAGCATGTGTTCCTCAGGAAATAAATCAACATCTGTTCAGCTATTGGCTCTATGTAAATGTGATGGTAATTGCACAGTTGCGATGCGTTGGCAGAGGTAATTTTATATGCCAGTAGAAACTCCCCCGTGTTTTGCCATTTCCGCAGCATTAGCACAGTTCTGATTCAGCATCATCAGTGATGTCATAGACATCTGCGATGTTAATGAACCATTACAGCAACATTTATAGATCGATTTTTATTTTAATAACGTTCTATACATTTACAAATTTTATTCTTCTCTTAATTTGTTGATTGAATGTCAAACCAGGCAATTATCGGCTATCGTCAACAGCAGCCTTTAATGTATTAATTCCCAATAACCCAAAATATTATGGCTGATATTATTTAGTATAGAAATTAATTTTAGTAAATGATAAAAATCCTCATCGGGACCTAATTATTATTGGTTTAAATTTTTTCCTGAAATTATTTTCAAGTTGGATTGCTAGTCCATCAACTTTCAATTATAATGAAGCAATTCCGCTCCTTCCAAAGCTCAGAATTTACATCGCCAGTGGTGGAAATAATCTACCTGTTATTAAATCATCGCTCTATTATTCACAATTTTTACATACAGATCAATTCACAACTGCCAATTTTTTGCTTTTTTTTGTTTAATTACATGACAAAATCTGTAATTTGACTCATAGATAAGCCCGTTTTGATAACATCCCATTCAATAAGCTCATCAGTTCTATGTAAGAAACTCACACACCAAATTGATACTCGAGATTATATTGGCTGTGTATTTAAATGTCTATAATCAATGCAGATCTCATTTCAAATTTAGCAAATTCAACCAGTTTGACTTTCATTTGATTTACGTTGAATTACGCAGCAACAGCCTGTCCCTTGTAACACATGTTGCATGTTCTCGAATCTGTCGAAACTGCCGAAGCTGGGAAAGCTGAGCCCGTTGTACCTGTCGATTGATTGGAAATACGTTATTCAGCATGTGTTTTTTTAAATTCCAGGCTATATACTTGTATCGCAGCACTTTCCTCCAAGTGCAACGCAGACGCTGGGTGTGAAATAAGCAGAATCCAACAGTTTGCCACTGCATCCGCTGCCTGTCACCGCTCCGGAATAGCAGTTGTTACAGAAAATTTCGTTTGGAGAACTGTTTGGATTGAAAGTTTTACTGCCGGTAGAGCAACATTGACCCTTCTTAGCAATGCAGGTTTTAGCTGTAACCCAGCTATTGGGCGCATTGGGATCGCCCCAGTTCGATGGTTTGGATCGAATCAACGCTCCAGTGCACTTCATTTTGTTAGTCGATTTGTAGCAGGTGAGACATTTGTCAGTAGCCTTCATTGTTTTCGGGTCGTCATATACTTTGATGTAAAGTTAAAAAATATAAGCTCATTACGTGAAATTATTTTGATTTATTGACTTACTGGAACTGCCAAGATCGCAGCATGTTCCACCGATTGAAACACATTTGCTCGAAGACATGGGGGAAGCGGCGAGTCTCTGCCCTTTACATTGGCCAAACATCTGAGCTCCTATAGTACCAAAAAGCCGCCCGATAAGTTTTATTTCCATAGACAATAAAAAAAGGTACAACAGTATCTTACCCAAAACGCTTGATGTTTCCAATGCGAAAACTAGTAGAGAAACGGCGACGATATGCTATATATAAGAACATCATGGATGATAATACCAATCAATCGAGAGGACAGAAAATAAAATGATCGTACCTTTAGAGTAAAAGAAAAGGCCATTCTTTTATAGTTTTAGTTGCTGAAACGAGTTGAGTCGTTGTGAGATAAGCTGCGAAGGTGTGAAGTCCTCTCGAAATCTGCGTCTATTTTTATAGTGGTCAAGTAATTCATTATTGACGTCATTTATTGAACAACTGCTGCGACAGAATAATATGCGACCAATATGTTCAAACAAATGAGTTTTGGCGTAGCAATTCGATCGCCGGAAACCTGGCCAAAAAGGTGAGTGACTCAATTTGACTCCCACACAAAAAAATATGATGGCATTTATTGCTGCAAGCTGCATAGTAACAACATATAGCAGCAATAATGGCAGGTTTAAGCTTCTGTATAACCCACAAAACAGCATCAATGCTGATGAATTAGAAGGCTTGTAGACGGAATCACTTTTCCAGTCACTTTTTACGCCAGTTCCATAGCAAGTGATGAGATAATTTGTTATTATTTGAATTGGTTCAAAACTGGGTTCCAATCCAAACTGGTTAGATCCGATAAAATCGCGGTGTTATACCACAAAAGAAAAATATATATCAAAGTTCATTCGCTTATTTAGACGACATCTAGTCGAACAACAAAACAGATAAAATCTGGGCTCATTTTGTCTGTGATATCGGCCACCCATCAATCAAAGTGTCCCGCATTCAACCAACTCTATAGAGGTAAAATGTCATTATATGTTACTCTTACAATGTACCGTTTGCTATTATCCAAATTTCGACAATGAGATAGAAACTAGATTTCGTCGAGATGGACGCCATCACTTATTGGACAAGACATTGGCTGCTGTTAGCCTTCTTCGCACTCGCCACAGGTATTTATGTTGATGAACCGTTACTCTACGACAACTTCCCGTCTGACTTTATGTGGGCTGCCGCTACTAGCGCTTATCAAATCGAGGGCGGATGGGATGCTGATGGTAAATTGGAAAATGTTGTTATACAGTATGAAATAAAAAGTTGTTATAATTGATTTCATTTTTTTTTTTAAAAAGGTAAAGGACTGAGCATTTATGACATTTGGATGAACGATCCGAATCACGTTTCAGATGGATCGTCAGGAAAAGTGGCTTGTAACAGTTACTATTTTTACCAAAAAGATATCGAAGCCCTTCGAAGTTTAGGAGTATATATATACATAATCTTGAAAGAGTGTTAATAGTTATAATCTCATTTGTATACACGCATATTGTTGTGTACTTACATTTAGGTTTCTCATTATCGATTTTCTATTTCTTGGGCTCGAGTTCTGCCCGACGGAATCGGTCGAATCAACCAGCCGGGCATTGATTACTATAAAAGATTGATTGCAGCTCTTAAAGCCGTTAATATTGAACCCATGGTATAAGAATTTGCAGTTAAAATCTGTTTCGTTCTCATTTAATTTGTCATTGAATAATAAATAGGTAACTTTGTATCACTGGGATTTACCGCAAGCGCTTGAATCGATGGGAGGATGGCTGAATCCAAACATTGCCGATTGGTTTGAAGAATACGCCCGTCTTTGCTACACCGAGTTCGGCAACGATGTAATTCTATTAAGTTTGTTAAAGTTTATTCTGTCAGAAAATTTGGCAAATATTTTTTATGCTGACAGGTGAAATATTGGATTACTGTGAACGAACCGTGGGTCATTGCCTATCAAGGTTTTCATTTAAAACACTTTAATTAGTATTGATTTCTAATATATCTTCGTTTGTTTGTTGCAGGTTATGGCTCTGGAAATACTGCCCCGGGTACATACGGACCTGGTACTTACACCTATCAGGTGGGTCACCATATTATTCTTGCACACGCCAGGGCATATCGAGCTTACGAGACTTCATTTAAACCAACTCAAAACGGTTAATAACCTTCAATTAAGGGAGTGAAATCTCTGAAATTCATATAGAAACCTGATTTGATTGTGCAGGCAAAGTTGGAATCACGGTCAATATCAACTGGTACGATCCGAAAGACGACCAATTGGAGAATATCGACGCGGCCGAAAGGGCCCTGCAGTTTCTTGGTGGTTGGATTGCCAATCCCATTTATGGGACCGGAGATTATCCAGATGTTATGAAGCAAAAAGTCTGCAAATAACCTAAATTTCATAAAAGAGATATTGATAAATATTTTAAAATAGGTCGGTGATAAGAGCGCCCAACAAGGATTTAATCAATCTCGACTGCCAGAATTCACGGCCGAACAAAAAGTTTTAGTACAAGGTAGCGCGGATTTTTTCGGACTTAATTATTACACCAGTTACCTGACGGCTAACAAGATTCAAGATATATCCATCATCGATTATGGTTACGATCAAGATATCGAGAGCTATTCTGATCCAACTTGTTACCAGTATATGATAACTGTTTTTCTGCGGCATATAATATTCGATCGTTCATTTTTTTTTTAATTGAAATTTCAGATCTAGCTTCGATTGGTTGACCATTACACCATTTGGCATGAGGAAAACTTTGAATTGGATCAAGGATAGATTCAACGATCCTGAAATTATAATTACAGAAAATGGAATTAGCGATCGGGCTGGAAATGTGGACGACATGATGCGAGTTTACTATTACAAGCATAACATCAACTCTATGCTCAAAGGTAATTTTATAGTCGTGGAAGAAGACGAAGAAAAATCAATGCCCGACTAAACGTTTTAACTAACTGCATTATGTACGGAAGCCATCAAAGATGGAGTTCGAGTCACCGGTTATGCGGCATGGTCGTTAATTGATAACTTTGAATGGGGAAACGGATTTACGTAATGTCTTGTTAACTTGAGTTAGATACGAATGATTGAACTCGGTTGAAATTATATTTTAATTTTTACAAAAGGCAAAAGTTTGGACTGTTTTCCATCAACTTCGAAACGACAGATTTGAATAGAACGGCAAAAGCCTCGGCCCGTTACTACGCTAAACTCGTGAAAGACAATGGATTCACGGCGGATCAACCATGTAACAACACTCCTATTTAGGTAGACATTTTCTATTCGACATGTCAACCCCTATCAGATACTGTTACACAACGAAATAAATTACATTAAAATGGGAAATTTTGAATTATAGCTTGAATTTACTTCATCATAAGCTTTTCCCTCTGAAAATTATTTCTTTCCAGATCTATCCTTCTAGAGTCATCTAGCGGTCTTTTCAAGAAGTCATTTTATTCGGTGGCGTTGAGGTTAAGCTATTTGATGTGTGTGTGACTCTTAAACAAGTATTTATAAGACTTAATCGGTGGTAGCATGGCTATTGGCTCCTCTAGTGCAACTATTGTAAAAAGTCTACTTTTAAAAAATAACGAGTGTCTTTGGTCTGGTGGGTTAAGGCACCCGCTGGAAGGGTTAACATGAATAGTTGACAAGGATGAGGTGTGAGTCTGAATGCGGTGCGAGCCCCCAACTAGAGGGTTTCATTTATTTTACTTGTGAATCACCATCCGGGCTATTGAATTATTTTTAAAATTTCAATCACTAGACATATCCCATATTGTCTAGTGGTTAGGATACCCGGCTCTCACCCGGGAGGCCCGGGTTCAATTCCCGGTATGGGAATCTTTTTAATTAACTTGAATGATGCATAATTTCGAGAAAATAGCATTGGAATGTGGAACGCGAGGGAAAAATATTTTTGAACGAACTTGATCAGGCAAATTTTTGCAAAAAGATAATAATGGATGCGGAAGGATTAACACCGACCGTGTCATTTCAATTGGGTTTCGACGAGCTCTTCGGTGCTTCAATTTCGCAACCCATTCACACTGCGTGACAAGTAACGAGCATGCCCGTTACTTTTTGACCTCTAACTAAGGCTCATCCAACATTCGTTACCGAATTTAATAAGTCCAGCTATCATATATATGTGACAAGCCTACGTCACCTGGCTCCTACTCTTTTATTCGAGCATTTACGACGGTCAAAATAGAAATTTGACCAAAATAAATTAAAGAGTGAATTTTTTTTTACATGAAAATTTTTCATATTCTAATTCTTTAATAATTAATTCAACTTCCGACAAGAAAATAAATTATAGAAAAAACTACGTGTGTTTAAAAAATTTCCTGAGTACGAAATCGTGATTTATGTTTTTATTTTAAAATAAACGTCACGGTTACGGGATTTCTGCTAGATGACTCTAAACGATAAAAAATTCGAATTTTGAATTTAAATCTAATCTGATTTCTTCATATAAAACAATATTGGTTCTCCTTCTCCATTTGTGGTAAAATAGGAGGGAGTAATGTGACCAATGAGGCAAAATCAGCCATTTTCATACAAAATATAGATTGTTCGATGCACATTAATTCAAATAAAAATAAAAGGGTTTTTTCAAATGTTTTTATTCGAATTGTCTTGACCTTTTTTGGGGGGGATTGTGGCTTATGATGCATGAAGGATAACGAAATCGAAGTGGGTCATTTCCGAGCGTGTCGACACGAAACGGGACGACGGTGGTTGCGGTTTCGTTATTAAAAGGGAAATAACCTCGTACAGCTACTACCCTTGCATATTGTTATACCGTTATCGAAAGTGACACAGAAGCAGCGCGTTGCGTCTCAGATTTCAGATTGACGACTCACCCCGTCACCAGTGCAACGCGTTCAATCGTTCGGAAAATTTCTTCTTCTTCCTATAACTCTACCCAAAGTCAAATCAAATTACAAATGGTAGGTGTCCCATATCCATATTTCCACATCAATCAAAACGTTTTCTTTGATCAATTTTATGACACCATCAGGGAAATTCGTAATGCGGAATTTTAAGTCTATCTTTGGTTACCTCTGTTGGATGTTGGCCGGAACGTTGTCGTCCGCCGTCCATTCCAAGACGCCATTAACGAAATGTTGTTTAAATCATCAAGCGTACATGGCCGAATTAGACGTTTGTCGTGATTGGAAAGGTTCGATAACCCATTCAAAACTCATCTCCGAAGCACCGACCGTTTACGCCTTGGGAAGGAACGCTGGACCAGTTCCCGTTCATGTTGAAGCCAACAGTTTTCAAATGACGCATCACCTCAAACGTTGCCCAACCGGTTACGTTGGAATGAGTTCGGCAGATTTCCAATTTTACGAAGACGGTTCCATTTTCAGTGTAGCCGAACAGTTCACTTATCAATCCGGTGACTTTTGCATCCAGGAATCTTTTCCTTCCGGACAGTTAATGGCCCGTTATTGCATCCGAGATCCTTGCAATCTCACAGACATTTGCATACGTAAATGTTGTCCAATTTCGAAGGCTTTCAATATTTCCTCGACGCGTTGCGTGAATCATTCCATTCATTTAAACGTGACGCTTTACAATTCAACCGGATCTTCACTTCAACTCAAACCTCGCGACCAAATGTTTGTCCGAGACGAAGTGGCTCCTCAATGTCGCGATGGCTACAAGCACAAACTTCTCGATCAAAACGACTATCATCTTCGATCCAACGGTCTGCTGTTCGTTTTCCCAAATAAAAATCAGTGTTCAGGAAGTCGGAAAACTGACAACGAACTTATCACGGATGAATATTGCATCGATCATTTTATTGACGTCGACGGCACGGTAATTCGCACAAAAAAAGAGATTACTATTTTTACAAATTTAAATTAATTTTTCGTGTTTAGTCCGCTCAGCACGCGCTCGTCTGCGTCGCCGATGAATCCAAATCAATGTATCCCATTTTCTTGTTCATTTCCTCTTTCTTCCTAGTCGCGACGTTCGCCGTCTACGCTTTAATTCCTGAAATAAGAAATATTCACGGTATGAATCATTTGTAATTGAAAGACGATATAACAATAATTTTCTATTACAATTAGGTGTGGTTATCATGTCTTACGTTGTATCCCGAGCTGCTGCCTACCTGATTTTTGGCACTCTCCAATTGGTTGGCACAACCCGATCGACAGTTGCTTGTCGAATAATGGCCATTTTGATTCATTTCTCCTACATTTCCACCTACACTTGGCTCAACGTTGTTTGCTTCGACATTTGGTGGACTTTAAAGTTTGTAACAGTTTATCAAAGTTTATTGCCGACGTTGTATATATTATTCGGTTGTTTTCCTTTGTAAATTATTAATAGATCCATGCAACCGTGTAGTTCTGTCAACACGGCCATCCGTCAAAATCAATTGGGCAAACCGTTTTTTGCTTATTCAATCTATTCGTGGGGTCTGCCGGCCGTCATCGTAACAATCGGACAGGTTTTAGATTATTACAAGACATCGTCCGACATCGTCAGATCCGAATTCGGAGAGGACACCTGCTGGTTTTCAAGTATAAAGAAATCCAAAATTCGAAAAAAAATAAAAATCAACAATTTTTAACAATGTGACAGACGGACATTTATAGAGCTTTAAAACATCTCTACGATATCACCATTTAGGTTATGGAGCCATGTTTGCTTACGTGTACGGTCCGGTTTGCGTTTTGATTCTCGTCGATATCATCTTTTTCGTTCTGACAAGCATTCTACTGCGACGGGCTGGCATCGGTTCCAGCAATCGCCACGCTCGCGAGAAATACCGGTTGGTGTCTTTTTTATTATTATTTTCCCTATAAATTTACATCGTCCGTCATAAAAATAAAAATAAATTATGCCATAATGTCTTTACTTGGGCATGGATGACATTCATGTCTTCTCGTATGATTCAATCCAGCTTGCGTGTCATTTTCGGCTTGTTCGTCCTGAAAATCGTTTCCTGGATGGCCGAATTCGTGGCGTACGCTATTGGCTGTCTGAACGAAGCCGCGTTCACTATTGACGTCATCGAAACATTATCCAGCGTTTTGACTTTCGCCATTTTCGTCTGTAAGCCCAACGTTTGGCGTTTGTTCAAACAGAAATGTCCTTGTCTGGAACGACTGGAACGCCTTTTCCCTTACAATAGCGCTGATTCTGCCAATCGGTTTAGCCAACAAGCGACGGCTTCGACCAACATCAGTTCGAGAGAAATCCTCCACAACGACTTGATTAAAACCCTGTCTCAACGCCGAGAATCTGAGAGACCTGTTTAATTTTCTGTTCAATTTGATCTAATTAGAAATATGAAATTAAGAGAGAGATAAACACTGCTGGCTAAATGTCTGTGTAATAATTGAGTCATATATTAACAAACAAATATCTTATTTTAGTGTTGGAGGAGGAATTGAGCTTTTGAGACGGTCTTCTTCTCGTTTCTTGGTGATTGCCAACTGAACGAGTCGAATTTGTACAGGATGTGATTTGGGATCGCTGGTGGGATTTTCAATTGGCAAAGCGCCGCTGAGAGTATCGCAGGCGAGTTTATTGCCCAGTTGACACGATTTGACGTCGTACTTGTAGGTGGTAGAAACATTCTTGTCCATTACACCTGGTATGCCTACCAGATGAGCACCTCCGGCCAGATAACAGCTTTCACTAGAGCCTAAATCACAGCCTCGTTCGAGAATCTTGAGAGCCAGCAAATCCGGATTTCCTTCATTGAGAACTTGTTTTTTGACTTTACCGTCAAAAAGTGAAAAGGTGAAGAAACATGACTTGGCTTGACCAAATTCGCATCCCTTTCGATAATATTTAAAGCTCTCGATCTCTTTGTCAACCTTAAAATTAAGTTTGGCTACTCGCAGAAGATCGGCGTACTTGTGACAACTGTCGGCGTATTTATGTTCGTCACACGTTGTCCGCAGTAAAGTGGCGGCTTTCTCTGATTCTTTGATCAAGTACATAAAGAGGGCCAGATAATGGCAGTCTAGATGTGCATAAAAAAATAAAATTCAAATTCAAATTCGATTAAGTTTGATTACTATATACCTCTGGGACTGTTGTCACGGTAACATTTAGCCCGAAATTCCATTCCTATTTGCGGCATCAACCTTTCCATTTCTTTCAAATCTTTCGGGTCTAAAGTCTTCATGATGGACAAACTCTAAACGCGACTGTATATCAATCAATAATATTGATTTAGTTTGTACAGAAGAATCAAATGTTGGTCAAGAGACTTTGTATTTTCAACTTCAACAAAAGGTACTCTACTCAAATTTAAAAAAACAAACAAAACAAACAACTACGGCTACGCTCTTTATTGTACACCGCTGGATGGAGTGCGCATCGCAATCAGCGAGTTCAGAATAGCTTCGAGTTTGGTCCGATCTTCAAGGAAATTAAGTTGCCCGTTCGCTTCGAAATGGTATTTTAAACAAGCCGATAAATCTTTATCGACGAAGCCCGGAAATCCAATTAAGAATAACTGGCTTAGAAGCTGGCAAGCCATGCCAGATCCCAGTTGGCAGGAACGTTTCAAATTGTCTATGGCTAACGATGGATTCTTTCCGACGCATCCTTTATCTAAATCGTCTGAAAGATTGGCCAAACCAGCGCCGAAACAACATTTGGCATTGCCCAAATCGCAACCTTTTACATTGTAATTGTAAGCTTCGTGGTGATCCACTATCTCCGTATGATAGAGCTGAGCCAAGTTGAAACAACTGTTTCCATTCTGGCCGTCCTGACAGTTCGATTTGTAAACGGCGGCGGCTTTCGCATTGTCCTTCTTGACGATTTCCAAGAATCTGCCCAGAAGATGGCACTCTGAATGTATTATACAAATAATAACAAAGATAATAGTTCTTCTTGGCTTGGCTCTAGAGGATCTACAACTGAAATTGATGGCCGTGTCGATGGAACTAGCTCACCTTCGGACATTTTGAGATCATTGCAACTACTTTCAAGTTGCGATTCCAGTTTGGCGGCTTCCTCTTTTAAGTTCAATGCCTGACGATTCATTTGAAATTTTTAAGTCTCCTTCTATTCGTTTTGCAGATTCTTTCTTTTACGTATTACTACGTACGAGATAGGAGATATCACCTGAAATAACAACATCAACGAAATGAAATGACGCAGAAAAAAGAAACTACCAAAGCAAACACAACAACAACAACAACCAAATAAAGAGCCGTTGGTGTGGACATTTAAGGTCTAACTCTCTCGAAGAATAACAAGTTTTTGATTCCAGTTCAACGCGCTCCATCGTCTCCCATTCGTTTCTAATGGCGTTTAACAGAAAACGATCCATCAACGGTCTTACTATATGATTCACATCGATCAATTGTTGTATATACTACTAGACTGTGAAAGTGAAGGAGGGAGAAAAAAAGGTGTAGCGCTTCAGGGGGTAAGTTAGGTAAAAACCAGCTAGGGGAGAGTTCTAAATGTATAGGTACAGGTATATATTATTCCTAGAAAGGTGAGGGGGGGGGATAAATTGTACAATAAGAAAAAGGGGTCTGCTGGGGCTGTCAATGATCCTTTGATTATTGAATGGTTTTAAAAGTTAGGAAGGGGGGAGGTATTCTTCTTCTTATTCAACCGTTCCCACAGAAAAATACACAATCCCAACGAGAAGGGCCATTAGCATTTCATATCGAGAAAAAGGAATAAGACGTATCAATCACGTACCAATCGAGAACTATAGGGAGTTCGTTGAATATCAGACGCTGCTGGTGATGTATTGATGCTGGGCTCGGAAACACGTGATGCCAAACGATAATTACAGGTATATATTCTACTGGCAGAACAGAAGAGAAAAAGCAAACACCTGTGTACGCACCTGAAAAATATATAAAAGGTAGAGAAAAATGACGGAGTTGCCAGTCCGGATTCAAATGAAAGTAAATTTTGTATATTTTTTTTAAATTTTTTAAAAATGTTGATGTTACAACAATTTTTTTAACCGTCCAGGGCGTTGGCGTTTGACAAAAGTCAAGGCCGCCCAATCAACTCTTTTCATGACCATATTATTTAAAAAAGAGGAAAACAAGTTTCGATTTTCAACGTTATCCGATGAATTAGACGTTGCCTATGATTTGTAAAACAGATAAGGACAATGTCTTTTGGTGAAAATGAAGTCGGCCAAAATGAATAACCCGGAGAGATATATAATTTCAAGCTCGTTAAATATTCGAATTGAATCACAGCTCTCTCTCTCTCACCCAATTTGGAAAGTAGATTTCCCCCCTGACAAATAAATTAACGCATATAATTATGCAACAAATCTCGATGACAGCCAACAGTCTAAACATAAAAAAAAGTGATGATTCAAAATAGAAAAAATGAAAATTCAACTCAAATTGATTCCATTCACGTAATATAGTCCACACTGTACGGTATCATAATAATAATTGCGTTGTCCCGTTTCATCGAGCGATTGCGAATCAAGATGACGGCAGAGAGTATAATAACTGCTGTTGTACTGGCAATCGTCCAGAAACTCAACAGACTGTAAAGAAAAGAGATTTCCATCATCAGTGAGCGCTCGCGCAACTATCTCGCCCACCAGCTAAATATGGAACCCATTGGCCGTATCTGTGGCCCATCAGAGGTCGTCGTCAAGATGAACATTTTTTTTTTTTTTTTTTGTTTTTTTTTTTTTTTCGGGTGAACGCACGCCGAGAAGAAGTGCACATAGCAGCAGCAGCACAAGCCAAGATTGGAATAACCTAGATTAATATTACATCAACACACGCACAGCAGCAGCTACAAACATATACACACAAACTATATAATATACAAACACAATGTATACAATAAATACCTGGCGGGTTATTTATTAGATCTGGGCAATTCGCCCAGATGTCTGCAATTTTTGTGTTTAGATTTTCTCTTCGTTTCACCTTTGTGTTGGTTCACTGCAATGCAGACAGAGAGGCTGGACAGGATTTTTCTTCTATTGACACATTGACTGTGAATTGTGTGTCAAATAGCCGGTAGGAATTTACATTTAGCCAACTTGCTCAAACTCAAAATGCTGCTGGTGTATAGCAGTAAAAGGCGTCCGATGTCGAAGGAGCTGCGCTTGACTGACAAGACCACACCCTGCATCGCAGACGATAATACAGTAGAGAGATGAGACAAGATTATATAATGAGGACGTGGGTTGAGGTAAACAGCCAGCCGCCATATTTGATTGCAAGTGAGCAAATAACCCCCAACAAAAACTGAGCCTCTCGTGAGGACTCGGAGACGCTCTCAAGAATGTCAAGTTGAATCGGCAACCGATCCGGAAACTTGTCCGTGCTGCGCATACCAGGATATGGGGAAACCAAAAAAAAATAAACATCGACATCAGCAGCAACGAAATTTTAGATAGTTTTCAACAATTCGCCTTTTGTTTGACCAGAGTAAACACATCCAAGTCGATAGAGGAAGATGGAAGATCTAGAAGGATCGGTCCACATCATTTGTGCGCAGGTTCCTTCTTTCCTATGTGTATCCAGCGGAATGCAGCGCATATATAAAGGAGACGGCCATGGTGGAAAAAGGGGCTCATATAGCGCCGTTGGCCCGTCATTGTACTAATATCTCTCTCTATAAACAGCGGTCTGGTTAAATCGTCCGTGAAAATGAGTCGTCGTGGTCGTTGGCCATTTACGTTGTTGTTGCCCTTCCACGTTGTTATCATTGTCGTTGGTGTTATTCTCATTTTTGGAAATAACTGCCAGGCACGACCCAATTCCGCTTCTCGGGGAGGACAAGCCGATTGGGATTTGTTGATCCACGAGGTATAGTACCATAAACACATTTTCGGTTGAACAGCGGCAAATAATCATCAATCACAGCGCTAAAATAACATTGACACACACAAAATGACAGGTAAGACTGCTGCGGAACGACCTTCGAAATCTGAAAACTCAAGTTGAGGACATTGGTAATCGACTACCTGGAGTCAACCTTTCTCTGGTCAACAAGGTAAAAATAAATCAAAGAATTCGCCATCCGTTAACAAGAGAAAAAAAAACGTTATTTATAGTTATTTACTTTTATGTTTGCGCTATAAACAGACCGATTTGGCCAATGACATTTGGGCTGTTTTGAACCGTCATCTAGGATCGGAAAATCAGGTCAATCGATTGATTCCAGACGCTTTTGTAATTTAATAAATTGAAAATATGGTACTTTTATCACACAGGAGGATGCGGAACATGTTCAGCCATCCGAATGTCTACTAGGATCGATCCTATCGTTGGCCATTGCCAATGGCGATCCTGACAGCGAATTTGAGACTAACGGACTCGTGTCGAAAAAGAAGAAAACGATTTTCACTCCGCCATCACCTTCGAAATTGGGCAAATATAGGACGGCCGCCATCAGCTCTGATAGCGCACCGTGTTCGGAAATTGGACGGTAAAATAACAACACGCTAATAAATTGATATGATCTTATAGGCGCGTCCCTCTAATCCAAATTTGGACACGGTCTTTATAATATAGTGATATTATGGCCGAAGGTGGCAACGCAATAGATGCTGCCATCGCCGCCCTATTTTGTAACGGAGTCGTCAATCCGCAAAGCGCCGGAATTGGAGGTGGATTCCATATGACTATTTACGACCCGGTGACTCAAATGGCTAAATGTCTCGACGCTAGAGAAACGGCCCCGTTGGCTGCCACGGAGAATATGTACAGCAGTAACGCTTTCCTGTCCCAAATGGGTATTATATAGCCTACATAGTACATAAGAAGAAAATTTCAATTGAGGATAAATGATAAAATTCCATTTTTAATAAGGCGGTTTGGCTGTCGCCGTGCCGGGAGAATTGGCCGGTTATTGGGACGCTCATCAAGCGTACGGCCGATTGCCCTGGTCTCGTTTAGTTTTACCGGCTGCTCTATTGGCCGAAAATGGAGTCCAAGTCAACAGCCATTTAGCCATGTCTTTGCAATTGAAAGCAGCTTCCATTAAAGCAGAACCTTCCATGTGGTAATAATTTAACTACGCAACGATCCACTCAATATTTAAAAAGAATAATTTAACGAAAATGAAATGATTTGAATTCAACAGGATCTTTTTGAATGAAACGACCGGCAATGTCCTCCAATTGGGAGACACTTTCAAGATGTCGGCACTGGCTAAAACATTGAAAGAAATAGCCGAACACGGCGTCGATATCTTTTACAAAGGTTCAATCGGAACTAAAGTCGTCGAGGATACCCAACGTAGAGGCGGTATCGTCACAAAAGACGATCTTCTCCATTACCGGTTTATCTCTCTATTAGTATTTCGTTTTTTTTTTAAATTGTGCGTGAATTTGATTCGTATTGAATTTGCATATCACAGTACCGAATGGATGACACCTGTCGCAGTTGACTTGAGCGATAATTTGACTTTGTACTCGATGCCATCACCCGGTTCCGGTGTCCTGGTCGCTTACGTCATGAACATGTTAGACGATCATTTACCGCTCAAAAGAGAGCAATATCCATCACAGTCATTGGATCCGTTGACGTATCACCGCATCACGGAAGCTTTCAAGCATGCATTCGCTCAACGCACGAAATTGGGCGATCCGAAATTCGTCCCAGAAATCGAACACGTCAGTTATTATTTTATTAACGGATATTCACATTTGATATAATATAATTGATATATTTGATTTGAATTTTGTTATAAACAGTTGAGTGAAATTCTGTCGTCAAAAACGTTCGCCGATGAAACTTTTGACAAATTTAACGATTCGTTCACTTCGAATGACCCGGCATTCTACGGTGCAGTCATCCACAATCCCGACAGTAAAGGAACGTCACACATTTCAGTTCTGGACCGAGACGGATTGGCCGTTTCGGTCACGACAACCGTTAACACCTAGTAATAATATCAGAATAATAAGGCGCCGCCCATCATGTCGTCTTATTGTGTTACTTGACCGTGAATTTTTTGAACAAGTTTCGGAGCTGGATTCATCTCGGAGCAGACGGGCATCATCATGAATAACGAAATGGACGATTTCTCATCACCGAACACGACGAATTTTTTCGGAGTGCCACCAAGTCCGGCCAATTTCATACGGCCAGGCAAACGGCCCCTGTCATCCATGACGCCCACCATTGTCGTGGATTCATCGACGGGCAAAGTCCGTTCGGTCATCGGAGCAGCCGGCGGGACACGAATCACCACCTCTGTCGTCTATGTATTTAAACAAAAAAAATTACCCAACATTTTTAATATATCAAATTCAATTGCTGAACGCTTGAAATGTTTTTTTTTTTTTTTTTAAACAGGCATTGATACGTAACTTGTGGTTCGGTGAAAATATCAAAGAAGCCATCGACAGTTACCGCATTCATCACCAACTGATGCCCATGAATTTCCAATACGAATCCGGTTTTCCCAAGGTAAAAATTATTTTATTTTTTTTTCTAAAAAAACTGGCTGAATTGTCATTTTCATTATATTTGTAGAATATTGTCGAGAGTTTGAGGCGAAGGGGACACAACGTGACCGAGAAAGTCTTGCGATCGGCCGTTTACGCCATTTCGGTCGAATCGGATGGATTTATTTACGCCAACGCCGATTACCGCAAGGGCGGCGACGTCGCCGGCATCGATCCCGTTGCCGAGGACATTTTCTAATTTAACTGTTATTTACACAAAATTTCTTTCTCTTTCTCTCTCTTTGTCTGTATTCTATTTGTTGTCAATAATGTAATCCACCTCCCGGTTAAACACGACGAATCTTATATAGTCGACAAGGAAACACAATTGATGAACGAACTCTAAGAATAGGTAAGAATCGTTTGTTTTTCTTTCAATTTTGGAAATATAAAGTCGAAGCCAATGGACCGGACAAACAATGGAGATGAGAGTTTTGCACGATAGACTATGTAACAGTCGTTAATGATAGGTCTATATATCTCGCGCTATTATCGGCTGTTGCTGGAGCGTGAAAAACAACGTTGCTCTCTCTCTCTCTCTCTCTTGTCTATTCATCAGCCGTTAACTATTAGTCAACATCGCGGTCGGCGTTAAAATTTGATTCTTTTATTTTGTTTTTGGCGTTTATTTTATATTTTCACCACCATCATGTTGGGAAACGCGAGAAATCTGAATACACCCATCGACTTTCTTTTGTTCATCGATGATAATGGGCTCCTTTTCTTTATTGTGTTTGAACCAAGCGATCAATGTTCTCTCTCTCTCGTGTTTCAGTCGGTCTCTATTGTTCAGTTTTTCCATGAATATTCGTCTTCTTCTTGTTTTGTGTACAGTATACCGTAGTAGCCAACGCTATTTATTAGATTGTACTCTGTGCTCCGGAGAAATGCGATGGTTGGATGAGCGAGCGCTAGATGGTGATGACGTGATTGGCCGACGAAAAGGTAGTTACTTATTCCAAGAAGAAGAACTTGAAAACACACAAATCACGGGAATAGACAGGGGCAACAGCGCAGCGCAGCGCAGTACACGTTCGTGTTGATTTTAATGCGCAGTTGCTCTGGCTGGAACGGCGCTATAAAAGTGCCCCAGCTTAGAAAACAAAAGGAAATGTAATAATGAACGAAAAACAACACATTGTATATGCGTACCGTCATACATCACGCCATAGATATAGGGAGCCAAATATATTATCTAACCCGTGAACAAGAGCCATTATAACAAATATGTATATCTTCGTGACGACATACTGGACGAACATTTGCGCGAGTAAATAATAGAATCAACGTAATAAATTCAAATATAATGTTATAGGTTATTGGGTTCGTATTCTACTACACCAAACGGTCGTGATTCTAATCGCCAGCAGGTACGTAAATTCTTTATTTTTGTTTTAAAAGGTTTTTTTTTTTTTTCATGTTATCAAAGTTGACGTGACTCGTTATTCTTTCCTCTCCATTGTACTATAGAGACTCTCTCTGGAAGCCACTTGATGCTGACGATATATGCTATAAAACAAAGCGCAAAATATATCTTCCAGCTCGTACACTCTGACGTTGTCGTGCCCTGAGTTGCTGGGCGGATCATAATATTTTTTCTTGTTTTTTTTTTTCCAGCCATCAGCTAAATTAGATATCTCTCTCTACCTCCTTCTTCTTCTTTCTTGGATTATTGCTGCATGTAGAGACGAGTGGTAAGTTTATTTTAACGATCACGCAAGCTGATCGAATTGTTCCTTTTTAATTCAATTTTTTCCAGGATGAAAACCTTGGCAGCGACGCAATCCCGTTCTTATATTATTATTATTATTGTGTTTTTCGTATTTTTATTTTCTTTTTTCAACATTCTAACGCTTGTAATCTGATGCGATTGAATATTGTCTGAGCTAGAGAAAGAGAGATGGCGGACGCTGGTCGACCGACCTTGCCACCAGGTGATTATCAAACCCCCCGCTGTTCTATTCTTCTCAAAAAGAAGAAGAAGTTGTTAATGAGGGACGACGAGATAGACCGGTCTTACAGATCTCTATAGGGTATAGGTCTCCGACCGTCTGGACACAAGCCTCATCTCAAATCAATCACAATCATCTTTTTTATATGTTCCTATAGAGAAATCTATTCAAAGAAAAGACAGTCCGTCTAGACCCCCCCTCAAGGGGAATTTCTTCCAGGGGGGGGGGGGACCATTTGAACGGAGAGGGGGTCTATTAAGCATCAGCGTATTACAAAAAAAAAAAAAAAAAGTTCTGAAATATTTTCCGTAAGGAATGCGGTAAAGATCCTCTGCGTGATGATGTGAACAAAATAATAATTTTTGGACGTTATTTCATTTTAATGAGTGCGTTATAGATGTATAGCGTATACACACATACAGAGCCACTGTTTCTAGTCTCCGTATATATATTTTGTCTCCATGTGAAAATGATTTCAATCTAATCTCGTCGCTGGAATCGCTATGGTCGAAAGGTCTATGCCCTCGACGCTGCTGTAGTGGGGAATAGAGATGGGGAAAACGAGTTGTCGCAAAGTAAATAACATAGTCACGTGTGCTTGATGGTTTTTTTTTTATTTTCTCTTCGTCGTCGTCGTCCTTGTGTTTGAAAAAAAAAAAAAAAAAAAAAAGATAAAATATTTTTTCATTTTCTATCCGGTTTGAATCGAGTGGCGCCTTCATTTACATTTTGTTTTTGTTTTGTTTTAAATTCCCTTTTTTTGATTCTCTTTTCATATTTTTCATTCCTTTATCCTTTTCTTTTCTTCTTCTTCTTTTTTTTAAATGACGTAATTACATGACGAAGGACTTTTTTGTCTTCTTCTTCGTTATCTTATCTCTTTTCAAGGGCGCGCGACCGGAGTGTACCATATTCAACCGTTTCCGTTTGATTTGTCAACACTCTAGTCGCAAAATCCATTTCGTGTTAACATTTTTAGGATCGCTCATTATTTAAAAAAAAAAAAATCCAATGAAAAATCCTTTGAAGGAAAACAAGTTTTTGTCTGTTCAATCCCCACTCCACTCCATCCAACGACGTTAATTATTTGAAATTCTTGTGAGAGATTACGTAAAAAGGGTCGCGATCCTCGCCACTGCTGTCCAGACTAAAAGCAATAAGGATAGCGGCAACAGTGCTCCATCTTCTTCTTACTTCTTTTTAAAAAAGAAGCCGATGGGATATTTTCAATTGCCTTGAGGCAATTCATACAAGTGAAATTGTTTGATTTTATTTTGATGAGACTGACGGGACTGACGGAGTTGTTGTTATTGTCCATCAACCAGTGGCCGGCAGTTCCTATAACTCTCAAGTTTGTCAATTGTCCATCTCTAATCAAACAATTATTATTATGGAATCGCGTTCGGGATACGAATTGGCGTTCACCTCGTCATCAGAGTCGACACCTTCACGATTGGGCAGATACAAAACGGCGGCCGTCAGCTCAGATGGCGCCCAGTGTTCGGATGTCGGACGGTAAATGTTCAATTTTAAAACAAAGTCAAAAGTTTTTGTATATTTTATTTCAATATTTTTCTACTCTTTTTTTTTAAAAAAACAGAGATATTTTACAGGAAGGTGGCAACGCTGTGGATGCTGCAATCGCCGCTCTATTTTGTAACGGAGTCGTCAATCCGCAAAGCGCCGGAATTGGCGGAGGATTTCACATGACCATCTACGACCCGCTGACTCAAATGGCCCATTGTTTGGACGCTAGAGAAGTAGCGCCTCTTGCGGCGACGGAAAACATGTTCCAGTCTGATCCATCATTAGCCAAAAAAGGTTTTTAAAATTTCCCTTTTTCAATGGGGAAATTGAGGACAGTTGAATTAAAACGAACATCCGGGACCTTTTTATTTATTTTATTTTTTTCAGATGGTTTGGCTGTTGCGGTGCCAGGTGAACTTGCCGGATACTGGGCCGCTCATCAACGATATGGACAATTGCCCTGGTCTCGTTTGGTCCAGCCGGCCGTCAAATTGGCCGAGAATGGGGTGCCCGTCAATCGTCACCTTGCCCACGTTTTACACCGTGAGGCTCAATCGATCCAGGACGAACCTTCGATGCGGTTAGTTCCGTGCCAGAAAAAAAAAAAAAAAAAAAAACGACAAGGAAATAAAAATAATTAAAAATATTTTTTTTCTTTCAGGTTCTTTGTGAACGAAACGACGGGTGAAATTTTGAAACTTGGTGAGACGTTTAAATTGCCCGCCTTGGCTGAAACGTTGAAACAAATCGCAAGTGACGGTGTCGGGACATTTTACGACGGTCCCATCGGCGACATGTTGATAGACGACGTCCGTCAACGAGGTGGAATTCTAACCAAAGAAGATCTTCGCCAATACAGGTGTGTGTTGTTGTTGGTTATTTAACACTTGAATAAGATCAACCTGAGAAGAGAGACTACAGAGTGTGTGTGACATTATCTGACCGCGACTTGTCCCATCTCTCAATCCACACACAGGGCGGAATGGGTGGAGCCCATCCAGGTGAAGTTGAAGAACAACTTGACACTTTACTCGCATCCACCGCCCGGTTCTGGCGTCTTGACAGCTTACATTATGCGCCTATTGGATGCTGCTGGACACCTTGTTATTCCAGCGACGGATGGATTATCGTGCGGTGATCATCCGGTGACGTATCATCGAATCGCAGAGGCATTCAAACATGCCTACGCTCAACGCACCAAATTGGGAGATCCGAGATTCCATCCGGAGGTCAACCAGGTTCGTTCATTTTTTTTTTAAAAAAAGAGAAAATTTTGTTGAAAATTTTTTGTTTGGTTTATTTTTGAAATTGTTTATAGTTGACGAAATTGTTGATTTCCGATACGTTCGTATGTGAAACTCGTTTGAAAATGGATGATTCCGTCACTTTTGACGATGCGGAATATTACGGAGCCTTGGCTCACACACCGGATGATCATGGAACGTCACACGTGTCCGTTGTCGATTCGAATGGAATGGCCGTCGCCGTCACTTCGACCATCAATTTACAGTTGAACAAAAATTTCAATATTTTTCTACTGTTTTTAAAAAAAAATTGAATTCAATTTTGATTTGGTTAAGTTTGGGCGCTGGATTCGCATCCGCACAGACGGGCATCATATTAAACAACGAAATGGCCGATTTCTCATCGCCGTTCATCAGTTTCTACGGATTGCCTCCTAGTTCGACCAACACGATCCAACCGGGCAAACGTCCGCTATCTTCAATGACTCCGGTCATCGTCATCGACTCATCCAGTGGTGGCGTTCGACTTGTGGTGGGAGCGGCCGGTGGCATTCGAATCACCACATCCACCGTTTACGTACGTCTCTAGTACTATATATATATACCTATCGCTCCGTACTCTAAATAATAACGAATCCAATTTACCGATTGAAAAACAAATGTTATTTTCTATATGTGAAATGTATATAAAGGCCATGATTCGTAACTTGTGGTTGGGCGAGGACATCAAGGAGGCCATCGACAGCCCCAGGTTTCACCATCAACTCTTCCCCATGACGCTCAATTACGAAAAGTCTTTCCCTAAGGTACTACAACTAGCCTACTATACATAAGATATATATAACAATCACGAAATGTTGTGTGTTATACGGCCGTTACTAGCCGTTAGAATTGATTATGACGATATCTGTTCTTTGATTTTGATTGTTCATTTCATTTGATATTGGGTATACACGATTGTTTTTTCTTCGGTTGGGGGATTGCCCAGGAAATGGTGGAAGAATTGTCGAGTCGAGGGCACCGAACGAGCGAAGAAGACACAAGAGGCGGAGCTGTTTACGGCATTTCCGTTCGACAAACGGACGACGGTGTCTATTACGAAGCCAACGCCGATTACCGTAAAGGTGGCGATGTATCCGGTTTTTGAGATTGTTTTCTTTTCTCATTTAAATTTCTATTGCCATCAACGAACAATTTATAATAAAATAGCGATAGAATGGAATTGAATGACGACATTCCCTGGCAACGATGGTGATGGGCCACAGCAGCTGCTGCCAACGATGAAAATGAACTCGATTTTTAGTATAGACTATAGTATATTGTACTCCAGTAGTTGTTTGTTTTTATTGTCAGCCTTTTTTTTTCTTTCTTTTGTATATATTTCTTCTTCGATCCGTTATATGTTCATTTGAATAAATCCACGGAAATGATTTCCTTTTTTTATAATTCTGCATACCAAGTTGAACGAAATCGTTAATTAAAGAAACACCGGTTTCTATTTTATTCGATTCGTCGATAAAATATCGCATTAATATTAGAAAATTTTAGGTATTTTTAATTCAGGGGATTTGTGGTTTGGTTTCCCCGTCCTCTAAACACCACCATCTAATACGCGTATACACTCTTTATAAAGGAATAAATGTATAGTTTTATAGATATAAACTATAGTCTGGAAGAATTCCACGCTCAGGTAAAAAAAAAAAAAAAACGGTGCTGCACGCGTATTTTTCAATGTAGAAACAAATAAGGTGACGGCGACGACGACGAAATAAAGAAAAACAAAAACACTCGAATGAGATTGGTGAAGCTTAGTAGACCGTGCAACTAGACCGAAAGGACATGGCACCACAGCAGCCACCACCATTTTGAGTCCTTTATTTTCTTAAATATATAAAATGGCAAAAGGCAAATCGTCAGTGGAAATGTGTGACTGCTGCGTAGAGTTCCAAAACGGGGACTACATTATTATGTAATCCTCTATATATAAATGAAATACTCCGTTCAGCTCTGTTTAGAGAGAGAATTGTCTTTTTGGTTTTGTTTTGTTTGTTTTTGTTTTCTTTTTAAAAACGGAACAAGACCACACCGAATGTCTGTATAAATTCTGATTTCAAATGATATGATTTTTTCGATTTGGCTCTCTCAATTAAGTTGATTCATCTGTGAAACATGAGATGGCGCTTTGGTGAGATGATGAGCGATGAGCGAATGTGACTCGATCGAACAGGGAAAAAAAAAGGAGAAATCTATCTCTCTCTCTCTCTCTTTCTCTTTTTCTTATGTGTGTTATATACTTATGCATCATTGCTCAGCCCGACTTGTTCTGTGTCTTCCCTCCTCATCCTTCTCCATGATTATAAGACACGAATAATAACGAAGAAAAAGCTTCTTCTTCTTCTCTCTCTCTTTGTTGTGCGAGTGGCTCTCGGCTATTGTTGTTGTTGTTATTACATTGTTTCGGTTGTTGTTGTAAAGCCCATCGGCTTACGTATCGGTTGTCTGAGCTCCTTGAGCAGCAGCTCAGCTTCTTTCTTCTTCCCCATTACCATTCAATTTCTCAAGGCCATTGTTATATAATATTATTTCCCTTTTTCTAGCTCGTCCGAGCTCGTTCGTGCCTTACGCGATTCACCCAACGGTCATCATCATCATCTTTCTCTCTGTCCTTTTTTTTTTGTCTTATTCGAAAAATAATAAATAACTCACGGAAATCATTTCCGTCATATATAGTTGTTTGTGGTAAAAATTGGATTCACTTCATAATTTCAATTTTTTTTTAGTTTTCAAGGAAGTTTCAATGTGACATTGAATTTTTTGATTTGGTATTAAACGATTGATATGAGACCTTGATATTCTGCTAGTGATTACGGATATAACATTGAATTAAAAATGAATTATAATCCGGTTTTTCTCTTATATATGCCAATGTTATTGCGTTTGATGAATCATTTCTGATCGACTGCTCCCTATCGTACCTCATTGTATTTATTTATATACCACACAGTGAAAAAAAAAAACATTCCTGCTGTCGATCCATCACAATCAACCAGATTGTTGTTGTTCATCTTATTACGGAACCGCGAGCTATATAGCTTCTTCTCTTTTCTGCTCTTCTATTATTCTTTTATTATTATTTTTCAGTTTTTTCTTTTTTTGTGTGTGTCTTAAAAAAAAAAAAAAAAAAAAAAAAAAAATCTTAATGATGTTTAAAAACGCATATATAATAACCGCGGAGGATATATATTTTCTTTAATGATTTTTTTTTTTGAATCAAGAAGAAAATTCAAATGATTGCTGCCGCTCGGTGCTGCGCAAATGAATTCTGTAGCTCTCATTTTCCCTTCATTGTTCATATTTTTATTATTTTAGTGACTAAATAATAATAAAAAAGAAGAAGAAGAAGATCGCAGGAGGTATATAAGGAGGGATATTCTAACGTGCCGAGTGACGCAATATTTAAAAAAAAAAATCACATCTAAAATGAAAAAGAAAGTCGTGACACAAATTTCTTTGTTTGAATTTTCATGTGGTTGTTGTTGTTGTTGTTGGCCACTCGTTACATGTAATATACACAGCAGGGCTATATGAATTGTGCGTTGTTTTTCGAGGTTGTTGTCAAGGCGTTTGAATTTCCTGTGTGCGGTTGACTTGCCGATTGAAAAAAATACAAAAAAGAAAAAAGAAAAATGAATTTTCATAGTAAAGAAAAAGAAGAAGAGTCTGCGAGTTTGGAAGGCGTTACCTAAGATCTTTGGGAGCGCTAGCGGCCCATAGTCTGTGCGCGCGAGTTGTAATCAAAATTATATATTGGAAGGGCAGCAGGCAGAAGAGAGCGACCAGCAAACAGGTAACTCAAAAAATCCAGCCTCTTTTTCTTTTTCTTTTTTTCCCCTTTGGATCAAAGTGGGAGTTTGAGAAATGACCGCCGTCTGCATTTGCATATCCCAAAAAACTGGTATTTTTATTTGAAATTTTTTTACCCGAATTTTGGAGAAACAAAAATGACATTTTTTCGCAAATATTTCCTGTTGGTTTATTTGAAATATAAATGACATTATATTCAAATGTTTTAAAAAAGATGATCTCACATTTTTTTTTCAAGTCTAATAATAAAGGGGAAAAGAATAAACCCCCCCCCACCCCCCAAAGGGACATGAGCAAAGAGTAGAAAAAACTTAACCAAATGGGCGTTGGTTCTTATAACAATATACACACACACACACACACACAGGCGCGTACTCTATCTACTTTGCGTTTTTTCTTTCTCTCTCCCCTTTTTCTTCTTCTTTCATTACATAAAGAGAGAGAGAAAAAGAAAGAAAGAAAGAAAGAGAAGCCAATGGGCCGAGTATTATGCAGACAGTCCGGCCAGTCGCCTTTGGTTAGGCGCCCCGTGGTCACGTGTGGAAATTTCTTCTGTCCAGCAGCAGAGTTGATACTAAAAAAAATTATTTTTTTTTTCGTGTACGTGTGTTTGTGTTTGTGTGTTTAGTTATTGTGTGACAAAAACAAAAAAAACTTGTGGATCGAATTTTTTTGAAAAATTTCCTTCATTTTTAATAAAAACAAAATTTTGAAAAATTTGAATGAATTAGAGCGTGAAAGAAAAGTGTGTGTCGTATCCGCTACATAAACCGGTGACCGTTGGACGGACAAAAACAACAAAACAAAACAAATTCAGGTGACCTGATTTGTATAATTTGTTTATTTTTTAAATATCGATCGACTCCATTTAAAAAAAAAAAAACAATTTGATTTCCAATAGCAGTTGAGTCCATCAGTTGGCTTTTTGTGCTGCCCATTTTCATCGCCTTTTTGTACCGTCTGATAAGGCGCACAACCCCACACACACAACCCGACAAACATTTCCTCTTTTCTCTAGTCTCTATACGCCCGGCCAGTCTATCCACTTAGATTGGCTGTTTTTCCACAGCATCGGCAAGTGTGTCCATCACCTTTTCCACTGTGTACCATTTGGGCTCTTGGCTTTTAAAAGTATCGACAAGTTTGGCATCATCCGATTCCCCCTAAAGTGTAGACGATCCATCAGTCTCAGTGACGTGACTGAACTGTCTAATAATCCTGTCCAGGGACACTCTCTCTCGTTTTTTCTACTTAGATTATACTCTTCTTGACCTAAACTTACAATAAGTCTAGTAGTTTGAATGTCACCCGTGTGTTGTTCAATGGAATTTTTCAAACTCTACGTATCGATGCCGATTTGAATACTCCTCCTCCTGTATATAGCGCAAAAATGTGGGTCTTATACACATGATAACACCCAAGTCAGAAAAGATTATACGACTGTGTTACGAGAATAGCCTCGAGCTGATTTACCTACGTATGCAAATTTGTAGCGTTGTATATAATAATAATAATAATAATAATTTTTTTTTTTAAATAAAAAAAAATAAAAGATGATTTAACTTTTATAACAAAAAGAAAGAGGAAAAAAATATATATGACGGGACCGAGGGTTGTGGTTTAAGGGGCCGTCAGTTATTTAACAAGACGATGGGGGTGGGTTTTTGGGAAAGAAAATGGTTTTACACACAACATCGCATAGATTATAGAGAGAGAGAAGTTTTACTTCCCCCCTCATCCTCCAATCTTCAAGTTCTTTTTTATTTTTAACGACGACACGGCAGGAGCCAAAAAATCATCTCAAGTTACAAAAACACAAACGAATATTATTTATTCTTTCTTCTTTCTTCTTTCGATAATCTGCGTGATCAACATTTTCAACTTCCCAATTTAATACAATTCATTTTTTGATTCTTCTTGTTGTTATTCACGTCATAATTTCCCCAATTAAATTTTTGTGAATTTCTTATTTATTTAAATTAAATTTTAGGTTTTTTCCAACGATGGACGATCTATTACACCGGTTGCGTCACGACATGGTAAGTTGACAAAATAACAGCTTTTCTGTCTGCTGTTCAAAACAGTATATCAGTCCCAGCATTGAGAGCTATAGGAATGCATTTCGTTGTATATAGCGATTAGAAAAATAAGAAATTGATAAAGTTTTTTCCTCCTCAGGTATACACAGCACACGGATAGAGTTATAGTTATTGTTGTTCTCAGTCGAAGCGGCCACTTAAGCGTGACAAAGATTATCTCTTCTTTTTTCCCACCCGAAAATTGTGTTCGTTCGTTCGTTCGTTCACTATTTTTAAGAGATCCCTCCGACAATGAGTTTGTGATGTCTTTTAGTTTTTTTTTGATGTCTTGCCAAGGAATGTGATTCGATTCTTTTTTTTTTCTTCCTGATGGCAACAACAACACACAAAGAGCAACGACACGTTGGATAGCAACGGCTCATTTCGTACCTCATCTGTTGGGTGATACACAGTTCAGACTGTAGTTTCACTTCATAGTACGTTGATGAGATTTCTTTCTCATCATTAACGCGCATAGTCTTAATTACATTCACGCATCAACTGCTGCTGTCTGCTACTTTTCCTTATGTATACTCACACAGAGCAGAGGCAGAGGCAGAGCAAGTTGATGGATGTGGTTGTTGTTCGTTGTTGTAAGTGGCCGAGGTGTTTGGGTGCTATTTCTGTGTATGTTTCTATTCCGGGGCTCTCACACACACACGTGCGGATATTATTTTCCCGCGTTCCGTTCTACTTATTTCAACTTGTGCATGTATATTACGTCACCCATCATAGATCGAGATGTAGATAGATATCCACACCTACACAGGTGCGCGAAATTTAAAAAAACAAAAAAAAAACGAATTTCACGAACAAAATGTTGGAAAATTGGAATTTTTTCATTTTGGTTTTGTTTTTTTTATTATCTTTCACGCGACCTCATTTGCATATAATGGGAAAACGCCTATTTACATCGAGAAGAACATTGTTGTTGCCCGACTACAGCTTACACAAAGTTGTCCAAATGACTCAAACAAAACCAAGGAAATAAAATTCTGGTTTCAGCACGGGTTCATTTGGTTTTTCAGTCTTGAATAATTTGAAATCAAAACATTATTATTATTATTATAGGAATACCACCTGGATAGGTATTTAGGTTAAACAGCAATTAACATCACAAATATTTGTCTTGTATAAAGAAAAAAAGGGTCAGACGATCTTCTTTCTTATATAAATAAATAAATAATATCGGGAAATAATAAAAGCCCATTAAAAACAAAAAACAAAAAAAAATAGAAAAAATTTTTTGTTCTGACTTTCTTTCGATGATCGGCGGCAGTGGTGGTGGTGGTGGTGTCCCGCGGTGATCGCGGCTAAAACTCTCCCGCGGCCACCACCACGAAAAAAAAAAAATCTTCTAATCCCGCGGGGCCGCCCGTAGTTCAACGTCACAGCATGTGATGCGCTTCTAGTCGGGAGCGCACGCGCGTTCATATATTTATATTTATTTGTTTTTTGTGTTTTTTTTCTCTCTCGTTTGATGATGTATGTGTGCCTCCATCATTGGGCGACGGCCGTTTATTTTCCGCTTTTTCTTCTTTTGTAAAAAAAATTTTAAACGAACCGGATCGGATGTGCGGAAAAAGAAAAAAAAATTCCTTTTAATAATTCAAAATTCGCGCCGCTTTTTTTTTCAAATTTAAAATTGGCGAATTTTTCAGAGATAGAAAGAAAAACATTTTTTTCTTTTAAATATTTAAATATAAAGAAGAAAAGAGGAGGATGAATGGAAAGGAATGTTATATAATGGCAAGGCCTTGTTTTGTTTTGTTTCTCCGTTTTCTCCGCTCGCGGAGCTTTTCCCTTCTCTATCTTCTCTATATACATACACAAATATATATAAAAAGAATGTTGAATACGGTCGTAAATTATTTCCATAGTCTTTGGCTGGCGTCGTGTGGGTTGGCGGCGGCCATGTTGGAGAGCCCAGCGAAAATCAGAAGAACGACCGCGAGACCGGCCAACAACAACAACGACAACAACATCTAATTCTCTCTTGGAGAAAGCCACAACAACAACAAAACAAAAAGGAATGCGCGCAAAACAATAGTTTGACTTTGTGCTGCTGTTGTTGTTGTTGTTGTTGTTGTTTCTTGTGAGATGGAATTTGATTTACGACCACTTTTCTTTTGCATATCGAACTGGGTAAAATGTTTGTTGTTTTTTTTGGGGGTCTTTGTGTGTGTGTGTGTGAATGAAGCTGCTATGAAAAGACGAGTTATACGCAAAATATAAATAAATAAATAAATAAATAAATTTTCCAAGAGTAAAAAGATGAGGAAGTCTAGAAATGATTAGCTTTAGGCAGATACTATAAAGCCCAGGCTACTGGAACGGCCAAAAAGTCTAGACTCTTTATTCGCCACTCTCTACATTCCGCACAAGTCTCTCGATGTGTGTCTTAGACTAGATAACATTACACAACTATTGCGTGTTTAGGTGACGCCCACCTAAACAAAAAACGAGGAGAATTTCTTCTCCCATTTTTAGATTTTAAATTTTGCCGCCCAGAAAAATTGGAACTGATTTTTTTCTTTTAAATAATCATTTGATATATATTTTTATGAAAATGTGTGGTACGATCCTTCGATAAATCCACTAGACACAATACGATTCGATTGTATTATTATTACATGATGGTCGTGATTTGCTGGAGGCCATTTTTTCTGTTTCTAATATCTCAGAGACCCATCTCTAGATAAATGTGAGTGGCCCCTTTGGACAGGTCTTGTACTACATCCCTTGTTGTACAACAACAACAATTCACCGTGAATTATTTCTCCAGACACTGCGGGAGAGATTTGGCCGAACGCAACAGAGAGACAGAGAGAGACAATGTATGTAGATACACGCCAAAGTGTGTTGCGTAATAGATTACAGCATATTTATTTACCTATTATAGGACGATAAACAAGAACTAGAGAGTAGAGAAAGAAAAGAAGAAGATTGTTGTTGTTGTTGTTGCTGGCCAATGGATGCGACCCGGCAAACCAAATAGAATTTAAAAAAAAAAAAGAATTTTTGTTTTGAAATTTGAATTTCAGTTGGAGAATATTAGACGTCGTTAAATTGTTGTTGTTGTACTTGTTGTTATACATTATAAGACAAGACTTTGGGACATATAATATGAATAATATAAATACATATATCCATCGTCCGGCGTACATAATAGAGACGCGGATCAAACAAGGCGTGAAAAAGGCTCCGCACGATTTTTTTTTCCCAAAAAACAAAACAAAAATTGAATTGGTTTTTCCACAAACTTTTTTTGAGTACAGCAGCAATTGGATACGGAATTATAAGAGCGTATAGAAATTCTTTCCAGAGCTAATAATAATAATCTGATGTTGATCATATTATTCCGTATATAAAATAATTACAATTTTGTAAACTTGGCATTTTATTTTTTTAAATTCAATAGCCGGTGCGTGTCAATTTTAACCCGCACTACTATTTGTGGTTTTCATTTTTTTGGTTGAGATTGAAAAAACAAAGATTGAAAAAATTCCATCCAGTTAATAGTTTTTGGGAGAGTTCTCGCGTGTTTCTCTGCGGTTCGGACATTTCCGGTGTATTATATTTTGTAGAAATAAAATAAGGAAGCCCCCCCCCCCCCCCTATTGTATTTATACACATCCATATAGCGCCTTATTCACATGTAATCGTCTTCTTTCTTTCTATAAAAGAAGAATGGGATTCATCTAATATGATACCCTTAACATTTTGTTATTCTATTTGGCTGGCCGTCTGTCGTGCGACCGCTCAACGGACAAAAAAAAAAAGAATGAAATAGTCTTGAGGGGATGGAATTCAATTTCACTGTGGGCACTTCCGCCTACATCAACTTGTACTTTTTATTTTATTTTATTTAATTTTTTTTAAATAAAGGGAAATGTTCAATATACAAATATATCGATTGAAAAGCCACACCCTCAAAACAATAACACCGGAAACGTATTTATTTTTAAATAAAGAAAAGAAGTGCTGAATCCAAATCCAAGTTTCACACTTTTATATTTTTTAAAAAATAATAGAAAAAGAGAACATTTGTGATGTTTGACAACTTTTATACACAGACACTAGTGAACCCCTGGACATAAAAAATACAATAACAAAACAAACGTTTTTCTTTTGTCCTTTTTATTTTTTTGTGGGTCTTTTTTTTTTTATAAATTCATTCCGAAGAAAATGTGACGACGATTTACTGGCCAGGGGTTTCATCTGTCAGACACCTCCAACTCTTTTTATTCTTCTTTTTTAGTTTACCCATTTATCGCCCATTGAATTGGATATGTATGTATAGAAGAAGCTGCCCAGCATGGAGTTGGGTAGAGATGCTAATGCGATTCGATTTGTAGTGGGACCCTGTAGAGGTTTTTTTTCTTTTTTTTTTGAAAATCTTTTTGGTTGTTTGATCCTATTTTCAACGTGTTTGTCTGTTTCTTATTTTTACTTTTTTTTTGAGGATCGACGCGGGGTGTGACCCTGTTGACCCTGTGGGTAAGAACCGCAGGTGTCGCCCCGGCACAAATAAATTTCTACTTTTTTTTTACAAAAAAAGATTTTTATTTTATTGTTAAGATTTCGAAAATGTTGAGCCCCCATCTCAGATTTTGTTTGACACATTTAAATTCTTAACTATCGATTTTTTTTTTAAATAAAAATAAATTCTCGATGAGATGGGGGTGGAACGTTTAAAAAAAAAAAAAAAAAATTCTTACGATGCGGGTTTTTATTTATTCTAAAATGTTGGGTCAATTAAAAATTATACAACCGTCATTTCATTTTTTCTTCTCTTGTGGGTTGTCCCATTATTATTTACAAAAAAAAGAAAACGATGAATTTTATAGGGGTCTAGATATATTATATTATGATGATGATATAATACGATATGGACTCGAATTTTCGAGAAACAAAAAAAAAAACAAAAATCTGACGATTTTGATTATTAAACCGAAAAGTGAATCGTGCTGCAAGGTGGGTGGGTTCAAGGTTTTTGGCTTTTTTTGAAATTTTATTAAGAGAACCGGAGAAATTCGAACGCTTATATAATATTTGAAAAAAAAGGGTTGAATTGCTGTGGTCTATCCAGTAGGATTTCCATGCGCATGGCTGCGTTTTTTTCTATTTTCTATTTTTTTTTTTGGAAGAAAAGTTAACTCGAATTTCCATCCACAGTCCATTTCGATTATGATGATCCGCTAGAGCGCAAAATGTGATACAATGAGTGGGGGGGGGGGGGGGGGAGAACCACCACCAACCTCTTACCCTCCCTCAGTATGAATAGAAAAGATGCAACAACAATAACAACAAGAAAAAAAAATATATATATAAAATCATTCAGCCTATAGAGAGACCAGACCCATGTAGGCCTTTCTTTTCTTTTCTTTTTTTTTTAAAGAAAAATGGTAAAGACGAAGAGGAAACATGTCGAGGCGAGTGGAGACGTGTTTCACCACAGCAGACACATTCTTCTTCTTCAACAGTCCAAGAAGAAGAAGAAGAAGAAAACCTTTTTTTTTTAAGAAAGAAAGAAAGAAAGAGGGGAATAAACACAATAGAAATGGAGGAAATATATCAACCGTGAAAAAAAAAACCCCAAAAAAACAGCAGGGAATGAAACATCACACACACACAAGTCTAAAAAGAAGTCTATACTTTGGTCCTGTTTGGACCAACCGTACACACACGTGAGAATCAAAAAATAATAAGAAACCAGGTGGGAATGAATGGAACTGGTCAACTGTATTTATTGACTATAGTCTCTCTATTTGCACACACATTCCTCTCTGTATGTCTATTATTATTATTGAGTGTTTACAAGAAAAACATTGAGATGAACTCGACACCAATTAAAAAAGAAAAATATTTTTCTGATTGACAAAATCTCTGTCTGTGAACTATTTCAAATATTTGAGCTAGAGCTAATTAGAGTCGATCATCTTCTCCCCTATACACTCGACAACCTGCTGAGAATGCTGGCCGATATTTAGTTAATCCTTTTACCCCCTACCTGTCAAACCTTTTAAGAAAAATTAATAATCAAAACTAACTCACTCAAATTGTTTTTGGAGTTTTTCTTTTCTAAATTAGACAATCGATATGCCGCTTTTGTTTTTAAATATTTCTAATTTACAAGTGATATAGCCAATTAGTATAGCGTCTATTAACATCCTTTTTAAAAAATATCCATCACTCTAGAAGGCTAACCCGCTGTGTAAAAGTTAACAATAAAAAAAAATATTTTCAAAAAATCGGTCGAAAAAATTAAATTTAAAAATCAAAATCTAAAAAAAAATATTATAGGAAAATGAAAAAAAAAAATTCTTTATAAATAGTAGATACTGACGGTTGCGTGTCATCATCGTCTAGCCCCGCAGCGTGTATCCATCTTCTTCTTTGCATTCGTCTGTAACATTTTTGAAGCGAACCCCAACAACAACCACAACAACAACAACAACCAACCAAAAAAAGATGGGAGCAAATGTATCAATGTGTAGAGATACATCTGTGTGTGTGTGATCGTCATCCCACCACAGCAGCTCTTCAACATCTGTTGAATTATTCATTTATCTATTAAAAACACGCGTTCATTTTCTTCTTGTTTTTTTTTTTCGTTTTTTTTTGTTCGTCGAATTGCTGCGCTTTTGGCTATTCAAAAAAAAAAAAAACAATAATTGCGATTAAAATTTATAAATTTCATTTTTTTTAATTTTTTTTTGGAAAAATTATTACGTCTATTTTTGTGTGGCGGGTAAAGATCTTCTTTTATTTTCACAGATTTTTTACTTATCTATTCCCCCCTCTCAGTATTTATAGGGGGGAAGATAGGAAAATTTTAAATAAATTTTGAGGTAAAAGGTAAAAGGAGAAGCTTTTTTTGTTGGAGGGGGGAAATGAGTCCCCCAATCGCTTTGTCTCCGCCCACTGTGGTGTGGTACGCGCCCTCTGGCGGCTCTTTCACCTGAAAGAAGAAGAAGAACAACCGGCGTTCTTTCTTTTCTCTTTTTCTTCTTACCTTTAGAAGAAGAAATATATTTTTTTTTTAAATTCTTTTTTTTTTTGGTGGGGTTGAGCCACCAGTCGAACAAACGTCTATACTAAACCAGTTGCTCGTCGAACGTGCACGACTCTAGACGTTCCTTCTTTCTTGTTCTTCCTTTCAAACAGTGCTGGGTACGTGTGTCATTGTGTGTGTGATTGTGATTGTGTGTGTGGACTGGGTCTGGTCCACGACCATTTTTGAGTTTACGACCATCCAATTTCTATTCGACTGGACACCACCATCCATCCATTCCCTGGGACCCTAGCGGATTATTATATAGCGACGTATATTATATTATATACACCGTCATAAAACAACATTTCAATTGATATATACAAAAAGGTAAAGAAAGAAAGAAGACGATGGGAATATATAAAAAGACACGTACACCCATTTTGGCTTCTTTTGAAAGAAAAAGAAAAGCTTCCGGATTCCGGATAGTTTTTAAAAAAAAAAAAAAGGTGCCAAGCCGAGAGAGTTTTTGGGGTGTGTGTGTGTGACTATTTCTGGAATTGTCATCGTCTTTTTTACAACCCAAAATGAAATTTTTTTTCCTTTTCAAAAAAATTTTTACGACATTTGAAGACAAATCTGCCGACTTGAATTCTATTCAATATCTTTTTTTTTTTCTTGTCCGGTCAGATGATTATTGTATAATTTAAAAATTAATTTCGTTTTATTAATAAGACATTTTTGAAAAAATAAATAAATACCTGTTAAACTGATGGGAAATTGATTTTCATAAGCTGAGAGCTATTTGTACATGTCGCCCAGCTACTTACTACCGGTCTTGCGAAACACAAAAAAAAAAACAGAAATCACTGTGACCAATTTTTCTTCTTCTTCCTCATCGCCAAATTTGCAAGTAGTTTGACCAAAAGTGAAATTCGCTCCCCGCACCCAAAAGAATAAGATTATATTAAAGATAGTTGAAGTAGTAGACATAAATAGACGCGCTCCTGTGAAACAACTTTTTTTTGGTGGGGAGGTTTGTTTTGTAACCGGTCTATATCCGAATGCAGAAATCCTTTATTTTCAAATTGGCCAATTTCCAAATTTTCAGAAAAATAAATCAAAAATTGGGACGCGATTTTCACCCGGCAACTGTTGGCGATATGATATTCACACTGCGTTGTCATTTTTATCTAATTAAGAATTTCATTTGTTTTTTTTTTTGTTTTTTGTTTTTTTTTCGCTCAAAATGACTCCACCCAAAAGTCCAAAGACCTCTAGAAATTGATTAGCCTGAAAACCAGTTACTTATATAACCAGTTTTTTTAAAAATCTTTTTTTTGCAGGTGGAATTATCATCTCAGGGAGACAATTTCACGCAACAAATATGGCTGATGTACGGACAATTTGAGCAGGTGGTCGACCGTTTCCATTGGCCGCCAGTTGTGACGGAAAAAACGGGATCGATCCATCATCGTTCGTTGCGTCATTCACCAATTCGACACCGACGTCGCCACCGTCGTTCCCGCAACAACAACAACCGAACGAAAATGATGAACGTTGTTGGATCGTCGACGAGTTTCGCCAGCGATTCAGAATCCGACAGTGAAATGATGGACATGCCCAAAATGATGAGCGCCGGCGGATCACGTCAAGGCGTTTACTCGAGTCGATCCGCATCGTCAAGTAAAGGATTGAATCCACTTTTGGACACCATTAGCGTCATTGGAGATTTGTGCGACTCGGACGACGCCATTGACGGACCTTCATCGGCCACATTTTACGCTGGATCGAATTCCGTCGATTCCGGATACAAAAGTTCCTGTCCGACACCCGATTGTTTGATCCTGGCGCAGGACGCCAATAATTACATTAGCGCCCGTACGGCGGCACCACCACCGCCTGTCCTGCCGAAATCTCGTAAAACACTTCCGGCTGTTCCTCCATCCGCAGTCGATGGATCGACTCGTTGCCCAACTGTTGGAGGAGCTCCTTTGGATCTTGATCATTTGACGTCATTGCGCCGGACGCTATTGACGGCCATCGAACGTTACGACACTCGAACTAAAGAGCTTATCGATCGAGAATTATCCAGCGGAATGAAATCATTGGATTGTGATCCAATTCATCCCGATGCAGATGCAACCGACGACGATGAAACGGGAAACGAACGAGGTAAAATCCCCCAAAATAAAAAAAAAAATTTTTCCAGCATCCGGGCGCTTTAACCTGAGGGACTTTTCCGACATATGGGCGCTAATAACTCGATAGAAAGAAAAATTATTTTAAATTTTTTATTATTTCAAACGGGCGAAAGTGAACAATTTAAATTGAATTCAAATCAAATGGTAACTTTACGGGTCTCCCCCGATGATGATATAAATTTTAAACTTTTTCATGTCATTTTTAGGACCCCTACGATTTTTCTTGTTCTTCCTTCCATCCACCCACCCATTTTATAAATGCGCGCGTTATCTGTTATTTTCTGTGGCTTGCCGCCACCACGGGACTCTCTAGGAGCTTTTTTCCTTTTTAAACCGGAACAAAAAACAAAATCTCTCCCCTCTTTTTTTTTCAGTTAGAAACTTTGGAAAAATGTCGTCACTCTGTTGGAAACTAACCGATGGCTATCTTTTCGAATGACCCTTTTAACCCCTTTCTTCTTCTATTTTAAATTTTAAAAAAACCAAAAAAGGTTTTTTTATTATTATTTTTTAAAAATAATTATGACGTCGATTTCATTCACTTTCATCCAATGTGTTTTTTTTTTTTATTTTTTTTTTGAAACGTAATTATGTGGCGGGAAAATTTTTATTTGATTTGATTTTTTACTCCAGTGTGTTTTAATGTTTTGTTTTTCTTTTATGTTTTTATGATTGCAGGTCTTTTGTGTCAAACGGAACTGAAAGAGACGCAGCCCGAACAAGATGGCGCCACACGTTTCTCGCGGGTAGCTCATTGCATGTTGGAAATCATCGAAGATCTTCAACGCCAACAACAACAACAACAATCAACTACATCAGAGTCTTGTAATGTATTTGCAATTGATGAAGTGACACAGTCTGTCGGTGTTCCCGTAGTGCCACCGAAACCGGCCAGAATTTCAATGGCCTCTACGACGACGGCGACGCCAGCGCCAGCGACTCCGCCTCGAGTTGCACGTCGAGGACGTCGTAAATTGCCGACGCCGACCATTCCGCCCTCGCCGCCCAGTTCTGTCGATTCGGCCGAATTGACGGGCGCCGATTATCATTTGTACGAGGAAATCATCTACGATCTCGGCTCGTCTAAAACGTCGATCCATTCGACGATCGATTCATCATCCAACGTCGATCAAAAGAAAACGATCGTTTCCTGTCCGCCACCATTGCCGGCCAGACCGTCCCGCCCGCTCAATGTCACGACGATGGGCTCGTGTTTGAGCAATTCCGTCAAACCTTGGCTGAATGTCATCAAACCGTTGCGCAGGGATCGCAACAATCAACTCATCCGCAACAACAACAACAACAACACGACGAATAGTTGTTCGTCGTTGAGTTCGTGTTGCAGTTCGTCGAGTCATTGGACGTCATCGGTGGCCAACAACAAACTCAACGGACACACGGACATTGCCCGTTCCAACGTCTACACATTTGGCAATGCCCAATCTCATCCGGCCGTTATTAAACCGCAAGCCATTCATCCGCCGGCCGGCGTCATCAATCCTTCGTCATTACATCATCATCATCATCATCATCACCGCAGTTCGGCTCATTTACACGAAGACGAGTACGGATTCCGGGCCGTTTCTCACATGGTTTGAATTTGGAAATTTTTCTCTGTGCTGGATCAACTTGTAATTAACCTGAATTTTTTCGTGTGTGTGTCCTGTGTGTTAAGATTGAAAGGGGTTGAAAATGTTTTTCTTCTTTTTCAAATAAAATAAAATAAAATAAAATTCAAAAATAAAAAAAAAATACAAAATAAAAAGAGAAATTTCTATGGGTGGCTCTCTCTGCTCTCTCTGCCTTATTACAAATTGTGCCCCGGCGCGTCATCATTACGAGAGAAGAAAAAAACTTGAAAAAAAATAAATTAAAAAAATTCATTCCTTTTTGTTTCGGTTGTGTGTTTGTGTGTGTGGAATGTGTGACCTTATTTCGCCCCTATACACACATGTGCTCTCTTTATACATATATATACCTGCCAGCCAGCCAGCCAGCCAGCCATTTTTTTTTTTTTTTTGAAAAATATGATAATAAATGTTATATCGCCCTCATTCTTTTCTTTTCATTATTTTTTTTATGCAATAATAATAAAAGAAGATGTAACCAAATGAAGGTATACACGCACACAAAAAAAAAAACGGGTTCAACTTTAGAGAGAAATGGATAACATTTCGAGTCGGCATTGGATGATATTCTTCTTCCATTTATAAAAGAAAAAAAATTAGGGCGTGAAATCATTTGAAATGATGAATGAAACACAATCACAATCGAAATGAAAAACTGGTTTCGTTTTTCGGTGTTTCAACTTTTGATTTTCACACAACGTTTGAAACGTCGTAGACGAATCCAATTCGTCCAATTCTTTCGCTAATCATTTCATTACACAATGGAATGTTGGGACTACACGTCTAGAGTAGACCAAATGCGGTAAAAAGTTTCGAGTCGGCATTGGATGATATTCTTCCATTTTTTTAAGAGACAAATTAGGGCGTGAAATCATCATTTCAACTGATGAATGAAACACAATCGACTAAATGAAAACTGAATTCGAAATGAAAACTGGATTTTTCACAACGTTTTTTTTCCTACCCCACTATCGTCCAATTCTTTCGCTAATCATTTAATTACACAATGGAATGTACTGGGCTCTCGTCTATAGAGTATAGAACCCCTGGCGAAATAAATGGGTCTCTCTCTCTATATACCTGTTGGATCTTTTCCCCCAAGTTTTTCCTTAAAATAAGGAAAGTATAGACGATAGGGCGATAGTTACAAAAAAAATATAAACATCTAACCCCTGAAGGCTTCAAATACTATGGGGGTTTTGACTCTCCATTCAATGGGACTAGTATAGGAGGATGTAGTGTACAAATATACGTAGAGAAAACAATTTCACACAAAAAGGGAGAAAGGTAATTTCCAGTTTGGAAAAAAATAAAGAATAGTAACGTACTCACCACCAACATTCCTCTGCTGGCAGCAATTACAAGGGAACCGCAAACCTCTGTCATTGATACACAACACAGAGGATAAAACGCAAGGGTCTCTTCTTCTTCTTCTTCTTCTTTCTCTTCATGAAAATGATAATAATCATCGTGAACAGTTCTAATGAAAGTGCTGGAAAGAAGACGCCACGTTGACGCGGAGGACCGCGCGCGAACTTCTTTTTGAAATGTAGGTGTGCCGTCTTTTGAATGTTTATTATACAATAGGTGAAAAAAAACAACAAGAAGAAGAAGAAGAAGTTCAGCTTTCACCTCGTCAATTTATTTCTTTTAATTTAAAAAAAAAAAAGAAAATGTTTTTATTATATTTTAATTTTTGCTGGGATGAAATTTATGATAACGCTCGGCATTCATTTCCCTGGACACCTTAATTTAATTGCATTATACGTAAATTATAACGCAGACAATGTTTGTGTATAGTGTGTGTGTGTGTGTGTGTGTAATATGAAGAATTCATTAAGTCATCAGAAAATGTTGAGGAAATTTTTTTTTTTTACTTTTTTTGATTATTTTTTTCTTTCGAGTCGCCCCATATTGATGAATAATAAATAAACGAAACATTATTTTTTGTTGTTGTATACATATTCTTATATAAGTTATGATCTCTGGTTGGATTATTGGATGTAATAGAGGAAAAACAAAATTTCTCCCTTTCTCCTTTCTGAATAATAATTTTTTTTAAAAAAAAGAAACCAACAACCCATAAATCGCTGCACAGCCAAAAAAGATATTCTTCTTCTTTTTCTAGAAAATGATTTACGGGCGCCTATTTTTTTAAAAAAAAAAAAGATTCCATCGACAGATTGGTTTCTTTTCTATTCTTTTTTTAAAAGAAGAATTGGACATATTTTTTTTATTTCTAAATCTTTTCCTGTTGTATATGTTTGTATTTAGAAAAACAAGTTGAGAACGTGCGCATTCACGGTTGAATTGTATTTTGAAATGTTTTTTTTTTTGGGGGGGGGGCTCATCATCAGAACTGTCAGCTTTGGGACCCAGTAGCTCGTCGCAGATTTCTATTGTGCGTCTATTTCACCCGTGTTTGAGATGATTAAAGTGAAAGAAAGAAAGAAAGAAGATCTACTAGAGAAGAGAGAACAATGAAAAGAAAAAAAAAAATAATAATAACACAAGAATTGTGAAAAAAAAACAAAAAAAAAAAAACAAAAGAAGAACAAAAGAATGGAACAATGCTGCCGATCATGTCCTATAGACAGTCGACACAAACACACACAGCACCGTATATAGATATCTTTTCTTCTTGAAATGTTCGGATGAATAGATGAGGAGCCACTTTGGCTAATATAAAAATTTTGTTTTGTTTTTTTTTAAATCGAAACTGAATTTCAGATTAATTTTTAAAAAAAATGGTAGTACGTTTAAATAAATTCCATTGTAATAGTAATAATGTTAACTTGATATGTATTAACCCTTTGATTATATTAGATAATACACCTGCCACGAGAAATATCTTTTCTCCAAAAGAAAATACTATTTATCGTCTCCACCCACTTTTTCTTTTTTTTTTGGAAAACTTGGGTTCGTTTTTCTTTCTCTTTCTCTGTTATATTACAAACACACACACAAGTTGTAATTAGCCCCGCGTTGCAACTCTTTAATGACAGAGTGCAGACCCGTGTGCTGTGTGCCAGCAGCGCCAGCCGACGTTCATTTCCCAAACACACAATCGGAAATGAAAACAAAAAAAAAACGTAAAGTCAAAAAGAAATCTCTAAAAGTCGCCATCCACCCCATTTTTTTTTTTAAATATTTCGTCGGGGAAAAAAGCTGGAAAGGTAAAAGAAAAAACTCAAAGGGGCGGACTATTGTTTTCAGTACTTTTATTTTAGCTTTCTACCTTCTTCTTTTTTCGGCAAGAGAAAGAGACGAGAGAAGCTTAAAAGTGATTTGACTCCGAGTTGTTGCTGTTCATCCCCCTTCTCTCTACCGACGATAGAAAAACGCGGAACGAATTCAAAGGGGCAGCACATCCCCAAAGAAGAAGAAAGAAAAACAGACCGCACACAGCAACTTAAAAAAAATAAAATAAAAAAATTGTTTCGGGGTTTTTCTCTATTCCTGTTTTTGTGTCATCTATACAAAAAAAAAAAGTGCGACTGTAAGTCCAGCAGCCATCACCTTTCATTCTTTTATTGCGGTTTACGCCGTTTCAAGTCGTTAACGAATTGTTGGAAGAGACCGGAATGTGTTTTTTTTCTTTCTGTTTAAAAGGAGATGCAAGTGCTGCTGCCGCCGCCACACCGGATAAGTGCGCCGTGGATAGACGAGTCTATAGTTTTGGGGTGGGTATTAAATTTTTAGAAACATGACTCAAAAAATAAGATTTATTATTTTATATCGTTTTTTTGAAATGGGTGTATAGTTTTACTGTTTACTACTAGATGGCTAATAAGGAAAACGGTCCATTTTTATTTTTTCTAAAATATATGATACAGCGGTACTTAAAAAAAAAAATTAGATTTTATTTTTAATTTATTTTTTAAAACTCACGCTATTATATCAATGTTAAAATTCAGGTCATCTTGAATCTGCGTGCGCAATGTTATGTGTGTGTGACTCATATACATTTATTTTAGGATCTGTCATAAAATTTCATCAGCCGATCCCTTTTAAAATTGTTGTGATAACTTGCATCCATTCACGCGTGTCTGTATATTCATTGAATTTCAGAATTTCAATCATCGATATTCGAAATTGCCGCCTAGAGGCTAGAGCCCATGGTGTAGGCATGGCAACAGGTGGCGCCGCCGCAATGTGTTTTTCATTCATTTGATACGAGTTATTATTATTGAATGTGTCTGTAATAATGTCTAGATCTGAATTCTTTTCTTTCTTCTAATAATAAATAATTGCACGTGCTTCTCTGTCCGAACGTTCATAAACAAAACAACAAAGCAAACAATGCAAATGAGCTTTAAATCTTCGGCCCATCGTCAATGCCGTGAAAAAACGTTGGAAAATATCCGCAGCTGCCATCAGCCAAATCACGAACGAGTTCATGTTTGATCTATAGTGTTTCTGCGTGTTGGAATAAGCCAATCGTGAAGGAAATAGTGTTATCGTTTCCATCTGAAAGTCTGAGGCTCAACAAATGGCGGCGTGCCACAGATCCGGAATTTGATGGGTAAAACCACTTTGCCGATTGACGTCGATTATTGTCACGTTTTTTTGGGTTGTTATTTTTGGTTTATTTGATTTTAAAGAAATTTGTTTTGTTATTGTGTTCTAGTTCCTGGTTTTCCCCCCATATCTGGATCGGTGCCAAACGTTTTCAGAATGCAGCCTGGGACGATGTATGTGGTAGTTCAGAGCTCTGAACAATACACAGCACAAACCCCCATGATGATTGTTACATCTCTACATAGCAGCTGAGAACTTTCGCCTGGCAGGGCAATCTTGGTAAGTTCACACTTATATATCGTAACATCCAATCATTTCTATGAAAAGAAGAACCCAACTGCCTTGGCACATCTTTTGTGGGATAGATTGTGCAGCAATCAGCAGCAGGCCCCTTAAAAGATTTGGCCACCCCGCTGTGTGTGTGATGGTCTTGAAAAAGATGCTCTCTCATGGCTTTCGCCTGTGTGTGTTTATAATGATATTGTCCCTGGTGATTCTCTTGACCACCAACCGGGTTGAAACAAATCATCCACACACACACACACACAGGACAAAACAGTTCAGGGTAATAATATTTCTGCTGCAATCAGCAAAAGATGTGTGATGTGGTGGTTTCCACGCTAGTTATCCAATCATTATTGTTATGGCTTTGATGCTGGGGGGGAGATAGAAGAACTCCCTCCAACAATCAAAGAGCCAATCTTCACCTGGTCCACTTTCTCCTCTATTCTTAAAATGCATGTTGCCCGGTTCTAACTCTCACCTATAGACTGAACGATGAAACACACATCCGCATTGTGATATACAAAATGTGGGTTATGTTTTACGGCTCTCGAGAGTAATTGTACAGTAGGTGTTGGCCTTACAACAAGTTCAAAGTTCAGAGGTTCATTTGAATATATATATCCAAAAGTTGTTATGGAGTCGTGGCAGAGGCCCACACACACACACACACACACTGTGATATATATTAGGATAATATGTACATTACACACAACAACAACAACAACAGCAACAGAAAAACGAGGATTTGTTCTGGATGATGATGATATTTTCCATTTTTTTTTTTAAATCAATTTTCTTCTTTATTACACAACACTATCCCTCCCAAAAAAAATAGGCGTGTTGATGATGATCTTTTACGTCATTATTTTTTTCTCACAGAAACGTTTTCATTTTTAAACGTCCGGTGAAATTTTTTAAATTGAAAAATGATGAGATAATCGAATAAGTAAAGGAAAATATTATTTTTTTTTTGTCTTTTTATCGAAATGAATTGGCGTAGGAAGTTAAAGAAAAGATTTTTGTCAAAAGTCAAAAGGGAATGTGATATATATCGCGTGATTTTTAATTTTGATAATATAAACAGGAACTCGTGACCATCTGATCCGTTTTTCTTTTCTTTTTCTTTGGTTGTTGATTACTTTTATACAGAGAAACTGGCGATAAATTGGCGAACGATGAAACAATAAGCGACGCAAACAGATGAGAATATTTGTGAAACAACATTGACGAGATGTGAACGATGTCGACGTGGCAAACGAATGGCTGTGCTGCTCCCTGGAATCGACGGTCCCGTAATAATTAGTAGGTCCGGAAGTGGGTTGTGGAGCTTCGTCTTCCACAACGTCACCTTTTGAATTTGTTTACACATTTATTTATCCATGAATTGAAATATTAAGAATTGCAATAAAAGAAGAAGTTACCGTGATTGTTATCGTCGGTGACTTCATTTTGTATAGGCTGGTGAATTGTTATTATTCCCCTTGCTATTCGGTCGAGCTCTTTTCCTCTCTAAATTATTCAATTTTTCTCCTATTTATTTTGAAAAAATTTCAATTTCTAGAACTTGTGAAATGTTGAACCTTTCTTTTTGGCGTGTCTGATGGCCGTTTCTGTACTCGTTTGCCGGCCAATAGTCATCGTCGTGACGCTGAACGTCGTGTGAGGATTGGCAATCTCGTAGAGTTTGATGGTCCCGTCCGTTTCTCCTAGCGAATTCTTTGCCACGCATTTGTAAGCTCCGAAATCGGCCAGCGCCACCGAGCGGATCTTGAGTCTCATGTAAACACGATAGGAATCGTCCGATGAAACCGCTTCGTACTTGTCACCTACAATGGAAAAAATACAACAAAAAACAAAAATGTTATCTTTCCGGGGTTGGCCCATTGTGTTTGGTTGAAATTGACCTGAAATGATCATATCGCCTTTGGCGGTCGTCCAGTAATTGATCGATTTCGGATAGGCTTCGATGTGGCACACTAGAACGACGTCCTGGCCGTTGTAGGCCAATTCTTGTTGATTGGGAATCCACAACATTGGCGGAACTGTGTGTGCAACATGGCGCAAAAAAAAAGAAAATGAAAGAAATTTTCGTGGAATTCAATTTTTTCAAATGGAGCGCCATTTGGCCATCTAGCGGTCGATTTGACAACTCGATTGTACTTACATTGAATTTTCAGTGGGATTCTTTGAGACACGGAGGGCGGGACCCCGTTGGATGCTAATTGGCAATTAATCATGAAATTAAGACCCAGACTAAAAATTTTAAAATTTAAATTTTATAACATAAAAAGTAGAAGTTACCTATGCAAAGATAAGGGCCCATATGAAGTCGGCTGGCTTTGGTCAATTGCAGAACCTCGCTCTCGACTGCCGAAACTTCAAAGTCGATTTGCACATATCAAAAAAAGGGGAATTTAAATCAAGAAAAATAAGTCCAAACATTTCTTTTGGCTTTTTCAATTAGAGACTTCATTAATTTAAAAAAAATACTTTTTTTTTTACCATCAAATAAAAGTTTTTTTTTTTAAATAAATTCTGTGCACCTCCTGAAATCCTAAGCTTTTTTTTTTTTAAATCATATCGTAAAACCCCGCCATTATCGCAAAACTTTCCTCCAGTTCGTGAAATAGTCGACGATAAAGGGACTGCATGTAGAGAACACACACAGATCGATAATACGACTTTGATTGACCGCGACATCATCTGTTAAACCTTCCCCTTTAGTCTGGGTGCCCTATAGTCCTCCTATACGTCTATGTACGCCCGTGCGTGTGTATTGTTGTTATATTGAACGCTTTTCTTGTAGAGTTCTGGTCGCTGTTATGTTCTTTTCTTTTCTTATTTTTGGATTTCTTATTATTAGACGATCATCATTTCTCGCTTGGCTTTTTTCTCTTTGGTGAGTGGTGGCTAGGGACTGATCAATGGGCCGTGGGTAATTGGTTCCTAACTCTTGAAGCTTCTTATGTTGTACTACGTTCCCTTCTCGTTTTGTTGCTCTAAATTTTGTTTTCTCTCTCTCTCTCGAAAATAATAATAAAAAAAAGAATATTAATATTATTACCATTGAATGAACATCAGGAGCTGAGAGAAGCCAGCCACTTTTGTATTCGTCTCTCTCTCTCTCTCTCTTTCTCCTATTGGCGTCATCTTCCTCTGCCTTTTGATATATCATAGTATTTTCCAGTTATCCCGAAACACACAACAAACTGTGCAATATGGTCCCCCCCCCTCACCCCCATTCTCTCTCTTTTCTCTGTGTGTGTTTGTACCATCTGTCGACGAAACAGATGATGATTCAATATTATATAGGCTCTCTCCTCCTAGCTCAACTAGATATGATATGCATGGTAATCATTCTATAAGGGACTGCTCGTCTAACACACAAACACAATTGTCAAATCTTATATTCACCAGTAAACTCAACTTATATTCAAGTAAACTGACCTGCAATTCCGTTGTAGATGAATTCCGAGCCGTCTTCACGTTTCCAGGTGATGTTGGGTTCCGGGTGACCGGTAGCCCGGCAAGACAGACTGACATTGGATCCTTCGCGAGCCACAACGCCATCCGTCGTCCCGCTGTCAACGATATTAGGAGGAACTGTTTTTTTTTTTTGTTTTGTTTTTGTTTTTCGTTATTATGTTGCGTATCAGCCAGGAGCCAGCAGAGAGATGTTGATGGATGGCGCCGTCGTCGTCGTTGTTGCCACCACCACCACCGCAATACAAATCACAATCAAAAGAGTCAACGAAGAAGGAGAGAACATGTGATTAAACTAGCTGGAATGAGATTTTTTTTTTTTCTTTTTCCCCTTCTTCTTGTTTTGGGATTGTGTGTGTCCAGGGAAATAAATGTGATATTTTTTGGGTTGACTTAGATCTTGCCGCGATTGGATTAGTAGCCCTATTGTGTATGTATATATATATATATATATCAATTTGAGTCTTGTTATTTAGCTATGCTCTATGTGTACACATATACACAGGGAGGAGCTAAATCAATCTGCGGTCTAAGGACACACACAGAGAGAGAAAGTAGAAAGGGGTTGTGATGGCTTTTCAAAAGAGAGAGAGAGAAATGGGACGGTTCTTTTCATACCCAAGACTTCCAGATAGCCTTTGCTGTGCTCCATCGGGTCCGTGTTGATCTGAACGTCGCGGGTCCGCGCGTTGGAAATCAAAAGAGTTGATTAGATTTTCTCGTATGACATAGTAGGTACTGTACACATTTTTGAGAGAGAGAGAGAGAGAGAGAGAGAGAAGAGTCTATCTATGTGTGTATTGTACTATATATGATACCTGACACATGTAGTAGCCGCGATCGCTCGGCTCCACGTTCCTCAGTCGTGAAATACCAATGACGTTTGCTGCTTTGAGCCAGTCCCACTCGTGGGTTGCGCGATATTACCTAATCAATTGAGAGCAAACTGACTATTGTTATAGTTTCTTTCTTAAATCCTTTGACTATTATATAGAGTACCTTGGTGTGAATTGTTAAAATGGTCTGAGTGTCGACCCGTACCCACGCCACCTAAGTCGTGATTGAAATATTTTTGAATTGAGCGCGTAATTTAAAAAAAACATTTAAAAACAAATGAAAATTGATTTTACTTTGAAATGTTCCAAATTGTCGACGACGCAGGGTAGAACGACGTCCTTGCCGGCAACGACTGTTATATTGGGCACGTTCTCGGCGAACGACGGTGTCATCATCCCGAAAGCTGCCCGGGATTCAAACATATAATCGTTATCGTTTCAAAGAAATATATCCGCCATTGTTTTTTCAGGAAACATCAAAATAAAATACGACAATGTGCGAATGATTTTCGGCGCGCTATTTGAAAACAAACAAAACAAAAATGTCTGTTGATTCTTTAACGTTCGTTTTTTTTTGATTGGGACAAAAAAAGGTGAAGGTTAAATGTCTTATTTGTTGGACAAGGGCTAATAAAATTGACTGCTGCCCCAGCATCGTCTTTGGCTTTATATTTTGGGTCGAACGAAGAGAAAAAAAAAGTGTATTGAGCACTCGACGCTATTACACGACGACGGATGGCGGCCTTGTGTGCGGCTGCTTTACACACACACACAAAGAGCGTGAAAAAAGTCATTACACACATATCTACTTCTCTCCTTTTTTTTTCGTCTTGTATTATTCGCCATTTTTGTCTTCTTCTCCATTTCTTTTTGGGTATAAATGGCGTTTTTTCTAGATCCGTTTAATGTTTAATCGCTGGTCCCATTTTCTATTTTCAGTTTCACGGATCAATGCCGGACTGCTATATGGCTGACACGTTCAAAAAAAACTAAACAAGCACAAAAGTTTCCTTAGCTAATATCTTTTTCTATTTTAGTTTTTTTTTAAAAGAAACGGACGGGCTGCGTCGCTTGAAGAGAAAGACAAAAAACTGTAAACAACATCCCATTTTCAGTCTTTGTTGTATAATGGACTGAGACACACGAGTATATTTGCATATTGGTCCGGTTTGTAGCTATCTAAGATCTTGTTTTTCCCCCCCATTTTGGGGGCGGCGGTCAAATTGATAAACATCTGAATCTGTCTATATAGAGAGAGAGAGAAGTGGTGTCTTGTCTTATTATCTCTTTTTGTTGGTTTCATCCACAGTTTGTGTGTGTGTGGGCTGTGGATGGAAAATGTATATTTACACGACATTGTTGTATAGCGTCTTATCTGTTTAAAAGGGCCATCGACTTGACCCATCGGTGGGAGGGAAAGAATAGAAAAAATTCCTAATTCGAATATATCGTAAACTCATTTGTTTCTAGAATCGAGGATCTCACAAAATGAATTAAGACGCCCAGAAAGAAAGAAAGAAAGAAAGAAATGTGTGGAATTCCCATGTTGGATTTTGTTTCGCTGGTTAGACGAGATCGGAATATTTGATGACTATTGATAATAACATCGTGTTACATGTGGTTATTATTCTTTTCTCTGATGGTCACTGCAGGGCGATGATGATGTTCCCTCCTGTTTCAACTATCGTCGATCCCCCCCCCCCCCCCCCAAATGTCCATCGCTCATCTGACGCTCCAAGGAAATTGAATCTGTTATTCTGCGGTGGTGTATCATCCGGCAGAAGTCTTTTTTTGGGTTGTTTTCCTTACAAGGCGGGTAATTCAAAACCGTACGCTTTTTTCCTTCTTTTTCTTTTTTCTTTTCTTTTAATAAAAACACCCAATCATTATTATTACGCTATTTTATAGTCGCTGACATTTGGAAAATCTTCCGTCTGTCCCTCCCGCAAATGTTGTCCCCTATCAACGGTGATGGGTTAACCATTTCGGGTTGAAAGATGAGAAATCTGCGGGTATGTAACTATAGAGAGAGAGAGAGAGATCTGATCTGATTTACTATATCTAGCGAATGCACAGCAGAGTATTTAGTTAATGTATAGCGTTTCGTGTTTGCCCTATTGTTTTCACGACGATGCAGAGCTATACACAGTACACACACATGTGCAACGAGGGGAAATAAAGTTTTTCCACCTTTTGCAGCTCAATAGCCACTACCCAATTACCCCCGCACTGTGAAAGAAGAAGAAGAAGAAGCATTGTGTCATATAATAATAATAATGCCAGTAGACTAGTAGTAGTAGTAATAATGTACAGAGCGAGTTGATTGATCGATGATTTGGATACTTGTATTACGTTGTACATATGCAATTCCCCCCTCCTTTTTGACGTTGGGGGTTTTTGGGTTGTTTGTTGTTTGCCCCTTAGAAATCGTAATCATCATCATGCGGTCATTAAATATAAACGAGACAAGTAAAGAAATTCAAACCCCACTCGAAACTTGGATTAGATGTGATTCTCTTGGATCGGATTTTAAAACAAACATTTGAATTGAATTATATCGTCACCCATCTTTTATTAACTAAATTTATTTAAAAAAATAGACCGTAATTTCTATATTCTTTTGATCGATAGAATGAAATGGCGCAATCTCTTGTACACAATAATATCAAAGCAGGGATTTCATATGTTATATCCGTCGTCAAGGGAATCGTGTGAATTCTTGTCGCCTATATATGTAAAACAAAAATAAAAAAAGAAACAACGTCGACAGAAAAGAAAAAAAGTTTTTTTTTTTTTTTTCTCTAGTCTTTCATTCTGCCGAGCAAATAACAATAAAGAGCCAAGCACTGGCTAAAAAGGTACAACATCAACAATCGCAATCTAAGAGTCAACAACAGCAGCAGCATCCAAAAAAATAGAAATGAGAGGATTTCCCGCGGGATTCAATTGAGTAGTACATTTCTTCCGTATTTTTTTTTCCCGAATGTTTGTGTATGACCCGCGGGACTCGTCTGCCGTGTTTATATACAGCCAATGTCTTTTGCCAAGAGCGACAACAACAACAACAACAACAACTTTTTTGTTTTGTTTTATCCTTTTCTCCTATATATCGTTTCAAGTATATTATAGAAGAATACGTAACAATACGAAGACATACATCCGAACACCCGCCCAAAAAGTTTCCGGTGTGTATCAGAAAAGAAAAAAAAGATGTTGCGCTCTTTGCTGACAAACTCCTTTTTTTCCCCCCTTATAATAATAATAATAATAATAAATATAGTAGGACTATCGAAGATGGACGCTTCGATTGTATAGGAGAGGTCGTCAATCGTCTACACTCTCAGCTTTTTCGAGCTGACGAGGCTCCTGATGGAGGATCTCTACACTATCCGGCGATCATCATCTCCTCAGAGTCGAGTTTCTAGTTGGCCTGTCTCTATACGTACAGTTATAGGAGTAGGAGTAGAAGGATCTAGTGCTCGACCACTTGACGCTTGCAAACACTATAGAGTTTCCATCAGCTCTATTGCTCGATACATCAATATATGATATACTGAACGGGACTCCTCCTATCTCACGCTCCTTTATTTCAAGGGCTGCAGTACCAATAGTATAGCTCTCTAGCTGCTTCTATGTATACATATATATTTGTTTATATCTTTTTTTTTATTTTGGGGGTGGGGAGAGGGTGAGATAGTCAACATTATATTCAATAGAGGAAGATCGATGGAAATATTGTTCTCTCTCTGTATAGCACATAAAAAGAGATTATTCTTTCTCTTTTTTTTTAGCAATTGATTTCTTTCTTTTTCATATTGAGCTTTTCGGCTTTTGTTATTTGAAAATAATAATAATAACAAAAAAAGGGACCCATGAAAACAATCGTCGCTATGTGTTTCGCCTTGTGAGGCGGGCCGCCCATACGATATTTAAAATCACAGTTGTGTATTCCTCAACAGAAGAAGACAAATTTTTTAAAATTTCTTTCTTTTTTTTCACTTGTGTTGGATTTCTCTAGGAAAAAAGAACATCTGATCGTCAAGGGCCAATAGAATAGAGCCAAGAAAGAAACGGGGTTGGCGAAATCTTTTGAATTGTTTATAGGAGCGGCAGCAGCCGGTTGAATTCGTGAGAATTTTTTCAGTCTGGGGATGAAAAAACAAAGTTGCGTTTGAAATCAATCGAATCAACTTTGATCATCCAGCATTGTCTTTTTTTAAATACAGTCAAAAAAAGTGTTTTTTTGTTATTCAATTGAATTAGCAAGGGACATCTTCCATGTTTTTATATTATATTGCAATTCGATTATGCGGATCACGCGTCGTTCACTCTTTTTTTTATTCTTGTCGTCATAATTGGCCGAGTTCAGCAAGTTGAGACAAAAAAAAGAGATCCTCGTTTTTTTAGTCTTTTTGTCTTTTGTTTCGCCTTGTCTTGAGGATCGTAAATTTACAGCTCGATTTTCTTTCCTTCATCCCGTTCTAGTGTTATTATATATATATATCCTATGGCCCCGGATCAAGTGATGTACACACACACACACACAACTGGGTCTAATAAAAATAAGATTTTGATACAGCAGCAGCAGCTCTGTAATAACTATACGACGAGTGGTATATCGTGTCAAAAACATTTTTACGATCCCGGGGCAAAAAGTTTTTTTTTTGTATTTTGTGTTTTTTCTGTTTTGTGTGTTTCAATAGCGGACGTCTCCATCATCGAATCAAACGGCCGTTATAATATTTTGTAGACATCATATATATCAAAGGACTTTCTATATAGTTTGGCTGTTGATTTCTTCTAGAATAGGGAAAAAAAACAATGGTGTCAATTATTCACGACCGAGGCCGAGCGTCTACTGTGTGTGTGTGTGTGTCTATATAGTCCCCTGTCCTGTCGAGTGGAGCAAAGGAGTTTCTATAAGAGTTGTGTATGTGTTGCTATAGAGATGGGGAGAGAGGATGGAGGGGAATAAGAAAACGAGAGATATCTATAAAAGAATCCTCGACGATCATAATTCAAAAGTGTCCCACTGTCCCCCCTCTATTCCTTTAGCTCCGCGATCCCCTTTCTTTTGCCTTTTTTATTTTAAGGATGAGCTGCGAAAAAATAAAAGTCGACGACGCACAGCTCGTGTACATTATTTAGATGAAGTATAGTATTGTAGAGGAGTCACTCTACATTTTGTCGTAAAAGCTAAAATTTTTGTTTTGTTTTTTGTTTACCTTGGACAGTTTGAACGGAGCGCCATGTGACGAAACAAATGAGCGCCAAAAAGCGAATGCAATTCATGATGATAAACAAACAAACAAACGCCGGTCCAAAATAAATGTACAACAAATTCAGCAGCACATCATAATAATATCAACCGTAATATTGTCCACCAGCGAAATGATTCACTCGCTAAAAAACTCTTTTTGTTTTTTGTTTTTTTGGTCACTTGATTGAACGTCAATTTGACGGGAAAAAACAATCAAAAAAATGTATTCAGTTAATAAATTGTGAGCTGTTTTTTTTTGGGGGTATTGCCCGGCGTCGAGGTTTGCGACGGACTGACGGATCAGTTCCTTGCCACTACGCTCCTATATGTTCTTCCTTTCACTGGCTCCTCCTTTTTCCCCGCACTGTGCGCGCTGCTGTGTCACGCAATGTGTTCTCTCTCCCCCCCTTCCCCCCCAGTAGAGAGAGAGAAGTCACGCGGGATTTTCCTTCTGCCCGTTGTACGTAGAGATATTAGATATGATGATGGTGCAGCTACGTAAAAGCCAATCAAATAATAGAGACTCCTGTCTCTCTCTCTCTCTCTCTCTCTCCTGTTGTGAAGGGATCTCACCTTACCTTTCAGATCGAGTCATGATGGCTCGAGGAGGGAACAACTCAAAAAGAAGAAGAAAGAAGATGGATTGGTTTTTATGTCCTGGAACACGAAAAGCGATCCATTCTTCGGTGGTGGTGTGGGGGGGGAAAGAAAGAAAATCCGCAAGGGAGAACATCGTAATATTAACGGAGTAAAATCATATACGAAGGGGAAAGTGCAAAAGAAAAAAGATATCGTGTTTCTATATTTGTTATTTTTTCTTTTTTCTCTTTTTTTTTTTTTGAGAAAATTCCGGCCGGAAGCGATCGTGATCGTCTAGCAACACACACACACACACACACACAAAAAGGGAGGGTTATATGGATAGGAAAGGCGTGAAACGGTTACGGATCAGCGGTCGTGTAGAGAGAAACACGAGAGTTTCAGACTGTTTGTCTTGCGCATCCGACTCGTTTTCTCTATACGTACTAAGAGAGAAATCCATTAATGGTGCGGAAGGTTATCCACACACACGCAGGAGGATCTTTTCTTTTCGGTGTAGTACAACACAAAAAAAAAAAAAACAGAGAGTGAATATAACAAATAATAAATTTCGTATGTCTTTATAGAATAATCCCTGCGGTGCAAATGTTTGGGTCGAAGAATACGGAAAAAAAGTTTGCCATCATTCGATGTTTGGTGGAAACAAAAGATATTTGAACAAAGTCTTCATCAACGAGCAACGGTTTTTTTTTCTTCAAACATTGATGAACTGAAGAATGATCGAATTTCGTCTATACAGCCAAACTCAAATCGGATTTACAATTCTTTTTGTTGTATTATAATCGAATGCATCAATCAAACGACTCATTGTCAGATATAGTTCTCCCTCGACGCTCATCATGCTCTATACGCGTTTAAAGACAATTATGTTGGTAGCGAAGCTCATTTATTCTTTTGTTTTTATCGATCGTCGTTGTAGATGACGTACGATGGTCAATCATCATTTCGCGAATTGGACAGTAAAGAAGAACAAGTTCAGATTTGCCCGGAATCAAATTTTAAAAAAATCTCTCGAGTTTTGTTTGTTTGTTTTTTTCAAATTCCCCGCGCTCTTTCGCCTCGCCGTCTTTTTTTTTCTGTAATAAATTAAAAAGTTTTTCTCTACCCGAAAACGTTTTATAGCTGTTCCCCCCCTTTCCATCTTTTTTTTAAAAAAAAAAGCGGATCTCGGCGACGGATCAACTTTCTCCTCCTTATGATCCTCTTGTTCTTGTATGAAAAGCTGCAGCATCGTCAGCGTCGTCAGTTCAGCGAGTCCATCATTCCGTCGTTCCCCTTTTCCCTCCTCCTCTTCTTAGATAATTGTATAGTACCAGCGTACTAATGAATCGACCACTTTCTTGTCTTACGTACTTGTCTTTTCTCTATCCCGGCGAACTACTGGTGGCGCCGTTGTGGATTTTGCGGCGCTGGATGGACGCTCCTACTGCAAAGTAGGAGCTCTTCTATTATATGCGTATGTGTGTGTACAGGACAGGACAGGACAAGGAGCGACGGATGGGATAAGGCCCATAAAGTTCTTCTCTCCGTTTTTTCTTTGTTTCTTTTTTCATTCTTTTTGGATGTGCGCGTGGAATTTGAAACTTGTCGACTGAGGGACAAATAAGAAAAGTCTCTCGTTTTCTTTTTTTGACTAAGAAATGGACTTTAATTAACCGAGTCTTGAGCTTCCTTTTTTTTAAAAGAATAAAACGAATGAAACTTGTGATCCGTCGCATTATTAAAGATGGCAGAACATCTAAATGTCCAAGGCTACCCGAAAAGTCTATGTATTGCATATTTTATGTATATGGAATGGATTTCTGTTTAGTGGGTACATTATAGGATTGTCCCCACCGTTCCCTATTTGATTTTTTTTACGATGGACGCTCGATTTTCGCATTGGGTCATGTTATTATTATGACGTTTTTCATTAGAGAACCCAAACAAAGTCCATGACGATTGACTTGTCCCATTATTTTTCTTGATTAGTGCGCAAAATCAGTTCACATTTTTGTGGGAATTTTCAACATTTCGCGATGAAATTGACTTGTACCGTACGACATCCAACCGTTGTTGTTGTTGTTGTTGTTGTTGTCGGCCTTGATTTGACGTAATAAATTCATCAAGTCAACGAGGACGACGATCGTCTTTCCTTTTTTTTACATTCTGCGAGCGCGTGTGTGTTTTTTATTCATGGAATTGATGAAATTCTGATTTTGTGTTATCAACTGCCGTTTTTTCCCCGACGAGATCCCATTTTATTCACGAACGTTTTCCCCTTAAAATCGATATATAGCATTTCAAAATAAAAGTCTGGCGACAGGAAAAAGGGGGTGATCGTTATAAGAGAATAGAGTTTTTTTTTTACAGATTCCTTTCACCACCCACACCCATCACTGATGATGATGTCACGCACTGTTGAGCTGACGATTGATTGGTGAAAGATTCTAAACGTTCAAATGGCCATTTAATGGGCCAAATTTCTTTCTCTCTCTGTCATCTTTTTGACTTGAAAAAATTCCAAATAAAAGATGAAGACAAGAAAAATAGGCTATTAATATGATATAGTTATTAGATAAAAGGATCACATCACAAAGAAGAAGAAGAAGAGAGAAAAAAAGGGCGAATTGTAGGAATATATATAAGACGCGGTTGGCTGAATCAAGTCGCCTCCAGTTAAGAAGTCAACGTCTCCAGGCGTATATATATATACGTACGGCTCCGGTCCCGGCCCGAAACAAACTTAATTGCCCACTCTCTCTCGTCTTTGGACGGTCAGGGCCCCGGCGCAACTGCCTCAACTACTAGTTGGCTATCATAGTAATATAAGCTCTATACGTTGCTGGCCATCACGGTCGAGCCTTCATCATAATAATGCCGCGATATGATTGAATCAAACAGAACGACGACCGTCGGCGTGTGTACAGCAGTGGCCGTTCTTTGCTCCAAGAACAGCCACATGGATCATGTTTAATGTTACTACTCTCTGTCTCTGTAGTCTAGAGAGAGACTTGTGTGTATATATACGTAGTCAGTTGAATGTTTCAATGCGGATGGCGGTTGGTGGGGCGACGCGATTCACTCATGAATATTCAAATAAAAAGAGCGCCATTCCCGCGGCCTATATATAGTATACGCAGTGTATTATGATGTCGGGCATTTTTAATTCTCCGTCCGTTCTTTCTTCTATTGTGTGTGTCAAAAACCTTTAGCCGGTCGATTTAATACGTCATTCGTCATATAGAGACCGACCGCTATTTAGATACATTGGGCGCTGTCCTATTTACAGGAGTAGCGCTACTGCTGCACAGCTGGACGTCCAATTCCTTTAATGGCCTTTTGTGTGTACGTTACGTACGTACAACTATATATATATATAAAAACGTTCGAGTCGGGAAAAAAAAAATTGATTGACACCCCCAAGACTTTGAACAATTCCATTTCTTTTTCTTTGTGTGTCATTATTCCTTGTTCTCCCATCAGTATTTTGTCTTCTTCTTTTTATAGTTGCTACAGTCATCGTTTTATGTACATATAACGTAGGCCGCGTCACAAAGTTCCCAATTATCGTGAGAGAGAGTTAAGGGGACGCCAAGAAGGAGGAACTGCCGGGAACTGCGGCACGATTGTGTGTGTGTGTGTGTGCAGTCTCTATGAGGACTTTGCTACTGTTGTGTTTTTTGTCTTTGGCGAAGAAGAATCCTCATCATATGTAGGAAGAAGAAGAAGAGGTATATGCAGGAAGTCGGCTGAAGATGTGAGGAGAGAGCGGTGATGGTGGTATAGGAGCCACTCGAGAGTGAAGAAACTCTCTTCTTAAACAGAAAGATGACGAGAGAGTGACTTGCCTCTGGGCGGAAAGGTCGCAATTGGCTTCGTTACACAGCAGCAGCGAACTCGGCAACTGAACATGACGACGTCGATGGCTAAAACCAAAAATAAAATATACCAACATTTTTTTGTGGTTGGGAAACTACGGGTCTCTTTCCCCTATACAACGACTTCTCAGTATTTTATTTTAGATTTTCCAATGTTACATTTTAACCAGAAAATAATTGTACAGGTCTTGGTTGAAATAATCAGCAAAAACCTGCCGCTCGTGTCCTAAAAAAATCTATTTTCGTAATGAATGTCATTGATTGGTGATTGTCTAGTTGATATTTTAGTCTCTAATATAGAGAGCTGAACAATATCTGAATGAGTAATGATGGAGAGTTAGATATTAACTACTATAGCGTCGAGCTACGTATACATATATAAAGGTTGATTCGTTTATTTCTTGCCTATAGCCGCGGCGAACACGACTCGTTTGTAATAGTTGAACGTCAGAAAAGACTGGAAAAAGGATGAACGCAACGAAGATAGTAGACACTAGTCCCGACACAAACTATACATCCACGTCAAACAAAAAAAGGGGGGGGGGTGGGATATTCTCGTCAAAATTTCACAAGTGGATCTTGTTCTATATAGTTTCCCGGGGTCCCCTTTTTTTTCTCCCGACAAACTCGTAAGTCACTTGCTAATGGAAAAAAGAAAAGGCGTGTGCCTCTCGCTCCAATCACTGAGAAACCAACCACCACCATCGTCAGACAAGACAACAGAGAGAGAAGACTCTACAAGACCATTAGTCACACAAGTATATAGTAGGACCTTTCCATATCTTATTGAGGACAAAGTTTTTTCTCTCTTTTTCTATTTTTATTTTTTGTGTGTATCTACTTATACTATACGTAGCTGTATGTGTACTGTTATTAGTGTATACACATAAATAGACCAATTTCGGGGTCATTGTGGCGGTCCAATAGTTTTTCGGGTATTTTCCTCAAGTTTCTTCTTTTTATTTTGCTCATTTTTGTTCATCGTTTGATCTTCCGTGATCAATTGATTATTCACATAAAACAGGGGAGAACTTCTTTTTTAAACAAAATTAAATCATTTTGCGTTATTAGAATATTTTATTCAATTGTTTGTGTTTATTACATTTTCCACATGTTTTTGTGTTCAAATGCTGGTCTCTCTCGTTTAATCGACTGGATCGATTCCGGCCACTTCGCTGCCTTTACGGTAATCGGCGTTGGCGTAAATGTAACCGTCCAATTCAACTGTCAGAGCGTGAACGGCACTGCCGCCTTGGTACTCGTTCAGACTGTGATTTTTAGTCAACATGTTGTCGGTAATGTCCTTAAAATTTTTTTAGTCAAAAATTAAATTTTAACTTATTTTCCGATTATTTTAATTTAAAAGATAAAAACCTTGGGAAATCCAGTTTCGTATTGAAACGTCATGGGAAACAATTGGTGGTGAATTTTCGATCTGTCGATGGCCTCTTTGATGTTTTTGCCAAACCACAGATTTTGGATAATAGTCTATAATAGAATCGTCGTTTTAATCGATTATTATTAGGGTTTTCTTTACCGAGATCTTTCGATAAGGTTCTCTCTCAATGTGTGTTACGTAAACGACGGAAGTGGTGATTTTAGTGCCACCAGAAGCTCCGACGACTGAACGGACTTTGTTGGTCGTTGCATTGACGATGATGGTGGGCGTCATGGAAGACAATGGCCGTTTGCCCGGTTGGATAAAGTTGGCCGGACTGGGCGGTACTCCAAAGGCGTTGGTCACGTTGGGTGATGAGAAATCGTCCATTTCATCGTTGAGGATGATTCCCGTTTGCTCTGATGTGAATCCGGCGCCAAAACTGGTTGGACATTTTCAAAATTTCACACACACACAGAGAGAGATAAGAGAGAGAAAAAGGACTTTTAATATAAGTTTGGAGTTATAACAAGTACTTCTTCATTATTATGGATGGATGGATGTATGGATGGATGGATGGATGTATGGATGGATGGATCAAGTGATGCGCACAAATATATATAAGGGGATGATAGAAGGGGGGCGATGGATAAATAGATGAAATAAGGAATAGTTATTATGCTGACTAGAGATTGACGGTGGTCGTTGCTGAGACGGCCATCCCGTCAGCGTCTAGGACGGACGTGTGTGATGTTCCCTTATCGTCGGGAGTGTACCTTACTGCACCGTAAAAGGCCGGTTCGTTAGATGTGAACGAGTCATTGATCTTGGCCCGTGTGTCCTTAGCCCATTCCTCTGATGTCAAATTCTTGGCCAACTGAAAAATAATCATTTTGAATAGATATAAATAATCTACGTAATTAGATATGTATATCAGTTAAAAAATCACCTGAGCAACTTCAGGAACGAATCGAGGATCGGCAAGTTTTGTACGCTGGGCGTAGGCATGTTTAAAGGCTTCGGCCATTCTGTGGTACGTCAACGGATCAGTGTCGGATGTTCTCGTTTGACTTTCCTGTGCGTAAATATCTAAAATGTTGATAATATAAGCGGCAAGGACTCCGGAGCCTGGCGGAGGCATCGAGTACATCACAAGATTGTCTTTGAGTTCCACTCTGACGGGTTCCATCCATTCAGCACTGGACCCATCCATCCATATCAGAGAAAAAACAATTAAAATGCATTAAATTCTCTTGTTAATAGTTGGGCAGCGCATTGATTGACTTTGAACGCGGTGTATATTATCGATCGTCATATAACTCTAGAGTATATGGAAATACGTGCCTGTAGTCCATTAAATCTTGTTTCGTAATGATTCCGCCCCTCTTGTGAATGTCTTCGACGACTTTGTCTCCAATCGTTCCGTTGTAAAATGCCTGAACGCCAAACTGGGCGATCTCTCTCAAGGTTTTGGCGTAGGCTGGCCTCTTCAATATTTCACCCTCTGTCAGTACTTGGCCAGTTTCTCCGTTCAAAAAGTACCTGATGAGTGAAAAAAAAAACATTTTGATATTTGACGTCATCAATCGATTATTTTGTTTCAATAAAACACATTTACCACATGGATGGTTCGGCTTTGATTTCATCTGATTTGTCTTTTAGGGCGTTGGCCAAGTGACGGCTGACTTTGATTCCGATTTCGGCCAATAGAACGGACGGTTGGACTAAACGGGACCATTGTAATTTGCCAAATCGTTGATGAGCTTCCCAGAATCCGGCCAATTCACCCGGTACAGCGACAGCTAATCCACCTGTTTATCCGTTTATCAATCAGTAAAAACATCTTTTTTTTTTAAAAGATCATTCGAGGATTTTTGCCTTTTTGAGAGATGGAACTGTTGCCGTTGAACATGTTTTCCGTGGCCGCTAGAGGTGCTACTTCTCGGGAGTCTAGCGTGTAGCTCGTTTTAGTCACGGGATCGTAAATAGTCATGAATGCTCCGCCTCCAATGCCGGAAGTTTGAGGGTGAACCGTTCCGGTGCAAAACATTGCGGCGATCGCTGCGTCCACGGCATTGCCACCCTCAATTAAAACGTCCCTATTTTTTAAAAAATTTCAAAAATACTATATTCAAGACACAATTTTGTTGACTCTTCATTTTTCATCAATGATCTTTTAATCTTTTGACTTTTGATTTACACATATGAAATGCTGAGCTATTTTATCGCTTCGACGGCGACCTTATAGCTCACAGCTGATTAAGAAATTGTGTGTTTGGGTTTTTATCTACGTTTTATATACCGGCCTATATCGGAGCAAGGAACACCGTCGGAACTAACGGCCGCAGTTTGATATTTGCCCAGTCTAGAAGCCGATGGAGGTCCGAAAGGCATTTCCGGCTCGTTGACGACGCTGTAAAGGACCAAACCCAATACCAGACCCAATATGCAAAGGACAGTTAACACGCCGGCTGTTATTTTGATGACTTGTTTGGATTTCCTGTGTAAGTCATTCGATGGAATGATTAAGTGGAATTTTGTGTTGGAAAAAATGAGAAAAAATTTCACCAACTTTGAGGCCATTTTTGAAAATGTTTTGCACCGAAATTCACGATCAGAGAAATCCAAATGAGTTAATAATTGTATTTGTAAGTTCGTTCTCGTTCAACACTCAAAAACAGACTAATCTTTCTATCTCTAAACAACTAAGGCCGTCACACCGAAAGCGACGTGAGACCCACTTGATAAATAGACGAGTGACAATCTCATTCGGTTGAGATATACGTATTTAATATATCACAGATCCTACGTATCAATTCAAGAATCAGGAAGTCGATTTGCTTGATACACGTCTCTAGATATTCATTTTTTAAAATCGTAATGCTGACAAACACATAGACCTGCATGACGTAAGTTATTGTATCATAGTCAGAATGACCCTCGAGAAAAATATTTCTGGATGTTTCTAGCATTGAATTCGATGACTGTTGATCGATTCAGAACCACTCGAATAATTTGTATTGTTCCATTTGATCTATTGTTGCTTCACTCCGCCGCATTTTTGAATAATTAAAAAACAAGACGAGCGGATTTACACCATTTTCACCAGACGGATCAGAAATGATTTCATTGTTGTCTCCCCTCATGTGATGCGTATTGTGTAGGAGATAATTTGTCCGACATCTCTCGGTTCGAATAATATAATTTCCCAATGGTCTTTCTATTCATTTGAAAAACTTTTGATCGTTCATATCCCATTTGTAGGATTTTTTAAAATAGAAAATAAGAAGAAGAAGAAAAGTCTTTTGGTAAATCCGCTACTGTGTATCTCTCTCCAACGCGTATGCCTTTAGGTTCCATAATTCTGGTGCATTGTTTACAACGGTCGAGAGTGTCATATCATGCGTGGTAATGGCATCTTTTCGCGTGAGCGACCTCTTTACCGACCTCTCTACCCCGCCAAACAATGACCCTCTTGTAGGTTGGCAAATTCGTTCAACCGGAGACCACTTTGATTCTAACGATGGGCCGCTGAAACCCATCGCCATATCTACCCAACCGTTGGGATTATATATTTCTCTCTCTACTGCGCTGTAACGATCCGCCATCCAACTCTTGTTTGTTGGGACGTCCTCGTATTTTTCTACAAGTTTTCAAAAGAAATGCCTCGATGGAATATTACATTCCGTACACTGACGACAAGTTTATAAACACAGGCTTATAATACATCAGTTTATTTAATGATTGGCCAGTGTTCTCTCTCTAATATACGTACTCTAGTTAAAATGTTATGGCCCTTCAGATTATAGTCCAAGACTTAGATTTAGAACAGCAACTTCTGCTCTCTAATCCTGCGTCTAATGTTGACTACTAGAGAGAGAACGGTTGCGTATAGGTGATCATTTGTCATGTCCTTCGTTGACGGCGTGTTTGTTATTGAACAACTATTAGGCAATAGGAGTGTATCTTTTCTCTCTTGTTGGCGGTGGCAATGGATTTGAAGAAAACCATTAGAGTTTGTCTCGACAGAGAGTAAATACACACACAAACGATTGGAGCTTGAAATGAAATGATGGACGAGACTTGCGGAGCAAAATGTCCGATGTATTTCGACGTATTAAAAAATGACAACAAAAGGTCTCGTTTTGGGGGAACAAACATGAGGGAGAAAATGGTATGTTGACAACATTGACAAGCTATACACACCCTGGTAAATTGGAGAAAACTATCAATTGGAATTCGTATCATCAGTTGACTGGATCGATGCCGTCCACGTCTCCGCTTTTCCTCCAATCAGAATTTGCGTAAATCAATCCGTCCGCTTCCACCGTGATTCCGCAAATGACAGCTCCGCCAGCGTACTCTCCGCCGGTGACGTTGTGTCCTCTCGCCGTCATGTTGTTGACAATGTCCTGATTGCGCCAGAACAAAAGGGAAAAAAAAAAGAATTTTTTTATTTCCGCTAAGTTTTAATGATATTTTTTTTTTACCGATGGGAAACCCTTTTCGTACTGGAAATTCATCGGGAATAGTTGGTGATGCATTCTCGGGCTGTCGATGGCCTCTTTGATCGTTTCACCGAACCAAAGGTTTCGAATAATTGCCTAATTAGCGAGAAATTTGAAAATCAATTAAAAACATCCATGAATTTCGTTTTCTTTTAATGATATAATTATTACGTAGGCTGTGGCTGTGGTAATTTTCGTGCCACCGGCAGCTCCTATGACCGAACGGACTTTACCAGTCAGCGAATTGACGATGATGGTGGGTGTCATGGAAGACAAGGGCCGCTTGCCCGGTAATATAAAGTTGGCCGGACTGGGTGGTACTCCAAAGTAATTGGTCACGTTGGGTGATGAGAAGTCGTCCATTTCGTCGTTCATCAGAATTCCGGTTTGCTCCGAGATCCATCCAGCGCCAAATCTACGTGATATGACAATAATTTATTTGTTTAAATATTGATAATTTATTTGATTCGGTCGTATATACCTTAAATTGACAGTTGAAGTGATGGCGACGGCCATTCCGTTGCCGTCCAGAACAGAAACGTGAGATGTACCTTGATCGTCTGGATTGTAGGTGACTGCGCCGTAGAATTCCGGATCGTTAGAAGTAAATGAGTCATTGATTTTTGCGTAGGTTTCAGCAGCCAGAGCTTCCGACGACAGATTTTGAGTCAACTTATTTAACAGGAAAAGAAGAAGAATTAGCTTTGTTAATTAACTAAATAATTCAATGAATTTTTATTTGTTGTTTTTCCTAACCTCTGTCACTTCGAGAACGAAACGAGGATCAGCCAGTTTGGTACGTTGAGCGTATGCGTGTTTGAAAGCCTCGGCAATCCGGTGGTAAATCGTTGGATCACGGGATGCCTTTCCCGTCTTTTGTCCTGTAAGATGACCGTCCAGAATGTTGAGAATGAAGGCCGTCAAAACTCCTGATCCCGGCGGAGGCATGGAATACAATGTCATGTTGTTGTGCAACTCCACTTTGATGGGATCCTTCCAGTCGGGACTGCATGTAACAGGAAACTTGACATTACTTTTTAAGCCATTGGCGGAGATTAGATATCATTTTTCTCTACCGATATTGCATAAGGTCTTCTTTTGTTATGATTCCACCTTTCCGCTGAATGTCTTCCACTAATTTGTCGCCTAGGGTTCCATTGTATAAGATTCCAACACCTTCGCGAGCGATTGTTCTCAATGTCTGCGCTAAAACTGGGTTCTTTACAATGTCCCCTTCTTTTTTCACTTTGCCCGTTTTCTCATTCACAAAGATCCTGGTGGATGGAAAATGATGTTTCATTTAACTTCTTCCGGGTGATAACAAAAACATAAAATGGAAATTACCGCATAGAAGCCTCAGCCAAGATGATTTTCTTTTCCACTTGTAACGAGTTTGCTTGATGGCTGTTGACTGGAACACCTTTCTCGACCATTTCAGCAGTCGGTAAGACTAAACGGGACCAAGGTAATTTGCCATACTGTTGATGGGCGTCCCAATATCCGGCCAGTTCACCTGGTACCCCAACAGCCAAACCGCCTGTGCAAATCATTTTGATTTGTTAACTTGTATAATAATTAGTACGGTAGGGCATCTTTACCTCTTTGAGAGATGGTAGAATTCCCTTTAAACATGTCTTCGCTGGCAGCAATAGGCGCTACTTCTCGAGCATCAAGACATCTAGCTTTCCGGGTCACGGGATCGTAAAGAGTCATAAAAAATCCTCCGCCAACTCCGGTGCTTTGCGGATTGACGGCACCGATGCAAAAGACTGTGGCGATCGCGGCGTCTACTGCGTTTCCTCCATCAGCTAAGACGTCACTGTAAATATAATTCGTTAATTGATCCTTCAAATGTAATGATATCTTGTTCCCAATTAGCTTAGTACGCTGGTTATCATTTTAAACGAAATTAGAAGCCATTCAAAGTGATTACCGTCCAATTGTTGAGCAAGGTACGCCATCCGAGCTGACGGCTGCCGTTTTGAATTTACCCAGGCGAGAAGGTGACGGAGGTGTGAATGGCACGTCGGAATCGACTCCAGTGGCTAAGAAAGTTAACACCAGCGCCAAACTCACTGCACAAATAAAAACAAGAGCGGCTCCCGTCGCCAGCATCACTTTTCTCGGTGGCCTGTGGGTATAAAGAAAAAACAAAATTGTTAACCTGTTTGATCTTTGTTTTCAAATCGAATCAAAACAAAAACAGGATGTGATGAAATGGGAAAATTTTCTAATTTAAATCCACTTATTCAGGGCTGTTGTGTAACGTACAAGGACAAAGGGGTTTTAGACGACCCGAAAACAGAGTAGTTGTTAAATTTTTCAGTCATCATCTCTGAGATTAGAATTTTTTCGCTCAAGTTTTCACTGAGATACACGACACTTGAATGGCAGTCACAAAACACAATTTAATAATATCAAATGAATGTGGTTTCCTCAGATTTCGATTAAACCAAGTTTCAGGGAGATTTAACCACAGCTGTGGTAACAGCTGAGTTTCTGCTGCTACACTAAACAACCAAACGAGAGTAGGTGACAAGGTACATATTTTTTAACAAACAAGTAGTTTCCCTACTGTTTCGTCATGGTAGTGTAGTTTAAAATTGCCCACAGATGTCAGCAAATCCTTCAGGATAATATGGTGAAGAGGGAGAAAATTGAAGTGTCAAATTTCAATAACAAGTAAACAATTTCGACCCGCGGGCGATGACAACACAGCACAATCCGCTCTCCGACGAGCAGTAAAGCCAACTGCCAAACACTTTGACCGTTGTGTTCGGTTTTTCTATTTCTCTCTCTCTCGCTCTCAACCGGTCATGTATCGAAACTGTTGAACAAAGGGAACAAAGGGCACAAACAGAGAAAATAACGGTAGGTTTTTATTAGTAAATGTGCCTCTGGGAATGGAGGTGTAGTTCCCCGCGACTATTTGAATTTTTTAAAAAAGGGATGCACCCATAGCCCAAAGGCAAATTGTCCTTTTAAACAAAAATGCAAGTCATTTTGATTCTTAAAAAAGTGTATTTTTTAAATTCATATTTGTTTTTGCTGAAACATTTGATACACCGCGCAAATTTGGTTGATCCCTTGCATTTTAGTGTCGGATTTGAGGTTAAACCTCTTAGATCTCCGCATGTTTTTCCTTTGGTTGGAATACAAAAACCGGAAATTCTAATTGAAATCCGATTGATAACAACAAACCAGCAGAGTTTGTTGCCAGTTTTTAATTTAGTAAACTTACTGCTTTGATATATGCTAGCCATGCTCCGAAACTTTCCTCTTTGATAGAAAACATTCGAGTTACGCACTTTAAAAGCTGTGTATAGCTGCTGTTTGTACAAACAATCCTCATTGAAGAAATCTTTTGAGGGGATCCTTCGTGGAATGCTTTAGTTTCGAGATTAAAGCATCGCAGCGTAATGCGACGACACGTTTCTGCCTGTTAGATAATCTAATTCCATTGTCGGAAATATTTTAGTTGATAACTCGTCGGCTAACAAGTAGCTGCTAGCTAGCCTTTACTTAGTGAATAGGAAGGAGTCTTATAATTGGGACGTTCTTTATAAGGTTAAAAGCTAAATTCTCTCGCATATTATTATTTCGAACTATAGCGACACATTAATTTGTATGCTGTTAATTGCCATCTCGTGCGTGTATGCGCAATAAAGAAGTAATGTTTGCTCTGAAATGTCTAGACTGAATATTGTTACGTTATGTTACAACTGTGCTAAGGGAGCGGCAATCGATCGACACAGGGAACAGTACACGGAGTTGAAGATTGAAAAATCCATTCCATGGAAATAAAACCAAACCTTTTGCTCTTATATTTTGCTTTATGACATCGGGAGAGAGAGTAATAATTGCACGAAATTCAAATTTCCCTTACAGATTTTGCGATGGTGATTGTTGAATCCATCTGTCGGCCAGTTGTACTACTACAGTACGCACAACAATAGATGGCGTGTCACTCGACCTATTAATATTTTTAAAATTCAGTCATGATACAGTTGGGGCGTTCCTAAACTGCGAAGGCGAAACGCGAAATGCGAAACGCCTAAAATGCGAAACAGCGGTGCGAAACGGTCCCAAAATGGTTAGGTTAGGTTAAGTTAGGTTAAGTTAGGTTAGGTTAGGTTAGGTTAGGTTAGGTTAGGTTAGGTTAGGTTTGGTTTGGTTAGGTTAGATTAGGTTAAAAATAGGCCGTTTCGCACCGCTGTTTCGCATTTTAGGCGTTTCGCATTTCGCGTTTCGCCTTCGCAGTTTAGGGACACCCATACAGTTGTCATCATGGCGATGGCGTTTTGATTTTAAATAGTTGCTCTTCCAATGTTAATTAACCAAAGAATTGAAAGGGAAAATCAATTTTACATATGATTATAAATTATCAATCACCTTATATCAGAATTGGGTTTTAAATTCTAAATATGTGATCCCTTATATTGAACCTACGTAGGAAATTTTATTGGTGTTACTTTGTATATGTAGGCCCAGTTTATTGTCATGTCACTTAATGAGTTTATTGTCAGTTTCATTTAATCAAAAGACAAGATTGTCTTTTGATACATCTTGATAAAGCACTTAATTGAATCAGTGGACACAACTCTTCTTACTGTTTTATAATTTCTTTATAGTATGCTACAATAGTTGGTACCGTATCAATGGTAACTTGTATTTTGTTGAACCATAATGTATGGTATTTTTCCACGGTTCTCTTTGACATTCAAAACAGTTGATTAGTATGGGATAATATTGGTCTCATTTATTCAGACCATAAGTTAGACATATTGAGAAAAAATGATAGATACCATAGGTATGAGACGTCTGCTCAGCAAGATAAACACTGCAGACATATTTAACTTGGCTAGATATAAAAACTTAACCAATTTTGCTTGTTTCTGAATTGAAGCAGTGTTTGTTTCTGAATTGAAGCAGTGTTTGTTTCTGAATTGAAGCAGTGTAAAATTATTATAGTACATTTACACACCTTTATTGTGTGTATAATATCTAAAAACGGAATAAAGCACAAGCTTTTTTTATTTCAGTTGATCCATCCAAAAAAATATTGGGCAGCAACTTAATAACCAAGTTTTTTTCTTCTTCTTTAAATGACCTTTTTGCGAGCTTTTTTGGCTTTTTGATTGAAACTACGACAAGGTCACAACTCACAGCGTCTCCTGTTCCAGTGAGATCAAAGAAGAGTCATCTGAGGATTTATGAGGATTATCAAGTCGAAAAAGATGTTTGTATGAACTTACCTCGGTCATGCCTAATTGCCTATGTTTGACAAGTAACGCGCCTCTCGTTTAGACCCCAACTGCGTGATGTCATTATTTATAACGATCGCAATAGATTCATTTAATGATAAAATTACCATAAGCTTTGCTTTAGTTGACGAAAAATTCAACATGACTCTTTTAACATTCGGAAGCAAATGGCGCAACAGCAGTTTTTCAGAAATTCAAGCATAGTTAAAGGTAGAAAGGACGCTGTAAACGCCAAATTAGCTAGAAAGAAACATGCAGTACAAAAAGATTGATAAAGCATTTCCATAGAGTAAAAACGATTGTTGTTGCTAAGTTTTTAAATGAAGGCTTTATTGAGATTTCATTAATGATGAAATTGATGATTCAATGAAGCCAAGAAAACAATAATTGCTCGGTTCGCTGTAACAAAGCATTTCAGCTAATTTCCATCCGTTCTACATTTGTTCTGTTATTTCTGTTGCTCTTGCTTTTCCGTCCTCTTTCAGGAATTAAGTCGACTTCCATTTTCTCATCGTAATTAAAGTCTTGTACTTAATGACTGAATTGTAAAACAGTTTGCGTGCTACATTTGTATCATGAAATAGCCAATTTGAATCCACATCGCTAATAAATGTAATTCATTCGATAAGTTGAGTAGTTTGACTTTAAGAAAATTATTTGTCCAACCTTTTTACCGATTAAATTGATCAAACCTTATGTATATACTGTTAATTCGTTTACATCGGAGATTAATAACGTGGTCTGATATGTTTTTTTATCGACTCTTATATCCCATTTTAAGTTTTAACGTTAATGCTTAAATTAATGTAATGAACTAAGAAATTAGACAACAAATTGAGTATTTAATTTTTAAGAATTTTATTGATATGTACACTCCCTTACAATCGTGACTCAGGGCACATTAAAAAAAGAAAAGAAAAAGGCAATTTGAAATTTTGAAATCTGAATTTTGGTCAGTTTCACTTCCACGCCAATCTATATTCTATCCAAAATTTGGGGACCGAGAATTCCATCCAAACGAATACTTGCCCGTTAAGTAAGACTTAATTGATTATCAACGTGAGTGAAAGCGTCAACACAATGTGGATTTGGTGAACCTTACAATAAATATTACAATAAGACTTCTTACTAAATTATTGAAAATGTCTTTTAAAAAGTTCATCGAAATCATCAGCATAAAAACTAAAACTAAAAATTGAAAGTTTTCGTTATTCGTTAGCTTTTGAGTTTTGACGTCACCATGGTAACAATGCAAACTAAATAATTCGTGGTATTCTCCTTTACCGTTAGATGGCAATACTACCAATTACAAAATGAAAAACAACATTACAACCACATTAAACATACTCGGAGTCTCGGGACAGTCCAATACAATCACACTTGCATAGGAAATAAATATTAGTTAATTAGGTTGTGTCAAGGGAAACTAACAAATAAGCACAACTCCAGCTGGATTATCGATTATGTGTATTTAAGTATTTCACAAAACCAATGACCATCCATCATCCATATCCTGCAGGCCTGCAGTGTCAGTCTGCCCAAAGGATTCGTCTGCTTATAGTTATGACAACATTTGTGTCAGTGTTGTTGGTGTAGTGATAAAAACTCCCCAAGTCCTTCTTCTACTTCTTTCTCTAAGTTTGCCAGTGTTTTAATTAGCAAGTTAGTGATAGTTTCTAATCGACGATTTTGTGTTTTCAATTCGTATGTGCGACTTATATTTGGAGTGTAGTATGCACGAAAGTGAACAAAATACTTGAAATCACCTACAGAGTAGCTTCAGGCTTCAATTTTCAAGTAAGTTTTATAGGATTATCGATGCTTATTAGTTAGTGAACAAAGCTCATTTTTCAGATTTGTAAAAACCAGCGCTGTTCTGTACTTCCGGTTTCTAAATGTGCTTATAGCTAAGTAACCATTGAGCTGATGCAAAAAAGAACACGATTTTCGTGATCCTCGTGAAAAATGCGGTATAGCTCACTTTTCCATCCAAAATACCCGAAAATCGTCGAAAATCGAAAAAATCGACGATGTATAGTTCAGAGAAATTTTTTTTGGGCCATGTCATGGATTTCGTTTAAACTACATCCGTCCTACCTGAAATTTGATGGAGATCACGAATCTGTGAGTTATTTTGACCTCAACTCAATAGTTGAGGAGCTATCGGCCTAGTTCCGGTCTAGTTCCGGTAAATTTTGAGTTTTCTAATTTCCTAAAAGTAAAAAGTGAGCTTTATTCTTCATACAGTTTCCATCAATTTAAGCATAATTTAAGTAAAGAAAAAGTAGTCTATTTAAGTTTTAATAGTGTCTAAAGAATTGCTGGATTGGCAATCCAGTCTCAAGCATGAGTGTCTAATGACTGACGCTAGATGTCTTTCTCTATTGTTGTTGAAAATGTCTTTCTTCCTTTGCGTGTTATTTTTTCGATTTATTTGTGATTCTGGATAAATTTCACCATAATTTCGTAAGTAAGCTAAGCTAGAGCGTTACCACATAACTAGAGTTAATAAATGTACCCAAATTCTACTTGAAATCCCCAAAAAATGTGTGTATTAAAAACCTGTTGTCATTTTCAGGTCCTGAGTGTTTGACAGAACTAGCAATGTCTCCTCTCACAAGAAATTATTCTTGTGTTCACATTTGGTCGCAGTTGAGGTAAATTATTCATTCAATGTTTGTTTTAACATTTATAAACTATGTAATCATCACCTATGAAATCAAGTTACTTGTACTCTTTAAGATTTTCTCTTCTGTTCACTTCAGGATGTTTCCTTGTTTCAGCCGCTGATGTCTTAATTTGCTGGTGTTGCCAGTTTGCCACCATGGAGGTGCTACAGTTCCTTAAACGTTTCAACAAAAAGTGGTATTTCATATGTACAATTACAACATTACATAATGTTTTTCACTAATCATTCTTACTTTGATCTAGAGAATGTGGCATTTAAGATGAAGACATGGAGAAGTCGTTGATGCCCATACTGTTGCTGTAATTCCCTAAACTTTCCAACCATTAAAAGGGTACTGATATTTCAGCCTCATTATTGCAATTTCCTTGCTCGTATTTACTAATGATATTTTATTCTTAGAGACTGGAGGGTTTCAGTCTCACGGGGATGTGTTCTTCAAGTGACAATTAAACTGTTTTGAAGGTAATAAGGCTCATTTCGTCACTCTTCTCTTTTATCTTTTAATTAGGCCGGGTAATCTCCCCGGCCGCTGTCAATCCCAGGCAGTGTCAATCAAGCTTGTGTCTCCCCCTTGTCTTGATTGACATTTCACGAAGTATACGATTGTGTCCAGATCTGATCCTATATGATCAAGTGTGAGCAATTGATAACTTCTAGATAACAATTTGGCGACCAGGGGGGTTCCTTTAACCCTGCCACGTATGAAATCAAAGTCGACCGTGTGTGAAGAAATAGTGTCTCCCCGCTATTTACCGAAGCACGGTCGCAACGAAAGAAAAGTCTTGAACCGGACGGTCTGTTTATTAAATTTAAGGTACAAATTACAAAATTTCACTGGTCACTTTGTTTATTCAATTGATGTTCAAAATACAAATATTTTAATTGTATATGTGTTGTTTATTTTGTTTATTCTAAGTACTTGGGAAGGGATGAGATGGAGATTCAGAGGTATAACGGGAAAGGGAAAACAGGGCTGGGGAAACGGGAGAAGGAACTTGGGAAGGGATGAGATGGGTAAGGGACGGAGAAGGGAGAAACGGGAGCATGCACTTCAACATTTTAAAATGTAATAAAGTCGACATCTCCGCTTTTCTTCTTCGGCGTTTGGCATAGCTGGAATGCGGGAACTCAAGTTCCAAAGATAGGCACGCATATAAGTTGCCTAACAATGACAACAAAAAGAAAAAATTATAAAATTTTCACCATCACATAAAGAAATAAATCAAATTTACCGAAGTATCCACAACTGGATGAGACAAGCCCACAAAGGAATGAATCCAGCAACAGCTGCAGCACTCAACAGCTTTGGTCTTGTCAAAATGCTTGATGCAATGTTAGTAAGAGGTCCATTCAGATTCAAATTGAAGATCAAGGCTAGAATTCCAAAAGCATGGTTAGTAAAGAAATAAGGATAACAATCAAACATTTGGCTTACTTGCTGACATGAAAGATGAACTCTACCATCTTTGGTTCAGTATGGGATGTCCCATGATGTCCATGGGTGGATTGCATTCTCTACCAAGGATTTTGAAGACAGCGCAAGTTGTGGGGATTTCCTTAATTTCAGCACCACTGTTGATTCCTGACGTTTAAAAAACTACCAAGGATGTTGAAAAGCACTTCGAAAACTTCACAAATATCCATACCATTGGCAATATTCTGTATAGCCATGTTGGATGCAGCCTACAATAATTCTGTTCTTGGAGAGATGAATTTCAAGAACATAACTTGTTGTTTCTTCAAGACCTAAATAAGAAAAAATATTAATTAAATAGTTGCTAGATAAAAGATACAAGAATTACGTTGATAATTTTTTAGAAACAAAGGGAATTACTCTGTCACATTGCATCTATCAATACAATCTGGTAATCAATGAGTTGTGAGTGAGACACAAAAAGAAGAAACTCACTAATAGAAGCTGAAAGAAAACAGTACTAGTATAAAGATATTCCTACATAACTATGTGTATCTACTTATCTAAGTCCAAAGAATAAGTCAGTATATCTATGTGGGTTTATACAAAAATTGTAAACCAACAGGAGAGCTGGTCCTTCTGATGATAGGGCAGCAATGCTATCTTTCGAATCAATACTAAATTTAGCAAATGGGGATGAAATATGACTGCAGATTTTTAAAATTTCCATTAGGTGTTCAACATGGAAAATTAATTATAAGTTGAATGGCTTCCTGTTCCAAACACTTAGGCCTTACATTATAAGTAAGAATGTTGGAAACTTAACTTTGCAAACATTTAGCTGAATACCATCATCCTACAATTCTTAATACTAGTGCAAAACACAAGATCTTAATATAAAAATGGTCTTTCCATCAAAGGCTATAAAATATTATAATGAGACAATAGATTATTCTTAACAAATACAGTTAGTCCGTAAACTAAAACAAATCACAAAATTAGGCTTCGTAAATTCATATTATCAGATCTACTCTACAGTCTGCACGCAATCCACCATAATGACGCAAACGATTCCCCTCCTCCCTGCGCATACAGATTGCAACTTGCCACGTAAACAGCGCAATGTTCCAAATTAACAGAAAAGCCAAAAACGCAAAATACAAATAAAACCAGCAGAGTATATTATTATTACTTATCTAAGGTAGCAAGTTCTAAGTGAATTTTTGTGAAAAGTGTAAGGAATTTTGGGCATCAATTTTGCTTACTTTCTCCAGCGGCCTCTAGTGTTGCACTAAATAACTACAACAGAATGAGTCAACTAAGGGGGTTGAGCAAAAAACAAACGGTTTGATTGTATCTGTTCGTGCATGTGCCGTTAAGCACGTTTGTTTGAGAGTGAGGCCTGCCATGCTAGTTCCAAGTTGATGCTGGTTTTCTTTGACTATGATTTAAACTCTCCAACTCCAACTAAATATCTTTGAAAATGTCTGATGCTAATAATTCTAATAATTCTTCCACCAATGGATGGTTCACTGAGGGTTAATATTAATGACAAAAAGTCAATAGTTTATAACTATATTCATAATATCTATGCATGTTTAGAAATCCAGAAAATAATGTATGGGTTTGGCGACAGCAAACATGCACTGAAACAAACAGCTCAGTTAATTGAAACAGTTTTAAAAGAACAATTAATTCAATTATTGAATGCACTGTTTGAGGTTGCTGCTAAAAGAAACTCGAAGACAATTGGTATGAAAGAGTTTCTCTTCCTACTCAGGAAATAGTCAATGTTTACTTTTTCAAAATGAACTGAACAGATTAAATGATGAACAAATTTGTTGTCAGGCACAGACCACTTAAATTGAAGAGATTTTATGAATATTTGGTTGTCAGTGGACGTGGATTCAAGAACATGGCAAAAGAAGTTGATGTTACTGAAGACACAGAGTCTGAATTTAGTGATACGTCTATTGAGGCTGGAAACAAGGAAATGAACTCGGCTCTTGCATACTTGCAACATATTGATCCATCTGGCTATCTCCACAGTGTGGTAACTAGTATTAAATTTGCTGATGATGCAATCAAAGAAAGAAAGGAAAGGATTGATAGGATGACTACAGCCATGAATCTGTTGGAGTATAAAGAATATCACAAAGTAATACATTCAACTCAACTATTAACAGTCATCAGATTTTACAGCTTTTCATTTTCAGATGAAAACTTCGACATCCTTTCAGAAAATTAAACCTGCAGGCAAATTTAAAGACTGGTTGCTTAAAGACTCCCCAAATCCTGAAGTTGCTTTAAGTGCTAAAAATTGGTCTACTCTCAGTTTCTTTGCCCACGAAACTATCGCAGAAATAGTTGATCTGGCTTTCATAGTACGAAGAGACAACACGGTTGGACATGAGGTACGTAAGTGTGAAAGTTAATATCAACACTACAACAAGAGTATCTCGAAACAAATACTCATTTTCTATAAGGTTAAGAGAATTAATTTTTATCAGTTAATTTAAAAAATTTCTATACTTTTAGCAAATAACGTGGTCAAGTTCAATGACACCTCTTCAAACAGCAGAAGTAACGGAGGCCATCAGACGTTTAAACAACACGCACTTGTAACTGATTTTCTACTCTATTCGGACGAAAAGGTGTTTCTCCTACTGCCCTACTGGTCATCGACTTTTGGCGCTATGAATTAATGTTGAAATGCAATTTAAACGTACAACTGCAACGTAAATTTTCAGTATCACTTATCCAAATTTGTATTTGTATTGAGGCTTGAGAAATAGATTGGAACTTTAAGCAAGAAACCTGGCATCTTTCCTCCTTAACTAGATTGAAAATTGTGTGCGGATTGACCCAAGTAGTACTTTATATATCTGCCAACCTCGCATTCCACAGATATAGTGGTGCAACCAAATTGGCTGCTGGCCCCCTCTGGAGGACTTGATATGACTCGTTCAAGTGAAGCGGCAGATGACTGTTCTCTATAGGCCTATTTCCATTTTTAAAACATTTGTTTGTACTTGTTGTTAGGGCATCCCTTATTACTTTTATACATTCTTTGTTAATTGCTAGAGGCATGATGTATGCTGTGTCACGGCCTCCTTCACAACATCACAAACAACAGGCACGTCAGATATAAGAAATAATATTTGCTCATTGGCAACAAAATAATATTGGACAGCAAAATCTGTTCAGCATTTCTTTACGGAACACGTTCACATCGACTAGGTCTTTGTCTAATCGCAGTCGTTTTAATCAAGTTTCTTATTCGTTAAAATCAATTTAAAGTATAAAAGCCTAGATTTTCGGCGATTTTCTATTGCATTTCTCAGGCATCCAATTGATGTCAATAATGAATCGACGTTAGCAGCATCACAGGTACTCCAATCGGTATCCGTGGCAACGGAGAAAAAAGAAAGACGAGGGAAGGTGGACACAGCGGTCACAGCCTCGGCTTGATGTTTTATTACGATATTAGCTACGAAAACGGAAGTTAGGAGTACCTTGTTTTGCTTTGATTATCAATGCTTCATTATTCGCTGAACCCAATAAGCCAATTTAAACGGACAATCATAAAGAGCGGCAGGTTTAAAAAAAAACCAAAGAAGCCCACGAAAGTGAATTTTTTTAAAGAAATAAATAAGCTGAGTGTTTTAATATTATTCATAATTTAAAAAAAAAAAAAAAACGTCTTTGCTTTCTATCTTTAAATTTCCTTATAAACTAAGGAATGATCAGCTCTAGAATGATGTATGTTGTCTGATGTTCAATGACCCACCGATTACCGATAGTGATATAAGGGAAATTTCGTATTTTTCGTTTTCTGTTTAAAAAACGATTAATATAAATTTATTTAGTTCTAATACATGAACTTTAATTTTATCAAAATAAAGAAAAGGATTAATTTATTTTGTAATCGCACAAATTATTTGGCTAATATTTTTTAACGAAAAGTTATCAGCCACGGCTGCCATGGCTATTTCGATCCTCGTTCGCAAGTATAAATCAGTTGTCTGCGCCATCTTAAGATTGTAGGAGTAGAAGTCTCTCTCTACTCCTACAATTAGCGGATTAGGCATTGAGAGACCAGGTAGCATAGGGAATCTTTGATATCAGATGATAGGTAGCTTGTAGTCGAGTCATGACTCTTGAGAGGAACTAACTTCCCGCCTCAGTCTACGGACTAAAAAGGGAGCATAGACCGGGGGAAGTTCCTGGTGGCGCTCAACTATGATTTTTACTTTTCACGAGATAATAGACGAAGTAGATATTAATTGAACCTTACACCCCCATATGAGAGGAAATTAAATTGTTCCGAATCGAGTAGGGTGAATAATTTCCCTTTTCATACTTTCATTTTCCCTCCAAAAAAAAAGATGATGACCAGCTTAACAAAAAAAGTTAAAGCCACAATGTCCAGCTCAAAATATTGAAACATGAAATAACAGAGCGTTGGCCTATCCAAGGAGCTAACATTTTAGATGTTGGCTTAGACAACCCCCATACAATTTGTGCAGGTGGAAAAGTAAGACAAAAAAAGATACTTGTCCTTGGATAATAGATAGTAATAAAAAATTCGCATTCAATAACAACCAAAAAAAACAAATTATAAAAATGAGAAAATAAAAATTATACATAACGAAGTTAGTTATTGGTTAAACCTATTTTAGTCATTGTCGTTTCGGTAAATTTTGCACGATATTTTTCTAGCCTATCCTTCAACAAGAGATAGCGGGAAAACAACAGACAGTAAAGACAGTGAAATTATCTATAAAACATTTAACTTTCAATTGAGCGTCAAGTTGGAAAAAGGCGAACATATCGAAGGATCTTCTATCGGACTACACGTCGATAATTAAGTTAAAGTGCCAATCTAATTTAATAGGGATGCTGACCGTAGAACTCCAAAGACAGAAGAACTCCAAAGACAACAGAACTCCAACGACAATAGAACCCCAATTTTTTAAATATATTTAAAAAATGTATATTGACCCGACAGTAGAACCCCAACGATAGTAGAACCCCAAAGACATAAGAACTCCAGCAGTAAATATTTTTAAAAATATCGGACAATAGAACTCCACTGCCCGACAATAAATCTCCAACGATTTTTTTAATTTTTTTTTTCCTAAACAACCTAACCTAACCTAACCTAACCTAACCTAACCTAACCTAACCTAACCTAACCTATTCAAACCTAACCTAACCTAACCTAACCTAACCTAAAACCTAACCTAACCTAACCTAACGTAACCTAACCTAACCAAACCTAACCTAACTTAACCTAACCTAACCTAAACTAACCTAACCTAACCTAACTTATTAACCTAAAATATATTTTTAGATTTTTAATGAAAGAGAGTTCTACTGTTGGGCATGAAAAAATGAAAAAATTGTTGGAGTTCTACTGTCACTTACTGGAGTTCTACTGTCGGGCATTGGAGTTCTATTGTCCGGTATTTTTGGTAATTTTAAAAAACTGGAGTTCTTATGTCTTTGGAGTCCTACTGTCGTTGGGGTTCCACTGTCGAATGCAATTATATTTTTTTTTAATATTTCAAAAATTGGGGTTCCATTGTCGTTGGAGTTCTTCTGTTTTTGGAGTTCTTCTGTCTTTGGAGTTCTACCGTCTCCATACCATTTAATAAAATACGGCGATTAAAGCATGAGCGCTTAGGATCAATAATTGACGCAGACGATGCAAATGGACGAGATTTAAAAACTATTTACAGCTTTGCAGTCGCAAGAAAATGACCTTACAATCAAAAATTTAACACCTGTCAGCCTTTTTATCTATTCGAAATCAACAAATAATTGTATTTATGTTTACATCTACCTTAACTGGAGGATATCGTCTGGCATCTCCTATGTTGCTCGATCGCCGAAGGTTATCGACAAACAACAAGGGAAAGAGATGGAAAGGAAGTCCTCGTGAATACATCCCTCTCGCATGATTGTAGACGAGGACATAAGGAGAATTTAAAGAAAAGAAAGGTGACGAGTCGCCCGACATTGCTGTTCATCTACAAAATGAAAATAAAAATGTTTAGAGAAAAAAGTTTTAAAAATCCACTATGCAATCCCATATGCAACTAAGTCTCAGCTCAAATAATTAAATTGGAACACAATATATGCCAACTGTGTTTCCTTGGTAAAACTATTTAAGTCAGACAGAGTCAACCAAAAGCTGGCACAGTTTCTTCTCACACCCTTGTGCAAGAGTGTAAAATGTTAACATTAGAAACTAAGCTGTGCAATCAATGGAAATCAGTCAAAATATGCCTACCCAATTGAATATTCCCAAAAATGAGAATGATGACAGGTCAACACGACGTGCAAAGCTTTGGTATCTCTGTGGTCATTCATGAGTCACTGCATTAAAAAGAAAAGGGGAACAATAAAAGTAAAATTTTAATCAGTCTAAATATGTAAGCAAATATACATGTTGTAGAACTAAAGCTGAATAAAGGAATACAGTAATACACATACTTTAGTGCCCAGCATGGAGACTAATTTTTTACAAGAGATCTAGTTGGATAGGATTACTCTTTCTGATCAAAATTTGATTTTGCTTTCATGCTCTACCAAAGTATATTTATCTTTCTAATTTTTACCTTGTAAACTGCAGTTGCGCCATTAACACTTTATATGGAGTTTTTATAACACTTTATATGGAGAGACCAGACACTTAAATTCGTCACGATGATCAGACATTTTGTTTTTAGAAGTCCTGGACGTTGCTGCCAGATGGCATGTTTCTTCTTGGATTTTTTATTCAAAATTCCAGTTCTACTCGGACCACTCCGCAAATCCGCATTTGGTAATTGGTAATTTGGTATTGGTATACAAATAAATAAAACACGAATTCACGTCGTTCTGTTCAGAGATAATTTACGACAAACAGAAAGAGAAATACTGTCCTATTATCGCCAGTTCACAAAATCACAACCAGAACACGAAATTTTATGGATTTCCCCTAACCCGACGGTCCCGACCCTTAAAAATTCGAATAAAAATTATAAAAATAGTCAACCTCAAGATTTAAGAAAGGGGAATGTCGCGTTCAACTGGTTGATTCTAACTGGCTGTGACCGAACAGTAAAATTCGAGGTTGTCCGTTGCAGCTCACGAAGGTGACTTCTTTTAAAGAAATAGATAAGCCGAGGGTTTTATTTATTATTCATAATTTAAAAAAAAAAAAACGTCTTTGCTATCTATCTTTAAGTTTCCTTATAAACTAGGGCATGATCAGCTCAGGAATGATGTATGCTGTGATGCTGTCTGATGTTGGACACTTGGGTGACATACCGATTACCGATAGGAATATAAGGGAAATTTCGTCATTTTCGTTTTCTGTTTTAAAATCGGTTAATGAAAATTTATTTACTTCTAATAAATGAACTTTAGTTTTATCAAAATAAGGAAAAGGATTAATTATTATGTAATCGCGCAAATTATTTGGTTAATATTGTTTAAACGAAAAATTATCTGCCACGGCTGCCATGGCTGTTTCGATCCTCGTTCGCAAGTATAAATCAGTTGTCTACGCCATCTTAAGATTGTAGGAGTAGAAGTCTCTCTCTACTCCTACCAGTAGCTAGGCGGATTAGGCATTGAGAGACCAGGAAGCATAGGGAATCTTTGATATCAGATGATAGGTAGCTTATAGTCGAGTCATGACTCTTGAGAGGAACTAACTTCCCGCCTCAGTCTACGGACTAAAAAGGGAGCATAGGCATGGCCACCGGGGGAAGTTCCTGGTGGCGCTCAACTATGATTTTTACTTTTCACGAGATAATAAAAACAATACTTTTTTTTTTATTAAATTAAAATACAGCATTCCCAGACATAGTCAATAAGGACAAAAGGTTTTGTAGTTGGATCCTTGTTCTCATTATGAAAACTCTTTGAATTCATGGCTTTTTTGTCTGGAATAATGTATGTATGTACTGTATAATGTGGAAAATTTTGAAAACAAAGCTATTAGCATGTAAGAAAATAGACATTTGGAAACTTGTAATGTGCTACAACAGACCCGATAGTTGAGCATGATATCGATAAATCTGATAAATTTGCGCAAATCGTACAATAAGTAGAAAAAATAAATCTTTGTTCCCCTCAATTCCATTAGTTGAATGCACCGATGCCGTCAACACCTCCACTTTTCCCCCAGTCAGAATTAGCGTAAATGATTCCGTCCTTTTCCACCGTGATGGCGCACACAAAAGCCCCGCCTGTGTACTCGCCATCAGTCACATTGTGTCCTCTTTCTTTCATATTCTTAACTATGTCCTGTTCATTTGAAATCCAATTATGATTAGATTCTAGCTTATTCTCTAATTTCAACAAAATGATTTTACCTCGGGAAAACCCTTTTCGTATTGAAATGTCATTGGAAACAACTGGTGATGGATCCTCGGACTATCAATGGCTTCTTTGATCGTTTCTCCAAACCAGAGATTTCGGATGATTGACTAATCAAAATAATGAAATAATATGATTGATTTAAGAATGTTCCTTATTTCAATATGTTACATAAGCCGTTGCTGTGGTTATTTTTGTGCCACCGGCCGCTCCTATGACGGAGCGCACTTGGCCACTTGTTGAATTGACGATGATGGTGGGTGTCATGGACGACAAGGGCCGTTTACCCGGTTCAATGAAATTAACGGGACTAGGTGGCACTCCATATTTGTTGACGTTTGGAGTGGAAAAGTCATCCATCGCATCGTTCAGAATAATGCCCGTCATCTCTGAAATAAAGCCAGCACCAAAGCTGTGACAGTTCAAAAAAATTATTTAAGTAATAATCATTTTAGTTTAATGAAGGGCCATCGAGCTTACAAGTGATTCACAGTTGACGTAATGGCAACAGCCATTCCATTGCCATCCAGAACAGAAATATGAGATGTTCCATGATCCTCTTGACTGTACGTAACTGCACTGTAAAACTCTGGATCGTTGGAAGTAAACGAGTCATTGATTTTGGCGTAGGTTTCAGCTGCCACAGCTTCTGAAGACAGGTACTCAGTCAACTAGAAACATTCACTTTAGGTATTATACAAATCGTTTTGGCGATTTAATTTTATCCTACCTGATTTACTTCAGGAACAAAACGAGGATCGGCTAAATTCGCACGTTGTGCGTATGCGTGTTTAAAAGCTTCCGCAATTCGATGGTAATTGGTTGCATTGCGGGATGCCTTTCCAGTATTTTCTCCATCAAGGTGACCTTCTAAAATGTTGAGGATAAAAGCAGTCAAAATCCCTGATCCGGGCGGAGGCATGGAATACAATGTCAAGTTGTTGTTTAACTGCACTTTGATAGGATTCTTCCATTCGGGTCTGTAAAAGATTGAAAACAAATAGTTATTTCGTCAATATAGAAAGGCTTACGTAACTTTACTCACCGATATTGCATCAAGTCCTCTTTGGTTATAATTCCGCCTTTCTCTCTGATATCTCCAATTAAATATTCGCCTGGGAGTCCGTGGTAAAAGTAGTCAACACCTTTACTAGCAATTGTTTTCAATGTTTTAGCTAAAAATGGGTTTTTCACAACGTCACCTTCTTTTCTGACTTGGCCCGTCTCTTCATTCAAAAACATTCTAATGGGAAACAATAGCTTTATTTTGTAAATACATCACCGAATGCAGGACAAAAGAATTACCTCATGGTAGGTTCTTCCATAATTAATTTCTCTTCCACTTTCAACGCATAGGCGAGGTGACTGTTGACTGGAATGCCTTTCTCGACCATTTCAGCAGTCGGTAGAACCAAACGTGACCAATTTAATTTACCGTACTGTTGATGGGCTGCCCAATATCCAGCCAGTTCACCAGGAACTGCCACGGCCAAACCACCTGCCATATACGTACAAAGAGCAACCAGATGAATTTTTTCAACACGGGGGTTTAGTTCTATCGTTAAGAAATGTATCGCACCTTTTTGGGAATCCAATGGCTTTCCTCGAAACATATTTTTGGTAGCCGCAATTGGCGCTACTTCTCGTGCGTCGAGACATTGAGCAGTTTGGTTCACAGGATCGTAAAGAGTCATAAAAAATCCTCCGCCAATTCCGGAACTCTGAGGATTTATTGCTCCAACGCAAAATGCGGTGGCGATAGCGGCATCAACTGCATTTCCTCCATCCTCTAATATTAAACTGTAAACAAAAATGAAAAATCAAAAGAATAATTATATTTTTCTTTAAGATGTAATTTTGCATCGATATACCGTCCGATTTTAGAGCATTGTATGCTACCAGAGCTGACAGCCGCCGTTTTGAATTTGCCCAATTTGGATGGGGAGATTCTTTTCTCGCTGAGATCCAAAAATTCCAATGTGAGTCCCAGACCGAGCAATGCAACTAATACCAAAGCAACGACTGCCCAAAATATTCTCGTCAACACCGTTTTTGTGTTACTGCATTCGAAAAATCAAAATGATATCGTTAATTAGATGAATGATGATTTTAACAAACAATTCAACATGAACAACAATAAATGTTATTGAGAATACTATAAGTTATAGTCGAATGGAACTCGTTCAACACAAAACAGCATACATTATAAGACTCACAACATCAAAATACGCTTCACTTTTCGCAAAACATTCAAAATCCAGACAATTGAATAAAACAAAAAGAATCCCTACTCTTTCGCCATTGAGTGTTGCATTTAAGATAACGTTGTAGAAGGAAGAACTTAAGTGTTTTTTTCTTTTTACGTCGTTTGAGTAATTTTCGAGCCAGTAGACTCCGATATCCGCGTTTAACTGTCGAGTCCAGAGCAGAGCACTTTTGCTGTGTTGTGTTGGATTTCGTGTTTCCTTACCAAATGAAGGCAAAAAAAATGAAACAAAACGAGTTTGCTATACACACTAACCTTGCAGACACACCTTCACATCATTTATTCACGTTTTCGTCATTTTAGCTTACGAGAAGCAAATTCATCAAGGTTACCTTTTCTATCGATCGACTGTAACTATAAAAACAGGATGCATTTTTAAAATACTCACTCATGCTGTATAAATTGACCTTGAGACAACAAGTTTCCAATTCTGCAACTCCCTTATTGCACTTTTACTTTTTCTTTGCTGTTATTTTATAACATTGAATTTAAATCAAACTATTTAAATGGATTCCATAGCTATTATTTTATATCGTCAGTCACCCATAACCGACGTGAAAGCTTACTGAATAGAAAACAGATCAACATTACGCTGTCAAGTGTCACCTGTCAATGCTAAAACTGACGTCTGCTTGTCTCTAATTCTTTCTCGTTGTTGCCAGCTTGATTGAGCGGTGCACATCACCTGCCTAGGTGACATTCTAATGAAAAGCGGAAGAGTGGACATTATCAAATGAATATTTACACCAAGGGACTATGACGTACCTACTAGTGTTTACCAACACAAGAACGTTGACAGAAGTGGCCCTCACCTTGTGAATTTGCTAGTGGAATACCTTGACCTACATCTTGTATACCTGAGTCACTCTTTGAACAGTTGCAGTCGCAATAATTTCAAGTCAATCTGAAGGTAGTGCTGATTAATTAATATGGGGCCATCAAAGGACTAATAAATAATAGGGTCATGAACCAGTAAACATGAGAAGTTGAGTAGATACAACATTTTGACAGAAAAGTGTATTTCAAAGCTGTGAATAAATATTGCAATAATCAAGCGCATATTAAATAAATCGTCATTCAATTTTGTAAGAAGTTAATCTCATCCGCTAACTTGAGGAATACCGCTGTAACAATAATCGCATGAACTTGATCCGTGATTATACAAATATTCTTCTGCATTATAAGCAGATCCACCTAAACCGAATTATTCACCATATTAATTAACATACTCATTTCTTAGGCTAATTCGATCTTAATAGACAAAACTGAACGAACCTGTTGATGATCCATCACAGCAGGTACCCCCAAGCCTTTGGCAGGATTCAGCTCCGAGACCGCCTTCAGTTTTCAACAAAATCCCGGTGCATCTTACACTGATGTTGCTGTTATAACAAGTGTAGCACTGAGCACTAGATTTCATTTTTCTTGGGTCTTTGTTAGCTAATAACGAATATTATGTAACACAAAGGATATTTAGATAAAGAGGGAAAATTGAATTCCAAGAAATGAAAATATTTGAATGATACCCTTGTCGATTGGAGATGATTCAGTACCGCAGCATGTGCCAAATAATGAAATGCATTTGCTTGCTGTCATAAACTCATTTTTAGCGAGTCCGTCGATTCTTTGGCCAACGCATGAACCCAAAGAATCGCCTATAGTCATTGAAATATTGTTTATAATTAAATGGAAGGTATAAATTTTGGTTTAAAATAACGAATTTAAACTAACCATAAACAGTTGATGTTTCAAAGACGAAGGTAATTAGTGCAATCGCAAATATTGGCTACATAATTTAAAACACAAAAATCAACTAATTTGCTTTATAATCTATTTATAACTATTGCTAATTAACTTCAAATAATTCTTACCTTCAATAAGGTGATTGGCATTTTAAATTTGCGTGTAAATTTTACCTATATTCAACAAAATTCCGATACGAGGTTAATAATATCTAAATTAAACTTCGTGTCTTAGCGCAACAAAGGGTTGAACGACAGCATGAAAAAAATGATTCAAACTTGCTCGGGGACTTGCAAAGAATAACGGGACTGATATATAAAAATCCAAATGTATAACCCCAAGTTCATCATCAGATTTACTAGCGCCCTTAGGGAACTCGTGAGTTCCCTGAGCAGCGCACCCTGCCTACCTCATCGCCGCAAAATGGACATGAAAACATTTAATAAATTTCAGGAATCAAACTAATTATATCTAAGAAAATACTGGGTGAAATTAACGAATGCAGTTGTACAAAATTTAACAAAAGAAAATGCATTTGCCAAAGCAAAAAATTTTGGCTCTTACCTTCAGAATGATCCGCAGCGGACAAAGTAAAGATATGATAATGCCGTAGCAAATCCTCTCGATATTTTAGATTCACGCACGGATATATAGGAGAGTCTGTTTTCCGTTACGTTTCTTGTACGTACCTTTTTTATGTGGTATTGGCGGACAGTGCCGCCCGATAGGCATTCTTACAGGCATACCTGTTGTTATTGCGGGAATACGTAAGATATTCACGCACTTTCTTCTTGGTTTGATGCCTAGTATATTCTATAAAGCCAAACGATTATCACTTATTAATGGTCATCCCAGATGCGCCTGAAAATGATAAATGATTTCGCCGCATTTTAAGTTGCCAATTAAATTTGAGAAATAGAAAGTGAGATTGAAATTTTCGCGTTTGTTTTTTTTTTGAACCGGGAAGGAATTCAAGGTGAATATAATTAACCAGTGAATTCGTTCAGTCAGTTAATATTTAAGCTTGATATGTACCATGTCTTCAGTGGTATTGAAGTCCAGCGCTTCCGATATTCAAGGCTGACAAATTCAAATAAATAACTCGTTTCGGGGTGGAGTCGCCCTAAAGCGTCGGAGTGCCGATAGCAGAAGGACGAGTGTGATCCACTCCCAAAAAGAACGTGAAAAGATGGCCGTGAAAGGATGACTACTATCGTGAATACCTTTTCAACGTGTATATAAAGAGAGTCAACGTTGCGATTTAATTCAGAGCAGTTTCTTCGTCAACAGTTCAGCAAAGACTCCCCAAAGCTTCTAAAATGTACAAGGTATGTTATGTTTAATTTAAATTTTAAATTTTCATTGTAGGTAAACTAATCATCCTTTTGTATTTGACATAAGGTTTTCGTTTTTCTCGCTATTGTTGCCGCTGCCAGCGCAATAAACTTTGGCTTGGGAGCTCCTCTCCTCTCTAAAGTCAACTACCAGCCTGCTGAGTACACCCATATCCGACCGGAGGTAACTGTTCAACAGCCGGAATACACATACAAGAGTGTGCCTGTTCCAGTTCCAGTTGCTCAGCCTTACTACACCGCTCCCGTTGTCCGCAATTTTGTTGCTGCTCCCCAGTTTGCAGCCTATCCCGGCTACGGTGCTGTTCCTTTCGGTTATTGAGAGAGATTATTCCACTTTACTTTTTGTTTCTATAGCCTTCAACCCTTTCGATTACGACAATAAAAAAGAATTTTCCTTTTACGATGTGATGATTGTCAGTTTTAAATTTTGAATAGTTGGAATTAAGCATTAAATCGAGGTTTACGAATGCGATGATGATTTCACACTATGATGTAACACTCAAGTTTATAAAAGCACCGAATTTCATTCAACACTTGAAGCTGTCAGCTTCCAATTTCAGATTCAGAATGTCGTAAATACGAATAAACCTTAAATTCGTAATCGTGAGAAAGTTTCGATTTGGCTACTTTTGTGGGAAGATCTATTTTTATAAAAAGATGCGTAATAACCATTCCATTTCCATTCACAGCACATAACTTATTGTTTCCGTTAGGACTTTCACACGTTGTGTTTTTGGATTTTGTTCAACAGATATATCTAAATTTATTTTCATACTAAGCTTTTTTATGGTTTCTTGTAAAAGACATAACATTGCTTGAACGATGACAGAAATGGTCTGGATAGCGAAGAAACAGAAATGATTGCATATAATTTCAAAATCTCAATCTTTATTCACCGTATTTGAGCAAACAGACAACTCGTTCGAAAATTGGCATAATGTAAAGTATTCTACAAGTCAACTGGGTCAATGCCTTGGACGTCTCCGCTTTTCCTCCAATCAGAGTTGGCGTAAATAAATCCATCCGCTTCCACTGTAATGCCGCAAACGACGGCACCATTCCCAGGGAATTCGGTGACGCTGTGTCCTCTGGTCGTCATGTTGTTAACAATGTCCTGTAAAATTTTGTTTAAAACGTATGAGAAATCAAACTTTATTATCGTCTATCAAAGTATGATTTACCGATGGGAAACCCTTTTCGTATTGAAATTTCATCGGGAACAACTGGTGATGCATCCTCGGACTGTCGATGGCTTCCTTGATCGTTTCACCGAACCAGAGATTACGGATGATTGACTGCAACATTAAATTCCATTCAATTAAATTCGGTAGAAAATAGTTTGTTGAATTATATCTTGTTAATTACGTAGGCAGTTGCAGTGGTGATTTTAGTGCCACCAGCAGCTCCAATAACCGAACGGACGCGACCAGTTATCGAATTGACGATGATGGTGGGTGTCATGGAAGACATAGGTCGTTTGCCCGGTTTAATGAAATTTGCTGGACTGGGCGGTACTCCAAAATAATTGACAACGTTAGGCGATGAGAAATCGTCCATTTCGTCATTCATCAGGATTCCGGTTTGCTCCGAGATCCATCCAGCGCCAAATCTACGCGATAATTAGCAAGAAATTAACAATAAAACACATTGATTATACTTTTCTTATGTCATCCTTACTTTAAGTTGACAGTTGAAGTAACCGAAACGGCCATTCCATTGCCATCCAGAACGGAAATGTGCGCAGTGCCATGGTCGTCTGGACTGTAAGTAACTGCACCGTAAAATCCCGGGTCGTTATAAGTAAACGAATCGTTGATTTTGGCGTAGGTTTCAGCAGCCAGCGCTTCCGGATTTGCCATCAGGGTTCGGGTAAACTAATTATTTAATAATAGAGATAATTTAAAGTTATTTAACCAATAATTTCACGAGTTGAGTTATTTTATCCAACCTGATTCACTTCAGGAACAAAACGAGGATCAGCTAATTTCGTACGATGAGCGTATGCGTGTTTAAAAGCCTCGGCAATCCGGTGGTAATTCGTTGGACTGTGAGATGCCTTTCCAGTATTTTCTCCTTCAAGATGACCTTCTAAAATGTTGAGGATAAAAGCCGTCAAAATCCCTGAACCGGGTGGAGGCATCGAGTATAATGTCAAATTGTTGTTCAATTCCACTTGGATGGGATCTTTCCATTCGGGGCTGTAAAAAAGAATGAAAATACATATAATTATTGTGTCATAATATAGAATGGTTGACGTAATTTACCGATATTGCATCAAGTCCTCTTTTGTTATAATTCCGCCTTTCCGTTGAATATCCTCGACTACTTTATCGCCTAGGTAACCCTTGTAAAAGATGTCAACACCTTCAGTTGCAATTGCTCTCAATGTCTGTGCGAAAACTGGATTCTTGACTATGTCTCCTAGTTGTTTCACTTGGCCAGTCTCTTCATTCACAAAAATTCTATTTCAATGATGAAATGAGAATGATTACTCAAAATTTCGGTTAACAGGTGAAATTACCGCATAGATGGTTCGTCTATGACTAATTTTTGAAATTCTTGTAACGAGTTTGCAAGGTGACTGTTGACTGGAATGCCTTTCTCGACCATTTCAGCAGTGGGCAGAACTAAACGAGACCACGGTAATTTACCGTACTGTTGATGGGCTGCCCAAGATCCAGCCAGTTCACCTGGTACAGCCACGGCCAAACCACCTGCACAAAGACAGTTCAATCATTTCAATCTGCTATTTTGTTGTAGGACAGAATCGTACCTCTTTGAGAGATGGAAGAATTCCCTTTAAACATGTCTTCGGTGGCAGCAATAGGCGCTACTTCTCGAGCATCCAGACTTCGAGCTTGTGGACCAGCGGGATCGTAGATAGTCATGTGGAATCCTCCGCCGATTCCGGCGCTTTGCGGATTGACAGCTCCGATGCAAAAGATTGTGGCGACCGCGGCGTCCACCGCATTTCCTCCATCCACCAAAATATCACTGTAAAAAGATTTAAAACATGATTTCAACTTTAGTTTCATTGCGATTATAAAAATTTAAGATTTACCGTCCGATTTTTGAGCAAGGAATTCCATCAGAACTGACAGCTGCCGTCCTGAATTTTCCCAACCGCGAAGGTGATGGAGGAGAAAAAGGTTTGTCGGAACTCTTGCTAACATCCGCCAATCTAAATATTACATCCGTATAATAATTAATCCCTTTATCTTATCTCTTTAGGTCTTGTTCAGACAACTAACCTTGGTTGCTCAACTTGAGGAGCGCTCGTCTGAGGCTTTCCGGAAGTCTGAACTGTTTTGGCGAAATCAGTAGCTATGCTGGGAGGGACGAACTGGCGATTTGTGTACGGATAAGTGAAATACGGAAGGCTATGCGGGTAGGTTAGGAATGGAAAAGCATTGGGATAGGTAAGATAGGGAGTAACCATAGAGTGGGGAGATACTCCAACCGGATGCAATCCGGCGTAAGCGTTAATGCCCTGGTTGAACGACCAGCCGAAATTCCGATCAAGTGTTGGAACATGGACAAAAGGTTGGCTGGCAGCCAAACAAAACAGGATACTTAGCATGATCTGTATAATTTCCCAAACATTATAATATTAGAATAACATCAAAATAAATGAAATAATAACTTACAAATTGCATATTGAGAGAGTTTTCCCACAAACAGGGTAAAGAATAAGTAGAATTGTTATTCAGTTACACTGGACAGGAAACGATGCACTCCTGTTCTCCTGCAAGGAGTAAAGCCAACTGAAAAATATTTCCAACTTGTTTTTACTTTGGTTTCTATTTAATCTTTCGCTTGGGTTTTTTTGTTGTTGAATTAAGTGGCTTGACAACAAGAGGAGCGGACTTATTAAAAACAAGCTAACATAGCCATAACCTTCCTTGTGGGTATGCAAATGTTCGCATTGACCTTGATAGAGCTTCCAATTTTGCTTTCCGTCACAATATCAGGGTTATCACTATTCTGGATGTAATCTACAACGGATACCCTGCCAAAGAAATGAATTTGTAATTCACTTAGTTTAGAGGCCTTGAATGGAGGACGCCTAGAAAAATTCCCCGCTCTTTCCTTATTTCTCTGAGAGCGAAAGTAAAAGCAGTGTTGAGATATTCACGGGTAACAACTGTAAGGATTCACGAACGACGTCATTCTCAGCTGGCTTGACACGTGAAAGGACTTTCCCATAGCTTACACTATGCCCAGTTGCGCATTATGCAATTTACTTTTTGATCTGTTTTCAGAGGCACGTGACTGTAGTGTTAAAATTGTAAACGCAGGAAAACTCGTCAAATTTCGCTCACGTTCCTTTTGGGGCGAGGGTGGGGCAAGCTTGCGGCTTGGGTGGGGTTGAATATCTGAAACAATGTCATCCCTGACTGAATATCTGGGGGAGACGTAAAAGGGAATTTAACATCGAAACTGAATCAATGTTTACATACCCGGACGTCCTGGTGACCTTGTGTTTTCCGCTAATCCGATTTTAAAAATCTATTTAGAAATGAATTGTAAATCAGGTGAAATCAGGAATATGTATGATTGACAGAGAGGAAATAAGTGTAGTGCATGTGATTGTCTGTTTGAAAGGTTTTTCGCCCAAAGGCAGCTATTAAAGTTCCCGTTACACTTGATTTCCCTTGTTGTGTGAGCTACATCTACATTTGCCAACGACTTAACGTTCTCAATTCAATAGTGCTTAGTATTAACGGAGCAGTCCGTATCAAACGTATAATCAAGGAATGACCTGAAACGGGAAATCTGTGAGGCAAAGGAGGAATTCAAATTAGCGGTATAGGGATTCATAGAAATAATAAATTGGTTATTGAAACTACTGCGGCTTTTCTTGAAGTCATAAGGTGATATTATCTAGATGAGGTGTTGAGCCAAAAAAGTGCAACAGCTGTTTCATGCTAGTTAAACTTTTCTTGACAATGAAATTGTCTTAATTCTCTTACCTATCAATTTCAAAACGTCGTAAATACATGTTGTGTGCAGCGGCCTGTTCAGTTATTCACCAGACAGTTGAGCTCTTTTGATCGGCTAAACTATATACGGTATGTAAGTTTTCGGATAACAACAAGCGAGAGAGCGAACTGATTGAAGGTTAAATAACTAAATTTAAAAAATTAAGTTTGTATATTTACTCACGAGGTGGCAACTTCAAAGAGTTTCGCTTAGCCACCGTTGTAGGTTGTCTGCTTTTTTTTCAAAAAAAATAGAAATTCAAGAAAAAACCACGAGTCCACGAAATTGTCTAGCTTGGTAATAAATACACCTTTTATAAGCAGTTTGAATAACCAATTTAAGTAATAAGACGTAACAACTCTTGATTGCCATGAATTTTATTGTTTGAATCGATTTTCCCGCAGCATTATGAAAGGCCGTTTTAGTCTGAACTCATAATTTCGACCCTCATCGATTTTGAAAAATGGATAGAGTTTACCAAAACCTCTTCTCAGACTTTTCTATTTGTATCTTTATTCTCTAGGTTCTTTGAATGATATTCAAGCAAATGTAAATATTGCTAAAACTTAATAAAATGAATCAACAGCCAGCAACAAGAGGATGGGTTCGTAGAGGCTTCCTAGAAAAAGGTTTAAAGTTTCCTCAAGACCTGAACATTGGTCAACAAGTTTATGCTAGGCATCCTGCATCAGGTGAATACTGTCTGGTAAGTCTTTTTAACTCATGTAATTCTGCAATTTGTGCCAATAATTTCAACTTTTTCATTTAAGGGTGATGTGACAGATAATTCAATGACGGTTACTTACTACTCTGTTGTTTTCGATGATGGAGCAAGCAGTCAAGACACATATCCAGAAGACATTCTCAATTACAACTGCATAATGGACGGCCCTCCTCCAATAGGAGCCGCTGTTGATTTCATGTGTTATGGGGTGCGTCAGATCGGCTTCTTCCGCGGCATTTTTAAGCGTCAGATTTACACTTTGTGTTTCCTTGATGGAGAAGATACTATTATTACCGCCGAGAGACAAGAATTTTATCATCCTGACGAAGAACTTCCCATCAATCTTAAAAATCATCTGGGCAAGCAAGGATAAATGTTCCAGCGCCCATGGAACCCTTAAATCAAAGTGAGTCAGACCACAAAAACTGAGACTTCTTTTTTTATTTTTTAAATTCGTCGTTCTACTTCCTGAGTTTTCTTTATCTCTTTTCAGTCAATCTATGTATCTTCATCAAAGTACTGACGTGTTCTAGTAGTTCATTTTGATTGATAAATTGTTGGATTGAATTTTTTGTAATATTTCATTTTATAGTGTAATTTTTCCCATTCAGAATAACCACTACACTTTTTCTTTTTTACTTTAATTTTTATTCCTTTATTCCGCTTCCGTAACAAAAAAAAATGTCGAAATTTGTTGAATCTTGTTGCATTGCAACTTTTCCTCCAAACAGTGACGCTAAAATCTACCAATCCAAAACCAAAATATTCGCACATATTAACCGTATCAAAAGGTAATAAATTTGTTTCTTACAAATCGGGCGTTCGCGTGAATTGGCAGTTTCTTCTGTACTCAAACTGTCAGCATCGGTTGTGATTCGTGATTCAAATTATTGGCTTTAACTCTCTTGTCCTTTGAAAGAGTGGGTAGCATTTCGTTTTAATTAGAATAGATTCGCAGAAAATTTGTTGTTTTTTTACAGATATTCTCCGCCATTGTTTATTGCCATACATTTAAAACAAAAGGAAAAATGAGCATCTTGAATGAAAAATAACATCTTGTACCTTCGATGGGTTCCTTATGATGTGACTCGCTTTGATGAACCTTTACTTATTTATTAATTTCTCTTTATCACTTTTTCCAGTTCTCTAAGCTCTTTTCTAAAGCCCCTGAATACAGCCAACCCTAACCACCCATCATATGACTTAAGAAAATGGGAGTTCCGCTGACGGAAGAGGATTTTCCCGTGTCGACGATCCGGGAGAATTCCATGGTCAAATGGAGAAAACCACCCGAAAACCGTCTGGTAAGTTATGCATTAGATGTTAAATTGAATTTATTCCTCTGATAAGTTCAGGCAATTGGCTTTCTTCTCCCTTTTTTTTACTGTGTTTGATAAACGTCTCGATATTCGGACTTGACGATTCAGTCTTTAAATGATTAGTTTTTAATACTAAGATCTGTGTGGGGACGATGACGCCTATCGTTGCCACAGTAATAACAAAACCAAATTGTTGCTAGTTCCCTGGGCTAGGGCACGAACAAACTCTTACGTGGTGTTTGAGCAAATAAATCAGGACGTCAGGACGCCTCTTAACTGGAACATTGCGTATCATTTGAACACATCAAAGTTCAATTTTTTCTTTCCCCCCTTTTGAGTCTCGAATAGCGATAAGAACCAAAATTTTCGACGATCAAAATGTACGAAACACACAGTTTTACGTTGGACGTTATTCAGATAATTTAAACAGAAGATAACTAAAAAGAAGTTGCAGTAATCGTCTGTATTGATAAAATTTTTTAAATCAAAATTTTGATAACATTTGACAGTCATCTTAGCTTAAAAAAGTAAAGCCTAGTCATAATCAAATCCGTTTTGTTTTAGCTATACAAACTTTCATTATTCCTCACTTTCATGATAATGACGGTATGCTGATGCAATTTTTTCAAAATCTCGATTCTCTCCATGTAATCGGGACGCTCTTGCTGTTCGTTAGAAATGATCAAGTCGAAATAATCAGCTATTGAAGAAGGATTCGGATGTAGGGCAATCTCATCAAGCCTCTTAAGACAGCGTGAAACAGTGTCAACACGCTCCAGCATAATTTTCTTGTTGTCCTCGATGTCCTTCTCCAGAGTTTCTAATAATTCTTTAGCCGTTAGTTTTTTTTCGAGTTCTAATTCGTACATTAGTTTAATAATGTCGCTCGTTTTAATATCGTGAAATATGTTAGTGGCTTGCTTCTCGTTCCCAAACATCCTGCTGCTGATCAACATTTTGATTATTCTCAGTTCCTCCATCTTAGCCCGTGTGATTTCGACCAGGGGCTGAAGTCCTTCAACTGTAACTTGCAGTTTTTTCTTCTCATTTAGCACTTGTTTTGTTGATATAAGAGACTTTGCATTCATCTTAGCTAAAACGTCGAAGAAATTTTGGAAATTTTCTAATACCGTACCCCAGAATTGGACATCATATTTCACCCGATTAGAAAAGAAACTAGATTTGTTGAATTTGTGATAGACCGGATATGTAGTGTCTGGGTTTGTCGGATAGAATAGACTGAATTTGGTAATGGCGTTTAACACAGGCGGTAACTGACTGTCGGCGAAGGTTAATAAAAAGTTGATGTTCTCTTTCACGTCGTTGCCAAAGATTGAGAACACTGAATCAAAAATGTATCGCTGAATTACTGTCAAACGGCCTAAGGGAGCTGGAACTACAAAGCCAATCATATCCAATTCTTGTATGCCATCTTTGTCTTCGAAAAATTTGCGAATCATCTCAGTAATTTCCTGGTCCCTGGAGATGTCTTCAGTATTTCCGTAACCGGGTGTGTCGACGATTGTAAGAGAGTAAGGAATGCGAAATCCCTCTGCGTGATGAATATCGTAAGCCGTAATACAGCTTGTCTGAATCTTAGTTTCCGACCATTCATCCAACTGTTGTTGGCTCAGCTGGAAACGGAATTTGTCTTCCCGCTGAACGTCAAAAATGTAGTTAACCATGCAATCGATGAGCGTAGTCTTGCCGGAACCAATTTCTCCCACTATCAGTATCGTTTTGTGTTGCATTTTTCCTTTACAATCAGTTTCTCCGAAGGAAAAACGTTGGGCGGATGTACTTGACCGTTTGGATTTGATCAGAGGAATAGCAAACAAATCTATTCCGTTTTGTTTTCCGATGCTTTTGCAACTTTTCACGATCCTTTCAGCGAAACGCACATCACTGGCGATTGTCTTCAAATTAACCACATTGTCAGGAGTACTCATTTTCCGTCCGGCGTCAGAGACGGTTGCAATGCGTTTTGCGTAGATATTCCAAACGACAACTTATCTGATTGAAGGGAAATTCCAAACGGTCAGGTATTGAGTCATATTTTCCATTCTTCCAATATCTAATAAGATAAGAAAAAAATCGTTGATTTGTAGTTTGATAGGGCGCTGCCTATCGTCCAATTAATGTTGTACTTTTATAGTGACAGACCTGTAGATCAGTCAGAGATTATAAAACGGTTTTAACAGCAAACAGGTTTTTCTATTTTGAAGCTTCTTTCGTAGGGTCCGATTTGTTTTCACAGTTTTTTTTTTTTCACTTTCGATGGCGTTTAATTTTGTTTCTGTGCCCGTCGTTTCACTAAATTCACTCCGACCGATGAAGTGTCAGTCACTACTCTAAAGGTCATCGTCGATCCAATTTAAAATGAGATCCTTATTTTAGATTCACCCGGATTCTTGTTTTCAGTTGTAATCACCGGAACTATTATTCAATCGGTATTCTATTAGAAAGTGGTTGTCTTCATAATTCAAATTAAGATGAATGCTTGGCATTTCCTTTATATTCCTGTTCTCTGAGACAACTCGCAGCATAGTGGGAGGGCCAGGCGATTGATTTTCATTGCTTTTAAGTAGATTTTTTTTGTATCTTTATAGACAGAAAAGCGACGTACGAGTTTCTTGCTTTCCCTTTCGCCAAATGTGGCCAAGAACTAAACTTTATGTTATCATTATCAACGTAATTTTCATTTCCAATGGGATATCGTTCGTCCGTTCATCCAGTGGTAGGACGCCCAGTACCTTATCAAAAGTGTTGAGCAGTTTTTTCGTTGAGTTTTGTCAGCCAAGAGGACGATTTTTTTGTGGATGTTTTACCTAATAAGGTTTCTTATTCGGACAATTTGTATCTAAGCCAACGTTCCAGTTGAGGAGGTTTAAAAAAGAAACCTTGAGTGAGTTTCAGCAATATTTACAAACTTTTTCAGCTCTTCATCGTTAACAGTTTCGCGGACTTCCTTTTTTAAAGCTCAGTTTCACGATGTGTTTGTATTTAGTTAAAGCACTTTCAAACTGTTTTAAAGAAATTGGGTTGCATTTTTTGTAACTCATACGAATGATGCAATCTTCGAATCGATTCGCTCCAGTCCATAATGTGGGGTCCCTTTATTTGTGAGAGTCCTGGTATCCAAATGTTCTTCCCATTTCTTCGTCCGACAAATTAATGTTCAAATGACTTGTGCCGATATTTTTCAGTGATTCAGGTAGTTACTAGAACAGTGGTATTTTCGTTAACACCAGCTTTGACGCTAGCCTTTCTTTCGTTCATCAAGACCCATTTTTTCCAGCTGCTAGATGAGTCCAGTAATTCCAACTTGAGCTAGCGAACTGTTCGTTGATCCGAGTGGCGCACATCAAACAATTCCCAGTATTGTCGGCCTTATATAAATTTTGTTTACTTATTTTAATTAGCATTTCTCAAATGCATGACTTATTATGCACTTTCCTTGCATCAAATTTCCAAAATTATAGGGTGGTCCAAAGGATGATACCAATATCATTCATTTATATCCGTGAGGAATGCAGGGGGTTTTCGAAAAAAACAAATTCTTTTGAATTTTACTAATTATATTCCATTTTTTTACCGGATTAGCGTTAAACAGTACCATATCATTCAAATGAAGAAAGAAAGGAAGTAGCATATAATCAAATGTTTCTCAGATTTGTGGTCGCACCTATTGCATCAATACCATAAGAAATTTGAATGGACCTTAATTTACAGATTGTGAGATTGGGCTTGAGTTAAAAATTTTTAATTCCAAACCAAATCTAAACCCACAAATCCAATTGAGTTTGAAAGGACAAATGTCGTTTGAAGTTTAATTTATTTAATTTACATGCAACCATTCCATAGTTTTTTTTTTATGTGTCGTTTCGGCATTTTTTTTACGTAACAATTTTTCGTCCCAGGTGGCAGCATTGGTCGCTTATTAGTCCGTTAGTCCATTACAAAAAAAAAACAACTTATAAGACATCTAGAAAGCATTCTGAAAGCAAGATATCTGAGGATTTGACATACCTGTAAATAATTTATACATCAAGTTAAAAGGTTTAACCAAGGAGTTCATTTGGTCTTCAAACTGATATTTAAACAAGTGAACCACTGGGAAAGTGCCGCGAGAGTAACAGACACCCATGTATGCTGCCCGCGTTCAGTTGATAGACGGTGGTAATTTAAGTCTTATTTATATTTTTCTTTTTTCATGAGAAGAGATTCATGTTTGTAAAACAAACATGTAGCCATTTTATTTCATTACCATATATAGAATATAGTTAGCTTTCCCAATGTGAAAATTTTAACACGATGAAATGATTAACTATACATGGTGTAGAATAAAAAGACATTTGGACAGATGACAGGATATTTATTGACATAAATATATTTGGACAGATAAAATGATGATTGGTTGTGAAACAGAAACAAAAATTTATAGCTAATGTTAAAATGTGTGAATGTTTTTTAGAATAATGAAAGTTACTTTGTTATTTTCATATTACTTTATATCTTCCAGGCTGTACATTTACTTGAATAGTAACCTTGTGCAAAATATTCTATACCAACATGGAAAAGAAGAGATATCCAACTGAAAATGGATCATTTGCTTGCTCATTCTGTGCTTACTCAAGTAATTCACGGTTCTTAATAAAAAGACATATAAAGGCTATCCACAACAAGATTTTCGGAGCTCTTGAGTGTTGTGGTATACACTTCTCTGATAAAGAGGCCCTACGACATCACACTAAAGACTGTCATCCTCCTAAGTAACCAGAAATGATTTTAATTAATATCAACATTATTGAACAGGTATACCAAGTTACAACTAAAAATAATTTTTTTTTTTCTATTTTCACAATTTATAGTTACGAATGTGCTGTATGTGATAAGCGCTTTTATACTTCAACTATACTCCATAATCATCAGCTAATGCACTCTGATAACCAGAAATTCAAATGCAACGTCTGTAATTATGCAACTTCGCACAAGGGTAACATAAAACAGCACATACTAGCGAAAAATCACTGGAGTGAACAGTACGAGGAGTGGCGTGTTAAAACAGAACAGCGCCAGAGGTATTTAAGCAGAATATTTTTGTATTTGAAACATTAGGCCATCTCTTTATGAATCACATCTTTTTCACAGATATAAATGCCAAATATGTAACCGAGGCTATCCATTTCAATCTTTACTACGCCTACACATGTCGGCACATGCTGATTCCAAGAAGTTTAAGTGCAGTGTTTGTAAATACGCCACGGGTCGAAAAGGTCATTTAAATAGACATTTGAAGAATAAGAGACATATATTTAAGGTTGAATCATTGCGAATTCGCAAGGTCCGCTTGCCTACCGAAATTAATGTCACCGAAAGATCTGATTCTTATCAAGAGAAAGATGCTGTTGAAACATTTTCCTTTGATCGTCGATTGCGTAGCTCAAGCAGAACAATTATTAACACAGGTGAAGGCGGATCACCTGTTACCAAGAAAGGTCGGTTCACCAGAATTATTAAAGGAGAGTTTGAAAGAGACCTTATTTAATTATACTTTTTTTTATTTAATTTTCTATAGATCAAGGTTCATCTAGTACCCAAATCAATGACGTGGACAGTAGAGCATCTTATTGTTATCCCTTGAGGCAAATGGACGCCTATCATTTGGAAAGTGAGGAAGGCAATCTAAAACAGCACGAGGAGCGAAATCATGAGAGTGAACCCGATGAGGAGAGGCATGTGCATTCTGCAACAGGAAAAGACAAAAGGTATTTCTACCGAGCTACAGTAGTTAAAAAAAGCACTCCATCTTACGTTTTGTATCGGCTCTTTTCACAGACTATATAAATGCAGCCTTTGTGGATACGCCACTATTCGAAAGTATCATCTGAAGCGACACTTGAAAACACATGAATGCAAGGGGGAATCTATTTCATTTTTTATGCCTACGGAAATTTATATCGCTGATGGATGTGGTTCTCGTCAAAAGGAAGATGCTGTAGAAACATTCTCTGTTGGTCGTCGATTGCGTAGCTCAAGCAGAACAACAGTGAACACAGAAAACTACCAATCGCCTGTTGTCGAGAAAATTCAATCCCCCAGAATAACTGAAGAAGAGTTTGAAGGTGAACTTAATTATTTCAGTTCAATTTATTGTAGTTATTATTTTTAAGTAAAATTACGAGCATTTTCATTTCCTGTTTCTTTAGATCACGCTCAATCGGATAGCCCTAACGATATTGTTGTGGACAATACAGAATCATGCCATCCTTTAAGACAAACGAATGCCAATAATTTAGAAAGTGTCTTTGATGGGGATATCAGGAACAATGCTACCAGTTCGACGTTTTACGATGAGCGTCTACCTTCTCAACAAATATCGTCAAAACCCATCGCTGCCTGTTTTGTTGGATCCGATCCAAGAAGAAGCCCGTCAACTTAGGTCGCAGATTTCGCGAGTGACGACCATCTCTACTGTGCTTTCTATACTGGAGCGTTTAATGGAACTTTCTTCTTCCATCACGAACCAAATCCGATTTTTTGGTTCGGATTACGAACTTCGTTCTGATGCCGCTAAATTATTCGAATACGTGTGGGGCATTTCCAAAATGGCTGTTTGCCGCTGGGAAGAAATGGAGGGCTCGAGTTTCAATAACACTTCCCTTAGAGCTGTGCAGTATGCCTACGAGACACTTCCCGTTTTCATCAATTTGGAGATTTACGAACATCTAGAAATGATGGAACACATCTTGATCCTTACAATCAACACTGTCAAGAACTGCCACGCCCATCGCCAATAATCAAGTAAGTTGGATTTATTTGTTTTTATCATTTGTTTCATTTGATCATTTTCATCAATTTTAGGTCCAATTGTTGCGGTAGGGGTTAAAGGTTGATCACCTGCCTTACGTCTTTTACGAAGACGTGATCGAAGAAAACATCCAGTCTCATTTTCTTTGCTAAGTGAATTCATCAAGTCGCAACTTTTTACTTAACTGAATTGAATCAAAAAATTTAGTTTTTGTTTTGTTTAACTCTATTTGGTTTCCCCTTTTGATTTTTGATTAATTATTCTGTATTTCTTTTTAGTATTTATCATTTTCCATTTCGTTCTTCATGTTTTTTGAAGTCCCCCTGGGGGTTTACTGTGATTCAGTTTACACACCCAAATCAAATCTTATGACTTTAATACTGTATAGAAATGGAAGTAGAATTCTCCGTGGCTCTTCTTAATTTTGCATTTACTTATTTGCCCCTATTGCGCCACCGGATGTTTTGTTTTAGTGTCGCTGATATTTTGAACTTTTTTAGACTAATAATTTTTTGTTCAATGAACTGAAAATGGTGTGCCTTTATATCTTAAATGCAATATTTATGTCGTCGGATTTTTCTGAAGCAATCACTTTGAAGAAGCTTAAAAGATGATACGTTTCCAATCGCCAGTAAATCATTGAATAACTTACCCAGTGTCAGTTTACTCAGTTATTATGGTTCTAATCTCGCACATACAAGAACTTTATTTATATATAGAGTAATATGACAACGTTTGCATCGTAAAGTTTCGCTTACGACCTGGTGGAAAAAATTTTTTGTGATTCGTCTGGATTCTTCCAATACAAAGGACATCGAAAGTTCGGAATGCCCCCTAGAAAGTTCGCCATCGCAGCGGGAAGTCACATCCGGTAGCCCCTCTCTGCTACAGATTTTGAACGATTTTAATTTGTTTTCTAACACTGAAACCGACCCCAAATTTGACGAAGATTAAGAAAATCGAAATTCTTTTCATTGGTGTTTTAATCGTTACTGTAGGCCAATTTTAGGAATCGGTCGGAATAAAATGTAATGAGTTGATCCTTAACTGAACGCTAGATGTCCCTCGCTATCGCTGTCTGATGTCTTCTGCATCATAGGGTGCGTCCAGGCGGTATTCGATTGAATTGGTTTTTGACACGTGATCGCCAAATACCAATCATATTGCTTGGAATTGATCCAAAACTAGAACCACCTCAGAATTACAAAATTGTCTGTGTTGCCGAATGTTTCTAATAGTGATATAACAAATGGTTTTCCATAAAAAGCAGACGACATAAAAATGTCGAAGCAGCAAGAAGAAAGACGTTCAACCACTTTTAAAACTTTTGTAGTTAAGTGCGTTACTTATGTACTTAACAGCTTAACCTAATTTTGTGTTTTAAAAGACTTAGTAATGCTCCTATGATATCAATACTAATTAGATACTTCACTAATTAACTACACAAATTATGCGCAGTACCTGAAAAATAAAAACATATTTTGTGTAACGAATCAACACAGATTTCCATAAAAAATGTGTGAAAAAGAAAATATGTATGTTTTACTGCGGCTTCTAAACCCAAAACGATTTGCCACTGCAAAGAAGCTTTCTCTTGTTGACAAGGCCCAAATACCCAACAAAAGCTGGTTTTTGATGGGTTGACCGTCGTTAATAAAAGTTCTTGATAAAGCAGGACCAATAATTTGAAGCAAGTTCTATGAAAATAAAAGTTTCAGCAATATCCTACGCGATCGTACGCTTTTCCGAAGGATAGAACACAAGTGTACAGTCTTCAAGAAACAAAACTGATTTTTCAATAGCATCAAAAAGTTACTATTTCATTAAAAATTTGATTTTCGTCTAAGGGTACAAAAAAAATGTTTGTGTTCCTCCCCTCGTCGTCAATTTTTAAAATTCATGCTCAATATACCTCAAATTTTTCGCGAGGCATTTTATAATCTTCTGAAAATTGAACGGATCTTGATAACGAAATACTATTTTGGGGTATCCAGGAAGAATAAGTCTTTCCCTACGCCCTTGTTGTCTTTGGATATTTCTTATCTGATTCCTCTTCATGAAAGAATTTGAACAGCAAAGACGTACTACTTTTGTGTTTCCCATTTCTCAAACGAAACTGAATAAAAGGATTGATATAATAAAAAGAAAAAGAAAAAATTAAAATAATACCCGAATGATGATTAAAATTGCCAGGAAATCGTAATTTTCGTCATCTTCCTCTTTTTGTAGTAGAAATGAAATTATACTTAATAATTGTCTCGTATCCATTTTTTAAATCACTTCGCTTTAACAAAACACTTGAAATTGGAGGAAATTACAAAATATTCTGCAGAAGAATTGAAAATTTAAGGCAAAATTTAGACAAATGGCAATGCCGTAAACTGAAACTGATTTGAGCTGTACAAGAACTTGGGAAATCAGCTGATCGAAAAGTAATTCGAGCGAATACCGCCTGGACGCACCCATAGCCTACTTTATTATAGGAAGCCCAAAGGAAGGATATCTCTCGCGTGTTTGAAAATTGAAGCCTACTTTGCTCACCTTTCCTCCGATTTCCCATCCTCCAAGTAGACCCACGGGAGCCATCTGGTGATCGAAATAATGACACCTCAGGGTGAAAGTTAAATAAAAAGGGGGGCTCTTTCTATTCTGGCAGCAAAAAGCAACGCCCTCTATCTGACAATCTCATTCCCTTCCTTCGCGAATGAAATCATATCGATAGAAACGTAAACAAATCTGTGTTTTCAAATATCGCCACTAGACGATAAATTGGCTCCCGTGGGTCTACTTAGGGCGGAGCCAATTAAGAGGAAGGGAACCCAAATTGGCTTCCAAAAAAAGCCCAAACCTTTCGGCTTCCTTATATACAGTAGGCTATGTCTGCATGAATCTTCTACTCTACGTCGTTATTGAAAGATTGATGCATTTCTCTTTGACGTGTAATGGCTTTGTTAGTAGTGTCAAATCTAAAGGATATGTATCGATTCACCATTTCAAAGGTAATCAGTTTTTTATTTGTTAAGAGCGTGTTAGATTTTTTTTTGTTAATACCGTTAATTTGCCTTGAAGTACGGTAGATTTCGTGCGGAATGATTTTCTGTTTGATACCTAATGAATATTGTTGACTGTTGAGGGATGGAAACGCAGCAACTTTCGACGTCAAACGAAACGTTTTTCACTTAGAATCTTGGGTCCATCGTTTCTTCTTGAAGTTTGTCTTGTCGATAGACAGCGAGTTGAGATTGATTGATACTTATCACCAGAATAGTGTATTCTCTTCGCTTGGAGTTCAGGACAGATCTGAGATCCTGAGGATCTCCAGCGGATGGTGTCACGTTCGGTTTAGTCCTGTTGTTTAGAGATCCCTGACTTTCTCGCAGTAAGGGACTGATATTTTTATCCTCTTTCGGGATCGTTCGGGATACGGTCAAGTCGGTCAGCTCTTTTCACGACGACAATCTTTCTTCCAGGAATCACGTTCGGTTTCTTCTCAACTTCGATTCGATCATCTCGAAGGAGGGGACTGACACCGTTCGGTCGTCGCCGGCGTCGGTCAAGTCTTTTTACGCGACTCTTTCCTCCAACAGGAATCTGCAGTCCAACTTTCGATTCAGACGATCTCTTAATCCGCTTGGGATTTCGATGGCGAATGTCCTCATCCTCGTACTCCCAACACCGTTTCCTCTTTTCCTTCGAGCGCACGTGACATCAAATCAAACTACATAGCATTATTTCCTTTCCTACCCTCCCCCCCCCCCCCTCGTACTCGTACTTCCTTCCCTCCCCCCTCGTACTTTCCTTCCTTTCCCTCGCCCTCATTCAGTCATTCCATACAATAAGATTGTTATACAATTGCACACAATGTTACATACAACATATAGTGACATACACATCTTTACAATAACGTTACACAAATTCAAATCTACATTTTTGTATCGTTGTGATATTTTTTAAATATTTCATTAAAATTTATGTCCATTTTTTTCATTATATCAGTTCCAAAAATATTTGTAAATTGCTCTGGTAGAGAATCACTCAGAACATTTATCTTGCATTCGATTCCATTTATTGTAACGTCGCACGCCCCCTCACAAGGAATTATTTTAAATGCTGCATCGATTGAGGGAAAAATCTTTTTTCTTATTTTTGGTTTCCCAATTTCTTCCCATGTTTTTTTAGTTAGGCTTGTGTGGTTTGCCCCAGTATCAATGATTCCAGTGATTGCGAATCCATTGATGTCAACTTTCATTGTAAGGAATTCGGAACTCGTACTATCTTTTTCCAGTTTTTTTTGTTGATTTGCTTCAAATTTTTTTGGGAAAAGGAGCCTATTCCAATTAACTTTGTCCATAACCGTCAGCCACGAAATACCAGCTATGTTGTATGGTAGGCCGTTCGCAACAAATACCGGTAGTTCATATTCCTGTCCTTCAAAGAAAACATTCGCCATATACATTCCTTTGACATCAAGAATACGACCAGACACTGCTATGAACGAGTAGTCCACATCAGTTAACTTTGGCTTCCCAATCCGCTTCCATTCTTTTTTTTAAAGAAAAGACCCGACACTCCCCGAATCAATCAACATTTTGATTTTTTTTTCTTTGATGACAAAGTTTTGAAAAATTCTTGGGCCTGTTGAAATTGAAAATATTCTTTTTATAAACGAGTCTATATTATTCTTTTTTTTCTCAGTAGGAATGGAAGTCTCCGGGTTCAAATTTTCCGCAAGTGGACTTTCTGGTTCAAGTTGAATTACCGGTTTCCTTACTTCCGGATTTATACTTTTATTACCGGATTCCTCTTTAATGAGGTTTTTACAAGCATCATTTATCGAACAGGTTTCTTCGGGTTGCGAAGACGTCTTTTTTAGCGCAGTTGACTCGAAGGGAACACAAGGCGGAAATATCATCTCGTCAGATTTCGTGTCTTCTGTTGACATACTTGGTTTCCCGATGGGATCCGGTTTGGGATGTTCAAACTCAGCTGTTATCTCTCCAAAGAGCTGATATAAGCAAAAATCAATTACTTTGATTAAGCCGATAAAGAACATAGTCACTTTAACTATTTCAACACAAAACCGCGAAAATGACAGCAAAGGTAACATTTTGTAGCAAAGTTGTAGAACTTACTCGGCAAAGATTTGCACTCTTACTTATATAGGCTTTGACGAAACTGCCGTGGATCGTGTAACAGAAATTTATAACTAATAGAAAAGTGCAAGGCTAAAATCTTGTGATGAATTTCAAATTATTCATATTTTTCCCATTTTGTTCAGTTATAAAAAATTAATTTCCGTTAAGAATTATATCGTATTTGATTGATTTATACTAGGCTTCCCCGAAAAAAATCCCGATTCTATCGCAAACGCCTGAAACACCCACACAAAAGGTGGTTCGAGACTTCGAGTCCAACCCACGGACCACGGGTCATTGCGTCATGGCGTTTGGATGTCCGCCTGGAGCCAAGTTATGCTTCTATTTGTGACAGATTTACCAGCGGAATCGATAGCACTTGGTCCGTAGTGCCACTTTTTCCCCATTCGGTCAGTTCCCATCACTTTCATGTTCGTTCTCGAGAGACTAAAGTTTTTTTTTTTCTTTTTCTTTCGTTTTTCAGACACCACCTTGAACTCGGCTGATTTAGCTGTAGACACGAATGCGATAGAAATTTCAAAGTTGTTCGATACCTACTGGAGGGATTTTCACACTCTGCTAACTACTGTGTGAACATTAACGGAGAGACAAACGTGATAACTGGGCCTGTTTGGGATTCCCCTAGCTCCGGCTTGTTTGTCATCGTTTCAACTTGCCGCTCCGATGGTGTAGCTCTTGCTGATTGTCCGATTGATCAGTTGGATATACAGTCTTTCATCTTGCCAACTAACTTAAGGTACAGCCGTAATTGCATCAAATCGACCAAATTTTTCAGCACCAACCTGGCTACCCTACCTGATATAGAACATCTTACTGGTCTTCGTTTCTTTCCATCTCTTTCCTTTGGTGACAAAGCGGAAATCTTGTCCCGCACTCCACTCGCTTCAACTCTACTTGTAGATCCTGATCCCAGTCCTTAAACATTATTAGCTCATTTTATGAAGTTTATTTCCCATACTTTGTTAATGATAAGTGCACCTGTAATTCACAGTACTTAATAAAATTGTATGCACTATAATTACAAATATTGTCACACCACCACATAATTTCCATATTGCACTCGTAGAATGAAATTGAAAGACACACAAAAATGAAGTCATAACAAGAGAAACGATTAGAGATTTCGTCTGTATGTCAAACAGCTATAAACATATTTCATTGTCTCGCAGGGCCCACTATCAATGTTGAGTCAAGCGTTGTTCTAGACAACAAATTGAGTTTGTCTCCCATAGGTAGGTCAGGGAAGAACTGAAAATCGGTGATTCGCTCCACATCTTTGAGAGTGGCGACATTATAAGCGATAAAATCCCGATCAGAAATGCAAGAATGTTGATACTTCCGCTGGCGAACTGGTAGAAGGAAAGCCTGCAGATCTCTGTGGTCAACAGAGCAAGTGGTTAAGATTCCATTCGCCTATGGTGCTGTTAGTCTTGCAACTGGTAACCACAAATAAAAATGGACGCCGAATGGTGACGCGTTGGACCACTTATTACGTGCAATGGATCACGGGAAACTGAAGCTTCTGATAACATTTTGATCATCGTCTGAACTGTGCTATTCCTGAAGGCACTTCTAGGAGATTAGTATCTAGCCAGGCATCCACTTTCTGAGTAGCAAATTCTGTAGGTAAGAAAGGAAGTTTTGGTTATCTAATTCAATGTTAAGAAGAACACAAACATTTTTTATTGTCGTGCCTTTCGGAAACAAGTGAGTGTAGACAACTTCTTTGCTCCGTGCGATGGCACTAAGACGTTGACAACTTCCAGTGTGGTTTGTTTCAAGACGTGAATCTTCAATCCATTCCCCACCGCCAGTATTATTTTTTGTGTTGCCGGAAACGGTGTAGGTTGTCAGTAAAGGAACTCCAAGATCCGTGTCAAATCCTGTAATAATTTGTTCCATAGAGTAAATTTCTATATGACAGGTTTATATGAGGTATATTCCAACCTGCTGTTAAGTAATCTTCGTTAATCAGTAGAACTTGGTCGGAATCGTTGGTAACATTAGAAGGTTCACTAGAATAAACCACCGGAATTCCTATAGGAGCATGGATAATGAAAAGCTCATTTTCCTTATCCTCTGTCATTTCCATTTCCTATTTTGATTTTAGTTTTAATTGAATTTAGCATTATTTATCGTAACACCACGGTCTAACAGGAGAGGTAGACTAACGCCATGGCAGCAGACTAATCAAGGGACTCAGAAGCTTCCCTAATTTGCCGCTAGGATCGCGGGCGTAGCTTGGTACCAACTCTCCAAAGCTTGGCGGGTATACGAACTACGATCAATTGAATTTCGAAACATATGATATAGTTTGAAATACATTTTCCAATTTCTTTGCAATTATAACTGGGTTTTTATTGAAAGGTAAAAAACTTGTAAAAGGTTACAATATCACATTTATGAAATATGTTTGACAATTAAAGAAAATAATGTCGTAAATAAAGACATACGGAGGCAGCATTTTGATTTCGACTAGAATAATTCACATTTTCGATAATTTTCTTGACTGACTTGACTTGACCGTGTGAAATCACTTAAAAATTCAAAGAGCACAACAAGACAGAACCACAGAACACCACGCAATGACAGACGCTTTACACACAGCTTGGTACCAAGCTACGCCCGCGATCCAAGCGGCATTTTGAGGAAGCTTCTAAGTCCCTTGATTTTTCCGGCTGATCAGAGGGATAGGGCGTTAGTCTACCTCTCCTGTTAGACCGTGGTAACACTTTAAAAATCAGTTTCTCGTCTCACTATTTCAGGTGCTGTTTTTTCGCTTTCTTCGCCATTCACAGATGCACATCCGGTCCGTTTCTTCGCCCCTTCCTTAGTGTCAGCAATCATACGAAGAATAGGTGGCATATCTGCAACTTCTTCGTTTGTATATTCACATTTAAATGAGGTGGATCGATCAGGAGGTGATGAAGTGCTCCCCACGTTCCATTATTTGCAGACGGAGTGATATTTACCAAGTGACACATGAGATTGTAAAGTTGGATGTTTTAAAAAGAGCGAACGACTTCTTGATTCTTGAAAGAAGGGCCGTGAGCCACGAAAATTGCCTGCATGTCGAGATAGATATTGTCCCAGCCGTGAGCTCCATTGCTATTAGAAAATGCTTCGTTTTTTAAAATAGCCCACCGGCTGATGTCCATGTCAAGCATGAGATTTGGAATACGCCGCGTTTGAACGGAATGCATCTGATAATAAGGCAGTTCCCATTTGTTGAAAACGCGCATGTGAGGATCTTTGCAAGACAGTGCGCAACCAATCCGCTCTTCATCTTCTGTAAACAAATTAAGGTATTATTACAAAATTTTTTATTAGAAATGTCTACATTTATATACATATGATGTGAACGTACCCTGTGTATCGTTTAAAGGACGGATTGACGTAACATATATGGGAACAAAATTCCAACAAAAATAACGTAATGTGTGGTAGAGCTACAAGGCTACACTTTGGTCAACGAAGTTGCGTTGTTTCTTATTTTGGTCTGCCCCCAATTCACATATTTATGAAAATAAGCATTAGGCATTGTTGATTGTTGTACACGCAACACGTAACACGCATTTTTTTCCGGTAAAGTTAAACTAGGAAAATAAAAGTTCTATTCAATCTGAGTTTGACAAATATTATGCTAGTGGATTTTGCACTATCGTTACGCTAGGAAAGTTATTATGAATCACTGATTCATAATCAGTATAATACTGATTCAGAATCAGTATAATAATGGTAATTACGCAGTAGTGAATTTTGAATCGTTATTGTAAACTTATAAAGTAGGCTACATTAAAAGTTCAAGTGACAGTCTCTATAGACATTAGACAAATCAACGTTGATTATTTAGGTGAACGATCTAACGGTAGAGAATGTCTCTTGACTTCTTGATTCTTATTTTAAAAGTTTGCAATTTTTTTATTTTATTGTCACGATCACCAGCATTGAGCATTCCCAATTAATTTCATAGACTATATCTTTACTTTACCATGACTTTACCATGAAGTGTAAGTCTGTACTTTATGGTTTTATTCACTAGTTTTAATGTACTGTACCTTTCTGTTTTGGTGTAATTTAGGAAAACTTACGAAAAATACGAATTTTTCTTTATCCGGCTAACGGCTCTCCGCCGCTCTCCGCAATAAGGCGTAGAGCCAAAAATCGGCGTAGAGCCCAAAAGTCGGGCGTCTATTGCGCATCGTAGTAGAGATTATTGCTGCAAATTTCGCTTGACAGACGGGAGCAATTTCCATTTGTTTGACGTTCTAGACTGCTGAAATCAAAAGCATTCAAAAGTAGCATTTCGTATGTACAATATAAGACCTATTAGGCCTACTTAATTTTTGCAGATTTCTAACAGTTGTGAACTTGTAATTTAGTGAATCCATTTAAAAAACCGATTATCAACTTCATCAGTGATATTTTTGGTTGATAGTGAATAGTGTTAGAAAGTTATCGTGATGAAACATGCAGTTTAACAGCTTTTTGAAAAACAAATCTCTAGCATATGCTGAATTTGGTTATGACAAACTAAAAGGAACAAAACAAGTATATTTTACTAAGGTAAGTGTTGTGTTGGAATACTCCTTATAGTAGTGTACTGTAAAGCCTGTGTGAATTGTGATCTGCGTTTCAGATAAACACTTTTTCTGTCCACCAGCAGCTGGATCTTGTTTCTCTTATACTTTAAAACTTTGATTAGTAGTAGTAGGCCTAGACTGAATTGTGTTATTTACACTTAAAAAGAAGTAACTTCAGGAAATTAAAAATACATTCAATACATATCTCATTCAATACGTATCTATGTATTGTCAATCTGAAGTCCAAAAATTATTGATGGAATCAACATGAATTTTAGAAACATAGTTTGTGTTTGACAGTTTTCAAAATATAAGATGGAAGATTTAGTAAGAATAGGGTACTAGTTCAATCAATTCTCATACGTAGATTAATTCTTGTTGGCTGGGGATCTTTCTATCTGTTTTTTTGTTTCGTCGACAGTAGATGGTACTTGTTTTCCACTGGGTGTTCTGGCCTTGTCTTTCATTTGACTATAAATCGTTGAAATAATATCAGTCTCTCCAAGTGAAGACATGAATTGATCTCTTTCCTTCCAGACAATCACTGAAAGGACGTCGAAAATCGATGAAATGAAGTTTAGTGTGGTTCTGAATTCGATAATGTCGGAATCGGCCTCGATCGCAAAGGATTGGGATTCTTTGCCATATGCTTTTTCCAGAACTGTTTCTAAGACGTTTACCATTGCGATATCGGAACTTGTCTGAAATTCATTTGGAGTTTCCACAGGACTTGCTACTTGGGATTTTCTCACATCCGAAACTATCGTTGAAAGTGTTTTGATCATTGACGATTCGACGACGGGTCTTTCTTCAATTGCGACGTATAACATTAACTTTGTTACTTTATCTTGGATATCCTTTTCTTGGTCAGTACCATTTGGAGGAAACGCTATTAAGATTTTTCGTATCTTCGATTTGATCTCATTGACTGCTTTTTCAGAATCGTTGCTTGTTTTTTTATCCTGATGGTCGGTTACTGGACACGGGCAAGTAGTAGACAGCATTACTATCAAGCCCACAACGCATCCAATGGCAATGATGGAAGCCACAGCGGCAACCCACTTCGCATTATTTTGAGTTTTGTCCACCATCTTCAAGTCGAAACTACAAATTATCTTGCTTTAAAGTAGTAAAAGATGCTATGTAGATTCACTAGATGTTATATTTAGGATAACGATGTTGAGCGATAAAGAGCGATAGATTTTGTGACCTCGTGCTGTGAACTGCGAAACGATGATCACTGATCAGCTGTTTTTAGAAACGGAAGTCGGAGGCTGATCACTCCAGAGCCGTTGTTGCCGGCCCAGAAAATTATTGGTTTTATTTCGGAGTCTTTCTTTCCTCCCAGAATTTATAAATTAATTTGTATTATGGTTAATTCTATCCGAGAGAAATGTTCTAATGAAAGATCAGAAAATTCCATGTGGAAGTATTAACTAATTAAAAAACTTCATATTCTACTTTTGTAGTCCTTTCTATGGAACGCCGTTTGGGCCACTTTTTATAAAATAATGAAATGTTTTTTCAACATCAAATATTGACTTTTTATACACAAATTTTTCAATAATGAAAAAATTTATTGATATTAATAATGAAAAAATTTATTGATATTAATATATTTAATATTTTTAAAAATACTTTTTGTGTATCAAATTTTTTAAATTATTATCGTAATATATCGATTCTTTAAAATATCCTTGAGATCATTCCATCTATTGGTTAAAATCACACTTTATCTCCCATCAGTAGTCAAAATATCCTCCGTTTTGCTACGTTTTGTTTGCGAGTGGAATGCGACATTGGTCCACCCGACTGTAGTCCCCCCGACTGTGGTCCCCCCCGATCCGGACAGTGTTCCCCCCATAAATTATCGAGGGGGGACTACTGTCGTGAAAATAACGGCAGTAGTCCCCCCTCAAAATTTCGTTCAAGTAGAGGGGGGACCACTAGGTTAGGTTAGGTTAGGTTAAATATACTATAATAGGGGAATGTATTAGCGAGATGATGCGCTATTCATTTTTCTTGTGGTGAAAGAGGGAATGAATTAGCGAATGCACTCGCTAATATGGAATTGTATAAGCGAGATGATTCGCTATTTTAATTTTTCTGTTGGTGAAAGAGGCGTCTTGAAATTATATATTAGCTAGTGGTTTCGCTAATGAAATTATAATAGCGAATTGATTCGCTAATGTCATTTGGGACCAAGTTGGGAAAAGTTGGGACCAAGCAGCAAGGTAGCGAATGCTCTCGCTAATGAAGTGCCGATTAGCCAGTGAATTCGCTAAAACACACCGGATTAGCGAATGCACTCGCTAATCCAAAACCCTATTAATAGCCTAAACTAGCTAATCTAAAACATCTGTTAACGGATGTCGACTAGCTAACTTAGCTAATAAACCAGACCCCTGCACTGTGAAACAACACATCCAATTTTTTTAGGTACCCCCTCAAAAATGTATGGGGAGACCACTGTCCTGTTTCATGACGACAATGGTCCCCCCCCCCCCGTAATTGGAGGGGGACTACTGTCGGGTACTTGGGGGGACTACTGTCGTGAAAATAACGGCAGTAGTCCCCCTCAAAATTTCGTTCAAGTAGAGGGGGGACCACTGTCCGGATTTTCACGACAGTAGTCCCCCCTCGATAATTTATGGGGGGAACACTGTCCGGATCGGGGGGGACCACAGTCGGGGGGACCACTGTCCGGGAGGGGGTGGGGACCACTGTCGGGGGGACCAATGTCGCATTCCCCTCGCAAACGTAACGTAGAAAACGGAGGATATTTTTGACTACTGATGGGAGATAAAGTGTGATTTTAACCAATAGATGGAATGATCTCAAGGATATTTTAAAGATTCGATATATTACGATAATAATTTAAAAAATTTGATACACAAAAAGTATTTTTAAAAATATTAAATATATTAATATCAATAAATTTTTTCATTATTGAAAAATTTGTGTATAAAAAGTCAATGTTTGATGTTGAAAAAACATTTCATTATTTAAAAAAAGGTGGCCCAAACGGCGTTCCATACCTTTCAGAGTGGTCCTTTGATTCCTTTCCATATCTTGACATTCTTTTTTATTTTCCAGCTATTTTCAATTTTATTTTAGAAACCTGCTGTTTTTTTTTCGATTTCAGCATTAGTATAACTAATTATTTATTAAACCAGGGGGTGATAAAGGCTCACTAGGGGCGCCCTTAACATCTGATTTAGATCAACCAATCTCTTTGATTTGTGAAATTTTACCTATATGGAACATATTACATATTACGAATAACTATTTTCATGCACCTAATCATCGTGTTAAATATGTCAATACGTTCATGGAAAACATTTGTACTTTGTACCGCCGGGAAAATGGTCACACTGACTAAGTTTTTAGTTATAGTGACATTTACTGTTGTGTTTGTATTGGGTTCAGCATTTATCTCCGTAGAAAAACAAAAAGATGATGAAGAATTGGAAGACATTGACGACTCATTTCTCAGGGAAAATAAGGCAGATCTAAAGATGGACCAATTCTTCAAGAAGAAAAGTCACAAGAGCTATTAAATTTAGAAAATTCTGATCACTATTGGGATGATGTTATGATTCGGATGAGGATCCTGATATCTTACTTCCCCAATATGTTGAAAAAATACCCTTATTAAAAATTCAACAAAGAAAAGGTAATTCATACTTAAATGTCATAGTAATTAACAAAATAGTAACCCACAGTGTCTTATTATTATTGTAAATGTATAGTCCTCTGCTTTTAGTGAGTACCGGTACCTTAGATGGTACCCTATCTGCTCTTGATGCATAGGTGCCATAAGGATGAGTCGAGATTCCGTTTGCATAATGTCTGCAGGATAAATTTCATTTTCATTAATTGTCCTTAGTTTTTCTTACAGGTTTTATGACGAGACAGTGGAGCCAGCAGAGACTCCGGTCTCGCTGGAGCAGACAGACTCGCTGTCAGATGATTTGATTGATGCAAAACCACGGATATTTCTCTTGCAATGCCTTAAGATTATTTGAAATTGTCTTTTTAATTCTACCTATTTTCCATTATTTAGAATGAAATGGTGTTCTACCACTCGGAATTTCGGATGTGAAATGGTGTAAACAACCGGATTCCAGATTGACGCGGATTTAGCAATCAACGCCGGCAAAATTGTGACCAAAGGAGTGATGGTAGATTGATCTCCAATAAGCCCCTAATTATAATGATTTTTAAAATACGTTTCGGTCAAGATCAAATAGGAGCAATACCTTGAGAGTGATTGCGGCATAAGGAGTTCACATACCTGCCCATAGGGCAATATTGCAGAGGGCCACTTTAGCAATCTGGATCTCAGCGGAAACTGTTGTTACACGGAAGAAATTGTAAGTACGTCAAATTTGTTGAATATCATTAACCATTACCTGTGTTGCTGTCGGCGTTGGATCGGAGTGATGTAACGTTCATTCTCTTTGCTTGTTCACGCAGGGTCTTTTCGTGATCAAAAATGGTTTTCACGATGAAATAATAGCAGAATGAAATCAAACTCAACGGGACGCAGTACATAAAGAAGAAGATGCACAGTCCGAAGATTTTTGTCATTTGATCTCGGGTGAGATAATCAAAGGAGCAAGAGTCCAAGATTCCTTCTGGGATGTAGCGACCAAATCCAAAGTAAGGCAATATTGACCACCCTATGGCGTATATCCAGCAGCCAGAAATCAGTATCGCTGCTTTTTCTATTGTTATTTGAAAACGAGAAGTAATAGTAACAATTATCTTTCAATATACCACTTAGGAATTTGAAAAATCAACTTACTAGCTGTCATTCTAGTTCCGGCCATCCCTTTGACGATGACGTTGTACCGATCGTAAGAAATTACAGCCATGGTGCAGATGCTACAGGTTCCGAAAATACTACCTATGTGTCGACATTCACGCATCAGGAAAATATCCAATTTTGTTCAACAAATATTATCAGGACATGAGATATTACCCAAACAAGCGTAGAGTTCACAGGCTGCTGGACCGAACAGCCAGATACCACCGTTGAAAGGAGTTGTAGACAAACAGGGAATCTGGGTAACCTTTATTTGAAAATTATTAACAACAATTTAAAAATCTAATATTTGTTTAGATAAAACAGGTTAGAATTGTAATTATTACCTTATCACGACTCTGTTACCTGCAGTAGAAAAGAAGCGATTAACATTTGAATGAACAAGAGCAGAAATGGATATCATTACCAAAGATAGACACGATTCCCAAGAAGATGTATATGGTTCCCAAAAGGAAGTGCCACATGGGGTTGACAGGCGGAAACTTACTCCAATGCGGGTGAACCTAATTAATTATACACAAATGTGTTACAGAAATTTAATTTCATGCTAAAATTTCAGATGACCGCATTACCAAAGCCTTCATGTCGTCGGTGACGAAGTCGGTGAGAGATACACCAGGTGGATATCCGTAATGGATATTTGGCTGTATCGCTCTTGCCGTCCGGATGAGATTGGTGACATTTTCTTGGAATGGATTCATGATAGAAGGAGCTGCTGCGAACAATTGAGTAGGTAACTCGCTATTTCGTAAAGAATACTGTTAAGTTAAGTTTGACCGAAGGTCGCTGGCTCAACTACTTGAGGATTCGACCCGTACTTGATCCTTGCAACAAAACGAGGTGCTGCACACAGAGTTATAGGTCTCCTCGCTACCGTTTATATATCGAGTACACAACAAGTACCTCATCACTTCTCACTACAGCACTCCAGCTTTAGTAATTAGCTTTTAACGAAAAACTAACAAGATTCCTTTGCTCCACCCCATTACCCTTATTAAGAGGTATAGGTTAAAGTGTTTTGACAGTTCTAATACGCGAGAAGCCAAATTTTTTTACAAGAGCCAGTGGATAATCTGTTGGGTTTTTTAAAGGTCCGTTTACAACTTTTTTTGCTAACAAAGATTATCCAGTCTGTTAACTGCCCGTCTCGTTCCTTATTGGATTATTCTGCCCTATGTCTCAAACTGCCGTCTCGATGCGTGAGACATTTGATATTAGTATGCACTATCGCACCAACAATTGCTTTTGTAAGTCAACCGTTGTCTAATCTTATATACATAAACTTTGTGGCAAGTGAATTGAGTAAAATTTGATTAATTTCTTTGATATCTAAACGGGAAAATGCAGTTGCCATCTGAATGTTTTATCACCAATTAAAACTAAGAATAATTTCAGTTGAATTAATAAACAGTAAGGCGTATCGTCACTACATTTTCATCAAAGAATCCTAGTAAGTGTTGTATTGTTGTTGGGGTGACTAAGTACGCACAGTACTACGCCCACATAGCAGTTCATTTGCGTGTTATTACTACCTGAAAACATGACGTTACATTAGATATTTTTTGTTTGTTTTTTATTTGGTTTAATACGGTTTACCAAATTGTGATGCTAGTTTTCGTTTTATGATAATACATTACTTAAAAAGGATTTCGAATTTTTAAACTTAGTTCATGGTAGTGTTAACTGACTGTTAGATTATAGACCATGCTTATTGCTTAACTACTTGTTTTATTAAAATCAAAAGATGTAGCGTTTAGTGTATAACTGTATATCGATTCGGAATGTTTCGATTATCCATCGATTCGGTTAAAGTTCGTCGTCTGCAGATGAAATGTTTTCGTTTTTCCGACTTTTCGTCAGCTCTAATAACTTAAAACGTGGAATAACTGTACATCTTAGTGACTTTCCAAAATAACTTTGACATAATCATTCAAGTAAATCATTCTTCCTTCAAGTTTCACGCGAATTTTTCTTCTCATGATTCCCACCAGTTCTTAACTGTTCGTGCAAGTGTGACATCTTAGAGACGACATGCCGACCATCCTAATTAAAGTTACAAAATTTTACAAATTTACACTCGGATTTTATTGATGGTTAACACTGAAACAAAATTTGACTGCTGGTACTGTTCGATGCAAGTCAAGTCTGATAAAATCAATATAAGTAACTCTTATGTTATTTGTACTTGTGTACACACTTATATTTGTAGTGTAATATACACGAATGCCACGAAAGTGAACCAATTACTTCCAGGATAACTTCAGGTTAAAATGTTTAAGGAAGTTTCATGTGATTAGTGATGGTTATTAGTTAGGGAACACAGCCAATTTTTTAGATTTGAAAAAAACCCAGCGCCTTTCTGTACAGTCTCACAAGTGTAAGGGACACAACCTTTTCAAGAACATTTCAAGAAGAAAATATTGACTACAGAGTTACAGTCCATTTTGACAAAATTGCACAAAGTGAATACTTCATCAACTCCAGCAGAAGTGTCACTGTCAGATTCGTCTGCTGGTCCTCTGGTCGTTATGGCAACATTCGTGTTAGTTATGTTATTGGTGTAGTTGGTGTTGTGACTTGTGATTAAAACGTCGTTCTTCAGTTGTCAGGGTTTTGATGTGTAAAATAGTGATTGAATTGTTTCTTACCGACGATTTCGTGTAATACATCCAAGTATGGGACTTGTATTCGTGGTTTAGTATGCACGAAAGTGAACCAAATACTCTAAATCACATAAAGGATAACTTCAGGCTGAAATTTTCAAGTAAGTTTTATATGATTATTGATGCTTATTAGTTATAGAACAAAGCTCATTTTTCAGATTTGAAAAAATAAGCGCTGTTCTCTACTTCCGGTTTTTAAATGTGCTTATAGCTAAGTAACCATTGAGCTGATACAAAAAAGAACCTGATTTTCGTGATCCTCGTGCAAAATGTAGTAAAGTTCATGTTTCCATCCAAAATACCTGAAAATCGTCGAAAATCGCAAAAATCGACGGACTATAGTTCAGAGAAATTTTTTTTGGGCCATGTCATGGATTTTGTTTAAAATACATCTGTCCTACCTGAAATTTGATGGGGATCACGAATCTGTGACTTATTTTGACCTCAGCTCAATAGTTGAGGAGCTATCGGTCTAGTTCCGGTCTATTTCCGGTAAATTTTGAGTTTTCTAATTGCCCAAAAGTAAAAAGTGAACTTAATTCTCCATACAGTTTCCATCAATTTAAGCATAATTTAAGTAAAGAAAAAGTAGTCTATTTAAGGTTTATTAGTGTCTAAAGAATTGCTGGATTGGCAATCCAGTCTTAAGCATGAGTGTTGAATGACTGACGCTAGATGTCCTTCATTATTGTTGTCCTTGTCTGTGAAAAATGTCTCTTCCTTTGCGTATTATTTTATCGATTTATTTGTGGTTTTCTGGATAAATTCCACCATATTTTTCGTAAGTAAGCTAAGCTAGAGCGTAACCACAGAACTAGAATTAATAAATGTACCGAAATTCTACTTGAAATCCCCAAAAATGTGTGTATTAAAAACCTGTTGTCATTTTCAGGTCCTGAGTGTTTGACAGAACTAGCTTACATTACAACTTGTTACTTATTTTCATTACAACTTTAACCAATTTTGAATTGCCACTTAATTTACAGGTTCATTTACGTCTGTGCTGTCTGTGACAGGAGCTTCAAATCACCAACAAGAAAGTCTGGATGCCTGGATATATGCAGTTGAGGTAAATTATTCATTTTCAATGTTTGCTTTAACAGTAACAAACAATGTTATCATCACCTATGAAATCAAGTTGCTTTTACTCTTAAAGATTTTCTCTACTATTAACTTCAGGATGTTTCCTTGTTTCAGCTGCTGATGTCCTTGCTAGTGTTGCCACCATGGAGGTGCTACAGTTCCTTAAACGTTTCAACAAAAAGTGGTATTTCATATGTACAATTTACTCCATTACATATTGTTTTTCACTAATCATTCTTACTTTGATCTAGAGAATGCTTTTGGCATTTAAGATGAAGACAAGGAGAAGTCGTTGATGCCCATACTGTTGCTGTAATTCCCTAAACTTTCCAACCATTAAAAAGGTACTGATATTTCAGCCTCATTATTGCAATTTCCTTGTTCGTATTTACTAATGATATTTTCCTCTTAGAGACTCACTGGAGGGTTTCAGTCACACGGGGATGTGTTCTTCAAGTGACAATTAAACTTTTTTGAAGGTAATAAGGCTCATTTCATCACTCTTCTCTTTTATCTTTTACTTAGGCCGGGTAATCTCCCCGGCCGCTGTCAATCCCAGGCAGTGTCAATCAAGCTTGTGTCTCCCCCTTGTCTTGATTGACATTTCACGAAGTATACGATTGTATCCAGATCTGATCCTATATGATCAAGTGTGAGCAATTGATAACTTCTAGATAACAATTTGGCGACCAGGGGGGTTCCTTTAACCCTGCCACGTATGAAATCAAAGTCGACCGTGTGTGAAGAAATAGTGTCTCCCCGCTATTTACCGAAGCACGGTCGCAACGAAAGAAAAGTCTTGAACCGGACGGTCTGTTTATTAAATTTAAGGATCAAATTACAAAATTTCACTGGTCACTTTATTTATTCAATTGATTACAAAATACAAATATTTTAATTGTATATGTGTTGTTTATTTCATCTACTAGTACTTGGGAAGGGATGAGATGGGGATTCAGAGGTATAACGGGAGAGGGAAAACGGGGCTGGGGAAACGGGAGAAGGTATAGGAAGGGATGAGCATTCAGAGGTATAATGGGAGAGGGAAAACTGGGCTAAGGAAATGGGGAAACAGGAACATTCACTTCAACTTTTTGTCGACATCTCCTTTCTTCTTCGGCGTTAGGTATAGCTGCAATGCGGGAAGAAGCTGCTGGACTGCAGTGACACTGAGATGAGGATTCTTGTAACTCAAGTTCCCATACAGGTTACGCATTTAAAGTTGCCTAACAATGACAACAAGAAAAAAACAATTAAAAATTGTCACATTTACGTAAACAAATAAATCAAAATTACCAAAAGTATCCATAATTGGATGAGGCAAGCCCACAAAAGAAATGAATCCAGCAACAGCTGCAGCTCTCACAACAGCTTTGGTCTGGTCGAGTATTCTTGATGCAATGTTGGTGAGAACCCATGCAGATTCAATTTGCAGATCAAGGCTAGAATTCCAAAGAAATAAGGAAAGAAATCAAACATTTGGCTTAATTGCTAACATGACAGATGAACTCTACCATCTTTGGTACAGTATTAGAATTGTGAGGATGTCCATGGGTGGATTGTATTCTCTTCTGAGGAATTTATAGACAGCACAAGTTGCAGCGATCTCCTTATTTTCAGCACTGATGATGATACCTGAGAAACAAAAATTATCAGGAATATTGGAAAGCACTTATAAAGCTTCACAAACACTCATACCATTGGTAATATTCTATATAGCCATGTTGGATGCAGCCATCTGTTCTTGAAGAGATGAATTTTGTTCAAGCAGCTTGGTTCTTCAACACCTAAATAAGAACAATATAATTTAAACGGCTGCTAAATAAATTATATCGATTAGATTTAACATTTTTAAAAGCAAAAGAAATAACTGTCAGATTGCAGCTTTGCAAGGCCTACTACAAACCAGCAATTACGCACAAGACAAAATACATGTGATGATAAAGAAGACCACCTCTTCCATGCTTTACATTAATTCTGCTGCAAACTGTAAACATGACTGGGATCTACCGATCTAGGAATGACAAAAAATAAACATCAGTTTAGAGTGGCACTCAATTGAGTTAAGACGCAAAATGAAGAAATTCACTAATCCAAATTGAAGTAAAACAGTACATGTATATAGATAATATCTATACTCATAGCTATAGGAGTATAGGTATACAACTTTGTATATCTACCTATCTTAGTGACTAAGTCCAGAGAAAACAAAGTACCCATGGTAAAAAAATGATTTCTTCTTTTCAAGGTAGAAAGACTAAATAGAGGAGCTATATGTAAGTGAAGGTTTAGACAACAAAAGATAAACTAACAAGAGCTGGTCCTTCTGATGAGTGGCAATGCTTTCTTTGGAATCAATACTACATTTTTACGATTGGGGATGAAACACAGCTGTAGGTTTTTTAATTTCCCATTATGTGCTCTACATGGAAAATTATTTACAATTTGGATGGCTTCCTGTTCCAAGATATGCTCGAAACACTTGTGGGCCTTGCACTTTAACTAAGAATGTTGGAAGCTTAACCGGCTTAACTTTGCAAACATGAGCCGAGTACCATCATCCATCATTACGCCAAATACTGGTACAGAATACAAGATCTTAGTACAAAATGGTCTTTCCACCAAAGGCTATACAACATTATAATAGGCACTAAATTATTCTTACTGAAACGTTGTTGATCAATAGGCTAAAACAAATCACAAACTTAGGCTTTGTAAATCCATATTTTAGATATACTCTAAGCACATTGGGTAAAGCACACCGCCATGACGCAAGCTTTTCCCTCCCTCCGAAATTAGAGTGCATTGTTGCCACGTAAAAAGTCACAAGCCAGAAATGGTGGCAAAAGCAAAACTGGTAATGTGGTATATAGAGGAGTATACGGTATACGTATATGGGCTTTGCATTTCTAATTTTATAAATTGGGGGCCGATGGGTGAATTGGATAAGGCGTCACTTGATAAATGAAACATCTTGAGACCCGAGTTCGAATCTCCTGTCAAGCTCCTAGGTAAGTATATTTTAGGATGTACCGGTAATGCCGCGGTACGTATAAGCCATTATGCATGTTTGCTCACGACTGCACTCGCTATCACATAGTAGCACGAATGAGCAATTATAAATGCATGTACGTTTCTTAAAAGCTGACTGGAAGGCGTAAAAAACAAGCGCGTTCGGCTCAGTTAGCTGCAGTGAGCATATAGAGATTTACCGGGATAATAATAAGTTAATACTTTCAACGCAATATAAAAGTACTGTACAAAATCATCTGCAGATGAAACCAAATTTTTTCTGATTATTCGTATCGTATTTCATTCGTTGTATTCGGATCATACGACTTGAGCAAATTGATATGACTAGAAATTCACGGGACAAATGAATCTGAGCTGGAAAAACCCTGTTCACTTTACGATTCGTTTCTTTTTAAACAAGTTCAGCTATAGCATTATAGTACTGCATTACTGCTGCTTAAGGAAATGTTTTACAGACTTCCTAATTCGTTCTAAACTGTCCCCTTGACAATGTATGGCACATTATTACTGGTTATTCAACTAGAGAGCAATGTTGAGTGTCCACCAAAGGAAAAAAACTTTGCTGTAACGTGTTGAATTGATGAATGAGACTAATAAAATCGACTTTTTCCTCTATATCATTCTGCAGCATGATTTAGTTATGCATGAAAAACTAAATTTAATAAAAAAAAAAGCAAACTAAATACTAAGGAACACCAAAGTCAACTAATCGAATCCAAAAAAGGTCACCAAAAAGCCGTGCTGTCTGTCGGTTACATTTACACGTACAACTTACTTCTCACGAAACAAAATCTAAATATTATAAAAAATAAAAGGAAAATCAATTAAATCTTACTTGTTTCACGTTCGGATCAGTTTGACGATCGTCTGTTCGGCGTATCGTTCGTTCGCGCTTGCAAATGTGGAGCAGGCCAAAAAACAGAAGTGGAATTGTTCGTTGGAATCCGCAGTTTACAACGATAGCACAACACCAGACTATACAAAATGATAAAATAACACTTTTAGTTTTTAAATGGAGGAACTGTATGTAAATAAGCCCCCAAACAATTATCAGTTATCAGTGTGTCATTTGGTTTACATTTACATTTCACAGTCCCGTTTTGATACGACGATATTCTTTTTGACGTAACCTAGAATTACACTACGGTTTTGCGGATACCCTCACCCAACAACATGACGTCATTGTATGATCGCTTTCTCAATGGATGGGCGATCTACGGTTAAAGCACAAGCGATAAAACCACAATGTCCTGGCACTTGTTTCCCACATTTAAGTACTTTATTGTTCCTTTATGACTCTTCGTCAACGCACTCAAACGTTTACACCGTTAAATTTAACTAGGCTAGTGTTCAAAATCGTTGAATGGCGTCTTTCAAGCAATACACTATGGATTTTTGATCAATTGAGACATCATTTAAAACCATTCATTCTGGATGTTGTGCTACTGATAACGGAAAATTTACGCCAATTTAACTGTCAGTATCAAACTCAACGTTTTTTCCTAATAGAAAGCACCTACTTTTAAGATAGTTTCAGACTTTCACTACACTTTATTCACATCGTAATTTTCCGGCTGAAAAGAAACTTCACAATGTCTCCTTCCCGTTACAAAATTCAGGACACGAATTGTGTTACAGCACAGTTGGGGCTGCGAAAGAAGAAAATACTCGTAGCAACTAAATAACACCATCATAACGTTCAGTCTTTAAGAAGTGTTCGTTTGAAACAAACACCAAGCGCAAGCGATCGCGAAACTACAACATTTCTGTTGAAAAACTTACGTTTTAACTTCAGTGTTATGGCTTCCCCAGCATCCAACCAATCAAGGAAGGACCGTTTGATAAATCCAGAAATTATTTCCACTCAAGAAAAGTGTCAGATTGATTCATTGCACCCCGAAATTATTCACAAAGATGTTGTAATTTCGTTAAAACGCGGAGCTTGGTTTTTGAACGCACGACCCATAGAGGGTCGTCAATTGTTGTACGTTTCTCTAGATGAAGATGTGGTTAAATTGCAATGCGGACTCGCAAAGGACATCTATTTAACGGACATCAACGACGTACGTTACGGTTGGAAAACCGACACTTTTAGTGAAACCATTCGAAAGAAAGATGATATTCGATGTGGTGCTCGATTGAAAGAAGATTGCTGTTTCTCCATCATTTACGGATCGTCGCAAAGACATACTCTTGATTTGCAAGCCAAGGACGCAATGACTGCTCAAACGTGGGTGAGCAATGTTTCTTTTTTGATCAACGAAATTCGAACACGAGCATCGCGTTCAGACAAAAGTGAATGGCTAAAAAGGGCATTTAAAGAAGCCGATACAGATTGTTCCGGCTTCCTTAATTTTGATGAATGTTGCCGCCTCTTGAGAAACCTTAACGTCAATATGGGGACGAAAAAAGCTGGAAAGTTATTTGAATTGTCAAATACTAACAGTCAACAAGACAAAGGCGAAGATGTCCTTGATGAAAAAGAGTTTGTTCAATTTTACAACCTAATCAGTGAACGTAACGAACTAACGGCGATATTCCAAGACTGCGCTCAAGGTGATGCAATTCTCTCGGACTACAATCTTGTCAAGTTCCTCAATGAAGAGCAGGAAATGAAAAATGTCGATCTGCACTACGCCCAGAAGCTGATTGAGCGATACAAATTACGCAACACTACCACTACTTTAAAAGAAATGACATTGTCTGAATTTCAGTCAATGATGAATTCTCCTCTATTCGATATTTTGAAAGAAGAACATCTCCAAGTGAATCAAGACATGGATCAACCGATTGGCAATTATTACATATCCTCATCTCACAACACGTATTTAATTGGCGACCAGCTGATGGGCTGCAGTAGCATTGAAGGTTACGTATCTGCTCTGGAGCGTGGATGTCGATGTCTGGAACTAGGTAATAATGTCTGTAAAATTTTAAAATCGCTTTAAAAAAAACCGTTTGATTTTATGTTTGCTTTTAAAAGACTTGTGGGATGGGCCAAATAATCAGCCTATAATCTATCATGGTCATACGAAGACTACCAAATTGTTAGCCCGGGAAGTGTTGGCTAAAGGAATCAAACCTTTTGCGTTCAAATTCTCTCCTTTCCCTTTAATTTTGTCTGTTGAAAATCACTTGTCATTCTCACAACAAACCATATTTGCTCAAGACTTGCGACAAATATTCGGTAATTTAATTTTGTAAATAACAAATATCATTCTTTTGATAAATCTACATATTTCTTTAAATTATTTCAAGAATCGGATCTGTTATGTAGCCCCGAGGACGTCGGCGGTACGAAAACGTCTCTTCTTTCCCCCAATCAGCTCCGTGGAAAAATTATTATCAAGGCAACTGGAGCCAAAGTATGTTCTCCTGCTCTATTGAGTCTGCTTAACATCTGCCGCTCCTTTACAAACTTCGAAAAATTGGAGTATCAAAAGATTGGGAAGCATTCGTGCTATGACGTCATCTCACTGTCCGAACTAGAAGCCTCAACTTATCTAAAAAAATTAACTAAAGACCAAACGCAAAATTTCACGTGCAGAACCATGATGCGAGTTTACCCTACTGCTACGCGAATGGGATCAAGCAATTTCAACCCAATCAATTATTGGAATTTCGGAGTTCAAATGGTGGCGTTAAATTTTCAGACACTCGGGAAAAATCTTGAAATTAATATCGGCCGCTTCCGCCGCAATGGCAATTGCGGATATGTTCTCAAGCCCGAATGGTTACTCGGCAAAATTGAAAGGATCCCACTATCGTGCAAACCACGTAAAATGTTATCGATTCGGATCATCAGCGGTCAAAATCTACCTAAACGACCAGGCCAGACAAAAAAAGGACAATTTTACGTTTCTGTAAGAATTGAAGGACATCCGCTGGACTCGTGCAAATTTCGAACGAATTACTTAATGAGCGGGAATGGGCTGAATCCGTTTTGGAACGAGAAAACCGAAACAAAAATCTGTTTCCCTGAATTGGCTGTAATTTATTTTGGTGTTAAATACGTCGACATTTTCAAAATTAAACAAACTCTGGCTTCGTACTGTTTGCCAGTGGAGAGCTTGGCTTCAGGTTACCGACACGTACCATTGTCCTCTGCTGACCTAGTCTCGTCTATTTTCCTCTACGTTAAAATGATTGATTTGTAAGACTTTTGGTTTCAAAGTAATACACAACTGAAATGAAACACAACAGCCTTGATCTGAAAACTGATAAAACTTGAAAAAGACCTGACCACTTGTGCTCATCAGACATCGTGCAAATGAGGACCGGTACTGACGGTAAAGTATCATTAGGACAAGGAAGATTCGGCTCAGTCTTTCCTGGGAAATATAAAGGTCGTCAAGTGGCAGTCAAAAGAGTTGCGCTGAATCAAGTGGGTGATACTGATAACGAAGAAAAGGCTCTGCAACAATTGAATCATCCCAATGTCATCAAACTCTTTCACTCTGAAAATGACAACAATTTCAAGTAAGATGCCCTGATTTATTTTTATGATACAAGCCTCATTGATTGTTGACGTATATACTGTCCTAATATGTTAAAGGTGCATTACCACCTCATTTGATAGTTATCTACAGTTGGCTTCGGGACTCTTCTTGGCTTCGGAATATATTCACTCAAAGAAATTAATTCACCGAGATATAAAACCGGAAAATGTTCTCATATCCATAGATTCTACTACTGAACTAGTAACAATAAAATGGGCGGATTTTGGGCTGTCCAAATTCGTTAATGAACGAGGGACATTCACGCTGAGCGGAATCAAAGGAACTACAAACTATTTCGCTCCCGAGTTGCTTGAAAAGATAAAAAAAAAGTGAAGAAGAACTGGAACGAGGGGACATAAAGAGCGACGTTTTTGCATTCGCTCTCGTTATTGGTTATCTTCTCTTAAAAGGGAAACATCTTTACGGTTCCAACATTGACATTCCCACTAACATCTTGGGAAAAAATCAAGTCAATATGGACAGTAAGTTCTAAATTCTTGAGAAATATAATTTTTTAAAAATTCAAAAATATCAAGTAAGGAAAATAGCACTTTTCTTTTACAGAAATTGACCGCTCGCATTACGCTCGTGATCTTCTCACCAAAATGTTGGAAGACGACCCTGACAAAAGGATTTCATCAGAAGAAGTCGCCAAAGAATTGGAAGCCATCAAAATTAAGGTGCTATTGTTTTTTTTTTTAAATTCAATTTTTTTAAAATTTATTCAAATGAATTCGAAATCAAATCATTTTTCTTTGCTAGGTTGACAAGAAAGAGGAACTATTCGAGAAAAATAATTTGGATCGAAATAAAATAAATTCTTATTCCAAAACGGGATCGACGTGAATGAAAAGGACAAAAAACGGGAGAAATGCACTTCATACGTTGTGTGAAAGTAATTCAAGTGAGAAATTAATCGACAAAATCCAATTATTAATCCAAAATGGGATCGACGTGAATGGAAGGGACAAATACGGGAAAAATGCACTTCATTTCTTGTGTGAATTTAATTCAAGTGAGAAATTAACCGACGCGATGCAGTTCTTAATCCAAAACGGGATCGACGTGAATGGAAAGGACGAATTCGGGAAGAATGCACTTGATTTCTTGTGTCTATTTAATTCAAGTGAGAAAAAATTCGACGCCATCCGATTATTGATGGATCACGGAATCCAATCCCAAGGCATAAAAGACCGAAGGCTTTTACGTAAAAATAAACACTACAGAAACAAAACGGAACCTATCGAAGAAATTACCCATCTTTGGCACAGAACAGCCATCACCAAATAAACTTTTTTATAATGAATCATTGAATTGTAAATGGTACAATGTATATTGTATCAAGTTCTATGTGAGTTTAAATACTATAAGAAATATCTGTGAAAAGAAGACTAAAAAGCTTCAAATTGCTTTCAAATTGCTTTCTACCATTTGAAGTTTTTGTATCCTTAGAACCTGTTCTTACGTAGAATCATACAACCATTTTCAGATATTAAAAATGTATGCATGCATTACAAAATGAAAAATGTTACACAAAATTTGACATAAACCAACTAATTGGGTAAATATCGAGTATCCATGTCTTATGTGAAATACATCAACATTCTATCAAGTTGCTTTTTTTTGCTGCCAATCCTCTCCAGTTTCATTATTTGACATTTTCTGAAGAGTGAAACTGACAAAGGATTATCAAATATGTCAACGTCGTTCCAATTAACTGCAAAAGATCCAGATAATTCAAATCGAGTTCATGAAATCCGTTCAACAGTTTTAAAGAAAGAAAAATAATTCTATTTGAAAAATATACCGTTGGAATGAGTTGAATGTTCACTTGAACTAATCCCATCGGTGCGATACTAGGAAGCGAATGAGTCATCTCTTCAACCAGAAATTTCATCTATTTACCAATTCCCGTTAATTTGAATTAAACTATTGGAACACAAACACGTAATACCTGGTTTCGGAGACCGTAATCATCAAACTCCATCATACGTAAATGTTTGACCAAGTTGCTGGCCTTAAAAAGAATAACCACTAATAAACTGATCTTCAATTTAGATAACTAATCAAATTGATACCTCTCGATGGATTCTAGTAGGTACGTAGAGCAATATACAGAAACAGGCCGTCTCTTTGATAAAATCAAAGGTGATCAAAATGGTGGACAGCGTCCAGTTGTAATTAAGAAAATCGACGAGTAATTGGAAAGACATGCTGGTTATCCGTACAAATTCTGAGGCTGTGACGACCAAAAGAATAAAACCAAAATGGCAGTTGATTTGGCGCACAAATTCGACAATCAGGAAATAACGGCGCCTCCATCCATCAAAAGACATCAAAACCAAATTATTTAATCTCAAATTGTTAGCAGGACGATTGATCGTTGACCAATGTTCAATTTCCTCCGCCATAATGCGTAACATGATCGATGCTATCCATCCGAGACAACAAAACAGGAGTGTGCCAAGATATGGGAATATGAGTGAAACCATCTTCAATTCCGATAAAATAGCATAGGGGACGGGTATGATCTTGACATTAAAAAATAAATTATGGACAAGTGTCTCACAAAATTCAATCGCAATTTCCTGCAAGACAAATGCCAATAATTAAACGCGAAATTATTTTAAAAGACAAGGTGTAAATTTTACGATCAATACGAAGCAAGACCCTACGGTAGAGATGCTCCGGAATTTTTTATAGTGTCCGTTGTCAAACTGGTGGCACTTTTCCAATCGTTGGAGAACTTCCACCAATCCCTTCCAAGACAAGAAATAACTGAAGATTAAAAGAGCGGAATGTGTCGCCGTAGTCAAGAAACTAAAATTAATTTCGTTAATGATGGCATTCCAACTCCGTGTAGAACGACTTTGATTTTTCTTGGTGGCATTCCAGTCCATCTGTCCCAAGGCGAATGTATTGCAGCCAACATTCAGCGAATAGAACACGATTGCAATCGGAACGAGTACCACCAACCGATTGCAGCAACTGTTTCGATTAATAGAAGAAATTAGCGGCGGCTGAATGCCAAAAATCTGTAGCCAAGTTGTCATCGGCCTTAAAGACCAATCCAAATTCAATGACGTTGAATTATTAGTTGCCACAACATTGGCCGACACATTTTGCCTAGCCATCACTTTTACCCTACTTGTTTTGACCATTTTAAAGCTCTTTCTAATGCGGATGACTGCTTTGCTTTGACTCATGGTTTAGTGTGAACACTACCTGTAAGCTCCTCTTTTTGAAACGCAATAGTCTGTTTGGTTGCTAAGGTGACCGCATCAATAAACCACCCAGAAAAGCTGTTATAAGAACAAAAGGGTCAAAGTAATCCATCAATGAATACAAGTAGCTCACCAAGTCAAGAATAATGTGCCAAGATAATACAAAGAAAAAAGGGAAGCCTCTTGAGGATTGAGAGCGTTTAAAACAAATTAATTTCACTTCGCAACGTACGACGAATATTGAAGCGAATGTCAAGTTGTTTGTCAGTTCCACGGGTGTCCAGTGACCACAAGTGCTATTAGCAATTTTAGAAAATGAGTAACCATCAGATGAGCAAACAATTTAGGGGAAGTAGTACCCTCCTTTTACACTAATGAATCCAATCAAATACAAAGCGACGAATGGGTAAATGCTCTTAAATGTGTATCACTATACTCAAATTCATTTAAGAATTGGAATAAGTATTTCAGTAGAAGTTTCAGTTGAGAACGACAAGTCGCCTAGACCAGTAGTACTACACGTCGAAGGCTAAAACAACTAAAAATGCTACGGCTGGACTTTGAATGGAGTTTTCGACCAATCTTGACTGTGATTCGATGTATCGGTGTCCCTTTAAACCATCGCTTTGATCCTCCGCTACAGGGGCAAGAAAGTTGTTTGCTATTGTGACATCGATGCCGTTATTGGATCGTCTTCGGATTCGCTCTTGTAGCATTTTTCCTAAACATTCTGAGCCAATTAAGCGCTATCTCATTTGGGTGGACGTATTTCACTTTAGCATTCAGCAAGAATTACATTTCTACAACTAGTTTGGTCACGGATCTTATCAACATGGCCAGTCATGTTATCATTACAGTAGGGGGACACTTGATGGCTATAGCATTCACACTTCCCAATTGGCCTCGCCTCACAAAGATCCTTCACGAAATGGAAGACAAAAAAATGTTTTCCTCTATCGATTTCAAAATATTTCGATCTGTTTGCAGAAAAGGACTCTTAGCTCTGGTGGTTGTAAGTACCTTAAAAATTGCAAAGTAAATAAAGACTTGAACAAATTATTCATTTCAGGACGCTTCTGTTAACATTTCGATAATGTTGATGACGATTCCAACGGGCCCATCTCTAATCTTTTCGATGCTATACATATCAGCGTTTCTATTTCCCATCTACATCTTAAGCCATGGATTTTTGTTTTATTCTCTATGTCGGGTGTCCCATTACACGTTCAAGTCTCTGGCCGAACAAATAAAAAGAGAAGCTAAAGCACAAAAAAGAAAAAGTCGTGAGACGAGTCAATATTGGAGTCGACAAATGTTCAAGTGGAAAGACCAATACAATTGCATTACTGAATTCATCGACGAAATTAATAACTGTTTTGGACCTATCTTGTTATTGGCCACCCCCTGTTACTTTGTCAGAATGGTTAACAATTCCTTTCATTTAGTTGGCACCCTAGGAGGAAATAGCAATTTGGGATACGGCATCCACAACACGTTGATCCTGATAAAAGATTTCATCCAGCTAAACTTAATTGCCTACACTAGCCACCAAATCCGTCAAGAGGCGAGTCTCTTTAGTTATAGAAAAATCAATTTCAAGTCAAATGTCTATAATGCGATGTTATTTCTTTTCTTGTAACAACAAGGCAATTGAATTAGAAAAATATTTGAGGTTACTCCATTTTGACGACGCTAGATTAAAGTCTCAAGTAAATTATTATTGTCTACAAATGGGCAACTGAAACCAATGAAATGTTCATTTTTTCAGGTTTATTTTTTGAAAATGGAAGTCTACTCATCGCTTCCACAGATCACTGCTGCCGGCCTATTTGACTTCAATTGCGGACTTCATGACAGTACGTTGCAGACGGTTCATGACGGGTCATGACAGTACGTATCAATCACTTAAAAATTAAGTCGGATACGAAATCTAAATGTGGATTTTGACATCGTTTCCGTTATCTTTACACATTTACAGATCGTCAGTTCAACGTTAACTTATCTAATTATAATATGCCAATTCCAAATGTCGGAGAACACATTCAGCAATTCCAGTCAAACATAAAATACAATAGAACAAATGCCTCATGCCCTTTACAAGAATTTCCTTCTCGTCATAAACACCCTACACTAAATATGTAGCTTATTGGTAAAACTTAAGTGATTAAAAGAAAACTAGCATAGTTAAAGAACACAGGATAAGGAAGGTAAATTCAAATTTGTGAAATACTTGGTTTACTGAAATACATCCTTTTGCACAACGATGAATGATGGGGGAAGGTGAACACCAGAGAAATGAGGATGGAAGGGACCCAATCGCAGATCTCCAGATAACTGTAATTGGTGAAAAAAAAGTTGTATTTGTATAGATAACACCAAAGGGTAAAATTAAAATGTAACAGAAAACGAAGCAATAAATTGCAACTACAACCTACAACTTTTAGATCAAACAACGTTATAAGCACCATACCCAAGAAGATATTATCTTTTTCAAACACGAAGTAACTGAAATTAAGAGCGCCGGAATGCGGATGCATGGAATACCAATCAAACAAATCCATTCATACATTAATTTACCGATTTTCAAGCATGCTGTAGTCTCTCCCGCCATGAGGGTGATGAATCCAATGGCTACGACCAACGTAGCCGAAATAATCCAATTTTACACACAGTTTAATATGGCGATTTTCACAGATAATAAAAATTTTCCATATCTTATAAGTTAAATTTTCAGTCGCCAAAGTATGGTAAGACTAACAGCTGAAGTAATAGACACGAAAACATGCTTCTTTCCACAACATAGACGTGTACTGCACTGAGAAAATCTCAGACAAGAAAAAAGGAGGGAATCGCTGACAAAGAAAAAGAGAAGGAAGGGCTTGCAAACTGGGGCGGCCATCTTGGAATCCTTTTTAACCACGCCTTCCCTTTTCCGGTTTTCCCTACTTTTCGGAATAGTGGAATTGGCAAAGAATAACCAAATAAGTCAAAGTCGTTCCAATTATCTATTAGAAAAATATGTTTTTGTTATTAATTAATTAAAATTCACGTTTTGATAACTTACTGATGGAACAAGACGAAGATCGACATCAAATAAACCGAGTGCTGTGATTTTAGGCGGCAAATTCAATACATTCAAAACAAAAATGCTCACCTAAAGGTCCAAATTAATTTGAAAATATGATGTGACAACTCATGTCTTTGAATGAATTACGTTGTTTCGCAGCGTCTCGTTATTGGTTTCAATTTGCTGCAACTGTTTACTCAGATAAATTGCCTTCATTTATATAAAAAAAGAAATCATTACAAGACTTTAATCTGAATAGTAACTAATTGAGAATCTTACTGATTCTCGAATGCGATAAGGAACGTAAGCCAAAATAGCGAAATTGGAAAATTGGATCATCAAAACTAATACGTGTATAAAGTTATTGTAAGTTAAACCCACATCGCTGACATGTCGCATGACTTGGAATGAAGAATTAATAACCATAACAAAACTGCCTGTGATAAGAACAAGAAGAAGGGAACCGAAACATTGATCCATTTTGTCCACAAGTCGGGAAATCCTGAAATATTGATTTCTCCACGTAACCAACATCTTTTCCCAATTATCACTATTACAATTAGAGTTATTCATTTGTTTAATGACACGTTCAGCGAGGATCGTCAACATGCTGGACGTCATCCATCCAAGGCAGGAAAAAAAAACTCCACCACTAAAGACGAATACTAAAAATAATGGAAGAAACATTTGAAAAAGCTTTTCTTCCATCGGTAGATCTAGCGACGACGAAATAATTTTCACTGTAGTTCCCATTATAAAAAGAATAATCTGAAAAGTAAATTATTCCTTGAATAATCGTCGATTTAAAAAAATGTTTAGTACAATATACCGTCATCAGAAAGCCAAGCCCTGAAATGTAAATACGACGGAAATGATGAAAGTCCTTGCGTTCAAAGAATCGTTCCATTTCCAATTCACGAAGAATCTGAATCAGATAGGGCCAAGTTGAGTAAGCGCCAAATATCAAACTTAAATGAGAGCCAATCGTCATGAAGAAAAGATTCGTTGCAGAAATGACAGCATTCCAACGGACTGAAGATGATATCTGCTGATGATCGTCCTCAAAACGTTGGATGAACTTGGTAAAAGCCATTCCGTTACAAAAGAGGTTGATAAAAAAAAGGATAAAACCATAAATAGTCACATAATAGAAACGAGATTGAGAAGAATTGTTGTCTCCGGGTGACTCTAAATCAACGCCGATGCAGTGCATCCACTTCAACATGGGCTGGAGACTCCACTGAAAACTCATTTCACCTGATATTAGGAAAGGACCAAAGCTAAATGCATCACCTGCGTAACAATTGGGACTCTATATGTGAAAGCAACTGTTGATTAATTAATCTATTGATTTCTAATAATTTGATGGATTGTCATCTCGTCTAATTTATCTAGTTTGATTGGCAGGGCTCGCCTAAATTATTCGATTGCCGAGTCAAAACACAATGAAAGAGGATTAAATATTTATTCTAGAATAATAATACAATTAAGCTCGGTGAATCTTAGTAATATAATAAGTCTGTTTAAATTATGCCGGCTGGTGTTGTCTTCCGATTATGCAAATACGGGAAAGCAATTTACGTTTTCTCTGACGTTTGAAATTGGAAAAGAATGATGAGATACGTCAGCGTTGTCCCAATAAGCTGTCAAACCATAAAAGAGAGCTTGTTAGACATGTAGCCTAATCTGTTTTGCTACATGACTGGATATTATAATACCGTTGGAATAAGCTGGAGATCAACGTCAAAGAAACCTGCCGCAGTGATTCGCGGTAAGGAATTCGATATTTCCATGATGAGAACATTTACCTGATGATATTCCAAAGTCAATTAGGACTGAAATTGTTTCAATGTTTTTTATAATTACCTGGTTCTGATGAGCGAAATCTTTAAGTTGAAATCTGCGCAGTTTCTTGGTTAAATCGATTGCCTGGAATTAAAACAGATTAATTAAATTAAACTTTACTGTTCTAGAAAATGTAATAGGGTTATACTCCTTGACGAATTCTATGTGGAATATTGGCCGCTAATATGAAAGCCACAAAATTAATGAACAAAACAATCAAATTTATAGTCGCAGATATCGTCCACTGTCCGTCTTTTAGTTCAATCATCAAAGTAAATGAAGTGCTGATGACTCGAATGAAAACCGGGGCTATCAAGACGAGCAACAAACAACCAAAGCACCGATTAAATTGATGGACGAAATCAACCGTCATGAAATAATGACGATTCCATTTAGTTATCAAAACATCCATATCTTGAACAGATTGCAGGTCGTCAATTGAAATGAATTGCGTCACTTCTTTGACAAGAATTTGCAGCATAGAAGATGCCATCCATCCAAAGCAACTGAATAAAATAGCGGCCAATAAAATGACGATAGTGAAAGCGCGTTGAAACGAGTACATGACCACTTTCCACGCCGTAATATCGAGCACAAAATAAGCAGACACGGAGAGGACACCAATGGCCAGATAACTCTACAAATTAAAATCAGAAAATATAATCGCCAAAATGAAATTTAAATTTAATACAATGCTTACAATTAAAGCGAAAAACAGTCCTGTTCGGAAAATGGTGCGGAAATTTTCAAATTCTTTCAAATTGAATTGATTGATTCGTTCCATTCGATGGAAAATGCGCACCAGATCTTTCCAACGAACGGCAGTAATGGCTAAGAGGACCGTGTGAGTGGCAATCGCGGAGCAGACACTGTTGTACGTCGATATTCCAAGATTCCATTGCGAGGCTGTTGTGCGATTACTCAAAAAGTAATTATCTTTTTCTCCTTTTTCAGTTGAGATCAGCAGCAATCCGGATGCGACATTGATACAATAAAGGATCCAACCATAAATGTATACGAGCCAGGCAGACAAAGGTGTCGGATTATCTTCTTTGTTTTTCATCCGCAATGGAACGCCCAGGAAATTCATGACGATTAAAACGGGACGACAACATTTTTCAAAGTTGATAGTCTCTTCGATGGATGAGGCCAACACCTGCGCTACTATCCTTCGCAACATGTTTCACTCGACTGTCGGTTGTTATAGATTTACGATTAAAAAGAAACTCGTATTAAAAGGACTCCAATAAAGCCAAGTGCTATTGTGTTACATTAATTATTACTCGCATCTGTTCGATCGTTCTCCTGTCAAATAAACGAATCCAATAAACTTGGCTGACTGATTTAAATTGACGGATATACAAACACGAATACAATAACGACGATGACTCGACTAGTTCCGGTCTACTTGAAAACGTATTACCATAATTGCTTCAAAGAAAGAATATACTCCACTCAAAAAGTGTCACATAAAATAAATTAAATTTTGTACATGTAGAGCCAAACTATTTCGATTGAAGTAATACGATGACGTAACTGACTACTACACTTAAACCACTAACCAAAACGGAAGGTGTAACTTTATAAACGCCTAGGGGACTAGCGACCAACGGATCAGACTGAATTCTCCACATGAACGACCGAAGCAATTCACGATCTTCTTTAGATATTCGATTCCAATGTTTGCTCATCAAATAATTCAAAGCCGCACGAAATTTACTAACTGAGCTGTGCAATTGAGAGGAGATGATTACACTAGAAGAAAAACGAAAAACAACTGCTATTAATACTAAAACATAGGAGAGAAGTGGCCCAACGGTTCGCATCTTTAAGGCATCTCCTAAATTGTAGAGAACCGAATAAACAAGAATTGTCATACAAAAAACTGTTCCAACCTGACCGTAAACTAAAAATGAACCGAAAAGTGAATCAGCTCGACTGACCATTTTGCCAACATTTTCGTAACGAGTCCAGACGCGACGAATTGGAATGTCCAGTTCACATGTTAGCGATTCGATGGAAGGTAATTTCTTCATTAAAGGATCGGCGTTTAGTTTGTCGGCTAATAAAGAAAGTCGAGATCGAAAACAAAATTCATCAGCGTCTTTGTGTTTATCGAAAAGAGCCTTGACGTCATTCTCTAAGCAGCTGACGGCGAGAGCAGCGTGATAATACGTGAAAGAAGGAATGAAATCACTCAGGGATGTCAGGATGCAAGTTAAAATAATCGACACCAAATGAACTGAGCCAATGACGATCAAGGGAATCACTCGACGAACGGCGGGATAAGTTGAGATGAGATGCGGTGCCTCAGGACTAGTAAAAATATCTAATCCTAAAGATAAGACAGTGGCTAAAGTAATGAAAACATAAATGGCATACATCATTAAGTGCAACTTTTTAGATTTGCACATGATGCAATTCGGATTCAAATGAGCAATTTCCATTTCCAATTGCCTCCAATCTTTGAAAAAGTTGAGAAATTCTGCTCGTCGACGAAGTGACTGCAATTGGATGACGACGGCCAACAACAACGGAATAAACCATAAAAAATGCGGAATGATGGAGTGAATGTTGGACGCTTTTCCAATTTCCAAAAGTAACTGCATCAATTCGAATGCGGCGACGGCCAACATCAGACAGACCAAAAAAGCGATCAAGAGGTAACGCACAACTTTGAAAATGCGATGATCGTTTTTGGAGATTGGAAGACACCAGTCTAACAAAATCCCGCAATAATAGGTCAACTTCCACAGTGGCCGTAGAGTTTCGTCTAATGTTATGTTTGTCACTAATCCGTTGGCTTTGCGGATGCGTTGATTACGCAGCCGGGACAACATTTCAATATCTGCAACTAGAATTTAATTAGTAATTTAATTAAAAGCTGATTAATAGAATTCAAGACTTACCTCTAACTTTGGTCACCATCTTTTAGACTTGAAAGGATCTGGAAAAGGACTATCTACGAGGACATGTCAAATTGAAGTCTTTGTATGGAAATGAAACGACCTAAAATGTTCACGCCCATACAAAATAGGTTGTGAACGCACGCGACGCCGCATTACAACTAAAAAGCTGTGAAACGAATGTATTACCTTGAACAAGCGATCCGTCTACACTAAAAGTAGCTTATAGGTAAAACTTAAGTGATTAAAAGCAAATTAGCATATTTAAAGAACACAAGATAAAAGAAGGGAAATTCAGATCACTATAAATACTTTAGTTTCCAATCCTGTTGAACACAGTGAATGATGGGGTAAGGTGAACACCAGAGGAATGAGGATGCCATGGAACCCAACCACAGATCTCCATCTCCAGATAACTTTAATTGGTGAAACAAATATTTAGTTATAATAGAAATAGAAAACAAAGGGTAAAATTTAAGAGTGTAACAGAAAAGCAATAAACCACACGACTTAAAACTTTTAGATCAAAAACCGTTACCAGCACCATTAGCCCAACACGATATTATCTTTATCAAACACGAGATAACTGAAATTAAGAGCGCCGGAATGCGGATGCATGGAATACCACTCAAACAAATCCATTCATATATTAATTTACCGATTTTCAAGCATGCTGTAGTCTCTCCCGCCATGAGGGTGATGAATCCAATGGCTACGACCAACTTAGCCGAATTAATCCAATTTTACACACAATTCAATATGGCGATTTTCACGGATAATAAAAATTTTCCATATCTTATAAGCTAAATTTTCAGTCACGAAACAATGGTAAGACTAACAGAAGTAAGAGACACGAAGACATACTTCTTTCCACAACATAGATGTGTACTGCACTGGCTGCGAAAATCTCAGGCAAGAAAAAGGAGGGAATCGAAATCGCTGACAAAGAAAAGGAGTAGGAACTAGAAAGTGCTTGCAAACTGGGTCGGACATCTTGGAATCCTTTTTAACCTTCCCTTTTTCTATCCTCTTTTTCTATCCTTTTTCTTCCCTTTTCCTACTTTTCGGAATAGTAGTAATAATAAATCAAAGTCGTTCGAATTATCTTTTAGAAAAAATGTTTGATATTAATTAGTTAAAATTCACGTTTGATAACTTACTGATTGAACAAGACGAAGATCGACGTCAAATAAACCGAGTGCCGTGATTTTAGGCGGCAAATTCAATACATTCAAAACAAAAATGCTCACCTAAAAGTCCAAATTAATTAATAAATATGATGCAACTTGTGTCTTTGATTGAATTACGTTGTGTCGCAGCGTCTCGTTATTGGTTTCAATTTACTACGTTGTCTTTCCAAAGTTCCATTACCAAGCTGTCGCGCGATTACTCAAAAAATAATTATCTTTTTCTCCTTTTTCAGTTGAAATCAACAACAATCCGGATGCGAAATTAATACAATAAAGGATCCAACCGTAAATGTAGACGAGCCAGACAGACAAAGGTGTTGGATAATCTTCATTGTTTTTCATCCGCAATGGAATGCCAAAGAAATTCATGACAAGTAAAACGGGACGACAACATTTGTCAAAGTTGATAGTCTCAGGATGAGGCCAACACCTGCGCTACTATCCGTCGCAACATGTTTCACTCAACTGTCGCCATTTTTCATGATGTACATTTCGGTACATTTCAAAAGAAACTACGCATTGCAAAAAATGCCAATAAAGCTAAGTGCTAATATTGCTTTACCGTACATTAATCTCCTCTGCTGTTGGATTGTTTTCTCTTCGTATACACGAACCCATTGTGAAAACTTGTGTGACTGAATTAAATTGCTGGATACACAATACAGACACTGATATACAGAAAGCAAATAACGTGTACGTATAGTTGCGTGTTAACGACGATGACTCGACTATAGTTATTCCGGTCTATTTGAAAGCGTATTACCATAATTGTTTCAAGTAAAGAGGATACTCCACTAAAAAGTGTTGCGAAATACATCAAATAAATGTGTTTTTTTTTTAAATTTCGTACATGTAGAATGAAGCCAAAACTATTTCGATTGAAGTAATACGATGACGTAACTGACTACGACACTTAAAACACTAACCAAAACGGAAGGTGTAACTTTGTAAACGCCAAGAGGACTAGCGACCAACGGATCAGACTGAATACTCCACATGAACGACCGAAGCAATTCACGATCTTCTTTAGTTATTCGATTCCAATGTTTGCTCATTAAATAATTCAAAGCCGCACGAAATTTACTAACTGAGCTGTGCAATTGAGAGGAGATGATTACACTAGAAGAAAAACGAAAAACAACTCCTATTAATATGAAGATATTGGATAGAATTGGGCCAACTGTTTGCAATCTCAAAGCATCTCCTAAATTGTAGAGGAACGAATAAACAACAATTGTCATAAGAAAAACGGTTCCAACCTGACCGTAAACTAAAAAAGAACCGAAAAGATAATCAGCTCGACTGACCATTTTGCCAACATTTTCGTAACGAGTCCAGACGCGACAAATTGGAATGTCCAGTTCACATGTTAGCGATTCGATGGAAGGTAATTTCTTCATTAAAGGATCGGCGTTTAGTTTGTCGGCTAATAAAGAAAGTCGAGATCGAAAACAAAATTCATCAGTGTCATCGAAAAGAGCCTTGACGTGATTCTCTAAGCAGCTGACGGTGAGAGCAGCGTGATAATATGTAAACGAAGGAATGAATTCACCCAGACATGTCAGGATCCAAATTAAAATAACCGTCACCAAATGAACTGCGCCAATGACGAGTAAAGGAATCATTTGACGAACGGCGGGATAAGTTGAGATGAGATACGGTAGCTCCGGTTTGTTAAATATATCGAATCCTATAGATGAGACAGAAGCTAAAGTAATGAAAACATAAATGGCATACATCATTAAGTGCAACTTTTTAGATTTGCACATGATGCAATTCAGATTCAAATGAGCAATTTCCATTTCCAATTGCCTCCAATCTTTGAAAAAGTTGAGAAATTCTGCTCGTCGACGAAGCGAATTGAAATAGATGATGACGGACGTCAAATGCGGAATAAACCACACAAAAAGAGGAATGATGGCGTGAATGTTGGACGATTTTTCAATTTCCAAAAGTAACTGCATCAATTCGAATAAAGTGGCGGCTAACATCAGAGAGAACAAAAGTGCGATCGAGACGTAACGCACAAATTTGAAAATGCGATGATCGTTTTTGGAGATTGGAAAACACCAGTCTAACAAAATCCCGAAATAGTAGGTCAGTTTCCACAGCGGCCGTAGAGTTTCGTCTAATGTTATGTTGGTATTAACTAATCCGTTGGCTTTGCGGATTCGTTGATTACGCAGCCGGGACAAAATTTCAATATCTGCAACTAGAATTACATTAGTTGTGTTATAAAAAGCTAATTATAATTTAAAACTTACCTCTAACTTTGGTCACCATCAGGAAAAGGACTGTATACAAGGACACGTAAATTTGAAGTCTTTTTGTATGGAAATCGAACGAATAAAAGACCTTAAATGTTCACGCCCATGCAAAATAGGCTGTGAACGCACGCGACGACGCATTACAACTAAAAAACTGTGGATCTATTAATACCTTGAACACGCGAAATCAATCGGATAAATATGAAACTTTATTAAAAACAACCGCAGTTTTATGTATCGATATTGTAAAACAGTTGGGGATTAAAACAAGAACTTACTTATTATTATATTGCGGTCATGGTAACATCTCCAAAACTGAAATTTGAAACATCGTCTTCTTCCGATCGATCGCTGTCGTCAAGATTCAAAACAGGAACTGGAGGTGCTGGACGTTTGACTTGTGGAGGTGGTGGCGGAGGTGGGTGGACAGGTTCCGGCGGAGAACCATTTACCAAAGGATTGCGACGTGAAACATTCTAGAATGCGTAAGGCAAATTTTCTTCAATGTATCTGCTATTTCCGTTGGCTTTTTTAGTGTTGAATTCCGGATTTTTTCCACGCCAATGAGGATGGAATCACCGCTTCTCTGACTGAAAATCATTCATTCAAAAGTTAATTTAATTCTTTTTATAAATAATTTATAAAAATATTGACCTCATATTGTCAAAACTGCTGTCGTGATTTGAATTGGACGAACGTTCAAGACTGTAAATTGGATTGGACGATCCTTGGGCATAGACGTTGGAATTGGGAACAGTCAATCCAGCGTTGTCGATTTTAGATCCGGCGTCTGAGCCAAAGGATGGCCGACGAACAAAAGCCGCCAATCGATGTTTCAGCCTAGACAGAAATTCTTTAAATTAATACCAAATATGTACCAATTTTATTAAATAAGAAATGATTTACTCTGAATTGGAGAAAATAGACAACCGACGACAACAATCAAAATAAGGAGGACGATGCAAGCAACGATGAAAAGAATCTTGAAAGTTGTTTCCGAAGTGTTGGTCTCAGTCGGAAGTGGTCCGACGGATATCAATGTCAATCCCTCATCTCTGCAAAGAGATATGAGCTCATTCGTTATCGATGCTTCACCTTTCTTCCTGTAATACCAAAAATGACTTGATTATAGGGTGAAGGCAAAATTTTCTTAATCGGGACTCACGCAATAATCACGTTGGCAAGAACAGGTTCCGCTTCCTCTTTGGTCTCGTCGATAAAGTGGCTCAGCGCGGAATTGTATGAATTGTTACCAGTTTGTCCTGTATCGTATCCAATGACTTTTTCAACGTTACATTTAAAACCCATCGTCGTCGTGAAAATCATTTCAATCTGTTTACCATTCAAAACGAAAGAATTAATATCAAATAATAGAAAATTAAATGAATCATTCAAATTGATACCTCGGATCTTTTAGCTTCAATGTCTTCCTTTTTGTTGTCAAAAACGATGTCCACTTTATTCTCCTGAGTGACGACGTAAATTTTAATGGCCTTACGACTGGAATGCTTCACTGTAAAGTTGCATAACATTTTAGTAGTTTTCGTCATTTAAGATAATGAAGAAATGGCCTACGTACCTTTAGCTTCACAGGTGACGTTCAGTATAAAATAGCCTTTCATTTCGGGTTGAACGGTATAAAACGTGATCCATTGATCCGCATCGATCTTGAATGGCGGTTTATTCACATTTGCAAGTCCCACTGATGAAGGACTGACGGTGAATTCTTCTTCTATCTTGCAAAATTTAACAGCATCGTTTACGTCTTGATCACTTATCTAATTCAATCAAGTAAATTAGATATCCTTTTGAATTAAAACTTAATAAGAAAATGTTTGAATTACATCCATTGGAAATACTCTTGTACCGGATGAGTCACCTTGCGTAATGCCACCAGATAAAGAACCGTAAAATTCCGGGTCACAGTCGTTCACATCCAAAATCTATTACAAACCAAATTACATCAATGAATCGCTCATAATAATAAGGAAACTCTTAACTCACATTGACGGTAACATTGAGATATTGTCCTTTGGTAGTATCAATTTCCGAACAGGATCCGACACCTGGTTTATTAGTGCAATCATTCGTGGTGTAGATAACGACGTAAGGAATAATTGGAGGATTTTCACGATCCAACGTTTTTTTAGTTTCAAGTTTGTTGACGGTCTGGTCGGGGATATTAAAGTATTCGCTATTGCCACCTAAAGTGAGTCAAACGATGATAAAACTACGATAATAAAATTAATTATTAGCTAATTACGAATGACGTAGTAGCAAATATCATAGCGACTTTCGCCGGGGTAGAGATTATTGTTATCTTGGTCCGTTACTTCTTGAAACGTCTTGGATTCCATCTGGTTTTCTGCCACATTTTTAAATGACACGTCAAATTATTATATCAAATCATTTGATGTAATGTGAGATTACCTGTGAAACTTAGAGATTCGATGTTGGACGGGAAAAAAGGCAATTGTTTGATACTCAATCGCACGTTGATTCTCAAATTCATTTGGTTGCTAAGAGGACTGGGCACGCCCTTGTCTGTGGACCACCACGATCAACTATTAAATAAATCAATTATAGTAACTCTTTGATTTAAACAGTTTCAACATTTAAAATCTCACGTTGTAATAACACTCCCGAGTCGCTATCAAGCGAAATAACTTCATTAACGCTGTCATCTAAAAAATAAATGAATTTAAAAAATAACAAATCCCCAAAAGTATTGAATTATAACTTTACCGCTCCATGTGTAGGTAATTTGCCCATTTAGTCATTCATCTTTGTCGGTGGCTTTAAAAGTTAACTGCAAATTTGTTCCATTGTAAATTAAAGGCGAACCCACGGGTGAATTCTCTGGACACTTCGAAAACCGTGTCGTTGCTCTCGGGAAAAACGAATTGCGGGTTGTTGTTGTTGACATCCAAGACGCAGATGCGATAAGTTTCGTTTTTAGAACATTGTACACCTTCGATATCGTCACCCTTATCGCGCAAGCCTGAAAAACAATTTCAATCAATTCTTATTTAAACTTAATTTGATGAATTCAAAATATAATACCTGGACGATGATATCATAATTTCCTCTACAGTCGAGCATATCTGCGACGTCAACAATCACTTTTCCCGTGGAATTGTCGACCGTTTCCAAACGAAATAATTTCTGACATTTTTCCGGTTGGTTAGTTCCCAGGCTAGTCTGTCCGTGCAGAGTGAACGTCATCCATTTATTAGGACCGTTACTGTCACTATCGTTTCCTTGAATCAATTTCACTAAAGTGTTCTGCAATAATGCGGAATAATTTAAAAGAACTAAGGGAGAAACTAATGATGTAAATTTACCTTAATCGACGATTCTAATGGTGAAGCACAACACTCGTTAGGAGCACCTGGAGATGAAAGTGTCGGTGCGTTGTCATTTACATCCGTCAATCTTGAATTAAAAGTTAATTATTTTACGTACAATTCATTAAGGATAAATGTAGTTGTTTCTTACGTGATGTTGATACGTTCAAACACGGGCAAACTCCCGACTTGATTAGAAATTGAAAATTAAGAAACTGGTTTTTTAGTTATAAAACATTTAAAAATTGATTTACGAGTAATTCCTTCGCGGTAAGTATCCCGCGCTTCGACCACGACGCTGTAACTCGTCTTGTTGTCGAAATTGAGCAGGTCGCAATTCCTCATCGTCATGTCACCAGTGTACAAATCAACGGCAAACTGGTCGACTCCTTCGGAATTCTGTTGCGATAACATGAAACTCACATTCCCGTACGCTCCTAAAATGACAACATTGTCTCTCAGACGACAATTTAAGAAATAATTTTAATTTTAAATTACCTATGTCAGCGTCAGTGGCTGTCAAATTGGATATCCTCAATCCAGTTTTAGTTGGTGAATTAGAACTGCATTCGCGTATCACCACTTGGCTGGGCGTCACCGTCAACACGGGCTCATTATCATTAACGTCGAGAACGTTGATTTTGATCTAGAAATTTAAAATTTAATTTCATTGCTTTTTAAAACAAGGAAAATTGAAACGTACTGATGTGTTGGATGCCCGCTAAGGAGTTCCGCTGTCCGTCGCCGTTACGACGCATTCAATCAAGTCACTTTCTTCTCGATCGATGACTTCCGTCGTACTCAACTGCCCGTTTTTATCGATGGACACATTGTCACACCCACTGAGCGCAATAAACGTCAACATTTCACTTTAACTTCATAAGTTTTAAAATGCCTAGATAATACCTGATTGAATAGGTGATGATGATGTTGACGTCGATGTCGGTGGCCCGCACTGATCCGAAAACAGTTCCGATAACCGTCGCGTTACCTAAAACGATGGTGAAACTTTGATTCAAATCATCGAAAACGGGATTGTTATCGTTCACGTCCGAGATATCCACGACGATCAAAACTGTACAGAAATTATAATAAGAGATTTAAAGTATTATTGAATAATACTAGAACACGACCGACTTACGCTCGTCGTTATTGAGATTTACAACCGTGTTGTTGTGACTAAATGTCCGTGATTGTCAGGCAAAGTTCAACCGAATCAAATGTTTCACGATCGAGTGGCGTATTCTGGCAGTTGTTGCAGTTCCCCGGTGGATGAATCGCCCACTGTGACACTTGCCGTCACTGTAGAAATGACTCTCGATAATTGTTTACTCCAGGATCGGCTCACTAATTTCACGACAAACGATTTCTTCCATTCAGGATCGGGATCACTGATGGAAACACGATTTTTGTAGAATATCGAATTGCCCCAATTGATGGAAAACGTCAGGTTGGGGTTATCATCTTTATCGGTAGCCGTCTTGAATGTTGATAACTAAATCAGCGTTTTGCCCATCTAAAGACACAAAAATATCCGTTAGGTGAAGGGACAACGCCCACTTTTAAGTTCGGTTAATGGGGCTGGGTCATTAAAAAACAAAACAAATGAGAAACATTTGAAGGTTGAAATTTACTTTTGTCAATAGCTTGGACGGTGTACTTTAACAAAGACGAAGAAGTTTCGTTAATATCTGATGTGCGAATCTCTCCCATCGTCTCGTTTATGACACGGTAACGACCCGCGTCGAAATTCTCAACAATTGAGTACCTGTAAAATCAAATGGAAAAATCCCCTTCAATATATTTTATCGGTTACGCAACTGCGGAGATATTACCTAATACTTGGCTGACCGAATTCTGAGCTTAAATCAGCGTCGGTAGCCTGTACAGTTATTACTAAGCTGCCAATCGCAAGATTTTCCGTGATAGTAGCTGTGAATTGAGTTTTAATGAAGATGGGAAAGTTATCGTTGCAAGGAAAAGCACATGTGCTTTCAGTGGCATCTAGTGCTAGATTTACCAATTAAGTACTTGCGGCACGAATAAAGCCGCTTAGTTTGAAATTTGGACAAGAAAATAAGGAAGCAAGCATTTTCTAATAAACTTCGAGTAGCATTTTCTATTTTCTTAGTTGTATTTTAGATTTGGACATCAAAACTAGTTTATTTTTGTACTGTTCCTAACTAGTCGAGAAGAAAATGGTTCGGACAATTTATGATAAGGCCATTTTCTGCTGGTCATTGACTTTACGAATAAACAAATTGAAATACTACCATAAATCATTGAAATATGCTCGTAAATTGTTAAAACTATGATTATTTCTTCGCCATCAGATATGTTTCGAATGAAAGTATTTTTACGAATAAAAGCGTACAGCTTTTCGGTATATTATTTTTACAATAATAAAAAAGTTTTCAACCATGTAAATACATCACCAAAACCTTGAGCAAGCGTTGATCGTCGTAAAATAGGTTGCAAAAGTTGATTGATAGGATGCTGGTCATCCGAGATCCAATTAGTAAGCTGTAATTTTAAAAATATTGAAGGAAAATGGCTGGTAAATTACAAAATTTGAATATCACCTTTACTAGCTGCCTTTGAATTCCTTCAGAAATCTGAATGACTTCTATCCAAATAGCTGATGCGTCAGCGTTCAAAACGCCGTTTACTTCGTAGAGATTCAACTTAAAAATACTTCGCGAATAATTGGTTTGGAACTCGTCACGAAAACAAATTTGAACATTGGTAGGTACACACATAGAAGGGTCGCTAAATTCAATCAAGAGATCATATGAACGAGCTAAAAATGGGAAAGAGATGAGATGATAAAAGCGAAGGTAATCAGAGTAGTCGATCTCGAAGTTCAATGAGGGCAAATATTCTTCATCGTGTGAGTGAATTTGGAAGCGCTTTCGATAAAGTTGAAGTATCGAGTGATTCCAGTGTGCAGAAACATGCATATCGAACAATCCCGACTTCAAAACTACCGTCTCCCAATTCCAATGGCCACAATTATGAAAAATCTGTTGAAGATCTAAACGAATCGCTCGTTTCAAGGATGAGGTGCGGACTTTCTGAGTAATTTTCGTCACAATTTGAGGCTCTGAATCCGAGGGTTTCAAGTCAACTGTCATGTTTCCTTCAAAGCGATAAAGGGCAGAGCTGACGTTGTGTCGTAGTTCAAAGACTCGAGAAGATGAATTGCTTTCAACCAAGCCAAACAGATACTTGATCGGCATAGCAATTTTATGAATAAGGTTGTTTCCTTCTGAGAATGCCACAATTTGTCGACCGTCTTGTGTAGGTTGAATCACCGAGTTACTAAACCATCGCCAATCAAATGCCAGTGACACAAGTTCAAGGCTTATCTCTCTTCTGAAATATTTCAATAGAATTAATTAAAAAGAGAAGCTAAACTTACTTTAAGTCATATTACATATTAAGAGACGAAGAATTCATTTTTATTGCGAGGAGTGACTGTGGTCCAAAGAGGATCTCAGCTGAGAAGAGGAATGCTTCTTGTAAATTACTCCAGTTTACGATTAAACCAAGTGGATCTAACTGCTTATGTGATGCGCTTCTCAAAAGACGAGCTGAAAAACTACCGCTTTCTAGATTACGCTGAACTTTTCTTTTTGCAAACAAAGAAATCTGTAAACCTTGGAGGTTTAATACAGTTTCAAACAGGCAAAATGAATGAAAAGATCCCTGAAAATTACAGAAGGAAGCTATAAAAACTTTTCAGATTTGCAAATTATTGTAATTCCAATAACACTATAAATCAACATCATGACATTAATTTACCTCAAAAGGGTTGCAGTTGGTTGATAATGTCCCATTCATGGCTGTTGTCTTTGATAATAGTTGACCTTCAATACTAAACTTCCATTTTTGCATTGGAATGCTGTCTGTCTAAAGTAATAAATCAATTAAGAATCAAATGTCTCTTGGAACTACAGTTTAGGAAGTAGCCTACCTGATCATTCAACCTGTCACACTGAAAAGATAATTTCCCAATATTCTCAATGCTTTCAAAAACTATTTTAGTACTCCCTGACATTTGAAAAAAATTAAATTCAACAGGTTGGTTGAAAAAATTGCCAGTAAAAGAAAAACTGGACGATGAAATATTTTGTGTAGATTCACTTGCAACACCATTAAATCTATTAAAATTGGGAATTAATAAGTGGATTACTAGTAGACTATTTAAGGGGAAAAGAAATCATACAATACCTCAGATTAGACTGAAGAATATACTTTGCTTCAGAATTAACTTCTGAAGTGATTTGATTTACTTTGATACTATATTCATTGCAAGTCATCTTAAATACTGGAAGTAAATCTTCTTGAAAGCACATGTTTCTAAGAAAAGAATAGTGTTTTATGTTAAACAACATATAAAAGTGTAAATCCCCCAAAATGGAGAAATTATTTACGGATGGCGAAGACTGAAAATATCAGCATAATACTGGCTGGGTGACGAAATGGCATTCCTCGTCATCACAGCAAGGAACACTGTGATCAATCAACATTTTCATGAACATGGGAGAAGAAGAAATATTTTCTAAAAATTACCATAACAGGAAATAATGAGATTCGTTTCCATCGCCATAACCATGCCTTGCCCAGACCTTTTCGTAAAAGAGACTACTTCAATTTGTAAATAAACAGACGATAATATTCAAGGTTGCCGGATGTATCGAAAACGAGATGCATGTGACGTCACACGTGGTATCAACAATCGTCGTATTCATATAAACAATCATGGCGGCTTGCGTTCCCTGAATGGAACTGCTGAATGGTGCCTTCGTAGAGTTGTAGTGCCCGCCTTACTTTATTGAATAGAAAACTTTAGGGAAATCGAGTCATAGCTGTCAGTTGTTATAAGATTAAGAATGTTACTACCTATACTACCATCGTTTTTCACTGAGAAAGTCGAAAGACGTTTCATCTACTGAGTACTAGTAGCTAGTGATTGTAAATTATTGGTTAGAACTTATTTTCTCCCAATAATCATCAGGGTTTTTTCATGAATTCAACTAAATATTTCTTCGTTAATATCTCTTATCAAAATTTTGTTTAGTCAAAATGCGTGTTGTTTTGCTTCGAAGAAGTAAGCAGCTAGTGTTGGTGCTCTTGTTAGTGTTTGGTTTATGGCTCGGTGTAATTGTTATGAATGACAAACTTCCTGCGCATCACATCAATATGGTATACAGTGGGAAAATCTATGGTGAGCAAATGATCACAACAACAGTTTTTGGCAAATGTTTGATTTTACTTACTTGATTGTGTTTGTATTTTGTAGATTCCTTTCAAGCAAATGCTGGTGCTGAAAATAAGTACTTGCCTGAAAAATCAATTGATGTTTTGGATATGGAGCAAACTGAAAGAAAGAAATTGGCAAAGGAGGTTTGCAAACTTTCTCAGAAAAATCCAAATCTGGACTCTGTGATAAAAGACAGGGTGCTGCTTGATCATATAATAGTTGATGACGAACATAGGCTTCTCTATTGCTATGTGCCAAAAGTTGCTTGCACTAACTGGAAAAGACTGCTGGTAAGCCAAGTATTTAAAAATAGAATTTCTGATATTTCTAATTGATCATAATACAATTCTGTCTTCACAGATGGTATTGATGGGTAAAGCAAACACTACCAATCCTCTATCCATCGTAGCAGATGATTCCCATCGTTTGAACGTCTTTCGTCGCCTAGACAATTACACCGGAGAAGAAATTCGCTACCGGCTAGATCACTTCATGAAATTTATGTTTATCCGGCATCCGTTCGAGAGGCTCGTATCAGCTTTCCGCAACAAATTTGGTCAAAATACTTCAAGTTCGGATTACTTTCGATCGCGCTACGGACGTCAGATCGTCAAACAGTATCGCGCAAACGCGTCAGAAGAATCTCTTGCGCGAGGCCACGACGTCACCTTCCGCGAATTTGTGCAATACATAATTGATCCACGCACCGTGGCCCGCACAAACTTCAACGAGCACTGGCGACCAATGGTGGACCTCTGTTTACCTTGCACCATTCAGTACAACGTGATTGGGAAATATGAATCCCTCATGGACGATGCATGGCTAGTGCTGGAGAAGGCAAATCTTAATCAAAAAGTTAGTTTTCCCCGATCTGATCGCCCGTCAAACACCAACTCACTCATCGAAGAATACACCAAACATCTCTCGCGGGAAGAGCTTCTTCACCTCTACCACATCTACGAGATGGATTTCAGGCTCTTCGACTACCATTCACCAGGGTTTGATTAATGCCGCCCGGCATTAATCATTAACAATTAATATTGAAACGCATTCGTTGCATTTAAGTGGACTTATATGATAGTGTGTGTGATATGTCATTATGCTTATATTGTCTTGAGGGGCTTTGCAACCGGTGATGAACGTTAGGTTATGGAGAACCGATGTTAATCGAAAATGGTCTCAATTACTTACCTGCGTACACTCGGCTTTGTTCTCAAATTTTTCCTACTTGAAATGCTGGACCTTAAACAAAAATCGCCCTTTTTTTTGCTCCTAACAGATAGGCTTTGTGGCATTGTGTGCTAATATTTTGGCTAAGCTGAATACATCAGAATATCTTTAACCGCAATAACTTCATTTACCCCAAACAACAACATAACAGATTGTCTAGCGAAAGTAATGTAACAACACAAGTTGTTCTTGCCAAGAAATTCCACTATAAATCTATATTTCATTCCACAGAAATAATAGAAATAAACAACGATAGTCAGTCTCGTTTCATTGTTCTCCAATGCACGGGAATCTGATAATGGTCAACAGGACATATGCTGAGGAGCTAACACAATTATACACTTTTGGTTGATCGATTTAATTTGAAACTTTCTAATTTCAAAAAATAATCATTTAGAATTAATTAAGGGAAGGGTTGATTTTCTAAAGGAAAACCAAAAATTTTGTTTTGTCACAGTGTTAGGGAATGTGCCGATAACAAGTCGGACAAGAAGTGAACAGGTGTTCTACAAGAGCACCCAAATGGTCAGTTGAAAGAGTCGTAGATAGAACTTGGATTGAAGCTTCATTTCTTAAATAACTGAAAATTGGAATTAAACCCCATTGGCTTTGGAATAGGATGCAAGTCCTAATCTAAATTTTGGCTGAACTTCAATCCGATATCGCACTATGTCTCCAAGTCTAGTTAATATCAATCAGCTGAGCATTATGGATTAAAGCTGTTGACTGGATCCCGTTGCTTCTTCTTTTTAAAACAAACGCTTTTCGTATGAGTAGAGGCCGTGGACGCCTCCTTCCATTTGAGCCGAAGGGGTACGACGCTCAAACTTCAGTTCTCCAGAATACATCATTGCCCTATTGGAAAAAGTCCTAATTTTAAGAAGCCCTCGTAACATATTGAAATAACAATTTGAAAACGGCAAAATGATTAGCCGAAACATTGTGATCTAAATCGTACCTTAAATGAGAAAGAGATCGAGCTCCAATATCCTGGCAACCGTGACGAATACCCGTCTGAAGATAGGGCAGGAATCGCAAAGCAGATCCTCGATCTTGAATAGCCCCGCTAACGCCTTGTGCCACTTTGATTTTGTCGGATTCACGATGGAAGTAGCGACTGGATGCCGCTCCTTTCGTGTCTTTCTTCTCCATGGCTTCAAGACTACCCATTCCTCGGTACTTTTTCAGTCGGACTCCATCGGAGAAAAAGTATTCGCCAGGAGATTCGGTTGTTCCAGCCAACATCGAGCCCATCATGACTAATTAAAAAATGAAGAGTTAGTTCTAATTATTTTCGGTTTTTGTTTTTAAAATATTGAATTACCTGTTGAGGCTCCTAGAGATAGGGCTTTGATTATGTGACCAACAGACTGAATGCCTCCGTCGGCAATGACTGGAACTCCGAAACGGCGAGCATATTCAGCTACTTTGTATACGGCTGTTCCCTATTAAAATTTAAAACATGTTTAGTTCATTTAAAAAAAAATTACATTGGATTAATTTACTTGAGAGCGGCCAACAGCCATGACTTCCTGCGTGATGCAAATCGATCCGCTTCCCATACCAACACGTAATCCATCCACACCAGCGTCGATCAAATTCTTGGCCTGAGCAGCAGTAACAACTGTAATTAGAAACACAAAGACATATGATTCCGTGTTTCTGTACAATAAAAGTAAATTGAACACAAAAAAAGAATTACCGTTGCCACCAACTACTTGCAAATCGGGATAGTGTTGCTTGATGTATTGAATCATGTCAATTTGGAAAATTGAATTGCCTTGCGATGAATCCTACACATAAGAAATTATGAAATATATTTATGATTCTTCTTTAGACAAGAATTAGCTTAAACAAACTCACCAAGACAACAACATCGACACCAGCTTGGACCAAGAGTTGCAGTCTTTGTTTGTCACCTTCGCGAGTGCCAACGGCTGCGCCCACAAGTAGTTGTCTGCCAGGATCCATTGATGCGAACGGATACTCTCGCGACTTTTTCAAATCGGTTCGAGCAATGAGACTCACCAACTCGCCGCACTCGTTAACGATGGGCAACTTGCCTTTCTTAGATTTTTCCAATATAGCGTTAGCTTCTTGGAGAGTCACACCGGATGGGGCTGTTACCAAATCTCCAGCTTTGGTCATTACCTGAAAGAAGTAAAAGACATGACAAATACTTGAACAATAAACAATTATTCGCAAGAAAGATTAACAATCAAAGCGAAAAGTCGTGTCTTTCGGACTACCTGGCCGAGTTTCCACGAGCGCTCCTTTGAAAAGGCAGCAAATCAAAAAGAACGCACACTGATTTCAAATTTTATGCCTTTCAACATTCAAAACATGTAGAAGAAAAAGAAATATAGTTTGATAAAAGACACTTACATGTTCAAGTGGAATATCAGTTGACTTTTCTAAGAAATCAATGTCTCTTGAAGTGACTATGCCAACAAGTTTGCCTCCCATACGTCCATTTTCAGTTATGGGAATACCACAGAAGCCTTTCTTTCTTTTAATTTCCAAGACATCTCCAACCTGATTATATAAGATAATTGACTTATCTATTTGAAAGTGCTTTAATTGAGTTATATTTACAGTATGCTGAGTAGTCAGCACAACAGGGTCCCTGATGAATCCATGCCTATATTTTTTTACTTTGGAAACTTCAGTAGCCTGATATTCAGGGCTACAATTGTGGTGAATGATTCCAATACCACCACACAGCTAAAAACAAAAAAAAAACCAATACATAAACAATAAAGGTTAGAATACAACAGAGAAAGCTTGGATTTAACTGCAACAGAAATGGCCATTTCAGATTCAGTGACGGTGTCCATGGGGGAGGCAACGAGTGGAGCCTTCAGGGTGATTTTCTTGGTCAGGGCAGATGTCAGGTCCTAGATAACCAAAAAAGGTGTTGGTGGATATGTTGAAATTTTCAGATTATATAACTTGAAGACTCACCACTTCTTCAGCTGAAAAATCAATAAACCCAGGTAGAATAATGAAGTCACTGCCAAAAAAAAAAAGGAAAACAGTTGACATGAGAAATACGATTACATAAGGATACTAGCAACAATTGTTTCATACTTGTAGGTAAGTCCATCTCCAACGTTGAACAAAGAGGAGCCAACGAGTCCGTCTTCTGGAACGTAAGTAGTTCCACCAGTGATCAAAAAGTCAGCCATAATCAATAAGTTTCAAATACTACTTTGAAAAATGAAAACAAAAAAACTGAGAATAAGGCTTCAAGTGAAGCACAGCTGTCAGATGTTGGCTAGGCAATATTACTGGGATGGCGATCTTTTTGAGAACGCCACGTTATTAATTAGATTTGGGCAGTCTATTCACGTGTATGTGTGCGTGAACCGTCAGTGAGAACGTGTTCTTTGCGTGTGAATTACATTTATTCGAGTCTTCGGGACCCCTATTTTATATGCATATTTCGTAGTGCACCTATGTTTCGCTAGGTGTCGCTCTGATAGCTGTCATCACTGGCGGCTGTTTTGAACCAAAGAAATATATAAAAGAGACAAAGGAAATAAGGAATACTTCATTTCCTCTTCAAAGACAAAAAATTGGAAAGAAATATCTTTAGAAAGAAAAGTGTTTACATTAAAGCTATTTTCAGTGATATCCGTTTTGTTTGAAAACAGAGAAAAGGCTCTGATTTATTTGGGAAATGAATCGCGTGTGTATGGGAAGGGCTTCTTCTTACAGGATAAAGCCCGTTGGTCATACGAGAAACCGACCGATTCTCAAACATGTATCTATAATGTCTGATTTTCCATCAGACAAGAGGAATGACTTTTGAAGGCTATCTGAGCCTGTGGCATATTCGACGGTTCTAGACACTGAAATTCGTTTCAATATATCAGATAACATATTTCTCCGAAACCTTGGCAATGTCCAAACAAAAGAAACTTAATGACTTGTATTATAATCGCTTTTTATTCTCTCGTGAAAACAAATCAAATGAATTCACAATTTAATCAAGAGGGGAAGATAAACATCAACGCATCATTTAATAAAACAGTAGGAAACAAAAGTGAACGATAACACAGTAGGCTGCTGTTTAACTGATACAATATAATTTAATAGAGTCGGAAACCTGAGAAAGTGGTGTAGCCACGTCCAACTTTTGAGGTTTCGTAGATTTCTCCTTCCTTGATGTTGAGATAGACACGATCGTTCTTCTCCAAATTCAAAATGATTGAATTGGATGCTGATTGATATCCGACTCGTTCGCCCCAAGCAATGACGACATCTTCACTATTCTTCATCAAAGAAGCTCTGAAAAAATAGATTTAAAATCAAAATTAATAATAAATATAATAGGAAATTAAGTACATATTTTATTATATGGCGGTTAAATAGAATATACTCACTTGAAATGGGATCCAGAATCGGATACTGCGGTGAAGGTGAAGAAATAAGAGCCCGGATAGTAGCAGATGAACTCGCTGCTTTTGGGATTCCATCCGAAACCGATATCACTTAGAGTCGTGTCGAAGTAGATCTTGGATTGAGCTTTACGGCTCTTGTCGGAGGCACGAACGGCGCTGAAAGCCACAGGTTCAACGACCCGTCCACCAACAGCAACAGCTGTTGGTTGCATGTTAACAGACGGAGTCATTGCCGATGGCGACGAAGGAAATGAGATGGGCGATATTTGGCCGGATGACATAGAAGAAGGATCGACCGGGATTGAGTAACTGGCCGGAAGCAACGCCGCGCAAACGAGTACCAACATTCGAAACCTGATCAAAGAGAGACATGTGTGATAGAAAATTGATATACATTGATAATAATCAGCAGTAATTTCGTCTAGAACCGCAATAAAAGCAGCCGTATTACATACATTTTTTTGTTTTACTGTAAATGATGCCCAGAGGTTAGAGTACAAGACTGTTCGTATACCCTAATAGGTCTCTGTCTACTGATCCGTCTGTCAACTTCACCTTTTATAGTTACCAAGAGATTGAACATCAGCAGCGCTCACAAGACTTATTTTGGAGAGGTCATAGAAAATGCTTTCGCAATTGAAATCATTGACGAATAATTCATGCTCTAGGCGCATCAGCAGGTCTCCAGAAAGCTGAAAGAATTACTAATCAAGTGATATGATTCAATGTAGTCCCTTAAAATTGCTCAACAACCATCTTAAAACAACACCTGATCTGAATTACATTTTTTTTAAAACAAAACAAAACACGGGTGATGATATTGTGACAGAAGTATACGAGGGATTGGGATTCATGTTCCGGTTCAGTTTCTTGATGCTGAATCATCAAATCTTTCCCGAGGTCAGCACAACTTTCTCCATCTAACGATCGCATCACTGACTGCAATAAAAATCAATAATTCAATACGCGAGACATGTCGATCACGCGCAATCTGGCGGTAGAAACACAATTCGATTTTATAAAAAAACGGACGATTTTTAATTCATATTTCTTTTATTTTTTTTGGCTGTTTCTCTCGAGACGCATCCATTTTTAAAAACACGATAGAATTGTGTGTTGTGTTTGTGTTCATTTTGTTTTGTTAACTTCTTCCTTATTTTTTTTTTGTACAGAGAAGACGTAACAGATCGAAAGCGATCCGACGTCAGGAGAACCCAAATAACAAAAACAATTCCGGACCATGAAAAGACGGGAAAAACAAATAAGAAGATAGAAGACCCATAACCGCATCCGCACGCAACTCAAACACAACACACAAAACAACGAAAATGTTTTGAAGGAAGAAAGAAAATGAAAAACAATTAGACTGCCGGAAAAAGACAAACACCCAGTCACCTTTGATTGGAATGACATAATTCACCCGAAACCATTTCGATAATAGCATGGAAAATTAATTAAGTTATACAATTAAGTCCCTGTTTCTGTTTCGGTTATCGATTCGAATCAATCGCATCGATCGCTGAACAAAAAGAAAAAAATGAAAGAAACGACCTTTTCAATTTAAAAAACAAAAAATTCAATAAAAAGTTACGTTAATATAAGGCACTCGAACAAATGGAAAAAACCAGGGAGAGGAAGAGATAAGGATTCGATAAGCTTGAAAACAAAAAACAAAAAAAATGGAATAAGTTAAGCTGAGCTGAACTTAAAAATGAATCATTGTCGACGCTTAGTCTAGCTCTCTATCTCTTAATGGTTTTAACTAGTGGCGTATGCGTTGTTGGCGTAATTGGTTGAGAAGAATCGTCGGTCGCTCTCGAAAGTCGTTTCGGCCATTTTGGTTTGACGTCTCTTTTGCCAGATGAAAGCCCAGGCTCCGATGAGAACGGCTTGAGCCACAAGGAACAAAGCGCCGGCCATCAAGAGTCCCAACAAATTGAGACACGGTGGCATGTTGGCGTGTTGATTCAAGATGCTCTCAGAGTTGCGAAGGACGGCCACTTCAGATTCGGTAGATGCCGTTTTAATTTTAGCCGGAGAAGTGTCGGCAGCCGCTTGGAATTTGTCGGAAATGCGGATGGATTGAACGACCAAGAGATTGTGAGGATCTTGAGCGTTGGCGTCGCTACGCCTCCTCCTCCTCTTGCCCAAAGATTCGATTTTACGATGATAGCCCAGGTAATCTTGGACGTCACACTGGACTGGCTCGCAAGTGGGTAGACACGGAGTGACGAGAGCCTTGAACTGGACAACGTCCGAATTGGGGAATTTGAAAGCGTCGAAAGGTGCGCGAAGAGTTTTGGATGTTCCGTTGTGAGAATTGATGGGTCCCATGATTTCCTGATCGGTTGGGCAACCGCGGGAATCGATCAAAAGGATTTCGCTGTTGTCGATTCCATCGGTGGCGATCAATTCGCGGACAAAAATCGAATATGGAGAATTGAGTTCCTGGATCTCGAAGAAGAGACTGAGCGGATCACCGACTTGAGCCGTTTGAATGTCTCCACCTTGACGGGCAGCGATTTTCATGACAACCGTCGGTCCTGGAACAACAGTCGACTCTTCAGCAATGGTGGGAACTCGACTGGCCACAGACAAATCCAATCCACTGGTCAACGTGTAATTCTGCAGTTGGTAAGAGCATCTTAAAGCTAATCCGACATCCTGACTGGTCACGATTTGATCGTGATGCTGTCGACAACAAAAACCAAAGTTGTTAATTTGAGGGTAATTTAAAAAATAAATTTTGTGTGTTGTTACCTGGATGACGACTTCGGTGAAGAATTTGCCAGGACCTTCCTGTTTGACGTCGCAGCCGAGATCTTGGTATCCCAATTTAAGTTCGAATTCAAGACCTCTGGCGACATCTGTGACACAAGAATTGGGTCTCTCCTTGGCGTACAATTTGCCGCTAAAGATGCGGTTGGTTTTAACGCGGACAATCATGTCAGTGGAACGGCAATCGATGGTGACATTGTAACAAGACGTCAATTCATGCGTGGTCGCCTCCGGAATCTCCAAATAAGGATCCTGTATATGTATGAAACCACAAAAACCACAAACAAAACAACAACAACAAAAAAATGAGTATTAATAAAAGTATACGATTGGAACGAATGTGACCACCCACTAAACCCGTTTTCACGCTCAAACGGACTGGACATCACCTTGTTATTAAAATAAAACATCAATTTTTTAAAAAAATCCTCTCACCTGAATTTGACTGAGGGAACTGGCCGAGTGATGACTGAGTCGGCAGACTTTCTCACCTGTATCTCCGAAATCGAACGAGTGACAGCGGAAGTTGGAATTGAGGCAAAGCATTTTACAAGCTTCCTCGTTCTCGACATCCTGTTTGATTTTTCAATCGAAAAAATTTATAGATTAAGATTTTTATTGTTTTTTTTCCAACAACCAAGGAGGTTGTTGAACTGATGTGTCAAAACGACAGGTCTACCTGATAAACAGCGTCAACTGTTTTAAGAATGCGTCCCTCGGTCCGCTGGAAATCGCACATTTTGACGGGATCATCAGCGCAGTTGGTCTCGAAATAATCCACGTCCGGTGTGGTCGAGTAAGCGGATCGAGCCGTCACAGAGAAACGATCCATGTCGCTCAAAGAACATTCCCCGCTAATGGCGTTGTAACTTGCGGAACTGTTTTTTGTTTTAAAAAAATTTAAAATACAAAACAAACACGAAAAGGTAAAAAGACGTTAAAAAAACAACAAGAAAATACTCAAACATTTTTATGACATCATTTATCACATGACACCCAAATCATCTTCTTTTCAAGGTTGTTGTTGTGGGGGGGGGGGAAACTCACGCGCAGATGGATTTAAACAATAGAAAGGTGCCGTGATTTTACTTCGTAAAAAATGGAACGCGAAATAAGCCGTAAAAAAAAAGTTATTTTCTTTTTAGAATATAACCAGACTGGCTGCCTGTCTGCAGTGATTAAACATGTCAGACGGAAGCATCCGAGGACACTTTTCCCCATTTTTTGTTTGTTCCCACAGTCATTTGTTTGTTATATCTATAACCTTAACTTCTTCTTTGCTTCTTGAATTTCAGCTCGACTTGAACATCGTGACAAATCAAATCATCTAACCTGTTCGCCCCCTCGATTTCGTCTAGGAAATCAACAGAAAATGTGATAACACAAAATACAATGAAGAAATTGAAATCACTTGTATCAACTTGAGTACCCCAAAAATACTTGGATTTAATTTCATCGGGAATTCCTGTATCTATAGTCCCCGTCTAAAACAATAAAAACATTATTCTTATTTCCATCCAAAAAAGAGACGGAAATGTATAATAGTAGCCTCTGATTGTTAGTATAAATTCTTCTTCATCGTTTCAAAATGGATAGAGGAAAGAACGTCAAGAATTCTAGACATCAGTAATTCTCTGGACTATACTACACAATTCAAAAGAGATTGTTTCTCATTGATATCGGGTTCTCGTTGGCCCCTAGTTGGCTGCGGTTGACCACACATTGTATACACAGCAGCTCCTGTAATAATACTAACGGAACCATTTTGACGAATATCCCAATAGGACATACCACAAAAACAATGGCTGAGAAAAAAAATAAATAGCTAAGCGACGATTGGCCATGATTGGAGTTCACTTTCCTCGTTCCTGTTTACTTGATTTTCTCTAAAAAAACTAACGGTCCGGAAAGGGAAAGGTATGACAGTTTTTGACACGCTTTAAACCTATAGGAATCTGCTGCACCATTCCAGCGGTCAGCAGTTATTTGTATCATTACATAATGAGTTCATTGTTCGAAAAATGGGCTTGTTCACTTTTTTTAGGGGGCGCTAAATGATCTTTATTTTTTTGTATGTACAGCAGCTGGACGTTTGGCTTCCTCATCCGGCATCAGGTGGTATGTATTCACGCCCCCTCTTCATCGGATCGGACATTCACCTGGTTATTATGTACACCATACATTCATTTCTATTAAAAAACTCGTTCCGTCGAGATGAATTGTTGTTTTTCATTTTAAAAAACAAACGAAACCGGTCCGTGTGAAAATGTGTTGAGACAACAGAGTTGGGTTAATTGTATGTAGATTCGGTTTTCAATTAGAATTAGTATAAAGGAAGATGAAAATGAATTGGGAGACGTTACCGGCACTGGAATGTATTCTCGTTGAGGCAGATTTCCATGCAGGCACGACGGGTGGCCGCTGGTTTCTTTTCGCGTACAAAGGCCGACATTTCAAATGACGGGACCATTTCATAAGCCCACGGACGACTGGAACACAAATCACTGGCGTTGGCTAAACAGATCCTCTGGGCGTAGATCGTGTAAACCGGAAACTGAGACTTTGTCAGCGCCTCTGTTTAAAAAAAAACAAAACAAAATAAAAATTTCATCAATTCAAATGTCAACTCGAACAAATTCCAGTCCGGTGCGCTACGGTTTGAATTTAATTTCATTCATTTTTTTTTTGCGATCCACACGAAATTTTTTATGAAAAGTCGATAAACTCGAGTTCAACAGAGAGAGATAGAGAGAGAGAAAAATTCCCTAAAAAACGTAAAAGGGAGTGTTTGAAGAGCTGCTGCTGTTGAGGATGTCGTCACACGTACACCCACAAAAGGGGCGAATCCTTGTTGAGAAGAAAAGAAAAGAAAAAGATTTTTTTTTAAAGAAACCGTTACGACGACCGATCTCCTTGTTTGTTCAAGTCTCCACAGAATATCGTCAAGTCATTTAAGGAAATTTCGTGTTGACTTGTTTGACGGCCATCCAATGACACAGCAAACGAAAATTCGTCCAGATAAAGTGACGTATTGTTGGCGATTTCTGCGGACCACAAATGATTTTTTTGCAAATGGCGTTTTAAAAATCATTTCGTCATTCGCTCAAACAGTAGCTCAAGTATCAAATAACGCTGGGTCATTCCGTAACATTTGAACAACATCACGTCATAACTGTTGTAAATCTCGTGAAAGATCTGACCGTCCATCGAGTTCAACGCCTACGGAATCAACGTGAATAAAATAATTGTATTTTTAAAAAAATCTTATTTTTCAAAAGAAAGGGTGAGTGACCATCTGAGATCCAATAAACGATTCTCGGACAGGCGTAGTTTGAGGGCGGTAAATTAAAAAAAAAAAAAAGCCAAAGTCATTGGCCGGAACGACAAACTGAAAAGAGCAGCATCTCTTTATTTTCTTATTTGAACACATCCTGCCTCTACCCAAAGGCGAGAGTCTGTAATACACAACGGGATGAAATAACTCACGCGGCCATAGATATAAAAGCCCATCCCAGCAATGGCACAGCTAGCCCTTTAGGCGAAATGTGTGTTTTTTTTTACCTTTTTCGTTGCAACTCTAATGCATTGTGAGAAAGAAGAAGGAAGAAAGAAAGAAAAGAAAAAAAGGAGTGATGTGTATACATGCACGCACGCACCAAAAGGGTCAGGCTGTGTGTGTGTCGTCATGGCCACAAACACACGGCGCATCTCGTTGAGGGGCCGGCGGCCCCACAGGCGACCAAACTTCTTTTCTTTTCCCGTTCACTTATTTTTCTTATATAAGGAAAAAAGAAGAAGAGAGAAAACCTGTCGAACTTGAACTTGAACTTTTTTTCCTATTTTAATTTCTTTTTTTTTACTTTTTAACGACTTTTTGATGATCATCGAAACCCATTTCGAGTTGGCATTTATAATACCATCGATACTTTATCTTAAAAAAATCTAAAAACTACTCCATTCAAAAGAAAACAAAACAGTTTTATTCTTATATTTCACTATCTATCGAGGCGGTTACGCTCGGCTGGAATCCAAAGATCATTGGACTATCCATCCGCACCCAAACTCGAGAAAAAAAGAGATGTTCTGAACAATAAACGGAATGAACCCTGACACCACCCAGCACGACACGGATGGACAATTCTTTGTTATAAAAGAAGAAGAAGACGAAGGAACTTACCGGGAGTGTCAAAGGCATTGGTGCGGAACAAGACGCAAAGTCCCGTCTCGAAATTGAGAGCTGAGCAGCTGCTGTTGGCACGACAATTTTCAATACATTCAGCCAGTTGGAGCGTGTCGGGCCGCGTGTCCAGGATCTCTTCGGGAGCCGTGAAAACGTAGCCCGTTCTCAGTTCGAATGTCGTGTCTTGTGCGCTGCAATCGTCTCTCGTCTCTGCCGACTGGGCTGACACGACTAAAACGTTCAAATTGGCCAGTAACAAGAGCAGACCTACCGATAGACTCGACATCCTTCGACACTGTGACTGCTGCACCGATGGATTTAAATGGAAAGGAGGAATAACTTTTGGAAAATGTCTCGATTGAATTTGAATATTAGAGCAGACAGACCTTACGTCGTGGGTGAGATGTTCGTGACTGAAGCCATTGCACCTTTGGTACTTGGCTTTTATAATTCCATGGCAGGGCTGGCAGAGCTCCGTCGATGCCGGACGGAGAAGCTCCAGCCACCTCCCACCTCCATCTCGTCAACACCCCTGAGGGGAATAAAGGCGAATAGGAAAAGAAAAAAACATAACAATTTTTTTGAGAGATGGATCATAGAAATACAGTAAAAAAAAGAGAGTGTTCTGCACCGGCTCATCGGTCTGTATTAGTTTCCTTCTTCTTCCGTCTGTTACTAAAAAGATTTAAAAAAAAATAAACCTTTTTTTTTATTATGATGAGATTGTTTGATTTACAAACGAGCGTAGCGGACACTTTATTCTCACCTGCCCAGCAAAAAAGGAAATTAACTTTTTTTTCTTTCTATTTTTGGCAAGAGTGCAACGAACGAGGATCAAAGCCTATTGGTAACATTTTTGACTTTCGATATCAATTGCCTATAAGAGGAGAATAGAATTGAAATCTTCCTGGATGATTCTCAGGTGATTCACAGCTGATTGAACAGGTAGGGGGAAAACAAAAAAGTGTCAGCTCCTCATCATTTAAACGGATCACTTCCCGTTTCGTCTGGAAAAGTGACAGTGTTTTTCATGGCTGTCATGTGATTGAACTTCTTATTCTATTTTTAAAAAAAAACTTCCAAGGACGCGCGTCTATTATTAAATGTCTCCACTTTCCGTTTTGACACGGAGAGACGAGTGGATTCCGGCGGAAACTCGATCTACACACACATCCCCCCCATATGTACTGTTGTTGGATGGAATCAAATCAAAATGATAATCTATATAGAAGCTCATCAACAAGTTCATTGTCATCAGTTTTTCGATCTCACGCGGTCGTCGTCGGTTTTCTACACGTTTACAAGAAGAAAAATGTCTTTCACGACAGGTCAGGACGACGAGGAGGTGCGGGAATTCCTATACATCACAAAGTCATAAAAACCCCTGGAGGAAAACAAAAATTAAACGCTCGGTACATTTTATAAATATAAGGAATTGCGGTGGTGACATGTTGGCGTGTCTGTGCAGCAGTTCAGTGTCAGCGACACGCCTAAAGTGAAAATAGGAATTTTTTTTCAAAAATAGTTGCCGAGTGCTGCCAATTGACATCACACAAGAGAAAGAAAAAAGTCAAATTTTTTTTTTCACGGTGCGGTGTCATCAAAGTCGAGGTGTGTAATAGCACTTTCGTTTAGAATGAGAGAGAGAACTCTTAGAAAAAGGGAGTGTTGGAATGATAACATGTTTAGATGACAACCGAAAAAATAATACGTACTGAAAACACCCAACTGTGATATTCTCTTCTTCTTCCTGTCTTCCCTGAATAAGGATCCCACATCATTTTGTGGAATTTTTTGGAGAATTTGCATATCACAGAAAAGTCAATTGATTTTTTTTTCGTTTGAAATGTTGAATCGATTTTTGAACAAAACCAGTTTAGATTTTTTTTGAAAAATAGTTGCGGATGTCAATCAGTGTCGCTAATAGCGCGTAGAACGTTCACATTGATTGCCGTCGCGTGAAAATATCGAATGAACCCAACCGATGGAATTTTTTATCAATGAAAGATGTTCGGTCGTGATTTCACGATGCGCTTTATAGACGATTTTGAATGACTCCCAACGCCGATTTTGTTAAAGAGTCTCATCGTTCGACCGAACTTGACCAGCCCAATCAAATTAAAGACGTTAATATGCGTGAATAAATGCAAATGATAACAACCCAACCCGCAAAAATGCTGTTGTTACCCTCAAATCTGTTGGTATGGAATTTCATTCAATTGAAGAATCAAATAAAGTATAAAGAATTCTCTTCCGATTTGTTTGTTGGATGGTTGAGCGTGTGCCATCCGCTCTCCCGCTATGTCACGAAAAAAAATCAAGGGAGAGAGAGAGGGGAAAAACAAACAAAACAAAACAAACGAGAGAGAGAAACAACGGCAGTTTTTGTTGTTTTCACGGGTCATCGATCTCCCTGAAATTCAAACAAAAATTCTCATCTCTCCACGTATTAACGAGGAAACGAGTTAATAGACGAGAAACATTTTTCGCTTAGAGAGTTCTTCTCAAATAACTATCAGAGCAATTAAAAAGGGAAATCGTGAAAATCGAAAAAAAGATTCCCCCCCCCCCATTTTCACGATGGAATAAATTGCGATGAGAAATTCCGATCAACGGGACTTGCACTTTTTTCTTCCGTCGTATTTTCTATTCGGCCGCGGCTTTTTGATATTATAACACTGGCAATTTCCCGATGGTTTGCTGACTGCTGCTGGCGTCTCTCTCTTTTCAGTCGCCACACTTTACCATCATCACTCACGTTTTTTATCTCAACAGTTCACGGTCGATCGTGAAAACTAAGAAACCCGACAAGAGAAAATGAAGAGATTGAACCAGCAGAACCCAAATGTTTTTTCTTGTGGGTAGTAGTAGAATTTTGAAAACGAAAAAGGCCAACAGGTGAAATGAAATAAAGACGAGCTTTAGAAGGTATATAATCATCAATGTACGGTATATGTACGTACATGTAACAAAAGGTCATCTACCTCTTTGTTTTCTCCCTGGTCTTGAGGGGACCGGCCCATTTCTCTTCTTTTTCTGCTGTTACACCTGTCGTTGATTTTCGTTTTCTGGTCACTTGAACTTGGTATTTTCAGCAGCAGGGCGCAAACAACTTTCTCCGGAAGTGCATGGGGAAATTGACCGTGCCGCGCACACACCCGACTAAATTCAAGAAGAAGGAGGGTAGGATATTTTTTTGAGTATAAAACCTTATCGGCATTAAAGAAGAAAAAAAAGGGTCGGTCTTTTAGTTTTCATTGTTGATGATGATAATGAAAGGGAAAGAATATTTTTGAAGGGGCTACTACTTTCCATTTTACTTTTTCAACCCCTCACACTTTCGTTTCCCGTCCAGTTCTATACTGTGTCCATTCACGTCTTATAGATGATGAACTTCTTCCTCTCAACAGTCTCTCAGCAGTTTCAGTTTCATTTTGTGATTACAGTTAACTATGTAATTGAACGTTGCCCTAGACTTTTATGTTTTTGGTGGGGGTTGTTACTTATATAGACACTCAGGATATGACTTGAGATAACTAAAAGAAGCCGTTCCGTCATATTTTTCTATTGAGAAGAAGAAGACGGGCCCTTCCAAAACAAAAAAGACGACGTCAATAACAGGAGGAGGGGGAAAAGGGAAAGGTGCGCCAACCCCCACACTCACACATGTATATACTACACTACACACACACCCAATTTTGTCAAGAACCTTGAACTTGCCAAAGGACTCAGAAAGAAATAAACTACTCATTTCCTATAACAAACCCACATGACTGGTAGAGAATTTTTCGGGTTTTTAAATATGCGCGGATGTGCCACAGACGCCGTCGCGCTCTCTTGTTGTTGTCGGGCCAGGATAGACGGGGAAGAAAAAAGGTATGCTGCCATATATCGACAGGTAGCAAATAATAAAAAAAATGGAAAAACTTTTCCTTTTTTTTGACCGTGCGCAAAGGCGGATCGAATTTAGTTAGCAGCGCCACATCACGCGGAAAAAAACACACACACCAAGATGGTGTGGTGGCGGTGTGTAGTACCCCTATAATATGCGCGGTATATCCATATTGAAATATGCCTGTTTAGAAAATATCATTAGCATAAAGATTAGGGGTTATAATCATTCGAAACTTTCTGTATGGGACGTATAAGGGCGGTTAAAACAACAACAACCACCCGCAGGGTGAAACAAACGAAAATGGTAAAAATATGTACATTAAACAGATTCTTCTCCAAATACACACTCAAAATAATAATAAAAATAAGAATTCATTTTGTTATATTATTTAAAAAAACAAAACAAACAATGAATAGAGAAATATATTTCCGCCGGATCTCATTTATTCATTCACGCTCGATTTCAAATCTCCCTCCGTTTTTTTTTTTAGATTGTTGATGATCGGCATCACCTTATTTTTCTACTATATTCCCACGTTTCTCCTATAGGTTCTCCATCATCTATAGACGATCGACGACCGCCGCCGTCGTGCTCTACGCCAATACAATTGGATAATGATTCAATACATTATTTACCGCACAAACGACGTCTACTATAAAGCTACTTTATATTATAAAGCGAACGACTGACGAGAAGAAGAAGAAGGTCGTGAGTTCGTGACGATGGGCTTCGGGTTTGTGATGTGTACGTGCGTTTACCGCAACCTCACAAGAATTTAAAAAAGAAAAAAGGGTAAAATTCATGGGACACGGAAATCAACTGTCGAGGTGCTGATTCATTCAGCGTGAATTTACATCATTTACAACGGCTACTATTTCATTATAAACGTGACTGAAATTCATACAAGTAACACAAGCCAGAATCTATTTGCTAGATTGAATGATAGGCCGATCGATGTGCGGGACGGTATATTATGCGGGAAAGAAGAGAAAGGAACGTATACGAAATGGATGCCCAACAATGACAAGTGCAAAATTAATTGATAGGGAAAAAGAAAAACGGAATTCGTGAGAAATATTTTTCCTGTATTTCATTTTGTTAGACAATTGACTCAAAATGAACTTTTCCCATCATCATCGTCCCGTGAACGAAACTTGAAAAAACTGACCGAGAGATTGAGATCGAAACGGGATTATTATTGTTATTATAAAGATGAACCCCGTTTTTTTTATTATTATATTGTTTGGTCATCGTACCAAGTCCGGTCTGTCCCGCTCTTGGACTTGACTTAACGTTTTCAAAAAAGGAATTTGATTTCTTTTACTTTTTTAAAAAAGAAGAATAGACTGAGAGGCATGCTAGCGTTAATGTGTTCTCTTCTATATACACATTCAAGCTGCTGCTGCTGCTGCTGTAAATGAAAACGTCCAGCGGTCATTCACTCTTCAGCATCAAATCCCGGTGTATACATCATATACGTCCTATAGTACGAACCATGCTGGCGTCAGAACCTGTCCGACCGGCTAGTCAAGTGAAATGTACGTCAAGGATAAACAGTTGTGTGTCTGCTAACGCCTTGATTATATCCAGCACATTTCTGCCGTGAATATTTAAGTCATTGTCATTGTCCCTTCGAACTCCCACATATTTATTCTCTCCTTTTTTTTCTTCTGTTTTATTTCTTCAGTCATTCCTTATTTAAACAGCTCACTTCACCTACTAGATAATAACGGTACTAACAGGTTAGCAGCGGGATAAACAGGATTTTTTTTTTTCCTGTTTTTTTTTTGTGGTTTTTTGGGAAGTGAACGGACCCACAGACTTACTAACTGCCCAGATTACGTGCCATTACAATCACCTGATCTTCTTCGCTCTTATTTGGGGAGGTATGTTTTTTTTAAAACTTAATTAGATGTTTATTATAAATACACATAGTCTATAGGTGACGTTGATATATAATACACTCACCGTTTATTGGCGGCCGTTGAGCCCTGGCTTGACGATGAGCTGCCATCCGTGACGAAACGAATGTATGTTCAGTATCATTTTCTTTCATCAATAAGAGACGCCGTCCCGGGGTCCGTTATGTTTGCCGCTGGAATTCAAAAACAAAACAAAGTTTTTTTTAGAAAAGGGGCAAATTAAAACAAATTAAAACAAAAAAAATGTGATGTACAAAGTACAATCACGACGTCATCTTACTATTATACACATTGAATTTGAGCATTTTATAGTAAAGTAAATTGACAATATTTGTTTTAAAATTTTAAAATTTCGGTTCTTTTCTTTTCATAATTTCTGAAAGAATACAAATTCACGGCGGTTTGGACGACAGATTCAAAAAGAAGAAGAAGAAGAATCAAAATAATAATATCTATGAGATGACATTATACTATAGATCTGGATTTTAAGTTTCTTCTTCTTTTGGTGGCTGCTGGGGCGCAGAACAAATCGAGGAAGAGGCGGGAATTTATTTGACACGGTGACGCGGAGAAAACAATCATAAAAGAAAATCTTTGTCGCCTGATGTTTATGTTATTGTTGTTGTTCTCCCCCCTTTCTCAAAATATTTCTTTTAAAAAAAAAATAGAATTTTTTTCGGACGAGGTCCGTGAACCTTTTTCTTTCGTTATAACCAACTTCAACCAGTCTGAGTGAACGCCGCTAGATGACACGCAATAAATCGTCTTAATCACCTCAAAGTTCCCGCCGCCTCCCGCGCGCTAAAACTCCCAAAAGATTTTTGAAAACCGTTTCTGACGGCTGGTCGTGTAAAAAAATTTGTAATTTCACGTTTGAGCTTTTTGTAAAGCGACAGAAAACATGCGCGCACCGCGCTCTTTAATGACCTTTTCCTGTGGATTATTCAAAATGAAAATGAAACGGGATATTTTCGGTTACTTCAACTCTACATTTATTAAAGAGAGGGAAATTCAAATTTTCGGTATGTTGCCGAGAGACTCGTCACCTGTTAGCCGGAAACGAAAGAATATAAAAGCGGATGAGCCGCCGCATGTCAAATAAATATTTTAAAAAATCTTATCGATTTGTTTTCATCGTCAAGGTCCATTGAACTACCGGTTGGGAAATTCTGTACGACTATCTACTAAAATACAGATGGCCGTTTTTGTTGGATGTCGTTAATACGACTCGATTCCGTACGCTGGATACGAAAAGAAAAGGCAGCACAGTTCCCAGTATATATACAATAAAGTATAAACATTGATTAAATGGCCATTAAAAGTGCAGTTAAACGGTGAAATAAGGAAGAGAGAGAGAGAGAGAGAGAGAGAGAGAGAGAGAGAGAGAGAAAACACCTCATCTCACGTCACTTCACCGACACACGAAATCGTTTTTTTTTTTCTCTCTCTTTCTCAGTTATCGAGTCCCGTTGCACAATCACCTTTTGAGTGAAACAACAAAAATTTTTCTTAGATATACGAATGGTCTCCCCGAACGGTCGTGCAGTGGATGTGATGGCGGTACCACCTGTCGCAAATGTAGCGCTATTTTCACGGAAGAGCAATCAGAATCCTATAAAACAAGACATTTTCGGATGACTATATATCTTTGAGCTCGCGCGAATGTTTTTATTTGCTTATTTGCATCGCAGCAAACGCAACAGTCAAATAATGGAGCAGCAACACCCGCAATATGTTGTTAAAAAAGATAAAGTTGGATAGAGGAAAAGATTACTGGACAAATCGATGAATGATGGCGAGCCCAAACTCGGCAAACTGTGCGTTCATTCAACTGTTAATTGGGAATTGGAAAACAGTTGACGTGGTTGACGTAAAGGAATATATATTGCTAAGATAACAAAGGGCTTTTTTCAGTTATTGAAGCATTATTGAATCAATATTTGAAATCCTATAAATGAACATTATTTTACACAAATACTTGTACTAAGATAATAGGTTGATATCAGTGAAAAAGCTTTGTCATATTTCTGAGCAGATTACAATAGTCCAATAGGAACACCTTCCAGTTTCGACTCAGGTTATGAGTACATAAGAACTGGTTTTCATTTGAGTATTTTAAGAAGATCACTGACCCACACAACTTATCTACATGACGCCAAATGTAGGCTGATAATTGCTTCAATGAGATCCGTAGCATTAACTGCCAGATGGACCTCATGTTAATCGGAAAATAAAGCATCGTTATCTCCTTTTAGCAGTCATTAGCACATAATGTGTGGGTCTAATGAATATTTTAAAATGAAAACGAGGGTAGATTATTATATGTATTCATCAACAGCTAATTGTTATGATAATATCAAACCCATTGCCAACGCTATTTAATATTCGAAAATAGATGTAAAGTAATGGTCGATACTAAAGAAAATTCGCAATAGGTAGCGAATAATCAGTTCGTTACTCCGGACTCCCGAAAAATTCGCAAAAAAAAAGTTGGAGCGATAAATCTGAAATCAATCGACTAATAATATTGGAAGAGACAACAGACGGGGGAATCCATTCGTTGACATGGTTACCAAACGAAGATGAACGAATTTGTTATCACAAGCCCAAAATCTTGTGCCCCAACTAACGATAATATAATATCGTAAGTCCTGGTAACGTGAACCATATTTCTGTTTTCAACTCATGAACATTGTTACTTAATTAAACAACGATGGCGTTGTGCACCAAATATAGATACACCTATAAAATTTTAATTCAAAATGAGATGACTAAGACGAAGCCAGAATCATTGTACTTCGGGATAAATCACTGTTTATTTTGAGGAGATTATTCTCCATCCATTTTAATAATATTTTCTCGTGATGATGAGGAGAAAGATTGAACCGAACATTAGATCCCAGATATATAGTTTCTAAAAATTCCTCTTCCTTGTAATCACGAGACAGCAACTTATTGAAACTGGCAATTGATCAGAAAATAAATACATACTATCGCTCTTAACAATGACTAACAAAATATCCTAATACTTCTCTAATAAACGGGTAGCAAAGAATAGTCTATAACAAAACAGTCCTATTGCAAGGACAAAATGACAAGAAAATTGTTACAGTTCATTTATTGGAATATTTTACTTTTTAAAATGTTAATTGAAACATATAACGAATATAGAATTAAACATACATTCTTTAGTGAACTACAAGCACTCAGCTTGAGTGTGAGCCCGCCGATGTATTGGAAACTTTAGGTAGTAAAGATTGCGGAGCCAAAGGGGCGGGGTGATGTTTGTTAATAAAAAAAAAAAATATTTTAGAGTGACAAAACATTAATTAACCCGTTCCAACATTCACAATACCAATTCCCTACTTGTTAACTGAAGGAAATATGAAAATGCAATTATTCAACAAACTGCGGGGTAGCCTATAATATTGGTCGGGTTCAAACGAATACCCAATTTTTTTAAAATTTCGTTCGAAAATGAACTTGCTGCTATGAGTTCGAAATGATGTACGAATATTCAATAAACGAACTATTTTAATGAAAGTTCAAAGATACAGTTAACCTGTTTGGCATTCAATTTTGTCAAATAATAATATTTCGGTGTTGATATTAATGTCGATAACTTCATCAATAGAAATCAGAATCCAACGTACTACATACTTATTACATTTCCATAAAATTCTTAACACATTGTTCAGTTTGGAATTAAACTGGAACAATTTTAACTGCTAGGAAATCCACATCATCCTCACTATATGTAGTAATATGATTGAAGAGGATGTGGATCTCACTGTTGAGTTTTTCCAGAATAAACCAGACTGCATAATTGCCCAATTAAACCTTGGAAATTTAAATTAGCGTCTTCGACTAAATCAAATGGTTTAATGTGTTACCGGTCCGCGGTCTACATAGGTCCAAAATCCGAACAGTCTGTGATTATTACGTGTTAAACAGACGAAATCTGAGATAACGATTATTGCTCATTACTACAAATAAGATATATTAAATGCGAATCATTGGTTACCGTGTCTAATTCAATCATACTTGCCGTTATATTTAAAAAGGCTCGTATGCAAAGGGATGAAGCGCTGAGAAAACAAGAAAACAAAGCCAGCAAAGCCTATGTTGCTCGTATGTTGCCTCAACCCGGGTTGACATAATTAAGGAATAGCCTACCAATTCTTGACTAATATCGCAATCTAACAAGAACTCTTCCGATAAAAGTACAAAGATAATAACGAGACCAAAAATAAAAACATAAGTTTTGGGGGGGTTTTTGACACACGAAATCGTTTTTTTTTTTCTCTCTCTCTCTCAGTTATCGAGTCCCGTTGCACAATCACCTTTTGAGTGAAACAACAAGGAAATTTTTCTTAGATATATACGAATGGTCTCCCCGTACGGTCGTGCAGTGGATGTGTTGGCGGTACCACCTGTCGCAAATGTAGCGCTATTTTCAAGGAAGAGCGCAATCAGAATCCTATGAACAAGACATTTTCGGATGACCATCTTTTTGAGCTCGCGCAAATGTTTTTATTTGCATTGCAGGATTCGCAGCTAATGCAAAAAAAGTGAAGAATAATGCGGAACAGCAACACCCGCAATTTGTTAAAAAAGATAGTTGGATAGAAGAAGAGATTGCTGGACAAAACAAGAAACGATGGCGAGCCTAAACTGTGCGTTCATTAAACTCCTAATTGGGAATCGGAAAACTGCTGTTGACGTCAATGAATTTTTAAAATAGTTAAGATCAATCGCAAAGCGCTTTTTCAGTTATTGAATCATTATGAATCAATATTTGAAATCCTATCAATGAACATTAATTTACGTAACACTTGTACTAAGATTAATAGGTTAATATCAATGAAAGAGGTTTGTTAAATTTCTGAGAGATTACAGTAGTCCACTTGGATCATCACCCAGTTTCGGCTTAAGTTATGAATACATAAGAAGCGGTTTGAAATTATTTAGTTTGAACAGTTCACTGACTCGCGCACGATCGGACGTATAAGTCTGAATTCTTTTGGAATACCGAGATCAAGATGGTTGGAAAGTAGGAACTTCTGAACCTATGCCAACCATCTGAAATCCCGATCATTAACGCATCAGACTCATTCGAAAGTCGCGACATCGTGCAGACGAGTGGGAATCTAACAATAAATGAAAAAAGTTTTAGATTACATACATTTTTCGACAGCTTATTATGATGGTAAAATGTAAGTAAATTTCACCGTCGTTTAGGATTCCAAAATAGAAACAAAAAAATAGTTGCTCCCATATTTTGGCGCAATAGGTAGCGAATAAATAGTTCATTACTCGAAACTTCCGAAATATTCGCAAGAAAAAAATTAGAGCGATAAATCTGAAATCAATCGACTAATATTGGAAGAGACAACAGGCGGAGACTAGGATACCACTAGAGGCTACTGTTTAGTTTTTTTTTATGATCTGATTAATTATTAAGCTACTTTTGAAAACTTGTTTTAGGCATTAATGTAGAGCAGTTCCGAATGAAAAATTTCGATTACGAGCAACAAACAAAAATTAAACGATGCAATCAATTCGTCAAAAGGTCGCTCTTAACCTCTCTTACACCGATCTCACACGTATCAAACAAGCGAGCAAAGTGTGGCGTAGCAAACCGAAAGAGTCTGAGTAATTCAAACTGGTTAAAGTTTTCGCTTTTTGCCAAAAAACGCCCTTGAGACCGACACTTTAGTGAGACCGTGGCACACCGCATTCTCGTCCTGAACCCAATCATCTCGCCCAGCCACAGCAATGTCTTTAAAGTTTAAACCATTGGTGGCGGAGTTGGTGGAGCGTTGCAACAAGACTAAGACAAACAGCTCCAATTTGCGTCTTCTTGCGTCTCCGAATCTGGTGAGGATCAACAGCCAACACCAAATCGATTTCAGCGATCGAGACAGTCCATTCCGTCTCCTATTCCGAATGCGGACCGTGTTGGAGAATTATTGCAAGGCCATCTACGAGGATCACAGGCGCTTGTGCCCTAGCTAACGATAGTATAATCCCGTATGGCGTCATAACATGTACCATATTTCAGTTTCCAACTCATGAACATTGTCACTTAATTAGACAACGAAGGTGTTGTGTTCAAAATATAGACACACCTATGACATTTGAATTGAAAATGAGATGACTAAGATGCAGCCAGAACCATCGTTCTGCGGGACTAATAACTATTTATATTGAGGAGATCATTCTCCAGTAAAAAAATGATTATTCGTGATTGGAAGAAATGTGACTACGACGTTGACGTTAACAACGAGCCCTAACTATAATCACGAATAAAATTAACTAAACATAGACTGACAGTTGAACAGAAAAGAAATACTTACAGACACTCTAACTGACTAACAAAATATCTTAATATATCTCTAATAAACGGGTAGTAGCTAGTAGATAATAGTCTCTTACAAAATTATCCGAGTGCAAGGACAAAATGACAAGTTGATCGCAACAGTTCATTTATTGGAATTTATTTCTTTTTTTTTCTAATTGAAATATATAGCAAATACAGAATTAAACATCAAACTCTTTAGTGAACTTAAAGTACTCAGTTTGAGTGTGAGCTCGCCGATTTATTGTAACCTTTATGTAGTAAAGATTACGTAGGCAAAGGGGCGTGGTAATGTTAGTTAATAGAAAAAAATACATATACATTTTAGAGGGACAAAATATCATCCCGTTCCAATATTCATAATACAAATTCCCTAATTCTGAATGAAATATGAAAATGCAATTCTTCAAAAAAAAACAAAGCCTATTACTATATTGGTCGGTTCAAAAGAAGGGGTTCAAACGAAAACCCCATATTTTTAAAATTTTAAACGAAAATGAACTTTTTGCAAAGAATTCGAAATAATTTACGAATATTCAACAAACGAACTTTTTTAATGAAAATCCAGAGATACAGTTAAGCTGTTTTTCATTCAATTCAACCGTCTAAGAACATTTCGATGTTGATATTAATACCGATAACTTCATCAACAAACATCAGTATTCAACGTACTATATAACCTTAGTACATTTTCATGATATTTTTAAGACAGTTGTTGGGTTAGATAGCCACTACTTGTTCGGTAACGATGGTAATTGTCATAATTGTGGAGTTATAACACATCACAATTACGACTTGCAAGCTATAGGTATCTAACCTCAGAACCTCAAATTAAAACAAATAATCCTTGACAATTTAAAATAACTTCTTCGTCAAAGTCGATTGGTTTATCGTGTTACCTGTCCGCAGTCTACATAGGTCCAAAATCCGGACAGTCTGTGATTATTACTTGTTAAACAGACGAAATGTGAGGTAACGACCATTGTTCATTAATACAATTAAGATATATTAAATGCGCATCATAGGTTACCGTGTCTAATTCAATCATACTTGCAATTATATTAAAAAAACAGGCTCGTATGGATAGGGATAAAACGCTGAGAAAACAAGAAGAAAAAGGCCAGTGTTGATGCAACCCGGGTTGACATAATTAAGGAGTAGTAGCCTACCAGTTTCAGTCAAAAATAATAGCTAAAATATTTTAAAAAATAAACAACCGCATTGTTGGCAATACGTAGCCAATAAACCATGTAACACTGTTGAGAACTTAAGAGCTTCCGCATAACAAAAATCTCAATAAATAAAAGGCGGTTCTCAAACAGGGAATAAATAGCTCACATTCACTTACAACTTGAATAATAAACTAAAGAAATTGATCTTCATTTGAAAAATGAAAATAAACAAATGAACTGCATCATTCATCTTATTGCTAATCTGTGCAAACAGTCGGCTTTAAATTTGTTGTGCATAGATTCACCGTTCCTTACGTTATTTTCTGTAGTATTTCATAACCTACATTGTCGACGTCAATACCTATTAAAATTCTGATAAGTTATCAGTAAAATTGCTTGTGACGGGTTCGTGGACTCAACAGGGGCGGAAATCCTAACTTCTGGTTCTAAATCATGGATCTTCCAACTCTTTGAACCACGGCCCGACCTACGATTCTAAGCAATGATAAATTCTTCAAAATATTAACAGTATCAAATAACTAAGCGTGATGACATCCATCTCCATAGCACATCTTACTGTTCCACCAAGAATTCGTAACTACGCCAAAAATAAACACATCATGCCCTGGTAAGCAAATCGAACGACAATGTTCATTAGTTGGAAACTAAAAATATGAAAATGTTTTGGGTTGAGATGCGACCCAAAATTATTTTTCATCAGGTAGGAACACAAAAAAGAAGGTCGGCCAACATAAGATTTTGATCCTGAGCATCGTAGCATCGAATTCAAGAAATTGGTAATTTCAATCGAAAAATAATCAAAAATAACTTGATGGGAAAGTCGAAATAGCCCTCAAAGAGAAAGAGATAAGAAAACAAATGTGAAATATTTGAAAAGAGAAAAAATCCCGAACTTTGATTATCTACAACAAAATGTTAAGTGTAGCTATTTATCGAGAAACTTCAATGAAGAAGAAAGAACTAAATAGTAGCCTTCGTCTTTACTCATATCGCAATCTAACAAGAACTACTCCGATATACAAGTACAAAGATGATGACGAGATCAAAAAGTAAAAACATAGTATAAGTTTAGGTTTTTTTATTACCTTATTAAATATCTGATTGGCGCCTGCTGCCTGGACGATCAAGTGCTTGAAATTGGGATAGCAGGTGAGAAAGGAATAATTGACGCCCTCGTGAATACATCCACACTCGCATGGTTGTACACGGGGGACGTCAAGGAACGGGAAAACAAGAAGAGGATGTATGGTGTTCAGTTCACTGTTGCACCACTTGGCAGCTGCGATCGAACGGTAGACGAACCGAGGATATTCGACGTAGGAAACTGGAGACCTAGTTTATAGAAAATACGAAAATATTATGCTAGTTAAATTAAAACTTGAATTTAAGATTTAAGAATAAAACGTTGGCAAATTTCAACACCATTCTTTGTTATGGACATCTGTCCCAGTCCAAGCTTGGATCAAAAATACTATAGTATGTAAAAGAGAGATATAATTGGATTCCGTAAATTTGAAATTGAGTTTAAAATTGAGGAACACACTTCCCTCCATTTCCAAAAGTTATTTATCTTTGAAACAGTTATCAACGTGTAAATAAACGAAAAACGAATTAAACTTCCATAACAGTCCCGCCTAAATTCAAATGCGTCTGCCATCTAGCGCCCATCGAATACAATACAACGAAAATATCAACATTTAAATTTTTGAATTTAGGGGGAAATGAAAAGCTAAAAACCACCCAGACATTGCTGTTCAAATAAAAAAAATGAAACAAATTCTCCTTCTTTATCTTTGTTAAGGAAATAATTCATACCAACTGTGATGCATATTGTGAAGAAATGAAGCACCACGTCATGGAACTGCATGTTGTTCGAAGCGAAGGGAAATGGAAAATAAACGCCCAGCACACGTGGTTTGAATACACTACAATGGCAGTCATGTTCAGAATGAAAAGTCAACCCAGTTTGCTACAGTTTCACATGATTTGAAATCGATAAAGACAATCTAGGAAATTCAATATCACACGGGCATTCAAAACTTGTAATTATCTACCATCACTTTCTTGAAAATGTTTTGATACGCACACAGTTAAAATAAATACACTGCACCCAAATTTTATCTTTTCGCTGAGTGTGAACGAACATTTGAAACATAGAAAACTTAACTCAAAACGAGAACGATTTCGGATCTTCTCTGTCTGGGCCCAAGAATCTAAATTCCAGCACTGCCAGACCAGAGCAAAGACTAAGACTACTAGGATTGAGGACCTCTAGCGGCCAAAAAATTAAATTATCCTATAAAATACAAATTTCTAAAAGGCTAAAATTTCAAAATAAAATCGGGCTATGCAAACAGTGGGTGGTTTTTATTGATTTAAATAGAAATAAATTTGCTCTTAATAACGGCCTCAACAAAAAAAAAACAATTATTATCTTTTTTTTATCCTTCGTTATTTTTAGTTGCACAGATCATAATGCCGTTATTAAAGCAGTCAAACCGGATTTTGTGTGTACAAAAATTAAAAAATAACCTGTTTTGTCGTAACTGCGTTCCTTATAGTACGAAAGCATTCCCACTACTGGAGGTGATGGTATATAAGTTTCAACCGTTTTCGGACTTTCTCTTGTATGATATTCATACGTTTAAAATGTACGCTACTCAGTTCATTTCACGCTGCGGCCTCAAGCAACAGTTTATAAGGTAGCTCTTAACCTCGCTTGCACCGATCTCACACGTAACAAACAAGTGTGAAGCTTAACAAAATTAAGGCGTCAGAGAAACTGGAATCTTGTTTGAGTTTTCGCTTTTTGCCGAAAATAACGAAATGGTCACTGAAAGTCCGTCAAAATGTTTTCTGGTTGTGTTAATATCAATCATCTTTTACCTTGGTGAGACCGTGGCACACCGCATTCTCGTCCTCAACCCCATCACCTCGCCCAGCCACAGTAATGTCTTCAAACCCTTAGTGGCGGAGTTGGTGGATCGTGGACACTTTGTTACTCATTGGAATGGATTATTGCAATCGAGTTCGGTGGCGGACGGCAACAAGACGACGACAAACAGCTCCAATTTGCGTCTTCTTGCGTCTCCGAATCTGGCGAAGATCAACAGCCAACACCAAATTGATTTCAGCGATCGAGACAGTCCATTCCGTCTCCTCTTCCGAATGCGGAACGTGATGGAGAATTATTGTAAGGCCATCTACGAGGATCCCGTCTTCCACCAGCTGATGAACTCCAAGGAGCAATTTGATTTGATCATTGTCGACGGGTTCGGCAACGATTGTACTTTACTCCTTGCCGAAGTCTTTGATGCCCCATTTATTTATTTAAACTGTTTCTCTCCCACACCTTGGCTTCTCTACGCCATCGGCTCGCCATTGTCCCTCGATCATTTCCCCAATCCGGCCGGAATCAGAGACAAAATGAATTTCTGGCAGCGAACATTCAACACAGTGACCAGTGTCTTTGCCGTTTACTATCACCGATTGTTGGTCTTGCCTATTATCGATCGTGTCGCATACCAAGTGCTCGGCGTTAACAATTTTACGTCAGTTACCGAGATAGAAAATCGTTACTTGAGTCTCCTGATGACCAATACCCATTTCAGCATTAATTTTCAATTGCCGACTTCACCGGCCGTCGTAGAAGTTGGCGGATTGCACTTGAGTGGAACGCCAAAGGAAATTCCCAAGGTGGAAAATTTTTTTTTTGTTATTATTTAAATTTCTTACACACACAATCCATTATCTGAATTCTGTCTCGTTCAAATGATTGATAGGATTTACTGTCATTTGTTGATGGTTCCGGAGACGCTGGATTTATCATCGTCAGTTTTGGTTCCATGTTGAGAGGCGACGGTCTTCCTAAGGACATTCGTCGTTTATTCCTCTCTGTATTCGCCCGTCTGCCGCAAAGAGTCGTCTGGAAATGGGAACACCAAGCCAAATTGGGAGAAATTGAGGAATTCATTCCATCCAATGTCAAAACAATTTCTTGGTTGCCGCAACGGGAATTGTTGAGCCATCCAAATGCTCGTCTATTCATCTTTCACGGTGGACTCCTCAGTAAACAGGAGACCGTCTATCACGGTGTTCCTGCCATTTTTTTGCCCGTCTGGGCTGATCAGCCAATCAACGCCCAAAAAGCCGAAGACGACGGCTACGCTCTTCGTCTCAACTGGGACGAGTTAACGGAGGAAATACTTTACAATGCCGTTCAAGAGATTCTAACCAATCCGAGGTATTTCAACTCCGCCCTGACCCATCGATTTTAAAGAATGTCCCTATCATAATAGGAAATCTTTTCTGTCTGTTGTACAGGTATGCGCAGAGGATGGAACAGGTTTCTGCTCTGATGCACGATCAGATTGATCAACCTTTGGATCGAGCCATTTACTGGATCGAATACGTCATCCGTCATCGGGGCGCTCCGCATTTGAGAAATTCTTCCCGCGATCTATTCCTCCTACAACGAGGTCTTGTCGATGTGATTCTTGCCATCTTGGCAGCTTGTCTTCTTATGGTTTACGTTGCCTTTCGTCTCTGCGGCATTATCTACCTCTCCCGATTCGGTATGAAAAAGTCGGTCATTGAGACAATAAACAAAAAAGCCAATTGATCAACGCTGGAACCATTGAAACCTGTTCTGTTCTTGTTGTTGTTAGCTTCAAATAATAGAAACATGTTTGCGTCAAATCTTTATTTGTTACTTTGTCCCGGGCAATCGCTATATTTATTTACTTGTTTGACATGTTTCACAAATTGTGCCAATATTTCTACATGATACGTACTACATATCCGTGGTATTATTAATCGATTATTGTATTGCGGGTCTTTACACGTAACGAAAATTCACCTTAACCCGTTTACCTTTATTTCTTGCATGACTACGTAATCAATTTTTGTTAAATATTCGCGTTATTACATTCGTGCGATGTTCAACAACCAAACAAAGAAAATTCAGCCGTGACTTTCGGGCATTGATAAATCTTCGTGATTTCAAATTCAGCCAATCCGCTTGAACGCCGCTAGATGACACGATGTGATTCTTGCGTGAGTCAATAATGGGATGAACATTGAACAATACACCACTATATCGTGAATTCATGAGTGTATATACATTTCAGTTGGACCTCGCATACAATGTCCACGTCATAAAGAAATCCAAAAACGATGATGTCAAAGCATCACGGTATATAATAAAGATAATGATCAAGTGTCTTATTATTACGTCATTTGTTCTTACAGTGATCAGTTTTCTTTCGCATTTAGGCAAATGACAAATATAGCTTCGTTTTTGTTTGGACGGAGCCTATAGCGAAATCTCCGACTATTAGTTGCAAAAAAATTTGGCACAAAGTCGTATTATAGACCATAACTGTGTCGTTATTTCAAATAGCTTTGAGAGTAAGAAGGATTACAGGTTTCCTGGTGTGTGAAAGTCGTGAATGACTCATGTATCTTATATCATCTACGTTTTCTAATAATATACGAGGAAATAAAAAAACAACAAAATACAGGTACCGTACTATCCCTTTCTCCACTCCATTATTGATGTCCTCATAGTCGAGATTTCTTTCCAACTGGAGCAAGATAATCGCAATCGTATATATAAGGACGTGGTAGCGAAATTAACAAGTCTCGATCTTGATCGAGATTTTTAAACGGGTCACACTTAAATCGTTATAATACCACATTCTACCATATCCATAATATTTACCTACGCCTTTCATCTGCTTTCACCTAAAGGTATGTATGATACCTGCACCTCAGTTGACTGTCTAATTTTGGCTGCACCTGTGAAATGATGAAATCAAGGCTAACAGAGTAAAAGGTAGTCCATATAGCCTTGTGTTGATATTAACTTGATATTTCTCTATATTTGGAAAATGATCGCAGACCCCACACCTTAAAACAATCAGCCAAATTCAAATATTGTTTGAATTCAAATTGGACAGCAACTCAAGGTCCACCAAAAACAGGTATTGTGCTGTGTGCTGTGCAACTAAACAGAAGTAGGTTGGATTGGGGCCAATTTTTTTTCTCGCGTCGCCTTGTTGGGGATGGAAATGTTCGCACATATTAATGCCTTTTTTTTTAATTTGCATCACGCGAATTTCACTTGATTCAAGCGTAGCCTACATATATAGATTGCCTTTTTGCATAATCAATCATAACCAGCACCTATAGAGGATATAGAGACCTACTGAAATCCCATCTGCACGCCGTTAACAAGAAAACCTATTCGCCTAAAGCCAAATAGCCGCCATCAAGGGCAACATAACCTAGGACAACAGCTTTTGGCCTTTTTTTTTGGTTTTTTATAAAAGAGAGAAAGCTACGGAGGATATACATTGAAATGTGTACATATATTTCCTTTTCGTCTAGACCCTTTTATTTGAATGTTTTATATTGAAAACAGTTTTGAGGTTGTCTGGATCTGTCTATAGCAACCTATGTAGTACATGACGTGAACACTATTATGCGCTTCATTCAATTTCACATATATTTGAAAGTTTCACTCCTTTTTTTTTTCTAGCATCATTTTTTGTTGGTGATCTAAATGTTTTTTTTTTTTTAATGAATTGTCCAAAGAAACCTTCTCCGTGCCCCAATGCTCCATTTGTGTGTTTTACATTACAATGAGAGGTATTTGTATTTTTTGGACAAAAAGGATATAGGAGATAGTTAGTTGGGTAAGTCCCGACCAGTTTTTCACTTTCACTCATATATTGGTCTACGTGCTACCTCCCTAAACGTCACTCAGTTGATTTGATGCCATGGTAGAAAAGGGCCAATGTTGGGAACTGCAAGTTTTTTAAAATCCCATTCGATTGTTGAGCATCGAGCAGTGTGCAAGCCACACAGTGAATTCTGTAACAAATTAATAGTGATTTAATTCATATACATACAAACTCTGCAAAAATGTTGATTTTATTTTTTGCTGTCAAATGTATTGTAATTGCGTTGATGGCAGTCTACTCTGTTGCTGCTTACAATATTCTGGTGCTAACGCCCGTCACCTCGCCCAGTCACAGCAATGTGTTCAAACCGTTGGTGGCCGGGTTGTCGGATCGCGGACACTTTGTCACTTATTGGAATGGATTATTGCAACCAGATAAATTGAATTTGGCGTTGAATAACACGGCGACAAACAGCTCCAATTTGCGTCTTCTTGCGTCTCCAAATCTGGCGAAGATCAACAGCCAACACCAAATCGATTTCAGCGATCGAGACAGTCCATTCCGTCTCCTATTCCGAATGCGGAACGTGATGGAGAATTATTGTAAGGCCATCTACGAGGATCCCGTCTTCCACCAGCTGATGAACTCCAAGGAGCAATTTGATTTGATCATTGTCGACGGGTTCGGCAACGATTGTACTTTACTCCTTGCCGAAGTCTTTGATGCCCCATTTATTTATTTGAACTGTTTCTCTCCTACGCCGTGGCTTCTCTACGCCATTGGCTCGCCATTGGCCGCTGATCACTTTCCAAATCCGGCCGGAATCAGAGATCGAATGAATTTGTGGCAGCGAACATACAACACACTGACTAGTGTGGGTGGCCTCTACTTTCATCGTTGGTACGTCATGTCCATGATGGATCGTGTCGCATCTCAAGTGCTGGGCAAAAACAATCTAACGTCCGTCGTGGATATTAAAAGCCGTTACTTGAGTCTCCTGATGACCAATACCCATTTCAGCATCAATTTTCAATTGCCGACTTCACCGGCCGTCGTGGAAGTCGGCGGAATGCATTTGAGTGGTAAACTCAAAAAATTACCGAAGGTACCCTGATCTAATACACCAATAAGCGCAACTTTATTTCTTGACTAACGTTAATAATCTATCTTTATTCATTTATATAGAATTTACTTTCGTTTGTTGATGGTTCCGGAGACGCTGGATTTATCATCGTCAGTTTCGGATCCATGTTGAGAGGTGATGGTCTTCCTAAGGACATTCGTCGTTTATTCCTCTCTGTATTCGCCCGTTTGCCGCAAAGAGTCGTCTGGAAATGGGAAGACGTGGACAAATTAGGAGAAAACGATGAACTCATTCCGTCCAATGTCAAGACGATTTCTTGGTTGCCGCAACGGGAATTGTTGAGTCATCCAAAAGCTCGTCTCTTCATCTCTCACGGTGGACTCCTCAGTAAACAGGAGACCGTCTATCACGGTGTTCCTGCCATCTTCTTGCCCGTCTGGGCTGATCAGCCAATCAACGCCCAAAAAGCCGAAGACGATGGCTACGCCATTCGTTTATGCTGGGACGATTTGACGGAGGAAATACTTTACAATGCCGTCCAAGAGATTCTAACCAATCCCAGGTCTTGTATTGCCTCAGTATCAGTAATCAATTGAATTTTTTTTAAATGACTTATTTAACTTTGAAAAATTGTGTTGGTTTTAAATAGTTATGCACAGAGAATGAAAAAAGTTTCCGCGTTAATGCACGATCAGATTGATAAACCTTTGGATCGAGCCATTTACTGGGTGGAATACGTCATCCGTCATCAAGGCGCTCCACATTTGAGAAATGCATCCCGAGATCTTTTTCTTCATCAACGAGGATTGGTGGATGTGATGTTGGTCATCTTTGTTTTCACGCTTGCCTTGACATATGTGATCTTTCGTATTTGTCTTTTTCTTTCTTCCTCAATGCGCTGGGAAAATTTGAATGTGATGATTAAGTCACACAAGAAAGAAAATTGATAAATCTGAATATTTGTATTAAATTTTGGAACAAAAATAGGATTCATGAATATTGTGTGTATAAATTTTCAGGGAGGGAATCATTGCTACAATGGATTAGTATCGAATTCTCATCCGGATGTACCTTTATGCCTTCTGGCAACACTATTTATGCGTTTCAGTTGCTATAATAAACTACAATGGAAATCTTTTCTCATCGTCAGTCACTTACCAGAGAAATTCTCGCTTAACTAGATCATGTATGAAATTCTTCGCATTTTCTTTTTCCAAAAAAGTACGGACCTTATGTTCATCGAATATTCGAATAATTCCCTTCATTTTTGATAAGATATTAAGTTGAATTTCCGGTTGATTGATTCCTCAGGAGTGCTGTTGTATTTTCCATGTTGAATGTGTATAGACTATAGCCTGCGTATCTTCCTCACTCACTATTGAGTGGATGCGCAATGTTGATCCATATGAAATATGAACAGTAGCCTATAGACACGGAAGAGTGGCTTATAACTTTGATTGATTAATGCAAGCTAGGAAGACGTCGCTTTTTTTTTTAACTGAATCTAAACTAAGATGATTTCCACTGCTGTTGTGTTATCGTCATTACATTAAAGGGAAAAAAAGAAACATGTGATTATTGTCTTATATACAGAAACGCACACATATTTTGAATGTTACTTTTCGGCGATAAGTTCCCGGTATAGATTTCTGATTATATATTTCTTAAAAATTGTATAATCGAAGTCATTTTTTTACGCAATGATTAATGAACAGTATTTATAGACATTTGTATTATTGATACACACAAAGTACTTGGCAATTTGACAGGTGCGATAAATATTATTTAGGTTATCACTAACCTCACCAACGCCAATTAGATGTGAACCAGCCATGGCATTATATTTGGCGAATTACATTGGGATTATATATGGACCTGTAACGAACTTGATTTATGAGCCAATAGTGTAGTTATATCACCTGGGAATCAGATGAGTGCGGAATAATACTCATCCGACTTATCCGACTTCTGGAAACAGAATGCAATACTAAACCTTGGCCTCGAACGTTCGTTAAGGTTATCCTTAAATAACTGGAGTTGATTCCAGAAAATAAATCGATTCAAGTACTACTTTATCCGTAATAAAATGATCGTCACCGAGAGTGCCATAATAGCTTCGTGCATATCAGGAAACTGGATATTTAATACCGGACATGTTGCCTCACATTCCTATGAACAGTGTTCGCTTTCAAAAGTAATGCATTAATTGATTATAAAGCACCTGAGCTTATTTTATTCTCCGACGATCTTAATTTTGAGTATTTGGATGGTGGTCATCGGGCCATCTCAATATTAGAACATGGAAATGGATATGGTGTATACTGGGTATCGGCTATAAGTTAATTATGACGCGCTTATAGGTGCGCATTTTTCTATATAATCGATCTGGATTGAAAAAATTGATTCAAAAACTAAAGTGAGAATGACTACAGGCTTGGCTAGGCTATGCTGCAACAACTTGTTTTTCCTTTTGATGATGCGCTGATGCGCACATTCAAACTGACAGGCGACAGCAAAAAAACCTCTGAAGATAAACAAATTGTCCAATAACAAAATAATGATGATGCAATATTTCTTTTGGCTGCTACTTGGGGTACGCGTGTTATGAATTGAGTTACAAAAAACAAATCGAATAACATCATCTATACTGACGGAGCGATGAAACAGTGATGAGTTAACGATGTTTTCACAACTCGGAAGCGTTTTGTTCCAAGCGATGAAAGCTATGTCATCTTATATTGAGTGACGGGGAAATAAGGGACAACAATTCTAGTTGTTGTCCGGCGTTGTTTGCCAGTTGCATTTTTTGCGAATTGATTTGATGTATAGTGACAATTGTTTAAAAGTGATACAAATATCTCTGGAAATATGAGGGTATTTGCCTTATTTTGCCACCTCTTCCCCAATAAACTAAACAAAAACAAGAATTTCGTACTAACTTATAGTACGTTATACTGAAGCAACATCTCGATTCTTGGGAAAGGAATAACTTTGTCATAAATTATCACAAGTCGGTTCATGTCTTATATACTTATTATATGATTATATGAAATATGAACTGTAGGAAGACATGGAAGAGTGGCTTATAACTTTGACTGATTATTCAAGCTAAGAAGTCGTCGTGTTTTATGCACTGAATCTAAACTAAGATGATTTCCACTGCTGATGTGTTTATCGTTATTTCATTAAATTCAAGGTAAAAAGTCAGTCATTATAAAAGTCTATGTGATAAGAGTGATTGATATTTATAGCAGTACGGCCTTACTAAACCAAACTTGTTTTGTTTTTCAAATAGTAAATCAGAGGCATTTAAGTCTACGACATGTTGCTGTGCGCACATGAAAACGTTAGCGGGTAGCTTATTTATATTCAAAAGTAATCAATTGTTCTAATACAATGAATGCGGCGGCGGCTATGCCTTATAAAAGTTTTATAAAGTTTAAGTCGTTTTTATCCACCGAGTTTCTTACGTGTTCTCCGATATCACAACAATTTAAAGAGGGGGAAACCGACGAGCGGGACGAGCCCATCCCGAAAGGAACTCGGCGGAAATGAGTATTAGGCCTATTAGATATACCACTGTTGCGGGTAAATTTCCATTGCTTGTTGATTTATTGGCTTTCCGAATCTGTTGATTCACATTATAAGAAATGAACCATGTTAATCAGTAATTGATTTGCAATATAGTTATCTTTCAATCGTTTAATTTTTAATTGATTAAATTATATGTACTGATGAATGGCATTACTTGTATTATACTACTATTGCATAAGAATAGATATATATTGCACGAGTTTTTCTTTTTTAAAACTTATCAATCGGAACTTCTGAATATCATCGTGGGTTTCTCCTTGATGACTTCTGCTGCGGTTTATAAAAAAGTGCTTCATTCATCAAGGATTCCTATAACCTGTTCAGAGAATTCGACATCTAAAAAATTGCTGAGAAAATACTCAGATTATAAATAACCATTAAAATAGAATAGTGTTGGTGAAATTCTATGTTGTTAATTCGTTGAAACTAAATCCTAAATGGACACACCTAGCTATCTTTTAACACGTTCATGTTAATTGTGAATCAGCCAGTAATGTTCATATATTGAATGCGCCAGAAAATAAAACATACTCAAATAAAAGTAAAAACCAATTCTGATCGTGTCTTGACTTCTGGTTGACTTCAACTGTCCCATTTACATTATATAGACCTTATATATAGATAAATAGATAAATAGATGAATTTTGACTAATTATTCAAGCTTGGCAGTCGTCATGTTTAATGGTTGTGTATATTTCGTTATTACATTAAAGGGAGTTCTAAGAAAAAATGAGTAATTTGTTTTATACAGAAACGCAGCACACAGATGTTAGAATGTTAATTTTAATAATCGATAACTCCCCTTTAGACCTTCGATTACTTTTTGAAAATAGTAATAGAAGTCATTTTTTTTCGCAATGATTTATGAATAGTGTTTAAAGACATTTTTATTATTGATAAACACAAATTGCTTGGCTATTTGACAGGTGCCATATACATGTTTGAGGTTATCACTGTCCTCACCAACACCATTTACATGTTAACCAGTCATAACGACATAACTGACGGGCGCCTTGAAGGCATTAGGAGGAATCTGGGTCCTCGGCGTCGTTCTGGCGCTTCCGCTCTTCATCGTCCGCACGCTCCAACATCACGACATTCCCATACCCAATTCGCCCATCAGCTCCGTCGACTACTGTCTGGAAGAATGGCCCAACGAGCGTGGACGTTCCCTTTACTCCATCGGCAGTATCCTGGTCCAATACGCTCTGCCCATCATCACCGTTTCGGTGGCTCACGCCCGCATTTGTAACAAACTTCAAATGCGGATGGCGTCAATGAACCAACAGCAACAACTGGCGACCCGCCAGCAGCAACCGCCTGCCCTTCAACCTCCTATCCAGCCTCCACCTAACAACAACGCCTCGACTCCCAGTACCAGTAACGGCCATCCGCTTCAGGATAATTTGGCGGTCAAAGATACGACGGTGACAGCCGACGGTCGGGTAGCTGCCCACGAAGAGAAACTCCGCAAAACCAACACACTTTTAGTGGCCATCGCCATCATCTTTACCATTTGGTGAGTTATATTTTTGCTGTCATTTTTATCCATTTTTTGATGATCATTCATGATTTTTGTTTTAAATAAAATTCTAAAAACAGTTGGTTGCCGATGAACACGTTCAACGTCGTTGTGGATACGTGGAACGTCTTCGGAGACGATACGGAGACCATGTTGATTGTCTACGCCGTTTGCCACATGGTCGGCATGTCCTCGGTGAGTTCACTCAATTGTTGCGTTTGAAACTTTTTTCGATGGAAGGATGCGATGCTGCGCAGACAAATTGAGTTATTGCCGGAGAATTAAACGGAATGATTGTCTATCGCTGCATGGCGTTGCGGCGGATAATTCAGTGAAGCAAATTGATTGATGTGTTTCTTATATTCCCGTCTTGTTCTTTCATTCAAAGGCCTGCGCTAATCCGCTTCTTTACGGGTGGCTGAACGATAATTTCCGCAAAGAGTTCCACAAGATCGGCACATCTTTTATTGCCAAGACTAAAAATAACACAAGAACGGCCACTAATAATCTCGGACAACGATCGAGAATGTCGGTGGTCGTCCAGACGGCCGGAAAGGGTCTCGATCCGGCGGCGTCAACAGCGGTGTGGGCCGTGCCGTCCCCGGAGAAAGAGAAACAAGTGGCGGAAGGAGGAACATCGGTGACGCCTGTTTGCGGGGCACCGGATCAACACCATGTTATCGTCGCCAAAAATACAAAATGGATATAACTCACTACGTATTCTTCTTCTTGTATTTGTTTTTCTCTCCCTCCATTCTCCAATCAGCAGTGATCAAAGTAATACCGTGTGCAGTTTCTTCTTTTGATCGAAAAATGGCTGCTGCATGACTGTAACTTTTCCCCATTCATCGCGTTGCAGTTATATTAGTTAAAATCATTTTTTCCGTCACTGGATTTGAAGTCAGAGAAATTGTGAATCACATGTTAATAAAATTTCAGCAGCATCTCCGCTACTTTCCATTTCCGAGACTGTTGAATTTTATTTTATATTTCTTCTTCGTTCAATGTTGCATCGGGAACTGAACTTATTCTAATTTTTTGTGTCGTTTATCACGCAGTCGATGTTCTGCTGTGTGTGCGTCATGATTTTTTTTGTCAATTCCCAAATCAAATAGTCCTGCGAAACGAAATCATCGCAATCAGCCACTTCCGCCCTCGTCATTTTGTTATACCAACAAAACTTTTTTTTTTAAACCCTAACTTTGAAATATTTGATTACGCAAGGTTATCGTTAAATTTCACATCACATCACTCGTCACATTCAGTCGTGACGATAATTACTGGAGGAAGCTACGCAATCGACTAGCCTGAATTTGAATTTAGCGCCAAAAAAGAAGAAGGAAATTCAAATGGTTTTATTCTTTGTTGAAAATGATGAGCATTACACAACAGCGTTCAAAAGAGACTAATTTTAAAAATAAAAAACAAACAGAAATCAGCAACCCAAAAATTTTGATAAGTAAAAAAATGAATAAAGAAAAACAAAAAATACTATGAAAGGTAAATTCAATCAATAGCAGTAGTATTCGTTGACGCATTCACGAATGCAAATGGCGTAGGGACGGACGTCCTGCTCGCTGGCCGATATCCAATATTCACCTCCGCGAGTTTGAGAGCTGCTGATTTTGATCAAACTGTCGGGATTGATGCGATTCTGAATGACTAACTTGTAGGATCTTCCATTATAAGTTCCGCATTCGGCGAATTTCAAGGCGCAGTCGATGTCCGGAGTCGAGTAGATGCCGTATCCGTGTTTGGATCGTTTGCACTTGGCAAGATCGAAACCCTCACGGGCGATGGAAAGTCCATTGTGGTAAGAAGTTCCGTGGTAACTGACCGGCCATTCACCATCGACCGATGTGTAAGGATCGAGACGTTTGCCCTGATTGCCTTTAAGCCAAACGTCGTCCGTGTACTTGCCTTCCACTTTCAAGGCGAAGCGGCTCCATCCGCACGGCCGGATGTAAATGACTCCACCCCGGTAGAAATTGAATCCTTTGTCGCACACGTAGGTGAAATCGTGATGATATCGCTCGTCAAACAAATCAGGAGTTAGAACGATACTCTGGCAGGATCGCCAGACATTTGGACCAGTCGCTGACGATCCTCCGCCTCTGAGTCGAAGTAAAAGTTGCAAATTGCTTTCCTTGACGATGCCAAAGTCTTGCAAAGTTTGCCCATCGTCGCATCCGTCGTCCGGCAATTGTTTCCCGGCGTAAATCAATCGCTGATGCACCGGCGGAATGTCTTCTTTTAAAAACAGCAACTCTTTGAGTTGCCTGACGGTGGCCGTTGGTTTGATATTGATCGCGATGTTTTTGCCCGTCGTCGACCACATCTTGACAAATATTTGAATGTCTTGCATTGAATTTGAAGGACAAGAAGATGAGGGGGAGGTGGAACACGTCTTGGAAGATCCTTCACAGTTGTTAGGTCCCAGTTCTCGCTCACGTTGGTAGTAACAGCCTTTCATCAATAGCCTGTGAAGGTCTTTGACGTCGATGTTGCTGCTCCTCAAAGAAAGTGGATCCCCTACCTCGTCACGGTTACTCACGACACGATTGGGAAATGACATGGTGTCGAGGACGGCACTTAAAATCTGGAGACCTGATTCGTTGTCCATCCAATTGCGGTGGCTGTAAAGGACTTCGTTGGAGTTCCGACGACTGTAAAGAGCTAGATTGTCCATTTTTCTCTCATTTGCGACTGTCAGTATATTGTCAGATTATTTGATGGATGACAAATTATCTTGTTTTAATTCGCCAACTAAACTATAACAATGCAATTGGAAATGAATTAGTTTTCTCAGAATTTGACGTTAAGATAGTGAATGAACTTACTTGATGAGACAAAAGGGGACAAAAGTCTGACACGTCTGAACACTCGGACAAATTAGGCAGAAACGTCGTACGATTATTGTCTGCAAATGCGAGAGAAATGAAAATCAATTTAAATATATCAAGACGTATCAACAGGAAAAATCAAATTACATTTTTTTAAGGCCAAAGCAAGTGTAAGTAAAATAAAATTGGATGTTGATCTTCATACCCAAAGCTGCAGGATCTCACATCTCTTGTCTGTTCCAACAAATAAAACAAAATACAATTGTCAATTTGTCATCATCAGGCAGAGGCAAACATGTCAACAAAGCAATACACATCAAGCATACACGTCATAATCGTGAAACCCAATCTTTAATACAAACGATTTATTATTTATCCTTGGAAGGCCTTTGTTTTTTCGATGATATGTTGGAAGGAAAACAAAAATTGATTGGGCAACATTCCCCCCCTCCCGCCTCAATAAAAAAATAAGGTAAAAGAAGACTAGCACTCACGATTGTTTTTTTTTATAAAATAATCAATAAATTTGGTTGCTTTTTTGCACATTTGGTTAATACATTACCGGTAGCAAGTGATTTGACAGCTGCTGGTTAAATACACAAATATGTTCGCCCAGTTCGATGAAGCACGTATATGTACGTGTCTGTCACACTGTCACTAAAAAAACAAATGGACAACCAATATCCTTCATTGCCACATTTCTTACGTATTTTTAAAAAGTTTTCCCTACCCTCTACATAAACTACCGCCAAACGCCAATCCTTAGTTATATTTTCGTAGGCAAAATGGTTTCCGCTCAAGGCGATATTGTTTTTCAGAAGTCTAGACTAAATCAGCTGATTTAGATGAATAATTCTTTCACGTGACAAGATAACAACAGGTGCTATTCAAATTGTCTGATTTTTATTAATGAACATGATTGAGAGCTACATAAACGTTGAATAAATTGCATTGCATTTTGAACCGCTATCGCTGCAGATGTATCATATTTATCTGAGCATGTGCGCTTTTATCAGAGCGAAGCCTTTCTAACAATTGTTCATAATACGAATAAAATTTCATTACAATTATCTACTTAATTAATCCACAATGCCGGTAAAGAGAATGAATGAATAACTGAATGTTGTCATTTAGCGACGATAAATATGTCATAGCAGTATGATTATTGAATCTCTCTGCCGGACAGTGGGAAACACTAAGGAACTAAAAAAAATTAGCGCTTTAATTAATCTATCTTCTTGGAGTAAGTTCGATGAACATGTTAAAGTTTCATATTACGTATTTATCCCAAACCAAATGAATAATCCGTAAATAATATTAGGCGATGGACACCAAAATTGTCGCATCACAACTCACCGTTACAAAATTATACAAAGAGCACACGACTCACGCTATTTTTGTTTTCCTTTGACGTTTCACGTAAACAAATCCCCGATCAAGATGCGCACCTGCAGGCGCTACTCTGCTTACCGTCAAAGTTAAACAGTTAACGATGATTAACCGTCAGAAATGGTTTTCGTTCTGGGCGACATCTGACTCTTCACACTTCGGTCTATTCGCCATAATCGTAGGCTAATTTGTGTTAGAACTGAAATTTATTATTGATTTCCAGCAATGAGCATTATTGAACGCTTCTTTAAGTTTTAGTGGATTATATTTCATTTGAATTTCCTGTAACAACCTGTCCGAAGTAACAGGTTATGCGCGTGCTATTACATCATCAGACAAGTAATTTAAAAACAGCTCTTTTGGTTTTGGATTATTTCTAAGATTTTGGATTTTTTATTATGATTTCGTTGAATTAGTTGAATTTTTTTATTAGTCAGAACTTCAGAATTTCACTATTTGGAAAATGTAGTAATTCGGTGTAAATTGCACACTACTTACATCACATTTCTTCAAATGTAATTTTCTGTTACGTTCCAACTGCTGTAAAACAAGAAAAATAAATATCCTTTTTAAACTTACCGCACTCAATGGTTAATTCAGCGAAATACTGAGACGATGTGTTACACTATTGGGCATAACCCTAATGCACCGACAGATAAAAATCACAGGATTGTCGTAGTCGAATGAAGCATTACAACTCAGTTTCCAAAATTTATTTATATTACATGTCACGACATTTCAACTATTTATAGCCTAATATACAGTATATTTATTTAAAACTAGGAATATAGTACCGATCAATAAACAGTTTTGTGTATCCCTTGCGGACTACATTGCTTTCTCCTATCGGATCTCGGTGAATCCGTTCACATATTCCGTTCACATATTCCGTCTGACTTTTGCGGATAAACATAGGCTAACTGGAATTACAGTAATAACGAGCTTAATTTGTTGTTTTTTAATTATATCCCCGTGATAGATATTTAACGTCTAGATTAACCGTTTACGTAAAACAACTGCTGGGACAATTGATAATGTACCAGCGTAAGATCTCTTTAATTTTTCTTTTGAGATTCTAATTTTTTTTTCATCAATTATCGAAAGGAATTTGCATACTGAAGAAGCACTAGGAAAGTTGGCTTTACAGACAAACGATTCTGTTTCGGGACATGAGACCTGAAAATAATTGCTTTACTCTGGGACAGTAACTATGCCAATATTCTACAGAATGAATTTTCTCCATTGCTATAAACTTGAAAACAATAAACATATTTAGTGCTTTAACAAATGCCTCACCCGTGAACAAATTCACGAGGTGGTCGTAGTTGATTGAAGTCTTACAACTCGTTATTTATAATTATTATATTACTGCAACTCACGATTTAAAAAAAAAAACAAAATTAATTAAAAAAAAAGAAATATTTCCTTTGTATTCAAGAACAAGAGCTCCGGTCAAGCAGTTTTGTGTATCAGGCCCAATTATACCTACCCGACTGATTAAAAATTTCAAGAATTGAAATGATAATAATAATAAAAAGAAAATAATACAACACAAAAGTCTTGTACGCATCGGTAACCCTTTTCTCTGATAAAAAATCCAAAGTTTGACCTGCCGCCAGCACACAGACACCTCCTTGTTAGGACTTGTGCTATATTATCCGTTAACGTAACATTGCGACAGCCAAAAGATGTAGCACGACGGGAAACCAGAAGGATTTACCAGGACGTTTTGAGGTGAACCATCTGAATTTTTAATATTCACTTGAAGAAAAAAATTGTAGAAGTAAAACTGTTAATAGAAGAACAATAACCAAAACGACTTGGAGAATGTGACGAATAATAAAAAGAAAAGCAACATTCACTATTTCACTTTATAGTCGGCTAGAAGACGTCCGTGATGCGACAAAGTTATTGAGATTGCTCGCGAGCTATAATACAAGTGGTTTTTACGTGGTATTGTGGTATTGTGTGGTTTATTATTGCTCCAGCGCGGGTTACGAGTCGCCGATTTCGCTGGTTGAATGAATTCGACGCGCTTATTAGCCTGCAAGCAACAACAATTGTGTCATGACTTTTCTATTTTGAGATGAGAGACGAAATGTCTTCTTCAAATTATATAAAGACTCTGGAATGTAATTTTAAGCCCTCGTTAGTCGCATCGTATGACTTAAAGAGTATTGCGCCTTAAATCAGAACTCTTTTCCTCGTAATGCCTAATGCGGTTATGCAGTAAAATATATTCGATTACCACGTCTAAGCTTTTAATATATCCGGCTTACTCAGCCAAGTCTTATTTCATATCTCAAGGGATGACGAAAGAATTTCTTTAATACTGAGATGTGAGAGGCATGCTGTTATAAGTGCAGCAGTTTGGGATATTCCGTCCGGAACCAGTTGCGCAACAGTTAATATACCTGCCGTTCTTATTATACGGAAATTATTGATAATTTTGCAAATGAACTTGATCCATCATTGGCTCAAGCGTCGATTCCTACTTTTTAGAAATATCTTGTGTGCAATTGCAATCAAGTTACTGCAATAATCAGAAATTTAACTACGTCACTATACTAGTATCTTAAAATATACATTTATTTTCCATCCGCTTGAATGTAATTACGGCACTCAACTACCAAATAATTTTTTCATCAATTCTGAATCGTCTCTCTATCGATTGTCGACCGAGGAGGGGATTGAGAAAAAAAACCTGAGTAGTTGAGGAAGTAAAAATTAAAAATAAATTTTCAAGAATATAAATGATTACAAATGGCGTACAAAATTGGCATTATAGACAGACGTTAGTTGCATGTCTCACTCAAACAACGCAAAATATTACCTTATTGCGTAAATGACGCATCAGATAAAGCCTTGCCAAGTGGTGCTCATTATTGAGTTGTGTTCAACATCCCTTGAATAAATTTTTATGAAATGATAAACGACGAGTAATACAAATAAGATTGGCCCTACGCCGCAATGCGTCTTTTATATTGCACCCGTATTGCACGAACTCGCAGATTATTCTTCTGCTGTATGCATTCTAAACATACAGTACTCTATGATGCAACATAAAACTTTGCACTCTAGAGAATGGTAATGATGGGGCTGTGTAATACAACAGACTCAATACTAAATAAATAAACAAACGACATTTCTCTCTCTTCCGCAATCATCTGGCTAATAGAATATACTACGCACTACACGACTATAACATCAGGAGGACTATATCAAGGAAAACAGAAGTATACATCCGACGTCTGATGGATAAACGGGATGCGAAAAAATGCAGATTATTCATTAACCTTTAACCTTATCATTATAATGGAGCACGGGAAATAAAGAATGCCGCGATGTTTAGTTCCATAATTCTTCATAATAAATTCCCGATGTTTTTTCTCGTGAAATTCATCATCAGTTAAATCGATTCCGCAGATAGTTCTTTACGCTGCAGGCTGAATGTATTATTCATATCCAATAGCAGTTAGGATTAACAATATAAAACATTTCTCCGTTGAATAATTTTATTCAGGCCGTGAGTGAACGTGACTGCGTGAGTGACAGCAGTGTAAAGATCGAGAATCGAGATAACAGAATCTGGCAATGTTCAAAATTCAAATCTAAAAGTAAAAAAGCCCGCAATGCTGCAAAGCAAAGGTCTTCACTTGGCCATTTGGTCTTAGCAAATGCAAGTGCATCATTTTTCTTTGTCGTGAACTGATTCTCAGATTCTGTGACTTAATTACCTCTACAATGTTCTTCTAAACAGTTAGTCATGGATAACGCATTAGCAGCATTAAAACTTTTTTTTCTTCTGTATACAAAACTAACGTGTGAAAAGTTTGGCAAAAATGTGATATGCTGCGTGTCAAGTCCAAGTCTCGGTTCGGTCTATCTTTCATAGTGTCTCCTGCAAAGAATCTTTAGCTGGCAAATAAGAGGAATTGAAACTGTGAACTATTATCCTAACTGCATCTGGCACCAGAAAATGTGAAACATAAAGTTGCGATTGTGCAGTTTGGCGAAACCACGTCAGAGGGCGGATATCTTCCATGTGCTTCGAAGTGTGGTGCAAGAATCAGGTGAAAATCTCTTTTTTATCAACTGCTGCTGTCTTCATTTGCATTTCATGTGAGTCTTGTCTCTGTTAAAGTGTTATTTATAAGCCATTTTTTGTTTCCAGGAAGAGATAAGTGTTTCATTGCCACATCTTTTAACTTCAAACGACGCTGTAATGTAATCGTGTATCCCGTAAATCGTGCACAGATGATATTCAAAAGAATGTTTATTTCCTTTCTGTGTCGTGTTTTACCAGTGTTATTATACTCTTTAATAAACGTAAATTTTTCTTTCTAAATTCGAACGTTTCCTCATGGTTTCCTTATTTTTCAAGGGAATGTAATTTGTGGGCGCTAGATGGCGAAGTAATTCAAATTAGGGATAACTCTGGGGCGTTCCTAAACTGCGAAGGCGAAACGCGAAATGCGAAACGCCTAAAATGCGAAACAGCGGTGCGAAACGGTCCCAAAATGGTTAGGTTAGGTTAGGTTAGGTTCGCACCGCTGTTTCGCATTTTAGGCGTTTCGCGTTTCGCCTTCGCAGTTTAGGGACACCCATAACTCTGATATTTTGAAAATCAAAATAAATCTTGCTAAGCTTTTTAAATCTTCAGTTAAGGGTCATAATTTTTCCATAATTTTGTCGTTAACTAACAAAGATTTAAATTTCTCACGAATTAGGTCGTCGAATCAAGCCTGGTCATGCTCCTCGACGTCTCCATAATGTACAACCACGTCGTTCCTCCTTAGTCATCTAGTCAACACGCATCAACCAGGTAGTCAAGGTAAAAATTAAAACAATTTTTCTTGTTTTATCAATGTTTTTTTGTCGCTTTTTATGTGAATTATGTATCACGTATCCTAATCAAGAAATGGTATTACGAACTGGGCAAATTAGATGAGAGTAAATGTTACCGCGTGAATGTCCGATCAAATCTAAGTTGTAATAGATTATTACCGTTGGATTTACTGGAGATGTTTTTAAATAGAAACTTAAAATGAGTGGGTGTTCTTGTTCCGTCTCCGGGAAAACGACTGTAACTATAACGCCAATACTGAATGTTTTCCATCAGTGGGAAGTTTATGACATTTTACATGAAGTTTGACATTTTAACCTCAATGGAATTAATTCATTCCACAAGACAATTTCCATCCTCAATTTTTACCTTGTAAAAATACCACATTTCAACATTCAGCGGTACTTAACTTTGCGGGAGAGGTGGCTTGCATGTTGCGTCAATGCCCGCAGGGGTCAGTCTAGTCTACACAACGTTATTCGGATTGAAAGATTGCTCTTTAAAAAATTTGCTTGATTACCAGCTGTTACCCGACTTTCTTTTTAAGTGAACTGGATTTAGCATTTCGTGAACATCTCTTAACCATGTTTCTAATTAACGTGTGAAATATCTATTAGTATAGAAATGGACTTATCTAAGTATTGATATGTCAATGCCCTTAACATGTTGCGACTGCATTTTATCTGGTAATTAGTTTTCTGATTAGACGAAGCGAAATCGAACTCGTATGCTTTGACTTTCTCGGATATTGTTGTGCTTTTGATCATGTAGCTTGTTACGAGCATTTTGCACCAACAACTAATGAGAAGTTATAGAAGTTCGAAGTTCTTATTTGAAAGTTAAAAAAAATCTATATTTCTACTTTATCTGCCATTACATTGCAGTGATCAACAAGTCAAACTTAAACTGCTTATAACTAGACAGATTTTGTTTCAATTCAAACACGGGATTAAGTTTTCATTCACCATGATGAATTAATTCAAAGTTCATTTGCCGATTAAAAACTAAAACATTTGATTGAGTTGAAAATAAAGTAGTTAGTTGTTATTTAAGTGGTCCTTCACTATGAGAAGGAACACTTCGGCAGGAATCGAAACTACGATCTCTGGCTTAGACTACCGGTGCCTCATCCATTAGGCCACAAAGTACTTCATTTGAATTAGGCGTAATTTTAAGAAAATGATTAAAGTTGAATAATTAATAGTGTAAGTTTGACACTGCCATACAAGTCGTAAAGAATAATTACTTAGATAAATCTATAATGAACAAAAATTACGTTTATGATTATATGATACAGCCATTTAATTCTTTCTCATTTATCCGAGTTTCACCGAAAAATTAAATTAAATCTACGAAGAAAAAAAATCAATAAAAACGCTTCGGCAGGAATCGAACCTACGATCTCCGGTTTAGTCTACCGGTGCCTTATCCATTAGGCCACAGAGCATTAAATTATGACATTGTATAATTTTAAAAAACCATTAAAGTTGGAGAATTATATATTAGAGCCATTTCGTTTTCATTATTCCGAGTTCCATCGCAAAATTAAGTGAAATTTATGAAGAAAAGGTCAATAAAAACACTTCGGCAGGAATCGAACCTACGTTATCCGGTTTAGATTACCGGCGCCTTATCCATTAGGCCACAGAGCATTCAAGTAATTATGTGTAATTAGAAAAATGATTAAAGTTGGATAATTAAAAGTGTAGGTTTGACACAGCCATTCAATACGTAACTAATAAATTTGAATTAATTACAATTTTTTTCTTCTAGAAATTGAATGCTTGTCTCTCAGCACGTGTAAAAATATTCTGGCACGAACTTCCGCAATTTTTGAAAGGTAGGAAAGAAAACATTTGTTATTTGTATTTTTAAAACTTATTTTTCATGTGCTTGGATTAGCAAACTCTTTCATTCTCAGTGCAGATACTATCAATCAGAAGGATCTGATTATTCGTTTTTAACTCATGTTAAAAGACATCGTTTAGTCATAGATAAAGACCACTGGTTGAAGCTCTTCATAAGAAAATTAACATGGCCAACTGTCGCCAACATTCTTGCTACCCTTCCTCCGATTTCTCCGTTCTTGGACTACTTGTCCTGCCCTCTGGTGTGCGTTTTGTTATCAACATACTGCGTTCGGCCAACCTTCCCTCGGCCAACCGTCTTTAGAAAAAATAATACCATGAATTATTTTCATATAAATATAACAATTGGGGGTGTAGTGGTTATAGAGTCTAGCTTCCGATCTCGGGTAACGTGGTTCAAGTCCTAGTCCAGGCAGCTTTTATTTTTTATTTATTTGCTTCATTTACTTCCTACCAACTTCCAAACTTAACGACAATATAATAATTACATACAAACAATTTTTAATCAGATGTTCTAACGAAAAAATTTTTGTGACGATTTTAAAACATCAACAAAGAACTTAGACAGAAAAAAAGAAAAACAAAATTCGTCTGCAACCCCCTTCGTGCCTATTGCGTAGTACACCACCTTATCCGCTAGGGGCAGGACAAGCACTCCAAGAACTCGGCGTCAGTAGGGATAGGGCTAAAAGGATAGCACAGCATCAACCAGTGGTCTTTATCTATGGTTTAGTCAAAAAGATATGAAAAGTGTGTAACTTTGTAACTTTCTATTTAAGAGTTTAAGAGCAGCAGCTTAACTTCGCATTCGCTTCCTGCAATCTCATAATTTTTGTCGTCTGCTCACTGCTTCAGCACGTTGTTTTTGACGATAATGTTTCGTAATTAATTTGTTATCTTCGATTGATGGTTTCGCTATTTCTTTGTGAAATCTGGCTTAATAAGTGGTTCAAAACATGAGAAATGTCGTTATTCAATGAATCAGCCCTTTCCATTAGGCGATGCGTGTGTCTGTGCCTTTACAGCGATACCAGCTGAAAACCGGAATATCTACCCCGTTGTACTTGGTACATCGTTTTCTTGTCTTGTCTCGTGGTTTGTCATTAATGCTTTTAAAAATCTTTTATTAGTAAAACCAGAGGGTAAAACAGTCTGCTTTATATTTTAGATGACCAAAATTGATTGCTCTTTATGTGTTTTCCTTACTCTGTTTCAACTATTGTCAGTTACTAAAATAATGAAAGAATAGGAAAAATGATTGTGTTTAATGGCTAAACTAGAAAAGAAATTTGCTGCAAACATTACTGAACTGCATACCCATTTAGAAAAAAGGCTTCTTACAATTTCTGGTTATAATTTCAATTCATTATCTAAACCCTTCCACACAAGAGTTGATTCAAACTAAAGATCTATTACTTTCCTCCGAGTCAACAATATTTGGATTTCCAACTTGAGTTTATTCAAAATTTGCAAAATTCAGGAGAATCAGTTACTGAAATTGATGTATTTATGCGAAGTCATTTTTAGTTTACTTTGGCTTCATAAGTGTAATGTTTTAAAAATAGCAGCTTTGTTCTTAGAAAACTATTATAACTAACTTAGGTGTCAAAGATGTAATGGTAAGCAGTAAGCTACTATCAGTGTAACTGATGAAGTTCAAAGCTTAGCTATATTTATGTAAAAAAATTCAGAAGCAAATGTTTCAACAACAGAATTGTACGACTGCAGCTAACATGGCTATCATTTTTTACTAACCATGCTTTTGTAATTCTAGTTCTGATCTGCAATTTGAATCTGCATGGTCTCTTACCAACATTGCATCATGCATATCTGACCAGACCAAAGCTGTTTTGTTTGCTGGATTCATTTCTTTGTTGGGCTTACCTCTTCCAGTTGTGGCCAAAAGAACTGTTTGGTCCTCGATAATATTGCCGATGACAGGCAGAGCTACGAGATCATGTGATTTAGGACGGCTCTATTAAGCCTCTGTTCCATTTGATCATACTTGTTACTTAGGTAAATCTGATATTGAATAATGCCTTTATTGAAAAATGTAAAAATTTTGTAATTTTTAGTCAGTTCTTTCGTCTGTCAGTGCAAGAAGAAAGGATGCGCAGGAAATGAGTGCATTTTGTTTGTGACTTAACACATCGCCAATTATCCGCTACTCATCGATCCGCTCATCCTCGCTGGACGTCCAGGGAGCAGACGGAGGAATGTCTTAAATCCAGCAAGTCCTCGGCTTCGTCAAGGTTTCATTTTCATTCTACTTTACTTAAAAAGGAAATGGATAATGAACTAACAATTGTCTTTTCATCCGATCTAGAAGAACATTCTCATCACAAGAAATTAAAAAAGAAATCGGATCTTTTATCCAGCAACGGCTTGGTTCGGAGATATTCGGCTCGTGTTCGAAGGTGTGGCGGCCAACTTTTGTTTTTTGCCTCCACTGGGTAACAGATTGAGAGCTACTAATTGCTGTTATTATATTTTAAAGGTTTTGTTCAATTTGACAATTCTTTTATAGACTCAACCACTCAGGATTCTAATATAAATAAATAGATCTCAGTTGGATTTAAAAGCTGAAACTCGGCCACCAGGAGGCGCATATTGGAAGTTAAATCTGGCAACGATCAATCCACCATCAGTTTGGTTTACATGACGCCATAGAAGCACGATATAAAATAGACAGGTAGAGCAACTCAGAGAGGGAGATAGGGCTTAAAACCAACTACAAACGTGTCGATGGTTTTTCACCGTTGCCATTTAACTTAACTTTAGTAGAAGTAAAATTTTCTGCCTAGCCTTAATGGGAAATTACTTCTATCACTATAAATAACAAACGGTAGCACATATTTACATAAACTCTTTTAAATTATTTGATAGATATATAAACCTTTAATTTAAGACCATTACTAGATTTTTACTACATTTAATTTGTAAATTATGATTTTCTAAAGATTTACAATCGGCTCTTGGCCAATAGCAGCAAAGTTGTCCCCGAGGAGGGGTTTGGATCTAGCAGACTTTTTTTTTGTTATGTTTACTTTGTTTGGGGACAACTTTGCTGCTATTGGCCAAGAGCCGATTGAAATCTTTAGAAAATCATAATTTACAAACTAATTGTAGTAAAAATCTAGTTATGGTCTTAAATTAAAGGTTTATATATCTATCAAATAATTTAAAAGAGTTTATGTAAATATATGCTACCTTTTGTTATTTATAGGGCTAGAAGTAATTTCCCATTAAGGCTAGGCAGAAAATTTTACTTCTACTAAAGTTAAGTTAAATGGCAACGGTGAAAAACCATCGACACGTTTGTAGTTGGTCACGTGACCCTAGTTGCTCTACCTGTCTATTTTATATCGTGATAGAAGCTTCATGTTGGAGATTCTTCTTCGAGATTATTCAAGTGCAACAATTTATATTGCAAATGTTTCTTGTTAAATGGCAGCCAACTTTCAGTGAGTCAATTAACATTACGTTATCGAATACGTGATAGTGGTACAGTGCATTCAAAATAAGTGAAGTGTTACTTTGTTTCAACTGTAAGTCCATTCAGCACATGGGGAAGTTCTTCACTTCGTGTCTTTCAATCGCTAGTGCCATCATTCTCAACACGTGAGGAAGATCTTCAGTTCGTGTCGAGTTTCAATCGCTATTGCTATCATTCAGCCACTAAAGGTAACTCCCTTTTTACATCCATCGTCTTGATTAAGCTTTCAAAAATGGGTTTCTAGACGTTCCTTTCTTCATAGATGATGTGAATTATTTTTGCCAAATTTCTTGATTAAATGAGTTCAGTTTTCTAAGATTCATTAAGTTTGAGTTTCAAGAAGAATTTTAACTTTCCTTATCATGCCATTCATACTTTTCATTGACAGTGTAAGCTTATTTAATCATTTTCTTTTTTTCTCAAACTTTTTGCTTTTCAGATTACAACTAGTTATGCTGTAGTGGTTCCTGTACATCATTCTTCATTTGGCCCCTCCACTCACATTCTTGTCTACATCAGTTTCTGCGAGTGATGCTTGAAGGCTCCTCCACTCACATACTTGTCTAAAGGTAACTTATCGAGTGCTTATGGAAATTATGAGTGACACTATTAACTTCTATTTTTTTTCTTTTCAGATTAAGAGTTAGTAATGCTGTTGTGGTTCCTGTACATCACTCTTCATTTGGCCCCTCTCCACTCACCTGTCAACTTTAATCATCAGCTTCTGTGAGTGATGCATGAATGCCTCACCATTCAGTGTCCTCCACATCAGTTTTGCAGCAAAGTTTTTAACAACACGTGTATTTATAAATAATACTTGTAATTAATGTATGAATGATGTTGAATTCTTGTTGTATTGTATGAATTCTTGTTGTATTGTATATATTGTAATAAAGTTCAAAATATATTACATCATTTTTATTTATTAAAGCCAAAAAACAACTGTATATTTTACTAGTTATTTTATGGACCCCCACACGGGGGGCCCTGTTGCTTTCTCGACCGCGATAATAACATATAGGTTATTATTTGTTTGGTGCAGAAAGCTTTTTGATCTAGCAGTTGTCGATTGCATCACTCCTATGAGATCATGTAGGATCAGGTTGCACAATCGTGTACTGCATTGGAAGTCAACTAAGACAGAGAGGATAGACCCTGTCATAATTGACTTCCAGCAGACCAGGGAGATTACCTGGCCCAAGAAAAGGGGACAAGAGTGATGAAAGGCAAAGTTTTTTCGAGAGAGATAGTCATACCTAAGATTCCTGCTTAGCCCCATGACCCTCCAAAAGATATCATTGAATCATGAGGCTTGCAAGTCCCCGTTCGACCAGTGCTACTCCCAACCACAAGCTGCTGATCACAGTGGAAGAATGACCAACCACGGGCACATGTATGCAAGGGGAAACGGGGCCACGGAAAAAGGGAGCCCAGATATGCACTCAATTTTTAATATATATGAAAATTAAGTCGCCGCCAATCTTGATTAGTCATCTTCTTCCATTCAGTTCCATTGAAAGTGAAGTTGTTGACACCGGGGTTGACAGTAGATAAAAGAAACAGAAGAGAAGTGATACCCCGAAAGCCATAAACATGAAGAACCTCCAAGTCCCAGTTCACCACCACATCTCTCCAATTTACGATGCTAAATTCTGTAGTTCAAAGTAACAATTAGAAGTGAATATGTAGATTGCACAGATACAATTTTAATGTAAATTACCTACTTATTGTTGAAAAGAACTGCAGCAACACTAGGTACATCATCCACACTCCACAGCTGATATACCAGGAAACATCCTGAAAAAGAAGAGAACATTGAGTGATCTTTTGATTGGCAGAGATAAAACGTCACAACAAATGTTGAAGATTGGCAATTGGCAATATTTTCTTGGCTAGCAAACATTCATAAGGAAGATAAATTCACCTTGAACTTCGTTGAAACGTTAATGCTAGACTAGTTTCTCACGTGAACGGCCATTCCAGTTTACTCGTCGGTGAAATCTAGAGGGAGATTTCAAGATCAGGAAACTTTGTTATCTTTGTCACCATTTGTCTTTTTGACAGTATTTTCCCTAAAAATAGTCAAAATATAATCATAAGTAAATAATAATATAGTTAACAGTCAAGTAGGTACTAACACGAGGGAAGTAACTCACATTAACTTGAACAGCCATTTTCTGATGAGTGAAGACAGACACGAACAACAATTGCGACTGACACCTAGCGTTCAGTAATCGAAATAGCCAGCGAAACCGTGAAGCATCGAATAGCATCTGATAGGAAATTTTCGAACTTCATAACGGCTGTTGTCTATCGACATTTCTATCAAATTCATGTAAATTTTAGTTCAAATTCTTCTACTTAATAGAATTAATTTTAAACATTCACCTCTGTTTGGATGGGTGAATGTAAACAACGCTTGTGGATCAGCCAGTTGCCTTGAGTGACACCAGACAAATATAAAATTTAAAATCTGATAACAACAAATTATGAAGTGGAAATATATTTTTGTATACCTTTCTAAAAATCTTGATTCCTTGAATCCTTGTAGAAGAACTAGAAAGAAGCAGATATCAGGTCAGGAGCAGGCATAATGCTAATTCCCAGTTGATAGGACCTAAATCATGTATACCAGTGCTGATGTGTAAAACTCTATGACTGTAATTACAAAGAATCCAAAAGTTGAATTTAAATTAAATGGCTTGTTGTATTGGGAAATTTTACTTAATGAAAAATGAAATATTCATCAGCAGGAAGCCTGCTGGCATTTTTCATTGATTCCAGTTGATTCCAAAAAGATTTCCGACTTGATGTGACAACTTCTATGGTATAAACTGTCATAATGAACCTGTAAATTGAGTGACAATTACAACATGGTTAAACTTGAAATCATATCTGGCACCAAGTATGCCACTTTAAGAAACCAAAAAATATGCTTACCAATGGAGAACATCTGTTGAAATCCTACTACTGTGGGTAAAAAGTTGTATTTTAGCAGCAGATAAGGAAAATTGAAACACGAACGAGGAACATTGAGCCACTAGTTGATTAAGAAGGCAATGTAGGCTGGTTCTGTCAGACCTGCAATGGGGATAAGACCGACAACATTCAAAAAAATATTGACCTATACTAAAATTAAGAGAAAAAAAAAATAAAAAATATCTCAAATTTAAAGTACGCTTCAAAAAAATTTATTTTAAGAGTTATTAAGCTCTAAAGTTACGATCACGCGACTTCCCTCAAAAACGGAGGAGGCGGCTTAAAAGTCACGTGATCTAACGGCATTAGCGGTGGTTCATTTACAACCAATAGAAATGGATCACGTGATCCAAGAAACAAATGGCGTACGTCACATTCAAAACTTTTTCTGCGCCATTATTTATTTTCAAACTTCCCCAAGAATACATGTTTCATCGTCTCTTGAACGGATTTATTAAAGCAAAAAAATTGTGTGTGTGATGATTTTGAAGATAAATCTATAATATTGTGGATCTTAATATTTTGTTTTACATGAAAAAAATGAAAACATACCTGAATGCAACTTATCACTTAACATACTTAGAACGACTTGAATAATCGGATAGCGACAATATTGTGGATACATCACATATTTATCACATACACATCTCACATTAAAACTAGATCATTGTTTACTTTTTTAAATTGCAAGATATTGAAACTTGAAAGGCATGACAACAAATTCGTCTGCTTCATCGAAAAGCTTTCCGAACACAAAGGATCAAGCATAAAAAAATGTTTAGTTCGGGTATAGGCCACAGCGGTGCGCATTGGAGTAAGCTGCGCACCGCTTTTGGCATGTCAGTCACGTGATCTTTTCCTATAGGTTTGGAAATTGGACCACCGCTAATGCTCTAAAGTCACGTGACTTTAGGCCTCTCCTGCGTTTTTAAGGAAAGTCACGTGATCGAAACTTTAAAGCTTAATAACTTCGAAAATAAATTTTTCCGAAGCACACATTAATTTCGAGATATTTTTTATTTTTTTTTCTCTTAATTTTAGTATAGGTCATTATTTTTTTGAATTTTATCGGTCTTATCCCCATTGACAACAGGTATCCAATACACACTTTTATTCGATTTCAAGTATAATTTGGGTACATAAATTAACTTTATTTGTGTAGTAACGCACTTAGTTAACTTCCTTGCAAAATAATGGTTGAATTTGACCAGAATATAATCAATCGAAAAAAATAACACAACAGAGGAAGACATTTTCTAAAGAGAAGGACAACAATACTGAAGGACATCTAGCGTCAGTCATTAGACACTCATGCTTAAGACTGGATTGCCAATCCAGCAATTCTTTAGACACTAATAAATCTTAAAAATACTACTTTTTTAAAACTTAAACTATGCCTAAATTGATGGAAACTGTATGGAGAATAAAGTTCACTTTTTACTTTTAGGAAATTAGAAAACTCAAAATTTACCGAAACTAGACCGATAGCTCCTCAACTATTGAGCTGAGGTAAAAATAACTAACAGATTCGTGATCTCCATCAAATTTCGGATGGATAAGATGTGTTATAAACAAAATCCATGACATGGCCCAAAAAAATTTCTCTGAACATAGTCGATTTTTGCGATTTTCGACGATTTTCAGGTATTTTGGATGGAAACATGAACTTTACTACATTTTGCCCGAGGATCACGAAAATCGGGTTCTTTTTTGCATCAGCTCAATAGTTACTTAGCTATAAGCACATTTAGAAACCGGAAGTACAGAACAGCGCTGGTTTTTTCAAATCTGAAAAATGAGCTTTGTTCACTAACTAATAAGCATCAATAATCATACAAAAACTTACTTTAACAATTTAGCCTGAAGTTATCCTGGAAGTGATTTAGAGTATTTGGTTCACTTTCGTTCATACTACACCACGAATACAATTCCCATATACGAATGCATTACACGAAATCGAACAATGCAATCACTTTTTTTCTAATCAAAACACTGGCAAACTGAAGAACGACGTTTTAATCACAACAATATTCACACCAGTAACTAACACGAATGTTGCCATAACGACCATCAGACGAGTCATGAGCTTTGTTTTGTAAACTATAAGGCTATAACATTAATCCCAACGTAAAACTGATTTTAAAATTCTAAACTTTGCAGTTTGTGGAACTAAATTCATTTTCGTTTAAGTTCCACCTGAAACACAAGTCGCGCATGTGAATTTAAAACATGAAATCGTCGATAAAAAACTAAAATTAAGTTTCTAATTAAAACACTGCCGACTCTGAGCGTACAAACGACCTTTAGCAACACCAACAACTTGCAAGAGTGTATCCAAAAATGACAAGAAGACAGCATATTCAAAGCTACTGTTGTTGATTAACTAATAACTACTCTGTGAAGCGTGTAGTCTGCAAGGTTCTAGTTCTACTCTTCAGTATCAAGGTTTCAAACATCCACAACAGGTGGCGTGGTAGTTCTCAAACTGTATACCATCTGCATACCATCTGTTTCAGGGACTTTAATTTAACTTGTCCGCGATGCGGACTCCGCATATCTACATAGAATTTGCAAGTCTATAAACATTTCTTAATAATAATTCTTTATTACTGTTGCCCAGCATAGTTCATACCAGATAAGGATATGGGAATCACCGAAAAATCGAATCACTTGTGTAGCCCAATTTACCTTGAGTTGACAGTTGAGGCAGATGAAAACCACTTAACAAATACAAAAGGGATAGTATTTTTTTCTTTTTAAATTCTTTAGTATTTTCGTTCAAAGATGCAAACAAGAACAAAAACAGGCGCAGTCGATACAAGTTATCAAATATAATTTAGGAGTTGTGATGATATTAGCTCTTCAGGGGCGAACTAAAATGGGAAAGAAATAGTTTGCAAAAAAGACAAATTTGTTAAGTAAACTTCTTCTCTACTTCTTACATAAAATTTATCGAAAGTAATTACTTGAACAGGAAACTTTCTTGAGGCGTATGTCGTCTAGACCGATCCCGCCGCTATCTGTAGACGCTTCAATGACGATAGTCTTTACAAATATAAAATCAATGGCATCAGTTAACAACAGGTAGCACAAGTTTTTTTGCCAAAGGTTTTTTTTAGGAAAGAAAAGAAAAAATACTTGATCAAGTTCTCCACTCGAAGGAATAGGTACACGAGCAGGTATCCACGGAGATTTGTTCCGGTTAACGGATCGATCGATCACAGCCGAAGTAACCCTCCACAGCTCGTCCAATGGGCCAGTATTCAACCTACATCGTGTCCGAAAGAATAGGTCATGTAGTGGGATTCTTTAATCGGCGGTGTGACTACTAACCGATAAACTGTTAAGGTTGAGTTGGGGCTGTTGTACGCCATGGTGAAGAAAAAGGACAGGCAGTGGGTGGCGTTGCCGGGAAATGGCGGAGAAAAGAGTCGGCTCACGCTTGACTTCCCTTTACCTTCCATGTAAACGTAACCACCTAGAAGATTCAACAAAGTTGAAAGTAATTTTTCTTCTTTTGCTTGGAGTAACTATATTATGTATACAACAATAAATAACCTTCGGCTAGCTGGAGCGTGTGATCACGCACACCGTAAAGAGACGATGAAACTCCCGATAATAGCCAACGTGGGTCATCTTTCACTAATAAATCAGAGCTAATGGAAGAGCTACAAAAAAGTAAATAGAGAAAAACTCAATCATCAAAACTATACAAAGCGAAGGCAACAACATAAAAGACTTACACGGTGGAGGAATGAGAAGGAATCGGCTCGCTAAACGGAGCCCTAGGAATATTGGAAACACCAAACAGTTTGGGTGGTGACGTCCGTTGCGATGAAAATGCCTGGTGTTCCGAATAAGGATTGCTGTGTTCATCTTCAAAGGCTGGATTGCGTGACCGGAGCCAGTGTGGGACAGGTTTAGGACGTCGCCAGATCCCTTCTTCCGCTGAAGAGCTTCTTAAATTAACGATTCTTGAGTTGCGTGGATGATTGTAACCAATCCATTTACCGGAGCGTCGGAAACGATTCCGTACCGGTTGGCTGATGATGATCGATTTTGTGGCTCCATCACGGCTGGTGCTGATGACTTCGATTGTATTAGGACCAAATGACGTAATCTCATCGTACAGGCCAGAGACTCCCCTCACAGTGCTGTCCTTGTTGACATTCTCCGACACTGACTTGATTATAATGGACGAACTAGTAGCCGGAGTCGTTGAGCGCGATCTCGATTGAATGGATGCGGGCGTCGTTGATATTGTTGTCGCCGCTGTCGATGTGGTAGACGATGTCGTTGAAACAGCGGAACTGGTGGATCCTTCCGTTAACATTTCCGTTGTGACAGCAGGAGATACATCACTGTCAGATGTAGACGTTGCGGCAGGTATTGAGCTCTGACTGACTGTCTGAGTTGTGGCATCGGTTGCAGGTGACAGTGTTGTCTGCGGTGAAATCAATTCAATCAATTCGACAATGGCAGTCGATGGAAGAGCGACATCACTATTCACAGTAGATGAAACGACGGAATATTCTGTCGTGATTGAGGCGCCGTTTTCTGGGAATACTATCGACTCTTCATAATCCCCGTCGGGTGTGGTTTTGACCTCTGAATCTAAACGAGTCGTAGTTATCGATGGCGTTTCAGTTGTGTCGGAAACTTCGCCTCCCTTCTCCGTTGTGACGGGCGTCTCGGTGACGACGGGTGGGAGGGCAGATTGTGAGTCGACACTCCAATTACACAAGTTTTGATCGAAACTGCAATCAAGGGGGCTGACAGCAGCATCCGCTGGTAAAACTGAAAAAAAAAAAATCAAATTTAAGTGTATTTAGAGCTTTTCCGAGAGATTTCACTCAATATTCGATTCTTTTACCTTGGCAATATCCTTTGTAGAGCGTGACATCATCGATGGCAATGATCCCTCGTAATCCTTCACCACGTATACCGACAAAGCTGATGTATCCTCCAGAAGCAGGTACGAAGGACACCTACATAGATGCATCATCGGGGGAAGAATAAAGTATTTCAATCAAAGGGATGCCATACAGGACAAATCTCCCGTTGTCAAGTGACATGTCATGCTCACCTGAGCGGAGAGCCACTTCTCTTCTTGGTGATTTTCCAAGCGCCACAAAGTTCTGGATACAACTGAAGTGTGCTTGACAGGATTGATTGTCTCGTTGCTGCTCCTTCGAGTCGATGTCGTGTTGGGCTCGTACAAGACAACCTAAATGCACCCAAGTCCGAGGGATGGAGTAAAATAAAAAGTAGAACGTTTTAAGATCCCTCGTTTGAAATCCCACTAAGGTTTCTGCATCAATCAACCTCGAGTGCACCCAGTCTAGGGTGAGCTAGCGAAGCGCTGGCCAAGTAAAACCAAAACGACAAGCAATGAGGATCCGTGCTGCGTTGTAATTGACTCGATACGAAGCCACGCGATCCGGGTTTGTGTCCGTTCAAGTAAGTATCGAACAGCATATAATTGTTGGGCAAATAAGACTGCACGTTTTGCCTGAAAAAGAGCAAAACCAATTAATTCAATCATTAATATTATTTAGCATCGAACGTAAATATTAAGTAACCATTAGTTTCTTACTGTGAATGACCATCTGGTCGACCGGAGAAGATATCGGCGTTACTTCTCGTCCACATGGATGTAATTCCAGGCCGACTATTAGTTAATACCCATCCACATAAACCGTTTTGGAAAGTGCAATCAAAGCCTCTATTTACCGACCACTCGGGTAAGCCTATTTAAAAAAAAACCCAAAGAAAGCCTAGTATTAAGTAAACGTGTAACTGAAAAGTAATGAAAAAGCGCCTCACCGGGACATGATCCGTTTTCGATGCGGAACGAGTCGACGGCAATATCGCCGTACCCAGATTCACCAACTGTGGCTTCCAGTTGAATCTATTTTTATCGCGAGCCACACACACACACAGTATTGATTTGATCGTAAATTTAATAATAGACAAATTTAAGCTTATTTTCAATGGATTCTCACTTTAAATGGTGACGAAGAGGCTAGAGTAACTTGAGCACGGTACCAGGAATCGCGTGGACCGGATTGGGCCGACAGCTGCCAAAGTTCTTGTTCCGCTAATGCGGATGCGTCGGAAGCATTATCAGCAACTTTCTGAACGACTCTGAAATTATAATTTGTAATAATCAAATTACCGCTTCCAATATACGAGGAGACTTAATTAGGTAATACGTACTTCAAACTTCCAATGCCAGCGCCAAACATATGGACCCAAAATACGAAACATAAGGCGTTGTCTGATTGATCATCACTAATAGTAGCCGGTATAACGTCGCTCGTCAGCGAAGCTCGACTTCCGGCGAAATGGGGATGTCTTGAATCAATGAAAGCATATCCTCCTATGAGAATTGAATTAAATCTTAAAGCTATGCGGTGCACGGCACACAAAGTAACGGATTATGGTGAATAGTTGTAGGATTTCAGTACCGAAATTGAAGTTGTGTTGAGATGAAAGCTGGTCGCGTAATGGTCCCGTACTCGTCCACAGGGATCCCCGACTCAGAGACCAATCAAAATCACCGTCAGGATCGTTAGACCATTGGCAAAAGTCCACATTGAATTCGCATTCAGCTAGAAAAGAGAAAACCAAAAGAGAGGGAGACAGATAAGAGGATTGTAACATTTAAATCAATTGAAGCGGATATAGAAACAAACCCGTGCAGGGGCCATCAGAGAATTGAATATCATCGATGGCGACGTGACCACGGTACTGTGCATAAGCTAAATTAGGTACAGCTTCGAAAATAAAAGCGTGTGGATAGGGAGAGCTGTAAGTAGCGTGGCCGTCAAGCCACTGGCCGCGAGTCGAGTCTGATGACAGCCACACTTCGTCCACTACTTCCTGCCATCCCGTCTTGTTAACCAGGATCGTCTGAAATGGAGTCCACGGAGAGGGGAATAATAAACCGGGATCCGTTCCAGCCTGGCGTTTCTGTTGGGAGTTGGACGTCACTGACGGCATCAAAATACTGTTGACGATAATCGGAACGGCTGCTGACGCAACGCTAGGTGCGGCGCTGTGACCTTCAGAGGTCGGCACCATTTGGACGCGCAATAGTCTCAGTTTGGAAGCGCTCACGCCTTGAATGTTGTACTACAAAAAAAGAAAATAGCCCCCAAAAAATCGGTCGGATTAAAGAAAACGAGGAAAGACTGATGGAATCAGAATCCCGAGGAAGAAAAATTACGGAAAAGCGGAGACAATGGCCGTGAGGCGTGGTGGCCTGATAAACGGGACTCTTGAGCCACGCCTTGGGTTGAACTCCAGGTAATTGCTGCTGTTGCTGCTGTCCGGGCAGAAAGGAAGTCTCGAAGAATGCGTATCCCCCTTAAGGGCATAAATAAGAAAACAAGCGAAATAGTCAAATAAAAACATAATCAATAGTCACGTGCAAATAAATTCTTGGTAAACCAATCACATTCGAAAGGAGAAGACAAGATCGAAAGCTTAAAAGATTACCATCAGTGGAATTGGAAGCGTCCGTCTCCGGACCGCCGAGCCAGTTACCCAATGAAGCGAATCCCTTCCGCCAAGGAAGTACACCATCGACAAGGGGCCCGCTCGTCGTGAAATTACATAATGAAACTCGTTCCACTGGCGAATTATTCGACGCCGTTGCATTTCGTCTGACATCGACAGGAAAACTACAGTCGACCGGGGCAGCCAATTCTCCAATCCATTGACGTCCTCTCTGGAAAGGGAAGAAGAATGACACAAGATTATGATCAATTACGACATAACGCATTCATCCAACCGGAATAAAAAGAGATGATGCGCAATAGTTAGCTCACTCTGTTGTTGGCAGCGACTGTTGGAACGCTTTCGAACGAGGAAAGCAACAGGAATGCAGCGGTGAGGAACAGCAACAAGTTGGCCATGATATTGTCTTCTCTTGTCTTCATTAACTTGATCTTCTTTTTTAAGTTGCTGAATCTACTGAGATCGTAGTGAAAGTCTCGACAGTCTGCCGGCAACTGAACACGTGCAGACTACAGTCTTACGCTTTTTAAAGCTATCCTCCTGTGGTTACTACCTGAGACTAGTGGCTGGGCAAAGAAAGAAGAAGAAAAACACACGTACCTACTAGAATACCGTGTGTGTGTGTATACAAGAGTTCTTCTGTTACAAGGGAGGTCGCTGCGAAAGAAGAAGATTCCGACTGTTGTGTTGTTTTTTTTTCTCTCGAGGTCGCAAACCCTCCGCACTCTCTTCCTTCCTTTTCAAAAGTCAACGTGTGGCGCAACAAAATACGCCCATCGTCGTTAAGGTGCAACGACACGTGATGTTTTTAACGATCTTTGATTCAATATATGTAATACCTTTACATTTGTTGTGTCCCTGACTGAACGGAAACCGAGCCTAAACTTCTCGATATCGCCGTCAAACCGGAATCATTAGGCGACTATTTTTTCTTCTTAAAGTAACATTTAACAAATCAAAGGAAGCAGGAAGAAAAAAAAAAAAAAGAAGAAATGGCTGATTTGTTGGTTGGGCACTTCATATTCTCGCTTCTTCTTTTACGTGACGCTATATAGCGAAGGTGATGAAAGTCACGCTGGATCAAACACGCACTTCAACCATTTCTTCCCCCAATTTTCCCCAAGTTCACGGCCGGTGAGGGGGGAAAGCGAATGATATACATTCCGGGCACACAACCAAACGTGAGTAATCCATCATTATTATGGGCAACGGAATCAACACGAAAAGATGGAATTGTGGGCTGTGTGTGTTGTGTTTGCACACTGACCATTCGGTCGTTGAACTTGAAAACGAGGAGGGCCCCCCCCCCCCCCATCCTACTATTCTTCACTCCATATTCGTCCTTTCACCTTCCTTGAAAAAAGTTCTCCTGTCCATACCTGAGTTGTTTTCTGTCCAAAAAAGACTTTTTAAAAAGAGAAAACAAAAAACAAGCCAACAGAGATAACGAATAAAGATTACGTGCTAGGGTTCCTCTTACAACTCCCCCCCTCCCCCCCCCCCTTACCTCTACACCTTTTCAGGTGAAAGTTACTCGTATTCCCCTGGTTTTTCCAAATTTTGTCCCTTCTTCATTTACGGATTTTCCACCCCACACTCGGAAAGATCAAGTATCTGACAGCCACGTATCCCTTGCTGCACGGAAACGCAAAAGGAAGATGTAACGTAAAGGTCGATCACCTCGATGGCGTCAAGCGTCAAGGTTCTTGTTTGAGAAAAAAAAACGTAAAGAAAAGAATAAAACAAAAAAAGTTGAAGAAAAGGAATAGGGTAAAACGACTTGCTGTACAGGAAAACTTTCTATTCTTTTTTCAATAACAAATAATTGTTTTCCTTTTCTCTACTACAAATTCACTTCCCCAACTTACTACTTTTTTTTAAAAAGCAATATAACAGATTTCTAAGGACTTGCCGCCCACTACACTCAATATTTCTGAACTGAAAAAAATATAAACTGAAAATATGGTTAAGAAACTCCAGAATGATTGGGCACTTTAACTTGACCCAACTGGGTAACGGTGTGGAAGAAACTGCATCAGTCAAGTTTGTCTTTCTTCTTTAGACTCAATTTTGTTTAGATCGGCCTAGATTGGTCGCTCTCATCGAGTCTGTAAGTCAAAAGGTCAACTTCTCCCGATAAGGGAGTCATCTTACAACTGGTTAGATTGACGTCAAGGTTCACTTCGGGAGTGAAAGAACATTCGACACTTTCTGGCGGTGGAGTTTTGTTCCGCACCGGGAAAATATCCAGCGAGTCATCGACGAAAACATTCTGGAATGTCAGTTCGGGCTGGGTGAAATTCTCGCCACACTCTAAATTGAAATTTCATTAATAAGTGGGAAAATTGAAGGATGTAATTGAGATAACGATTGATACCTGAGGAAATAGACTCGTAGGTGTTCAACAGGCTGGCCATTTGTTTCTCTACCGTGTCAAGGTCGGTAACCAGCAAATTGAAGGACTCCAGCGATTGATTCAAATCCAAGAACGGCGTGTCTGGGTACATGGAAGTGCTGCATCCGGCTTCCATCTGATTACCGGACGCCTGGTAAACTGGACTGGTCGGCAACAAGTCGCTGTTAACCGAAACAATCTAATAAACGAGAGAAGAGAAAACAATTATTTTAAATATGCAAAAAAAGCTATAGTGATTGATATGCATACCGAAAGTGTATCCGGGATGCTTGATGGTGATTCAATCGGTGATTGATGGCCTTGTGCAAACGTAAAAGACCCTGGCGATTCAGACGACTCGCTTACGAGGGAACTTTCCTCAGGGAAGAAGTAAGGTCCTCTTTGGACTTCAGAACATTCGTTTCTTGGAGACAGATTCAAATCTTGATTGATTAAAAGGTCAACAACGTTCTGAAACTCGGTGTCATCTTGAATGCCGTGGCGCTGTCGAATGTCAACATCCATGTTGCTGTTGCCCAGCACTTGCTCCACTTCCATAACGGAGAGTCTCAGCCAGTTCTGGTCATTAAAATTGACGCGGATTTGATCGGTGAGCCAATTATTGAGGACGGAGGAAGTCGAGTTGCTGCTGCCAGAGGCTGTCTCATTATTGGGTTGTGAAAAAGTCGGCAGAGAAAGTTCCAGACATCGTGTCAATTGGATCACCAGGGCGTGGGCAAGACAGTGACGCTGATAAAGGTTTGGCGTACTTAGTTGCAAGTTACAAAAATGGCAAAACATCACGTTTTGCGGCGCGTAGTAAGGTGTTGGCGATGTCGTTTCCGACGAAACTGTTGCATGAATAGGTCTCGGCTGGGTAACCTGAAGAATTTCGATTTCCTCGTTTGTCGGGGTTGCCGTCGTCGGTGAAGTCTCTTGGAAACCAGACGTTACTTCCGAGTAGGGGAGAAACTCTGGTTGACGATTGTTTAAGGATGGAGGAATAATTGGCCGTTTTCTTGATTTCGTCGAATTAGATCGAGAGACTTTCTTTGCACGACTCGCACGAGGCAAAGTATTATTTTTGAAGGTCTCAATCGTATCGATTTCAGGTTCCTTTCGGCTCTTTTTGCAGGGAGGTTGACAACAGCCTCCAGCCGTCATATGTTTGGCAAAGTTCAATTGGTACACAAACGTGCGCCCACATACATGACAAACTTGATTTGCCCTCAGCTTTTCGTCGTGTGATGAAAGTAGTGTCGTTGGGTCTATTTCTTCCCCCTGATGCTTGTGCCTTAACGACGCAAAGGGAGGATGAGAGACGTCTGGTGCGGTGGGCATCACAGATGAAAAGGTATAAGTGTTGACTGAAGGAACATACTGCACGAAATTGCCTTGTCTGCATGGCTCATTCCAGCAAGCATAGTTCTGATTTGCCTATAAGAAAAATGAACACGGCAAATTAAGTTAAAGAGTTCAATAACATATGTAAATTTACATATTATTAGTATGACGAGTGGATGGCAAGGTCAACTTTGGGAAACCAAACTATCTGTGAGACATGGGCAAAATCTGATGGGGCTTAAAACTCACTTCATAGACACTGTAGGCTGCATGTTCAGTAGCAGCTCGGTGATGGTCACCATTCCAAGCAACAGGCTGATATTGATAATCCGTATTAGAGTACTGAACAGCATGACCAGTTAATACTAATGGTAGTTGCCTCTCTTCTCCTGAAGAATAAAACACTGAAGATGCAGTGACACATGGCTGAGCTTGAGGAAAGTTTTCGGCACTTGAATAAGGGGGAAACGTGCCGACTTGGTAAGACTGATTTTGGGCGCCATGAGTCTGATATGGCCTCTGCTCATACGACATCGTTCAAACCAGTTCATGGGGAATAATATATACAAATATGTGTATAAATAATTGCTCTGGTATGGTGTTGACGGTAACGAAAAGAAAATACTCTGATTGGAAACTGAACAACGTGACGGGCTATGTGAAAAAGTCACATGTAAAAACTATAACACAGGTCTGCTGCTGGGCAAGGTCATGTCGATTACTAAGTCAAGCATGAAAAGAGCCGAGGTCGCTAGGGGGCATCATTGGATTCAAATTATATATTGTTTAATAAATGATAAATAATGCTGTAATTTTTATAATCCTGTTTTAGAAACGCCCCTTATAATAGGAGAGGAGTTCAATTAATTAATACTAATCAATTAATTATGACGGTAATCAAGTAATCTGCAAACAACCCCTGTTTAGCTTTTTCTCAGTTATGGCGGGAATCGATAAAAAAGACTTTCGCCTCCCCGATCAAAGAAATCAGCCATTAAAGAATTAATGGGAAAAGTATAATTAGAAATAGTTGAGTACTTCTTTCAAGGTAAATGTCCAAAATCGATTTTTTAATCCCTCTACAAAATTTATGACGTTTTTTCGTTGTTCAAAATCCTCGGGAGTTTAAACATGTGTGAATTAGAAAAATTTTGTCTCGTAAATCGTAACAAAACAAAACAGTGACAGAATTTCGAAACTTGGATAAACGTTAATAAATGATTAAAAGAGAAAATTGGATTCAACATGTTTCAAATGGAGGAATTAGAATCGTTAGATTCTTCTTAACAAAAAGTCAAAAATCCAATTTCAACTCGTGATTTTCTATTGGATTTTTAAAATGAAAATTTTAATCGTGAAATTATAATTCATTCATTAAAAAATAAAACAAAAAGAAGCTCTTCTATTTATGTTTGACGTGTTAACAAACAATACAGTTTTTACTTCCTACTTCAAGAATTGTCCGAAGCACATTTAAATTATGTTTTCGTCTGCCATCTATAGAGTATAGAGGAAGTACAATTGCCTAGTATGCCTTTATTTTGCAAAACAAAATTTCAATATTTCAATATTTTGATCTCCTTGTATCATGTGGTAAATTACCGCTTGATATAAATTGATTTATATAAAAATTAGCAGGGTGTGCAGAGATCATGATAAAAAGATAAAGATTCCAATAGGTTGGGTGTTGTGCATAATGGCTCATTGCGTGAATTTAGATTGAGAGAGCGTGAATTTCGAATTCATTCACGAAATAGGTGGAAACAGGTCGCCGGACAAAACAATTTCATAACACGGACAAAGGTTTGCGGCCATTAAATTACTGCTATTGTCGATTGATGAGAAATCCGTGAAATGTTATCAAATATGAAGGATGAGAAGAAGAATTCCTGCGGTGCCCCAATTTAAGCAACGGCCCAGATATAAAATTTACGTTAAAATGACGTCGTAGACAAATAATTTTGTTCTCATTTACTCATGAACATTGCCAATCGTTATGTAGTGCGTGATTGTTTACTATATTTTACATCTTTTATGGGAGATTGTTAAATGATTAACGCTAGATTAACTTGAATGCTTCACCAATTACGATAGTGTTCGTATGCAATATTTTAGTCTTTGGCTTGCTGCCATTCAATAAGCATATCGTTACTCAAGTAAGCGAGCCATTCTTTTGGCAGATATTCTCACTACAGGGGTCGTATAAGAATGTCAATGAATAGACATTACTTCTACAAAACCCGTATAGTGGAAGCTGGGCCGAAGAGAGCCTAGAGTTTACTTGTAGAGTACAATAAGTGATTAAAATAAAAAGAAATGCAAATTTATGTAATTCAATGTAATTTAAACTAGGATAATAAAAATAACGAGACTTAATAAATTCAGTATTCAAAGCGAGTGTAGTTTTCACTTATTGTTGTCCGTTTAAATCTATGTTGACATTTGTTCGTCACAGCTCATTAATTAGAATTTGCATACGTGATGTGCAAAAAGCAAGTAATTATACCTAATCGTGTGACCCACATTTTACAAAAAAAATCTGATTTCTATCCAATAAGAGTCACTTTGCCACTTTCACAGGTCTAACTTTCGAGTCCAAACTATACTCAACATCCACTAAGATAATAAGTTGAACGAAATTTTTTTTTCTAAAACAAATGAGCACTATTACTACGAGTTTTTATATTTGCAAATTTTATTCGGGGTTACAATCACGCTAACTACGTTGAAGAAAACTATCTGTTATTCCTTTGCAATAACACTCTTTCTTCAACATCCGATATTTTATATTTATATTCTGGCTTGAGTCCAGTTAATTCAGAGGGACAATCTAATATCATATATCCATGAGACATCAGGCCAAGCCATTCGAATCAACTCATGATCCTTCGCACATCAGCATGCGCTCAAATGTGCGGAATGGATTGATAAGAGAGTCTAAGGAAGGGCTTGGCCTAAAATCAGTGGATAGATAATAGATTCCGGATTATGTAATTAAATTACTAATAGAAAATAGCCATGCTAAGTACTAGAAATGACCCGTAATACTGCTGATGAAAAGGACTTTATTTAGCATTCGGTCACAGAACAGCAAGACAACGCACTTGTATTACAAGTTTTCACGCTCCAACTAATTGTGTAGATAAAAATGACTCATTATTGGGAATCGGTATGCGCATAAATAATAAAAATTTGGACTTCATCTGAAAGGGAAAAATAAAGAAAAGAAAAAATACTCCCCAGTCGCCACACGGCAGGGCGTTCAGACACTTCTTTGGGCAATAGCGCAACTGGTGTGACGTGCATCAATAGCTCTTTGATGTCATCTCATCATTCATCAAAGCTGTTGTAAACAAGTCATCTACATTGAAAGTTTTCTTCAGAACTATTTTAAACATGACGTGGGAATAATTAATTTAATTTTTTCCGTCGTCAGACAGCGCTGAACTGCGGGTTGCCCAAATTATTATATGGAATCTGACCAGGTGTGATCATTTGGGATATTCAGGTTGACACGCGTCGTTCAAATCAAAATTTATTCCCTTTGATTAATGAACATTACCAATTTGGTAAAAGCGAATGACTGTTCATCTAGCATTTTACAACTTTACACATGTGCTATCGGTTCGACGTACAATCAACTCCTGTGTTTATCTATTTACCTTTCAACGTACACGATGTATAAACAAAGCACTTGCGTCAGTTCCATTTTTAAATTTCTAACGAGTTAAAAATCTGGTACTACACCAGTTCGGCAGAATAACAGACTAATGCCCGGAGAATACAAACACCGTGCATTCCCTTCAATGAGAGTGAACTTGCTACGTCTTAGATTCATCACGGCATTATTCTCACAAACTAACCCTAATAAAATAAATTCACCAACTATATACACACGTGCACCAACAGTAGGGTTGACTAATCTCCCAATACAAAATATTAATTTTTGTAGAAAATAAAAGCCATGGTTCATTTAAAAACATGTGTGTCGAACACAGTGTATGGTAATTAACGAAGCTCATTTGACGATATACCTTTTGTTAATCAAATGGTTAGAATCAAACGGAATTGTATGCTGCTTAAATATGAACGCACGACACCTCCCCTGATTCAGATTCGCTGCGAGAGAAGAAGTTTCTCTTCCTGCAGCCATACATATTCATAGCGACATGCATCTTTGTTCTTGTACGGGAAACATTTTAGCAAATGGATGTTTCATTTTTCTATCAATTAATTACCAATTCCCATGCGAATATCTTGATTTCCAGAATACTAAACATTTACTGTGAAAAAAAACCGGCTTTCAACATACTGATTTACTAGCGAATAGAGCCTGAACTCGGTCGATGAGGTTCATTTTGGATCCTCACTCCTCAAACGCTGAAGTCACTATTGTATTATTTAATGAAGAAGTTAAGACATTTGATAGGGAGCAGATGTCTCTTAATCTATGTTGGTGTAATATAGTTTAGTCTACTATTAATTTAACACCTCTTGTGCTTGATAAATTGATGGAGTGTCAAGATCAAATTTTCCGCGACACACTGCACAAGGTGGATATCGACTGACACTGCTCATTTTGACTGACACATTTTGATACGTAAGCTAATTAACTATTGATTATTTTTATTGAGTCTAAGTGATTATACTAAAGACCTTTTTGAAAAAAAATTTACCGCCACGCTACGTTTCATGTTATAAAGAAGATACGGTAATCAAAAGATATAGATTCTCCTCACTAACTCTTCAAGTTCATTCAATAAATGAATACTTTGGCTAATGAACATTGTAAATTATTTTGTATAGTGTTACCGCATATGTTTGTCCTCAATCAACAATCTGTCGTGGACACGCACAGAAAACTAGAAATTAAGTATCTACACTAACACACAGTGCTAATAACACACAGTTTATATTCTGGCCTGATGACCAATTGCTATTAAGTCAATCTTATTCATCAATAAATGGTCTTACCAACCGTAGATCGACTGTATATAATACAGATTATTTGACGAGTAGCTGGAAAGCGCCATTATTGAAATTCGATTCCAAATATAAACAAACATGACTCAGTGACAACATTGGTACTTAACGCCCTATTAGTTGGCGATATTCCATTGAAATAGTTAGTTATGAAGAGGAATATCGTACTGTTGGCTATACATTGGTTGTTGCGTAACACGGCTCATTAACTGAAAATGTCAACAGAAAAGGAAATTGATTCGTCTGAAAAAAATTACTGATAAAAATTGACACTCAGTCACGCAGAAGAGTCCTACTTCCGCTTTCTTCCGCCGTTGCGCAACATTCGAAAAAATGTTTTTTTGAAAAAAAAGGTCGTTTTTGTCTTTCACGCTGGAGAATTGTGGCAGATCTACCTCAATAAACAGAGGAGCTTTAACAATTCGCCAGATTAACACAAGATTATGTTTTTTTTTCTACCTATGGTTATATTTTCTAATCGAAAGTGATCAAAGCGGAATAAGTATCTGAAGACAAAAATTTTATATGAACATCCTTGCAGAACTTGATCCTTCCAATAAAACAATTTCGATCAAGGATTTCGAGCGATGCAAATAAAATTCGCAAATTACATAATGACAGCATGGATGGTCTTTCCTACCTTATGACACGTTTGAAGGTGATGTAGGAAACGCTTGAGAGTGTAGGTCCACATCCTTTTCCTAATCAATAAGACGCGATGAATAAATTGAAATGGCAATGATAAGTCAATGCAAATGAAACAGCTGTTGTATGATAAACTGCAAAATATTTCGAGACTCCATTCGCTATTCGAGGCTATTCAAAATGTTATCTACACTGACGTTTGAAAATTTGAATGACCGCCATTCTAATTAAGATTCACTTTCACTTCAAGTTTGCGCATTTTTTTTCTTCACAATCAATAGGAACCACTTCATTAGATAACTCGATACGACACCGGAAGTTCTCGGCGAAAATCCCCTTTAAAAAAATTATGCACACTTTTACTGGGGAGAATAGCGTAATAGGTCACTTTCAAATTAGAGTATTAAACGCCCATATTAAGCAAGAAAACCACGACTGATACAGAGAATCGTTTAAGTGACTAGTGCGAAATTGGACATGAAGTGTGAGCTTAAATAGTTGTGGATACTTAAATCTTACTCCCTCTAGCGAGAAAACGATCGACCAAACCCCGCGGGGTTTTCAATTCACGAACGAAAAAGAATGCCTCGGACAATTGAAATTAGCAAAACCAACTTCTTTTTAAGAAAGAGTTGCCGAAGTTGGGAATTCTATTATAATTTATATATTTTCTGAGTTTTTGATGATGAACACAATAAACAACTTAGTTGTGCATCAATTAATTACGTCAGGCATGTAGAGTTGACAACGGGCTGTATATAACAAGAGTTTCTTCGGGAACAATAACACCATCGTTAATTGAGGACACAGTACCTTTAAATCACATCCTATTTCTTTAGCATATTTAGAGAAGTGTGAGTCGCGTTTGTGTCGCATCAGTTAAGCTAAATGTTGCATAACAAGTTGGAATTTACGAATCCCCAATTTTGTACAACATCAGTCTTGTGAAGATCGAAAACAAATGTTTCGACTCATAACTTAGCATAAGTTTCATAAATTAAACAAACTAGTTAAGTACTTATCTCAATTCAACTTGGAAAGGTGAAAAGAGACCACATTAAGGGGTGATTATAAGCGAGTGTGTGTTCAAATTCCAACGCAATTTAAAAAATCTCATTTCTCGCAAAGTGACAATTACAGTTCATATAAAACCGTTCAGTTCCTCGCGTTAGAAATGAACCATTTTTTAACTGAAATGAATAATTTCGAGAAGTAACATGAACGTCGACTTATTCAGATGACGTAGAATAACCAACTCGCATTGATTGGCGAAGTAGATCCTCACTCGAGTGAGGATCCAAAATGAACCTCATCTATTTGATTGAAATAGTTCTCTATAATAGCTCGTCTCTTGGTGTATCATCTTGCTGAATTGGATTATTATTAATGCTGTTGCCCTCAATGTGGTTTTCTTGAAAGTCATCTGATTCATTTACACCAGCAGTTATTGATAAGCGTTGATAAGTTATTAGGCTCATTGGCACCATTGTTAGCGGAATAAGTTCACTGAAGACAACTTTGATTTGAACACCTGCGGACTGTTGGAATATGGGAAAAACAAACAAGAATAGCGCACTTTGAAATTTCAAGCCAATTTTCGACATCACTAAGCCACTTTTCACAGCAATCCAACCACGGCTAGAGCCTAACACTGACTGCTTTATAGTATCAACTGAAAAACGGAAGCAAATAGTGGAACTTAAACTTCCTCTAGCAAATTGTGGAAATAACGAGGGTATTTCAAATGATTACTAAAAATGAGACAAGTTTCCGGTGCGTTGCTCGAGTTATTCAATTAAAAAAGGCAATTTTTTATCAAGGACAAAAAATCAGAGAGACCAAAAGATATTTCCGATTCCTTTCCCAAACGGCTTCGGAAATATAATTTCATATTCACGTTATAAAATAAGTGAGCTGTAGCTTAACGATGGTAGTCGTCTTAAGATTACCCTTCAAGGCGTATTAGCTTAGGAAGGAAATTCATTTGTCAAAATTCAAAAATGTGCTTCGGACACACTGAATTTTGATTGATGCAGGTACTTGGCGATATCGATGCGCAATAGGAAATGCATACATGTTAATCAATTTACCGATCGGGATGTACTGTTTGGAACAACGCGGACCTCAACTTGACTCGACTTCTTGCTAATGGAAAATTTAATAACAAATGCCCAATCTGTTTGTTCGATAATAATTGTAGTATACCACATTAATTCGAGATTATTTTATTAATATTATGTATGAACACTATGTATCTGTATATGAAGCGGGTATTCAACATAGCGTAATGCCCGTTCACCCAATTGCTTGTACAAGAATTTCAGACATACAAAATAAGTAAATGTTAACTCGATAACAAGACTTAAGGTGCATATAATAAGGGAAGTTGAGATCGATCTTATCAAGAATTGGGCATTAATATATTATGACCTCTGCTGGTACATTAGAAATCAATTGCGGGTGAAAGTGATTTACTAATTTCAGAATGCGGTCAAAATTTATTAGTGCCTAGGAACACATATAATCTAATAGTAAATTATTGAATTAAATAGTAATTCCCAACATCACCTAAAATGGTGAAGTTTGAAGGATGAATAAACCCAGCAAATTTAGAAGTAACCACAATAAGAAAAATGGTGTTTCAGCAACCGATAATTGAAACTCTGATAATTACAGCTCTTTCATAGAAAGTTCATTTCACCGCATGACCTAAGAAAAACTTCACAACTAAAGCAATATTTATCACACAACATTCCGATATTAAGGTACACTCTGCACGTCGCCCCTCAAATCACATGTGAATCAGCCTGACTTATTGTCAACAATAGATTTGTAGACTTGAAAACTATAAATTCACTATTGATTGAAAATAAATTTGCCAATATTTGTCGTGAACATTTCTCACATTCATATGAAACTCGAGCACCCCGACATGTAAAACATTTATAAAAATTATTAGCTGTGATACACACGATTTATTAACAGCAAGAACGTCACTGTTAGGAATTGTAACAAAGGATATATATTTCATCTTCTTAATTTTTGCATCTTGCTAACTATAATAGAAATCTTAGGTGGATCAGACAGGTAAACTTCATAAATTTCACTTCGGAATGTAATGATGTTCATACCTCGTTCCTTGCTGCTGGCACTCTAGATTCTATTATCAACATCTTATTTAAAAAACAAAAGGGATAAATATATGTACTAAATCGGACCTAACATGATCCTGATAGCAACCGAAGGATTCCCCGGACAAAACGATAAAGTATTATGTGCCGTGCGAAAATTCACGTTACGTCATTGAATAGTGTAAAAGTTGAACATCACAACTCTCGCTGAGAAAATTCATTTCGCCATGACTTGAAGATGTTGCACGAAGAAATCATTCAACTAAAGGTTAATTATTGGGGACTCTTGCTTCCCCCTATACCATTCTATTGTGTACAGCCTTATTGCATCATCGACCTCAGTTGCCGTGTTTTGAACCGACTCAATTTACTTTCGAATTCAAATATGGCGCAACTTTTTTGCAACAGGCAAAAATCTCATTAAACTTGGACTTATTTTGGCTTCAAAAGCTAGCGTTGCCAGCTGTGTGGCTCTCTCAATATAGTTGAGAAAAAGTTATGATTAGAAATTAATTGTTTCTTCATTAATAGAAGTAGTAATAAATAACGAGTTTTAAAAAATGTTGTCGGCGACTTTATATCTGCTGGCTAACCTTATAAACCAGTGATTGTGTCAATCGCAAAAATAATAAAAATGCGCGATATACGTCGCCGAACAAACGGTTTGCTACAATAAACACAGGAATAGAAAAATTATACTTATTATCTTTCCCCTGTTTGAAAAAAAAAACTGGTCTGCCCCTCAATATATTCAAGCTTATGGATCCTATCGTTTGTGTATCATGAAATATTAATCGTGAACATTATTTATCACGGTTCCTTGCGTCAAGGCATGTACGTCATCCTAGGATATTTAACGACGGAACACAATTGGAAATAACCCTACACGGTATTTCACGTTAACTAGATGAGGGTTTACTTTGATTATAAGTTCATTGTAATCGATTTGTAAAAACCAATTAGGTAACAAATTTAGGTAGACAAATTTTGGCCACAGCCAACCCCAAGTCAACACACTCAGCTTTCTTTCGGTCTTCCAGTAAGCCTAGGAGGCTAGGACAGAATAATCATTCTATGCTTCCTCTTCTTTTTTTCAGTAAAAATATCTTTCTAACGCACATGTTGACAGTGAACATTAAAAATCAAGTGTAATCATGTTGATGCATGTTTTCGTAATTATTATTCGAATTTACCGGAAGTCATCGACAGTAGGCGCAACAGAAGGATCGCCATCGCATGACGTATATGCGGATATCTTCAAATTCTGACATTTTCTTATATTAGAAATAATTGTTCTATAGTAACGTAGAATTATCTTCATTAGACGAAGCAATACTGCTACTTGGATACGTAGGTTCTTGCTTCTTCTTTGATGGATGATAATTCCTTCAGTACAGCACAGTAAATAAAAATAGAAATCCTATCATCTTTTATAAAATCATTGTGCGAAGGAAATGTGAATAAGATCCACCCGATGTCATGCGGAGCTCAATGGATAAAAAGTGATTAAGGTGATAGAAAAGTGTCGATGGCAACAAATATCATGTTACCCAAAGCTGTTCATTATTTAAAAATATTAACGCGCTAGAAGAAATTGGAAATAATTCGTCTAAAATTCTATAAATCGCTGCTTTAAAATCAACGCCATGCACTATGGCAAGAGAAACCCTCCTTCCGCAGTTCCGCTTACGTAATAGACGATCCTTTTATTAGAAAAATTACTTGAAAAAACCACTTGCCAACTCTACCTCTCATCCATCAAATGCTTATTGATACAAAAGAACTAAAATAAACGCCCATCGATAAAAAACTTTGGGACTCATTTGAATAGAAAAGAAAACAATAATGACACACCTAACACAGTATTATACTATATATACATCCTCCAAGACCTTGATCGTCCCGATAAAACAATTTCGATCAAGGATTTCGAGCGATTCAAATAAAATTAGCAAATTACATAATAACAGCATGGATGAGCTTTCCTACCTTACGACACGTTAGAAGGTGATGTGGAAAACGAACGAATTTTTTCAACGTCGTTCTTTTTCAACGCTGAGGAGTGTGGGTCACATCTCCTTTTCCTAATTAATAAGACACAATGAATAAATTGAAATGGCAACTATAAGTCAATGCAAATGAAACAGCTGTTGTAAGATAAACTGCAAAAATACCCAAAGGTGTCGAGACTCCAATCGCCATTCGAGGCTTTTCCAAATGTTATCTACACTGACGTTTGAAAATTTGAATGACCACCATTCAAACTGGGATTAACGTTCACTTCAGGTTTACATGTACAATTTTTTTCTTCACAATCAATAATAGCAACCACTCTATTAGATCACTCGATATACGGCACAGGAAATTCTCGGCGTTAAATCCCCAAACAAATGATGCACACTTTCACTGGGAGAATAGCGTAATAGATCACTTTCAAATTAGAATATTAGACGCCCATATTTAGCAAGACAACTACGACTGATACAGAGAACTCAGAACTATTTCGTTTAAGTGACTAGCGGGAAATGAGAAATTGGACATGAAGTGTGAACTTAAGGAGTTGTGGATACTTAAATCTTACTCCCTCTAGCGAGAAAACGATCGACCAAACCCCGCGGGGTTTTCAATTCACGAACGAAAAAGAATGTCCCGGACAATTGACATTAGCAAAACACTCTTCTTTTTAAGGAAGAGTTGCCGAGGTCGGGCATATTTGCACATTTTTCGAGATTTTTATGATGAACATAATTTACCACTTAGCGGTGCATCAATTAAGAATGCAAGACATGTAGAGTTGATGAAGGGCTGTATAAAACAAGAGTTTCTTCGGGAACAATATGAATCGAGACATGTTCACGGATTACTTAAGTATATTTCTACATAACAAATTGGAATATTATAGTCCAATTGTACTGTATGAGTAGACATAAGATTGTGAAAAGTCTTTTCGAGTCAGAACTTTGCATACAAACAAGAAATAAACCACCTTTAGGTACCTATCTTCTAATCAACTTAGAATGATGAAAAAAGGCCACATTAATGGGTGATTATAAGCGAGCGATTGCTTGTATTCCAACACAATTTATCAAATCGCAATTCTCACAAAGTGAAAATCACTGTTCATATAAAACCGTTCAGTTCCTCGCGTTAGAAAATGAAACATTTTTCAACTGAAATGAAAAATTTAGAGAATTAATAACATGTACGTCGAATTATTCAGATGACGTATAGGACAACCAACAGCTGATTGGAGAAGTAAGATTTTTTTCAAAAATTTTGCAATTAAATTTGATAATTATCGCTGAAGTTGGAAATTCTTTATTTGTTTAAGTGAACGTTAGTCATCGCTCAATAACGCGCATGAATTCCTGAATGGTCATTTATCACGTTAGAGTCGGTAGAACGCAGAAGTATTTGTTCTAGACTAAAAACGCTACAATTAAGGAATAAGTAGAATGCTTCAAAATTGTCTGAGTTTTCAACTCATAATTAGAAGTTAAGTCAACATGGGAAAACTTAACTGCTTGATTACATGTTATTGGGATCAGGATTGATGCTCCTGTCATTTAAAACTGCATCCCAATACCTTTGTTTACACAGCAGTTAAAGCCCAGGTACAAACTGTTATAAATGACAAATTGTTAACCACTATCCATAATAACTGAAATTTTCATACGAGTTAATGAAAACGTTTTCTTCGTTTTTATTGAATCGTTTTAAACGAACCCAACAATTCTTCTACAATTAGATTTTCTAAATAGAGATAAAATTGATCATCACGGCTCATTATATGAAATGGTGGACTTCCCCATAGGAAACGGAAAGCAATTTAATCGGAAAACGGAAACATCGACAAACCTCTAAAGAGTTTACCTAACGCCTTTCACCTTGCCCTTACACGTAGAACACTCCAGCGATAGAGCAAAGGTCTTTCGGTCTTTTTTACTATCAGGGGAAGTCCCACAACAATTCAAATCGATATCCAGCAACTTGTTGTTTGCGTATACGTCTTGAATATTACAAAAGTCTAAGAATATGCGGATTATTTAGTAGGTTTTCCAACCTGTCGGAGCGTATCCGTATCGCTCCACACAGCCGTAAATGTGTGAATTAGAAAAATGTTGTCTCGTAAGTCGTAACAAAAGGAAACAGCGACAGAATTTTGAAACTTGGGTAAACGTTAATAAATGGTTAAAAGAGAAAATTGGAATCGCTGGCTTCTTCTTAACAAAAATCAAATTTCAACTCGTGAATATCTATTTGATTAAAAATGAAACTTTTAATCATGAAATATTAAATTCATTCATTAAAAAACAAAAGAAAAAGAAGCTCTTCCTTTTTGTGTTTGATGTTTTAACAAACAAATGAAACAATACAGTTTTTCCCTCTTACTTTCAAGAATTGTCTGAAGCACATTTAAATTATGTTTTTCATTAGCGAAATCTTACGATTGTAGTTTTCTTAATACTAGAGAATACGTTACCGCACTTTCCTCTCCCTCAGGTTCACGCAATTTCCGGAAACTTAATAATGAATTATTTTTCAATAAGCTAAAAGTCAAAGGCTGTATTTATTTAGTCTTGGCTTCTTGCCCATTAAAAAAAGTAAATAACACTGCTGAATCACTTCAAAATATATGCTCTAAGTACTTATTCTTTTGAACTATATTATTGTTAGTGCGAATCTTATAAGTTCATTTAAGTTCTGATCAAATAACCTGCAAATAAGGAATGCAGCTGCTTTATAATTAAATTGAAATATCCATGAATTGGACTCACCGCCAGCAATTTCGGTAGGGTTGTCAATGTAGTGGATTTTCAGTCTAATTAATCGTCTGCCATCTATAGAGGAAGTACAATTGCCTAATATGCCTTGATATTGAAATATTTCATTATTTTGATCTCCTAAATTACCGCTTGATATAAATTGATTGATATAATGAAAAATATATACATAAATTAGCAAGATGCACAGAGATCACGATAAAAGATAAAGATTCCAATAGGTTGGGCGTTGTGCATAATGGCTCATTGCATGAATTTAGATTGAGAGAGCGTGAATTCCGAATTCATTCACGAAAAAGGTGGAAACTCGTTGCCAGACAAAACAATTTTTTAACCCGGACAAAGGTTTGCTGCCATTAAATTACCTACTGATTACTGCTTTTGTCGATTGATGAGACATGCAAGAAATCCGTTAAATGTTTTCAAATATGAGGAATGAGATTTCCTAAGGGGGGGGGGGGGACTACGTCGTCGTTCACAATTAATTTTGTTCTCTTTTGCTAATGAACATTGCCAATCGTTATGTAGTGCGTGATTGTTTTTATATTTTTCATCCTTTACGGGAGAATGTCGAGTAATTAACACTAGAACTTCTTGAATGCTTCACCAACTGCGAAAGTGTTCGTGTGCAATATTTAAGTCTTCGGCTTATACCGCAATTTATTAAACATTTCATTACTCAAGTACCGATCTTATTACCAGAAGTTCCCACTACAGGCTGGTGTCGAGAACACGATATGCTGTTGAAAGATTGCTCCAACAACTCCTGTAGCAATGAGCTTCCCAAGTAAGAAGGGCCCAACTTGTAATGATCATTGAATGACTTAATTAAAAATAAATGGAATTTTATATAGTACGGTGTAATGTAAACAAGGTTAACAAAAGTTAAAAGACTCAATAAATTCAGCATTCAAAGCGAGTGTAGTCTTCACTTATTGATTTTACGCTTAAATCGATGTTGAAATTCGTTCGTCACAGCTCATTTTAATTAGAATTTGCATACGTGATGTGCAAAAAGCAAGCAATTATACCTAATTGTGTGACCCACATTTTAAAAAAAATCTGATTTCTATCCAATGAGGGTCACTTTGCCACTTTCACAGGACTAACTTTCGAGTCCAAACTATACTCCACATCCACTTAGATAATAAGGTGAACGAAATTTTTTTCCCAAAACAAATGAGCACTATTATTAAGAGTTTTTATATTTGCGAATTTTATTCGGGGTTACAATCACGCTAACTACGTTGAAGAAACTATCTGTTATTCCCTTGACATAACACTCTTTCATCAACATCCAGTATTCTACATTTAATTTCTGGTTTGAATCCAGTTAAATCAGGATATTCAACCAAAATCCAATTTTTTGTTCTTTCTCTACCCCTCGTCCATCAAATGCCTAATGATAAACAAGAACCAAAGTACACGCCCATCGATAAAAAACTTTGGGACTCATTTGAATAGAAAAGAAAACAATAATACGTATAGTAACACACGTATACATCCTCCAAGACCTTGAACGTTCCCATAAAATAATTTCGATCAAGGATTTCGAGTGAAACAAATAAAATTGGAAAATTACATAATGAGAGCATGGATGATCATTCCTACCTTATGACACGTTTAAAGGTGATGTGGGAAACGCTGAGGAGTGTGGGCCCACATCCTTTTCCTAATTAATAAGACACAATGAATAAATTGAAATGGCAATTATAAGTCAAATTCTCAAAAATGTAACAGCTGTTGTAAGATAAACTGTAAAATACCCAAAGGTTTCGAGACTCCATTCGCTATTCGGGGCTTTTTAAATGTTATATCTACACTGGCGTTTGAAAATTTGAATGACCGCCAATCAGACTGGGATTCACTTTCACTTCGAGTTTACATGTGCGCCATTTTTTTTCTGAAAAATCAGTAGGAACCACTTCATTAGATCACTCGATACGGCACCTCAAGTTCTCGGCGAAAATCTCATAAAAAATTACGCGCACTTTGGAGAATTAGGAGAACTATAGGAGAATAGCTAGCGTAATAAAAAATTAGACGCCAATATTAAGGAAGACAACCACGACTGATACAGCGAAGTGTTTCGTTGAAGTGACTAGCGCGAAATGCCGAAATGTGAAATTGGACAATGAAGTGTGAACTTAAGGAGTTATGGATAAACAAATCTTACTCCCTCTAGCGAGAAAACGATCGACCAAACCCCCACGGCGGGGTTTTCAATTCACAAACGAAAAAAAAAATGCCCCGGACAATTTTAAAGTAGCAAAACCATCTTCGTTTTAAGGAAGAGTTGCCGAGTTCGGGAATTATATTATATTTATATATTTTCTGAGTTTTTGATGATGAACACAATAAACAACTTAGTTGTGCATCAATTAATTACGTCAGGCATGTAGAGTTGATGAAGGGCTGTATATTACAAGAGTTTCTTCAGGAACAATAACACCATCGTTTTTTCAGCACACGATGCCTTTATATTCCTCACTTTTGTCTTAATTATCTTAACAGTTTTTGAGGATAGACTGAAAACATCTCAAGTAAATGAAAATGTTGATCATAAGGTCACACGAATTATAAATTCATTTCCCCAGATCAGTCATTTTTTATTTCTGGGAAGTAGCTTCATGTCTATACTTCACCTTATCTTTTCTGAACCATCGAACTAAATATGTACTTCCCTTAAATGTAACTTAGAATGATGGAAATAGGACATTACAATGGATGATCATAAGCGATCGTGTATTCACATTCCAACGCAATTCAAAAAATCTCAATTCTCACAAAGTGACAATCAAAGTTCATTAAAAACCATTCAGTTCCTTGCGTGAGAAATGGGACATTTTTTACTGAAATGAAAAATTTCTTGAAGTAACATGTACGTCGACTTATTCAGACGACGTAGGACAACCAACAGCTCATTGGAGAATTAAGATTTTTAAAAAAAGTTGGCAATTATAATTAATAATTATCGCTGAAGTGGGATATTCTTTATTTATTTAAGTGAACATTAGTCATTGCTCAATAACGCGCGTGAATTCACGCATTGGCATTTTTCACGTAAGAGTCGACTGAAAGCAGAAGTTTTTGTTCTAGATTAAAAACGCTACAAGAAAGGAATAAGTAGAATGCTAAATTATCTGATTTTTCTACTTGGAATTGGAAGTTGTGTTGACATGGGAGAACTACTGTTTCAATAGCTATTTTGAGGATTGTTAAGCGATGTTGGATTACTATTACTCAAAATACATCCCATTAACTTTTTTTGTTCAGCCGTTCAAGCCCAAGTCAAGCCTGTTGAAAAATAATAATTTTAAACCACTATTCATAACTCCTGAAATTCTCATGCGAGATAATGAAAACATTTTCTTCGTTTTTATTGAATCGTTTCAAACGAAGCCAAAGTTCTTCTATAATTAGACTTTCTAAATGGAGACAAAATTGATCATCACGGCTCGTTATTTGAAATGGTGACTTCCCCATAAGAAATGGAAGCAATTTAACCGGAAAACGGAAACATCGAAAAACCAAGATAAATTCTCTATAAACAGTTTACCTAACCCACGCCTTTCACCCTGCCCTCTCACGTAGTACACTCCAGCGATAGAGCCAAGGTCTTTCGGTCTTTTTTTACTATCCGGCGAAGTCCCGCAACAATTCAAATCGATATCCAGCAACTTGTTGTTTGCGAATACGTCTTCAATATTCCAAGAGTTGAAGAATATACGGATTATTTAGTAGGTTTTTCAACCTGTCGGAGCGTATGCGTATCACTCCACACGCAGCCGTAAATGGATGTATTAATAATTCAGTCCAGGCTGGATGCGAGTGTTTTTGAATATTGCACTAAAGTATCGCTGTTAAAAATTTGTAATAAAAACGGAAGATGATTTACGATTGACAAACAACAAAAAAGACTCGGCAGAAACTTTTTTAAAAGAATAAACATAAACAATTCCAACTCTTTGTGGATAGACTAATGCAATTTATACACATACGTCTGAGCACATGCGATAGCACGCACAAGTTGAGTGAGTTATCCGACAGGGCGTCGTTGTGTGTGTATACATTTTAATACGGGTCGTAAAAGTTTCATTTCAACTCGGTGTAGACATTTATCATTCGAGTTTCCGGCTTATAAGGTCGTTTTACACAAGATACAAACAGAACAAATATAAGGCGCCCATCACTTGAGCGTTTTACATCTCTTCATAATGGAATTTGAATCTATAATGTCTTTTGGGTGGGAATATTCAAACAAACAGATTAAAAAGGAAGAAATACTCTGTATGTTATACATGTTATATAATACCCTATTGTATAACTATTGTGCGTTTAAGGAAGTGACTTGTACGTGTTACAATTACACTGTGAGCAATTTCAAACTATCACTAATCGTTCTACTCGGTCAATCTCATTGTGGCGAGCATTTCAACCATTTGCTGGACGAGCATGACCAACTTGGGAGATATGGTGGGGGATCAACGTGAAGACGGACTTGTAAATCCCAAAAGGTCTGGTATAAATGGATGTCAAGATGAAAAAGGGCGGACGTTAAGAAAAAAAAAGAATGAAGGGAGAAAAAAAGATCCCAGTCGATCCTTGGTTCAATATATAAGAATCACAGTCAGTCAGAATCGAGTGGTCTGATGCTTTTCCAATGACGGGTCACCCGCAGCGAAAGCCTCATTTTGCCAACCGTCAGTCTGTCGATGTTCCTTCTGCCTACGGGGAACCGTTTCTTGTCCTTGTTGTTGTTGTTGTCGCAGTCGGTTGTGTTCGTCGCTCACGATTCTGGTACGCAGTGAATCTGACAGGTCCTTGACATATTGACGAGTCGAGTTGATGGTCCCGCCGCCTTTGGCATCACCGAAAGAAAGCGAAGTTCTTTTGACATCATCGACGTCGACATCGTTCAATCTTTGTTGACGATCCCGTCTCCTATGGACAAATAGTGTAGGCGGTGAGCGCGAGAAAAGATAGGAAAAGAAAATCAGTTTAAAATGAAACATCAACAACAAATTCATCCGTTTGATTCCCCCATCTCGGTTGGGCCCCCACCAATAAATCGAAATCCAATATGACATCACACACACACAAACAACAATTGGATAAGATTGGATGGGAGTCATCGGACTTATGTTTTCGCCAAAATGGACTTACTTGGAGAGACAGGGCATTTCGAAGAAGGATTGCTCGGCTCCGAAACGTTCGGCATCGGCCACCGATTCGGGGAGATTCTGGTTGGCAGTTTCTGGCAGAAGGAGGCAGACTAGTCCGCCAAACACAGACAGAGCACCCAGGACGATATAAGGCAGTGTCTTGTAGTAGGTACTCTGAAAAAAAAAGAAGAAAAGAGTTAAGATATCAAAAGGGAATTATTGGACCCCGGCACACACTCGATCCGCGTTTTGAGGAGCGTCAACAACATTCAACAGCCGGAGGAAACGACAATAATAACCCAAAAGGCATCGATTCATAATTCCTTGTCGAGTGCGCTATCTATGACGACCAGTGAGTGCGGATCGATAATTCTCCCCTGTGTGGCACGCGGGAGCCGTTGGTTCAATATATCAAAGAATCGTCGCCACTCCTATTCGACGTCACTATAGCGAGCATCGTAAATAGTTAAAAACGAAGAAGAGAGAGAGAGAGCCCAGCCCTGGCCAAAATTGGGTTGGCAACTCGACAAGAGGACATTTGGCGATTCAATGTGTTCTCAACAGGGTTAGGCCCGACTGGTCGAAATAGCCGACAGTGTAGCGGATTGTTATTATCATGCAAGGGTGTGGTCAGTCAATGTTCAATGTACCAGATAGAGAATGAAGGGAGCGAAGAATGTGGCACCATGCCCAGTGATGTGAACGACGCCAGTGCCTTGTCCTCGCAACTGAGTTGGAATGAGCTCCACCGTATACTGGATGCCCGTGTTCATGGCAATAGTTATAAAAAAGCGGCTGGCCATGGCCAGCAGAGTCATCAACATGGCCGAGTCTAAAAAGAAATAACACAACGCGAATAAGAAAAAAGAGAGAAAAGAAAGAGATAGGAAAGGACGTGACATTTTGCTGGCTTCTTCATTTCTTTTTTTTTTAGTGTCCAGCAAAATGCCCCATCAGCACAATAAGAGAGAGCTAAGAGTAGACTAAGAGTGATGTTTGCCCTTACTCTGGGGAACGAGTCCGGTAGCTATGCCGGCTAGTCCGGCCAAGCTCAGGGCCATCGTAAGAGTCCATCGTCTGCCCAGTCGATCGAGCGTGACGACCGGCACCAGATCAGCCGGCAATTCCAGAGCTCCCGCCACACTGTTGGTGATGAAAACGCTGTAAGGTAAAATGGCCAAGGAGCGGACGTATCCGTCATAAACTACTGTGATCATCATCCTGTCCGTCGTCAGATAATAAGAGAAAAAAGATCAAATGAATTTCAATTCAATTATCTTGCGCACCAAGAGCGCGTAGAACAGGCAGCAATAGAGTTTCGTTGATCAGATCATCTATAATGAAAACAAAAGCCAACGAGCTCAAAGAGGCTTCATACGGATATATAAAGTATACACAAACATCTAAAAGTCAAAAGGAAATGAGGAAGAAGAAGACGTGGTCAATGTGTTGCATGACGTTAATCCTCTCAGAGCTCGGGTCAAAAGTAAATTAACAAACGAAATGAAAATATGAAAAACTGACCATGTTAGTGTGATGAGGAGGAAGCGTTTGCGCATCTTTGGCGAGCGGAAGAGATCCATCCAATTGGTGGGATTGTCTTTTTCCAGCTGGTAAGTCCTCTGGGTAGCCGCCTGAATATTATAAAGTCAAAGAGATGATACGAGATGATATAAATAACCCCCACTGGCATGAATAAGTTATATAGGGGGGATGAAAAGGTGATGCATACTTGAAATTCCTCGTAAATGGAAGGATCGACTGTTTTGTTATTGATGCGGGCGCATTTGCGGAGCGTTTCCATCGTCTTATCCGTTTTTCCCTTGAGGACAAGCCATCGAGCGGATTCGGGAACCAACCACCAAGCTGCCACGATAACAGCAATCGGAGCCGAAGTGATGATGGAAAAGAGCCGCCAATCCGCCAGAGCGTAAGCGATCCACGGCAGGCTACTGGCGCCAAGAGTCAAAAAGATAGCCAGCGGAACGTTTCCGACTATCGTTCTCTTTTCAGGACCGACGTACTCCATGACTAAAACAGATGGAGGGAAAAAACAAATCTTATATCTGATCCACAGTCAAAATAAGCATTGTAATAACAAAAGCCTGTTGGGTATTTGTCTAGCGATCTTGATCCGCAACGCGAATCAAAAGGGATAGAAGAAAACAAGAGAATCGCACAAAGGGAATAAATGGGTTAAAATAAAAGGGGGGCCAACTATATACTAAGATATGATCGCCTCTCTTCCAAGATATATAATGGGCTACTTGAGCGAAAACCCTTGAGGAAAATGACAATGAAGACAATTGCATCCAATAGCCAAACTCCAGTTGAAGAATGGAAATAATCTCGAAAAGAGATCCCGTCTTGTGTGTTGAAGATGGCCGTTGAAGATATTCGCAAACTGGAACCACTCGAACGAAGGAGTCAAGGAAATTGGCTTCACAGACGTTTCTGTATAACAGCGCCATGTTGAGGGGGGAAACAAATCGATTCTTTCATTCTTTTCTTTTTCGTTGGTATGTAAACAAACATTTGTTATGTTGATTCGAGATTTATCTTCTGCCGAGCCAACTGCTTCCTATAAATTCAAATTTCTTCTTACTCATTATTTAAAAAAAAAATGAATTCAATAGAACGCGCACCCCATTTCAAATGTTTAAGCTACGACTCCATTCTACGAAAGACACTACGGAGAATAAGTAAAGTTAGCTTAAATGTTTTTTCCCGGACGAAGAGATAAACATCATGTGACTATACTTTATCTGTAGATAAAAGAAAATTAAAGAGAGAAGAGCAAAAAAGTTTTCCGCGTCCAATCTCAAATGTCAAGTTGACGCTATTCCACACACGCATGCACTATACTTGACGCTTCATAGAAAAACTTTTGTCGGCAGCAACTTCAATTCCTTTCGACATCAAACTGTTTTTTTTTTTTTTTTTTTGGGGGGGGGGGGTTCCGACGAAAGAAGACGACAAACAAAAACAACAAGGAAACAAGATCCTCGCTAGATAACTAGATCAGTTGTGTTTGGGTCCGGCGACTCGACACATTTCCCACATGTATACTATGTAAAAGTGCATTACAAAAGAAATAATAATAATAATAATAAGAAAGAGAAATAAATAACTTGACAGAAAGTTTGACCGGATCGATACCAACAGCATGCACAGTTTGCACACTCTTCCGGAGTCCGGATCGAATAAGAGAGAGAAATCCTTGGCGACAATATGCCTAACCCCCCCAAAGGGTATAAAGAAGAGGCTTATTCAAAGTTTCAAGATTGTTTCCGACTTCCTTCCTTATCCACTCTTGCAGAGCAGGGCCACTTTGTAGAGTGGACCCCAAGGGCTTAAATACTAGATAAGAGGAATCGAGTCAACGAAATCATAATGATATAAAGAAGCGATCCAATATGTACGCACACAGGTCTCGCGTGCTGTGTACATTGTTAAATTCGTCGACTAGCATAACAGACGATCTCGACTTGATTTTCCCGGATTTTCCTTCTCTGTTGTAAACCTCGTCCTCCTTCAACATAGAGCTATGTAACGTTTTTGAAAATACCCGGGCTTTTCATGTTTTGATCCGCTTATTCGTCAGTTTCGCTTCTTCATTTATATTTCGATGGTCGAAATCTTAGACTCAATGCACTGACGGCCCTTTTAAATAACTTAATTCTACTTGAATTTCTCATTTGGCCATTCGGACACTAAGCTACTATAATACACAAAGTCTCCGGGTCCGCAACTCAATCTTTAGCCATACAACTCAAATTTTCTTTGCCGAAATAGTTTCCCGTGTTTTTTTCTTTGGCATGGGCGCAATCAAAAGGACAACGAGCAACGACGTCAATGATGAAAGTGAAATACTTACGGATTATGTACATCATCCTGTCGAAAAGAGAGAATGAGAGAATTTCAATATTTGAAGACTTTGAGTCATTCACGATGAGTAATGAGCTTAAACATCATCATATCAATATCAGTCAAGACACGGCGACTTACATGTAGTGAAGATCGTAAGCCATTCCGACGAGGAAACGGTAGACAACAAAATCGACGAATCCTTTTGAAAATCCCGTGGCAACGCCCGCCCCGCAGGCTAGTATATTACTCATCACCAAGACGGGAAGTCGACCGTACCAGTCGGCTAATAGACCGAAGAGAAGACTGCCGACGATGGCTCCGGCGAAAAACATGGATTGCGCGAAATTAGGTCTCCAGTCATCTTCGCAAACCCAATTACTCTGTCAAAATAATAATAATAATTGAAAAAAAAAGGGAAGACATTGATTCTAGCACGGCAAATGAATCAATGGGAATTGAAGAAAGTAATTGAGAAATAGAAAACCAGGCACAAAAGGAATGGGGAGGCCATTGAAGTCGGAACTAGAAAAAAAAACTCTCCCAAGAGATTGGACTGAGTGAAAAGGAGGGGTAGGATTTTTGATTGACAGACGAGACGGACGTTGATGATTAGGAAATGGTTGGTTTTTACGTCTTAATATCCAGCAACAGTACTCTCATCTGATGAAAGATAGATCCAATCGCAATCAAGAAAAGTCTTTAATCAAGTACATTTTGAAGAGTGAACTAAATCTAATAAATAACAATTTCATCGCCACCGCATAGCAGAACGGATTTTTAAAAAGTTCTCGCGAATTTTGCGGAATTAAAAGAAAGAAAAAAAAATCAACTGGCGGAGCTATTCTATTTACCTCGGAGACGATGGTGTGATACATTCCGCCACTTAAGTCGTATTCCCATCCGTCGACAGTCGAACACGGTTTGGTAGGCCAGGATGAATTGGGTCCTTCCTTCAAGTCCATTTGCAGTTCCTCCTGTACAAGGAAACGCAAAAATAAAAGTAAGAGCCAGCTGCACCAAGTAGAAATGCTGACATCAATTGATGAAGCAATTTGAGGATAAAGCGACGCATATTACAATTACTACATACATATTACTCGGTGTGATAGTACAGTGTTTGTTTTGTGTTATTATGTATATTTGGTTATGGCCTACTTGAGTGTAGTTGACATCAAACATGCGACATCTGCTGTAGACCAGCTCACCGTCACGGGTCTCCTGCGGTATGGACAAGTTGCGTCGCTCCGACGGCTCCAGATGGCTCAATTCAGGTACGGAGCACCAGTGTTCCGGAGTCTTTTTTGTAACACGATCCCACCCACACATGTCCGAATTCACATGGCGCAGGAGCATCATCAGGAGCAAATATACAACACAAGAAAAAGGAAAACAAAGTTAAGTTACTGCATGATTTTGCGGGCAAAACTATATAGAAACAAGAAAAGACACAATGAAGCCTAGAAAAGAGTTCTTTTTTTCTAACAAAGTTATTACTAGAGAACACGGAAGAAATGTTGACTGGAGAACAATCCGTAACTGGAAATGGGAGAAGTTATACGTCCGTGAAGTTGGGAAAAAAAACAATACCAAGAAAAGGAACATCTTCTATTCCCCATGGGTTTATGTAATCAGTTGAGAGTTCTCAACGCACAAGATATATCTCTTCCAGCAGCTGGAAGCAATATCAAATAACCGAGAGGTGGACTCGTACACATTAAAAGAATAAAAGAGAAGAAGAAAAAGAGTTTCTATCTCACCAAGGTCTGGTAGATTTGTGCCATGTAGACGACGGCCAGGAAATAGTTGACTGGAAGAGACAGCAAAAGTATCCTCTTCTGGAAAGGACCGAAACTGCCAACGTGCGGAAGAATGTCATCAAAGTCTTCAATGGCCATTTCTCCAGAATTATTTACGGATTTTCTGCGCAGGAAAGAGTCGTAATGATGAGGAAAAACCGGCTAATTACATACTCTTCTTGAAATATCATGCCATATCATCCATGAAATGGTTATTACTGGAAAATCAAGACTTAAATATATGTTTAGAAGGGGAGCAGCTGGCCCATATTTCAATCAATTAGTGAGTGCGTCTTAAGATCCGCAATAGGAGGAATATAAAGAGACGCGGAAGCTGGATGCATGGACGGGCCGCAAAATAGAGAGTAAATATCCAGCATAATTTCCGTCTGTCTTGACGAACAAATAACGCCATCGTCGCCGTCGTCTGTGTGCGAGCGTGTGGATTATGTACAGTTAGGCGCACAACGATCTCATTACTATATAGATTGTTTGAGAATCCGATTCCATTTTGGGCCGGCGGCCGATAGAGGCAGAAGTAAATAGGCGCTGTATTATTATATGTAATGTAGGGAGCGATGGGGGATTGATGAAGAGACGCTGGACACGGAAGCGCAGCAACCCGGGGGCAGTCACGGCACAGCATACAATAAGACAAACACAGGAAATTGGAGTTTCAATCACGTTACGACTATATAGCGTACTTATACGCATATTTAAGAACAGAGGATCCTTCTTTTATCAAGTGATTATAATTTCAATAAATGCCAATGATATTGGCATTCCCTCACAAACACACACACAGAGAATCCCATCGGCTGTCCCCCCTAATTAAGACGAGTTCTCAACTACCCCATAATAGTGCACTATCGAGAATAAATAAGGAATATAGAGTTATTTAGAAATCGCTAGTTGATGCTGCGAGCCAGACAGAAATCTTAGAATTGAAATGCTGTAAATCCTCAGACCCATTTCCGCTTTAAATAACTTGTAGAATAAACTACAGACACATTTACTAACGACTAACCCAACTTTGCTTCTTCTTTTTCTTACATTCAACGTTTTCATTTGGCCAAACGTTTCGCTTGGACTCTTCAAATAGAAATATTAGTCATGGATGCACAAGAAATTTACCTGTTTCTCAAAGTTTATCAAGTGATGCGGACTCGACGGTTTTGGGCTGATTTACTAGTTGAGGAACTGTTTCACGTTCGTCGACTCGACTCCTGTTCCTGCATCACCGACCAGCTGCTCTTTGTGTGCTTTACGATCGGTTTTACGTCTCGCAAATCAATACGAGTAGGGGTGATGTATATAGGCTAGTAGCCGCTACGACGTTCCATAATATCCTGACGCAATTTTCAAAACGTCAATTTGATAGATCGAATTTCTCGTCAGCAATCCTTTTGTTCGAAGTTTTCCAACAGGGCGAGCAGCAGCGGCAGCACCAACTGAATACTAAAGTTAAAGGAGGGAAAAAAAAGAAAATATTTTAAATCCAAAAGGAATATTTATGTCGGTTTGATTCTCTCTTCTTTGGCTCACTTCCACACAGTTGCCAAGTGCACGGACCAACTGCCGATGAAAAATGTTTAGACTCGACAAATGTAAAGATAGGAAGAAAACATGTCTGGGAAGGCCATGGCCTTCATTGTGACGTAACAAGAGATAAAAGGAAAAGAGAGAGAAATAAAAGACGGTGGTTGGCGCCGCTGGGTTACAATGTGGAAATTCAATTCCACGTTACATGACTGACAGAACAACAGCTGAATATGCTGGGGCCAGAGTATTGAACGTAAGCCATGTTGCATATATGAAACCGTGACAAAGAATCACTCAGGGAAATTGAAATTGCCACTACACTTGTGCAATCATCCCATAGTGTTTGTTGCCTAGCAGCAGAACCTATAACCTTGCATATCTTTTTATTCTTTTCTTTTTCCCCCTTTTTTTTTGTAAATGCAACAAAACTAAATTGGATTGGGTTGCGGGATCGTTAGCCGGTTTTTCTCATGTCTATTGGATTTTTTTCCTTTTTTTGTTGTTGTTGTTGTGTTTCGTTCACACACAACAGCGAGCAGAGTCTTCCTCTAGCTCCATTATCACGAAATATATCGTCGGGGAAGACAGACACAAGGTGGGAATTCCCCAGCACAACCGAAAGAATAAGTTCCAAGTTATCGACAGCCTCGAAAGAAAGAAAGAAGGAAAGAAAAATAACATCATCCCCAGGGGGGACAACAAAGGCCCGAGTAAAAAGCAATTAGATTGAGTCGAAGAGGGTTACGTCGAAGAGTGAGATTGGTAGTATACACAATATCCTATAAATTGATTGAGAGAGAGAAAATAAGAGTTTTGCAAAAAAAGAGACTCGTAAAGTTAAGCACAGTGCTCATGTATAAAAGATGAATAAAAAGTCAGGTGCAAATTTTTACTTTCACCAGGAGAAGAGAGTTACAGTTTAAGATTCTTTATACGACCTCAACAGAATTTATCAAAAAACTTTCTGTACTTTGTGAACCTGACCGCCTGTAAGAAATCAACCCGATCACCCTATAGAGAATGTTACGTAACAGAGAATATAAATCAAATGTTGTATAAGCAGCACCCACCTACAATTGAATTGTGTTTGAGATGTTTATTCACTCTTAAGTTCTGAACAAACATTGATGGACTCGACCCAGTGTACGACGAAACGGGATTAGAACTCTTGAAGGGTGCAGAGTAGACTACTTTAGTTAGTTGACACAAAGAATTATTAAAAAAACACGTGGAGAACTATCTCACCATTTCTCACCAGCAGCACTGAGAAACTCTCGTTCGCTGTGCTAACAACATTTGCTCACCTACAATCGTCCACTTGGAGACCATTGCCAAGCAACTTGTTTACTTTTAGATTTGAACGTTGCCGGATTCTGTTATCTCGATCTTTACACTGCTGTCACGCTCACTCACGGCCTGAATAAATTTATTCAAACTCTCTTTTTTTTTGTGGGGAGGAATGTTTTAGACTGATAATCCTAAATGCTATTGGATATGAATAATGCATGCAGTGTAAAGAACTCTCTACGGAATCGATTTAACTGCAGATAAATTTCCGAGAAAAAACAGCTGGAATTTATTATGAAGAACTATCAACTATGCAACTATACTTACGTCGCGGTATTCTTGATTTCCGCCTATGCTCCATTGAGATGATAAGCTTGATGATAACCGAAAAGCAACAAGAAAATAGAAAACTTTCAATCCAAATACTTTTTGACGTTTTACGAGGAAATCAGGTTTGTTTTCGAGAACGATTATAATTCCAGGACGAATAATGATTAGATGACGCACGTCACACAATACCGATGAAAAGTCATGGGGAACTAGTTTTTTATTCGATGAAAGCTTCCAAGTTGCAAATGACGTCAGTTGGACGAGCTCAGACCAACGATAAAAAATAAAAGTAAATATTGTTTTTTGGCTGACATTCCTACATATGCTTGTCTTATTGAGACTACACGAACTTTATTCATTTATAACACAGCACTTCAATAAGAGTTATATAGCAGCTGCATAAAAAAACGTACTTTTACATTCCGCGATCGACTTTTTTGTTGTTGTTTCAATGAAATTGCTCGTTCTTCCTGGGAAACAAGAGGACGCCGACAGTATGTTACTACTGTCGATGCTCATTATACAACATTCCATTCAGGGTAACTGCTAACTGTTGACGTAGGCGTCACCATGCACAACAGCTGTTACACTTTCGATGTTGAACACACATCATTAGTTTCTTCCATCCAATAACGTATACACTAACATGACGAACTCGTCAAAAAAATGGGCAATTCTCATTATAAAATGTTGTGCCCAATATTCTATACATCTTATCAAGTTCCGCCTAGCTGTTGCATAGATTGTCTTATAAGTCGCTTCTAAAGCTCTTTTAATTCGTTTTTCACGCATATCCGGGTGATCCGTTTATCACGCTTGGGAGAGCACATTCGCACGAACCGTTATATGACTTATATCCTTTATCTCCTCCTTCTTCTTTTTTTATCGTCTTTTTATGTAACAGAGGCGCTGTCACACGTACTTTGATCAGATTGCCACATCCCACGCATTAAATAGACATGGCAGTCAGACGCACTCAGCAGAGGCTGCGCTCTTTGTTAACACATATTTTTTGTCACCCGCTTTCTTTCTCGCTTTTGATGCTGCAGGGATTTATGTCTTTTTTTTTCTTATCTGCTGATGATGGAAAGCCTTTTCTTTTATCAAAGCCTGCTGTGTCTAAATATAGGGTCTAGAGTGCCTAACAGTCGACATCCAGTGTACACTAATCACTTTGTCGCTATATACCACTCGAAAGATCTATCTTTTTCGTCGTCACTCGATGGATCTTGAGAATCAAAGTGATAATTGCCCTGCGTAGCCCTGCATGAATTCTGATGCCTTCTGCATTATTCCGCATCCCGTTTATCCTTTCAGACGTTGGATGTTGTTTATAGTCCTAATCAGTGATGTGCACGTCATACGGTGACTTATTTGAAAATTTGACGTTACGTCGTACGTTACGTCAATTTTCCTTGTTTTTGAAGTTTATGGTGACTTCTACGTAAGTGAAAAAAAATACTGAGTTTTTACGTATACTTTTTACGTTTAAAAAAATCTAGCGTAAAGTCGGGAACAAGTCAAACCACAATACTCCAATTTAAGTAGTGCTGATTTGGAGCTTCTTTTTGTTAGGCTGCCACCGTTCTTATTTTACGAAAAAAAGACTTTCATAACCTTTCTTTGAAATCGTAATTATTGTAAAAATCGCCCATTTATAATTTTTTGGTTACAAATCCCATTTTGATGTATGTGTGACGTAAAGTCATACGTTTGAAGTATTAAAAAATTTACGTTACGTTGACGTTATTTTTTTTACTTATTACGCTCCAGTTTTAAACTACGTATGACTTCTACGTTTTTTTGGTACGTCAACAAATCCCGTTGACGTGCACATCACTGGTCCTAATATATATAGTCGTGTAGTGCGTAGTGTATTCTGTTAGCCCGATGATTGCGGAAGAGAAAAAAATGATGGTTGTTTATTTATTTAGGATTGAGTCTGTTGTATTACACAGCCCCATCATTACCATTCTTTTGATTGCAAAGTTTTCTGTTGCCTAGATAGAGTACTATGTATGTTTAGAATGTATGCGGCGGAAGAATTATCTGCGAGTGCGTGCAATACGGGTGCGATATATAAGACGCATTGCGGCGTAGGGCCGGCCTATCTTATTTTTATTACTCGTCGTTTATCATTTCATAAATCTTTATGCAAGGGATGTTGAACACCACTCAATAATGAGCACTACTGTTCGTAGCTTAATCTTTTGTGTCATCCACCCAATAAAGTGATACTTGGCGTCGTTTGAGTGATACATGCAATTTACGTCTGTTTGTTACGCCAGCTTTGCACGCCATTTGTGATCTCATATATTCTTGAAAATTTTTGTTTATTGATACTTCCACACTAACTCCAATCTGTCAAGTTCAATCACTTCCTTTGGGTTAACCCATATGGAAAATAGATGATTTTACAAATTGGTAGATGAAGTGCCATAAATAACATTCAATGGAATGAAAAATAAATATAATTATTCAAATGCTAGTCCGATGATATAACTTAAAGTCTGATTATTGCAGGAACTTGGCTGCAATTAAACACAAACTATTCTTCGTGATTTAAAATCGACGATCTAGCCTATGATGGACTATGTTCATTTACAAAATTATCAATAATTTCCTCATAATAAAAACGGCAGGTATTTAACTGTTGCGCAAGTGGTTCCGGACGGAATATCCCAACTGCACTTATAGCAGTATGTCTCTCACATCTAAGTATTCAAGAAATTCTTTCGACATCCCTCGAGATATGAAATAAGACTTGGCCGAGTAAGCATGATATATTAAAAGCTTAGACGTGATAATCGAATAATGTAATATATTACTACTATAACTGCATTAGGCATTACGAGGAAAAGAGTTCTGATTTAAGGCGCAATACTCTTTAAGTCAGACGATGCCACTACCGAGGGCTAATAATTACATTCCAGAGTCTTTATATGAATATGAAGAAGACATTTAATCTCTCATGGCAATATATTAGAAATGTCATGATGCAATTGTTATTGCCTGCAGGCTAATAAGCGCGTTGAATTCATTCAACCAGAAATCGGCGACTCGTATAACCCGCGCTGGAGCAATAATAAAAGACAGACGTCAAGTACTACAACCCGAAAACAAGAGATTGCGTATTCAAATCCCTAGTCTTGCATGGTGAGAGTTTCATGTCGAGATAGATGTGGGATGTGACATTTGAAATTTATAGCTTCCATCTTGTGCATGGCTCACAACCACTCGTATTAAATAGCTCGCGAGCAATCTCAATAACTTTGTCACATCACGGACGTCTTATTCTAGCCGACAATAAAGTGAATGTTGTTTTTCATTTTATTATTCGTCACATTCTCCAACTCGTTTTGGTTATTGTTCTTCTATTGTTCAGTTTTTCTTCTACTATCTTTTTCTTCAAGTGAATATCAACAATTCAGATGGTTCACCTCAAAACGTCCTGGTAAATCCTTCTGCTTTCCGGCTGTGGTATACGAAAAAGATATGGCGGTCTATAAAACCAGCTATTAGCAGATTATTCTATTTTGATTAAATTTTAAATATTTTTGAATGAAATAAGAATGGAATCAACTGAAATAAAGTAGAAATCTGAAAAAAAACAGGGTCCTATTTATGAACTATTTATGAACTACATATTTAAAATCAACCTTAGAGTTTGCCATTGTGCCGCCCTAAGGAAGCTGAATAGGGTAGCAAGTTATGGGCAACTACTCGACTTCTGGGAGCCATTTGGCGAGTTGTCGGATTCAAATGAATATTAAGTATTGTTTTGTGAACAATCTGTTTGACCGATTTTCAGAAGAATAAGGCAAATTTTTCTTTTTTTAATCACGAATAAAAAAACTCGGAGACGTGAATTAAAATTATTAATTTGAGTTCTACCTACTAAATTAAAAGTTTTTGGGATAGAACTTGGTAACATGCTTAACAATAAAATCACATGCGATTGCTATAATAGTTTGGCCTTACGTTGTCAAACGAATAAAGGGCGCGTTATTTTATTGGAATTACAGTGATGATAATTAATCTTGTGAATTCGAACTTCAGTATTAAATTTTGTTCGGTATTGTTTGGAATTTTACCACTCTAACATCGTAAATCATCTTATTAAATGTTCCCAATTCATCAAGATTGATATATCCCTCGAGTACAACAGAAAATAAAAGCTCATGATATAAAGAAAATTTAAAGCAAGCTAACACTGGTGCAATTTCAAATATCCCAGCAGGTGTTGAACGTAAACGGTTAATTTAGACATTAAATGTCTATCACGTGAATATAATTTGAAAAACAGCCAATTAAGTTCATTGCCGGAATTCCAGTTATGTTTACCGCAAAAGCCAGACGGGAATATGTTAACGGATTCACCGAGATCCCGTCACCGTGACTATAAGGGGAAAAGCAATGCAGCCCGCAAGGGATGCACAGAAATGCTTGATCCGTACTATATTTCTATAGTTTTAATAAATATATATATATTTTAAATTTTGTGAAATGTATATAAATAAATTTTGAAAACTGAGTTGTAATGCTTCAATCGAATACGACAATTTCGTGATTTTTAATCTGTCAGTACATCAGGGTTATGCCCAACAGTGTAACACATAGTCTCAGTCTTTGTCTGAGTTAACAATTGAGAGCGATCAGCTTTAAAAGGATATTTGTTTTACTTGCATAATTAAAAAATTAAGTCAGATTGAACGTAACAGAACAATAATATTGGAGGAATAGGTACAACAACCCACATTCCTTACGTTAGGTCATATACTGCAAGTTACCTTGCTGCGCATACCTATTTAACAACCAATTAAAATTATTCTGAAGTTCTTACTTTATTTACCGAAATAATTCAAGATCTTGAGCTGTTTTTAAATTACTTGTCTGATGATGCAGTAACACGCGCATAATCTATTATTTAGGACAAGCTGTTACAGGAAATTCAAATGAAATATTATCCACTAAAACTTAAAGAAGCGTTCAATAATGCTCATTACTGGAAATCAATAATTAATGTCAAATATAACACAAAATCAGCCTACGATTATGGCGAATAGACCGAAGTGTGAAGAGTCCGATATGTCGCCCAGAACGGAAACCATTTCTGACGGTTAATCATCGTCAACTGTTTAATTTTGACGGTAAGCAGAGTAGCGCCTGCAGGTGCGCATCTTGATCGGGGATTTGTTTACGTGAAACGTCAAAGGAAAACAAAAATAGCGTGAGTCGTGCGCTATTTGTATAAATTTAAAACACTGAGTTGTGATGCGACAGGTTTTGGTTTCAATTGCTTGGTATCATTTGCGGACTAATCATTTTGTTTAGGTTAAATACGTAACATACATGGTTACATTTTCATCGATCTAAATCGAGGAAATGAGAAGAACTTAAGCGTCAATTTTCTTCAATCGTTAAGGGACATCCTCTTCGCACTCACAGCGAGATGAATAAAAGAGTTAGACGGAAATTTGCCGTGAATCCTACAATTAAAAAAATATCGTTCGCCAATTCCCTAATTCTTTGATTCGATTCAGTGGAAGGAAGAAGATAAAACGATGAAAAAATTTAAATCGTATAAGAACAATTTCTAAAGAGTTTTCGCTTTAATGAAAATGCACAAGCCTAGATTGTTCTGATACATCTGCATTGATAGCGGTTCAAAATGCAATCCAATCCACTCAAACTTAGTGTAGCTCTCAATCGTGTTCATTGGTAAAAATCAAACAATTTGAATAACACCTGTTGTTGTATTATCATTTGAAAGAATTATTCACCTAAATCAGACTTCAGAAAAGTAATATCGCCTTGAGCGGAAACCATTTTGCCTCCGAAAAAAAAAAGAACTAAAGATTGGCGCTTGGCGGTAGTTTATGTAGGGGGTAGGGTTTACTTTTTCCTTTTGAAAAAATTACATTGGGTCAGAAAAAAATATGTAAGAAATGTGGCAATAAAGGATATTAGTTGTCCATTTTGGGGGGAAGCAATGTAGGCCGCAAGGGATATACACAAAACTGCTTGATCGGTACTATATTTTAAATTTTCAAATAAATATATTTTTTTAAAATAACGTGAGATGCTATATAAATAAATTTTGCAAACTATAAGTTGTAATGCTTCAATCGAATACAACAATCTTGTTATTTTTAATCTGTAAATACATTAGGGTTTAGAGACCGACAGTGTATAACATAGTCTCAAGTCTTTGGCTGAGTTAACAATTGAGAGCAGTCAGTTTAAAAAGGACATTTATTTTACTTGGTTAACAACAGGTGGAACGTAACAGAAAATTGCATTTGATTGAATGTGTCGCAAGTTGAATGCAAATTACACTGAATCATTACATTTACCAAATAGGATTATTCTGAAGTTCTTACTACTTTACACTGAAGTAATCCAAGACGCGTAACCTATTACTTAGGACAAGCTGTTACAGGAAATTCAAATGAAATATTATCCGCTTAAACTTAAAGAGGCATTCAATAATGCTCATTGCTGGAAATCAATAATAAATTTCAGTTCTAACACAAATTAGCCTACGATTATGGCGAATAGACCGAAGTGTGAAGAATCCGATATGTCGCCCAGAACGGAAACCATTTCTGACGGTTAATCATCGTTAACTGTTTAACTTTGACGGTAAGCAGAGTAGCGCCTGCAGGTGCGCATCTTGATCGGGGATTTGATTACGTAAAATGTCAAAGGAAAACAAAAATAGCGTGAGTCGGTGCCCTTTATATTAATTTGTAACAGTGAGTTGTGATGCGACAATTTTTGGTGGCCACCGATTGGTAATTTTCACGGACTATTCATTTGGTGCGGGTAAATATTCAACATAAATCTGTACCTTATACATCAAACTAATTCAAGGGAGATACCTGAATTTAAACGGTAATTCTTCTGGTTTAATTTAACCTTTCAATTGCATGACACTGTAAACTCTCTTCGTACTTCATTTACTGCATCCGATTTAAACAAACGACCTGTTTTAAAGGGATAGCTTTACGAAGGAAAAGAAGCTTCAGTGTCGTGTGTTGAATGTCGTACCACATTAGCAATTTTAAATCGTTTATAAACTATTAGGCTAAAGTCTCTGCTGTGACGACAAGGAACATGTCTAAATTGATGGGATACAATTGCATCGATAGCGGTACAAAATGTAATGTAATCCATTCCAACTTAGTGTAGCTCTAAATCATGTTCATTGGTAGAAATCAGACAATTTGAATAACCACCTCTTGTTATCTTATCATTTGATAGAATTATTCACCTTAATCAGACTTCAGAAAAGCCTCCGAAAAAAAGAAACTAAAGATTGGCACTTGGCGGGAGTTTTTGTAGGGGGTGGGGTTAACTTTTTGAAAATACGTAAGAAATGTGGCAATCAAGGATATTAGTTGTCCATTTGTTTTCTTGAGTGATAGACACGTCCATACACACGCTTCATCGAATTGGGCGAACATTTTTGTGTATTTAACCAGCAGTCAAATCATTTGATACCGGTAATGTATTAACCAAATGTGTTACAACAAAGCAACCAAATTGATTGATTGTTTATTTCTTTTACTATATTTTTATATTGGGGGAGGGGGGATGTTGCCCCATCAATTTTTGTTTGCTTTTCAAAATATAATCGGAAAAACAAATGCCTTCCATCAAGGATAAATATCATTTATATTAAAGATTGGGTTTCACGATTATGACGTGTATGTTTGTGTATTAGGCTTCTTTGTTGACATGTTTGCCTCTGTCTGATGATGACAAATTGACAATTGTATTTTGTCTTCCTTGTTTGGAACATGTTTGGGACAGACGAGAGATATGAGATCCTTGCAGCCTTGCTGGGTATGAAGATCAAAATCCTTTAACCTTTGGCCTTTAAAAAATGTACGTACGGTAGTCAATTTATTGTTTTACATGTTCTAGTAACTTCATTTTTCCTGTTGATACATCTTGATAGATTTAAAATGATTTTAATTTGTCTCATATTTGCAGACATTAATAGTACGACGTTTCTACCTGATTTGTCCGAGTGTTCAGACGTGTCAGAATTTTGTCTCACCAAGTAAGGTTATTCATTATCTTAAATAATTCCTCAATTTAATTTCTGAGGAAACTAATTCATTTCCAATTACATTGTTATAGTTTAGTTGGTGAATTGAAACAAGATAATTTGTCATCCATCAAATCACCTGACAATATACTGACAGTCGCAAATGAGAGAAAAATGGACAATCTAGCTCTTTACAGTCGTCGGAACTCCAACGAAGTCCTTTACAGTCGCCGCAATGGGATGGACAACGAATCAGGTCTCGGAATTTTAAGTGCCGTCCTCGACACCATGTCATTTCCCAATCGTGTCGTGAGTAACCGTGACGAGGTAGGGGATCCACTTTCTTTGAGGAGCAGCAACATCGACGTCAAAGACCTTCACAGGCTATTGATGAAAGGCTGTTACTACCAACGTGAGCGAGAACTGGGACCTAACAACTGTGAAGGATCTTCCAAGACGTGTTCTTCCTCCCCCTCATCTTCTTGTCCTTCAAATTCAATGCAAGACATTCAAATATTTGTCAAGTTGTGGTCCACAACGGGCAAAAACATCGCCATCAATATCAAACCAACGGCCACCGTCAGGCAGCTCAAAGAGTTGCTGTTTTTAAAAGAAGACATTCCGCCGGTGCATCAGCGATTGATTTACGCCGGGAAACAATTGCCGGACGACGGATGCGACGATGGCCAAACTTTGCAAGACTTTGGCATCGTCAAGGAAAGCAATTTGCAACTTTTACTTCGACTCAGAGGCGGAGGATCGTCAGCGACTGGACCAAATGTCTGGCGATCCTGCCGGAGTATCGTTCTAACTCCTGATTTGTTTGACGAGCGCTATCATCACGATTTCACCTACGTGTGCGACAAAGGATTAAATTTCTACCGGGGTGGAGTCATTTACATCCGGCCGTGCGGATGGAGTCGCTTCGCCTTGAAAGTGGAAGGCAAGTACACGGACGACGTTTGGCTTAAAGGCAATCAGGGCAAACGTCTCGATCCTTACACATCGGTCGATGGTGAATGGCCGGTCAGTTACCACGGAACTTCTTACCACAATGGACTTTCCATCGCCCGTGAGGGTTTCGATCTTGCCAAGTGCAAACGATCCAAACACGGATACGGCATCTACTCGACTCCGGACATCGACTGCGCCTTGAAATTCGCCGAATGCGGAACTTATAATGGAAGATCCTACAAGTTAGTCATTCAGAATCGCATCAATCCCGACAGTTTGATCAAAATCAGCAGCTCTCAAACTCGCGGAGGTGAATATTGGATATCGGCCAGCGAGCAGGACGTCCGTCCCTACGCCATTTGCATTCGTGAATGCGTCAACGAATACTACTGCTATTGATTGAATTTACCTTTAATAGTCTTTTTTTGTTTTCTTTATTCAATTTTTTACTTATCAAAATTTTTGGGTTGCTGATTTCTGTTTGTTTTTTATTTTTAAAATTAGTCTCTTTTGAACGCAGTTGTGTAATGCTCATCATTTTCAACAAAGAATAAAACCATTTGAATTTCCTTCTTCTTTTTTGGCGCTAAATTCAAATTCAGGCTAGTCGATTGCGTAGCTTCCTCCAGTAATTATCGTCACGACTGAATGTGACGAGTGATGTGATGTGAAATTTAACGATAACCTTGCGTAATCAAATATTTCAAAGTTAGGGTTTAAAAAAAAAGTTTTGTTGGTATAACAAAATGACGAGGGCAGAAGTGGCTGATTGCGATGATTTCGTTTCGCAGGACTATTTGATTAGGGAATTGACAAAAAAATCATGACGCACACACAGCAGAGCATCGACTGCGTGATAAACGACACAAAAAAGAGAGGATAAGTTCAGTTCCCTATTTCAGAATGGAACGAAGAAGAAAATAAAATAAAATTCAGCAGCGGAAAGTAGCGGAGATGCCGCTGAAATTTTAATTAACATGTGATTCACGATTTTCTCTGACTTTCAAATCCAGTCACGGAAAAAAGGATTTCAACTAATATTACTGCAACGCGATGAATGGGGAAAAGTAACAGTCATGAAACAGCCATTTTTTGATCAAAAGAAGAAACTGCACACGGTATGACTTTGATCACCGCTGATGGGAGAATGGAGGGAGAGAAAAAAAGAAGAATAGCGAGTTATAGATTCCATTTTGTATTATTATGATGATATTTCCCTGCGCTATACGTCTGTCTAAATACATCATCATGTTTTTCATTGCATCTGTATGTACATAAAAACCATCCAGGCTGATCCCTCCAGCTCTCTACACCATGAATTTTGATTCGTGGAATGTTGTAGGCTCAACTATCCAGCCAGGAAACATGGCATACGGCGGGTTAACACAGCACATAGGATGACAATAAAAGTTACTGATGCTGTTGCTGCTCTCCGTTATTATCATAAGCTCTAATGCATACACGTCCCATAACACCGTAACACGGGTTCGATATAGCGATGAGACTGCGCCCTGGCTGGATATATATACATTTCTAAACCTCCGCTCATCCGATACTTTTATTTGACAACATGCACGAAATCGATTCTTCAGCAGTTCCCATTTTCTTTGCTTATCAACTTTTTTTTTGGGGGTGTGAGTGTGTTTGTTCACTTTGGTGATGCGCTCTATTTTCATTTTTCCAAGAACGCTTCCTGAATTCCTGGTATAAATGTGTCAACAGACACGTGACTCACTCCTGTCGCTCCTAAGCAACAGCTCATTTAGACCACGCATTCGGCAAACTTTTACCGGCATTTATTTTTTTATTTATTTAGCGCATAGGCCTGCCTTTTGATGTCTATATATAAACGTCAGCTGTCTCTACTTATTCCTAATGCAACTGGCAGGAAACGACATTGAAAGGTTCCATCAGTCCATCACGTAATGTACACTCTTGATGGATGCCTCTCTACTCTGCTATGTAATAGACAAACCCAAAATAACGGGGAGGCGATTGACGAATATAACTCGCCCAATAACCTGAAAGAGAGAACAAAAGATGAAAAGATTTCGCGCTCTCGTCAGCGATGTATATATAGCGACATGGATTGATGAGGTACCAGAAAGAGCGAATGGATTCAAGTGCGTCCTGATGGATGGATGGATGGATGGATGGATGGATGGATGGATGGATGGATGGATAAATATACTGTTGCGATTGATGCTGTTATTCTCTTCTATCAAGTACAAACTCTCTCGATCCATCATCATTCCGCGCGCGGTCTTGTTTATTCGCAATCGTATTATCGCTCGTCATCCGTCAGCCTTATAACAACTTGTATGTCGTTGAGAGACGATATATACTGTATATCGGACAGAACATATGGAATCCGCAAACAGAATAGATGACAGCAGACGGATGTTGGAGAAACGGAGAATTAAAGAGACTGAAGTTGCAGCGCAGTGTATATAGAGTAAACCGGAGTAAACCCTTATATAAGTAGACATTCGGAATATGATGGAGTAGATGGTCAAATCCTGTGCGAACTATACTACTAACTACATATATATACGTCATGGCATGAGTTATATAAACCTTTTTGTGTTCTTGTCATTGCAAATCCCGGGAATACTGATACTATGTATATAGGTTGTTATATAAAAGCCGAGCTGATGTGTTTACTGTTAAGGGAATAATAGAAGTCAAAACAAGTCGTCATCGAATCAAAAATCGTGTATTAAACGTCAATAATAGAGTATAGGAGCAATACGCAGTCCCGTATAGTACGAACATAACTTTGACAGGCCACTACATAAGTATCAACATCGTCTGTTTGTTTTCTTAAAGCGTTGTGAAAAAAGAAACAAGAAATAATGGTCAGAAATGTTTCAACAATATATCTATATTGGATTTTACCATCCTTCATATATATTTTATTTTTCAATTATTATTATTACGCATACCGAATTAATTATTTACATACGCATGCATATATATGTAGGCTCCGGCGGATGCATTATTTGTTAAAAATTAAAATTTATAAATTTCAAGTTGATGGTATTATGCACCACAACTTTAGGAATAACAGAGTCCCCCTTATACATTTTTAGCGAGTACAATTTAGAAATTCTTCATGTAACGTAAAATATTGTACAGCAGTTTGTATCATACACACCGGATGTATAGACGTAAGTACCTATTTTAATATTGCAAACACATCATTCGAGTTGAGCTCTGTATATGTATATAGTATGTAATAATAATACGGGGCGATATTATCAATTCGAAAGAATATAGACACCAGTGTGAATATTTAAAGAATATGTTTCATGTTTATGTAACTATGTGTGTAACTGCGTAGCCCCTCCATCAATATTTGATGTTGCACAAAGCTCATTATGTCATCATTTTTAATGCCAAGTTGATTTTCGAACGACCAACAGGCTCTCTGCTGTAGCTTAACCGTATTCAAATATTTAAAAATAATAATAACATACTGTACGTTTTGGCATATAAAATAGTGCATACGTAAGTCAGATTTGAAGAGACAGCAGGCGCATCAAAAGAGGAATTCTTATAAATCTTTTCGACACAATCTCAAAAGAGTCAAAGCAAATTTTAAAAATTCAGGGATAGCTTTCACATCATCATATACATACAGCTAGACAGGCGCAATCCCATTTCGTATTATGTAATGTGTAAATGCAGGCAAACATTATAGAGGGCCAGGAGCATGGAGTATAACATATCAATTCAAGAATTTGTATGACTGAAATATTTATACAACAATCAAATTAAAAAATTGCTACATGAATTTGATGGGATTGTTATAATAAATCAGTTATCAGGAATAAGTCGAGCGAGTATGGAAATTAAATAGCAAAAAAGAAAAGTCCAATGGAACCGCGAAACGGGATCTTATGTATCATTTGATTATAATGTTGCCTCGTCATCAAGCAGCAGTGTGTTCAATCAAAGCGGATGCTGCTCCGGAACTGCTGTTGCTGATGTTGTCGAATTATTGATCTCGTTAACTCGGTAGACGGTGACAGTACTGGCACAAGGTGTGATGGCTGATGGGTCCGGGACCAGATGGGTGACGACCGTCACTTCCGTCCTGTAATGAGACAGACCTGTGGGCGACGGTAACATGGTGACGGCTGTTGAGGCACCAGCTGTTTGTTGATGCGGGGCACCGCAAACCGGCGTCATCACCGATGTTCCTACTTCCGCCACTTGTTTCTCTTTCTCCGGGGACGGCACGGCCCGCACCGCTGTTGATGCCGCCGGATCGAGACCCTTTCCAGCCGCCTGGACGACCACCGACATTCTCGATCGTTGTCCGAGATTATTAGTGGCCGTTCTTGTGTTATTTTTAGTCTTGGCAATAAAAGATGTGCCGATCTTGTGGAACTCTTTGCGGAAATTGTCGTTCAGCCACCCGTAAAGAAGCGGATTAGCGCAGGCCTTTGAATGAAAGAATAAGAAACACCAATCAAGTTGCTTCACTGAATTATCCATCGCAACGCCATGCAGCGATAGACAATCATTCCGTTTAATTCTCCGGCAATAACTCAATTTGTTTGCGCAGCATCGCATCCTTCCATCGAAAAAAGTTTCAAACGCAACAATTGAGTGAACTCACCGAGGACATGCCGACCATGTGGCAAACGGCGTAGACAATCAACATGGTCTCCGTATCGTCTCCGAAGACGTTCCACGTATCCACAACGACGTTGAACGTGTTCATCGGTAACCAACTGTTTTTAGAATTTTATTTAAAACAAAAACAAAACAGAAATAATGAATGATCATAAAAAAATGGATAAAAATGACAGCAAAAATAAAACTCACCAAATGGTAAAGATGATGGCGATGGCAACTAAAAGTGTGTTGGTTTTGCGGAGTTTCTCTTCGCGGGCAGCCACCCGACCGTCGGCTGTCACCGTCGTATCTTTGACCGTCAAACTATTCTGAAGCGGATGGCCGTTACTGGTACTGGGAGTCGAGGCGTTGTTATTAGGCGGAGGCTGGATTGGAGGTTGAAGGGCAGGCGGTTGCTGCTGGCGGGTCGCCAGTTGCTGCTGATGGTTCATTGAAGCCATCCGCACTTGAAGTTTGTTACAAATGCGAGCGTGAGCCACCGAAACGGTGATGATGGGCAGAGCGTATTGGACCAAGATACTGCCGATGGAGTAAAGGGAACGTCCACGCTCGTTGGGCCATTCTTCCAGGCAATAGTCGACGGAGCTGATGGGCGAATTGGGTATGGGAATGTCGTGATGTTGGAGCGTGCGGACGATGAAGAGCGGAAGCGCCAGAACGACGCCGAGGACCCAGATTCCTCCTAATGCCAGCAAGGCGCCCGTCAGCTGGAAACTCTTCTTTGTCGGGTAGACGATCAACTGGTAACGATCGAGAGCGATGGCCGTGATGGACAACGTCGAAACAAAAATGGAAACGGCCTGGAGTGAACCGACCATCTTGCAAGAGACGGGCGAATTTCCCAACGGCCAAGTGTACGACCGGATCTCCATCAACTGCAAGAAATAATGAATACAATCATCTGTCAGATAGATTTATAACATGTCAAAATGAATTTTAAAAAAAAATTAAATGGATAATGTGATATTTGAATGAAAATTCATTTGATGAGCTCTATTGATGGTTTTACATTTAATATCAGAAAGCAAAAATAATATTATTTATTCCTTTCGGAGTGGTATGAGGCGAGTTCAACGTTACCGATTTCCACTATCCTCGTTCTATCAGATTAATAGTTTTTATTCTGAGTATTTTCTCAGGTAATTTAACCCTGTCGCTATTCAACCACGCGGGAGATTACGTGATATTAATGAAGGGTCCTACATTCCTTTTTATTGCCGATGCTGAGTCTGATCGATTCATGGCAATTAAAAGGAAAGCAAGGACCGTAGGCCTATTAATAAACGTTATGTTCGCATGGCATGAATAACAATGCACCTAGTTTTAAATAGAATGTTCCCGTGCAATTTAAAAGTAATTGATAGTACAAACATGTCAGCGAAAATATAGCATTTTAAATCATAGCATCATTTGTTAATTTATGGATAATAAAATACGGTGGCTATATTCGTGTAATACATGTTTTGACTAGCAGGGTTCATTATTTCAAATTTGAATTTCCAGTTTTTGAAATGTAAATAAATCATCTAGAAAAACAGAATTTAATCAGTAATAAGGTTGTCTGATTTAGATCGCGTGCAGATCGCCAATATAAATGGGGCAATTCAAGTCAACCAGAAGTCAAGATACGATCAGAATTTGTTTTTCCTTTTATTTGAGAAGTATTTTTTTTTGCTAGCGCAATTAATTAAATGAACATTACTGTCTGATTCACAATTACCATGACTGTGTGCAAAGAATATCATTTATATCCCATAAGGATTAAAATTCTACGGATTAAAGACATAGATTTTCACCAGACTTGTTTTACTTGAAGAATATTTTAAATTCTGAGTACTTTCTCAGTCATAATAAGGTGATCAAATTCTCGGATTAAATAGCTGCTGCAACAAGTTTATTAGCCATACGGCTATTATTCTTGCTGTTTCTTCACTACAATATATTAGTCCGATAGTTTCAATTACTTATTAAAATAAAAATACTCGTGCTTTATAAATAAAATCTAACCCCAAAGCAACGTAATACTCGTATTGACATTCATATTACGTAAACATTAATCGATTATAGATCAAATGATTGGACGAATGGGAGACATTGCGAATCAATTACTGATTAGCATGGTTCATTTCTTAGAATGTGAATCAACAGATTCGGGAAGCCAATGAATCAACAAGCACAGAAAATTTACCCGCAATAAAATCAATCTAATGTGCCTAACACCCATTTGCGAGTTCATTTCGAGATGGACCCGAGTATTTAATACCGGGAGTTACTTAATGTAAAAATAATGATTTTATAGTTATAATTATAATCTTCTCTGTTTTTTCACTGTTGTTTTTCGGGTCCGTTTTCTCCCAATTTGATAATGTAAATGGACAAATTAACGTCAAGCGCTGAAACAACAACTAGGATTGTTCTCTTATTTCCCCGTTACTCAATATAAGATGACATAGCTTGGAACAAAACGCTTCCGAGTTGTGAAAACATCGTTAACTCGTCACTATTTCACATCGCTCGCCTTCAGTTGATGATGTTATTCGATTTGTTTTTTGTAACTCGATTCATAACACGCGTACCCCAAGCAGCAGCCAAAAGAAATATTGCATCATCATTATTTTGTTATTGGACAATTTGTTTATCTTCAGAGGTTTTTCTGCTGTCGCCTGTCAGTTTGAATGTGCGCATCTGCGCATCATCGAAAGGAAAAAAACAAGTTGTTGCATCATGGCCTAGCCAAGCCTGTAGTCATTCTCACTTTAGTTGTGCGTTATTTGAATGAAATTTTGTGATTCCAGATCGATTGTAGGAAAATGCGCACCTAAGCGCGTCATAGTCAAATAATGGATTTCTTTTCAAAGCGAACACTGTTCATCACAATGTGATGCAACATGTCCGGGATTAAAAATCTCGTTTCGTATTATTCACGCTGCTATTATGTCACTTTGGGTGAAGACCATCTTACTACGGACATTGTTGCACTAGTGTCGCTTTATATTCTGGAATATTCTCCATTAATTTACTCGTACCCGGAACGAACGTTAGAGTTTGGGCAAGGTTGTCTAAAAATTCCCAGGATGTGTCCAATATTACGTACTCGGACCCATGGAAGAATATTAGAACAAACTCCAAAGTCATAACAGATTCATTGAGTGTCCATTTAAAAACAACGATAATTCGCCCAATTTAATGCTATGTCTGGTTAACATGTAAGTGGTGTTGGTGAGGACAGTGATTACCTCAAACATGTTAATGGCACCTGTCAAATAGCCAAGCTATTTGTGAGTGTCAATAATACAAATGTCTATAAACACTGTTCATTAATCATTGCGTAAAAAAATAATTCCGATTACTATTTGTATGAAGTAATCAAAGGTTTAACGGGGAGTTAGAGATTATTCAAATTAACATTCTTTAACATCTGTGTGCGTTTTTTCATCAAACAAATTTTTCTTCTTCTACCTTTAATGTAATAACGATAAACACAACAGCAGTGCTGGAAATCATCTTAGTTTAGATTCAGTGCCTAAAACAACGACGACTTCCTAGCTTGCAGCATTAATCAGTCAAAGTTACGTATAAGCCACTCTTCCGTGTCTACAGTTCATATTTCATATGGATCAACATATATAGCGCATCCACTCAAGCGAGTGAGGAAGATACGCAGGCTATAGTCTTTACACATCGTCGAGACGGACATGGATTTATGTGTTTTATAACATAGTCGGCGGTCGTCCGTTTTCATTATATTTATATAGCGCGATGAAGAAATCTAAGCAATAAATGTTATATAGGCAGTTAGCAGTTACATTACACTTAAATATTTCTAAAAGAAAAAGAAAAAATACAACAGCACGCCAGAGGAATCATCCAACCGGAAATTCAACTTGATATCATCTATAATTATATATATGTGGAGGAAGTAGCTACTGCTATTGCTCTCGAATAACACAACACAGTAGTTCAAAAGATTTCGCGGGATTCAAGATTTGGATGCTGTTCGCGGATGTATCTATTTATAGTATGAAAACTATAAATCTTCAGTTTCACATGTTATTCAAGAGGATGATGTATAGCTCAGTAGCTCTAGCTAGTTGGATATTAAGTGTGTATATATAGGCTATAGCTGTATAGCTAATATCATCCGTTTCACACTGTTTCAGCAACTGTATTTCCTTTTCCTTATTGTTGGATATAGAGTGGATCGAATAGCTCTCCAGCAACACCAGCAACCCTTTGATTTGGCGGTTTATTCTTTTTCCTTTCATTTCTATATTATATCCCTATACAAAAGCTTTGCCATCTATATAATTTGATCTTCAATTGTCATCCGTCCAAAATGTATTTATAACTATGGCTCACAATGTGAATTAATTATGCGCGTCCTTTGAAGTTTGGCCGTTTCGGCTGGGCTGTCAATTTTGATTTGCACTGATGGGGCGCGTTATTTATATAAAATACTACTGTGATCGCATTGATGAACAACGCGAGAACATCATAATGCAAGGTCGACGTGATTCTAGTTATTTTATAACGTATAGTATAATACAGTATATATTCATATTCTCAATCCCGGTGCCCAGCATTTGCTATACATACTAACTGATCTATAGTCTATACGCGACTTTAAATTATATAGTTTTCTATATATGCTGCATTTGATTTTGTGCTGCACATCACTTGGAGCCGCTCATCTGCATTAATAACTAATGAATGGCAACAGGCACCACATATCACTGTTCAATATCACGGATCACTATAGAATATATTAATAATTGCTACCATATGTTGTCGTCTAAAATTCCTGACTTCCTGGAAAGGCATTAGACCAAACTATGTATATCATTTTGAATGTCTTGCTTTATCCACTTAGATTTGTTGCAAGTCAATAACGGAAACAAGAGACGGAGGAAGTTCATGTCGTTATTATATTCAAATGTTATGTAAGATGAAACAAGTAGCTCACAGACTCCCAGAGCTTTGTTTATTGCTACTGTACAGCAGTAATTGATAATCTCGTTTAAAAATGAAACCTACGGCTTATAGAATCCCCAATATTGACTCTATAATTTATAAACAAGAATAAAAACGTGGCCTCGTTTTCTGTTTTTGTATATCTGTTGCTGCTATTATAAACATGTTCCATTCATATAATATAGGCCAAAAATGTATACACATTACAGCAGCAGCATGATTTATAGTTAACGAGTCATAGCTGTTGGCTATATAGTCTGCGTTAGATGTACCTTATACCACCGTTTAAACATATATTACGCAATCTATGTCGTAAATCGAGTTATACGGCTCCGTAGGGGGTTCATATGTCTAGTCTATATACAACAAAGTTTTAAACAGAATTGCTATGTGGATAAAAGGAATTGAATAGATTCCAGTGAGAAAATGGGACCAGCATAAACTGGTCATTAATGGCTATAAGTGTTATTATTCTTTGATCAAAAGCGGCTTTATAGAATCGGCGAGCGGTAATAGCTTTGGCATTGAAAGACGCGGATTCTGTAAATACTATTATATATGACGCCGGAATGATTTAAATTATTATTATTGGACATATAAAAAAAATACAATATGTAGCGAACTGGCAGCAGCAGCCAAAAAGAAATAATAATATGAAGAATATCCTTTGCTTACAGTATAACATGGAACTGATTTTTATTGGGGTCGTCAAGTTCGCTTGACTTTCCTGTCGCTATACAGTCTCAATAAAGGTTGAGCCTCTCTTTTTTTTTAAATATACCTACACAAGTCTCCAGCCAATAAAATAACTCGATTTTATAGTTTTTTCTTGAAATGGCGTCATAAAATGTTCCAAGTGCTGATGTGCGAATAATCGATCGCCATGAAACAAGTTTTGGCTGGCTCTATGCCCTGCTGCCAGCTCTATCACCCGTCAAAGATATATCCGGCGACGAAAAAAAAAAACGATCTATAACGATCAAACGCGTCGTATAACATAATCTCTAGCTATAAAGGCAGCAGCAGCGATATTCACTTGAAAAAACTTGAAAATAGAATTTAAAAAGCAAAGAAAGAAACAAAATTTATAGCGCCGACGCAAAATGAAATAAACAGTTTTTCTGGCCGTGAAACGGAGCAAAACACGCAAAACGAACTGCGTTGTGTTTCGATGCGATTCAAGAAGTGCCAAACAAAAAACGGGCCATTGATTCTGCACCACATTTGAATCGGTCGACGCTTATCGACGTCCAATCTCGACGGGCAGTCAACGAAAAAGTTCGCTATATTATACAAGTTGAAGTAGATAGACTGGACTTTCTTTGTATTTTTCAGTTGATTTGTTATGTGTCCAGCACCATATGCAAGTCGAAACTCTAAATGGAATGACACACTCACCGTCAATGGCATAGTGATGAGGCAGAGGAGCAAGTCGGAAATGGCCAAGTTGACGACGAAAACGTTGCGGGCCGTCCTCATGGCCGGCTGACATGCCACGACGTAGACGACCAGCGAATTGCCAATCGTACCGAAGATAATGAGGACGCAATAGGCGGCCACTAGGCAGAAAAAGGCGACGTCGTTGACCCGACGGTTGGAGCGGAACCGTTCGATGACCGACAGGTCCAATTCGACGTCCCCAAAGGCCGGTATCATCGTCAACACGGTGCCACTGATGTTGCTGGTAACGTTGTTGGCCATTTCCGCGAATGGCCACTGAGTTGAATTGAATAAAACGCCAGATGCTGAATCGTCCAACATGAAACCGTCGTCGACGCTGGACGGATTGGACGTCGATAGATCCGTGGCCCACATCATCATCCCGTCGTTCATCTTTCCCAGCAAAGTGGATCGCTATATAAAGGACACACACCTGTGTAAAAATAAACACATTCGAGAAGAAAGAGAAAAGGGATAAAATTTAAAAATCAAATATCTAATATAGAATTTATTATACATTTTGTTTTTATTCTTCGTGGAGATTTGCGCATAAAATATTCCAAAATATTTATCATATCATCTGATGGCGATCTATTACTATGTATAGGTTAGGTTAATATATTTAGACTTAATATAAGAAACAGCGATGGATGCTGTGAGCGGAATATAAGGAAATATAAGCGAAGATTTGGATTTTGTTGACCGTTGGAGATCCGGTCTCCAACGCGGGGAGCAGCTGGGTGATATATAGCGAAACAGAGATTCTTTTAGGGCTCTAATATTCCATCGACTACAAAAAAATAATAATATAAAAAAGGGACTCTTCATTTGCTGTTGCTGTTGTGGGTTCTATTTGGCCCCCCTATTGGGCAACTGCAATCGGATATGACACGGCCGCAGGAGGTAACCGAGTGCTGCTGGTGTATAGTTCATTAGCAGCAGCAGCGGCCGTTCATCTAACGTTACCTTATACAGTTTTCATCTGTAATACCCTTTTTGCTTTGATTTGGCTGCTGTTGTTGTTGTTGTGTGATCGGGGCGACGTAATATACAGAGCTCCACATATGCGCAGCGCTTCGTTTCCCTCCTATACATTTAAAAGAAAATCAGCTTTGCTTGTATCCGTGTTACTAGTATATACACCCACCTTTTTGGCGGAGCTCTTCTATATCGCCATACATCACGCCATTAAATAAGCGGGCCAACTCCTGCTTTTCCTATACACATATAGTCGATGGCTACCATTTGATATTTAATCTTGTATTACACATTATATTTTTTTTAAAAAAAAGAGAGAATTCTTTAGGTGAGAACCGCACAATTAATTCTTCGGACTTTTTTTTGTGTTAGAACTGCAAAGACCCTATACTCTGTGGAGTAGGTGTGTGATATATATAATTTTTCACATAGTTGGTCCGATTCAATTCTTTTCTGTGCTTCGCTGGGCAATTTCGTCATATTTCCCATTTTTTTTTTGTTTGTTATTTTTTTAATTTCAACGACGACGACGAAGTTCTGGCTATATATGCGTGAGTTTCCTTGTTTAAATTATTACATGAAATAGGTTGCTACAATATTATGCATGCGCGGTTGGTTTCATTACAAAGATTCCCGTTTGTTTTTGTTGAACGAATTTTATAAAAAGGGGATCGATCATTTTCTTATTAGGTCTAAATAATAGTATTATGAATTTGAATTTCCAATCGAGTTTTGTCTTAGAATTTTATTATTATCAAAACAGTTTTGTTTGATTTACTATATTTGTTTTCCATTCGACGAGCGTCTTCGTTTTACAAATGGGATTGGATTTGAAGCGTGTTGTTTGATATTAGTGTATAGCGCGGCTGAAATTCACGGAATAATCATTTATGAATTGGGCGATATGATATAACAACAACAGAGCAGCCATCACCTGTTCAAATATTCGCTCATTCATATGTTCCCCAGTCTATAATATAGAAAAGCTGCAATAACATTTTAATCTTCCAGCGATGGCCGAAATGACCACTTTCTCTAATTCAAAATGATTTTCAAAAAATGACGCCATTTATTGATGATATTACAGGCTCTATATATTATAGGGTCCTGATGTTCGGAGCACTTCAATGCGGATGCTCCTATCCATATGTATATTACTCCCACCCAAGTATTGTTATTGGGCTCAAACTTATATGAGGCGAGACCATCATATAGAGGTACCGATGCGAGCAAATAGATTGCCGCAGCACCGCAGCATACACAATAGAACTAGCCTATATAATAAGCAATGGTTAGATATGCAACGTGATCTGTTTGCTCAACGATATGATCATTTCCAGCTCTATATATATTACTCATACATTTCTATCTATCTATAGGATATATACAGTTCCTTCCTGCGCGAGAGACGTGAATCAATAATAATAAACCGATAGCACACGTAACGAAAGAATATAAAGGTCATTTTTTTTATATAGATTTAAAACACTCAGTTCTATACATATAAGTTTTGTTGATGTGACGAGGTAATGGCATGCCGTTTGTATATACCCGCCTTATTCAATAACTCCGCGTATCGAATTATTATACAGCAGAAAGGTCACGACGTAGATCGACGTCATTTGAATTGATTTAACTTGAAGTGGAGACTTGTCTCTCTTTTTTTCCGCTCCCAATTACATCTAGCTATATGGACGAAGGGATGTTATTCGCAAGGAAGACACACTCAAAAAATAATTTGGTCGACGACGTTATTATATTATCTTGTTCTTCTGGTGCACGCAGTTGACGATTATTATGGACGAATACTATATACAATATAACTATACTACATGATAGATAACTATATGCGCGATATCGTCCTCTGTCACGAGTCTCTTCACTTTCTTTTGTTCTCTCTATTTTTTCTTTTAAAATAAAAGATTTGCCTCGTTTCTCTCCGCACAAATTTGGTTTCGTTTGACTTTTTTAGGATCTTATATTCCTACAAGCTTTCTGTCTGTCTCTCTATCGCGTGATGACACGGTATTCGACTCTCAAAAGTTCCTCGGCTATCATCAACTCAAAATCAAAAGGCAAATTTTCTTTTTCAGAGTTTAGAGTCAAACTTTGATGTTGATGACATGACACATGGCAACATTTCCAATTATAAAAAGACATCGATTTAAAATTCGAAAAAATATGCGACAATATTATACAATGATATCTCTTACCTTCTGCTGCTATACACTGATGCTATGATGTTTTAATTAAAGCGAAATTTTCCTCCTCTTCCAAAGGAATCCTTGTTTTGTGTGTTCTTCTGTCGTGTTACATAACGATGTGAGATATTCCGAATGAAATGATAAAGGCCGAAATAGTGAAATATTTTCTTGTTTCAATTATATAGACCAGATAAGATCGCACTTTCACATTCACTGAATAAAAGTCAAAACCAAATAAACACACAATTCAGACGTGGCCGACTAAATTTGATTCAACTGGCCAAACGATGATGAACGAGTTTGTCGTCCGTCGCGCTAGTCTTCCAGTGACTGACTAGTTGGACGAGAAGTTAGCCCTTTCTTTATATATACCAAGCCCTTCCTTCCTTTTCCTTCGTTATATCCAGCGCACCCTGCGTAGTACTTGCGCGATGCTCTGTGGAGAACGGCTTGAAGAGCGTTGCGATGTTGCCCGAACTTTATACTGTATAATATGGTTGAGATACACACACGAGTATAGAACTATACACAAGCGGTTGCGGTCCCTCATCAGTATAACGCAAGCGCATCACAGTATAGTCTAGACTTCTCAATCCCCGTATTTAACTATTATAGATTATACATAAATGTGATATTATTATTAAAGGATATCAAACATATTATGGTGGGAAGAATTCTAAAAAAATGTGGCGACTCAAGGAAAACTGTGACAATAAGTCACCAGGAGGAAATGAGATCGTCGAGATGAACTTTCGGAAACGGTTTTTTTTTGAATGGCCCACTTGAGTGTGGAGAGCAGAGTCCAATTGATTGCGAGATATTTGCTAGAGTTGATGGTGTACAGCAGGCGGATACGGTTTCGTGCTGTGAAATGAAGATACGGTGCCATCTGGGAGATTGACATCAAACGCCATACCATCAATACATTTTGAATTGCGCGCGCGCGCATATGCCACATTTAATTAAAAGAAGAAAAACGATAGGCAAATTTTGATATGAGATTTTATATTTTCATCGTAATATGCTGGATATTACAGTATCAGGTAATAGACATCCATTTTGTTAATAACCTCCGTGGCTCTGAGCGGCAGCTGATTGAGCTCCTGAGAACTGCTGCTGGGATGAAGCGTACGCCTGTTGCTGCTGGGCAGTTGCGGGAGCGACGAAAGAGTTCTGCTGGGCAGCGAAAGATTGTTGAGGAGCGGAGAAAGTCTGTTGTTGTTGTTGTTGGGCGACGGATGAAGCGGCGGATGGTGCGAAGGAGTCGGTGGCTGGTGCCAGAGATGCGGCCGGAGATTGTTGAACTGCTGGAGCAGCTGGATGGATGGTGATGCAAGAGCAGATCTGCTGGGTAGTGGCCGGAGCAGATAAACCTCCTCCAAGGAGTGATCCAGCTGCTGACGGGCTAGATTGCGGCTGTTCCAAGGCTACTGGACTAGCCAATGGAGTCTGCTGCTGGGCAAATGCCGGGCTGCTTGAAACGCTCTGATGGCTTTGACTGGCGTATGCCGATGCTGCTGGGCCAGCATTCATCATTCCTCCGAGACCAGGGTTGCCTTGGCTACTATTGAAAAACAATAACGAAATAGCTAGATTATAATTAACACATTCAATTATTTAATCAGAAGTCGAGTTGAAACTTACAATTGAGTGTATTGGCCGGAGCAGGATGCGCTCAACATGGCACAGATCATGACGACCTACGAAATGTATAATGTTATCAACTTAAATTTGAAAATTTCTTAGTATATTTTTAAAAAATTATATTTAGTAATAGAATTTTACTTACAGTTTTGAAGGTATTCATTTTGATGAGGACTTGAGGAGAGTCAACTTTGAGTTGTTGACTGATGGACTTGTGAAAAGTGAATTGTACTTTTTCAACCAATTGTCAGCTCTTTTTATAGTTCTCCAGTGCAGGTACCTCAGCTAGTGAAAAGTAATATAAAAGAAATTTGGAAAAAAAAAAAACTGACCTAGTTCAAAGTTGAATCGGTTGAACCTTTCCCAACTTTCACCTTTTGTTGACGAGGGTCCTCTTATTAAAGTTCGAGGTTAAAAGACTTCAAAAATAGAATGTCCAAAAGACATATCGAATATCAAAAATATCCGAGGTCAGGTATATATAGAATAGAATTTCAACCAATAGAGTTCACTGTTGCTACCTCAGAAATGGATAACAAAGTTAGTCTATAGACCTTCGATATATTTTTTAAAAATAAAGATTAACTATTCTTTTCTCTGACGTCACTTGGGATTTGAAAAAATCCTCGTTCGATTCAAAGGACTTGTATCCTTCCTTCTAACTTTTTTTTTTCATTTCTATGCATTATGTATGTAAGCCATCCAAAGTTGCGAGATTTGTTTTATTAAGCAGCCAAAGTTCAGGCGAAGAAAAATGGCAAAATTACGTATTAGGCCTACCTATGATAAGAGAAAAGAAAAAAAAAAAAAAAAAAAAAGTAGGGAAATCTATAATATTCATGTATGTATTCTCAACACAGGATATTGCCCAGCAACTTGAAATTCTGTTGGGGATTCAGAGAGGGGTGGATCGATTTATTACATAAAAACGTGTTTGCATGGCTGAATTATCTATTATATAGAATATATTAATGATGTCTTCGCGCTCACGCACATTTTCCCCAACTTCCGCATCCCGACCCGTTCATGCATAATCATTACACTGAATATAGGATATAGAACTATAGATAGATAGATAGGGATACTTTTGCGGAGGAGCTTAGATAGAAAAGAATGATTTGAATTTGATTGAGTTGAATCCATTTGTGGCTTCAGCGTCTCGAAAAGTCTATTTAGAAAATAAGTTTGGGAAAGTCAAAACTTTTCATGAGAGCAAAGAAAAAGGAGAAGAAGAAGAGAACAAGTTTATAACTTATAAGTTTAGATTATAATCAATTTTGTTGAGTTGTTGTCGAGCTCCAAGTTGTGCGCCTCGTATAAGCGGTAAATTCAAAATTGTTTCCTATAATACGAGTTCAAGTTGAACATGTAAGATTGAAAATATCAGCACATTATTCACCAGCATCAAAGATGTAAAGCCCTTTGCTCCAGCCTCCAGCAGGTTCTTTTCTTATCTGTATTCTGAAGAAGTTATATAAGGATGTCTCTCAATTATTTATATACTCGTACATAGCCAATATTATAAATTTTAACTTAACAATAAACGTTATACATTATGTAATATGGGATACTTTGCAGATATGACATGGGCTATTATAATACCCTGAGACTTGAGAGTCGATGCAATATTTAATAATATTAATCCATTCATGACGAGATCTTGGACCGGCGTTAGCGATTGCGTGATGCCGTTTAGACGTTCAAACTGTTTTGGGAAATTCGAGCGTCTGCCCAATTCATCTTGTTAAACCATTTTGACCAGTGGAACCATTTTGAATTATGAGAATATGATGTCATTGTATTTTCGTAATACAACGATAGATGAAGGTATAGCCTACAACAGGCAATAAGACGATGCGATAAAAAAGCGGGAATTTTAAATAACATCTTAATAACGTCCGTTGCTGCCCTGAGCGGGACCTGATTGGGCTGGAGCGTACGCCTGTTGCTGCTGGGCAGTTGCGGGAGCGACGAAAGAGTTCTGCTGGGCAGCAGGAGCGAAAGATTGTTGAGGAGCGGAGAAAGTCTGCTGTTGTTGTTGTTGTTGGGCGACGGATGAAGCGGCGGATGGTGCGAAAGAGTCGGTGGCTGGTGCGGAAGCAGCTGCTGGATTGATGGTGATGCAAGAGCAGATCTGATGGGTAGCGGCCGGAGCAGATAAACCTCCTCCAAGGAGTGATCCAGCGGCTGACGGGCTGGATTGAGGCTGTTCCAAGGCTGGGCTAGCCGATGGTCTCTGCTGTTCGAATACCGGGCTGCTTGAAACGCCCTGGCTGGCGTACTGGCCGCCCATGGATGCGCTTCCAGGTTGAGATGACTGCTGGCTCGAGCTGTTTATAAAGAAAAGACGATGTTATAGGGAATTGAAACAGTCAAATGATTGTACATGCTGCATAATATTAGTTGGAAAACTTACTGGGACATGTACTGGCCGGAGCAGGAGGCGCTCAACATGGCACAGATCATAACGACCTGTATAAAATAAACAAAAGTTAAAATATTTATAGGAGAATCATCAAAACGTATTATTTACATTTATAAGCACTAGGGAAGAAAAGCACAGCAAATTTGAGTTTTATTCAAGAATATGAGATTTAATACTTACAGTCTTGAAGGTATTCATGATGATCAGGTTGAAATTGGAGAGTTCTTAACTGGAGGACTTGTTAAGGTGAAGTGTGTGTCTTTCCTAGAAATCCTGGGCTCTTTATATACCATCCAATGTGTCCCAAACAGTCCTATACACACTCCAATTTGGCCCAGGTATAAGCATCACAAAGGCCATACAACAATAAAGAAGAAAACTGACCTCGTTCAATCGTCAAATAGTTAACCATCACTTTCACAATTTATGTGACCCTATCGACCTATTTTGGGCCACCAATGGCAAATGGACAAGGTCCCTTTTAAAAATAGAATTGTGTGTAAACAAGAAGGGTGAGGAACGTTCTTGAGCGAGGTCAATATTCTCAATTGGGTCAAATGCCCATTTTCCTTGTTGCTAGGTTCACCAAACAGGTATATAGCTACTCTTGTGAATCTCTATAACGAGACGGAACGATTTCTCATTTGACAAACAAAAAATATACGTAGTACACAATCAAATTTAAGGCGCACATATAGGATTGAGATCGCACCGTGAGGTTAACATTACATTGCATAATGTTATAGAGTACAATTTGATTGTTTTTTTAAAAATTGTATTATACAAGTTATGCAAGTTTTATTATACAACTGAATTATAAAGCCATGACGTTTCCAACTGTTTTGTTGTTTGAAATTCTCCGTAAATCTGTTGAATATCAAAATTCAAGTTTCGTTTTTTTAATGAACCGTTGTTTTGAGAAACTTTTCCCCCCTCCCCAATTACTATATATATAGCAAAATGGAGGAAAACAAAATGTTGAATAAGGTTTTCCCAGCGTAATAAGGCTTCTGGCTGCCTGCCTGGCCCTCTTTGCTCTTTGTAGTTCCATCCAAACAGGTTATTCAGTTATTTATCTATCACAAACTTATATACTGTTATTAATATAATAAGCCGTTTTCTTGTTGACGTTATTTAGGTGTGTTTGGTGAGCCAAATATCAAGTTGCTCCTCAGCACAGCAGTTGTGCCAGCACGTGCGTGATTTCAGACCGCTTTTCTGCGAAACAAGAAATCCTTTCAGCGTCGCCTTTATTCTAACAGTTGACATTTGCTGATTGCTACCTGCCAAATTTTCAGAAGACTATACATATACAATTCCAACAATAGGCACGTTTCATCCGCAGCACTAGCTGTGCCATCTGTTCTGAATATCAAAATAGTAGAACTGAATATGCGGAGAATCACAATGGATAATTGGATAAATACTTATTAGCGACTTGACATTTATAAATACGTGAAGATTGCATTACCTGCCATCGTAGGCGGTCTATCCGTAGGCGAATATAATCAAAACTTATTTACCTACTTATCATCAACTTATATCAAATAGGAAGATGAAACAACGAGATTATCGTCCGGCATTTGCAGCAGCAGCAACCGAAATGTTTTTATAACACATGAAACTTTTTTGACGATCTATGGCGTTGTATATAAGCCTTGTGCGGGTGGATATAAACAGCCAATCCTATCATGCAGCCTATTCACGAAGTCCAGAGACCAACGTCAAAAATCCATTAGCGTAAAGGATAATCAAATGAGCTTCAAAGCATAGCCACACGAATATCCCACATATATAATATGACGTCAAATATATGAATAAACGATCGACTAAAAGAAAGGGATCCCAGAAGAGTATAGGCTAATAACGAGATGAAAATCTTGGCCTTATATCCCATTTTCGAGAAGCTAATAAAACACAAATGAATTGAACTCCATAAAACTAAAATAACATTAATTCTTGTCTACCCCCGCAAAAGTATCCCAATCTGTATATATCTAGTTCCATTTCCTAGTAGTGTAATATATATGCATGAACGGATCGGGATGGATATTGGGACGTGGGGCACGCAGAATCGAGCAGAAGGTAAGAAAACGATCAGCTCAAGAGCGTGAGCGCGAAGACCTGTTATATGTGGACCTGTTAATTATTTTCGTTTGTTGATTGCTGTTTTTGTGCATCATTTATTCAGTATGTTTGTGTACCATCAATAACGAAGTCGGGAGGAAACTCCATCAATTCTAGAGTTTTGAGGCAGAATTTTGTGTGAAAACACAAAAGTTAATCATGCGCTGTATAAGCCGTTCTGCAAGTTTATATTCAACCGAATTCTGCTGTGTATATCATTTGTGTATAGTTTAAAGAATAGTCTAGACTCAAAAGAATGCGTATGCTGTATAATAATTAAGGCGTCTGAATTAATATAGCGGTGTTTGATTAATACCAGCAACAATTTTCTGTGTTGCGAGCACTTACGTGTGTGGCAGATGTAACCAAAGTTTAAGTTTTACCAAGTTTATAAAGCGCTAGTCTACAAAAAAACAATCGATCCAACTTTTATAATACACTTTGCACTTTACATTTACGCCTTTGGTCGATCTTTTTATGCCAACTTGAAATCAAATAATCGTCTGCAGTGTGACATTTTTTTTTAAACGGAAGCGGAAGCGCTCATAGAAAACCCGCAGACTACTCTTTTATAGATTTTCCATCCTAGAGACTAGACAAAAGTTGACAACATGTTTAGTTGATTTTTCACTCAACTCAAAAGCACACTTAGACATTCTGACGTGTTTTTTCTCTGTCTTGTTTGTTATTGTCATTTTCCTGGAACGCCAAAACGTTTAACAATAAAGGGCGAAAACTTATAAAGGACTCGGGTATACACGTCTGTTACCAAGTTTGTGTATTTCAACATTTTTTTCTGGGTGCAAAGCGTTGGTACGAAACTCTTGTTACCACTTGAGCTTTAACAATATGCTGGGAAGCGCTGGGTTTGTTGAAAACAAATTAGCGTGAAACGCGTTCGAAACGAAACTGAATATGTAACTGAATAAACAACAGTTCTACACAGTCTACAATTAGTTAGTTTCGTCAAAAGAAATAGGTGTTGGTTAGTAAGTAACGGAAAAGAATTTATTTATTTGTTTGCACTTGAAGTCGTTGTTGTCTTGTTTGTAGTTTGTATTTCCCCGAATTGCGCGCATTTTTTTTTTTTTTGGGGGGGGGTTTGAATTCGTCGTATAAGTTAGCAGCAACAACGCTAGATGGCAGCCATTACGAATACATTTGAATTGAAATAAATAAAATAAAATAATGATTCAATTTTATTAAAGTAAATTAAAACAAGGTAATTGATCAAGTTCATTTATCGCTCGAAAAAGAATGCGTGAAAACATTGGATTCATGGGATTTTTTTTATTTTTACGATAACTTTTCTTGTGAAATGGTCATTTACTATAAACATATTACGCGATGCGTTTATCATCAACTAATGCACAATTGCATAATGAATTGTGTGGTTTTTTAATGAATTATTTTAAATCATTCAAAGAATCAGATTTGACAAGGCGGAAGAGAACAGTCAACAGCGCGCGCTGAAAAATTGTTTTTAAAAACGCGCCAAAATATTCTTTTCGCCGCTAGAGGTACAAAAAGGGAGAAAGATAAAGAATCAATCAGAAAGTGAATCGTTTCCCTCGTGACGAGTTGTCTAAAATTTTGTCCTCTCAATTTCATCTTGCTGGAATTACCAACGTCATTAACTGATTCTGGGATTTCATTACCTCGACAATTTTCTTCTCGACTCAAACTCAACCAGTGTCAGATGCCTCTGAAATGCAGTCAAATTGACTTCCTTGTGTGTGTGAAAACTTCTTCGACGACGTGGCCAGCCGGTTGAAGCCCAACTCTCGATCCGCCATAACTTTCGCAGATTCTCTTTTAAAAACAAATATTTAAGTGGCAATCAAGATGGAATTAAAATCGTGAACTATTTGGCTATTTGGCACCTGACAGTGAAATTGCGAACCATGGCCGTGCAATTGTTCACGTTGGCGAAACCACGTACGAGGGCGGATATCTTCCATGTCATCTGAAGTGTGGTGAAGCGATCAGGTAAAATCTCTTTGAATATCATCTCCATTTCAGCATTTCTCTTCAGTTAAGGGTCCAAATTTTCCATTCTTTTGTCGTTATCTAACACAAAGATTTATATTTCCCATTTCGGCCATCGAATCAAATTTGGTCATCACCGGCTCGTCGCACCTCACAAATCCTCTTGTTTCCCCATCCTCGATATCCCCCGTGTACAGCCATGCGAGTGTGGATGTATTCACGAGGGCATCGTTCCTTTTCCACCTGTGATCCTTCGTCATCCAGTCAACACGAATCAACCAGGCAGTCAAGGTTTTCACAATTGTCTTTTCCCGCCTTTTTCATTATGACACGTCCAATCCCAATTTTTGTTTTGAGTTGACAAATTTTGCCTTTTCAATCCCTTCATTGGTGATATAGATTTACCCATAGCCAATGTAGATTCGTTATTACAGAGTAGTCATAGTAGTATAAATAAAGCAAAGCGTGAAATTAGATTTTAAATTTAAAATTAAAGTGTCAGATTAAATTACAATGATTTTCTTTTCTAGGAATTGGATGCTTGTCTCTCAGGACGAGTAAAATATTTCGGCACGAATTTTCGCAACTTTTAAACGGTAGGAAAGAAAGCATTTATTATTGCATTTTTTAAATACGTTTTTCGTGTGGTTGCATTAGTTTTAGTTTTTTGGTCGTGGTACAATTATTGGTTGCTAGATGGCGTCGAAGGAAAAATTTGAATTTATGCGGGAGGAGTAGGACGTTAGATATGGCCCTTAATAAAATACATTTTTCATCCACATCTTCTATGACCTTATTAAGTAAGACAAATAAAACATTTTGTGACTGGTGACAAGATTATAAAGATATTTAATGGGGAAAGTAGTAAAAAAAAACGTTGAAATTTTGGCCACTGCCATTTGCTGCCTTTTTTTTGCCTTTTTTTTGCCTTTTTTTCTTGGTTTTTTTAGAAAAAGTATACATTAAGAGTATACATAACTGTCCCGATTCTACAGTCAGTTGATATAATCGCATCTAGTAGAGGTGAAGATTCTTGATGTATTGGGGTTTTTCGGGTTTTCGGCGAAATTTTACTTTTTTCCCGTGCCTTATACACTAACTTAAGTTGTTTGTTTGTAAGAAAAAATTGAATCTTGCATAGCCCTACGGTAATTTACTATGGAGATAATTAGCATTGCGTTTCTATGAAGAGAGTACCAATGGGAGTAACCGGATGAGATGTAAACGGCCAAAATGAGATCTTATTCAATCGATTTGTTTTTAGAATTCAATTAAATCTACCTTTTTCACGCGTGACACGCTTTTTTCAGCCTTTGGTGATTAGTTTTTTTTTTTTTTTTTTTTAAATTTATTTATAGTCGAATTATGAATGGAATAAGCTTTTTATATTCAAGTTATAAAACCAAGAAATGCTAGCAGGGCCACTAGGGCGACCTATGAGAACATTTTAGTTATGAAAGTTATGAAGAAACAAGTGGGCTGCATCATTGAGTCAGGAGTGAGCACGTTAAAAACAAATATTTTGAATTCATATTGTCATTTTTTTTTTAGAGGCACGTGACTCTACTGCCATTTGCTGCCCTTTTCTATATCATTCGTTTATCTTATCAACTCCACTAATGATTCACTTGTTGGCGCACAGTCGCTGAGGTTTTATCAAGAACTATCAGTCGGGCAATAGTTAGTTTAATTGTTATGTCAACGATTGAACGTCGATAAATTCAGTTTCAATCCGCTCATTTGAATGTTGGGCAGCATTTTCAATGTTTTCTTTAAGGGAACTTTGTTTTTAGTCGCTTGAAACATCACATTAGGCATTTTGCATCAGGGGTATTGTGCTACAACACGCGTGGCATAGCTAATCGATTTACCTTCAACACATACTAATGTTTGTTGAGGATAATGTTTTTATATTCTGGAGTCATTCCAGTTTTTTAGAAGATTATGACCTGCATTTTGCTGATATTGGATTCGGCATATTCTCCCCTATGAGACTGAGATATAAGATCCGAGATCTATAAGATCTAAATCTCCTACTCTGTCTCTATGGGGACATTATCCCGATACTTGTATGTCTTGAAAACAGGTGCAAATACATAATAGAAAATTAACACAGTACGGTAAATTTAAACAATTTTCTGTTCTGCTGTCGCTTGGTGGAAGCGACTCTACCGAAAGTTAAATAAAATTGGCAAAGTCTTTTGTAATAGCTGTTAATTTTACAAAGGCTGTTAATAGATAAAGTGATTAAAAACGTTCATTTCTTGAAATTTTAAATTTTCACCTTCGAATAGTGTAATATCTTAAAGAAAATGTTAAAAATGGCGTATTTCTCGAGATTTCTCGGGATTTCTTTGGGTTGATTGGCTGTTATTCTTTTTAATTTAAGTATGTACTTTTTAATTGTTGACTCGAGTCTCCTGTTCATTCTTGTTCATTGGTAAAAACTGCAATATTTTTTTTATGAAATCGTCATTGCATTTAATAATTGGGAGGATGGATAGATGCTTTGCATGGCCAAGTTCTTTGGCATTTATCATCATTGGATCGTTACAAAACACAAAGCCAACTGCGACTTATTTTATGACTACCACAAAATGGAAAAGATGTTTTTTTTTTTTTTTTCAATATTCCATCGATTCAGTGCATTAATCCGCAAGTGGTGTAATCGTGTAACTATAAAACAATTTTTCTTCTTCTGGGACCAAGGTCCGGAATATCCATGGACCATGTTCTGTCCCGATTCTACAGTCAGTTGATATTATCGCATCTAGTAGAGGTGAAGATTCTTGTACTTTTTTCCGAGCTTTTTTCTCGTGCCTTGTACACTAACTTTAGCTTTTCATTTGTCAAAAATTTAAATTTTGCACAGTCCTATATGGTAATTACCATTAGAGATTATTATTGGCTTTGCGTTTCAATGAAGAGAGAAAAAGTGAGAGTAACGGATGGGATGTTATAACGTCCAATTTAACAGTTTTTCTTTTTTATGGCATTCAATCGATTTGTTTTTATACTTCAATTAAATCTACCTTTTCATGCGACACACGCCTTTTCGGCCTGTGGTGATAGTTATTTTTTAAATTTTTTAAACGAATATTTATCGTCGAATTGTAAATTGAATCAGCTTTTCATATTCAGGTTGTAGAACCAAGAAATGCTAGCAGGGGGGCCGCTGGGGTGGCATGTGAGGACATTTTTATTATGAAACTTATGACGAAACAGGTGGGTTGAATAATTGATTCAGGAGTGAGCACGATAAAAAAAAAAAAAAAAATACTTTGAATGCATTTTCTCGTTTTGTAAAGGCACGTGAATGACGTGGTAGTTGGTAGGCTATATTTCGAAATCGATTTGTACCGCGAGAATCGTTATTTTACTATATCCATACGTGAAGTGTCTTATATAGTATAATCATGCATGGTCTATTAAGTTAATAGATCATGGTATAATGCAGAAACGGAGCATCAGTCGATAATTCATGCCGAAATGAAATGCAGCTTTGCTTTTACAAATAACGAACTTAATTTATTAGGAAATAAATCGTCATATTTATTTAATTAATGAACATTTCTTCAACTAGTCACATTTCTATGACGCATTGATAGATGCTATATTTATTAATGGCGAACTAGATTAAGAATTTCTTATTTTCTGGGCTCCAGCCAATTGTTTTAACCTCTCATCTGGTCAACAAATGACTCCCTGTTGTTGTCTATATATCACTATATATTCAATTTACCATCAAGGCGAAGTAAAATGGTTTGAAGTGAGATAGCAATAGGTTGTTGAACATGTTGACTATATCCAGATGACTTGCTCATATCATTTTTAAATTAATCAGAGTTGTTAAGCGCAGATCTTAGATGTATGTCTTTTGCAAATCGCTTCACATTTCAATGTTGCTAACATGTTCGCTTCACCTTTTACCTTTTATTATAAACCTTAAATCGATGTTGGGCAAATTTGCATGATAATGTTCATTAATCCGAATAGGAAACTTCTATACGCAAAATCGCCTTGTAGATCAATAGAGAGTAATTTCGGACCATTTCTTTTAGAGGACATTTTTGATTGAAACGAGTTGTGGCACCTCTACTCACCTCTTGAATCTTGGATCTGTAAGGCATTTGGGGTTTAGTCAGTTGAACAGTTTGAAAAACAGAATTTACTACATTTCAACGGAAATTGTTTTTGAATTAGACTTTGTAGTATCCGGCATCCGGCAAAGCTGTCAATGTAGACTACTCCGCAAAGACACAGTCGTGGGCGTAAAATTAATTTGAAATTTCTATTTCTCGCCATTGGCTTAATTAATCCAATGTAATGTTTAGATTTATTTGCTGTTATGACATTTTTAAGAATGGTTCAATAGTTATTATTTAATCGAGTTGATATAGTGGACACAGCAATCGAATACGTGGAATAGCAAAGGAATTTCAATGCGTCTTTTTTGCGCTTGAATTTTATTTTGTATTTGTTAGAATCTTTAAATTTTTTTTAAAGAAGCGATGACGCAAATCTAAATAAATAAAATGAACTTTGTTTATACATTTGTTTAGCACAATTATTTGTGGTAATATGATTATTTCATCTATTCACTAAAGCTCTCTCGATGATTTTGTCTCTTTTAATTCGTTAGCTTTGTCACAAGAGTAAGTTTGTTTATATTCTGGCATCTCTCCAGTCTAATGTAAGATAATCTGACCGATGTAACCCAACAGAAACTAGGAAGTCAATCTTATAAAGCTACGTCATGTAGCTCATTCGATTTCTTCATATTCTAGTTGACATTCGGGATCTGTTTCCATCTGATCGGATTTCGTTGACTAATCAATACAAATAAAACGGAATTTAATGGTGCATGCACCCTAAAATGAGTTGATTATAGGGCATCTATTTTATATGCTATATCTTGGGTTCTATTGTCTATTTTTAACAACTCTTTGGATGGTTTCGCTGCTTTAAACGTTGATTAACGATGTTCATTAATTAGAAATTTGAATTTTAACTTCGATCGTCATGGCAAAGAATAACTGGAAGAACAAATTATTTGCTTATCGCTCATCTTTACGATCGATCCCTTTTGCGCTTCGTTACAAAACGCAATTAGAATGAGTACCTTCATTTAGGTTTTAGGTTGTCTAGGCCCAATTAGCGAAAAGTGAAACATCAGATGTTATGACAATTTTACGGGTGATGTTATATTTAAAAAAAGATCTAAACTTCTAACTAAACCTTTTTTTAGTGAAATGCAATTTTAGTTTTCATCGTCGATTATTTATAAAAGACGCGCATTCGCAAGTAATTTTTTTTTATAACCAGCCCTGCGATTATTTAATCAAATTGCAATTACTGAAGTCAGTCATGTTAATCACGTATTTGTCAAAGAAGCCATGGGTCCGATGACTCAAATTCAATTAGATCAAATGAACTTTCTTTATCACGATGATTAAAACAAATGTGTGTGATAATTTAATAATACCTTTATATTCAATAAAACATTTTCGATGATATTATTCACCTTCATTTACTAACTTGGTCATTAGAGAACACTTGTTTATATTCTGGCATTGTTCCAGTTAAATTAAACAAAACTGTGACACGAAGGATATAAACCCTCACTATTTTGAACTCACACTATTTGTAGAAATGACGCCAATCATAATTGAAATCATTTTCAAAATAATGGATTTGGTAAATAGTGTGGTGTGTTACTCCTTGTGTCTAGTTTAAATAATCTTATAAAATTAAACGAAATTTAAATGTGTGTCCACCCTAAAATGAGTCGGTGACAGAGCCTCTATTTAACATACTACATACTGGGGTTCTGCCGTGAATTTTAATTATTATTTTATTAGCGTCCATGCTTTATACGCTGAATAATGATGTTCATGAATGTAGAAATGTAAATTTTAACCTAGGTCGAATTTTTTTTTTTAATTTAGACCAAATTTTTCCCTCGTAGACGTGCATCATATGACTGATAGATGGCAGTTGCGTCCTGTTAGTAATCTTGGTTTCCCTTGAAAAAATATGGCATGTTTTCATATACTTCGGCCTTTCCGGCTGATTTACATGCATGCAAATGAGACATTTGAAATGAAATTGCTTATACGTCTTTATATACCAACTGACGAGTACAAAGTGCTGTCTTGGAAAAGCCAAGGCTATATGGGGGGTGGGGGAATTTTGCCAAAATGGCGAAACGCTCTCATATACGAAAGTAGGGGAATCGATATTTTCATTTCCATATCAACAGCTTCTCTCTCTATACTCATATACTGTAGCTCAGCTATATAGTACGTGAATGGTGTATCTTTTGGGAGCCAGGACATCCGACTTAATTCCACTTTTATTTCCCCCATTTTTATTTTTTCATTCTTCTTCTTCTTCCAACTTTTGTCATCTCTCAGGTGCTGGTGCGCGCTTGACTTTTATTTTCAACCGAGTTAACGTCCCCCCCCCCCAATCCGTTTCAATTTGTTCGGTCGCCTTTCGTGGCGCTAAAGCTGAAGAAATGGGAACCGACGCGCGTTAACAAGTTTATCCGCTACTTCCGCCTATATCTCCCCCCCCCCCTTTGAAAAAAAAAATAAAAGAAAGTCTCGTTCATAGCGCAGCGAAAAAACAAACAAACAGGAAGAACGTTTGGATATGTCATATCCTCCTCCTACTACCCCCTTATTCTTATTTTCTTGTTTAACATTTTGTTTGACTAACTTTATAACTCCGTCATGAAACTGTTTTTGGGTTCTGAGCTCGGGGGGTGTCAAGTCTGCTGGGGTAAGTTGACTGATGAAGACGTTACACGCGATTCATTCATCACGAAACGAAATGTAATCATCAAGTTACTCAATATTTCTCTGCTGCTGTATAGTTGCAATACTCAGATGAATAGAGATACGCCAAGGGGAGACGTGCTGTCAAACAAATAATAGCAACGGTGGTGTGTCTGCTGCGGGTGACCACAGGGAATAATAATAACGACATGAACATGAGCAGCATCAGCAGCCAAACACACTACAAATAATAATAATAAGAAGAAAAAGCTGCTGGTGTAGCGCAAAACCTTCCCCCTGTATCATCTGGAAAAGGGAACAATCCCCCTTGTATAGAGAGAGAGAGAGAGAGAGAGCAGTAGTCAATACGTAAGACAATGTAAAGGAAATGCCAGAACAGCGGGATGATTATCGCAAGCGCTGCAGCAGCAGGAGCAGGAGCAGGAGCTTCCATCCTCATTTTATTTTTTTCCCTTCGTCTCCTCTTTGCGATGCTGGGCCAAAGGATGATGATACTGGGGTGGAGAGCGTTTGTGCGCATCGCGAGTTGCGCGGTGTTCGCAAGAAAATCTCAAGGAAAGGAGCGAGAGACAGGATCGATAGAGCATCAGCACCGGGAGAAGCAGAAGCAGGAGCAGCAGCAGCCGAGTGTAGGAAGAGGGCGAAACCGTTGGGAAAGGAGCACAGTTGAGTGGCGACAACGGCGCTGGATTTTTCAGCGGGTGTTGGTGTTGGCCTCCCCCCGTGTGTGTGTTGCATATGCGTGACAGCATCCGCAATTTTCATCTGTGCGTGTTATTGTTGAAGAAAAGAAGAAAAAAACGAGTGCAAAAGTGAACAATCCTCGTATAGGGCAACTTGACCCCTTGAACTGGAGCTGAAAAAAAAAAACTCTTCTACTCCATTGCTCATTGTAGGAAGATTCCAACAACAATAGGATCTTTTTTGGGTTTGAAAAATTTGTATTTCTGGAATTCCATTTGGAATTTTTTCGGGTTTCTATGGCATTTACCGCGTGAATGTCCTATAGTGAACAATCCATCATTTCCAGTTAGCCGGCTCGTGTTATGTTAGGTAAAAATTCATTTCTTTGATAATTTTCAAATAGGTAATTATTTATTTCTTTTTGAATATTTGGACTATGTTTTATTTTGATTTTGAAATCGATCGACGCCTATGCAAATATATGAAGGGCCCGTTAAGAGGGGAAAAAAGGGAAATATGCTCATATACTTCTGACCTTTATAGCCCGTCTTCCATCTCGTCGTCTCTTGTTTGCTGTACCAGCGTATTATAACGGACTGGCTTATAAACTCTTGGGTCTGCAGCAGCAGCATTCCGGATATATTTATATGGACAGTGCTATACGGGCGGCGGCAGACTTACTGTATTATATAACATACAACACAGCTGAAGAATCTATCTTGTACAAGCCAAATAAAAGAAGGAAAAAATAAAAGAGGGGGGGGGGGAGGAGGAGAAGAAGAAGGCGGAGGAGGAAAAGGAAAGAAATAGATAAATGGATAGATCGTTGGGCGCTCCCTTCTGCTCCTGGTTGTGTGTGTGTGTGGATCTTGTAAATAATTGGAGTACACGACGCCTTATACAACAACCCAGCAGTCACACGAAACAGAGATATCCCGCGTGAATTTCTCCCTTTTTTTTTGCTTTTGTAATTGCGTGCGGTTTTTTTCTTTTATTTATAATCAATCATTGATTTATTGGGCGTAGAAAGAAATAAGATCTCTCGCACTTTTGATGTGTTGATTTATTTGGTTTGTGTTTTCCCCCCCCTTTTGGTTTATTGATTTCCTCTTATGATTTTTTCTTTTCTCGACACATTTGCAGATATCAAAGAGCCATGGCGTAACACACAAAGAAGGTAAATTGTTTTTTTCTTGGGATAATAATTTCATTTAGATTTAAAATGATTCGATATCTTTTTTTTTCGCTTTTGTAGGTTGTTGAGCCCCTCCGAAAACGTTTGTGTCAGCATTTTGCCATTAGGACAACATCGGTCGTCTAGTAGTGGTAGATCCATCATTAACCTATCAATTCACTCGTGTGGAAGGGCCACTAGTCCACAATCCAGCGACGCGCGGAGCTCATCCAGCAGCAGCTTCAAGAAGAAGAAGAAGAAGAAGAAGAAGAAGAAGAAGATCGAAGAAAAAAAAAAAGGAGATGGCGATCAATATAAGAGCTTACTCGAGAGACTCGGACAGCACGAGCGCCGGAGTCGGAAACGCCATCATTCAACAGCATCACGCACCGCCAGGTTCTCATATTCTCTCACATCATTTTCTTGAACAAATTCCCCCATCTCTCTTTGATTTATCGTGTCAGTTTTCTTCTTCTTTTTTTTTTTTTAAAGTTTAAATTGCGCTAATTTTCGATAACATTCGACATCATTATCGACGAGATCTGTGTGCAGTCTTATACACAGAGGGGCAACAGATGTTTGCTCACTCCTCCCCCCTATAGCTCTGACACAGCAACAGCAGCAGCAGCAGCAGGATCTCTTTTCTTTCTTTTTTGCTGATTTCCTTCCGTGTTTGGTTGTTTTTCACCGTCCGTGTGTATAAATAGACAAAAGATGGGAAGACGGGCACCACCACCACAACAGACAGTCCTGAAAATCATGGGGGGGGGGGAGTTAAAATAGAGGAGAGAGACTGTTGTTGCCAGCTTTTTTCTTTCACTATTTCACTGTCTCTTTTTAAAAACGAAACGGAATCGACCGAGGTCGAAGACGTCAGTCGCTCAGTAACCAACGAGAACATCGCATTTGCGTTTCCGTGTCCCGAATTTCGTTTAGTTTTTTGTTTTTTCTTCCTGATTTTGGTGCGTTTCATTTTCTCCTGTTTCAAGCGATTGACATATTCCAACCCCTTGTTTGTTTGAGTACTGTCAATTGCTCTAACACCCACCCTATTTCTCCGCCATCTTTGAGTTAACCAGCAACAAAAGGTACACACACACAAACATCCAATTTGTAGCTCCGTTGATTGTTGCTCACCTTGTAGACTGCTAACGTTCGGATCCTTAAGGATCCCAATGTAGTTATTGTTGAACAAAAATTATTCCAGCTTAATAATTTCGTCTGGTAGAAAGTTGACAACAAAAGAGCGAGAAAGTCAAACAATATCGAAGGAAATGTGTGTGTGTATATGGTTCCCTCGAGACTTTTGTATAGAGAATTTCTATCTCATCTCTTTCGATCATCATCATCATCATGTGCGACGCAGTCATCAAATCTCTCTTACGTTCTCCTTCTTTATATTCCGTCGTCTCTTTGATGTCACGCACCATCGACTCGCGACACACAAGACTCGACCTGCTCAGCATCAATATCGATGAGCCAAGCGATCCTTCTTTATAGAACAAAAAACGAAATTGTTTTTAGCTTTGCCTTACAGTATAGTCGAGAGTTGAAATAGGAGCAGCAGCAGCGCATATTTCTGTACGTAGAAAACTTTGAGAATGTGGTTTTGAACGAAAATATTTGTTTTCTTCTTTTCCTGATGAATATCGTTAAATAATAGGCTCCCCCTCCCTTATATTCTTTTTATAAATAGCGGGCCCGGCTTTTGTGTGTGTGTCAACTCTTAAAAGCCTACAAACACGTAAATGTGTGTATAGATAGAGAAACGGCGCGTGCAGCTATGTAACCCAAGTCCCTCCCTCCCTCTCTCTATAGTCTCTTTTTGTATAGTCTAGATGTAGTAGTGTATGCATTTTGAATGCTGCACATCATTGAAAACTATTTTTCTCAAAAGTTGAAAGAGAGAGAGAAAGATAAAAGCGAGAACTGGAACGAGTTTATATTTAGGAGGCCTTGGAAAAGGGCCTTGCTCAGCCAAGTGAATCTCTTTGTCAATTCTCTTGTATATTATTGAATATGAGATGATGTTTAGTGACGTCGGTCTTTCAAAGCGAATAGATACTTTTTTTGTGATGGTGGAGAGACTTAATCAACATCCCTAAAGGATTGAGAAGTACTAGTGGTCAAATGTGACAAAAACAGAGAGAAGATGTCCGGAATTGGAGATCCTACCAGTGATGTTGTGTAGTAGTACTCTCTCTCTCTGCTGGCAGATATATCTACAAGATGTCCCGTGTCTCACGGTGGGAGGGCCACCAAAAACGGATAAAAAGTCGACTAAAAGAAATCTGATCTGGTTGTTGGGCCGTCATCATCAACAGCAGACGGGAATAAAAAGAAAGAAAAAAGTTTTTTTTTTATATATATGTGTCACAGGCGCACAATCTGTCTAGATTCCGTAAAGGCTCCTGAAATCCTGTACGGCGTAGCTGGCAGACAAACAATCGATCAAACTACCACCACCACCACCATCCAACCTTTTTGTTTCCACTTCTTTCTTTTTTTTTGGGGTGTGTGTGTGTGTGTGACGTTATCTTCTTATCAACTTGGAAAAGAAGGATCGGAATGTTTCATTTGCGTAGTCGACTATTGGCGCGTAAATTCAAATTTCAGTTTTCAAACAAAAAACACAATTTTTGATTATTATTGTTAGACTGTTGTTGTCACAGACGAATGTATCATTTCCATATAGATAGATCTGAAATCCAATATCATCCCTTCTTTGTTATGTATTCCATCTAGAACTATGATCCAGGGCTGTAAAAAGAACAAAAAGGCAAATCGAGAGATCAAAAAAAAACGGGGGGGGCACTAGTTTTTAGATGATGCGATCTACAAAGCAATTTCGACGGGCCCGGGGTATATATCATCACCCCGTCGATGATCATCGACTTGTAATGAGCCATAATACAATAATATTATATAGCCCTATAATCGAATGTCACATCCAGCCAGTTTACTAAACAAGATTTGGGTCGATGAGTTTGTTGACATTGTCAAAAAAGGGCGAGAGAGACGTCTAGCCGGAGACTGGCAAAAGCTTATTAGCATCGTATATTTATACAGCGGGACGACGACGGTAGGATAGCCAAATATCCCAGTATATACACACATCTCCTACCTACTTTCTTTGTGTGGTATACTTTGTGGTCTTATTATTATATTGTATATCCGCTCGGGTTTATTCCCCAATGGACTAACTGTATGATGTGTATGCCGACCTGAGGGAAAAGTAGAGAGAGAAAGAAAAAAAGGGAAAATCTTGTTTGCCTTGCGGCTTTTGATATGCCTCCACTCCACGATTCGATTATTCAAATAAAAAACGCTGCAAAAATTTGCCTTCAAGTAAAAAAATTGAAAGTGTTCACTTGGGCTCTTTATTATAGGACACTGTGATTCATTTCATGTTTTTTTCTATTTTTGGGGATGTTGTTAATCACAATTTGATTAGGTGTTTTGAGAGGATTGGGACCGACGTCTAGAGATTTTGGCGGTGCCATTGGACCTCCATCACATCATCATCCAGGACCGGCGGGCAGAGGCAACCGTGGCAACAACCGTTCAGACGTTTCCATTCAGGTCAGTTGCAGAGACTATTGACTGATCGTTGAAATTGAATTGACGTATCAGAAAATAGCAAATGATGATCAAACCATTGAATAGAGATGATGATGGACGTTCCCAATTACTTGTCAAATGCTTTTAAGCTCTCGACAGGGGCGTCTAAGAGAGTGAAAGATTAACAAAACCCCGGTGTCTATTATTAGAAAGTGGGTGGTGGGATGGTTCGTGACTCCTACACGTCGTCCACCCACTTTTCTAGTTACGTAATTAGCCCTGCCTTCTAAAATCAATTGCTAAACCATTTTGATATATATTTTTTTTTTGGGGGGGGGGGGTCGCAGGTGGACGTTGGATCAAGTAAAACGACGACCAACATTGGCGGAGGCGTCGATCGAATGGGTCGTACAACAAAAAATCAAAGAGCCGCTTCCGGCGTAGGAAGTAAAGCGGAGACTCCTCCTACGTCTCAGCAGCAGCAACAACAATACGAAACGGCCCTGTACTCTCGTGAAGACATTCGCGAACAATACTGCATCAACAAGAAAGAGACGGACGTACTGGATCGTTCGTCTCACGTGCGTCAAAGAGCCAAAGGATTTTTCGGATGTTTAACGAGTCGCAAGGTAAAAAAAAATGATAAACTCTTTTTTAAAACTTGTAGAGAAAAATGTCAAGAGTTTCTTGGTCGTTTTCGAAAATTTCTGCACGACACAAAATCTGAGGGAAGGATCTTTTTACATATTATGATTAGATGTGAAAGAGGGCAGCCATCTTGGTGTGTGTGTGTGTGTCCCTGGCTGTCCTCTTTTTTGTGTTTGCTCTCTCACAGAGAGAGAGAGAGAGAGAGAGGATCTCTGAGATCTGAGGGAAAAATCAATACAGCAGGGAGCATACAGATCCTTCGTCTTCTTCTAGTCTCCAGTGGTCCAGTGCACACGTCTCTATCCCGCCTTAGATATTATTCCTTTCACATCTTTTTAGCTCTTCCTTGCACGCCAGATATTGTCAACACATTCTCTCTCTCATCGTCGTAAGAATTCAGGATTCCGCAGGACACATCAAAGAAACAAAATAAAAGAATCTCTTCATCATCATCATCATAAATATTCAGTGTGAAAAGAGGGACTGTATACACAGTAGAAAATGAGAGCCGCCGCCGCCGAGCTATATCTTCCACCATCAATCAATCGGATGACTTGTTCATCTTTAGTTGTTATCCTATTTTTTCTTTTCTTCCTTTTGTTTTTTAGTAGTTCCGTTAGATTACACGGGGTACAACATATTACGTACGCCATTTGTTAGTACATGGTGAGAGAGTGGCATGTCGAATTGTAAGCCCTTTCGGGTCGAGTTAGTAATACGTTCCCGATAAAATAAAAAAAAACAAACAAGGATCGAAGAAGAAATTGTGTTGGGTTTCCCCTGTTTTTTTTTTATGAAGATGATGAACGGAGGAGGCCAACGGGGGCTAGGATCGATGTACACACAAAGACCTCGAGCAAACATCACCAGTTACACACACACACACACACAAGACATTCTTATATATTTATATCTTGTGATTTATGTGAATGGCTGGGGTTGGAAGGAAGATTCACAAGAATGTCCCTCATAAATAGCCGCCGCCGATGCCAAACGACTTTATTAAGTGCATGATTGTTTTTGATTTACGCAGTCTACATTTATCTATGTGGTTTATTATTTATTTATTTAATTTTTTTTTTGGGGGGTGAAATAAAAATTTCAGGATCACGGAGCCAAAAAGAAGAAATCGCGATCGTCTTTCTTTTCGGCATTGTGCGTACGAAGGGCCAGCGAAGAGAATTTGTACAACGGCTGCAACAAACCCGTGGCCAATACAAATCGTAGCGTCACCCTGCCGGCACTTCAGCCTTTCACGGTAAAAAATCTAAAATCCTTAATTCAATTATTCAAATTACCGCACGGGTCTTGTACGTACTACACATTTCCTCTCCATTCTTATATATTCAAGCTGTCGAGATAAACAAGCAAATTCATTCATTCAATTCAGCCGGAAGCGTGATTTTAATTAGATTACAATATTTGTTCGTGTGCGTGTGTGTAGGCATGTCCCACTTGCAGTTAGTTCTGGACGGAAGATTGCTCCTTTTTTTTCCAAAGGATTCATTAGATGAGAGAGGGAGGACTCTTGGGGGGGTTTCGTGATGTATCAAAGACTGGTATAGCTCATCTAAGATTTCATCAGGAGTCTGTGCCGGCGTCTTTTTTTTCAATTCAATACTTGCTTCTGTTGCACACACTAAGGCCCTTTTCATATAGTAGTTTGCGCTATACACAGAGAATGAGAAAGAGGAAATGAAAATGGCAATCATTTTCTTATCTGAGCGGATACGTTGGGAAGACTTTTAACCGTTGTAAGCCAAAAAAATTCTGGAACGTTATTTTCGTGTGTGCATAGAGCCAGTCTGGTGGTTATTGACGTTTCGGTTTGTTGATCTTTCACCACGTGTGTGGGTTCGTTAGGAAACTAAAGAAGCGTGTAAAATCAAATCAGTAAACCTTGTGTGTCGCGGCTGGGTCCTCTCTCTTTGCCAAGTCTCTATATGTGTGTACATTGGCCTCTGATTTTCTGACGTGGAATAATCGGGTAAAAGCCACTTGGCCCACCCGCCACTCACTGACCCTCAAAACCCAATTACAAAAGTATTTATAGGCATCAACGACTATATAGAATATATATATATTTAAATGGTCTATGCGTAATCAAGAAAACAGAAAAGTCTCTGCTGGGTAGAGAGTTCTTGGAACTTTTGTCGTCCCTTTTCAACTTTGCATTCAATTTATTTTGAAATTGTTGACTGGCATCATCAAAGGTGATTGTGTGTGTTCAAAATCGTTTTGAATGACGTAGCCCTGACTGTGACTTATCAGATTCTTTTGTATTCACGACGACACTAGACGAAAGTCATTTAGAACATTAAATGAATGAGAAAACAGATAGACTCGATATATAAAGAAGGGGGGATGAAGATTCTTTTGTTTTGCATCTGTCTGTCTTTAGAAAAGCTCGTTGTCAACAGACGAAGCAAACTATTGCGTATTACGATCCTGGCTACCAATATTGATCAACGCACATATAGAACCATGCAAGAGCAACATGAAAAGTACATTTAGATCCTCTCATGTATTCACCCTCCCTTTAATGTATTAGTCTGCAATGAAGTTAGGGAAAGGAGCCAGATCAATCCTTACATTATAGCAGTGGCGCGACTTGCAATCTCTTTAAAAGGCAGATGGAGAAAAGTTTCAGTCAACTTTTTTTTTGGGGGATCTTCCCCTATCGTTTTTTTTTTTAAAACCCCGAGTGTAAGAGATAGAATTCTAGGGATCCAGCTTTTAACAAAGAGTTGCGAGGATCCATGTAATCCTTCAGCCTGATCACTTGTATAGATTTGTATAAGTTTGAAAAGAGAGATATGGAGCTTATAATATCTACGGTACATTTCTCTTTTGATATCTTGTCATGCACACATGGGCAGGTTCCTCTACGCGACGATGGATCCAATCAGCCCTCCTTGTTCCGTAATCGACCACAATCGTTCTGCACAACTGATCCTCGACGATTCTCCATGCAAACCTCAACTACGCCTTGCGTGAGTTTCCGTTTTACCTGCATTGTGACTTAAAAAATTAATGTTAATTAGTACTTTATAGGTTGTCAATAGTTATGCGCCTCGACATTCAGATCCTGATTGGAAAATCAGCACTTTACCCGTTCAGTAAGTCAATGAAATACTCTTTTTTATAAAACTTCTTTTTGTTTATAAATAAAGTCAAATTTTGTCGTTCAGTCGAACAACTAGCGATGTGCCAAATGACTTTGACATTTCCGGATCGAACCATCCGTTCCGCTACGGAGGTCGGCTGGCCTACACGCAACCCAACACTCCTGAATTATCAGCGGCACTCTATCGACGGCAGGTCATGTCAAGTGAGGCTCTTTTGGACGATAGAAGATCGACGGGTTCCATGTCTAAACACGTCAGTTTCGACGCTTCATCCCCTTGTTCGGAGATTTATACGTCTGCCGTTCCGGCTAATGCTTCCAAGAGTCAAGAGAGGCTCCTAGACGGTCGTAAAACTCCTGAGCCGTTTCCCGATTCTAAGAGACATCCACACCAAACGGCTGCATTCTCTCCCGTTCTTGCTAGAGCAATCCTTTTAGGTATTTTCCCTTTTTTCTTTCTTTATTTCCGCTCGTGAATGTTTCCTATTATTATTATTATTATTTTTTTCAATTTAAATAATGATGACTGACGTGTGCTTTCTTGTTTGCATAATAGAGAGATTGCGCCAGGCGTCGATGCGGAGCCAAGCAACGCAAACGGAAGGTTATTATAATTCGACGACGTCACTCTCGTATCCTAGTTGCTACAGTGGCGCCGGATCGGTAACGGATCGATACCCCATTTCCTATCTTTTGCGCCAACCAGTCCTTCTCATTTTCGTGTGTTTTTTTTTTTGGTTTCTTTTTTTTGGCAGCAAGTGTCGATTCCAGGAGCTGTCAGTACCGTCACGCGCCAAGTTCAAACCAATTTTGAACCGCGTTCAAGTAAACAAACGAAACGGCTAACACGGAGCTCATCGGCTGTCAATCAAGACGCTGAAGCGGAAGGAGAGGCTACCCAAACGGAAGCGGAATTCCAGCCGTTGAAGCGTCTGCCGGACGAGCTGAGTCAATCGCAACCGGAAGAGATTGGAGAATATAAGAAAATTTCGTCACCTGAACACTCCGGATCGCCCATCATTGGCAGCGGTAAACATCGACGATCCAGCAGACGAAGGCAGCTGTTGAAGGCGTTATCAGAAGGAACGATCCTGCTGGATAAGAAACGAGCTCGGCGTTTTGCATCCGGCTACGTTGAGGTGAACGTGCAGGACGAGCGGTCCCCCGTCGAGGAAGAAATTGTAGCCGGACGAGTATTGGTTCACGATCCGATGCGTTACTTGAGCGGAAGTGGATCCAGCGACGATGGTAGTCTGAACGATGAGGATCTTTTCGCTTCCTCGCTTCCGGTGAAACATGGCATGGCGACGACGACATCGTCGCAAGATATTAACCGCTCGTTGGGCTTCACCGACGTGGAAGATGTCGCCTGGTCTGACTCTGAACATCCGCATGAACATGTGCAAACGCCCAATGCGGAAGATGCCAAATCGATGCCGTCGCTACAAGCGCAGAAATCGTTCGACTCAAACGCTTCGTTTCCAGATACGGCTGGTAACTATAGCGACGAGTTTGGAAGCACTTCCCAAGTCACGGTCCTCCAGCCGCATTCATCCGTTGCCCGGCAGAGCGGTGGGACCAGCTCGGATGACAAAGCGACGACAAGTTCCTCATTTGTCGTCACCTGCGATTCAGATTTAGATCCACCCCATCCACCCACACCGCCACCTAGGAGACCAGCACCAGCCACAACGACCGATCCTGCGCCAGCCGAGCTATCGGAGACGGAAAAAGAGATTATGGTCCAATTTCCACCATGGCCGGGATCTCAAGACACTGAATTGATTCCGGCTCCGCCTAGTTTTGCTTGTTCTTCTCTCAATTCGTCTCAACTTCCATCGGCGGATGAAGAAGATCAAGAGGACGTGACGTCTCTTCCTCCGCTTCCGGATATTGAGCTATCGAGTCCCAACAAGCAAATGAGTCAGCGAGTTTTACTGCGTCACTTGAAAAACGGATCGAAAAGTATGTCGGAGACGATTACTTCCGTCGATTCCGACTCTTCCGGTCGCCGAGTGACGGAGCATGAAACGTCAGTCAGCTCTGAGCCGCTCAGTCCTCCACCCAGTGAACTCAACAGTCCTCTACAGGCGGATGTCAATAATAGTGGAAGCAAGCCGGCCGGATTGGATTCGACTGATACCAATTCCGACGCCTTTATGACGGCCCTGTCTGATCACCTGACGACTGCCGGATTCACCGAAGTCTACAACACGGCCATGGAGCGCAGCGAGCGGAGTTTCCGCGAGAGTGACACTTCTCATAACAGCACTCTGAGAATGGATCATTCCTGCGTTCAGGATCTCCCATACGAATCTCCTCCACCTCAGGACGTCCTACTTCACGATGACGTGGCTCCCGCTGTGCCGTTGACGTCACCCGATTCAAACAATGAAGGACAAGAAGTTTGCCGGGAGAGTTCCACTTCCGGAAGCTATAGCCTAGAAGCGACTCCTTGCGCTTCGCTCAGTCCCATTCCCGCTCCCCTGCCGCCACCACTCGAAATGGACTCAGTCAAACAATTCCCCACGGTCGATTCGGAATTGTTAGTTCGCCCTCGAGAGTCGATAGTTCCCGCTCCCATTGCATCTCCCATTCATCCGGAGGGGTCCAATGCGGTCGCCACGGCAACGGCTTCCGATAGGAAAACTTTGAAGGAGACAATGAAATTGCAATTTCCTCCCGGCTCTAGCATGTTTTCCAATTCTTCGGCTTCCCCTACTACGCCGGCCAGATCCTCTTCCGGCACCACCGGCAGACGGAAACATTTTACGCAACAACAGTCGACCACCAATCAACTTAGTTCGACCGATTCGGAAGACAATGAAGATGTTGGAGATCGTTGTACCCGGAAGCGTCGGTCCAATAAAAACAGCAACTCCGCAGCGACATCGGCTGCGGAATCTTCATCCGCACACGGAACCGATTCAAATAAAAGGCCATCGTCCAAACACAAGAAAACAACGCGCAATCGCGATCCTTTGACCCCGAATAATTCGTTTTCCAATCCGGACGGAGCTGTAGTAAGGAAACGCGATTCTCAAATTATGTCCGACGTGACAACGCCCGGAATGGTGCGCAGTCCGGCCATGCACGAAGGTTTCCGTTTGGCCGATTGGGATATTGTGACACCTCAAACGACTTCGCTTGCCGATGCCGATCCATCTGAAGGCCGCAAATATTTCACTCTACAACATCCGAGCCAAGAATCTTTCCACGATCCGGATAACATGGCCGATATGGTGGGAACCAGTTGGAATTTGATGGCGCCATCTTTAACGCAACAACCGAACTGCGACTCCATCAGATCGGCCAGCCCTGGAAGTGACAACGTTTTCGTTTCTGAAACGACGGCATCGGAATTGCCGTGCGGCAATAGCGGCGTACCACCTCCGCCGGAAGGATTTGCCGACTCACCGGCCACTCTGATCCCTGATTGGGGTTTGCCGTCTCCTAGTACAAAGATAACATCTGGTCCAGCCGAATCGACGAACGGTGGCAATCAAGATACAACCAAGCGGAAGCGTGATTCCGGCCGTGGCAAAAGAACCAAAAGTTGCACATTACCCGCTAGCAATTTCAACGTTTCAGGTCTTTCACTGGAAACGGCAACTGGAACTGACGAGAATGTGCCTCACAGGGCAGTTTCCACAATCGACATGTGGTACCCAGAGACTCAATTACCGCCCAAGAGGCAACTGACTGTTCGTGCCAAATCCGAAGAGAGAGAACGTTTCAATCGACCTGCCAGACGGTAATTATCGTCGTCTTGTTTTTCAGTCGTTTTTCAAAAAAGATTCGTTTTCGCTTTGACACACGCAGGAACTTGAATAACTTGATCAGATCGGTCGAAGCCAGTTGGGACTCTCTCGGTTCGAAATTGAGTGTCGACGGAACGCCTTTGGATGATGAAGACGCCGGTATTTTATGTACTACAATCCTCCTATTCATTAAAATTGACTAAAAGTTTTTTTTTGGTTTTTTTTTTTTCTTCCTTATTTGGGCTCTCGTGTGATGGCACTGATGAAAGGCATTTACAATGCTAGTTACCGCGCCGGTGCTTGGGCCTACATTGGTGAGACGGAAGAGCTTCATGTCTGGCGCCGTTCCCAACCGCAGACGCCGTTACAAGGTGATTGATCTTTCTAGACTGTCATCATTGATAGAGAGTGGGGAGGAGTGTCCTGTCTGTTAACCTCCAAACATTTCCAGCCCTTGTATACATACATACGTGTGTGTGTATATATATTCAAGTTTTGAAGTAGTAGCAGTTCATTCTAGAACTCATTATCTCTCGCTTGATCTCTTGTTGAAAACAACCCAAAAAATAAGCTCACATGAACAATGTTACAGAAACTGATGACTCGTCGACGGCTTCTGAAAAAGACTTCCGGCGAAAATACACATCCATCACGCACCGCATGGTCCACCGCAAGTCCAGCGTGGAAATGTTCCGACGTCTCGCCACCAGCACATTCGGTAAAAATTGTACACAATTTTTGTTGTTTTCTTTTCTTGTTATCGATCAACTTTTTGAAAAGAAAGTTGACAGATTCTTTTTATTTAATTTCATTTAATACTTGTTTACAAAAATGAAAAAAAATTCATTCACCGCTTTTCACTTTTATCCATCCGGAATTCCGGAATTATTTTTTTTGTTGATTTTCCAGAGCACTAGCACAAAAACAAATTCCTCAGTAGACTAACACTTGTCACCTTTTTTTTTTAAATAATTGATTGTTGAAACGTTTATCTTTTTGTTTTTTGTTTGTTTGTTGTGATTCGGTGGAATTTGGAAACAGAAGGAAACGTGAATCAATCACGAATTCTTCCGTGTGAGCCAACAAACACACACAATTTTTGGTTGTTGTTGTTGTTGTACAAGTTTTGTTTTTTATTTAATTTGACCCAGTATTTAATTTGATTTCATAATTTTTATGTGTTTGTGTTGTGTCGGTTGATTTTGTTTGTTGTTATTGTTGTTGTCGCTGCTGCTGGCCATGCCCATAGATTCGTCCAACAACTTGAGTATGAGGAACTCTTTAGAGGATATTTACCAATTGATGTTGATGATTTGGTGCCGCGAAAGTCTGGCACTGCGCAGACTCGCGGACGTTCGTCCAGGCGGTACGTAATAACACGACACTGCGGTGTGTCAAACAAACTGTGCGCAGTGGATAAATGCACTGTTATAGACCTACTACATCACTTCAATCATCATCTTCATCTGGATTGCCTCTCTCAATCTTTTTTTATTTATTTATTTATTTATTACATGCGTCAGACCATCTTGACAGAACACTAACTTTTCCCACGATTTTCCCATTCATCTGTCTTTATAACTCGTGTAACAGTTGTTGTAGGTTCTTTTTTTCTGTTTCTTTTCGGTAGTTTGGTCATTTACCCTTCCATTCATGACTTGCTATTGAATTTGAGTTTTGTATGATAGGCTAACAGTTTTTTGATTTTCTATTTTTGATTTTCGTTAGAGTGCGACGACATCGTTTTGGTGAAGAGAGAATCAGGCGAATTTGGATTCAGAATTCATGGCTCGAGACCGGTCGTCGTTTCAGCCATTGAGCCTGGAACTCCAGCTGAATTATCTGGACTGCAGGTGGGCGATATCCTCATCAGTATTAATGACGTCAACGTCCTCGATTCATCTCACTCGGAAGTGGTGCGCATCGCCCACACAGGTCAGTACGATAGAATTTGATATTGGGAGCGCTAGATGGCGTTGCTATCGGTAGACGATTGGATGGCTGTTTTTTATTATTGGCTGACGACCAACAACCCTTTCCCAATTTTGCGAGGGAAAATGGTTTTACCGTTCCCAAGTGCACTTAACTCTTTTTTTCCTCGATGGTCCTGTGATCTATTTTGGCCATGCTTTCAACTTTCTTTTATTATTGCATTATATTGCCGGAGAGGTTTTTTTTTTATTATCTTTAAGTACACGAGCTTCTAAATTGCTACTATGGCGGGCCTCGCTAAAATTGCGAATTCGGAACTAACGTTGTCATGGTTAAAACTCGATAAACTCTTCTTGTACATGTTCCTCTCTGTTGAGGATATTGTTCCCATCCAATTTGAGTCTATTGTTACGGGGCTTTTGTGACCTCGCCATTAACGTGAGAAAAGAATCCCCAGATAATTCAAGTGGAAATTTTCTTTTCTTCATCGTCATCATGCATTTTCTTAGGAACAGATGAGCTGAAACTTGAGGTGGCAAGGACATGCAACATCCTATCTTCGAACCCCATGTTGGCTCCAGACCAGCCAACAACACCAACAACAACTGGGGATGCATCCATTCAGGGAACCACTAACAACGAGGCCCCCATTTTGGTGGGTTACCTCTGGAAGAAGAGCCAGTCAGCCAGCCGTTCTGATGAAACAGCCAACAGCATTTGGTACAGGAGGTGGTTTGTCCTCAAGAGAGACCACTGTCTCTATTACTACAAGAACCAAGATGTAAGTACATTTCTCTACTTCACAATCACCCAGTGATTCAATTAGTTGCATGTCAGGGTTCTTTTTTCTGTCTCTGTCTTTGCTGCCAAGGCCTTGTATATCTATATAAAGTTTCCCTGGCAGGTCCCTCCAGCAACTTGACTGGTGATGGTGTAATCCAATCTCCAATAGTTTTGTCAGCAATTACAATCGGCTGTCATGTTCTACAGCATCTCTTGTCACCTTACATCCAGGGTCCTTGGGAGATGGATTTAGTGTTTATTCTATCGTGGAAAGAAGAAAAACTATCAGTCGTTAGTTGTGTTTCTATAGAAACGACGTTCAAATAAGGGTATCGGAGGAGGAAACGTCGGGTTCCCTTTTTTATTCAGGTGGAACGAGCGTGAAGATTTGATCACGCAATTGCGTCAGCTTTTTTCGATGGGAATCACAAAAGACGACGACGACGATGATCGAATAAGGACCTGCAACATAAAACGGCTCTCCCTCTTTCAGACTGGTCTAACCAATCATGGGTAATTTCCCATTGTACGGGGGGGGGGGGTATATGTACACGGAGAAACGATCGATACTCTCTCTCGCTGTGTGTCCTTGCATCTCTCTTTACATGGTCTAGCAGGAAGAAGAAGAAAAAGAAGCTAAAATGCGATAAAAATAAAAAGAAAAGAGTACCGCTTGGAGAGAAGGGGGGGTTTCAATGGCCTAATAACAGTCGCTAGCAGGAGTCGCTCGTAATTTACCGTCTGGTGGTGGTGGTGGCTGGCTGGCTGGTTTGGTTTGTTGGCTGGTGGCCACCGATTCTTTTTAAGGTTTTTTTTATTCTTTTTTTCTTGACTTGGATTCAATTTCTTTCCCTTTACAGAGTTCGCAGCCGTTGGGAGCCGTTTCTTTGCTGCACTACACGGTGACTCGTACGTCGTTTACGGAGCGACCTCACGGTTTACTGTTGAGCAAAGGTGGAACGATACGACACTGGCTGGCAGCCGAATCGACGGAATCGGTCGAACTCTGGCATTCCGTCTTCAATCACGCTTCCAAAGCCGCCGTACAGGTACGCCACAATGGCCAAGAAACAAACAAAACAACAACAACGTTAAACGTATATATGATGTTTAAAGAAAATGAGGGATCAGATAACAAAAACGCAATAGGAGACACACATTGTATATATTTAAGCTGCTTATATGTTGCTACGACGACACACAAAAGAAAGAAGAAGACAAACATTTTCTTAACCACCACGAAAATGTTTGTTTGTGTTTGTTTTTTTGTCTTGTTTGACCCAGCAGGACGTTTGGCTTGAGATGTGCGCTCGAAACATTGAATTGCCGCCGGCGTCGATGGCATCACCAGACTGCGTCGGCCACCTCATGAAGCTCGGTCACCGGGCCAAGGAATGGCAGCGTCGTCTCTGCCTTCTCAAAGACGCTTGCCTCTATTTCTACGTCGATATCAACGTATCTTCTGCCCTGGGTATTAGATTCTTTCTTTCTTTTTTTTAATCCCCCCCTATAATATGACGCCAAAGGCAGCGGCACCTTTTTCATTCACTTCAAAGTCTTCCTTCTTCTTTTTCCTTTGTAAAAATCCCTCCACCCACATCACTCGACTTGTGATTGGATTTAAATCTCTTTTTTTTTTTTTTTCTTTCTTTCTTTTTCGGGTTGTGTGTGTGTAGCGCGTCTATAATTTATCTTATTATTATGATGATAAAAACGTGTATATGTATGTAATGCAGGAGCGTTGCACTTGCACGGTTACCGCGTTCAGGCCTCAGGCACGACGGCCTCAAGCGGTGAGCGACGCAAATTCGCCTTCGAACTCTTACCGCCGGAGCCGCGCATGCGCCATTTCCATTTTTACACCGACTCGGAGAACGATCGCAAACGGTACTTCTTCTTCTTCTTCTTTTCTTTATCTTATTTAAAAAAAAAAGAAATAGAAAAGAGCTAAGAGGGAATCTGGAGAAGTCACGCCATCAACCCATTTAGTCAGGGAGGGTGTCGTGACACGACATGACGTGATCTTTACACACACACAAAAACACTCTTTCTTTCTTTCTTTCTTTCTTTCTTTCTGGGCTCATCCAGGTGGATTGCCGCGTTGGAATACTCGATCGATCGTTGGATCAGGGTCGGCTAGTCGACTACTTTTCATCTTTTCTCTTGCCAACCCAATTCAAAAGAGAAGAAGAAGAAGAACATTCTTTATTTGTTAACCGAGGAGAAGACAAGACACATGAATGAATATATAAATAACTGTGTTTTCTGTTTTTTCGTTACATATAGAACGGAATTCATTAATTTCACACTCAACTCCACCTCCTCCTCGAAAACAACTCCCCCTTTAGAGACCTTTTTCGATTTTTTTTTTGTTTTTTTCCTCGTGCGTGTTTTCCTCCTAACGTATATAAAACAAACCGTCGCTATTTTCTCTCTCTCTATCTCAACAACAACAACAACCGCAGACAAAACAGTAACACAACGATCTGTGGGTGGGTGCCAAAACAGATGTTCTCCTATAATAATAATAATCCCATTGTTTATTATGTATTTATTTTCTTTTTGATTTCAAAGAATTATTTTTTGGTTTTTTTTGGATTTTTTTTTTTTTTTGCTATCGATCCAAAAAGAAAAAAAAGAAACAAAATTGTAATCATTCTTTGAATTGTTTAAAATTTTTTATTATCTCTCGAGGTAAATAATGACACTTTGTTTTATTTATTTATTATTTTATTTCATGGAATTATCATCGACCTCCACCAGGTGTGTCAATTTACATAAAGATGATAAAATTTTTTGTTTTTTTTTCAGCTCACACACACACACAGAAACAAAAAAAGAATTGTGTCAAACACAGAAGAAAATAACGATCGTTTCTTTTGGTTTTTTTTCTTTTTGTTCTCGGACCGTTTCAACTCTCTCTCTCTCCCCGATTTCTTTCTATTTGTGTGTTTGAATGTTTGAGCGTGACTCCCGAAAACAGCTCCCCCCCCCCAATCTCCCTTTCCACTCAACAAATCAACCAACCAAAGTTTGAGAAAAAAAAAACAAAAAAACAAAATTGTTATTTATAAAAAACGATGATGATTTCATAATCATTCAGTCAGTGACTTGTGTGTCATGATGGACGGGAAAGAGAATGAGAACAAAATAAAAAATAAATTCAAAAAAAAAAAAAGTGAAATTTTTTTTTTTTCGAGTTTGAATTTTCTGGGGTTGGGGTAAAGGTTATAAAAGGGACTAGTGTCTTGTGTGTATGTTATATTTTTGTTTTTTAATTACGTGTTGAAATCGATCGGAGAGGCTTGACTTCATTTCAGACGGTGAGAATGAGATGAAGAGTCGGAAGAAGAAGGTGTACGACCTCCTCCTCTATCGTAGTCGTAATAATCGTCGGTGACATCCTTCAACTGGCGACGAAGGAAGGCGATTTGAGATTCGAGACGTTGCTGTTCTCTCGTCATGGACTGGCGCCAGCGCCGGCCAGCAGGGCCACCAGTAGAAGAAGAACTATTAGTCGTCGTCGTTGTTGTCTGGTGATGGTAATCAACATCATCATCCCAGTCTAGACGATGAATGGACGGCGATGTTGGGCCGGATGAACTTTGGTGATGTCGAGGACGTTGTTGTTGTTGTTGTTGGCGGACGTCCCTGAACTGTCTGGAATTTCTTCTGCTGTTGCTGCTACAACTCGAAATGGAAGGTGACCTGGTAGGTGTCATCCGCTCGGCATTTCTCAACTGGACGGATGGATGGTGGCCACCACCACCAGAAGATGACCAATGACAATGAGGATCCAGCGGAGCAGGTGAAGGTGGACGATCGTGTTCAGTTGTCCAATCATCCGGTGAACAACTGGTCCTCTGACTGCTGAGAATCCAGCAATCTCTCGGTGGCGGTTGAGGAAGCGGAAGGATTTGTTGCTGTTGCTGCTGGGGTGGATGCGGAAGCACTCGAACGTTTTGGCGCGAAGCAAAACGAGGAGTGATTCCTTTGCTGCTGAGACTATGGTTCCGGTTGACGCTGCGAGGGCGTCGACTGGCGTTCCAGTCGGATGCCGACGTCGTTGCCAAGAGCATCCGTCTGTTGTTGTTGCTACTATCCAAGTATTCGCAATCGGACGATTCCGTACTGGAGGAAGAAGAACACATGATGGCGCTGTTCCGGCTTGAACTACTGCAACGTCTCCTGGATGCCGCTGTTTTTCTTAGACGCCTCCGTTGAGGTTGTTGTTGCAAACCGGAAGCGGAAGAAACAGAACACGGACGGCTATTGTTGTTGTTGTTGCTGTTCTTGACAACCGGATGAGCGCTATTTGTTGTTGTTGCGGAGGAAACAGCATTGGATAATTCATTTTCTTCCGCTTGGTTGAGATTCTTCCGGCTGGCAAGAAGCAATTCATCCTTCTCCAATTGAAGAAGAATCTCTTCCGTTTGCCGGATGAGTAACGTGTACTGATCGTCAACGTCGACTGCAGTGGCATCCCATCGTCTACGATCCGGCGCTGGACTTGGCTGGTACGACGCTAGAGGCGCCACAGTCGTTTTCATTGGCTGAGTGGTTGTGGTAATGACTCGCAAACGATCGCCATCCATTAGCAACTGTAGCGAATCACATAATTGGTCCAACTCGTCGTTGGCTGCGCAGGCGGCCATGGCCGCTGCCACCGGATCGTTGTCATCCTCCTCCTCCTCGCAACTGCTGGCCACGATATCCGTTTCTTTGACGGGAGGCGGACACATCTCGGATAACACGGCTTCCGGCGTCGAGTCGGTCATCCACGACGCCCGATCAGATGTTGTCGATCCAGCGGACGTCAAACTGGTTCTCACCGGAAGCCAAGGATTGGTGCGAATGGCCGGCCTTGTTCTTGGCGATTGAGTCGATGACGTCGAATTGGATCCTGACGCATCCGCTTCCAACGTCGACCTCCTCCAAATGGGATCCAACAAAAGTGCGGCCAGCGGTTGATGCGGATGATTGAAATTGGGATCAAATATTCCGTCCTGACTGGGCGAAACGCCATCTGCCGAACATCCTGTCGAGTAAGCCGATTCCGGCGACGACAAGGAAGGAGCGTTCATTCGCCTTCCGCTCGACTCGTGATGGAAATCCGCCGTACCGATGGAAGATCCCGTCGTATTGGCTTTACTCGAAGAACTCAGCGAACCTTCTCGATTGTCTGTCCTACTTCCGCCGATTCCGCTTTCATCCGCAAAACTCTTTGACGTCCAATCACTACCCGTCGGCGATGGTTCACCACTCTGTATGGAATAAGAAAAAAACAAAAGAAGATGCTAATCAGTTGTCGACATTCGAAAAAAAAATCCAATTTCCTTTTGTGATGGGCGCAATCACGCGCTCAATCAATGATGCATGAAAATGTTGTTTTTTTCCACGAAAGGAGCGAGATAAGATAATGAAGTGCAACAACAACAACTGGAATGTTGTTGGTTGTCGACCGACAAACCTGCTGAATTATGGTGGAAGATGATGAAGGCGGCGATGAAAGGGGCGGATCTTTGTGGCTCAGTTGAATCGGTGCCGGTGGTGGAATCTTTGTATTCCAGGCCAGCATGACCGGACTACGAGTCCATGACGGATGATGTTGTTGTTGTTGTTGTTGTTGTTGGCGTAGATGACACGGAGAAGATGCTGATGCCGCTGCGGCAGCAGCGGCGGCCGAGTGTTGATGTTCTCTGAAATCATTTTGTAAGCGGATGACCAATCCGGCGTTACTTCGTCCGCTTGTCGAGCACAACGGGACAGCTGGAACAAGATTGACGAGACTGGAAGCCGGATGAGCGATTCTATCAGCTGGTGACAATTCTTTGTAACTTCCATTGCTCGTCGTTGTGCCTCCTCCTCCTCCGCCGCCGTGATATCCGGACGTGGATTTCTTGCTGCTGCTACTACTTCCGGATGATTTCTTCCGCGTCAAATGCGATTCCATCCACGATTTGAGCTTACTGCTCAACATTTTGCTATCTCTTCTTCGAGTCCCGTTTATTCTTGTTATTTGCTTTTCAACTCATTCCTGCGGAAACCGGAAGGAAGGAAAAGAAATATGATTTGATATTCAATAAAAAAAAATAGGAACTAGAAAAGAAAATTGGAAAAAGTCTCGCTCTTCCCCATAGTGGATAACATTTATCGACCCAACTTTGATCGATCCGTCTTCATACAAAAAAAATAAAAATCAAATTTCATCCATCGCATTTCCTCAATATCCTTTTGAAATCATAATTCTCCCATCTCTTTATTGCAGGAAGATATTCTGACATTGGCTTGGTCAAATTCAGACAGCGGGAGCTTTGAGTGACGTCGTGGAGTTGACTTTCATCGTCAACATTCTATAATCGGATCGAGCGTCGGTTGCCCCTTTTTAACTTGACTGCGGGACCTTCTCTACGCTTCATTTCACAACTGGATGGATGGGTTGAGGATTATATGAGCGCTGGCGTAAGGTACGTACATAGTGAGTGACTTTATTTGTAGTTTTGTTGTTGGGTGCAACCCGTTATTTTGCTAGCGACTGGTTTGTGTCAAAGTGAATCAAGTTCTCTTTTATTTTCAGAGCGTTGCGGATGGAAAATGCAAATATTTGAATAGTTCTCCTTTTTCTTGCTGTTGTTGTTGTTGTTGTGGGTTTAGGTTTAGTGAGCGTTGCTCTGAATTCAATGGCCGGCTGCGGTTGTAATAACCTTGCGTGTACTCTGCGTTCGTGCTCGGACTATTTTATTTTCCAACGGGGAAAAAAAGAACATCAGAAAATTTTATTTTTTTATTTTTTGGTGTAGAACTGACATTTTCGTCGTCTTATGCAAATACCGAGTCCAAGAACAAGAAGAAGAAGAAGAAGAATTTATAGAGTCATGTGTTTCTTTTATTCAAATGTGTAGCCGGACTGAAAAAGGAAACAAACAAAACAAAACAAAAGTCGAATGGATGGGCCATTTTTCCTTGTGCGTCTTTTTTTGGCATCGTGACCCGCCACCAGATGCCAAACTGCCGTCGTTTTCCCTCTCTCTCTCCCGTTTCGCCCACTATTGATCGATATTTTAGACTCTGTGTTGTGTCGAGAGAGGAGTGACTCATCGGAGCTTTTTAGATGTCGATCGATCCATCCATCAAGAGTAGTTCCCCTATCTTCGTTTGCTGCTGCTGGCCCAGGTGAATTGCATTTGCAACCGAGAGAGAGAGAGAGGCATCAACGACAGAGAAAATGAAGCTCACAATTCGATTTTCCCTTCACTTGGCCCTTCCTCCTGTCGTGTTGGAGTTCCGCCTTTGAGTGCAGCGATCAAAGAAGAAGCCCGTTTATGGTCGGTGATTGCCAATCGTTTTTCTCCGTGACGTAAGTCTCGGACGATCCGATCGATACGTAACAACCAACATCAAAACAAACTTTTTTTTTAAATAAAAAAAACTGGATCGACATGTCTTTTATCCGCGTGACGATTTTAAATGAAAACTTTTCTCAGGGAAAGTTTTTAAATTTAAAAGAAAAATGAAAATAATTTAATTTCGACTTTTGAGCGACTAGACGGAGCCAGTCAAGGATATCATTTAACAAACACACACACACACACACACGGAGCAGGAGCAGCTCCGTTTTTCGCGTGACGAATGTGCTGTAGCGTGAAAAATGTGTCGGGCTTGATTATCACGCCAAGTCGTCAGTAAATCAATCGCCGATCCATGAAATGGACAACAAACACAACGAAAAAAAAAATCTAGAACGTCAAGAAAATCAGTTTTTTTTCTGTACTTCTCTTGGCCTTCGTTGTATTTTCACGAAGAAAAACGAAGAAGAAATTTCACTTCTTTTTATGTCATTTGTCGTGTGTCGCGTGTAATCCAGTCTGCGCTGACAGCTGATGGTCTCTCGCAGCCGTGCGCAACAAACGAGAACAACAACAACAACAACAACACACCTGAGACGTCATTCAATAAGAGAAAGGTAACTTAATTCTCCTCCTATCCCGACGGTGTGGTGTCAAATGCAGCCAAATTTATTTGAATTTTTTTTTCTTTTGTTTTGTTTCTCGTTACTTTTCATGGACCTCTCCTTTTCGACGACCGATATGGCCATCAGCCACGGATGCTGATGGGATTGGCCCTTTATGTACATACTTTTGTCCGTGATGGATGCGCTGCGAGGCAATTGAGGATGCGGATGATCGACATGCTGGGCATTTATTATTTCACACACACAGAAAACAGAAAAAAAGGTGAGTCACACACATCAAAACATTTTCTTTCTTTCTTCTATTCAAATTGGGTGTCGTTTTACCGTTTTTTCTTTTTCACGTATTCTAATCTCTCTTACACGATGACGCAACGTTTATTCAATTATTTGTTGAAAGAGAGACACTAGCGAAAAAAAAAGATAGGACCCATTTGGGGTTTTCTGTGGTTTGTGTGTTTGTTTTGGGGGGGGGGATTTTCTATAAACGGATGGCCTTTCCCTCTTTCGTGAAAAATGAAAAAAAAACAAAACACGAAAAATGATTTCGTGTGCGCGTCCTTGTAATCGGGTCAAGGCGTTTATTTCTTTTTGGACTAGTGACCATAGCGCCATATTAGCGTTTTTATTTTAGATGCCAGTTTGAAATAAAAGAAAAAACATGTTTCTTTTTTTTTTTTGGTTATCTTGTTGTTGGATATGTTTCTTCATCTCTAGCTGCTGGTTGACCAGCCCCAAAAAAAGATGCTTTTATTCGCTCCATGACAAAAAGGTTTTTTGAACAGATTTATTGTTTTGTTTTTGTTTTTTCCTAGTATCTCCAGGGAGACAGGATGCAAATCCGCGTTCCTTTCTAAAAATTTAATTTCTTTTTTTTTTTTTGCTTCTTGTCACGAAAGAACAAATTCGTGAAAAAAACGTTTCAAATTGGCGGGTTGGTAAAACGACGGGAGTCCTAATTTACAATCAAGAAAAACGAAAGAATACGATTCCATTCATTTTTTCCTCTTTCAGTTGATTGTTTTTTTTTTTTCGTTCGGCCTTTTAAAAAGATGAGAAAAAAATTTCGAATTCAAAACGCGCACCTGGTGGCAAGAAATTCTCAGTTCCATCATCGCGCCATTTTTAAAAGGTTTACCATATTTTAAATCGAGTCCTTGATAACCTGCAACTTGATTCACTCACGGTCGGAACACACAAGATCTCGGCCGAATTTGGTCGCGTGTCGGGGACTTGATCGAACCATTTCAAGACTTTTCGGGAGTGGATGGGGGAAGGGTAAGAAAAAGAATCGACTTTTCTTTTTCTTCTTCTTCTTCTGACATTATACCACCGCATCACACAGACAAACATCCTAAATGGGTTTGCAGATAGTCCCGTTTTCTTTTTATTTTGTAAAATCGGGATCTCTTTTTATTGTGTGTCAGACACACACACACACGGCACGAAAGTATTGCCGTCGTCTGTTTTTGCTCCCGTGACTTTGATTGAAACGGAAACCTTTCGCCCAGCAAATCGATCGACAAACAGTCCTGACTCTCTTTTTTTTTTATTTTTATTATTTTCCAGGCCATTCCTTTAACAATGGCCATGGATCGATTTGTGTTCAAATTGATGCGTCTACAGAAAAGAAAAGAGAAAAGAAAAGAAAAAAAACGCCATTGAAGCATTTTGTGCTGCAGAGAGTCCGTGACGCGTATGGAAATTGGAACAAGTTCTCCGTTGAACGTGTTGTGTCACAGACGACACCATAGTCCAACAGTTCACTGGATTGTTGCCTCGTCCTCTCTCCAATCGTCAAGTATCCAAACTCTGCAGGAAATATGTTTTCTATACTATATACGAACAACAGCGGCGGGCAGATCGAATGGAGGGACCTCTCCTCTCTCTGCATGGCTGATTATTCACGCTTGTATAACTCTGCGTTCAATTGCACTATGTGTACGCCTCTAGAGAGCTTTGGGGGAGATCCTATAGTTAAGAGTTAGAGAGGCCTATTGCTCATGAATAATCAGATCAACATTTTTTGTTTTCTTCTTTATTATCTACAAGAAAAGGAAAAAAGCTGCTGCTTTATATAGAGCAGCAGCCGACAATAATAACAAAATAGAGGAGGATCGCGTATCCCCATTTACCCGACTCTGTGTGTGTCTGTGTGCTGTCTGTCTATAATATTCTCCAAGGCTTTTAGACATGTGTAATAACGGACCCCGGCCGCGAACCTCATCTCTTCTCCAGTACACATATTATCGGAATCAGCCGAGCGTGAATCAGTCCATAGGCAGGACTATACTAGACTAGACTCTATGTGTATCCAAAACAACAACAACAACAACAACGGTGGTGGTGGTGATGATGAGGTCACTAACCCGCCTATATATGTCTGTGTTAAATTCTTTTTTTCCTTTTAAAGGGAGGAGAAGAGGAAGGGGAATATTATTATCGCTAATTTTTTTGAAAAAACAAATTTAAGAACTTTCCCTTTTTTTTTATATTTTTGCGCGAAATTTGAATTGATCAAGAAATTGGAATTGATCATGAATTTGAATCTTACCTTATTTGGCGCGCTAAATAGAAATAGTTCCTCCACGATTCGCACAATTTATAATACAACAACTCGTCTCGCGTAGAAATTTACAAAGAAAATTGTAAATTGTTTTGATTGGTTTTGGCGTGCACTTTTTTCTCGTGAAATTTTAAATAGAAGAAACTCCTTTTTTTTTAAATTTTGTCGTCGTATTCCCCGTCCCAAATGAAAAAGGCAAAAAAAACGAAGAAGATCAAATGAAAAACACGTCCGCTCTCGTGAACGGACGTGAGCCAACTGACTGTGTGTGTGGCTGGTGGGGTTTTTCTCTCGTTGAGGTACAGACGAGAGCTCCGTTCACAAAAGAAACCCAAACGAAGCCCTTCGGGGGCTTCACGAATGGCGTCAGCTTATAATATAGAGAGAGAACTAGGCTCTCTCTCTCTCTCTCTCTCTCTCTCTGCAAGCTTCTTTTCTTTTCTGAAATAAAAAAGCCCCCAAAAAAAAAAGTTCTTTTATATTCTTAGACACATTCAGAATGTATAGCAAGTCTATATAAGTATCTTTTTTTCTTCTGTATTATAGTAGGCATGAATAGAAGAGAATCAAGTTGCCGAAACTCTTGCTGTCCGCCTCTAGAGATCCACATACATACAAAAACTAAAATAACAGAAGACTACGCATCTTTCTCAGCTAGATAGATCTATAGCGCGCAAAAACAACCTCTGCACCATTCACACACACAGACACACTATTAAGTTTGCTGGGTGCCCAATCAGCCGTGCTCTGTACTGTCTCTATATATTTATAGACTTTGGCTCTAGATAGATATTATAGAAAGTACTACTATACTATACAGCCAAATAACAATAGCTGGCTCGATTTCCTTTTTTTTTTTCCTTTGAAAATCTTATTGGATCTTACACATGTATTCGGGAGAGTAGGAGGGGAGGCTTAATACTATTTTTGATAGATTGCTAGTCTTAGATATTGACGGTCCACTGGAGCAAAATAGCATTTTGATGAGATTACACTATACTATGTACGTAGTAGGACAACAACAACAAAAATGTGATTATTATTAGCTCAGGAGCAGTTTTTTGTTGTTGTTGAAATGTTTATAATGGAATGTTGACGTGTTGAATAGGTTCCTCACCACTCATCAGGGCTATTAAAGTTATTAGTAGTAAATTTGGGACCACATTTTGAGTTTTTTTTTTTTTTTTTTTTCAAATATCGATTTCAACAGCCATGAGGTTGGTGTTGACGGGTCTTTCTACCCTTGGAGCGCTGTGTTACCTAACTGCCGACTGCGGATGGACATCACAACGTTTTTTTTTTTCTCTCCAGTCGTAATAATTTAGCGCTTATATTAAAGATTTTTTTTTTCTTTTTCTCGAGTCGATAATCACACACACACAACATTCGGCCGTGATGTCCGCACCTTTTTCGGTATTATACCATCGTAGGAGTATAGAGAGAGGGAAAAAAAAAGATATATAATAACATCTATACAAAAAAAAAAAAGGAAATGATTTACACGTCAAAAGAGCCTCAGAAGGTTGTAAAACATTCACGTCGGCTTCTATACGCTCACATCTTCTTCTTCAAAAAAAAATGTTTTTTTTTTTTTTTTCATCTTTCTTTCTTCTGTTTGTGTATGGAAAATCATTCGTGAAGATGAAAGTTGTTTTTTTTCAAATAGAAAACCCTCGAGGTCTTTAATAAAGTTTTATTGTATAATACCACTCCATATGATTGTCAAGGGATTACTAAACTATCCAAACTTGGATCCAATGGATCTATAATCGGATTGTCAATAGGTATAGAAAACCAACTGTTACTATATAGGACGATTTTTATTGGGCCTGAACAACTTTGTGTTTGTTTTGTGTGGAGAGAGAAAGAGAAGAAATTAAGTTCTCATTATTATTACATATTTCTCCAACGAACTTTTTTTTTTTCCGGAAGATAAAACACATATCGCCAGACTATATTGTGTACTATACGTTTCACTTGAAAGTTTTCAATCCTTTCTCTTTTCTTTTTTGGAAAAATAATCTCAGCCCAAAAACTTTTATGTAGAAATCCTTCCGGCTTATATATATATACCTTCCCCCCCCCCCTTACAACGTTATGTAATTGTAGACACACAGAAAATATATAAGTAAGAAAAACAAAAGTTGTTGTACGTACAGATGGCGCTTTGAAAAATCCAAGCGCGTGATCCGCCCGAGGAATAAACAACCAATCAATCCCGCACTCTCTCACACACTCTATACAGCAAACGGCATCTCTCTCTCACTCTATCTACACGTGATTGTTTTATTCCTTTTTATTCCGTTGAACAACAACAACAACAATCGGTCCGGTTGTATTTCGTTCCCGTTGACCGCCGATGGCGCTCTTATCACAAGTTCGCGGATGGAATACGTAAAAGTGAACGCGGCACCCCCTTTTTCTCTCTCTCTCTCCCATCTATATAACTCATTACACACACACACATAGAGTGAGAGTCTATATAAAGAATTTCTTTTTTTCTTTTTTTGGTCATTATCATCATCATAAATCCGCCATTAGAGACAGACTACAACAGAATCGCTCATCATTCCCGGCACATAATGTTAGAGATATCCCCCTTCTCCTCTATGTATAAATTCTCGCATTTCCCGTTTTTTTCAAAACTAACAAACGGCCTCTGTCTCTCTCTTTGTAAATAAATAAATGCATGAGAGGTTCTTCTTATTTGAATTTTGAATCGCCTTTTTTTTTATTTATTTTTCACTGCTGTGATATTCAAAGCGCCATAATTGGCGCTAATAATTTTATGTTTCCATAACTGGACTGTCGCATTTCTTGATAACACAAACATTCAGAAATAAAGAAAATCATCTTGTTTTTTTTTTTGAGTCTTTTATATAAAACCGGTCGAATGCCGACGACAGGCCGGCCAGCCGGCCCGATATGTTTGCGCGAGTCATTCATCAGTTTCAAATGACGACGACGGATGACAGGCGCAAAATGAATAGAAGAAGAGGCTCAACAACAACTAAAAAATTTAACGACATCCCCATGTTGAAAATGTGTTTTTTTATCGATCGACGGGACACACAACAATGGACATCATCAAAAATGCGTTTGTTTCTCCACTCGACCGCTAGAGAGACAATCATCCATTTCTTTAGGTGCGCGCGACTTTTTGAAATTTGTTTAAGCGCAGGGCGATTCTGATTAAACCGTGTAAAGAACAATCCCGCATTATGTACGGATGATTCATCATCTTGTCCCACCATGCAGCAGTAGGAGCAGCGCGGAATTTTTTTCCCGATGTTATTGCGCAACGCGCTTGGCGTCAAACTGATGTTGAACGTTGATGCATTTCTATAGGGGCCGCAAACCCGTTTAAGGCCTTGTATACATTTAATTTGGCTATGCGCGCGTCTCTCTCTCTCTGCTGTGTTAAGTGTGTCTGCCGTTCGAAAATTGCCTCGCCTATAATAGTAGCTAATAGTTATTCTACGCGTTTTCAGCTCAAGGAAGAAGGTTATTCTTTATATTTCTCATTTGCATGGCTGAAATCTGTGCGTTCATGGCGACTAGCCAACTTGGAATCATTTGTATAGTTTTTTCTTATTATATAGCAACGAAGACGACGCACTTGTAAAAATAGCCAAAAAGTAAATCTTCTTTTGTATATTATAATCATGTTACATGTGCTGCTGCTGCTGCTGCTGACCTTCTCTTATATTGACGGTAACTCAATTCCTCCTCCTGCCGTGTTAAAAAGTCTGTCGCGACATCAGCAGACGCATCTTTTTTCTAACAACACATTTTTCTCTCTATCTATCATATAAGGACATTTCACATTTTGAAGTTTATTCTCTCTGAGTGTGGTACCACGTATGTGGGGGGGGGGGATAGTATCGACCTTAAAACCCCCTGTTGTTTCTCTCTTTTTCTCTTTTTATTTAAATTTTTATCTATTTTTTTATTATTATTTTGAATTAAAATTATACAACAAAAATATGTAAAAAAAATCGTTGAAAATCGAGTGAAACCACCACAACAACAACAACGACATTGTTCGCATTCACCGAGATAGATAGACTCATTAATCATCGTGAATAATAATTATAAACCAGACTCTCTCTGACTCTTGTTGTTCGCCTTCTGCATGGGTGGGTTGGCATTCTAACCAATTACAATGGCTGACGTGTATTTGTTGTTGGGGCCGCCACACGATCGATAATTTTCCCGTTGGCTCTTTCTTTTTTAAATAAAAATTTTTAAAAAAAATAGTCAAATGAATTAACTAGTGTCCTTTTAAAGGATCTTTTGTTGTTGTTGTTGTTGTTGTTTTTGGAATTCTCAACTTTAATGGTTTTAGATGTATGTTTCCCGTGTTTTGTACATCAAAACCGAGAATCCGGCGTCGTCGTAATAAACAGCGTCTCGTTATTATTATGTCTCTTCATTTTCTTGGAAAAACGTCTCAGTTTTTTCTACTTTATTCAACCGGTTAAACATGTGCAGCAGTTGAATAAAATAAAACGAAAATTATAAGGGATGCACATAGGGCGGTGGGGGAACTACGGAATGTTCCATGACATTTTCAAGAAGGAAAAGAAAAGAAAACGACCTGGGTATATTGTTGGATCATCGAGTTGTGAGGGGGTTTTTCCAGCTGAGAGCAAACGACGTACAGTTTTTTTTTCCAGCTGGATAGAGAGAATCTTTAAGGAGAGGTCTTGTTTATAGCGCTTGAGGCCATTGATATAAATCAGTATTCCAAAATGACTGTACGTAGAGATCCTTTTTCCATGAAAATCCCAACTATATCAACAAGGAAAAGAGAAAAAGAAAAAAAGAAGTTTGTGTGTTTTTAGTATTATTTCTTTTTCTCTCTCCCCCCCCCCCCTTTTTTGGGTATATTCGACATGGAATCTAATTTTCTATTTAAAAATATACAACCGAAAATTGTGTAAGACGTAAGATGTTGCCGTGGGGGGTCGCTACTGACCGAAATTTTAGGATAGAAAAATTTTGTATTTTTTTTCGGTGTCTGTGCTCTATGGATCTCGTGTTCTTTGTAGTCCCTCCAGGCGAACATTTTTCGTGCAATCTCAAACAACGTGAGTCAATATTACGTTGCGTCTTTTTAATAAAAATTCTTTTTTTTTTTTTTTACCTTCTAGGAAACTTTTTTTTTTCTTTTTTGATTTGCATTCCAACTCCTTTCCCTTTTTGGAGAGCCGTTTTGTTTATCTTCTCTCCCACACGCATTTTCAATGATACAATCACAACAACAACAACAACAGAAATTTATTTTATTTTTTTTTTGAACTTTTTCGATGTTTTCTCTCTGCCGACTATGTCAGTGAAATGGTGGATAGAGAGAGAGAGAGAGAGAGAGAGAAGCCTTGTTAGAAAATTATTATTATGATATCAGTTTTGCGGATTCACTCACGCGCTTGTTGTTTTCACGGCGGATATCCTTTGTAGTTACGCCTACCCCCCACCTCGATCGTTCCAGGAATTATATTTTATTTTTTATATGGCTCCAATAATAACCTTTGATCCAATTTAAGAATTTTTATCGATTTGAAAAAAAAATATAAAATGAACAATTTTGTGAAATTGATTTTTTCTTTTTTTTTCTGGCGCGAAATTTAAAAAAAATGGAAAAATATTTTTGGGCGTTGTGTATTTTTCTTTTTGTTAGCCATTCAATTCCCATAAGCTTCAAATTATTATATTTTATAGAGGTACTAAAAAGAAGAAAAACTTTTAATGTTTAGGTGACGGACGAGTTTGCCGTCAAAAACCAGTCGATCCTAGATGATATCCTGATAGATGTTGGTGATTTGCGGGCAACATCCATTGCTCAATAGGGACTTAAAAAGGGAGGGGGGGGGACTTTTAAGTCCCGCGGGAAATATTCACGAATAAGATACCGGAACTGGTTGAATCCCTCTCTCTCTCTCCTCTTCCCACTCGAAAAGAATGATGGTGATGGGTCTTCTCCTCCCCTCTCTCTCTCCAAACTGCATCTAATAACTTTTTTGTGTGCATGGCTCTAAGGTCACAAATATCGACTCGTTGGGTTGTTGTTGTTGTTGTAGTTGTTGCCGTTTCTGGGTATTTTTTTTTATGAGGACCTTGCTGATTATGTGGCCATTTTATGACAACCCGTGGCCTTTAGTTAATAATAAGTAGTAGACGTTAAAAGAAATGAATATTTTATTAATAAATTAAATGCGCGCATTCCTATCACACACCCACCTTCCGTGTTTTTTCGTGATTGTTAATTTGATTCTCGCAAGATGGCGTTCAATTCAGTGACTGTCTTTTAAAAAAAAAAAATTATATGTAAGAAATTGAAAAGAATTCCTTATTGTTTTTGCGGTTTTACTTATCGCTGGAGATTATTGTGTAGTTGAATGCACGTAAACGGTGTCACTTTACACCCATGTTCGGTTAACAATCGAATGATTAGATTGAATTTTCGTTTTGATTGTATCGACACAATAATGGCAGAGATCCATCCGCTGTTGTTTTTGACATCATTTAAATAATGATGACTTACTTTACTTAATGATAATAAGTTAAATGTCAAAATCATAGTTGAGCGCCACCAGGAACTTCCCCCGGTGGCCATGCCTATGCTCCCTTTTTAGTCCGTAGACTGAGGCGGGAAGTTAGTTCCTCTCAAGATTGACAACAGCTACCGCTACCTATCATCTGATATCAAAGATTCCCTATGCCTTCTGGTCTCTCAATGCCTAATCCGCCTAGCTACTGGTAGGAGTAGAGAGAGACTTCTACTATGCCTCTAGCAGTTGATAAGGAAAATTTAAAAGTAATAATGGATTTTTTTTTTTAAATTTTAAATTATGAATGATCGGCTTATTTATTTATTTAGGGTTAGAAGAAGAAGTCACCAATGAGCCTCAACGGACAACCTCCACTTTCTTTGTGCCGCCATAACCTGGTGGAGACCGTCCGACCGTTCCGTAAAATTCTATGTAAACGATCAAGTCGGTACGTTGACTCAGACCAACTAGATAATTCTATGATTTAATTTATTTTTAGTAATTACATAACGAAGACGAGAACGAATTGACGCAGTTTTTTCCTTATTCTTTTTGTGCGAACTGTGGCTATAATTGGTTCATTTCCACTTGATCCACACAGATTCCCAACTTGACGATATTATTTGACGTAGTATGTCAATCTTAGACGTGAATATGGATCGACGAATATGGAATCCTTTGATTGCGATTTCACCAAACTCCCTAGCGTTGCGGGTGAGTAATTTTTTGTTGTTGTATCAATTCGTTTTAAAAATTAATTTCTGTCTATTCTAATTTTATAATATCTGCAAAAGGATTTCAGAAATGGGTCGGATACGCGGACGTCAAATCAGCACCCGTTCATTTCTACGTTCAACGCAATTCTTCTTCATTTTCCACAGATTTCACTCCAATTCCTTTCGATTTGGCGCGATTGAACGATGGAAAATGTCATGTGACGTCGGGAATATTCACGGCATCACGACCAGAATTTATTCCTTCCCTTTCACGGGACTCGGGCATTTTCCACCTGGATTACTTTTAGTCCGGTTTGCAGTTGGTCTTTATTTGAAATTTATTCAAATCGGGATGGGTTTAGTCGACGAAGGAATGTGAGCTCCAACCACCGACTTGCCTTTTTAAGAGTTAAAAATTTAAAGAAGTCGTTAAGTTATTGGCAAAATCTCCAAAGATTTTCCTCCATTGGTGAGGTAACTACTCTATTTTATGCGTCATTGACTCTTTCTATAGTAAATACTTACTTATTTGGTTCTTTTAAAGACTATTTTACGACGTAACTTTGAGTGCAGCAACTAATCCGCCATCGAAGTTGAGGAAATGACAAGTCATCACATCGAGGATGTTCCTCCAATGAGTCCAATTATCCTTGTCCTGTCCTCCACTACTCCGCTCGACCGTCTTCATATTCGGGTGAAATAAGTAAGTAACTCGGCCGTACTCTGAAATTATAGTTCCAATGAAATAAATCGTTTAGAAATCGACCCTTTTAACTTTAATTTATCTGGTTTTATGTTTACACCCTCCATTAGCAGCGATGGAATAATGAGCGCAATTTTCATGAGGATCACTCCTCTTCCTCTTATGGGACTGGCATCGCCTTGAAGAGGATGTTCGGGAAAGAAAATTCGATGACGGTGGATGTAGATGACCTCGTACGCTTCAACTTGTGACGAATTGTCCACGCCAAATGTCTGGTCCATCAACTAGAGAGAGGGGTTGTCATGGGATTGGCGTTGATGGATTCGCTGCGAGACAATTCAGGATGCGGATGATCGACATGCTGGGCATTTATTATTTCACACAAACAGGAAAAAAGGTGAGTCACACATAAAAACATTTTCTTCTTCTTCTATTCAAATTGGGTATCCTTCTTCCTTTAATTGTAAAACTTACAAACAATGTCGCAACGTCTATTCAATTATTGTGGAAAAAGACACTTGCGAAAAAACATTTTTCTGTGGTTTGTTGGGGATTTTCATATGAACGGATGGCCTTCTCTTTTCATCTTTTGAAATGAGTTGTTTACAACTTATTTCTTCTTTTTTGCATCTTAAGTGAGATTTAATGCAAATCCGCGTTCCTTTCTAAAACACTTATACTTTCTTTTTTTTTTCCTTCTTGTCACGAAAGAACAAATTCGTGAAAAAAAACGTTTCAAATTGGCGGGTTGGTAAAACGGCGGGAGTCCTAATTTACAATCAAGAAAAACGAAAGAATACGATTCCATTCATTTTTTTTCTCTTTCCGTTGATTGTTTTTTTTTGTTCGTTCGGCCTTTAAAAGATGAGAAAAAAAAATTTCGAATTCAAAACGCGCACCTGGTGGCAAGAAATTCTCAGTTCCATCATCGCGCCATTTTTAAAAGGTTTACCATATTTTTTAAATCGAGTCCTTGATAACCTGCAACTTGATTCACTCACGGTCGGAACACACAAGATCTCGGCCAAATTTGGTCGCGTGTCGGGGACTTGATCGAACCATTTCAAGACTTTCGGGAGTGGATGGGGGCAAGGGTAAGAAAAAGAATCGACTTTTCTTTTTCTTCTTCTTTTGACATTATACCACCGCATCACATAGACAAACATCCTAAATGGGTTTGCAGATAGTCCCGTTTTCTTTTTATTTTGGAAAATCGGGATCTCTTTTTATTGTGTGTCAGACACACACACACGCACGAAAGTATTGCCGTCGTCTGTTTTTGCTCCCGTGACTTTGATTGAAACGGAAACCTTTCGCCCATCAAATCGATCAATAGAGAAAATTAAATATAAATTATTTGAAGATGAAAAAAGAAAGTTTTTGGTCGTTTCCCCAGAAAAAGAAAAAAAATGAAGAAGAAAACGAAATACACGTCCGCTATCTTGAACGGAAGTGAACCAACTAACAGTGGGTTTGCTATGGATGTGGATTGGGTGAGAGCTCCTTTAACAAAAACCAAACTCAAATGAAGCCCTTTGGAGTTGGTATTCTATAGTAACTTACAAAGAAATTTGATTCCCAGTTTACTATAAGAGTACAAGTCATTTAGATTCAAATTTTTGTTTGAGAAAATAATTTTATTGTTTGAAATCATTGAATAAGTCAATTATTTTCCTGTTACAATTTCTCAAGTCTCAACTGAAAATATCTCAACATTTGGTGTTGTATTACTTTTCTTACCATTTTTAACAACAAACTTCAATTCAATGTCTGACGCTCAAGTTGATTAGCAAGTAATTGCGAAATTTCATCTCGTTTTTCGTTTTCCTGATTATTTGATATCATCATAGTCTGTATATCTGGCGTCACTTCGCATCCGTTTTCAATGAATAGTCGAACTATTTCAATTAAATTTTCTTTGCGATAAAATTGAGACAATAAAGTGAGAGCATTCGATCCGTTGTTATTTTTGCACTTGACGTCGAGGCCGTGTTGAATTAAAAGTTGAACTATTTCGATTAAATTGTCGTGCCCATTCTTTTTCTCAGTTGCCAGAAGAGATAAAAGAGGTGTCGATCCTTTTTCATCTGTGCAATTGATATCCACGCCTTCTTGTAGTAATTTTTTTACTTTTTCCAAACTTGGGTAGGTATCACGCAAAAACAATTTGAATAATTTGGTTTCAAGTTCAACCTAAAAACAATACGATTAAAATCTTAAATTAACGAAAAACTTGAATATTAGTAACCCTAATAGGTGAATAGTAAAATTGCCTTACTTGCTGTTTTAGTACTTCAGCTACTTTTGACGATGTTATTGTCCTATCCGCAACATTTTCCTTTAGCATTTCCAGTATTAGATCACGAGCATATTTTAATTGTATTTCTTTTAAGTTCAAAACGAAATAATTTGATTTCATCGTGTTTTGTAGTAGTTGATTTCGATTTGAATGAACTTACTATCCAGATTGACTGGTTTATTTTTAAGTACGTTGGTTTGAATTTTAGGACCGGAACCAAATAGATGCACACCGTCTAAAAGAATGTAGCCGAAGACGAGGCCTTCTGTAAATACATCACTTTGAATAGTTCCTCTTGGCGGGGGTAACGTTTGGTTGTAGTATAATCTCAAAATTTCTGGTGCTAACCAATCAATAGTCCCTCTGATTCCACTCATAGAGTAACTTCCCCTCTCATTCACCGGTTTACTTAGTCCAAAATCGGCCCATTTCATAAGCACTTGCCTTTTTAAGGGATCTTCCCAGATGAGGACGTTTTCAGGTTTGAGATCGCGATGGATCAATCCCATTCTGTGAATGTACTCGAGTCCAAGAGCTAATTGATTGAGAACCGTTAGTTGTGGGGGTATCGGTCCATTGTATTTGTTTGGGTCTCCTTCTTCCAGAAACGTTTTTTCCAGCGAAGCGTTGCACAATTCAAGATAATAATATCTGTAAAAATAGTTTGACAAGAAAGATTTTTCTTTCGTTTATTTCAATCTCATTTGATTTGTATTTTACCTGAAATTGGCGTCACTCTTGATTTGAAACAATTTGATTACATTGGGGTGATCAAGTTTCTTCAGCGCTTCTTCTTCTTGTTTGTTGCTTGCGATGTGCATTATTGCAATTCGCTTGACGGCCGCAGGTTTCTTGTTGAAGAAACCTCTAAATACGATACCGAAACTTCCTTCTCCCAATTTGTTTTCATCATCAAAATGTAGAAAGTCCTCTGTAAGAAAATTTCGCATCAAACTGAATGATTGATTTACACTCATTGCATTGAGAGTAAATTTCAACACCTTTCACTCAATTAAAGGTCTTCGATGCAATGGGAAATTGGGAATTCAAATTGTTCACTGAAAAATGCACAGTTGACTAAGCAGGGATTGAGGAATATGAGCGTCGATATTCAAATAACGGCTTTTCATTTCATGGTTTATCTGTTGCCATGGCAATTTTATCAGAATGATACATTGCAGCATAGAGTAATTAGAGTTGATAAAATTCTGTCAAGGTAAATCATTCCTTGATAATACCTTTAGAAAAATTCTTTTCTTTCGTAAAGAAATGTATTGGTACGTACACATTCAGATAATTTTTTAAAGACAATAATCAATTTAGGGGTTTCATTTTTTATTTTTATTTGTCATTGACCTGTCACACGCATTTTCTTAGTTGTTATAACAACAATAAGAAGCAATATACAGTAATAACGAAAATAAGAAACTCCGCAAGTTTAAAAATGGAGCCATGTTACAGTCATCAATACTAAAATCAATTAAAATTACAAGGCGAATTTATGGTAACATTACACGTAAAATCGTCAAATTAAGTCTATATAATCTTCTCAAATATTCTTTCGAGTCTGGTTATTTTCTTGTTCAAACTTGTGGTCATGTGATTGTGACGTGAATGGGGTCGTCTCCAACTCCCTTTTCGTCAGGATCGTTGGAGTACATTTGGGATTGAAGGGTGGGATCAGCTGCTCGTAGTTCTTGACATGTTATGAGTATGTAACTTTTATCATTCGCTATAATGTAAGAAATACCATTTGATGTGACAACTCGTTAGACCAGTTATACCTAGAACGGAAGTTTAGTCAAGAAAATCCCAATCTCCTAATGAAATAGAATAAAATTTATTTATTTCCCCGTTTTCCGCCATTGTCCCTTATATTTTTCCAGTTCAAATTTATATTGTTTGGCGCTTTTCGGATAATCAACAACAAATCTAAAAGGGACGCTACAATTTCCTCCTCCGACACGATACCCGTGAAATGAATGTAGTGGGCACCGTTATCGATTAAAAACTCTCCTCCCACCACAAAATTAACTGTAACCAAACTTGATCACCGGATTTCAAAGTTCAACGTCGACTGGACGGTCAACGGACTATATTGATAAGCGACGACGTTTCCTTCGTCGACTAAACCCATCCCGATTTGAATAAATTTCAAATAAAGACCAACTGCAAACCGGACTAAAAGTAATCCAGGTGGAAAATGCCCGAGTCCCGTGAAAGGGAAGGAATAAATTCTGGTCGTGATGCCGTGAATATTCCCGACGTCACATGACATTTTCCATCGTTCAATCGCGCCAAATCGAAAGGAATTGGAGTGAAATCTGTGGAAAATGAAGAAGAATTGCGTTGAACGTAGAAATGAACGGGTGCTGATTTGACGTCCGCGTATCCGACCCATTTCTGAAATCCTTTTGCAGATATTATAAAATTAGAATAGACAGAAATTAATTTTTAAAACGAATTGATACAACAACAAAAAATTACTCACCCGCAACGCTTGGGAGTTTGGTGAAATCGCAATCAAAGGATTCCATCATTTTGGTTCGTTTCACGTAAAAAACTCCGTTCAGGTTGTGGCCAGTCAGCAGCCAAAGATCTTGGCATGGTGTAGGTAATCCAGTGCTGATGGCCACTGTTCCGGTGCACACGAAACGGCCCAGCGTGTGATCACCGGACGAAGTTGCCAATTGAGTCCGACCAAAATTTCAATCCAGTGACGAAGGGTTATTATTCCAATTATTCCAAAATGATCGTGAAAATGCGATGCAATCAAAGTTTGAAAAAACGATCGGAATCCCCAGTACATGCAGACAAATCCGTGAGTCTGATCCAACGCTTCCACCCGGAATGCAATGGATCGATCCTGATGGTACGGAGATGACTCCATTTACGTTTATTGTGACATGACATCAGATATGCAATCAAATCTATTTAAAAAATAAAAAGGTAATATATTAATTTTTAATAAATATCATAAAGTTTCCAGTTGAGTCCGACCGAAATTCAATCGAGTGACGGGCAGAACATTTTTGTCATTGATAACACCTGCGGACCAAAACGCGTTTTTTTTTTATTATTCGAAAATTTGCGTTTTAAACACAATGGATACCGTAATCGACTAATTAAATTAACACCGACAAGTGTGAATGCCGTCCGTGTTATTTCCGGCCCAGAAATATTGCGCATTTCCTTCTCTGTCGTTTCAACAAGCGTATGGATGGTATTGAACTCAAAGGACGCGTAGTAATCGTAGGCCTACTAATAATTCTAAATTCTAAATTGAAGAGACAAATGAACTTAATTCAAATATTCAACAGTTTTCTACTGACTTTCATTGACTGGTGACATTCAGTGGATAATTCAACCGATGCTTTCATTTGTCGGATGGACGCGTTGTAGTTGATGGAACGTGAATAACATCAAGGATCAGAGCAGTGACCCACTTCGATGGGTGATTCACTGTCCTGTAGAAATTGAAGTGGATCATATTTATTTAAAATTAACGTTTCATCATTTTATTTGTTAAATAGATTTGATAACATACCTGATTTCATGTCACAGTAAACGTAAATTGAGACATCTCCATCCTCATCAGGATCGATCCATTGCATTCCGGGTGGAAGCGTTGGATCAGACTCACGGAGTTCCCTGCATGTTATGGGGATTTCATTCGTTTTCGTTTTCAAACTTTGATTGAATCGCATTTTCACGATCATTTTGGAATAACTGGAGTAATAACCCTTCGTCACTGGATTGAAATTTTGGTCGGACTCAATTGGCAACTTCGTCCGGTGTTCACACGCTGGGCCGTTTCGTGTGCACCGGAACAGTGGCCATCAATAGATTATCTACGTCATGCCAAGATCTTTGGCTGCTGATTGGCCACAACCTGAATGGAGTTTATTCCGTCAGAGGAATCAAAATGATGGAGTCCGTTTATTGTGATTTCACCAAACTCCATAGCGATGCGGGTGAGTAATTTAACTGTTATTTTCTAATATCTGCAAAAAGATTTCAGAAATGGATCGGATACGTCGACGTCAAATCGGCACCCGTTCATTTCTACGTTCAACGCAATTCTTCTTCATTTTCCACAGCTTTCACTCCAATTCCTTTCGATTTAGCCCGATTGAACGATGGAAACGCCATGCATTTAACGTCGGGAATATTCACGGCATCACGACCAGAATTTATTCCTTTCCTTTCACGGGACTCGGGCATTTTCTACTTGGATTTCTTTTATTCCAGTTTGCAGTTGGTCTTTATTTGAACTTTATTTTGAATCGGGAAGGGTTTAGTCGACGAAGGAAACGCCGTCGCTTATCAATATAGTCCGTTGACTCTCCAGTCGACGTTGAACTTGAAATCCGGTCATTAAGTTTGAGTACAGTTGATTTAGTGGTGGGAAGAGAGTATTTCATTGACAACGATGCCCACTACACTCATTTCACGGGTTTCGTGTTGCAGGAGGACATTGTGGCGTCACTTTGATATTTTTTGTTGATTATCCGAAAGGCGCCAAATAATATTTGAATTGAAAAATATATGGGACAATGGTGGACAACGGGGATATTAATTTGATTTGAATTCATTAGGGGATTGGGAATTTCATGACAAAAATTCTGTTTTAAATAAGACCGCGCGGTCTAACGGGTTGCCACATCGAATGTTACTAATGTATTTATTTCATTACATTAACGAATGATAAAAGTGATATGCAGCACGTAACATATCGAGAACTACGAGCAGCTGATCCCACCCTTCATTCCTTAATGTAATGCAACGATACTGATGGCAAGGGAGTTGGAGACGACCCCATTCACGTCCCAATCACATGACCACAGGTTTGAACAAAAAATAACCAGACTCGTGTACGGCAGTTTCACGATCATTTCAGAATAATTTCGAGTGTCCGGCTGAAATTGGAAATTCAGCCGCTTGCAACAGGGAAGCTAAAATCGTTTCTTGCTCTTGAACTTATGATTCCAGTTGAACATTTTTGGTCTCTAGTTGTAATAATTTCAGTGTCTTATATTAGTTCGTTATGTCATAAAATGCACACAAGATAAAATTAAATAGTTGAACTAACAAAAGAAGGGACTTACATTTAGTTCGAGTTGATTTTCAAGTTGTGTCACCTTTTCTTTAAGTTGGAACAGTTTTATCCGCTATTAGCTGATTAATTTTGTTGTCTAGTTTACTTTCTATTTCTTGAAATATGTCTTCCAAGGAAAGAGCGGACACGACGAGGACGACAGAGGAATAAGACCCACAAGCCAAAATGAATAGCCAGCCGACCTAAAAACGAGCGATTTGTACTCTTTTTATCTACAATCGAATTGGTGTTACGCGGCTATTAGGTAGGGGCCTCTTTACATATTCCTGTTGTGTGGTTTGATCAGAGGTTTTATCAGCTGCGCATGCGCATTATCCTTATACAGTGTACATTCAATATAATAACCAATGGGATTTTTGGTTTCAACAGCAGCAATATTTGTTTTGGAGCGAATGTTTGTTTTGTAAGAAGGTGGACAATCAACGAGAGGATAAGACTGTAAGTCAAGCTGATAACATGTCCCTTAAAAAACCCATTCCCCCTTTAAGTTCAAAGTTTGAGTTTCGTGGCAAGGAAAAATGAAAATGACACGACATGAATATAAATTTATGGATTATAGATTTAGGACGTCATTTCATTTAAAAAAATTATTTAAGGTTACAAATTTACGATGTACTTATGTATATACTGATTAATACGGCTTATTTCCATTTCTATCCGTGGGAAATTCATTGTTCTTCCTCTCAAAAATGGTTTCTGATTTGTGAAAATAGGACAATAATTACCTTTATTCTTTTTGTCATACATTATCTGTTTATCTCTGACAAGAAGAATAAAATTAGATCGTGTTTTATTCATATTTCACGATTTTCCGAGTGGGGACTGGGGATGTGCAATTTTGAATCTAACGTTAAAGAAGAAACAATTCCGTCTGGCAACAGCGTTAAAAATTTCAAAAAGTAAAGTGTCTGGTCGTCTTGAGTTGTGAATTGACGTCTGACGTGTCGGGCATTTCTCCATTTTAAAAGTGTTATGACTTATGACGCAAATGCTGTTTAGAAGGTAAATAATTATGAATAAGGATCGTGAAAATAAGGAGTTTTATCAAAATTGTTTTGACCAGGAAGAGTAATCCAAGTATTTGTTTAGTTTGTACAAATGCTTGGTCTTCATGCTTGTTTAGCTTAATGGCTGCATGTGTTTGCCATGTTTAGACTGATTAAACTGTGGCTTCATTGTTTCAATTTTTATCTGTCAATGCATTGGCATTAATATTATGAATGTCCCACAAAGACACTAAAGGTTTGCAGGTTTGCAGATGGTGCATGTCGATCTGTCATCTCAGCATGCTTCTCACTTCTGGGATTATTCTATGTAGTAGGCATATTTGTTCTCATTGTGTAACTTTGTCTTAAACAGGGTTATCCATTTACCTTTTGAATGTCTTGTGTTCCTTTTCAGTTATGTGTGCTGAGATTAAGATTCATTTGTGAATTTTTTAAGAAATCTAACTTTTATTGTTTTCATTTTGTAGGTGAACACTGAACAGCAATTATTCGTTTGATTGAACAGCAATGCCGGGCGACTCATCATGACCATTCTTTAAATCCTCCTAAATCCCATGTCCTTGTGTACAATCATGCGAGTGTGGTTGTATTCATGAGGACGTCCTTTCCAATCCTTTCCCTTCTTCTTTGTCTGTGGCCTTTCATCCGGCGATGGGGCCACAGGAGATGCCAGACGATGTTCCCCGGCTTAAAGGTAGACGAATTTTGTTATCACTATTATTTCATGCTCCCAATCTCTGATCGAAATTCTACTATTCGAATCGAGAGAATACTCTTATTTTTCACGAACGGTCACGAGTTGCTCTGCCGAGGAGTTTTGTGATCACGCTTCCGATTTTTTCCATTCACATCAATTGCGAGTTGAATTCATAAAGGTTATTGCGCTTTTTTCATAATTGACGCAACTTTTTTTTATTTCGGCAAACTCCAGCATAGTGAAAGAACAAATAACACAATTTTTGCTGGGGACTAAACTGTCGTCCAATCTGTAGACAATTGGTCTGTTTGTGCGGGAATAAGATTGTCCTAATGCTGTATGATTGGCCATGATCAAGTCTAACGACCAAAGTTCCTTCGACAAATTAGGCAAACTGATCCTGCGGCAATTCCAGCTGCTGATATTGAACGTTACTCGTCATCTACTTGAGGGTGAAAGATGAGTTGTGGTATCCTCCTAGTTGCTGTTGGCCATCTAAGGCGAAGGATCAATCCAAGGAGAAAGGTTAGGTTGCAGGGAACGAAGCGCCATCATGCCACCTTGTTGGTTTTGCGAAGGCGACGTAATCGGAGGAGTCGTGTGTGATTTTGCTGTTGTCGCTGTTGTCGCTGTTGTTTGATGAAAGCTACAATCAGCGGAAGATTGGCACACAGGTTCTGCCCTACTTGCTGTTAAAATTGGGAAAATTTGTAATAATCTTGGCAGAAGGCTGGACATAAAGCGGCAGCGGCTATTAATAGTTGGGTTGCTATATTCTGTTCTCAGCATATTGATACAGCGTAAAATTTAAAAAAGAAATGAGACGTTTTGTTTGTGGTCGTTGTGTATTTTGCAACAATACACAACAACTTTCTTTACCATTGAAAAAGCATCAAATTGTTATATTTTATAGCGGCACCATAGCGGCACTAAAAAGTAAAAAAGAAAAATAATTTGCAATGCTTGGGTGGCGGTACTGACGGACGAGTTTGGCACAATCTTAGTCGATTCTTGATTTTATCCTGATAGACTTTAGTAATTTATTGCGCTTGATTGGTAATTAATTATTCAAAAAACATCTGAAAATTGCAATTCCATCCACTCTTCAATCCCAATCGCGACATTTCGTCATCCGCCTGGTAATCCAATTGTTCCTTTTTCTTTTTTTTTAAACAGTTTCATTAGAATGTTAGTGAATTGATCTGCATATTATATAACTTATCTACTTACTTGGTCTATAAATATGGTAATTTTTCATGTCATAGTGTGGATTGGTAGCTCAGGTGGTAAGAGTTCCGTGTTGAAGACACGAAGGTCATGAGTTCAATCCTCATCCAAGCCATTGGTGGTTCAAATCAAGGTATGTCTTAGCGTATAGCGTATTCAGATGTATCTCTGTGCGCTCTGTGTGTGGTGATGATGTGATGTTATGATGCGTTTGGTAACCCCATTCTACAACCATGACTATAGTATCGAATCATTTCCCGTGCGTTACGACCGGCACGACGAAAGTTGTGGACCGCCGTCGCTCACATCACATAGCGACCACTTCTTTTCTTTTATCTTTTTCGGGATTTAATCTCGCCGATTAGATGTTAATATTACTATTTTACGACTTTTTGAAACAATGTTCTTGTGTTTCGCCAAGGAAATTGTGGTTCGGATCAATCGGATGCAATATGCTTAAGTCATTATTACTTTTCGTTGATTCACCGAGACGGTTATAAGAAAAGGAATGAAGGGCTACAATCAAGGGCTTTTGTTGAAATGGTGGTATTTATTTGAATGGAACCATATCGTTGATCGCCTGTGTGGCGAATTCGTACCCAAAGATTTCTGTTCCACACGGTCTTATACGTTCTTTTTGTAAAAGAGTAGGGCTGCCCTTTGATATGAGGTGTCCTTATTTGCGCTGTGTTCATCTAGTTATACCGTTTTGTCATTTCAATTTTATCTAATTAGATTAAATTTGCCCGGCCAATAAATGACAACCATCCATCTCCATTCATGAGAACTCCTTGTCCATTTTTATCGTCTAGTGGTAATTTTTGTTGTTTGTTAGTTTTTTTTATTCAAATTTACGGGAAGATGAAATAATAGAAACAAATAATCCATGATCGCCTATCCCTTCCCGTAAACAAATTGTTAACGAACCAAACGAGTCAGTTAATAATTCAACACGAGTGCGCAGCCGGTAACTTTCATTATTTACTCTGAAACATTCTTTAGCACGCAATTGCAATTTCAGGCTTCGACCAGACAAGAAAAAAGCTGATTAGTAATGTAATTAAAGGTGAAGAGAAAAAAATGAGTCAAAATCATAGTTGAGCGCCACCAGGAACTTCCCCCGGTGGCCATGCCTATGCTCCCTTTTTAGTCCGTAGACTGAGGCGGGAAGTTAGTTCCTCTCAAGAGTCATGACTCGACTATAAGCTACCTATCTCTACGTAATCAAAGATTCCCTATGCTACCTGGTCTCTCAATGCCTAATCCGCCTAGCTACTGGTAGGAGTAGAGAGAGACTTCTACTCCTACAATCTTAACATGGCGCAGACAACTTATTATACTTGCGAACGAGGATCGAAACAGCCGTGGCAGATCATTTTTCGTTAAAAAATATTAACCAAATAATATGTGCGATTATATTACAATTAATCCCTTTTGTTATTTTAATAAAATTAATGTTCATTTATTAGAAGTAAATAAATTTGTATGAATCCTTTTCAAAATAGAAAACGAAAATGACGAGATTTTCGGTACATCACTATGCTCATCTCGTAAGTTAGTTCCACTTACGAGTCGACGTCAATTCGATACACTGTTCCTCGCTGTTCCTGCAGGTTGTCGGAGTCGGCCATGTTCCCTTCCGTCAATTCGCTTCCGTATAAGTTACTTCCTTCTGACGGTATAATTTGTTCTTTGGTAAACGTTTCATCCTTGTTTCTTTTTTTGGTTCCCTAACAAGACGGAAATTAAAGTGATGTATATTTCTGACTTAATTTCCGCTAAGTGTTTCTACTTTCGACTTAGCGGATTCCTGATTATCAACACGCCCTAGGTTTGCGAATCGCAAACGGCTACACGCACTGAATCACTTTGCTATTTTCTTTCATTTCCCCGGTATCTTATTATCTTTTATCTAGATCCCCTCTATTCAAACATTTATGTTTGGGGGATGGTTTTTCTTCATTATTGTAAAATTCAACAAAAGTGTTGTTTGTTTTTGAAATTTTATTTGTTATTGTTTATTTACTGTGTTTTAGAATAGGCCCGCCATTCGATAATCAACAACAAATTAACAAGAACTTAACTGCAATGAAAACTCTTTGAAACTTCAAGGTCTGAAGTTTTCAAAACTCAAGCTCTGTTTTATGAAATCGTCGAATTTAGGAAAGTCGTCGTCATCATTAACAGTTTCCGCACTGACATGATTGTACGACGATTCAGGCACTTTGTTGGAATCTTTGTAGAAAATTGATGGATATTGAGGCAGTATTTGAGGCTGATCATAGGTGGAATCGATGTTTTCCGGTGGAAAGTAAGGCGACGGTGAAAAAGTTGGTAATGGATAAGATGGCGTTGTGTAACCGAAAATCGGCGGTTCAGTGTAATAAGCCGTAGGATAGACGGAAGAAGGACGGTGGTCGCTTGGAATCTTCTTCTTGGGAACGTTGGGTGCAGTAAAAGGCTTGAATTCCGATGGCAGGATGTAATCTGGAGGTAAATAGCTGTGAGCTGGAACCGGAAAATGTGGTTTAGATGTTTTGTAATTTGATTTCAGTTGATTATTCTTTTGAGGCAATTTCATCAGCAGTGGCCGGAATTCACTGTAGCGTCCGCTGGGGTAAAGTTCGTCAAACTCAACTGTCTGACTTCCAAAAGTTTTCCAGTTATTGGATTTGTTTTTTGGAATCTTCATGCCGTATTCTGTGGGCAAATTGTTCCCGTTCAGTCCGACGACTGCCGTAGCGAATAGAATCAATTGGATGGAAGCTAGAAACTGTGTAAAATTGTAATGAAACTTAATCTTTTCATTTGACGTTGTAAAATTAAGTTAAAACTTACCTTGAACATTGGTCGTTTCATCTTTTTTGTAAAATTATTGACTTTTGCGTTTATATTTTGCTATATCCAGTCTTCCTAAGAGACGCTACGTTCAAGTTAAGCTCGAGGACTTGACTGATAGCTGAGTTGATGACTACCAGAGACTTTTTATCCATTGCTGGAGAAATGCTCCACTTTTTCAAACCATCAAACGAGCTTGTTGTCAGCATTTTCATCTGTCGCGTGTCTTTTGCTTTCCCGCGTACACGATCATCGAATGCGGTTGTCTAATTTGCGCTGTGAGCTTCTTGCCATCCGCTCTTGTCATTTCAACTTTCAATATTTTGAGCGAGAGACTTTTTTTTTAAAGCTGATCGATCACCATCATTTTGAATGAAAATAAACCACAGGGAAAGAGAATAATTCCCCCCGATTCGATTAACCAATTCAGGAAGATCAACTCTAATGGCAATCGGTTACGCAACAAAACACATCACCGCGTAATCGTATCGAGAAAGTGGAATTCTCCTACAGCGAAGTGGTAGCTTTCTAAGCGATTCAACTTTTCCAATATCGATAAAATCTCTCTGGTCATTTGATACCAAAACCTCTAAAAACTTTGCTGTTTTTAATACTATAGTTTTTTCTCTCTTTACTCAACGTGATACTTATTTGTTTCTGTTTTTGTTTTAAAAACTCCCTGTAGACTTTGTTGTCCGTGTTCAATTCAGAAATGGGAACAATAAACATGGGAATTAAAATGGTGTTTCAGCAACTCCTTCGATTATGGTCTCATCAAATTGAGGGCTTATCGCTAGCTATCAGGAAAACAATTTGATGTTTAGTCACAGTCTTCGTGGTAGTACGCAACACTTAACGCAGTGGTTTGAAATTGCAGTAATTAGCGATTCGTGTCGTGTAATTTGAAAAAAAAATGGGCTTGTTCCCCCTTTTTTGTGTCATCTTTTTAGCAAATTTTTAGAAACGGGAAAATAGCAAACGCCATGCTGTTACCTGCGGTCATCTGCCATTTCACTGCGCAGTATATCAAAATCCTCCGATTGCGGCCAGCAGCCAATTTGGTTGCGTTTTCTAAATCAGTGAAATGCGAGGCGGGCAGATCTATAATGTAAAATGAGGTCAATCCGCATGCAAATTTCAATGTAATTATGGAGACAATTTGTTTACATGCCAGTTCCTTGCTTACAATTACAATCTTGTCCTTCTCAAGCCTCAACTCAAGCACAAAATTTCGATGGGTGATATTAACAGTTTAATGTGGCACAGTTTTCACCGTACATGATATCCTTGGAAGTTAAATTTAAACGATCATCAAATACGGTTTTCTTATTTCCGCTATGGGCTACTTGCGACGCTTGCGATCAACTCTTTTCATTTCAACTATAAATATGTTATGCGCTATTGTGCTAATGATGGAAAATGTAATAATGATCCCTTTACGTCCACTGTACAATTGTTAGACTTAGTGCTCACTCGGTAACTTTTATTTTATTTACTGTAAACAATCCTTTCGCATGAAATTTGATAAAGGTTTCGTCCACACAGGAAAAATATAATAATGATGAATATTGTACTTAATGATAATAAGTTAAATTTAAAAAATCATAGTTGAGCGCCACCAGGAACTTCCCCCGGTGGCCATGCCTATGCTCCCTTTTTAGTCCGTAGACTGAGGCGGGAAGTTAGTTCCTCTCAAGAGTCATGACTCGACTATAAGCTACCTATCATCTGATATCAAAGATTCCCTATGCTTCTTGGTCTCTCAATGCCTAATCCGCCTAGCTACTGGTAGGAGTAGAGAGAGACTTCTACTCCTACAATCATAAGATGGCGCAGACAACTGATTTATACTTGCGAACGAGGATCGAAACAGCCGTGGCAGATAATTTTTCGTTAAAAAAAATATTAACCAAATATTTTGGGTGATAACATTATAATTAATCCTTTTCGTTCTTTTGATAAAATTAATGTTCATTTACTAGCTACCAATTGATTCGCATATAAATAGGATATAGGTAGAGACCGCGTTGTTCTGATTGAACCACATTCCAGTTTCGAAGTTGTAATTCACGTAGGCATAACTTCCAGGTTGACTGTTGTTTGGGTATCCCGGGAACCAGTTGGTGTAAGACATTGGCTGGTAAGGTTGTGTTGTGGCCCATTCCCATCTATTCTTGCCTTCTTGGGAATATCTTCCAGAAGTCCAATAGTAGTCGTTATTGAGTTCTATGTTATATTAAAAACAAAGTACTTAAATTATTGAACAAATCGTGTCTAGTTAAGGTATTGTGACAGTATTTTAATTCTCACCTGGATTGGTGGTTCCTTTTATGTGATTTGAGATCATCTGGTCTTCTTCTTCAGTCTCAAGGCTGATAAGTGTCATTCCTACTCCTCTGCAGAATTTATCAGCTCCGCTCCAGTCGATTCGGTTTGTCTTTTCGCAATAGTTGGTTTTAAATTTTAGCAGCCAAAAAGTAATATAATATGTATGCAGCCTTACTCTGTCTGTGGAGAAGCAATAGCATTTTCCGCCCACTGCGGGTAGTGACCAGCAAGGTAATCCAATACTTGGGCAATCGGCTTGTAATTAATGGAAGTAAGAATAAAATTTAAGTTTATCCTTGCGAATAGGACATTGGATTTATATCAATGAATAGAATTTTGACTGTTTTATCATTAACTTGTTATTACCTTTTGTTTCACCATTTCTCGTGTTTGACAACGGGCTGGCCCAACAGACGGCAATAGTGATAACCACCAAGAAAGTTTTAAGAGAAAAGTCGTTCATTCTTGAGTGGAAGCAATGTACTGCGCCCGAAACTACACAGGGAGGGTAGAATTTATACAATGGAATCTGGTATCGGTACAGCTTCAATCAACAGCTTTACGGTTGTTCAAGGTCTATTGCATTTGGTCTCCGGTCTTCTGTTTTCTATTGGATGGCACCAGGCAAGATCTTAATACCCTCATAATCATTACGACAGCTGACGTTCACTGTTCTATCATCAGTAAATATAGACAATGCAAGCTAACCTATAATAGTTATTTATACTTAAACGTTCCATAAAATTCTTATCGTCATCGTTCTTCATAAAATCATAAGTCACCGGTTTTGTTGTTGTTGTTAGTTCATTCTTTTTCTGTATTCTTTTATGTTTCTCCGTCCCAAATATTGAGCAGTAATTTTTTAACTAAGTCTACTTTATTATCTCTGTTTTCTTTAGATGTCCATTTTTGATTGAAACTGTGCCAACATGGTCGGAGCGTGTCCTGCTCCGGTCTGATCAAATAAGAATCAGCTGATAAAGCGGAAAAAACGTATGTTATCATTTTTATTCCAATTCATAAATTAGTTTTTGTCTGTTTGATTCTATAAGTATAAAAGTGATTAAAACAGTAGCATGCAACCAACTAGTGTTGGATTAAAGGAATTTCCCTTTTGCAATAGTCACGTCTATGTTTGACCAGTGACGCGCGTACCATTTATAGGTCTTAACAGCGTGATGTCATTCAATATCGACGATTGATATAGTAGATGATTTTAATCAAAAAAGTTACGTCAGCTTTGCTTGGGTTGACATCAGCTTTTATTGTTGATGGACATCGTTTTTGATAATAACATGATGAAAAAGAGTAAAATGAGTCAAAATCATAGTTGAGCGCCACCAGGATCTTCCCCCGGTGGCCATGCCTATGCTCCCTTTTTAGTCCGTAGACTGAGGCGGGAAGTTAGTTCCTCTCAACTCTCAAGAGTCATGACTCGACTATAAGCTACCTATCATCTGATATCAAAGATTCCCTATGCTTCCTGGTCTCTCAATGCCTAATCCGCCTAGCTACTGGTAGGAGTAGAGAGAGACTTCTACTCCTACAATCATAAAATGGCGCAGACATCTTATTTATACTTGCGAACGAGGACCGAAACGGCCATGGCAGCCATGGCAGATAATTTTTCGTTAAAACAATATTAACCAAATAATTTGCGTGATAACATTATAATTAATTCTTTCCCTATTTTGATAAAAGTAGTGTTCATTTATTAGAAAGTTAAAAAAACTTTATTACTCGTTTTTTAAATAGAAACTAAAGTAACGATATTTCCGTTATATTCCCGCTACTCTCTCGTAGCCTTTTTTAACTTTTATGTTGGACTACGAGACTTTATTTACTCTTGTAAACTGTTTGAGTACATTGTCGTGGTTTTCATGAATTTTAACCAAATTTATAAAACTTTTTTCACCAATAAGGACGATAGAATGACAAATTGTGACTTCAAATGTTTCTTATGCAATTTTTCTTCCCGATCATGGTTTGCAAGACAAGATCCGATATGCAAGTGACTAGCTGCTGACTAACAAAAGGATGCCCAAGTAATTAAACTAGATAACAAATTTAAACCCCAATCTCCCCTTGTTATCGTCACCCTTCTTCATTTTCTTTCAATGAGTTTTTACTTCGGTGGCTTCAACGTGATGAAATCTTGATCTTCATAGCCAGAAAGGCTGTTTAAACTTTCTTCAGCGGCTTTCACTGTTTCCTCGTCGATTTCTTCTTTCATGGGTTTCCCATCCTTGTCCAGCATGAAGTATTCCTTTGATTATAAAAAACATGGATCGTCATTTAAATGACGCTAAATAGTAGAAAGATTCAAGTTAAAACCTCAAGGGCAGCCGGAATTTTATGATGAACTTTGCCCGTCATCGGAGCGTTATTCGCCATGTCCAAGTCGGTACTTTTTCCAGAACTACGGACTAATCCTTCGGCCACTTCGGTCGAGACGCAGGATCGGTGAAGACAATAAAGATCTTTTTTCCCGTCATTGCCACACCAAGTTCCGTCAGGGAAATGAGCAGAAACTTCCGGTAAACTATTGAACTCAAATCGAGGAGTGTAAAAACCTTCTCGATCGCTTCGTTTACAGAAGATGGCGCACGATTGCCATGGCCGTTCTTTTTAAAAGAGGAAATCAAAATTTAAAATGCGTCTTAAACTATTAATGAAACTAATTTTAGTCATACTGTCAGAGTAGGCCGCTTGCATGCCAGTTTCCTTCGGATCGATAAAAGGCATCTGTTTACTGAATTTGACGCACTGCTGGCCAGCGAATTCAGCTGCTGTTGGACGAGATTTTTCTCCGCAAAGTTGAACGTCGTCGCAAATCGCCGCTTTGACGCTTGAGCCTTCGCACCGATGCAACACGTCACTTGGCTTTGGATTATTGCATTCTCTCTCACTTTCCACTGCTCCTATTACATCACAGGATCATTTTTCAAGCTCAATTAAAGAGTTGAATGCCAGTGAGTAAAATACCTTTAGATTTCTGGAGACAGCCAGAACCACAGGGTTTACTTTTCCATTCGGACCATCCACCTCGAGTGGATTCGACGTTTAAAGCGCGGCCGACCGTGACGCATTTACCCCCGCTACACAACTAATTAACTGAAGTGAATAAATATTCGGGCTGGAAAAATTACGAATCTTTTAGGTAGTAACCTTTGAATTCCCGCAGACTGTTCCTGGTAGTGCTGGACCAGACGAGTAGTAGCCGTCACGGTTTGGCGTTCTACATTTCATTGAATTACATGACTCCTGATGAAAATTAAAATCACAGAAGTTTAGCTCTGTTTAATTAGAAAACTAGAAAACTACATGATGAAAGTTTATATACCGCAATGTCTGCATTAGTGGCAAAGTAAGCAACGGCGGCCTTGTCCCGCAAAAGAATTCGGCATTGCTCATCGGCCGACCACATTTGGCCGGGTCTATCTCCGTATTTATTGTGGTTATAATCGGGGAATTTGCCAGTTGGAAGATCGTTCATGCATGTTTCCCTGTCGAGTTCGAAATGTTTCAATTTATTATAGTAATATCGTTAAAACGGAAGAAAAGAGTTTCCCTTACGTGATGGATGCCAGAGTTTTAGCGCTGCAAGTTGACCATGTAGCTTCTCCTATAACACCACGGGATGGACTCATTATGAAACCTTGAAAAATAGTGAATTTGACGTATTTATCTTCTTCTTTAACTTTGACGATAAGTCACTTCAAATTTTAAGTTACCCTCTGTTGCACAGACGTTTCCATTCCTATCGTGAGACATCCCTAAACTAATCAAATGAATTCATTTACAAAATTGTTAGTTCAAGGTTTAACAATCAGTTACAGGACCACTTACTTGTGACCGATTTCATGGGCCATTACGTAAACGGAAGTGAATCCAGTGGAAGGATACGGTTGACCCTGTTGATTTGTGACACCAAATTCTCCGATGACGCAGTTGTAAATGTCAGTGCAAACTCCAGTGACAGTTGACAAACCTGTCAAAGTTAATTAACAGTTACTATATTTACTTTTATTGATAGTTGGAATCATTTCATGTTTACCCATTGTGACGTAATTATTTTTGCCTTTCTCGACTGCGTAGAAATCAAGACCAGAGAGGAGTAGAGCCATATCCCAATGCTCCGCATCGCTATCGGAGGGTTTGTTGAGTTTCGTCTGGAAGGCACAGAAGGAATCGAGCAGTTGTCCACGTTCTCCGTTATTAACTAAATTAGCTGGTGGCTTTGCGTGGAATTCCATGTAAACGATCGACAAGTCGACACGTTGGCCCAGACTAGGCAGATGGTACAGCGCTTGCATCTACGTTTAACGTACAGGTAAACTTTTAAACCTTAACTATAAAGAGGAATTATGTCGAAAAACTTTATTACCGCATTGACAAAGGCAAGTACAAGCTCACGAAGTTTGACATATTCTTTGGCTCCAAAGTAGGGCATAAACAAAGAAAGGGCAGCAGAATCCACAAAAATGCCCAGCTCAATAACTTTATTGGGTGCAGCAGATCTACTCCCAGTTGATTTGTCAAGCGCATTTTTGCTCAATTCTTTTGTCGATTTATTGCTCTTTCGCTTTTCTTTTGTTTCTGATTCCATCTGTGTTAAAAAAGGATTGTGATATTTATAGGAACTTTTGTAGATATTTGGAGTGTAGTTTTACCACAACTGATTCCCGAGTTAAATTTGATTTCCGCATCGGTAGTTCCACTTTAGGGTTAAAAGCAATTTTTAAACAACAATACAGGAAAATGTATACTCTTTATGTATTTCTTTTACCTTCACAGCTTGCTTGGTGTGCTTTAAGGTGAGGAAAAGGATCAACGGAACGGATAATATGAGCACCAATCATAATTATCTCGTCGTCTTTTTCATCAGGAGGGAAGCGGAGCATTTGACGGAGTCGAGAAGGTATCGGTTTGATTTCCATCGGCTTCCCTCCATCGATCAGGTAACCGTGCTGTTTAGAAATTGGCATGAATGTACTATGTTTAAAATTTAAAGTAATAAGTCATACGATGTCATCATCTGTGCAGTGACTGAGAGCTGCAACTAATCCGCCGTCGTAGTGGAGAAAGTGACATTCCTCACCTCGAGGATGTTCCTCCACAATCTCCTTGTCCGGGCCTCCATTACTCCTCACGACCGTCTTCATATTCGGTGCCATGAGAAAGTTATTGGGACGTACTTTGAGGTTATAATTCCTATCAAATTATTCGACTGAAAGCTCGTTCAACTATACAATTTATTTAAGTTTATGTTCTTACTTTCCATTTGCAGCGAAAGAATAATGAGCGTGATTTTCATGAGGACCACTCCGCTTCGTCTTGGGACTGGCGTTACGTTGAAGAGGATCTTCGGGCACGAAAATGTGATGACGGCGGATGTAGACGACCTCGTACGCTTCAACTTCTGACGAATTGTCCACGCCAAATGTCTGGCCCAGCTCTTCGACGCTCATTAACTTGTGCAAAGTGCGCAACAGCTAAAGAAAAGTAAGTGAAAATGTCGCTTCCTTAGTTTCAATTAGAAGTAGCAGATTGTGTCCATACCTCTGAGTGCTGTGGAAGTACTCCGGCTGATGCCAAACCGATGGCGGACAAGATCAAAATCCACTTCATTGTAAAACAGTGCGAAATCTACTGAATCGTAGCTCGAAACAACGAGCAATTTATATGCCGTGAGCGGAAACCCCCAAATTTGTCAAATCATACTACCACCTGCTCGCCAGTATAATCTCAGTACCTTTTCTTCTACTTTTTTAGCTGTCGAAATAACGCGGGTTGCTGTGATTAATCATCATCTTCGTTCAGTGGTGCATATCATTTTTGAACCCACTTATAATTTCAATTTTTCGCATTGCGTGCAAAGAACGTTTCAATTACGTGCAAGCTTTTTATTCTTTTGTCGGTTGATGACCTAATTGTACCCTTAGCTTTAACCGCGCTTCCACTTAGGAAGTAGGAATTGTTGATTTTATGGCTAAGGTTTTTTAAATGTTCGTGTTGGACTTATCTTTTTAATTATCTTACTTGTTTGTAATGCATTAGGTTCGCGACGCTTCTTTTGGCGGTGATCGTGATTATTACACCTCCAAGAACCGACAGACATCAGTACTGAAAACGGAAAGTGACCATAAGCCAATGACTACTATCTGCTACTATCCGATCTAACAAGTTAGTAAACCTATTCTTTCCACGTTACGCAAAGACAAGTACAAATCATGTGTTTCAGCAGTCCATCGACCTTGATATCCCCTATTTTTCGATGTTTAGTTTATCGGTTCTTCCTAGAAAAGCGTTAGCGTGTTTATCAATGCTTAGAATACGTAAACTCCACTCTCAATTTAGTTAAAAGTTTCCGTAAAATGTTTCCGCTAATGTTACTTTATTACGATTTAATGCTTCAAACCGAGTATCGTAAAAGGTGTAGCGTATTGGCAATTGGCATTAGGTCTTAATATAACTTAACAACATTTCGTTATCTTTTCCATTGCCGCATATCGATCACACAATTTTCTTTATCGTTTTTAAGACCGTGAATGCAATCTCAGACAGATCGTTGAGCTACAGAGAAAAGCATTTCTAGATTTAGACAAACTGTTTTGGTTGGTGGCCAACAGAGCGAGTTTATTGGCCTTTTGCAGACCCTTATCAGCCGGAAACCCTTACAAACTGCTACCCTACATGCCGGTTCCGTTACAAAGAGAATTCGTTATTCTCTTGGAAACAACCAATTTTTTTTTACGAATCCTCTTTTCTTTTAGAATAGTAGTTATCCGAACTTCCGCCAGTCAACAGTCGTCATAACTCATGTAAATGTCTTGCATTTTAAAATTCATAAAAGAGCGCCAGATTCAAATCGGTTTTACGACCCGGTTTTTCCTATAGGCTTTCACCTAGACCCCCGTTAATTCGAGAATGAATGTGAGAAGCGTAACAGATTGCAGGCAAGGACGAATGCATTTATTTGAAATGATATTTGGATTGCAAATCCTTCACATCCCATCTTTTAAGCGCACACAATCCCAGTTTTGGTGACTAGAAGAATAAGAACCGATGCCCGAATTTTAAATTATAATCTATTACTGTTGTTTAAATCAATACCACAACCCCAACCCGGTGCGCACATGATGGAAAATTGTTTTAAGATTACTATCATGTCTTTTTGTTGTTCGTCAATGGAATGCTTTTTGTTTTACTTTGGTGGTTTCAAAGTGATGAAATCGTGATCTTCGTAACCCGAATCGCTTTTCCCGCTCTTCTCGGCGGCTTTCAGCGTCTCGGCGTCGATTTCTTCTTTCAGCGGTTTACCATTCTTGTCCAGCATTAAGTAATCCTTTGGTGATATTTTGCGCAGTCAAAACAGGCCGTCATTCAGAAAACGTGCAATTTTTTTAAAACAAAAAGAAATGCAAACTAAGATACAACCTCTAAAGCGGCGGGGATTTTGTGATGGACTGAACCCGTCAACGGAGCGTTATTCGCCATCTCCAAGTCGGTGCTTTTCTCTCCGGTACTGCGAATCAATTCGTCGGTCGAGACGCAGGAACGTTGCAGGCAATAAAGATCCTTCTGGCCGTTGTTACCGCACCAAGTTCCGTCAGGGAAGTAAGCAGAGACATCGGTCAAGCTGTTCAAATCCAATCGAGGAGTGTAAAAACCTTCTCGATCGCTTCGTTTGCAGAAAATAGCGCATGATTGCCATGGCCGTTCTTTTTAAGAGAAAATCCAAATTTAAAATGTCTATTAAAACTATTAATGAAAACAACTTTAGTCATACTGTCAGAGTAAGCCGCTTGCATGCCAGTTCCCTTTGGATCGATGAACGGCACATGTTTACTAAACTTGGTGCATTGCTGGCCAGCATAATCGGCTGGAGCAACGCGCGTTTTCCCGGTGCAAAATTGATCGTCGTCACAAACCGCTACCTTGACACTGGCGCCTTCGCAGCGATGCAACACGTCACTTGGCTTAGGATTATCGCAGTCCCGTTCACTGACGACCGCTCCTGTTAAACGTCAAACAGGTTGAATTATATTAACTTCGAAAATTTAAAGGATATCTTTAATACCTTTTGATTTTGTGAGACAGCCTGAACTGCAAGGTTTATTTTTCCAGTCGGACCATTCTCCTTGAACTGTCGTGATTACATTGGATCGACCAGTCGGAACACAGTTTCCTCCATCGCACCACTTTTAAACCAAATAGAAAATTAGCATTTGCCAAAATTAAAATTCATTTGATCCTAAATTTTACCAGTGAGCTACCGCAGACAGTTCCGGGAAGAGCTGGGCCGGACGTGAAAAAACCGTCACGGTTTGGTGTTTTACATTTGAGAGAGGTACAAGACCCCTGTAACATTAAGTGATAGAATCAAAAGGAATTACTCTGAAATAATTAGATTTGTTTGATTACCGCAATATCGGCATTAGTGGCGAAGAAGGCAACAGCGGCCTTGTCCCGCAAAAGAATTCGGCATTGCTCATCGGCCGACCACATCTGGCCAGGTTTATTTCCGTATTTGTCGTGGTTGTAGTCGGGAAATTTGCCAGTTGGAACATCGTTCATGCAAGTTTCACTATTGCGAACATTATATGATTGGAATTTTAAAATTGCTTCAATAATTCTCTCTATGCTAAATTAAAATTTTATTTACGTGACTTTAGATAGCGTTGCGGCACTACAGGTAGACCAGGTAGCTTCTCCTACAACACCACGGGATGGACTCATAATAAAACCTGCAAGTATTTTTTTTTTTATTTAATTTTGATTTCATTTGTTTGATATAAGATACCAGTACCTTCTGTCGGGCAGGTATTTCCAGAGCTGTCGTGGCTCATACCCAAACTAATAAACAAACCAGTAAAATTAATTCTTCACATTTCCCAATTATAGGAATCTTGAGACTCACTTGTGACCGATTTCATGGGCCATTACGTAAACGGAAGTGAATCCAGTTGAAGGATACGGTTGACCCTGTTGATTTGTGATACCAAATTCTCCGATGACGCAGTTGTAAATGTCTGTGCAAACTCCAGTGACAGTTGACAAACCTTGGGAGAAGAAAACAGGTAAATTCAAAGTAATTTTGATGTTATTTTGGGCAAATAGTTACCCATTGTAACGTAATTGTTTTTGCCACCCTCAATCGCGTAGAAATCGAGACCAGATAATAGTAGGGCCATATCCCAATGTTCTGCGTCATTGTCGGAGGGTTTGTTGAGTTTTGTCTGAAAAGCGCAGAAAGAATCGAGAAGTTTTCCTCGGTCTCCGCTGTTGATCAAAGTAGCTGGTGCTTTAGCGTGGAATTCCATGTAAACGATAGACAAGTCCACTCGTTGACCCAGACTAGGAAGATGGTACAGCGCTTGCATCTTTATCGTTCAACCATCAAATTAGAAAATGTTGTTGATTTAAACCATTTAAATTAGTTACTAACCGCATTGACAAAGGCAAGAACAAGCTCACGAAGTTTGACGTATTCTTTGGCTCCCAAGTATGGCATGAACAGTTCCATTGCTGCTTGATCGATAAAGATTCCCAATTCGATTATCTTGTTTGGCGCAGCTTTTCCACTGACGGATTTTTCAAGAGCGTTTTTGCTTGAACCACCAACTGATTTCCCAGAAGCCTTGTGACCCTTTTCTGTTTTACTCTTTCGCTTTTCTAGTGCTGGAGATTCTGCCTATTGGATTGAAAAAGTTATGTTAGGTAAGATTCAATATCTTTATTTTCTGATCTTACCACCACTGGTTCCTTGGCAAGTACTGGCTTCATCCGGATAGACGTATCCACTGTGAAAATAATTATGATAGAGATTTTAGTCACCATAGAAATTTGTTATTCATTTTTGTTATTTACCATCACAACTTGTCTGATGGGCTTTGAGATGTGGTAAAGGATCAACGGCACGGACAATGTGAGCACCAATCATAATTATCTCGTCTGTTTCATCAGGAGGAGAGCGGAGCATTTGACGAAGTCGAGAAGGAATCGGTTTGATTTCCATCGGCTTCCCTCCATCGATCATGTAACCGTGCTGTTTAGAAATTGGCATTATCTTGAATTTACTATTTTTTAAATTTAAAGTAATAAGTCATACGATATCATCATCTGTGCAGTGACTGAGAGCTGCAACCAATCCACCGTCGTAGTGAAGAAAGTGACATTCCTCACCTCGAGGATGTTCCTCCACAATCTCCTTGTCTGGGCCTCCATTACTCCTCACGACCGTCTTCATATTCGGTGCCATGAGAAAGTTGTTGGGACGCACTTTGAGGTTGTAGTTCCTATCAAATCATTCGACTGAAAACTCGTTCAACTATACAATTAATTTAAGTTTATGTTCTTACTTTCCATTTGCAGCGAAAGAATAATGAGCGTGATTTTCATGAGGGCCACTCCGCTTCGTCTTGGGACTGGCGTTGCGTTGAAGAGGATCTTCGGGTACGAAAATGCGGTGACGACGGATGTAGACAACCTCGTACGCTTCAACTTGTGACGAATTGTCCACGCCAAATGTCTGGCCCAGCTCGTCGACGCTCATTAACTTGTGCAAAGTGCGCAACAGCTATAGAAAAGTAAGTGAAAATGTCGCTTCCTTAGTTTTACATTTGAAAAGGAGATCGACCCATTGACATACCTCTGAGGGCTTTTGCAGCACTCCAGCTGATGCCAAACTGATGGCAGAGAAGAACAGAATCCACTTCATATTGAGACTAGGTTGTAAACAAGTACTGATGCCTAACATGGAAATGCTAGTGACTTATATACCTGTCTGCTCCTTATAATGATTCAATATACTGGTAAGCAGGTGTAGAACATTGAAATTTACTTGTTGCTATCTAATACGGCAGCTGTCGCATCCAATAATAACACGGTGTTGGTTACCTGTGTATTATCTTTGTATTGCTTAATGATTGTATGCAAACACTATCCACTGTCATGTTCATGGAAATAATAAAAATGAGACAGAAACATTTTTCAAAATTCAGGAACTTCATGCAAGGACACAAACTAAAAAAATTTCAATGTTTATAAATTTTATGTAATAAATCTTTTTTTTTTATTGCTTATTGTTTTTATTGTGTGTTTATTTGACAAGGACGAACGGAATATCCTGGTAAACGGTCCTGGTCTGACGGAAGTGGGTGTTGTCGCGACGTGTGGCTATGCAACGGTAGACTCCTTCGTCACGGGCCGCGTATTCTCCGATGACAAGCCGCGAACCAACTGCCGACTGTTGACGGATGGAAAATCGCGGATCTTGCCTATCCAGCGCCCAACTGTCCACTCCGTTTCGCTCCAGTTTCTCCCACACAATATTCTGGTAATATAATTTTAAAAAATCAATGAAATTAAAAATTTAACGCATTCAAATGTGATTTGAAATGTTTTGATTAATTACCGAGACGATATCGAAGGTGGGCGGAAACTGGCAGGTAAGTTCAGCATCCTGGCCGTTGACTCTAACTTGTCCCTGACCGACCAACTGCGGGTAGGCCTCGTTCGTGTAATAATCATCGCGGTAGCCGACACTTTCGTAGTTTAGGCCGTGCAGTGACGTGTAACCGCTGCCCTTGATCCGATTTCCCATATATCGCGTGGTTCCGGGCAAGTAACCAAAGTCAAGTGGGCGATAATCCGATCCACCGTCGAAAGTGTTGGCTAGAAAAGGATCCGAGTCGTCCATTGGAGCTCCAGGAATAATGGTCTCGGCCATCGGCCCCAGCGATCCCGGACGAGCTTTAGGAATGAGGGCCGTGACGGTGGCTACCAGGACAGCCGACAGGAGGAAGAAGATCAACAATATTTGCTTCATCTTGACGAAGACGACGACGATGACAACTGGAGATGCACTAAAGCGGACGGACTTTGTGGCTGGGCCTTTTAAATAGACTCCGGTGTCGCCCTTTTGGTCTTCAAGCGTATCATGAAAATTGATGCATCATAAAAATGGCAGAGGATAGAATAAAGGGGCCGAATGACAGGATGAGAGTGTCCTTGGATGTTTGCTTTACTTTGGTATGTTTGTGTCTTGATGGCGCATGAGAGTGCAGCGGAAACCGAATTCGTGATGCCGTGCTTTCTCGTTCCTGAGTGGCGACGTGAAGAAAGAAACGGCCCGCGGAGAGGCGATTTAACTCGCGACTTTCACTCAACATCAGCGTATCAGCCTTCATCAGTGTGCGCAGCTTTTGCTTGTGAACGCTTCCCCCTCGGTTGTGTCGCGATTTCTTAATGACCGTGCCGTGTCTTTCGAGGGTGAACGAGAGGAATTGACGTCTTGTTGGCGTCGTCAACAATCTAAAATCCATTAAGGCTGTCCATGTTTTTTATCTTGTTGTTGTTGTTGTGTTTCTTTCTTCGCTTCTTCTTCGTCAGAGAAATTTGATGGTTGTTTGCCGTTCTTTCGGGTTTGAATGTCGTCATCGGCAACCGTTTCTTTAATTACTATTATTGTCGCAACTGAATTTTCTTCTTTGTTCTCCTTTTTTTGTTTCTCTTCTGTTTCGTTTGGCTTTTTTTTTGGTGGTTATTCCCCGAGATAGAGAAGATCTATGCGTTTTGAGAATTGAGGAAGTCACCTGAAAAATTGAAATAAATTATAATGTCAATAAAATAATAGCCAAACTACCCCGATACCCCTATGCACCACATCGCGTTATCGTTTTAGGATAAGATATAGTGTACCCCCCTTGACAAAAGTAATTATAATCGAGTTCTATACATGATGTATGTGGCTGGGGGATCATTCACCTCTTTTTTTTTTCATGGCTTTACCCCATTCTTCAGCTTTTATTTTTTTGAATCCGTTTATTAGCAGGTGGTTTATTTATACTGCAGTTCGTGACTGGAGACTTTAGTCGTAGCAACTATTGCGTAAAAGTTCAAGTTTCTTTTAAAAATTTACATTTTCAAAACAATTGAAAATTTCTTTTGGTTTTTGTGAGTACATGTTGTAAAATTTTGGATTGCTCTACATAACTTGAATTTAAGTTCGTTTAATTATATTAAGAGTTAAAAAAATAATATATTATGCTCCAATGATGTAATAATCATTCGTTCGTGCAGGTCCGTTTCGAACATAACCCTAGCTCTTCGCATTCATTTTATGTTTTTACGAAAGTTTATAATTGGCAGGTTACTGTCTTTTTTGTTTTGTTTTCGTGACTCCTTTGAGAATAAAATTTTTAATTCAATCATGTTCTCATCTACTCTTTTACTGTAAAATATTTCGTTAGAGAAACAGATTTTTAAATTTGTTTGAAAAGATTTTTCAGATCATTTTTTAATATCAAATGTATTAATTTATCACTAGATGGCTATCTAGTGTCATAGTAAATTGATAAATGTCTTGAAAGTGAGAAAATTCAGAAATATTTTAAATTCTTATCTAATCGAAACGCGCAGTTTAGCAAATTATCAAATCACGTCATAAGGAAGGTACATTGAATGGGGTATCATAAGGCGGCGGTGGTGTAATGGTTAGCGCTCCGTCCTCGTATTAATATAGTCTGTGGTTCGATTCCCGCCATCAACATCTACGGTTGTCCCAACATACCTCCTCGGGCTGTTGGGGCCTTGTGGCACGGGAGTTACCTAATAATGTAACCTATTCCTAGCCAGATCGTAGTAGATTAGTCTTCACCTTAATTGTGATGAAGACGGTGCCATATTCCATGATTCTGTCGAGCTCCTAGTGGGCGAGGATGGCGTGAGGAGACCATGGTTCCGACATTTTTAACAAATTATTCCTCTCTATTTCCCAATTGTGAACGTGATCTCGAACCAAACATTTACTACTAAATTCAGCACCGCTTTTCGCATAAATAATAACCGTTATGTGAATTATAAGTTATTCATAAGCCCTAATAACCAATTTAAAACCCCCGCATTTTCGCACAGCTTCTAGCCAACAATTATGGCGGTCATCTGAATTTAAAAGCAATAAATTTTATTATTGTCACATCAAAGATTCCCTGCTGTGACAATAAAACATGTGCAAAGGAAATTTAGTTGGCAGTATAGTTTGTTGCGGAAGATTTTTTTATGTTAAGTTACATAAACCTTCTTTACACGTATAATTAATTTTAAATGATTAATAAATGAAATTAGGCCCAGATTATGAATTCGATATTCGTACAGTAAACTACATGGTAAATAACATTTTATTGTTAAGCCAAAAATAATTTGATCTTTTCTGAAAAAAACTTTATTTTTTAAATCATTTGGAAATCTCATCACCGTACCCGTGACCCGTACCCGTCATGCAGTGAAACGAAGTCAAATCATAAGTTTATTGAAAAATTTATGAGTAAAATCATAAAATATCAAAAATTTCATTTCATTTAAAATTTCAAATAATTTATGATTATCTTAAATTGTTGACTGTTAAAGAATAAATTGATAATATGTGAAAACAATCCGTATTTAGATTGTCTACTGACTTGGGTAGATCCTAGCTAAAGCTGTGTTTAGGTATTTACGAAAGCCTTCGTTGTCATCACTGCATTGTTGCCTAGTGCCGTTTCTTTCTGAGTAGTCTTTTCTTTTCATCGTCGATTTTCTTTGCTACAACATGGCGGATCAGGTATAACGCTAAGGATATTTTCATATTTATATTTACACATTTTATTGTAAGTGACAAGTTTAATTGCTGGAAATTTACCCATCTTCGTTGATGATGTCGTTTTGGATATTGAGTCAGCCTTATTAATCTGGGAACAGTTCATTTCGTAGGGCTGCCGGCCTGCTGGCCACATGGTTTTCGCAAGCTTTTCTCTTAATGTATTAATGGGAGTGAAGTTCAAGTTCTTATTTATAGGGAATTTTCAAGTTAAAAATTCTTTTATTGCGTTTTTTAACGGTGAATATAAAACTGTTGCATCCCTTGGGAGTTGGTATGTCAAAATGTTAAATTGGAAGTGTCATCAATTTTGGTTTGTTCATGAAAAATTAGGGAGAGCGTTCGTTTCAGCGTCAACCTACTATTTTCCTGAACCGGAAAAGTGGTACTAACAAAAAGAATAAGATTGAACGCTATACCCGAGCAGTCGGTTTGGGTTTCAAGACTCCCAGAGAGGTAAAAGCAAACAGCAGTATATGGAATTGCAACCTATTGCATATATATGCCTGCTGCCTGCTTTGTTCGGGGGTTGTCTTAAGTATGTTGTGTCTAGTTGTGAATGCATCCTGTAATTGCATGAAACGTTTTGATTGATTGCTTGTTTCCCTTTGCACCATGTCTTTGTAGAACGAAAAGTCCTTCCAGAAGCAACCCACTGTCTTCTTGAACAAGAAGAGTGGTAAGAAACAGAAAAATCTGAGATACCATAGGAATGTTGGTCTTGGATTCAAAACCCCCCGTGAGGTAAACTTATTTGCACTAGTAGTTCAGTTTAATTTGCATCTGTTGCACGTTTATCCCTATTTCTTTTGTTGAGTATTTCATCAAACTTTAATTTATTACAGGCTATTGAGGGTACCTACATTGACAAGAAGTGCCCATTCACTGGTGATGTTTCCATTCGTGGTCGAATTCTTACTGGTGTCGTCCAGAAGATGAAGATGCAAAGGACTATCGTCATCCGTCGTGATTACCTTCACTACATCAAGAAGTACAACCGTTTTGAGAAGAGACATCGTAACATGTCGGTCCACTTGTCTCCCTGCTTCAGGTAAATTAATCAGTTAATGTCATCCTCTTTCATTGGGATTACATTGGGCTTTTTTCAATTTCAGGGACGTGGCTATCAATGACGTTGTTACCATTGGCGAGTGCCGGCCGTTGGCCAAGACAGTTCGTTTCAACGTGCTGAAGGTCAACAAAGCTGCTGGAGCTAAGAAATCCTTTAGGAAGTTTTAGACCATTGTCTTCTCAAAAGAGATTTCCAATACAGAAAAAAAAACTCAATTGCTGTATTTATTTCTTTGGTTTATTTAAGTCCCTGTTGAAGACATGACAAGAAATCTCCTTTTTCAAGTTGAATAACAGCTATAAATTGCTTTTATTTCTACAATATTTTCAAGATTTAGCTTTTTGGAGTACATTAACAATTAGAGAACAAATCTAGTTATCATAGCTATTAATCTTTCAAGAGAAATAGATACGCGAATAAAGCGTTTATCTTTGATTTCTTGTAAATTGTCTGTAGGTAGTGGCTGTTGTGAAGAATTTATTGCTGGATTTAACATTCATGTATAGAATAAGCAATGGGTTGAAGACTCACGATCGGTTCTGTAAACCAGCTGCTTGATGGTAATAAGATGAAAATCGGAATGGAAGAAGGAAACTTCTCACCGTGAGTCCGCGATTGCTCAAGTGATCTTAACTTATGGAATGGAACTGGTTAAGTGGTTAAACGATTAGTTAAGTTTCTTTTTAAATTTTTAATGTATGAAACTTTATTATCACGATCTTATTTCAAATTACAAAAATTAAAGTGTGCATTGCGCCGATGCGCATTAATTTTAAAGATTAATATTTCCTAGATTGTTATCAAGAAGAGGCTTTACTATTGTCGTCTGCTCCCATATGTTTCAAACTTTCAGTTCATAAGATTTTGAAATGGTGAAAGAGACTTATAACAGAAACAGTGGGAGTTAAGTTATTATTGTGATTTGATACAAAAGAAAAGTGTTCAGTTGTAACAAATTTTGTTTCAGGTAATTAGTTTTTAGTACATAGTAGGTGTATTTAGTATTAGAGAAAGTTACATTACTTATTAAACACAGCAGAAGCACGAACAGGTATATGTTATGGTATGTACAGTTCCCAAACCAGTTATTTAGTTTTAAAGGCTAGTCATCCAAACTTACCCACCAGTCTCATCTCTGTTGTCAAATTGAACCAATCCAAGTGACCAAGCAGTATACTTCCCCCTAGTATACATAGCCCCTTTTTTTATTGAGAACGAAGGGCAGAAAGGGAAAAGCAATGAAAATAAAATCTTATGAAGTGACAGTAATGAAGGAAAATATAGAATCTGAGTAAATTCAAGTTTCACTCTTACTTCAGATGTGATGGTGCTAAGAAACACTTGAATAGCATTCAGCCGGTGCAATGTATTGAAATTCGGTAGATAAAGATCAATTACACACCTTGACTTCGGAGTTCGGACTCAGTCCATTGATACATAGATAAAAATTGCCTGAGCTACAACCCAATTTTGACGTCTTTATTTGAATAATTACCTATGTCTTTTATTATAACCTAATTTTTTGGCTAAAACAGTTTCTGTAATGATATTGCAGCTTTTATCGTTTTTACAGCGTCGGTTGTTGCCGCATCTGTCGTTATGGCGTCGGTTGTTCCCGCATCTGTCGTTGCGGCGTCGGTTGTTGGAGCTTCTGTCGTTGCGGCGTCGGTTGTTGGAGCTTCTGTCGTTGCGGCGTCGGTTGTTACAGCTTCTGTCGTTACGGCGTCGGTTGTTGGAGCTTCTGTCGTTGCGGCGTCGGTTGTTACAGCTTCTGTCGTTACGGCGTCGGTTGTTACAGCTTCTGTCGTTGGTTCTTCGGTCGTCGTGAGATCCGTCGTAGGCTTGAAAGTAGTGGTGTCCGTGCTACCAATTGATTCGCATATAAATAGGATATAGGTAGAGACCGCGTTGTTCTGATTGAACCACATTCCAGTTTCGAAGTTGTAATTCACGTAGGCATAACTTCCAGGTTGACTGTTGTTTGGGTATCCCGGGAACCAGTTGGTGTAAGACATTGGCTGGTAAGGTTGTGTTGTGGCCCACTCCCATCTATTCTTGCCTTCTTGGGAATATCTTCCAGAAGTCCAATAGTAGTCGTTATTGAGTTCTATTTTATATTAAAAGAAAGTACTTAAATTATTGAACAAATTGGGTCTAGTTAAGATGATGTAACACTATTTTACTTCTCACCTGGACTGGTCATTCCTTTTATGTGATTTGAGATCATCTGGTCTTCTTCTTCAGTTTCAAGGCTGATAAGTGTCATCCCTACTCCTCTGCAGAATTTATCAGCTCCGATCCAATCGATTCGGTTTGAAGTAGTCTTTTCACAAAAGTTAGTATTATATTTTAGCAGCCAAAAAGTAATATAATATGTATGCAGCCTTACTCTGTCTGTGGAGAAGCAATAGCATTTTCCGCCCACTGCGGGTAGTGACCAACAAGGTAATCCAATACTTGGGCAATCGGCTTGTAATTAATGGAAGTAAGAATAAAATTTAAGTTTTTTCTTGAAAAAGAACATTGGATTTATATTAATGAATAGAATTTTAACGATTTTTTAATCATTAACTTGTTATTACCTTTTGTTTCACCATTTCTCGTGTTTGACAACGGGCTGGCCCAACAGACGGCAATAGTGATAACCACCAAGAAAGTTTTAAGAGAAAAGTCGTTCATTCTTGAGTGGAAGCAATGTACTGCGCCCGAAACTACACAGGGAGGGTAGAATTTATACAATGGAATCTGGTATCGGTACAGCTTCAATCAACAGCTTTACGGTTGTTCAAGGTCTATTGCATTTGGTCTCCGGTCTTCTGTTTTCTATTGGATAACGCCAGGCAAGATCTTAATACCCTCATAATCAGTACGACAGCTGACGTTCACTGTTCTATCATCACTTTCATCAGTAAATATAGACAATGCAAGCTAACCTATAATAGTAGTACTTAAACGATCCATAAAATTCTTATCGTCATCGTTCTTCATAAGTCACTGATTTTGTTGTTGTTGTTAGTTCATTCTTTTTCTGTATTCTTTTATGTTTCTCCGTCCCAAATATTGAGCAGTAATTTTATAATTAATTTTTTTATTATTTCTGTTTTCTTTAGATGTCCATTTTTGATTGAAACTGTGAAAACAAGGTTGGAGCGTGTCTTGTTCCGGTCTGATCAAATAAAGAGTCAGCTGATAAAGCAGAGAAAACGTATGTTATCATTTTTATTCCAATTCATAAATTAGTTTTTGTCTGTTTGATTCGATCCAAAAGTACAAAAGTGCAAGATTAAAACAGCAGCATGCAACCAACTAGTGTTGGATTAAAGGAATTTCCCTTTTGCAATAGTCACGTCTATGTTTGACCAGTGACGCGCGTACCATTTATAGGTCTTAACAGCGTGATGTCATTCAATATCGACGATTGATATAGTAGATGATTTTAACCAAAAAAGTTATGTGAGCTTTGCTTGGGGTGACATCAGCTTTTATTGTTGATGGACGTCGTTCTTGATATCTTGTTTGCGAACTGATAATAAACAAATAGACTTACCGAATAATTAATTATCGTGGAATAATTTTTTTTATACAGGTGACGTCCTCCCCTCTTTAAAATAATAAGGGCAGTTTCGCAGAAAAATAGAATCCAATATAACTATTCAATAGAAGTTTTTTTTAATCGAAGTTTTTATTGGGATTTTATTAATTGTGATACAATGAAAGCGAATTCTTGGAAAGAAAAATTACGCTGTTCACTCGAGGGTTCGCTGTAACAAGGCATGTCAGCCAACTTCCACTCGTTCTGTTTTCGAACGAACAGTTGTTTTGAACGGAAATAATAGATTATTTCCTTTGCTTTTCCTTCCTGTTTCGTGAGTTGACCTCCATTTTTTCATCATATCTTGAAGCGAAAATTAAAGTGTTGTACTTTATAGTCAAATTGCCAAACAGTTGGCATGCTTGAATATTCTGGAATGGCCCATTTGAATCCACTTCGATTGCTTCTGCTTTGTATGTTTGGCTTTTTGTTTTCAAGACGGGATCTTTTACATTTGCTGTCTTCCACGAAGCCACATGTGATTTGACTTAAGGTTGATTTGAAAAATGCGGATCTTTTTACTTGAACTTACTGAGTTGGATATTGTAATAATTATCGAAGTTTCTTCCTTTTCCTTTTCATCCCCTCGTATCTGCTACTTCGGCCATCGTTGGTCTCAATTTCCATTTTCTCGTTGTCTGTGTTCACTTCCATTTTTTCATCATTTGGAATTTTTGATTTGTCAAACAGTTTGTATAAATCTTCACTAACGAGTGTATGGTTGGATGGTGTGGATGCGAATTGCGGATGCTGTATGGAATTGCGCAATGGTGGCGCCACTACCGTGAATAATTTTTCTTCCGTTTTTCTCTTTTTTTAAATAAATTTTAAACGATTAAGAACCATGGTTGAACTATTTACGTACATACTTCATTTACTTAAATTCAAACGATGCTAAAGAATTATAATTTAATCATTGGATTGATTGCTTTATAATTCATATTGACTTTTCGGTATCGAATATTTTATTTGATGCATTGCTACCGGGACATCATTGTCTTTGTTACGTCCTGTTTGGTTTCAAAACTTATGGTTTGACTATTGCATATATAATGCAAATCGTCCACCATCGACTTCCGATTATTTTATAACGTCACTGCGATTGAAAGGAAAGATTCTGTAAATACGTTAAGATGATTGCATCGATTGCATGAATGTTGTTACAAAACAGCAACTTTTGACATCGAACCGTCAAACAAAACGTATTTCACGTAGATTTTGGATCCACCGTATCTTTTTGTAGTTTGTCTTGTTGATAGACAGCGAATTGAATACGCATACCATAAAAACTTTTAATGTAGTCAATTAAATGGTGGTTAAATGTGTTAATGAATTAGACAACAAATTGGGTATTTTGATTTTAAAAATTTTATTGATTTCTTAAACTGAAACTTGAAGTGTAGGTATAAATTGACAGAAATTGAACTTTTAAATGAATGGAAACGGCATGTTTCCATTCCTCAGAAAAATTCGAGAGAAACTTATTTCTTTACAAATTTTTATTCTGAATTTGATTGAAAGTGTGAAAGTCCTGCATTACCAGTTGTACACTGCAATAAGTGCAGAATGAACCGCATTTTAAAAAATATTGCGTTTCCGATTTTGAGTTAGACAAATTCAGCTTGTTTGTTTTTTAGCGGGCAAATAGTTTTGAAAACGGAATTTTCCCACTGAAACAGTAAAAAAAGGGAGTCCCGAATATATTGTCATTGTGTAGGTATAAATCGTATAATTGATGTAAACAGACACTGACGGAAAAGGCTGATTGCATGACCATGTATATTGTTATTATAGGAATCGTTGATCGACAGACGTCACATGACGACGAAGAAAACGTGAACTGTCTAGACACGTGAACGTAACAAACATGTGCCCGTCTGTCACATGTAGACAGAATTTTTCATTCTGTTATTCAATGATGCGATTTCAACTTATTTAATGTAATATAACATGATGAAAAAGAGTAAAATAAGTCAAAAGTCATAGTTGAGCGCCACCAGGAACTTCCCCCGGTGGCCATGCCTATGCTCCCTTTTTAGTCCGTAGACTGAGGCGGGAAGTTAGTTCCTCTCAAGAGTCATGACTCGACTATAAGCTACCTATCATATGATATCAAAGATTCCCTATGCTACCTGGTCTCTCAATGCCTAATCCGCCTAGCTACTGGTAGGAGTAGAGAGAGACTTCTACTCCTACAATCTCAAGATGGCGCAGACAACTGATTTATACTTGCGAACGACGATCGAAACAGCCATGGCAGCCATGGCAGATAATTTTTCGTTAAAACAATATTAACCAAATAATTTGCGTGATTACATTATAATTAATTCTTTTCTTTATTTTGATAAAACTAGTGTTCATTTATTAAAAAGTTAAAAAATCTTATTAATCGTTTTACAAATAGAAAACGAAAATGGAGGGATTTTCGGTACATCCGGACATCCCTATCATCTGACAGCATACATAATGCCTCTAGCGGTTGATAACTGAAAATTAATAAGGGATTTTTTTTTATTTTAAATTATGAAAACGACATCACATTTCACATACTATTGGGACCATAGTATGTGTAGGCCTATAATCAAAAATGTTTGTGCCTCGCTTCCTGAATTCGTTCAAATTCCAATAACAAAAACCGAAGCATAAGAGCCAAGTAATCATGGACGATTTCTTTATCTTTGTATGTATTTTGACATCAAATATTCAAATTAAAAGTTCAAACAAGTTCCAATAAAATAGTGCCAGGACAGTGGGATTTCCAGAGGAAACGCTCAACTCTACGGAACAAAATGAAACAACAGATTCACAAAGCTATTTACTAATCTAAGTTGAATTCACCGCCGAAACATTAGTGTGGACTGCCGATTAAAGGGGCGATGATAATACATTAAATTGTTTCAAATACAATTTTACACGGGTTTACTATTTTGATTTAAAAGTTCAATTACATCGTCTACGTTTTCTTGTTTGTAATTTTTTCGAACGAGTGATTGAGGACTGTGAATTGTCTTCCGGTGGCAATTTGTGTCGATCCCAGCTTGGATCAAGAGTCGAAGTGTGTCAATAAGTTTGATGCTGGAATTGTAATTACAGAAAATGTATAAAGAATTCCATCCACTACCACCGTAGCTTTTGCGATTAATTTCTATGCCATTGTCGATAAAAAGTTGAACAACATCATCCAGATTTTCTTCCGCATAATAATGGCACAAAATATGAAGAGCGTTCCATCCGTCGTTGTTGATGCAGTTGATATCGATCCCGGACTCAATCAGAATTCGAACGATGTCAATTATATTAATATTCTTATAATTTTTACACAGGCAATGCAATGCATTCCATCCTTGTTTTTTGAGGTTTCTGTAGTTGACATCGATTCCGTGGTCAATCAGCAGTCGAATTAAATCCAGCAAGTTCTCAATCGAATAATGCAGACACAATATTAACAAGGCGTTTTGACCTAATTGATTCTTCCATGTAACGTCGATTCCGTGGTCTATCAACAATCTGACGATATCGACCAAGTTGTTCTTCTGATAGAGCCGACACAAATAAAAAAGGGCATTCCATCCTTCTGGATCTTTGCAATTGATGTCGATCCCATCTTGAGTCAAAAAGAGTTGAATCACGTCCATCAAATCGTTTCTGAGATGGCCACTCTTCGTCAGCTGGAGAAGTGGTGTCAACCCTTCGTCATTTACAAAATTAATGTCGACACCTTGGCTCAAAACGTCGTTGATCTCATTCAATGAAGAATTTTTCTCCGCCAGTAAGTTGAACAGCTTCAATTCCAACTTCATCAATTAAACACATTGAATTTAAGTAACGTTTGATTTAGATGGTTTTTTTAACTGATTTTTTACCTTATGTGATGCGCTGCAGGAATGCATATCAATGATTGTTTTCTCAATAACTTTGGGAAAATTTCTGTCTATAAAACTATAGTTTCACGTTCGTTGCTTCGATTTCACACAAACCAGCGATCAGCGTCAACAATCGAATCCGGATTCAATGAATTATTAAAGGTGAGACAGACAAAGTATATCGCATCCACCACCAACACAACTTGACAACACGCTATTAGTGAAAAGACTGAAGCCTAAGACCAACGCGATTAGGGGTAAAAACGTTGGGCATCAATGTCTTCTAGGAAGTAGTTAAGGTGACCTTCATTACTATAGTCCTACTAAGAAAGAAATATAATACTAATCCGCCAAAATCCGGTCAGAGTCATGAAATGAAACTTTGCTTTAATTCATGAAACAACTTCTTGACTCTTCTTATCTGCTATGGTAACTAAACTATGGTCATTTTCTATACTATTTGTTAATACTAGTTAGTTGCATTTATAATATTTCTTGTCTTCATAACGCTATCTTTGAAAACCAACAATGACTCAGATACAGTACACACTGTTTTTTCTTGGAAGGATGATTCATATTTTCATAGTTCGTCACAAATCTCATCAAAACTTAAAAGATTTTCGCGTAATTTCGAAAATATACCGGAGCTATGCGATACCATCGCCATAAAATAAGAATACAAGAAACAAGGTATATGGAATGTGATTAAGTAAATCAGTATAAAGGTTTTTTTTGTAAAGTAGTTGATTCTTGTTTGCATAGGTGGCATTACGGCGTAAAACCATTATGGCAATCGATAATGGCGGCTGTGCCATGGCTAGGCTTATATTTTTTTCTTTTGACAGTAGCAGTTGTGGAAGTATTTATGTGGCAATTACAATAGAACATTTTCGGTGTTTGTAATATCTGTATTTTGACGCTGAACGAAATGCAGGTTGTTGTGTCGTTCACTCAAAACCTTAAACAAACTGGATGTGACTTTTCTGGTTAGTCACTATCTGGTAAGCACGCCAACCACCCCTCTTGGTTAGTCGTCAGAGTATTAGTAAAGTATTGAAAAACGTGACCAAATAAAGTGCCTCATACTCTTTTCAGCTATGCCTGTCAACCAACAATAGTGGAAAGTCATGTTTATGTATTGTCTACGCCAGCAACACTAACACCAGCTTAAGCTAATTAATTGAAAACTGTGTTGCTGGCCAAATTCAAATCAGAAACATCAGCACTACTTTCTGTAGAACTTTTAATTTGTTACAACTTTTGTTTTTGTTTTAATTAAATGTTTTGTTTGTTGTTTCATTACAGAACCAAATAAGGAGATATGGACACGACACTATCAAAGGAGGTGAATTTCAATTTTTAACATAGTAATATATTTTAAAATAGATTTTGAAAAGCAGTTCTTTCTCTTTTTATGCTTCAGGTGTAAATGACTTGGATCTGGATCCTGAACTGGGCATCCTGAAGGAAGAGGCCAAAACTTGTGTGAGCACAGTCGACAAGGAATTTTAGTAAAATTGATAGAAAAGAAATCAAGAGGCAGGAGAACACATTTACGAGTTTATCATCACCGAGAAACATCACTGCCTAACACTCAAGTCATGCAAAAGGTTTGACCATCACAATTGAAATTCATTTAAAATCAAGTTAAAAGAAGTAATGGCAATTTTAAAATGTTCACCCCTTTTTCATTTCAGATTTTCGCCGAAGGAGGAACTGATTGAGTACGACTTGCTGTTTCTTCGTCGATTGAGGCAACGCCAACGTCAGGATCGATCGTCACCGCCAAGTTTGCCATCAGGAAGACTTGTTCAAGGAAATGTGTTCAAGGAGGATCTTAAATTTGCAGCTTTCGCCCGTCTTAGTGCACGATGAATCCTCTGTGCAAGAAGAAAGGATACATAGGAAAGGAGTGCATTTTGTTTGTGACTCAACGCAATGCCAATTATCCGCTACTCATCGATCCGCTCATCAAGACGTCCAGGGAGCGACGGAGGAATGTCTTAAACTCCAGCAAGTTCTCGGCTTCGTCAAGGTTCGTTTTCCATTTTTACTTTACTTTAAAAGGAATGTTGAACTAACAAATGTCTTTTGATCCGATCCTACAGGATATTCTCATTGGAGTCAATGCCCAAGTGGCCGAGAAAGAACGCAAGTTGAGACTTACACAAGTTTACAACAAGATCGACGCCAAATCGGCCACCACTTACAAGAACAAGAAATTAAAAAAATCGGATCTTTTGTCCAGTAACAGAGTAGACGACTCATTTTCGAAGGTGTGGCCTATCTGAATCACGCCAGGGGTAGTCCAATTGGTGACGGTCGTCGTCCTATCTGATGTCGTCTTCTTCCTGCAAGAATTGAACAAGAAATTCCATTTCGTCACACAAGACAACAAAGTACGTCGTCATCGTCCCGTTTCAATTTTGAATATTTAATAATTTGGGAATTATTTTCATTTCAGGCTAAGGATTCATTTCTTTGTGGCTTGCCTCATCAAGTTGGGGATTCTTTGGTAAATTTGATTTATCTCTTTAAGTGATTGTGAAAATTTTGTAATTTTTTCCTTTTGTTGTTATTGTTAGGCAACTTTGATGCGTAACCTATCTTGGGAACTTGAGTTACAAGAATTCTCCTCCCACTGTCACTGCAGTCCAGCAGCTTCTTCCCGCATTCCAGCTATGTCAAACGCCGAAGAAGAAAAGAGAAGGAGATGTCGACACCAAAGTTAAAGTGCATGCTCCCGTTTCCCCATTTCCCTAGCACCGTTTTCCCTCTGAATGTCCATCTCATCCCTTCCCGAGTACCATCTCCCGTTTCCCCGTTTTCCCTCTCCCGTTATACATCTGAATCCCCATCTCATCCCTTCCCAAGTACTTAGAATAAACGAAATAAACAACACATATACAATTAAAATATTTGTATTATGAACATCAATTGAATAAACAAAGTGACCAATGAAAATGTTTAATTTGTTGCTTAAATTTAATAAACAGACCGTCCGGTTCAAGACTTTTCTCTCATTTTGCGACCGTGCTTCGGAATATGGGGGGAGACACCATATCTTCCACACGCCCGACTTTTAATATCATACTTGGCAAGGTTTGAAGAACCTCCCTGGGTTGCCGTCTAGAAGTTATCAATTGCTCACACTTGACCATATAGGATCAAATCTGAACACAATCGTATACTTCATGAAATGGGATTGACTGCCTGGGATTGACAGCGGCCGGGGAGATTGCCGGCCTAAGTAAAAGAGAAAGAGAAGAGTAATGAAATGCGCCACATTACCTAAGTATCATTATCACTTGAGGACAACATCCCCGTTTTACTGGGACACTCCACTCTCTAAAAAGTAACAATCATTAGTAAGTACCAAAATGGAAATTGCAATAATAAGGCTGAAATCAGTACCTTTTTAATTGTTGGAAAGTTTAGGGATTACAGCATCAGTTTGGGCATCATCGTCTTCATCTTAAATGCCACAAGCATTCTCTAGATCAAAGTAAGATGATAAACGGAAAACAATATGTAATGGAGTAAATTGTACATATGAAATACCACTTTTTATTGAAACGTTTAAGGAACTGTAGCACCTCCATGGTGGCAACACTAGCAAGGACATCAGCGGCTGAAACAAGGAAACATCCTGAAGTGAACAGTAGAGAAAATCTTTAAGAGTAAAAGCAACTTGATTTCATAGGTGATGATAACACAGTTTGTTACTGTTAAAGCAAACATTGAAAATGAATAATTTACCTCAACTGCATCCAAATGTGAATGCCAGAATAATTTCTTGTGAGAGCAGCCATTGTTGTTAACTGCTGAGTAGAATCTGGTGGGAGATTTCAGGACACTTTGTCACCACTTCTTCCTGTGTGTCTTACTGCTGTGAATAATCATGTTCTATTGCTTATCAACAGTTGATAAGTAAATTAGCTAATAAAGAAACAAGGAACTAACACGACACCTGTTCCAGACTTCCTTGTTGGTGATTTGAAGCTCCTGTCACAGACAGCACAGACGTAAATGAACCTGTAAATTAAGTGGCAATTAAAAATTGGTTAAAGTTGTAATGCAAATAAGTAATAAGTTGTAATGTAAGCTAGTTCTGTCAAACACTCAGGACCTGAAAATGACAACAGGTTTTTAATACACACATTTTGGGGGATTTCAAGTAGAATTTCGGTACATTTATTCACTCTAGTTCTATGGTTACGCTCTAACTTAGCTTACTTACGAAAAATATGGTGGAATTTATCCAGAAAACCACAAATAAATCGATAAAATAATACGCAAAGGAAGAAAGACATTTTTCACAGACAAGGACAACAATAGAGAAGGACATCTAGCGTCAGTCATTCGTCTGCTGCTCCGCTGGTCGTTATGGCAACATTCGTGCTAGTTATTGGTGTAGTTGGTGTTGTGATTTGTGATTAAAACGTCGTTCTATAGTTTGCCAGTGTTTTTAGTGTAAATTAGTGATTTCATTGTTTCTTAACGACGATTGCGTGTAATACATTCATGTATGGGACTTGTATTCGTGGTTTAGTATGCACGAAAGTGAACCAAATACTCTAAATCACTTCAAGGATAACTTCAAGCTGAAATTTTCAAGTAAGTTTTATATGATTATTGATGCTTATTAGTTATAGAACAAAGCTCATTTTTCAGATTTGTAAAAACCAGCGCTGTTCTGTACTTCCGGTTTCTAAATGTGCTTATAGCTAAGTAACCATTGAGCTGATGCAAAAAAGAACCCAATTTTCGTGATCCTCGTGCAAAATGTAGTAAAGTTCATGTTTCCATCCAAAATACCTGAAAATCGTCGAAAATCGCAAAAATCGACGTTCTATGTCTCAGAGAAATTTTTTTTGGGCCATGTCATGGATTTCGTTTAAAATACATCTGTCCTACCTGAAATTTGAGGGAGATCACGAATCTGTTAGTAATTTTGACCTCAGCTCAATAGTTGAGGAGCTATCGGTCTAGTTCCGGTCTATTTCCGGTAAATTTTGAGTTTTCTAATTGCCCAAAAGTAAAAAGTGAACTTTATTCTCCATACAGTTTCCATCAATTTAAGCATAATTTAAGTAAAGAAAAAGTAGGCTATTTAAGATTAATTCGTGTCTAAAGAATTGCTGGATTGGTAATCAGTCTCCAAGCATGAGTGTCTAATGACTGACGCTAGATGTCCTTCGCTGTTGTTGTCATTGTCTTTGGAAAATGTCTTTCTTCATCTGATGTGTTATTTTTTCGATTTATTTGTGGTTTTCTGGACTAGGGCTCGCGTTGTTTTCTGGATAAATTCAACCCTAATTTCGTAAGTAAGTTAACCTAGAGGATTAATTATTACACAACTAAAGTTTCTAAAATCTCTAAATTCTACTTGAAATCAAAGATAATGTTTGTATATTATATCTGTAACCTATGGTTGTCATTTTCAGGTCTGGCAGAACCATATTAATTGCCTACTTAAAGAACTAGTGACTCAATTGTTTCCTGTTTCAATTTCCCTTTCTGCTGAAAAAATCCAACTTCATTCTCCAGCTGTTGCAGAATTACACTCGGGTAAGCATGTCTTTCTGATTCTACTATTTCAGCAAAAATGTGGCATAAAATGTCTAATCAAATGGATTTATTATCTTTGTCATTTTAGCAGATCAACGTCATTAGCTGTTCTCTTTAACTACAGTCATCACATGGGAGCAGTAAGCTTCATTATTCTTTGTTCAGAAAATGTGAGGATTGCCTTGTCTTACAGTAATTTGTATGTTATAAAAATAAAATCTTTCCTATCATTGTAGGGAAAAAATCATCACCTCACTCGATCCCATTCATCCCATCTTCTGGACAGCGACAGCATAGAAAACTTGCTCGGTGTTACTACATGTAAATTAAATTAAATGTCACTCAACTGGAAAATTGCTTTAAATATTTATTTTTTTATTTAGCCGCTTTGGTAATGACCGGCCAACGTCGCCCGAGATCAATATGATATATCAAAGTGGACCATTGAAGGCGGTATCGTACAAGTTCAACTCGGATAGACTCATCAGACCAGACTCATTCCATTATCTGGCTGAGCCTTGAAAAACCTGGCTGGTATTATCATGTGTAAGTCTGCTTGTGAGATCTCTAAATAGAATTATAGTTAACCCCTTTTCTTCATTTAGCCATTTCGGTAAAAGCCAGGAGGATTCATCCTAGAAGAACATCGAAAGAACGCGTCCCTTCTTCAAGTTGCCAACGTGGATCATCTATTCATCTTGTATTACTGTGGTATTTATGTTTTTTGTTAGTTTATCCGTTGGCTGCCACGCCTTTGTTCTCCCCATGTTAGCTCTCCTAGGGGCCCGCACTGTTTGATCTTGTGGTCTAAATGCTATAAGATAGAACAGTTGCACTTGCCTATGTACAGTATTCGCCGAAAGGCGCCGTTAGGTCTTTGCACCACAGTGCACCATAGGGACTTCCCCCTTGTTCGACTCGCGTGATGGATTCTAGATGCGTGCACTCAGCTTCTCCCATCACCGTGTCAGCCCGGACTTGTCAGCAATGGCGAGTCCCACCTTGGTCGTGGATCCTTCGGACACGGCGAGTAGAAAGTAGAAAGAGCAATCTACGGGTTGTATGGCGTGGCAGCCAACGGGTAAATTATATGTGTATGTTTTGTTGTATGTATAATGTGTATTGTAAAATTGTGGTGGAATTGTGGGTGGAGGTGGGACTTAATAAATAACACAATTCTATTATAATTTATCTTGTGTATTTAATTTATTATGACAAATTATTAAGAAGTGCAATAGACTGACTGAAATACTATAACCCAAACTTTAAGAAAATAACAAAAACAAAAGTAGTTTCAAATTCTGGATAGAGATCAGAAGTCCTTAGGATTGGTTAACAGCATATGCAGAACAGTGTCTTGAAAGATTTCTTGAAACACGAACAATCTTTTGCTAAGTATCTAAAACATGATGTGAGATCTGCATCGGGTTGGCAAAAGAGTTTTTTTGGCCATAAATGGATGAGGTAAGCCCAATAAAGAAATGAATCCAGCCAAACAGTTGCACACTCAGCTTTGGTCTGGACAGATATGCCTGATAGCTGATGCTATGTTAGTGAGAGCACATCAGGGCTAGAATAACAAAAGTATGGTTAGTAAAAAATCAGAAAGACAATCAAACATAATGCTTACTATATGACATGACAGAGGAACACTACCATCTTTGGTAATTGGTACAGCATTAATGAGGATGGCCATGGATGGATTGCGTTTTCTACTGAAGATTTTCCAGGCAGCACGGAGTTGCAGTGATTTCTTATTTTCAGCACCACTGTTGATACCTGACATTTAAAAATTATCAGTGGTGTTGAAAAGCACTTAAAAATTTAAAAAGCTTCACAAATAAAAAATTTTGAAGTGAAACGTGGTAAATCACAGCAAAGTTTTATAGTAAGAAAAAACTAGAACACAATTCGATCCCAGAACCTTAAAGGTATTCAATCTAATTGATGAATATATAAATAAAAATCTAAATGCAAATACAGTTATTTGAACCAACCTTATTGAAATTGATTGGTTTGTTCTCTTCCTCTCGAGTCGGCACAAATGGTGGCCGCCATATTGAAAAATTCATTTGACGTTGCCATGTATATTTCGAGAATCCAGGCTTAAGGAAGAGTGTCTAATGACTGACACTAGATGTCCTACTACAAGTGTCAACAGTAACATTCGTCTGCTGTTGCTATGACAACTTTCGTGTCAGTTGCTTATGAGTTACAGAGTTGACAGCGACGTTTTATCACAAGTTCACAATCAATCAATCACAACACTCATCTATGACACGAAAGTTGTCATAGCATAGCTTTCGTGTAATACAAATGCAAGCGAGAATAAAAACATGTCTTCGTATTTTTTTAAAGGTCAATCAACAAAAAATCAAATTCAAAATTTGTTTGAACTGGTTGGAAAAATTGCAATAATGAGCACCAGATGGCCCCTGCCATTTCTTTTCGTCGTCTGCTGCACAATTAGAGTGAAGCTGAGGATAGAATAGATTCACGAAAAAGAAGAGTTTTTAATACAGAGTTATTTTATCTAATAGTCGTTAAAGGCTTGAAGCAAATGGAAATAAGATAATTGGGCAGGTTGGTTATTCAATTTCAACCATTGATATATAGTACATAACGTAACATTATCTATTGCTGTTAGCATTGTGATAGTTGCCTCCATCGTGCGTCTCGTGGTTGGGTGTTAATCCGTTTCCCTTGGATGGTTAGCACAGAGACTATATTTTCCACATTCAGTGTTTTTCAGGTCTGAAATTATTTTATTAGTTGTGCTGTGATGTGAAATCTAACCTTATTTTGGGGCTTGCTGTGCCTACATTTTAGAATCAAGGGATCCATTGTTTTTTAAAGCAGTGGTAGATTATTGTGTTACATAGTTGTACGGTGAGATCTAGGTCTTAGATGACAATAACTATTGTAACAGGAACAAGTTACTTAAGACAATCCATGTAAAATTATTGAAATATGTTTTAACAGTTAGACATTGCTGCAACACATCAGCAGAAAGTGAGACTTGATGTAGTTGTTAAGTTTCAAGTTCTTTCTTGTGGGGAATAAGTTCAGGTATCAGGTTGCTGATGTAGAACATTAACTTTTTCTGTTAGGAGCTAACCAAAAGAAAAATGCATCGAAAAATTTTGACAGTATTGGTCTCTGAAGCAGCAAATGTTTATTTTGCATCTAATATGTATAATCCATTTAATCCTCATTAGAACACTGGCCCACCTTCTTTTAGAGTTAGTGAAGTTATTTTCTTTTGCTTTACTAATATTAGTTAAGTCTGTTACAATGGTAGGAGTTGCCTTCATAGCTCCGACGTCTTTTCGTTAATTTCGTGTATAACGCGGAGGCAAAGTAGACGATAGGATTATATGCTCAATTCATGTTGTTTACATGTTGTATTTTTTCTTTTTCAGATTTGGAATTTGATGAACTTATGCGGAGTTTGGATCGGCCGATCGGATGACTCGGCGCAGCAATTCCCCTGGGAGCAGTTCGCTATTTCACGCCCGACATTTGGGGATGCAGAGAAGAACACCTTCATTCCTTAGCCGCATTTTCATGGGCGTTCCCTTCATAATCAGTTGAGATCTTTGTTGACATTTTCGTAAACTTTTGTAATTGTGTTTGGTGTAATTGACATGTTTTTTTTCTCATTTTAGGTTTCCTGACTAGTGACTACCAGTTAAATGAATGATGGAGTTTAAGTGATGTCATGGAAGCGATAGTATTCCCAGAGAACATTAAGTTTGCAGCCATTTTATATTTTTTGATTCATGCACATTTAATATTTAAATTGTTGAGAAAAAAAGAAAAACTGCTAGTGATTTATAGTTGAATTCTATTGATTTGAAAAGCATTCTGCTTGTTGAAAACTTAAGAATTTAAAGAATAGTGAGTGCTTCAGAGCTATACTCTAAGTCGATCCTAGTTAAGAAGTTGACTTGTATGTACAACAAAAGACTTAGTTTTAGTTATGTTGTTTTAACAAGGGAATTGAAATCACTTAACTGTTGAAATTTAGTTTTCTAGCTTTTTTTATTTATTAGGTTAAGTTTGAGACAAAAATAAACGATGAGGAATTGAATTTATTAATCCCACCTCCACCCACAATTCCACCACTTTTTTACATACAAGTAATACAATAAAATACATACATACATAAAATACAACACACACAATAGTTAACCCGTTGGCTGCCACGCCATGCAACTCGTAAGTTGCTCTTTCTACTCTCTACACGCCGTGTCATAAGGATCCACGACCAAAGAGGGACTTGCCATTGCTGACAAGTCCGGGCTGACACGGTGATGGGAGAAGCTGAGTGCACGCATCTAGAATCCATCACGCGAGTCGAACAAGGGGGAAGTCCCTATGGTGCACTGTGGTGCAAAGACCTAACGGCGCCTTTCGGCGTATTCTGTAAATAGGCAAGTGCAACTGTTCAATCTTATGGCATATATAGACCACAAGACCAAACAGAAGCGGGCCCCTAAGAAGCTAACATGGGGAAACAAAGGCGTGGCAGCCAACGGGTAAACTAACAAAAAGCATAAATACCACAGCAGCACAGCAATAACAGATGACACCAAGATGTGATGATGATCCACGATGAACAAGTTGTAGGGCGCCACAGCATTCAGTCTACACCAATCCTTTAACTAAATTAACAAATAAAATTATCATTAGAACTGCAAACGACATGAACTCAATTCTAGTTTCCAAAAAACTTACATTTGATAGATTTTGGTGCAGAATTGCAGATCCTCAGCCTCCTTGGGAATTATCAGCTGACTGTCGAGTCTTCTCTAATGAATAAGCCACAAATAGCATTAATCAACATTAAGAGAAACATACAAAATTCACACTACCTCCATCCACTCTAGGTGGTCTTTTTTTTATGCACAGGTATAGAATCCAAGAGGAAACATAGATCCATGGTAGAACTTTCACGCCTTGCTCCAGACTTCCTTAGAGTTTGACAATATGAAGCTCCTGTCACAGACATACATGAACCTGTGAAATGAGTAACAATCACAACATTGTTAAACTTGTAATAATATCTGCCACAAAAGAGAATCCCATGTTTAGAATCCAAAAAAATATGCTTACCAATGAGTGCATGTAATCCTACGGTAACAAAGTTGTATTTTGAAGCAGAAGGGGGAAATTGAAACAGGAACAAGGACATTGAGCCACTAGTTCTTTAAGTAGGCAATGTAGGCTGATTTTGTCAGACTACCTGCAATTGACAACACGTATACAATCAACACTTTTTTTAAATTTCAAGCAGAATTTGGGTACATAAAATAACTCTAGTTATGTAGTAACGCTCTAGGTTAACTTACTTACAAAATTTTGGTTGAATTTATCCAGAAAACCACAAATAAATCGAAAAAATAACACATCACATGAAGAAAGACATTTTCCAAAGACAATGACAACAACAGCGAAGGACATCTAGCGTCAGTCATTAGACACTCATGCTTGGAGACTGATTACCAATCCAGCAATTCTTTAGACACGAATTAATCTTAAATAGCCTACTCTTTCTTTACTTAAATTATGCTTAAATTGATGGAAACTGTATGGAGAATAAAGTTCACTTTTTACTTTTGGGCAATTAGAAAACTCAAAATTTACCGGAAATAGACCGGAACTAGACCGATAGCTCCTCAACTATTGAGCTGAGGTCAAAATTACTAACAGATTCGTGATCTCCATCAAATTTCAGGTAGAACAGATGTATTTTAAACGAAATCCATGACATGGCCCAAAAAAAAATTTCTCTGAACTATACAGTCATGCGTGTAAGTTTCTTCAGCAGGCAAATGGCTCTGCATGTTTTTGTTTTAATTTGACGGAAGGGATACTTAACGCCCCTTTACCTATGCCTATTCTTTTTTCTCTTTACTAATCTCTTTCTTCAAATTCATTCAATTTTCCCACCTTTTTCAAAAGAAAAAAACAGAAACAAGGAAAAATATAAAGGGTTCGGTAGGCACCATAGTATCCCTTCTGTCAAATTAAAATCAAAACATATATAGCTATTTGCCTGCTGAAGAAACTTACACGCATGACTGTACATCGTCGATTTTTGCGATTTTCGACGATTTTCAGGTATTTTGGATGGAAACATGAACTTCACTACATTTTGCACGAGGATCACGAAAATTGGGTTCTTTTTTGCATCAGCTCAATGGTTACTTAGCTATAAGCACATTTAGAAACCGGAAGTACAGAACAGCGCTGGTTTTTACAAATCTGAAAAATGAGCTTTGTTCTATAACTAATAAGCATCAATAATCATATAAAACTTACTTGAAAATTTCAGCTTGAAGTTATCCTTGAAGTGATTTAGAGTATTTGGTTCACTTTCGTGCATACTAAACCACGAATACAAGTTCCATACATGAATGTATTACACGCAATCGTTGTTAAGAAACAATGAAATCACTAATTTACACTAAAAACACTGGCAAACTATAGAACGACGTTTTAATCACAAATCACAACACCAACTACACCAATAACTAACGCGAATGTTGCCATAACGACCAGCGGAGCAGCAGACGAATGACTGACGCTAGATGTCCTTCTCTATTGTTATCCTTGTCTGTGAAAAATGTCTTTCTTCCTTTGCGTATTATTTTATCGATTTATTTGTGGTTTTCTGGATAAATTCCACCATATTTTTCGTAAGTAAGCTAACGTAACCATAGAACTAGAGTGAATAAATGTACCGAAATTCTACTTGAAATCCCCCAAAATGTGTGTATTAAAAACCTGTTGTCATTTTCAGGTCCTGAGTGTTTGACAGAACTAGCTTACATTACAACTTATTACTTATTTGCATTACAACTTTAACCAATTTTTAATTGCCACTTAATTTACAGGTTCATTTACGTCTGTGCTGTCTGTGACAGGAGCTTCAAATCACCAACAAGGAAGTCTGGAACAGGTGTCGTGTTAGTTCCTTGTTTCTTTTTTAGCTAATTTACTTATCAACTGTTGATAAGCAATAGAACATGATTATTCGCAGCAGTAAGACACACAGGAAGAAGTGGTGACAAAGTGTCCTGAAATCTCCCACCAGATTCTACTCAGCAGTTAACAACAATGGCTGCTCTCACAAGAAATTATTCTGGCATTCACATTTGGATGCAGTTGAGGTAAATTATTCATTTTCAATGTTTGCTTTAACAGTAACAAACTATGTTATCATCACCTATGAAATCAAGTTGCTTTTACTCTTAAAGATTTTCTCTACTGTTCACTTCAGGATGTTTCCTTGTTTCAGCCGCTGATGTCCTTGCTAGTGTTGCCACCATGGAGGTGCTACAGTTCCTTAAACGTTTCAACAAAAAGTGGTATTTCATATGTACAATTTACTCTATTACATATTGTTTTCCGTTTATCATCTTACTTTGATCTAGAGAATGCTTGTGGCATTTAAGATGAAGAAGATGATGCCCAAACTGATGCTGTAATCCCTAAACTTTCCAACAATTAAAAAGGTACTGATTTCTGCCTTATTATTGCAATTTCCATTTTGGTACTTACTAATGATTGTTACTTTTTAGAGAGTGGAGTGTCCCAGTAAAACGGGGATGTTGTCCTCAAGTGATAATGATACTTAGGTAATGTGGCGCATTTCATTACTCTTCTCTTTCTCTTTTACTTAGGCCGGCAATCTCCCCGGCCGCTGTCAATCCCATTTCATGAAGTATACGATTGTGTTCAGATTTGATCCTATATGGTCAAGTGTGAGCAATTGATAACTTCTAGACGGCAACCCAGGGAGGTTCTTCAAACCTTGCCAAGTATGATATTAAAAGTCGGGCGTGTGGAAGATATGGTGTCTCCCCCCATATTCCGAAGCACGGTCGCAAAATGAGAGAAAAGTCTTGAACCGGACGGTCTGTTTATTAAATTTAAGCAACAAATTAAACATTTTCATTGGTCACTTTGTTTATTCAATTGATGTTCATAATACAAATATTTTAATTGTATATGTGTTGTTTATTTCGTTTATTCTAAGTACTTGGGAAGGGATGAGATGGGGATTCAGATGTATAACGGGAGAGGGAAAACGGGGAAACGGGAGATGGTACTCGGGAAGGGATGAGATGGACATTCAGAGGGAAAACGGTGCTAGGGAAATGGGGAAACGGGAGCATGCACTTTAACTTTGGTGTCGACATCTCCTTCTCTTTTCTTCTTCGGCGTTTGACATAGCTGGAATGCGGGAAGAAGCTGCTGGACTGCAGTGACAGTGGGAGGAGAATTCTTGTAACTCAAGTTCCCAAGATAGGTTACGCATCAAAGTTGCCTAACAATAACAACAAAAGGAAAAAAATTACAAAATTTTCACAATCACTTAAAGAGATAAATCAAATTTACCAAAGAATCCCCAACTTGATGAGGCAAGCCACAAAGAAATGAATCCTTAGCCTGAAATGAAAATAATTCCCAAATTATTAAATATTCAAAATTGAAACGGGACGATGACGACGTACTTTGTTGTCTTGTGTGACGAAATGGAATTTCTTGTTCAATTCTTGCAGGAAGAAGACGACATCAGATAGGACGACGACCGTCACCAATTGGACTACCCCTGGCGTGATTCAGATAGGCCACACCTTCGAAAATGAGTCGTCTACTCTGTTACTGGACAAAAGATCCGATTTTTTTAATTTCTTGTTCTTGTAAGTGGTGGCCGATTTGGCGTCGATCTTGTTGTAAACTTGTGTAAGTCTCAACTTGCGTTCTTTCTCGGCCACTTGGGCATTGACTCCAATGAGAATATCCTGTAGGATCGGATCAAAAGACATTTGTTAGTTCAACATTCCTTTTAAAGTAAAGTAAAAATGGAAAACGAACCTTGACGAAGCCGAGAACTTGCTGGAGTTTAAGACATTCCTCCGTCGCTCCCTGGACGTCTTGATGAGCGGATCGATGAGTAGCGGATAATTGGCATTGCGTTGAGTCACAAACAAAATGCACTCCTTTCCTATGTATCCTTTCTTCTTGCACAGAGGATTCATCGTGCACTAAGACGGGCGAAAGCTGCAAATTTAAGATCCTCCTTGAACACATTTCCTTGAACAAGTCTTCCTGATGGCAAACTTGGCGGTGACGATCGATCCTGACGTTGGCGTTGCCTCAATCGACGAAGAAACAGCAAGTCGTACTCAATCAGTTCCTCCTTCGGCGAAAATCTGAAATGAAAAAGGGGTGAACATTTTAAAATTGCCATTACTTCTTTTAACTTGATTTTAAATGAATTTCAATTGTGATGGTCAAACCTTTTGCATGACTTGAGTGTTAGGCAGTGATGTTTCTCGGTGATGATAAACTCGTAAATGTGTTCTCCTGCCTCTTGATTTCTTTTCTATCAATTTTACTAAAATTCCTTGTCGACTGTGCTCACACAAGTTTTGGCCTCTTCCTTCAGGATGCCCAGTTCAGGATCCAGATCCAAGTCATTTACACCTGAAGCATAAAAAGAGAAAGAACTGCTTTTCAAAATCTATTTTAAAATATATTACTATGTTAAAAATTGAAATTCACCTCCTTTGATAGTGTCGTGTCCATATCTCCTTATTTGGTTCTGTAATGAAACAACAAACAAAACATTTAATTAAAACAAAAACAAAAGTTGTAACAAATTAAAAGTTCTACAGAAAGTAGTGCTGATGTTTCTGATTTGAATTTGGCCAGCAACACAGTTTTCAATTAATTAGCTTAAGCTGGTGTTAGTGTTGCTGGCGTAGACAATACATAAACATGACTTTCCACTATTGTTGGTTGACAGGCATAGCTGAAAAGAGTATGAGGCACTTTATTTGGTCACGTTTTTCAATACTTTACTAATACTCTGACGACTAACCAAGAGGGGTGGTTGGCGTGCTTACCAGATAGTGACTAACCAGAAAAGTCACATCCTGTTTGTTTAAGGTTTTGAGTGAACGACACAACAACCTGCATTTCGTTCAGCGTCAAAATACAGATATTACAGACACCGTAAATGTTCTATTGTAATTGCCACATAAATGCTTCCACAACTGCTACTGTCAAAAGAAAAAAATATAAGCCTAGCCATGGCACAGCCGCCATTATCGATTGCCATAATGGTTTTATGCCGTAATGCCACCTATGCAAACAAGAATCAACTACTTTACAAAAAAAAACCTTTATACTGATTTACTTAATCACATTCCATATACCTTGTTTCTTGTATTCTTATTTTATGGCGATGGTATCGCATAGCTCCGGTATATTTTCGAAATTACGCGAAAATCTTTTAAGTTTTGATGAGATTTGTGACGAACTGTGAAAATATGAATCATCCTTCCAAGAAAAAACACAGTGTGTACTGTATCTGAGTCATTGTTGGTTTTCAAAGATAGCGTTATGAAGACAGGAAATATTATAAATGCAACTAACTAGTATTAACAAATAGTATAGAAAATGACCATAGTTTAGTTACCATAGCAGATAAGAAGAGTCAAGAAGTTGTTTCATGAATTAAAGCAAAGTTTCATTTCATGACTCTGACCGGATTTTGGCGGATTAGTATTATATTTCTTTCTTAGTAGGACTATATGAAGGTCACCTTAACTACTTCCTAGAAGACATTGATGCCCAACGTTTTACCCCTAATCGCGTTGGTCTTAGGCTTCAGTCTTTTCACTAATAGCGTGTTGTCAAGTTGTGTTGGTGGTGGATGCGATATACTTTGTCTGTCTCACCTTTAATAATTCATTGAATCCGGATTCGATTGTTGACGCTGATCGCTGGTTTGTGTGAAATCGAAGCAACGAACGTGAAACTATAGTTTTATAGACAGAAATTTTCCCAAAGTTATTGAGAAAACAATCATTGATATGCATTCCTGCAGCGCATCACATAAGGTAAAAAATCAGTTTAAAAAACCATCTAAATCAAACGTTACTTAAATTCAATGTGTTTAATTGATGAAGTTGGAATTGAAGCTGTTCAACTTACTGGCGGAGAAACATTCTTCATTGAATGAGATCAACGACGTTTTGAGCCAAGGTGTCGACATTAATTTTGTAAATGACGAAGGGTTGACACCACTTCTCCAGCTGACGAAGAGTGGCCATCTCAGAAACGATTTGATGGACGTGATTCAACTCTTTTTGACTCAAGATGGGATCGACATCAATTGCAAAGATCCAGAAGGATGGAATGCCCTTTTTTATTTGTGTCGGCTCTATCAGAAGAACAACTTGGTCGATATCGTCAGATTGTTGATAGACCACGGAATCGACGTTACATGGAAGAATCAATTAGGTCAAAACGCCTTGTTAATATTGTGTCTGCATTATTCGATTGAGAACTTGCTGGATTTAATTCGACTGCTGATTGACCACGGAATCGACGTCGACTTCAGAAACCAAAACGACCGAGGATGGAATGCTCTGCATTGCGTGTGCAAAAATTATAAGAATATGAATATAATTGACATCGTTCGAATTCTGATTGAGGCCGGGATCGATATCAACTGCATCAACAACGACGATGGAACGCTCTTCATATTTTGTGCCATTATTATGCGGAAGAAAAATCTGGATGATGTTGTTCAACTTTTTATCGACAATGGAATTGAAATTAATCGCAAAAGCTACGGTGGTAGTGGATGGAATGCTCTTTACATTTTGTGCAATTACAATTCCAGCATCAAACTTATTGACACACTTCGACTCTTGATCCAAGCTGGAATCGACACAAATTGCCACCGGAAGACAATTCACAGTCCACAATCACTCGTTCGAAAAAATTACAAACAAGGAAACGTAGAAGATGTAATTGAGCTTCTAAATCAACATAGTAAACCCGTGTAAAATTGTATTTGAAACAATTTAATGTATTATCATCGCTCCTTTAATCGGCAGTCCACAGTCACACTAATGTTTCGGCGGTGGATTCAACTTTGATTAGTATAAATAGCTTTGTGTATCTGTTTCATTTTGTTCCGTAGCGTAGCATTTCCCCTGGAAATTCCATCGTCCTGGCAATTTTTGAACTTTTTCAGTATTGTCAATTTTAAAAATATTTGATGTCAGAATAATACAAAGATAAAGAAATCGTCCATGATTACTTGGCTCTTATGCTTCGGTTTTTGTTATTGGAATTTGAACGAATTCAGGAAGCGAGGCACAAACATTTTTGATTATACACATACTATTGTCCCAATAGTATGTGAAATGTGATGTCGTTTTCATAATTTAAAATAAAAAAAATCCCTTATTAATTTTCATTTATCAACCGCTAGAGGCATTATGTACGGTATGCTGTCAGATGATAGGGATGTACCGAAAATCCCTCCATTTTCGTTTTCTATTTGTAAAACGATTAATAAAAATTTATTTACTTCTAATAAATGAACATTCATTTTATCAAAAGAACGAAAAGGATTAATTATAATGTAATCACCCAAATTATTTTGTTAATATTTTTTTAAACGAAAAATTATCTGCCATGGCTGTTTCGATCCTCGTTCGCAAGTATAACTAAGTTGTCTGCGCTATCTTGAGATTGTAGGAGTAGAAGTCTCTCTCTACTCCTACCATTAGCTAGGCGGATTAGGCATTGAGAGACCTGGAAGCATAGGGAATCTTTGATATCAGATGATAGGTAGCATATAGTCGAGTCATGACTCTTGAGAGTTGAGAGGAACTAACTTCCCGCCTCAGTCTACGGACTAAAAAGGGAGCATAGGCATGGCCACCGGGGGAAGTTCCTGGTGGCGCTCAACTATGACTTTTGTCATTTTACTCTTTTTCATCATGTTATATTACATTAAATAAGTTGAAATGGCATCATTGAATAACAGAATGAAAAATTCTGTCTACATGTGACAGACGGGCACATGTTTGTTACGTTCACGTGTCTAGACAGTTCACGTTTTCTTCGTCGTCATGTGACGTCTGTCGATCAACGATTCCTATAATAACAATATACATGGTCATGCAATCAGCCTTTTCCGTCAGTGTCTGTTTACATCAATTATACGATTTATACCTACACAATGACAATATATTCGGGACTCCCTTTTTTTACTGTTTCAGTGGGAAAATTCCGTTTTCAAAACTATTTGCCCGCTAAAAAACCAACAAGCTGAATTTGTCTAACTCAAAATCGGGAACGCAATATTTTTTAATGGAAATATTTAAGTAGCGTGGTTACGTGATTGATGGAGTGAAATCTATGGAGATTTTGCCGATCCCTTTGCGACTTCGTCAGATGCTCCGTTCGACTTCTGAAATCGACGAAGATAACTCGCTGGTTGGGGCCCACATTCTCCGTTCCGTCGATCCATATTCGCGCCTGAGAGCCCACCAGGTTGAACTCGAAAGTAATTACATTTAGCTTTTTCTTGTACAGAGATTATAAAATCAGCATCAAACTTTTTGGCCCATGAAATCGGTCACAAGTGACTTAATTTTTGAAATATAGAAAAAGACATTATTAAATTAAATTTAATTATTGATTTACTTACCAGTTTGCGTATCATATTTGCGAATCACGACAGTTCTGGAAATAACTGCACAACAAAAGGTGCTAAAGACTTATTGTTGAAATGAACTTTTAACTATTAAAATGAGAAAATGAGCTTTGTTTATCAGTTAAGTCACTTTCATTTTGTGCAGGTTTTATTATGAGTCCATCCCGTGGTGTTGTAGGAGAAACTACCTGGTCTACCTGTAGCGCCGCATCGTTAGCTAAAGTAACGTAAGTAAACAACAACAACTAAAAATGTTCGGCCATGTAAAAATGAAGTGACGATGTCACGATTGACACATTTTTGCGTTAGGGAAACTTGCATGAACGATCTTCCTACTCCCAATTACCCCGATTATAACCACACCAAATACGGAGATAAACCCGGCCAGCTTTGGACGGCCGATGAGCGATTTCTTTTGCGGGATATGGCCGCCTTCGCTTTCTACGGTGCCACCCCTAACAATCCTGCTAATAATATTACCGTGATTATCTATTTAACGTTTCCATTCATTTTAAAGTTGTAAATTTGTGCACAAAAAAAACAAACACATTATCAATGAAATGTTTTAGGCCATATGTATCACGCTTGTATGTCAAACACCAAATCGGGACGGTTACTTCGGGTTACTTTACATCCGGCCCGGCTCTTAGCGGAACAGCTTGCGGTACTACCTCAATGGTATGAAATTTAAAAGATAAATGAATTACAATTTTTTTGGCTTACTGAACTAATTTCGGCTGATTTTTGATTCGATTTTAAGTGGTGCGTTGGAGGAAGCTGCGTCCCGAAATAATTTCGTTCTGGTTCGTTCCAAAGAAAAACAACACAATGATTAGGTTATTTAAACTTGATTTCAAATACTTCAAGTTTTTAAGGTTATGGGGGTTCTGGTTCTGTCCAATTTAAAAGTTGGTCATTTCTTCTGGCTGTGCACATCTGACGCTGGTTGAACATCAATTGGGACAATGGAAATATGAATACACATTGTAATCGTCAACAGTTTGACTGATGAATAGGACCGGCTTTATTATACTTCTAAAAATGATTTAATGTCTAGACAGAAAGTGGCCAAAGGGAATCTAAGCTTCACGAAACTGCGCCTATAAGCAAAAACGTTTGGCGAAATGTAACACAACTTTGTTAAACAACGATGGGGCTGACCGGCTGAATAGTTATGATCACGTCAAGTCCCTCAAGGCCACAATTTGGCTTCAATTTTGTTTTCTCCTCTCCATTCGAATGCTAAATCGAATACATAATGATCTAAATAAAATAAAAAAATGTCGGCCAAAGCATTTTCAAATAACTTTATCCTAAGTCGACTTGAAATAACAACATCCACCAGTGGTAGACTATTATTAGCCTACGATACATACGACAAGGATATTTGCCCCGAAAGTTGTGACGCCTTCGTTCGATGTGATCAATATCAAGACTCGTGGCGTGGCGGAAATATCAGTCCCACAATAACAATTGTACGTATATATATATATATATATCTTATAGTAGTAGTAGTAGTAACGTGCCACCAACAGCAGCTGTTTTCCTTTTTTTTTTTTGCAAATAAGTCGAGTCGACATTTATTTGCGTCCGGGGCGACTGTTGACTCACGAAGGTCATCACGACTATAACTCGTAGATATACATAACGTTGGTTCGTGAAAACAGTAATGATGGTCCTGCTGCGTGCACCAGCACTTTTTCCGACGTCGAGTCCCTATATATTACAATTGCCTAGTGAGCTCTAGAGAGTGATGTGTGTAACGGGCAGCAGAGAAAAAGAATCCAAAGAACCTCCAGCGGCTGTATACAGAAAAAAGGGGGACGGACTTGAACGTCTTTTTAGTAAGAGGCAACAAACTCACCGGTCGGTGGGGCCCTCGGTCTCATATATTTTTACCTTAATTGTCTAGTAACAAATGATGATCTACTTTTCCGTGGCGCCCAACTCGATCCTTCACAAAACCGTCACTGTATGTACACAACCTCCATCTTAAGGGTGGAGGAAAAAGAAAAGTTTTTTGGGGGCTGAATCGATTGTTGCAAAAGAGCAAAAGGTGACGAGCCAAGGCTACCTACTACGTCGTCGTTGTATCGTGAAACGATGTGGCGCAGGTAGCGACAACTTGCTGCCTTTTCTTGTGCGTCGAGCGCTCTCGCACGATGCCCTCACATTTCGGAATGACTCCGCCAGTTTTATGGACAACGTCGTAAAATGTTTGATGTTACATCGAAGATTTTAGCGGCATTACACGTACACAATGTAGACTGGTATCACATTATTATTTAAGGAAGGAAGGTGTTCTGTACATCGCAATTTTAAACAAAATGTCTTTTAAATTTGCCGCACGAATTTTCAAACCAACGTATAAAAAGTTTGGAATATTGATGATGTTCTACTTGATAATTTAAATCTAAAAACGCTGGAAGAGCATCATAAACCAAAGTTGAAAGAGTGTCTGGTTCTCTAGGTGGTGGCAATAAGTTTAATTTATGCGATCGCGTGATGAATACAAAATGAAACCCGGGATCTTGTCTCACTCTCATGAATCAAAAACAAGAAATCGTTCCTATACAACATCCTCCCCATAGCACTAAAAGCTGAAATCCTAAGGCTAAAGATTTCTGGATGAATTTGATGCTCACGCTATACTCTTGTTGTTATTTATTCCTCCACTTTTTTTTGCACTTTCCAAGGGCGAAATCATTTTCTGTCTAGGGTCCTTTTTTTCTGGCTAAAGGGAGTAGTTAACTATATAGTGTACTTCTCCATTTTTTGTTCCTTTGCGAACTTTTCAAACGGTTTTTTTGAAAACTGTTTTTTTTTTTTTCTCGATCGACTTTTGCTTTTTGAACTCGTCTGTTACACTAAGGGCAATAATGGCGGGTTCGCATGTTCATCTTCGCATAACAACGAATATGTAAAATAGACAGAAGAAAAGCAGAAGCGAAAACAGAAAAAGTCTACCATATTTAAAAAAAAAATGTACAGAGAGTAGTCTCTTGGCTGGAGGTCATCTTATACCCTACAGAAAAACTATTGTTTTGTTTACGCTGACGACGACGATTGATGACGTTCTTCTCGAGTTTGTAACGTAAAGCCACGTGACATTTGATATCTCAACAAAAGGACGGCGTTTCTTTTGAGTCTGGCACATCTTCTACTTTTGCTTTCAACACAAAGTAGAGTTACACACGAGATCATTTCAACAAGGTCTACTCTAATTCGTGAGTCGATGCAAAATTTTAAAATAAAAAGATAAAAGTATAGAAGGAAAAAAAACAGATGGGAGATTATAGAGCCACACATTTCCGGGTGTTGCTTGATAGAGAGAAATGGAGGAAAAGACCAGATGGTTACGACATCAACGGCTTGATTGTATTGGCCCATAAAAACGTGTGTTACAGAGAGAATACAGAGGGGGAAGCGAAGAAGAGCAGGAAGATCTTAAAAACAAAAAAATATATAAGAAAAAAACCCCGGAACGAACAACAACAACGACGATGATGGATTTCGGTGAAAAACTCACGAAAATTCACACAATCAAAAAAAAAAAAATGTTGTAATAAAATTCAATAATAATAATAATAATAAAAAAAAAGGAAAAAGAAAATAGATGAAGAGACAAATCAAAGGACAGCGACCGATGTGCCGTTTCTAGCGGCCAAATCGGCTCTAGCTCGCCTTCTCTCGCCCAACAGGGTCTCATTGAGGTCGCACAACTGCTGCATGAATCCCGCGTTGGGACGGATCGAGCGTCGCGACCTGTGTTTACACAATTTTCACGTCAAACGAAAAAGAGAGAAAAAGAGAGAAAACACATTTTAGCCAAGGCTCAATAGTTATTTTGAGATCCAAGGACGGTCCCACCCGACCCACCCACTATTTTAAAAACGTCAAAATAAAAAGATTCTGGAATAAACGAACCTGATGACTCTGATGGCTTCCTGTGCCGTCATACCGCGTTTGATCATGAGAAATGCGGCTACGATTGTAGCGCTGCGGGATATTCCCGCGTGACAGTGAACCAGTACAGTTCCTGATGATAACAATTGAATTGATCAAAAAACAAAAGTGTCTGTAACTTTCTTGGAATTGTGTACCTCCAGATCGAAGGGCTTCGTCAATGAAACAAGCCGCTTCGTAAAAATATCTCGACAGATTGAAAGTGATGGTATCGTAGGCCGGAATTCCTAAGAATTCCATCCCGACGTGCCTATAATAGGCCTGTACGAAAAAACCAAGCAAAAAAACAATCATTTGATGTGTCAAAATGATTTTTTAAAAAATGAAAAAGATTGCGGCACCTCAGAAGTGCGAACGAATCCGCCAACGGCTCCCCAGTCCTGCCATTTGGAATGTTTGGAAGTGTCGGACGGTGGGTACATGGAGATGGTCGGTGCCTGGGCCACGTTAACGACGTGAGTCACGCCGAGTTGGTTCAATTTGTAAGTGGATAACGCCGTCGGACTGGACAACAACAAATGGCATTCAAAAACGTCAAATAAAGGAGCCACCACACTTATTTATATTATTATACAGTCAGAGAGCCTATACATACCATCATATCAATATGCACTTAACGGAATTGAGATGATGGAAATTCTTTTTTGTTACGTGAAAACGGTAAAAAGAAAACAAACAAACTCACGCATCACCGAGTAGAACTCCCGGATAAACTTCGTTTGCCGGATCGGTTGGTAGCACGAATCCCGACATGCCGTCGGCGATTTCCTGCAATTCGCCTACGCTGCATGACGGTAGGAAATGCGAACGCCAACTGGTCGAAGGCATTTCTTCTTTCTTTTTTAAAAGAGTAAATAACAAAAAACTACAAAAAAATGACGGAGTAGATTTCAATTCTATTCGGTTTGTTGTGCGTGGATCACGTTCGTATTTTGCCCTTTTTTTTCTTATTCTTCAATCAAATCGATTCAAAATCTAAACAAGAAACTTCTTCGTTCGCCACAGAGAAAGTAACGGAGAACGAAGAAGGATCGGTCCTTCAGGAACAACGTTACCTACTGGACTGACCGCCCAATCCTGAGCGACAACAACGTTTTGAAAGAAGCGAAAAGAAAAGAAAACAAAAAGAAGCAGCACAGCTTTTGAAATGTGTGGAATACAAGAGCAACTGGAAGAAACGGAATAGTTGAGGCGAGTCGTGTCTTGTGCTTGGACTTGTGCACGCCGGTATGAAATATCAAACGCCTGCGCAACGGATCCTGAACTCCCCAACTCTCTTCCAAAATAAAAAACAAACATATATACAAATACACAAGAGAAACCAACCAATTCCGGATTTTTCTTTTTCTTTTTCTTGTTTTTTACGTGTGTGTGTCCCCACCCATGTAACACTCCATCCTTTAGTGCGTCATCGTGTTAAATTTAGATTCTTTTTTTCACCTCCCCAAACGGAATACACCCATCCGTTAATGGCGTCGCCGTATACAGTTGAGGCACTCGTCGACCGACGTCTGTCGAGTCTCTGTGTGTAATTTGTTTTGGCGTTTGCCGAGATTTTTACATTTTTCACGGTCGTCGTGATCACGCGGGCTATTTCTAAATACCAGCCATTCTCTACCATTCCGCTCAACGCCCATAAAACACACATAAACAGTCTCATCATAGGCTAAATATATACAAGAATCGATTGAATTACAATGAAATTAAGTTGAATGAAATCACAAATTGGTATTTTATTTCATTAACATAATTTACTAGTTATTCAACATGATGAAACGGCAAATGCAGGAAGGGACACATTTTTTTCAGATATTACTCTGTCTGACAAGATTAGGTATTTAATTTCGCGAAAAAAAAAAACAAATGAACATTTGACTAAAAAAAAAGAAATTTTTTTTGTTCGGGCAGAGAAAAAATTTGTTTTGATATCGTATCGTAGAGACTAACAAAAAAATATGAGAAAAATGACGATTAGAAATTGATTAGATGAAAGAACAAAAAACAAAATTCCATAGTTAATTAGTTATGGCGTGGAATGAAATATTTTCACTTGGAATGCCATCGATTTTTCTTCCTTTTTTTCTTAGGGGTTTTTCTTTTGGTTGGGTTGGGTTGTTTTGCGAGAGAAAAAAGAGATGAATTTTTTGTTTCATGAGTAGAATGAGGAAAGATGAGGGTCATCTGGAACTGGGAAGAGACGGGCTTGATCCAGGGCTCGTTGTAGAGCGGCTCTTATCTGACGCGCTCTGGCCAATTCACTTCGAGCCAACTGTGTCAGGTTCAAACGCATTTCCTGGACCCTTTGCTTCTGGAAAGCCTTGATCTACATCGACAAAACACATTTTGAAAAATCATCAGCCGTTACGTCTAGCTCGACTTTTTACCACCACCACCTCCTCCTCGGAAACTTATAATAAAAAAACATATTTCTTCGTTTAGTGACGCAATAACAATTGAGTACAACGGAACAAAATAAGGCCAACCTCCCCCCCCCCCCCCTCTAGGTGCCTTAACCCAGCAATTACGTTTTTTTTTTAAGTGGCGGATTATGTGGGCAATAATAGCGCCAAAGTACCAAAGTTCCTTATTACTCTCAAGTCATTTTGGCTTGTGCAGATGTTGGCCAAAAGATTGAGAATTGTGGAACGGCTGCCAACACCACGTCCGACGTTATTACAGAAAAAAATGATTTAATGCAGTTGGAACACATCGGGGAATGCTCCCCGAGAGATACGGTCTGCTAATAATATAATTACAATTTAACATCAAAGCCAAACAGCACAGAACGAGAGAGACCGAATCGAATCGATGGGGTAGAACTTCCCTTTTAATTTTTTTGTACGCTCAACTCTTTTGTGTGTACACGGAAAGAGAGAGAGAACAATGATGCGCGATCGTTAAAAATGCGAATAATAGTTAGATTTTCAAAGTCCCCGGAAAACGTTGAATAAGAGAAATATCCAAGTCTTTGTTGCCGCCTCTTTCAAGTGTCCAAAAAGAAAGAACACCAACTGTAGTGGTGTATCCAGCCAATCGACCCATCAAGGTTAACGCGTTTCTAACTCTCTCAATATCGATTGCGAATTTCGTACATCGTTGTGAAGACGGGCCTCGAAGGTCGACCGACACATTTCACGTTCCCGTTTTGCACGAAAATACGGCCAAACAAAACAAAAAAATACTCCAAAGGGGAATGAGATAAAAATGGACGAAAAAAACAAAGAAAACGATCATGACTCGGGTAGACTTACCTCGTGACGGGCCGCGTCGGAGCACTCTTCAAACGCCGTTTCAGCCGCCTTTTTAGCCGCTTCAGCCTGTGTGTTCAATCAAAATCAAATCAAAACGTCATTTTCACAGAGTTCACAGAGTTCACTTCAACATCAGTTCACTTGGTAACAAATGTATTTATGTCGTTTTACAAAACGAACACGACGGAATTTTTTGCAAGATTAAAAAGGAGATTTTCCATTCGGACGGGGGGGTTAGTTTACACGCCATTCACTTCATTTCATAAACGCGCATTTTTCAACACGTCAAATGCGACCCAACACGTGAATTGATTGGCTTAAAATAATTGATAATAATAACAATACAATTTGCAGGTTAAAATTTCAACATATCATATCAATTGTTTTTTTTTTAAATTATAAAAACGATCGTAAAATGGTGAGAAGAGAATATCAAAAGTGCCAGACTTATGATATTACCAACTTCTAAAAGATAATTGTCAAGTGAGAAAGAAAAAAAAACTCAATTATCCGCCACCAAAAAGCCACACACCTGTTTCCGTGAGACTCAACAACAACAAAAAATATAAGCCCTTGTTTGGTTGCTATGGGAAACAACCGCTCGTGGAATCCCCAAAATGGGTAAGAAAAAAAACAAAAATAAAAAAGAGTGAAAATAGAAAATAACAAAACAAAAAAAAAAAAGGAAAAACGAATTATCGACGGAATTCCGGAAATGATCACATTAGAAAATAATATGCTGAGTGGAGGAGAAAATTGGATGTGAAACTAAAAAAAAAACTTTCAAAACAAATGTCCCATTCAAATAAGTCTATCTTCGACCGAGCCCCAATTGCTAGTGGCTGAGGCTTCAGTCTGGATGGTCAAGTGGGAACCCATTGGATCGACAACGGACATGGAATCGCCCATGGAGAAACGTTGCTGTTGTCTTTTCGGCGGCAAATCGGGTGGAATCGATTCGATCGAGTCTAAGCCATCCGACGAGCGGAAGTGATGAAGGGGAGAGCGGACGGTGGCGCTGGTGGAACGCGGTCGTTCGCCATCCGACGAAACCTCATCCGCCTGATCCCTCGTCAGACAATAGTAGGAAGAGTCACGCAATTCAGACAAACTATTGCCACGATCCTTCATCGAGTAGGACGTGTGCAGCCAAGAATTCCGGTGAGGCGTACGAGGCGATTCCGCTGATTGAACCGGAGTTTCAGCTCCTGATGAATCGCTTGTAGTCGATGAATTGGTGGTGATAAGGTCTCGAGTCGATCCGGTTCTTCCGTCAGTGAAATACGCTCGGGTGGTCACCGTTTTACTTCCGGATGAGGAAGCACGGCCAGGAGTATTGGGCGTGGTTCTGGGCAGGGCCACTTCTGAACGCAGTTTACGAGTCCCGCGGCTCACCTGAGATCCACCGTGCAAACTGCTCATGGAATTGCGTCCGGTGAACCAGGAGCCGAGCTTGTGAGTGGCCGCTTCACCGGCCGCTTCGCCTTTGCTAATCGATCCAGTGGCCAGAGTTTGGTTAGCGATCCGGCGTCCGGCCAAAGCGTTTGGACTTCCTGATTGACTTTCTAAATCTTGACCTCCACGACGACGCATCATCGAAGTGGCGAATGTGCTGAACATGAATCGCCTCTTCCGGCAGCGGATCGTGATACCCACGGCGCAGAGGAAGAGCAAACTCAATCCGCCGAACGTGCCGATCAGGATGTAAGTTAAAGCTGCACCGCTCAATTCATTGGATCCGGAATTGCTGTGAACTGCTCCAGAGTCGTGCGGAATAGTGGTGGTGTTGGCGGTAGCGGAATCGACTTCGACTGTGCGGAATTTCTTGTCGTAAGCGTCGATGGCTTGTTCCGATTGAAACACTTCCGGACGTTTCTCTTCCACATCTAAATAATGTCGAGGTGGCTCATCTCCTCTAGGAGGATTTGTAGGCAAAGACGTTGGGGCTCCAAGTCGCCGGACGGAATTGCTAATCAATTCCGGGAAAGCAGCTCCGAAACCTTCCATTTCTTCCGAGCTGGAAGCTCCAGGAGATGGAGACGATTCTTCTTCCAAATCGCCCAAATTAAACACACCGTAAGGCAGAGGTGGAAGTTTGGATGGTGGAGCAGTTGTCGTCTCTGCATCCGGAATGATTAGCTTCCGTCGATCGAAAGTAGATGATAAAGTCGTTTGATTCACCACCGCCGGCTCCGGTTGAGGCTCTTCCGCATAATCTTCATAGTCTTCATAGGAAACATAATCGGAAGATGGTGATCCAGCTGCCGGAGGAGATTTCGCTGCTTCGCCGGAAGCCGTCTTGGGTGAATCGTAATCGATAGCTACGCCAAGTCTCGATGGAGAATCTTGATGTTGCATGAGTCCGTCACCACCTAGCGAGTCGGATTGGGAAGCGGCGGAATCTGATCCTTCTGAGGATTCAACTTCGTCGATGATGTAACCGTGACGATGGGACAAGGACACAGCAGGGACTGGAACATCGGGTTGAGTTTTAATTTTATCCGACGACGACGTCAGACTCGATTTGACGATCAAATTCCACTGGGATGGAGCCGTAATGACATCAACTTCTCCAGGTGGTTCTGTAAACACCAACGATTCCGGTAACGGCCGGAGAATCGGGACTGGAGTAGAGCGGAATGAGAGCGTCGGTATTGGGTTTCGTGTGATGACCTGCTTCATCATTTCGACCGTATTTACCGGGTTCCATCGGCCGGAATCCTCCATTCCCAACCGGAAACTTTTGATAATGATCTTGTTTTCCTCTGTGCGTCGATTCCGGATGAATTGGTGGTGAATTGAAAGCCGAGAACAGACCAGGTCGGTTCAAATTGTGTACGCTGCCGCTACGTTGCGGAGGACGGTTATTTCCATTGGGACGGCCGGATTGAGGACGAATTTCCTTTTCAGGAACTTTTTCGTCTTTACGTTTTTTGTCAGACGAAGAAAACAAGGCGCCTAAAATGGAACTTTCCGAATTTGGTTTAGTGTTGGCAGCCGGAATGGAAGGTTCCATCAACATTTCGCCGGCTTCTCCAGCCACCCTTGCGAAAAAATCGGCCAAATCAAAAGATTCCGTCGTCGATTTCAGTTTGATGGTTGTCGGTTTGGTCGTCGTTGTTGTCGTCGTAGGATTAGTAGTCGAAGAAGATGACGTCATGGGTTCCGTTTTAGTGATGAGGCTGCTGCTGTTGACGCTATTTCCGCCCAGAGAAGTTCCACCCGTTTTGACGGTGTATTCCGGAAGTCTCCAAGTCGTCAAAGGCGGCAGGGTCGTGTTAATTTTGGACAGAGTCAAAATTCCGTTTTTGTTGGCAACGACTGAATTCAATGGAATGTAAGCCATCCCAACAGGTGAGACTTTCTCCGTCGACGTCGATGGAAGAGGACGAGACGGAATGGTGACTATAATGGCTTTTTTAGTCGGAATCGAAGACGGAACAACTCTCGACAATTTAGTTGTTGTCTTGATCGATTTTTGTGTCGTACTCGTCGTCGGCTCTTCTTCTTCTTCATATTCGTATTCTTCGTCGTAAAATTGTTGTTCCTCTTCCGGCGGAGAATGAATGGCTCTCAAATTGGGATCTTCCATCCGTTTGGCTGTTGTCGTTGTTGATGGAGTTGTCGTTCTTCTGGTTACTGTCGTCGTCGTTGTGACTGGACGTAGTGGACGAGGTGCGGATGTGGGTTGCTGTGCTCTAACCGGAAGCGGCGCTATTGCTCCTATTCGTTTATCAATGGGTCGCGAGGTACTATGAGTCGTTGACGTCGACAATCCAACGACGCCAGGTGGTGGTGGCCGAGCTTTAACGAGCGACGACGGGATCAGCTGTTCCGGCTTGTGAGCCATCGGAATGGCAGCCAAAAGCGGATGATGATGATGATGATGATGATGGCTCTGATGCTGTTGAGCCGAGACGCGATTGGTAGCCGCGTGGAAAACTTTATGTGTGACGTCTTCGACGCTGATAGCGTCGCCATTGTGTACGATCCATTCGGTATCCTGGCGGGCCGTCGCTTGATCCGGTGACGGCACCATGGGCGGTGTCGAAGTTTTGATGTTATTCAAAAGAGCTTCTAATAATTTAGAGCTGGACGTCGTTTGAAAATTGGGTGAGGCTCTGCCCTCTTCGGCCGAATCTCCCGTCAATCCAGTCACGTTTGTAAAAAAAGGACGTACTGTTGGCTCTAGATGCCATGAGCAAAGCTTCAGCTTCCAATCGGCTCAAATCCGGATGAATGATGTAAGATGAACCTTTCTGATCGACTCGAATGGTGAAAATGGACTTATCGGCTCGATCAGTCACCACTCGATCGACATCATCAGCGGTGGCCAATCCAGCCGCGGTCAATAGTACAACAACAATCACACTCAACATGTTGGGAGATTCTCAGAAACTTTTTCACAAAATCAAAAATCGAATTCCGGAAGGCATTATCCAGTACAAATTCCCAGTCACAAAAGAAAAAAATGAATTGTCCACTTTTTCTTGAATCAGCGCACAATTTCTTTTTGAGATAAAAATGTGAAAAAAAAACCAAACTGCAAAAAAGAGACGCGAATTTTGTGTTGTACTGCACTATCGGACGGTCTAAGACGTTCTGAGTCTGGCCGATCGGTAGCTGGCCAATGTCTTTAGGAGATGGAAAAAAAAAGAGAGCGTCAGTAGTAGTGGTGGTGGTGGTTTGGTTCCATGCCGCTAACCCTGTGATTCCTCGACTTCTTCCGCCCTCAAGGTGTACGTGGAATTCTTTGAAACTCCCGTCTGTGCTCTCTCCCCCCCTTTAGAGCCTCTCGGGCCAGCCGGCGTGCACTTCAAGAAAAGAAACGGACACTACAGAGACGCGAAAGACAACGGGACTGAAGAGAATAAGGGAGAAAGAAAGAGAGAGCGCCGCGAGATAAAAAAGAATAAAAAAATAAAAATACAAGATATTATGGTTGGAATCAGTGCGGTCGGGCAAAAGACCTCATTGCTCCTCCTTCTACCTCATTTTTTTAGAGGGGCTGGATATAGGAGGAAGTAGTACAACTCTCGATGAGAAGAAGAGAAAACTCTGCTGGCCGTGACGAGATGAAATAAAAGACCAACGACCCCCTCAATCCACTCGCAGATAAATAACAACAACAATTCAAAAACACCTTTTTACCTTTGGGTAAGATAAAAAGAAAGGACCCCCCTCACCATCAAAGTAAAAAGAAAAGAGATGAGACGAGTATAGTCGTCACTGTTAACACAGAAACGAATCGTCACGACTTTGGGTTGGATTGCTGATTTTCTTTTTAACTGCTTGATTATTGTTCTCTACTCTTTCCCTATAGCTGTTTCGAAGAAATCGAAAATCTCTTTTTTAAAAAAGATTACATCATCATCCCAACGATTGTTCCGACCATCTGTTGTCTTGTATTGACAGTTAATACTTGACCAATCAACGCATTTATATTTTTAGCATTTATTAAGGTATTACGGGGATTGTGGACCGTTGGGATTTCTCATTGTAATTTCTCTTTTCCTTTCATAATCATTTCGATTTTTATTCCCATGCGTATTCCCCTGTAATCGTTCGGATGTTTGTAGTACCAACAAACGTTTGAACGAATGTCGAAGAACCCACCGTGCCATCATATCGACGATGATTTCCCGCTGCATCAGAGCAATGACCATTTAATAAAAAAACCGCTAAACTTCCTCCTCCTTAATCCGCAATCACTGCCAACACCTGGCGCCGTCACCTCCTCACGTGCATCCACACACAAAGTATAATTTTCCAAATTTTTCAATAACAAAACGAAAAATTTCCCTTTTTTTTTTCGTTTGAATCTTCGACAAAACGAGTGAGAGCCAGAAATCGAAAGTCGCACGAAGACAACGTCCTCTTCTTTAAAAAAACAAAAAAAAAAAAACAGTACGCAGTACTTCCGGGACTTCCGACTTGTCGACAAACAAGGTGTTAAAATTCACACAGATGCCATTGCACTTGAGACTCTTTTTTCGCTCAAACGAGTCATCATCAAGTGAGCCAGAGCCAACTAACGAGTAGTACTGGCGCGCCAAATTTGAAAAAAAAAAACCCCAATCGAGCCGCAAACAAAAATAATCCCGGACGCGTAAATATAGTCACCTGTCATTGCATATCATACCGTCAATGGAAGCTGAAGAAGCGTAACGGTAAACAGCCCTCCCCTTTCTTTTCAGGCTTGACAACTACCTCTGAAAAAATCTCTTATGGACAGAAAACATCAATAAAAAAGAAACAAGAACACACACCTATGGCGTGTTGTTGTTGATGTAGCGCGAAGGAAAAAGCAGAGAGTGGAAACGAGGGTTGATAACCTTAGGCCGAAATAATGTTGCCAAGTAACAGCAGCAGCAGCAGCAGCAGCTGCAGCTGACGCGTTCTACGCCAATGACGCTCACAAGTGGTGGATACTCCGTTATCCAACTAACAACCCCCGCCGGGGAGAAAATAGAAAAAAACATTCTTCAAACTTCTTCTCTCTATTTTTTCCTTTTTAACTCTCTCTCTGTCGAAGAAGAAGAAGAAAGAGATTCCTCCAGAAGAGGGAAAAACACATGGTTGACGTAGCCCTTAACGGACGGCATTCAAAACAAAAAAATACGAACGGGCAACGGCACTTTCAAACGGATGTCGTTTAATCTCTCTTTTGCTTGTGGCCAGAACGAAAAAAAAAAAATGCTTTTCTTCCTGCTGTGTCACAAGACAGAAGCGAGGAAAGTGATGCGCAAAAACGGGACATCCTCGGCAATCTAAACGGCATCGCGTAGGGATTTCTTCTTCTTGTAACAAAGCACGTTCACAAGTGCGGCCCTAACGGTGATGATTGACGAGGAAAAACGCGGTGAGAAATGGCACTGCGTCATTCGAAGCTGGCCACAGTTGTCATCACGACATGACATGAGACAAGGTGGTAAAAGAGGAAACGAGAAAATGACTGTACCTCATCTCGTTTATGGGTTTTGGCCTTATCCCAGTTGCGGTTGGAATTCTCGTAGTTGATGAGCAATGCCGTACGTCGATTGAGCATCAGCTGTTCGTTGGCCAGATACTGGAGGTACAGGTCCCAGATGCAATAGAAATCGCACAATCCTCTCTGTAGTCCGTCTTCCGTCAAATCCTAACGTATTGAGGTTTGAAGGAGAAAATGTCGATTAAAAATGACGACAACGACTCAATTGACCAAGTTTCTAGTCAGAATGACTAATAAATCCTAGCGGGAAAATGTATAATAATAATAATACCTGGATATTTAGAAATGAATCTGCCATCTTGGAATGAAGCCGATGATGGATGAGGCTCGTTTCCTGCTGGTAGGAGCTCGGAGCGTTCATCGATAACGCTGTGCACAGATGCTTCAACTGTCCGATGATTTCTAATGATGAAAAATTTAAAAAAACCCACATTGTCCAAACATGAGCCAGTTTTCTAGTTGAATGAAATTGTGTTACTCTTTTCCGAATAGATCACGGTCAGTACGGCGTTCAACGTGGTTTTCAAATGGACAGAATAGTTGGCTGACCAATCGCGTTCGTTTTGAAAAAACTCTTCAATGTCTCGATGAGGTACTTTAACCGGCTGGGAAGATCCGGCAAAACTCTCAGCAATTTTAGCGAAAATGCCTTTGCGGCCAGATTTCTCGGCCAGCACGTAAGTCGGTGATAGGAAATCAGCCAAGGCTTGAGACCTTCCCAAAGTGGGGTGAGAAGAAACCAACTGGAGATACCTAGATTCAAACAAATCAAAACATGAGGTTGATTGAGTGGTTTCTGCCAAGTGACAAGGAAACCAGGGAAATAATACCTTTCAACCTGTTTCCGATGGATTATGGGAGCTTCCAGAAAATTATCCTCATATTTGGACTCTATTGATGGTGGTAAAGGTGGGAATATAATTCCACCATACTTTTGACAATCATAAATCAATCGGTTGAAGGCCTCAAATTCCTCTGAGCTCCTCGTCACCTCCCACCAGGAGTCTTTGTTGTCAGGTTCATCAAGTCTGGAGATTCTGAACGTCAAGACCGAGGAGTCAGTGGCTGCCCGAATACCCTTGACTTCAAATACAGGTCCAAGATCTTCCATCGGCATTGGACTTGAGGCTGAAGAGCTTGAATCACTTGTCCCGGTTTGCTCACTTTCATTTTCAGAAGATCCCATCACATCCTGGACTGCCGAACAGGACTGCTCTTTCGATGTCACCACATTAATACTCGAATCCATTTTTCGGTTAATTTAATTGAAAGAATCGTTGATTTTTTTATTGATTGGCTGCTGCAAGATCAAGAAATGTTTTATGACAAGTCTTTTAAAGCTGTAATATTTATCATACCAATTAAAAAGAGCGTGAAGTGGTCAACTGTATGGTGAAAATCAGTTTCATCACAATTGCTTTACAACTAACATAAGGCAAAGGGACCGTGAAGAATAAAACAAGAATAATAAATTAATAAGACAAAATCTACGTGCAAGAACTTCCAATTTTTCGTGTTTATCAATGGGCATGGTTGAAAAAAAGCAGACGACGCCAAGGTGTACGGCTTCAATGGCGGCTTATTCGGCGGCATATTCGAATCCTGCGCAGAGTCTCAGAGTATTGATTGTCAAATAATTTGAATGAATGAAAGAAAAGTAAAGACGAACCAAATTAAATGTTCAAGATTGTATTTTTGAATAGATTTACAGAGAGAATGAATGACTCTCTGTTCAACTATACAGACGAAAGGATATAAATCACGACGTACGTATGGGTACGGTTGGGTGAGGATGGGGTGCGCCGGGAGGTGGTGGTTGGGAGACGGTTCAAACGGGAGGGAGAAAATTTGTATGGGTTGTGCGCGAGGGCTGAAAAGGGACATAATAACGGGTCGACCATAGACTTGTGTTTGTTAATAATAATAATAATAAACATTCAACCCAAATAAATTCAACATTTAAAATGAGACACACATCACATCTCCACATTTGGGTGTAACATAATCGAAATCGCAATGGCAGTAGCGAAATATTATATATAATAATACATATTACATAGGTATATGTATATATATATATATACTGTATGAATGTATGAAAGAATATACACTGGCCAGCTCCTAAAACAAGAAACAATGAATAATAATTGCAGATAAAAGTATCGTTATACTCGCTAAAATGACGAATTCCAACTCGACAAATTCACTTTTGTCTTGTTGGTGTTTGTGTCGACAATGTTATCATCGACATTTCAAAATACAAACGATTATAATTATATATAGACTCGTTGGACAATTTGTTTTGTTTTGTTTACCCAAAAAAAAAGAAAAAAAGACACACAAGAGGACAGAGAGATAAAAAAAAAACAACAGCGAATGACAAGTCGTTGATTGCGCACATCATCTTTTTTCTTTTTGTTTTCGAAATAAAAAACCAGAAAACAAAAAACAAAACAACTTTGGTGTTTTTTTTTTGGAATGTCATCTTCCTTTCTTTTCTTTCCTTTTCAAATGGCGATTCGAATTGCCCAACAACGAAAACGGCATTGTCATTAAACCGAGACGACAGCGTTATAGACCTAAAAAAATGTGTGTGTGTGTGTGTGTGCCTGCGTTAAATTGTCTTTTTGAAAAAACATCTTTTGATAACAATTACAAAATTTGACAAAAGAACGGCTCGCTTTGTTTTGTTTTGTCAACAATGAAGGGGAATTACAAAAAAAAGGAGTTATTATTATTATTATTGTTATATTTATATATATATTTGTTTGTTTGTTTGTTTGTTTTTTAAATAGAAAGGAACACTGATTGTTAAGATTTTTTTCCACTCTCGTAACCATGGGAGAGCATTTACTGGGTGTGTAATAATAGCAAATTTACGGTTGTTTTTTTATCCCCCCTCTCCATAAAAAATATGTAACAACAAAGATACAAGAGAGAGAATATCAGCAACAACAAAGAACAACAACATCAACAGTCATTTTGGTATTTTTTGTTTGTTTTTTTTTTTTTCAAAAGTTCTTCAGACGAATCTTGGAACGCGGTCAGGGCCGGCTTTCTTGACGCTACTGGGACTTGTGCCGCTACTGCTGGAACTCGTGGAACTACTACTGCAAGTGCTGCTAGAGTTTTCCACTATCGTCTGCGATGAGGACATCATCGTCGATGTCGACGCTGTAGAACTGTAAGTGGTGGTGGTTGTTGACGAGACGTTCCTGACGACCGCTGATGACCTGTGACCGAAGACGTGAGCAAATTCGTGAGTCAATCCAAACGGAACGGCCGCCAAATCCGAGACCACCAGAGCAGCAGCACCAGCCATATTAGTAGGAGTAGAAGAAGGACTAGAAGTGCGGCCTCCACCCATCATCAGCACACTCTGTTAATCAATCAAACGGTACGTCCAAATACCTTGAACCTTGAATTTGTGTCATTTACCATATCCCAGCAAGTCTCAGCAAATTAAAACCAACAGAGTCAAGAAAAGCAAAAGAGTCCAAAGAGTGAAAAAGTAATAGGAAAAACCGTTTGGTTGTTTTGTTTAATTTGCGGGGGTTAATGTTTTGGTTGAGAGTTAATTTCAGCAGAAAGTTGTGAGGGAAAATGCAAGCAGTGCACAAGAATTGATGAAATTATTATTATTTACCTTGACGTTGGGTTCAACAGACAGCGATTCAACCAAGGTGGTGCCACTCTGTGGACCTTCCAGCACCGTGACGACGCCTCTAGAAGACGAAGATGATGAAGAGGACGACGATTCAACAGAGGCGATAGAAGCCGGTCCGCAACTATTAGTCGCTTGATTCCAGTTGGGACAAGACGTGGCCGATGGGACTTGAATTTTAACCCTGTTCTCGTCACACTGCGACACTCGATGACTGGAAATCGAAGTGAACGACATGTCCAGGCGACCTGCAAAGAGAGAGAAACGTTCAAATTGTGACTGAGAATTTTAAAAGAAAATATTTGACGCTGTAGAAATATCGTACCGTCCGTTTCGTCGTGACTGCTGGCCAAGAGTGCAGCTCTCTGTGCCGAGCCCAGTGAGCCTTGATCGCTATGCTGAGTACCACGCCCACTCGATCCGGTCGAGTGCGACTCCCAGCTGTGATCCGAATCGATGGAACTGTCCATGAACGGATTGACGCAACTTGTTTTGACCTGCAAACGAAATAGAGAGAGAGGAAGTCAAAGAAAAATCCCAAAAAAACCACAAGGGACAAAAGAACCCGTTGTTATTTGCTCGTTAAAATGATCAAAGTAAGTTTTTATTTTTATATACCAATGACGATGCCTGAACCGCAGACGACGAGTGACTACTGCCCAGTGTCTCCGCTTCGGATAACTGGCCACTGGCTACTGCAATCGACTCGGTTATGGACTTTTTTCCCTCGACTAGTTGGCGTGATGGGGTGCACTTCTTGATCTTGACTACTGAGCAAGTTCAAATCCACCTGAAATCAATTGAAATTGAATTTTTTTAATTAAAAAATCGTCCAATAATTCAATTTGATTGATATATTATTTCATACTCCTTCCAAGCCGTGATAATCTTTTAGAGAACTTTTGAAGATTTTCGGAGCCGAACCACTTCGTAAGTATCCGGGCAATTTACGTGTTTTACTCGAATCGTCCGGCAAGAGGAAATCGGGTAAATCGTCATCAGAAGTCGCACCGAGTAAACCTTCTTCTGTTCCAAATCACACAAAAAAAAAAACAATAAAATAAAAACGTTTGTTATTTTTATTTAACAGGATGTTGTTGTTGTTTCCACACCGTTCGTCGAATGGGATATTATTACGGTAAAGGTGTGGACTGGCTACTGTATTCAATAACCGCAACATTTGCAGTTAAAAAAGAAAAAAGAATCGAAACTTTTTTCCCGATTTCGCAATTAAACCGAAAAAAAAAACACAATTGAATGAAAATCCGTTAACTAAACTTTGATCATATTCTTTTTTGTTTGTCTTTGTTTTTCTATTTTTATAACAAAATTAAAATTGTTCGTGATTGTCTTACCCGACAGGGGGTCGATGTCTATCGAATGATTGGGCGTTTTATCGGCCACGAATCCTGGCAAAGGACTTCTTCACGCAGTTCACCAGCCAAGTGCTGCTGACTGCGTCGATCGGCCGGTGTTGAAATGATGGTGGCAGCGTTGCTGGCGGCGTGATCGCGATCGGCTGCGTCTCGTGATTTTGAGCGATGCTTCTCCAGGAACGAGATGGAGCGAACGACGGGCACTTTGGACAGCAGCGAAGACGTCGATGTCGTCGTCGTAGTGGCGCTGGCGCTGGTGGATGAGGACGAAGAAGAGGAACAAGAAGCCGCTGCTTCCTGTTGTTGTTGTTGTTCCACCAACACTTTGGGCGATTGAGCGGATGATCGGTGAGCTGGACTGATGCTAGCCAAAGAGGCGGAAGCAGCGGTGGCGGCGGATGAGGACGACACCAATAGACAAGCGGTGGCAGGATCGGGTGGACCGAAAATCGTTTCGGCGTGTTCGATGAGCAGTTCAATCACTTTGGTCTGGTGCACTGTGTCGACGAGCGACGAGAGCGAAGCCGATCCTTCCGACGTCCTGAGCAGAGTAGGTCCAAAGACGATACCCAAATTGGAGGCGGGCATATTGTTCGACTCGTATTCGGCCGAAACTCTCTTCAAATGATGCATCAAAAAGGCCAGCGTGGCGTAGTGATGTCGCGGAAGTTTGTGCACCAATTCGTTGAGCTCCTCCAGACCGGGTGCCGATGTGTCGGCAGACGGACTCGTCCACTCTCTGGCCACTCGGATAAAATCCGGATAGAGTCTAGACGTGAGCAGAGCTTCGGGCAATTGACGCAAATAAAGTTTCAACACGTTGGCCACGACATTGGGATGAATGTCCGTCAGATCGACTAGATCTGCTCCGTTTTCAAATGACTGGCACAGTTTTTCGACCTTGGATTTCACGCCAGAAACTCGATACAATCCCTAAAGGAGGTAAAAAAAAAAACATTCGAATCAGGTCAAAAACAAACAAACTAGCCCAAGACGTTTGACGTTGACAGACTTTAATGAGCTCCTCCACACCACCACCACCAGAAAAAGGAAAGGTAATATACTTTGATCTGAATGCCCCGAGTGTCTATTTCGTTGATACATTTGGCGAGCAGGTGGGGAACTTGTGAGCCCGTCTCGGCCAGATGCTGGCTCAGATCGACGCCAAAGGTAGTCATTTTGCGCGGCAGCCGTTTGTGGCCGCATTGGATCGTTAAACTTTCTAGACATTTTTTGTGGCAGCCCAATCCGCACTACAACAACAACAAATAAGAAAAATTGAGGTTAACACCCAAAGAAGAAAAACCAAAAACAAACGAAATAATAATAATAATAATTATCATACCTCAATGCATTCAGCTCCTTGGAAATAGACGTAGGAATCGCATTCACGGCAACGGGACGGCGTTTTCAATTTGCGAAAAGTATGCGTCACGGCCGCTTTGGACATGCAATGACGACGATTGGCGCTGTATCCCAAGTAGTTGGCGTCGGCTTCTGGGTCGGGCTCGTTTTCGAGTTCGTCGCCAGAAGAGGCCGGAACGAGACGTCTGGCCGGCATCATGGGACTGGCCGTCGGTGACGTTTCACGACTCTTGGCACTCGGATTCGATTCCACCGATTCCGTGTCGCTGCTGACCTGAGTGACGACGTTGCCTGTCGACTGGCCGGCCGACACGGCCGAGGCACTCCACGCCTTCATTGGACCTCCACTTTGGACTCTATCCTTGCCTGCTAAAGTTGGGTTTGGTTGGGTTGTTAAATTGTTTAGTATTTACTATTTTATTAGTCGGTGAGTCACGTAATATGTTGAAGAGAAAGTGGCTGGTTACCAGAACTTTCGTTGAGGTCGGCACTGAGCGACCCGTTGGACTTTCTCTCCTTCTCAGACACTGTGGACTCTTCAGAATACGGTTCAAAGGTGTATGGGCCTGGGGATGTGCCACTCGGGCTTCCTGTAGTGGCTGTCGGGGTGCTGTCTCTGCTGGGCTTGCTGGGTAAGGGCATCCTCCTGATGAATTCCATGTACTGCGAGCCTGGCTCGTACAATCTGCTACTTTCGCACAAAGTCTGAAACTGTGGAAAAACACCACAATGTGTCAACGTTGAGAATACAATAATTATTAGTGGAACAAATACCTGAACAGGTGCAGGAGCGGAAACAGTGTGTTGAAGTTGGAAGTAAGAAACGGTAACAGCCTTCATGGTCTGATCACACTGCAGCATCAATTCGCGAACCTGCTGCAACACTTGACTTTTGACTCGCAACAACTGGCCGTGCCTCTCGTTCGCCTCGCAGACACTGGCCTTGTAAGTGGTCTCGGCTTCCATAGCCTGGACAAAAAAAAACAAACAAAACATAACGTTAATCATCGTCAAATAACCGGTTGGCAGCATCAGTCAAGGTAAAACAAAATAATAATAATAAAAGGCCAGATCACGAAAACGCTTCGTGCATAAAGGAAGGCATTTGACTACCTGGAACGAATCATGATGATTGTTGTGAATAGCGGACGTGAAGTAAAAAAATACACACACACAGTTATTAACCTACATCCCTGGCATTGTGGTTGGTCGTCGTCGACAAGAGAAGAGAGAGAGAGATACACTACATCTTTGCTGTTTCTAACGACTTTGACAAGTTGGACTCTGTAGAAGATACGGGTGGCTGCTAAACAGCGACCCGGACGTCTGCTGACCCTTTAAAATGCGCACACCTAAAAATCTGTTTCTTTGTTTTTCTTTTTCTTCTTTCTTTCTTTTCAAATATTCAATCAAAAAAACGATGAAAAACCGCATGAAATGTGTTGTCGTCATTTTTCATATTTGTTAAATATAAAAAGAAAGAGCCAGGAAGTGTGGTCTACGTTGGCTAGTCAGCTGCGTGATGGCGACATTGTTTTTGATATTATAAACAACAAACTCTCGTGCACAAACACACACAAAAGTGCGTGTGGGCGAACCCCCCCCAACTATAAAAGAATGATGGCCATAACTTCACGCTCGACGAACAATTTTTTCTTTTTTTTTGCCAAAAGGCCCGTGAAATGATCGGCGTGAAAGGAACAAAAAAGAAATTCCAACCCACGCGTGACACACGGAACCCGCGAAAAAATGTAAATTTTTTTCGGGGGAAATGTCTAACCTTCTGGAGGGCATCCTCTTCCGTCTTTTTCCTTTTGTCCAATTTCGAGGCTTGTTCGGTTGATGATTCGGCCGCGTTTCTCGGCTCTCTGGGCAGCTTCTTTGGCCCGTTCCCACTCTTGCTGTCGCTGGACGTAAAGAGATTTGGCTTTGCGTAAATTGCCAACCGATTCTTGCATGCGTTTCAACTCGCGATGCCACATCTCTTTGATCTGTTTGCGGCAACGTTCGTGTTCGTTACGTCTGGCCGACAACGGCTGCGTGGGAAAAACAAAAATAAAAATAAATATTAGTGGATCATCAGAGAATAAAAATCTAACGGACTGATGACTGATGATGTTGTTAATTATACCTCGAGGAATTTGTGACCGGTCAATAAAGATGTGGTCGATTGTGCCTGAATTGCTGTTGTCAATCTCCCGGTCCATGGCCGTGATGTAAATCGATTGGAACGGCAAATAACACTGTATATCCATACAAACAAATTCAAATTCAATTTAAATGGGACCTTAATAATAAATTCTTATTTTGGAAAAATTTGTATAAATTGAATAATGCGAAATTTCACCTCCTCTTTGAGAGCGGATCGCATCGTCTGGGCCAGTTTGGCCACATTTTTAGCGAATTCGAATTTCCAGGTTGCACCGTTTCTCCACGTAGGTCATGATATCTTTGGCGTATTTGGACCAGAGTTTGGCTCGATGAAGGGCCACTTCGACGCCTTGTTCCAGCTGCAATAGAACGGCATCCATTTGGAGACCCGTCAAATGTTGTTGTTGTTGTTGTTGTGGCTGTTCGTTAGAAGAGCCGCCGGGATAAATGACGGACGACACCGATTCCGATTTACTTGTTGAATTGCTGTTGGTTGTTGTGGCTGTTCCTTGTTGGTCGGCCGGCAGGACGCCATTTTCAGCATCTGACGGGATATTCTCGCATGATTTCGTTTTGCTGGACACTGAAGAGCTGGCCAGCGAAGATGTTACTATCCAAATCGCCCATTAGATATTCCGAAACTCTGTCAACACAAAATAATTCATTCATTTTCCAGTTAATTTCATTCTAAACTCCACATTTTTTAAAATAATTTTAACCGGTACTGATTTTTGTTTTTTTTTTTTTGGTCATTGGTGTCATAATAATGTAAACCAGTCTCTTATTCAAAAAAATAAAAAAATAAAAAATGGGGACATGGGCGAAAATTAAACAAGGTCAGTATGACGTTCCTGTTTACTGTATACGTGTATATGACGTGAGCTAGTCCTTGGCCCTTAATATCGTGCCATATATTTTCATAAAGTTGTTAAATTCTATTATACATTCCTTAAGATATTCTCCAGAGATTTCCCGTTGTTTGTCTTTTTTCAGAATATATAACCAGTTGGAATAACTTGTTCCTTATTTTATTAATGGGGAAATTCTCACACATGTTTTTTTATAGTTTTTAATTGTTGGCCGTTTTTCCTCCCGGACGAAATGTTTACTTAAAAACAAATTACACCACTAACGGCGAGTCAACAATTTCGAGTCGAGATACGCAATACACGTCGAGATAAAAGTTATTTTCCCTTATCGAAAAAGAGATAGACAATTTTGGGGGGTGGTGGTGGTAAGATACGACCGGATATCACATTTGTTCATACAGTTGAAAACAATTCACAATTGATTATATATATCCTACACACAGAGAGAGAGAGAAATAGAAACCTTGAAGGGAGAGTCGATCCATCTTGTTTTATTCTAGAAATACTATAAGAAAAGTCAGTTAATGATCTTCTCACGCAGCTGTTGCTGCCCTCCAATTAAAAACAAGAAAAAAAATTCTTCTCTTTTCCTCTTTGTCGGTCTCAACACAGTCCGATAGTTACATACAAATAAAATACAAATGCGCATTTCTATTTTTTGTTTGTTTGTTTTTTAAATAACCAACCAAACGAATATCATCGGGTCAGTGAACTATAGGACAATAACAGAATTGTTTTTTCTTTAATTTTTTTTTTTTTTTTTTTAATTATTATAAAGTTGTTTTTATTTGGCTGTGTAACTAATAATAACCTGGGTAAAAAAAAAATTCATGTACACACACACTCTCTCTCCACATGTGATCCGGCATACTAATAACTTCCTGTGAGCTATTTCCTTAGCTAGTCCCGCACGACCGCTAAGATATAAAATCGAATTGTATCACAGTTTCTTTAATTTCAAATACCCTGAAAGCACAATTGTTTTTTTTTTTTCAAAAAATTAAGAATTTCCGGTTTTGAATAATAAAATTTGAATTTCTTCCGGTCGGATGAAGAAGACGTTTCCGTGTCAACGGATCATCTGTCAAAGGAGGAGAGCATCAAGTTTACAAGTTTTACGGAGTAACGAGCGCAGCTTCGGCAACGCAGCCAGCGGATTTACTTAAAAATCGTGAAAAAAAATAGATTTTTTTTGTTGTTGGGGGGGAGAGAGAAGCTACCGAACGTCTAGCGTGAAAAAAAGTTTTTAAAAACAAAATGGGGGGAGGGGGGGGGGAAGATGCAGGGTAGAGCCGCTGTGTGTGTGTGTGTGTGATGGCACAGCTGGAATGTTTGAGAGAGAGAGAGAGAAACTTTATTTCGGGATCAGATGGGGCGTCGGCCGGCGTCGGTCGTCACATTGGTTGTGTGCCCCGCTCACCGCGCAACAATCACATAAGACAACAAAAAACGTTTCAACTATTTTGTCTCTTTTTATTTTTGTGTCGTCTTCGATTCGCATTTTTTTTTTTTGGTTTCAATTTTCATTTATCCCGCGTGATTCCAGCAGTCAAGGTTAAATAGCGATACACACATTCTCCAGCTGCTCTTATTTGATTCCAAAAAACAATAAAAGTCTTAAGATTTTTTTTGGTTCTTACCTGCTGCTAAATGCCAGTGCCAGCTGGTCGATCGACTCCATGAATTCTCTGACGTCCCTTTTCTCATCTTCGTATTGATGTTCTAATTTTAAAAAAAATTTCAGGTTTGATTTAAAAAAATTTAGGTTGGCAAAAAATTTTTAAATTAAAAAAAATTGAAAACCTTTCACTTGATGAATTAAAGAACCGGCTGCCACTAAGAGTTCAGTCGACTGCAAGGCCGAATAATGCTCCAGGATGATCCGCAGGATGCGCAACACCTCGCCGAGTCGCTCGTGAGCGGCCACCCGTAGAGCGTCGCACTTGTCTGAACGCAAAAAAGAATCACGAAACATATATAATTTTTGTTTTAAATGAATGATTATTATAGAGAGAGAAGGAAAACAACCAACGCCAAGTTCCATCATGGCGGCGGAATTCTATTTTTATATGGCGAGACATGAAAAAATCATTTCTACTATTTTGGTTTTGAATTGTTTTTGGCGAGTTAAACAATTTCAAAAATGGGAAAACGCAATAACCTAAATTCATCGTCGATATAATATTGCGCACCCAACAACAACAACAACAACAACAAAATGGACCGGTCAAATCAAATTTGATAAAAAAAAAAAAGGTCGACACTGAATTTCCTGATCCATTTTGAATGTTTTTTGTGTTCCAATTGACACTTGTCATTCCAGTCGGACGACATTTGAAAACTGTTTTTCAAAATCGCGTTTCAACCTGTCGGTCTATATATCAACTAGTAGATCATACTAAGTTCTTTCTTAAATAAAATTAGAACAATCAACTGCAATCAGGTTTCTTCTTAGCTATTTATGGTCAAACAAAAAAAATATCAAAATGTGAACTTCTTCTTCTTCTTCTTCTTCTTTGTCTACAATTACACATCGACTTTAAATGGCTATTGAGGCTAAATAAGACGAGGACTGGATCACCGGCTGTCGACTCTCTCCAAAAGTCCGACCATTTGTTGTTTCTTGTTCTTGTTCTATAAAAGACTATATAGACAAACGTTGAACGCATACTGATTATTATTACATACAAACACACACAAAGTTTCTTTTTATTTTGTTTCTTTAAATTCTTTGTACGTTACGTTACGTGTGTAATCATCTTTTAACAAGACACAAATGTTATTTCTTCTTCCCATCTTTATTACTTAAATATACTACGCTCTATATAATAATAATAATAATAATAATAATCGAAGGACGTGATTGAGTAACGTCAGCAGATGGCGTCGAGTTTTTGAAACAATCAATTTCGGCTGTTTATTTAGACCAACAACCAGTTCCTCTTCTGTTACGGGGAGGAGAGATTATACCGTTAAACGTGTTCTATTCTTTTTTTAAAAAAAACATCAAATTTGGAAAAATCGTTGCCATGATTTGTTGACTGAAGAGAGAGAAAGACAAAATCGCAACGCCGCGTTGTGATCAAACAATTGGGCGGACGTGTACCTTTTTCATTGGGATGAAAGAGTCGACGTAATTTGCCCAAGGCTTCTTTGAAAGCTCGCACTTCTTGCGTCAGAGCCACAATGTCTTCCTGCTCCACCAGGTGACTCTCTGAGCTGCTGCCGTCTGAGCTGACGCTGGCCAGGGAAACGGAACGCGAACCGGATGCCGAACCTACGCGTCCACCGCCGCTACCCGCCGTCGCCGTCGTCGTTTTGCCAACAGCCGTAGATGAAGATGATGAAGACGCAACGATGGACGAAGACGCTTCCATCGTATCGTCTGTTAATCCGTTGCTCATCAAATGTTGTTGAACTGTCGGCACCTGTCGGGAAAAATTTGCAAAAAAAAAATTTTTTTAAATTCGTTTTTTAGTTAGAAAATATTTCAAAAAATTTGGCGCCATTTCCATTTTGTTTTTTTCTTTATTTTGCGGGAGGGGGGGGGGGGAGTTGTGTGACGCAACGATTGCGTTTGAAACCGTCTGGTGGGCCAATTTTGATTTTGATTTGAAAAAAAAAAAGGGCGTAGAGCTCGTCGTCGTCTACCGACAGTGACACACAGAAAGAAATGTGTTGCATATCCTTTTTTGCCCAGTGGGGGTTGGTGGTGGTGGTACACACCGAAAAACTGGAAAAAAAAAGGAAAAAGAAGAAAAAACAAGCCCACCTTCTACTTCTTCTTCTTGTTGTTTAAGAAAGAAAGAAAAAAAGAAAAAGCGTCAGGCGTCGAGCCAAATGGTTCGTCGTCCGTCGAGGTTGTCTAAACTTAGAACTGGGCGGTCGGGAGCCGACCAGCCGACCACCTCTCCCCTGGTTCTCTCTCTCTGTGTGTGTGTGTATTTCACTCCGTTTTAAGAAGAGAAGAATTTAATTTCTGTATACAACACAGACACGCACAAATTTCCTTTTTTTTTTTTCTTTTTTTTTTAAATAAAATTTGATAATATTCCCGTTTTGTTTTTGTTTTTCTTCTTGCGTTTTCTTCTTCTTGTTGTTTCACTTTGGCCAATCAAAAAAGACGGGCCACAATGTCTCTCAATCATCCATCCATGATTGGCATTTTTTTCGAATGATTCACTTTGATAACAACAAACAATTTAATTGATTCGATGACGCAACAACATCCGCACTTAATTTTTTTTTTTAAATTTTTCCACAATAGATTTGAGTTTTTATCGCTAAGAGAGAAAAACTGGAGAACGTAGCACACCGGCCAGTATGTGGCTGTGTATCTGCGTGTGTGTGTGGGTTACACTCGTGTCGTCAATGGTGAAACACACACACACACACACAAAAAACTGAACGAATTTCGTTCGTGTAGATGTGAAAAATCAGTCGACGGACGATACCTTCTGCCCAGTAAACCGGCGACTGCGCAGTGAAAACTAACTCAATTTCTGTTTTTTATTTAGAGCGTAAATCAAAATCTCATTTACAAAAAATTTTGAATTTAAGCGGCAAAAAAATGACGTCAACGACCGCAACGTGATGCAAAATTTCCATCAAAGAGAAGAAAAAAAACTTAAAAAACTAAAAAAAACTAAAGTGCAGTGTGGCGGAACACTGGGCACGCGCTCCTTTATTTCGTCTTTCACAATATTTTCAAACAACAACGTGAGTCAGTCATCCGTATGGCATATTTTATTCCGCCAGCCAATAGCGTTCACACCGCACGCAGCCCAAAAGGTGTTAACGGCTAATACAGTGAGTCCTCGATTCTTTTATTTAAAAAAAGAAGAAAAAAAAAACTATTGGCCGTGAATTGATGGCCTCCACGTGCCTTAGATTATTACAAGAAGATTCTTCTTCACAGTACAATCATCATCATCTATTTTTTTTAAATTATTTGAATGAGGTAAAAGCTATTTGGTCGGAGCTCCGTTATGTCATTGAAAAGCGTCGACGTGCGAGCGGGCCAGAGAAGCGGCCAAAGTGTCGATCCCGTTATCGTGTCATTAGGGATTTAAAAATAAAGGGGATCACAACGTCACACACGGAAAACCGTTGAGCTCTTTTCACGAATTAAAAATTGGGAAACAAAAAAATTCGTTCGAGAGGTTTTTCATCACAAACTTTCCCTTTTTTTTTTTCGGCTGGCGGCAAAAAAATATTTTTTTAAAAATAAATAAAAATTTGCGCATTTGTTTTGTGTTTTTTTCACGTGGTATATAACGGGTGGTAGAAGATTGAGGTTCACGACCGATCTACAATTCCCCAAATGATTCAGAGCGTATAGCCTAAAAATGTACACCGACAGATGATGATTACAGCTGTGCAGCAGCTCTACACGTTCACTAACCTTCGCTAGAACATTTTTTGTTTTTTTGTTTTTTGTTGTCTTTCTCTCTCAATTTCCCCTCTTCCATTTTCTATTTAAATAATAATAGATGATATGTAGATAGTTATATAAAAAAAAAACTGTACCGATAGCTGGTGGGCATTTGAATTCTTCACGAATTTTTATTTATTTTTAATTTCAATTTTTTTCGTTTTTTTTTTTTGTCTCTTCGCGGACACAAAACCGCAACGGGAAAATGGCCGTTTGTGAATAAGGCGAGAATCAGGTGACCCAACTCCCAAAATAAGAGAAAAGAAATTTGTATTTTTTTTTTTTGTTTTTGTTTTTCATCTCTGTGTCTGTGTGATCAAATAACATGAGACACGGTGAACTTTTTTTCACTCCCGGCCAAGATCAAAAGTTCATTGGGACTTGTCCCTCTACACAATTTTAAATAATTAGATATTGCGCAACAAGCGGGGACAAGTTTCATTATTATTGCGCGCTCTCAAATTATTTTTGTTTTAGTGTCCGTACATTTTTTTTCGTGCGTGGAGAAAATTTTGACCGCATAATGAGCCGACCAACACACGACGACGACGGGCCAATTAAAAAAAAAAATGTAATAATTATATATTTTAAAAAAATCGAGTTTTTAAGAAAAAAGAAATCAAAGTGAAATTTCCCTCCTTAAAAAATGAGATTTTTAAAAATTTAAAAATATTTAAAGTGGGTGTGATGATGACTCACAACATTGAATCAAATCGATGGCCATAATAATTGTGCAACATCATTTTTCTGATTTTTTCTTTGTTTTTTATCCTCGTTCAAAATTGTAATCAAACTGACACACCTGGTGGAGTGGGTGGAAGCGTCGGCTGGCGGACGATGAGTAATCCTTATTGACAGTGATGGGCCACTTCATTTTTGACTCACTTTTTATACAAAAAAATTCAGAAGAAGGAAACAAACAAAATCATCGACGTTTAGACGCCATTCACATCGTTGCGGCTTCTATACCCCAACGCCACACCTGCGCGTTACCACCGTCGTTCGTTATCCATCAACTTGCGAAAAAAATGTGAAACACAAAAAAAAAAAACCAAACAAAAGCCACAGAGAAAAATAGAGAGACACACACACAATAACAACAACTGACTCACTCCGTGTCTCACCGATAACTAAAATTTGAAAAAAAAAAACGAAAAAATTACACACGAATCGCGTGCGTGTCTCTCTAGCGGTAGAACGTTCGTTCGTTCGTTGTATATACCTCACTCTCACCTGAAAAACTCCACCCACTACCACCCTCTCTCTCTCTCTGTGTGTGCGTATTCTCTACTCCTCCCACTCTCGTCTCGTCTCTCTCTCTCACCTGCGGTTATCTTTGACACACGCAACTTGTGTGTGTGTGTATGTAGAGAGAGAGACCGAAGGGGGCCGGGAGAAATGTTGGCGCACGCACACACGGGGCACCCAGACACATACACACACACACAAAAAAACACCTGAGGGGGTGGGGAGACCATCCAAATGGAATGTTTGGGAGGTAAAGGCAACGTTGCCGTTCTCTCTCGCCGTTGGGCAATTTTGGTGAAACATTTTTTCGATGAACAGGTGAAAAACATCGAACAAATTTTTCAAACAAAATTTTTTTTAAAAAAAAGCCGCGAAATTTAAAAAAAAAAAAAAGAATTTCTCACGCGCAGCTGTGCGGATCGAAAGTTGTCATCGTTTCCATCAGTTAAAATAGAAGGAAAAAACAAAAAAAAAACAAATCTGGATTTAATTAGCCCCAGACGGGAAGCAACAACAACAACAACAACAACCTTCAAGTCTTACACCTAAAGAAAGAAAGAAAGAAAAAAAGTTCACAACGGTGTCGTGCGAGCATCCGCGTGTGTAAGGAAAAGGTCATCGGCGTGAGCGCGCATCCTCTTCTTCTGAAAGGAAAATTAAATGACGCCACACATATCCCAGGAGATTTGAAAATTAACATTTTTTTAAAAGATATACAAATTAAATCAGAGCAGACGACGGATTTATTCTATTCCGTTGGGATTTTTTTTACATTTCTGTCCGTGCGTCATCGAATTTATTTATTTTTTCAAATTTTCGCGGGTGACGGAGAACGTCTACAATTTAAAATAACAAAAGAAGACGGATCGAATGTTGCGAAATGATTGTACACACTCAACTTGTTGCCCGGTTGGAATATATCCGCCCGCATGTCATTTGATCATGAAACGCGGCGCAGTCAGTCATTAAAAAATAAAAATTTTAAAAAATTTACGTTTTGAATTGCGCGGGAATTTTTGAAAAAAAAAATAATAATAATAATATAATTTCGAGGTTATTTGACCAAAAATGGGGATATAACCAACCGACTCCCCTACACGACAAATCCGTAATCGGACATTGTGTGTGTCTGTGTGTGTGCAAATTACACGCAGGTAAAAGATAAAACCAAGAGAAATGATATATACGAAGAGCGAAAACAAAAAAACAAAATGTGAGTTGTTGTTGTTTTAAAAAAAAGAAAAAGTTACAGAGAGAGAGACACACAACAACCTTGACGGTTAGCTCTCGGCTGCTGGGCTATTGGAAAATGCACGAACCTTGGGGTCGTCCAATTATGGTCATCTCTCTTTCTCTATCCATCCATCGGTGAAAAACAACACCCACCACCCCCGAAACAACCGAAAAAAAAGAAGTCAAATAATCATCGAAAAGCAACTGATACAGTGTTGCCGTCACTTTCTCCTTTGATTTTTTAATTCACCCTCATCTGTTTTGACTACATGGAACAGGTGAATTACGAATAATCAAATTAAAATCGTTAAATTACGTCCTTCTCGTGCCATTTGACAAAATAATGCGTCGCATACCAAAAAAGATAAGACAAAAAAATTTGGGATTAAATTTAACTTGATAAGATGATAACAAATGAATGTAGTAAATTTACCTGCATACCGATCATGGCCGGTTGGATGAGTAGATCGTGGCCGGCCTTGATGACACGTCTAGCAATCAATTTCAAACTTCCACTACGAACTAATAACGAATTGGACTGTTTAGGCGACGGCCTTGTTGATTTCATCATCATCATCTCCCCAACAAAAAAAACAAAATGAAATGTTCAAAAAATGCAAATGAAACGAACGATTACCCAGAATTCCAACGGTTGATTCAAAACTGAACGCCAAACAAAAATCTTGACACGAAATTTAAAATTCATGTCTCTTTTCCCACACCGTCAAAAAACAAAAAAGATAAGAAAAACCACCGAAAAAAAACTAAAGCGGATGGTAAAACAAAACTTCTTATACGCAGCACATGCAACAACACAGTCCGGATGTTTTTCCGACAAATTCGTCCTTGATGAAACGACGGAAAAAACAAACATTTTTGATACGTGAAATTGCGTCACATCACCGACAGAGAGAGAGAGAAAAAACCGAAACGCAACAACACAATTCCCGCGTGCGTGATTATAACAAAAAAGGTGGGACACAATATCATAACGTAGTTGTTTAATTCGATTCAAATTTTACAGAGAAACTTACAATTTTGAAAACTAGATATCCGCCATTTATTTGGTAATACAGTAATACTTGGCTATGTAGAATTAAGAACATCGGTGGTTCGTGAAAGTTCGTGTAAAAAAAAAACCTCAAAACCACACAATTGAGCTCCCCCCTGAAGTGCTTGTTCTCTCTTCACCATACAACATTCCTTGAATATTTATAGGAAAGTAACTATACATTAAACGAGGACAATACAACAACAACAACAACTCGTAGAAATGGTTGATTATTATTGTCTAGATATAGATAGATAGATAAGAATATGGCCAACTGGTTTAGAAAGCTCACTTCTTCGTGTGTGATGGATTGGTGAGTGTGTGTGGCTAGTCATTGCATCACACATAGTTGTAGTAGTCGTAGTGCGACAATTGTTTGTTTTTCTATATTATCTCGGTCAATTACATTTCCGTTCTGAATTCCTTTTTTTCTTTAATCTTCTTTCAACCGTATAGGGAAAAAACAGACAGATGATACGACACGTGCTGATTAGCGCGCTGGATCATCCAGCTGTTTTATTATATGTTACGCAAGTGAAGAATTGAAATCGAGCTGAAAGTCCAGGCTGCTGTTATTTTGAAATTGGCGCGCGTTGTTTTTTTTTAATCCAAATTTTGTAAATTGATGAATGTGTGTTAATAAGAGAGAATTGTCTAGCGGCTATTTGACGTCATATCGGTTAACTTTCAAGAGACTCGACTGCTGGACAACAACATTTCACATTTTGTGTTGGTCTGTTAACCTGATGGATTTGTTTCACACACACACAAATAGCGACGTCGTTCGAAATTGTGAAATGGGTCATGACGATAACAAAAAAATTGAAAAAACCATTTTTAAAATTTTCGGCGCGAAAATTTTTTGTTGTTTTTTTTTGAAAATTAAATTTTGAAGTGAAATTGGGACAATCGTAACCGCACGTGAGATCAATGTACAGGAGAGAGAGAAAGACACCGTCTAAATAAATATACACTACACACACCATGGGAAAAAAATGAACATTTTCACAGGTGGACACGATGATTAACGGCTATCTCTCTCTGCTTTCTATATGATATACCATCATAATAATAGATGATGACCCTGCTGTGTGTCGTCCATTTGTGTTTGTCTTTTAATAATAATATGAGAACATGGTGAAATATTCTATTGTTTGTTTGTTTCACATTTCGTCTAGATATACGAAAATGTGAAATTTTTTTTAAAACTTAAAATAATACCGCCGCGGGATCGCAATTCAAATTCCAATTCTCTCCTTTTTGACTTGGTGTTTTGACTCGATATGGTGAGGTGAAATCGTCCTTGACGAGGTTGCGGTGAAGATGGAAAATACAACACAACAATTCTCTCTCTCTCTCTCTCTCTCTCTCTTTCATTTCACTCGGTTGGAGTTGCATGTCGGTGACGTCGCAGATCTCCGCCAAAATGGACAAGACACACCGCAGGGAAATGGGGTCAAGGGTCAATTGCTGGCTCTCTACGTTAACTAATAAAACAAACAAGACAACGAAACGCAAAAGTAACGAAATAATTTCTCAACACCTTTTTTTCTATCCTCCTTCTTCTTCTGTTATTTCACGTGTGTCAACTGGAAAATGTGATAAATCTTGTCGTATATAGTCGACATATGAAGAAGAAGAAGATCCGGGAGAAAATGTGTTTACCCAATTTTAGTCAGAAACGCAAAATTGCGCAACATTTTTTGTGTGCCGTGCGCCAAGATGTGGAATGTCATTTGTTTATTTTAAATAACCTTCGCCTGACTGACGTCAATTAAATAAAAGATAACCACGCCCCGAAATTGGATTCCGAGGGATGGATCATCATCATCGATATTTTATAGGAGCGCGCGCCCCCCCGGAAAAAAAAAATATCGTCAAGTCATTTGAAATATTTTCTTTCCCCCTCAAAAAAAAAATTTCCATTTTTGGGAGTTTTGTTATTTTTAAAAAAAAGGTGTGGTCTCTCCCGTGTCCGTCCAAAAAACAGACCACCTTGAGAAATACGGACGTCATCGACGGAAAAAAAAAAAAATCAATTTCCCAATCGCCATAAAAACCAACAACATTGTCCCACCGATCCTACAACTTATTTATAGTAGTTCACTTCTCTTTGTGTAATGGGATTGTGTGTATATACGGTCACTCACCGTGGTTGTCGTCGATGCTGATTGGGCCCGATGGAGCAATTTGAGTTTAGAGCCACGATTTCTAATGGCCAGAAATCCGGTGCTGGACGTCCGTAGATTATTCGCTCTGTGATGATGATGATGATGATTGTTGTTGTTGTTGTGATGATGATTGTTGCTGTTGTTGTATTGAGGCGGATGAATTGGCGGGGAATCCGGGGCTGATCCGTGATGATGATGTAACATTGTGGTAAATGCCAACATGTTGCTCTTCCTTTTCGGTTGATGATTAGAGAGACAAGGTCCAACGGCTGTTGTCGATCCGCTAGGCGGCAAAATGGATAACGCCATCAAATTGTCGTGCCACGCTATCGGTAATGTCATTTTTTTTGTCTATTTTTTGTCTATTTTTTTTGTGATTTTATCACAAATCAGTTACAGCAGCACATTTTAGATTTCCTAATCAAAACAAAAGAAAATAAATCAATTCCATCCCAGTAAAAAAAAAAAATTTCGAATTTATTTTAGAATTCCATAATTCACTTGGTCGTTCGTGATGAACGACGCACGAAATGATATGAAAGAAGAGAAAAGAAATTTCGTTTCTATTTTTACTATCCACTGTGAATTACCGCATCGTTAAAAGGAAAAAAAGGATTTTTCCATCTTCAATTTGTTTTATTACGAGAGAGAAAACGGGAAATGTTCGTTTTTTGACAAGTCCTCCGGGGACTTTCACTGGCCGTTCAAAAAAACCAAAAACCAAAAAATTTGATGTTTTTCACTTTCCAACAACCTGCCGGGCACACCATCGACTAAATTACCTCTGTCCGTTTCGTTTCTACAAGTTTGGCGCGCACTTTATCCGACGACGTACTATAAGTCACACACACTCACAAACACACAGACACTTTTTAATAAAAAATTCAAAAATTGAGAGCAGCACAGGTGTTTTTGTTTTTGTGTGGGAGCGAAAATGTTGTGGCGATCCATCGGTGACGGCCAATGGCAACCAACTGACGAACTCGATGGCCATGTGAGTTGGGGGGGGCCAGCAGCAGCACCCAAAAATGGGGGAATTTCTCTCTACTACCTGTGTGTGTTCCACCTATTTTTCAGGTGAAATGTTACACTCGGAGTCAAGCCAACGTCGCATAGGTTTACAAACATGGACATGGAGGATTTTTGGGGGATATTTATCAACGAGTTTGTCTTCGGCCTTTCCCCTCCAACATTTTAAAGAATGAAAAGAAAAAAACATTTTTTACAAAATCTAAAGTTTAGAAGGGAGACAGAGAACGTTACATGAATGGCTGATGAACTCCCTAAAATGTAAAATGGCCGGCCGATAGTCCACGATACAGTCCTTATAGCCGATCCAACTACAACAACAACGAAACATTATTGTATTATAAGAAAAAGAAAAGGGAAAGTTTTCGTTGCTCGTCCGATTGACAATTTTGTTTATTTTGGACATTGGAACGCACTTTCCCAAACTGATTAAAAGAAACGAATTGATTAAGTATATATATGTCCCATCAGTTTACAAAAAAAAAAATATTTTGAAAAAAATGAATCGGTTTGAAATTGATTCCATCCATCATTACACACAACTGGACATTTGAAATAACGGCCTGTTCCTCGGCGTGTGCAACGATGCGAGCCAGCAACGTGAAAAAGAATCATCATCATCATAATAATAAAATATATATCGCCGTTCATATAACAAGAAGAAGAAAAAAAGAGTCTGTTGTGGCGCCAATGAACGGATCATCAGACAAGTAGCCGTTTTTCGCACGATGGTCTATAGACACACACACACACACACATCGTATAAAAATATCTAAAAATATATGAACAAGTTTTTCGGTGTTAAAATACGTGTGTTAACGGGATCTTTTTCAATGGACGATTCGAGTGTGTTAACCAGACGGTATGTAACAAACTCGTCGATTTACGTCATACTCGATCCCTTTATTTTTTAGTTCAAATGAAATTTTAGAATTTTTTTTTTTTTAGAAATTTACTGCAATCAGCCCCAAACAATTTTTTTTTTAACCGACACGATTCGGCGTATTTAAATGAAATAACTGGTGCCAGGCCCTTTCGAATGGAAACAATTCCTGTTTTTTTTTTTAAAAGAAAGTTTAAATTTAAATTTGTAACGCCACCTATCCGTCGTGAGTCCAACAACTGGTCGATTGCACGAACGAATGTCGTGATTGCGATAATAACAACAAAAAAAAAACCCGAAAAATTTGTCGTTACGGTTGTTGTTGTTTTTGTTGTAATACATCATCGGAGAATTCGGTGGCTGCTGCTCGAGGGCTGTAAATATTGAGCAACACAAAAGGAAAATGTTCGTTGTGAAAAAAAAAAAAAAAAGATATTTTCACGGAGATGGTGTGCCAGAGGGCACGGCACATTCTTTTGTCTTTTTGAATGGACCAAATAATGGTGGATGAAAACAAGACAAAATAAAAATCAAATTTTTCATTTGAATAAATATTCTAACATTTTTCTTTAGAATTTTTCGGGATTTGTGAATAACGAACTGATTATTCGCTACCTATTGCGAATGGTCTGTTGTATTCGTCATTATTTTACACCTAATTTCAGTCCCGAATGTATCGGGAAGAGTCGGTGTATTTGTATCATCATAGTTCCCAGATTTTAAATGCATTTATTGTGACATTTTTATTTATTATTTTCAGAGTTGACATGTACTGACACATGCCGATGCCGTAAATCACATGAGATGGCGAAGGAATTGGTTAACCCCAGCGATATGACCGTTATGGACATGGGTTTAATCGAATACCTTCGACCAAACCTATTGATAACTTTGCAGGGTCTCCAGTACTCAGACAACATCTCGGTTAAATTGGAAGTTAAATCAGGTCTTCTATAGTGATCCGCTAGAGGAAAGTAAATGGTGTTCATACCGTCCTACTGTAATCTGCTTAGAATCACATCATTTCTTTAAATTAGTATTTTGTGCATTATTTTAGTACAAGTAATTGTTAGGAACAATGTTCATTTATAGGATTTTCCCAATTTTGATTCATAATGATTCAATTATTGAAAAAAGAGCTTGATCTCGTCACATCAAAAGGGTGTCCACCATGAAGATGATGGCCACAATTCGTCCATTCCGCTAATTATTGTTATTTAAACAGAAAAAATTGAACGTCAGGGTCAAATAATAAAAAGAGTCTTTAACTTTTTTCTTTAGAATTTTTCGGGATTTGTGAATAACGAACTGATTATTCGCTCCCCATTGCTAATGATCTGTTGTATTCTTCATTATTTTTCACCTAATTTCAGTACTGAAATGGCGGGGAGAGTCGGTGTATCTGTATCACCATAGTTAGCAGATTATAAGTGTATATATCTTGACATAATTTGTTTTTCAATTTGGAGTTGAAGTTGACTCGCAACGAAATAAATCATGAACACATGAACGGATGAACGGATGAACGGATCTGGGACCATAAAATCCATTCCTGAATGCCCGATGATTTAATCCATGCGAGTCAGTATTCAAACAACTTCTTGATGAATTAAAGTTAAATCAGGTTTTCTATAGTCGTAACTTAGTGGAAGGTGAATGGTGTTCATACTATCCTACTGTGATCTGATTAGAATAATTATCATTTCTTTAATATTAGTATTTATGTGCATTATTTTAATACAAGTAATTGATAGAAACAATGTTCATTTATAGGATTTTTCCAATTTTGATTCATAATGATTCAATTATTGAAAAAAAGAGCTTGATCTCGTCACATCAAAAGGGCGTCCACCTTGAGGATGATGGCCACAATTCGTCCATTCCGCTAATTATTATTATTATTTAAAAAGAAAAAAATTGAACGTCAGGGTCAAATAATAAAAAGAGTCGAGGACAATTTCGTTGATTTGACATGAAATTCGGTCGTTCGTGCGTGTTTTGTCAATTTCAAATTGAAAAACTAAAAAAAAAACGGGACGCCCTGTTTCGAATTCCGCGCCATATATAAACATCACGCAGGAGGGGTGGACGTGACGACCTTTTCTTATCGTCATCCTCCCCCCCCCTTGTATCATCAAGTTTCTTCTTCTTCTTTCTAAAAGCGTCAACAGTTATCCACTGCCAAATAAAGATCCGATCCATCCAATTAAAACAAAAAAAAAAGAGAAAATATTTAAACCCAATTCTTTTTAAATATTTTATCTTCTAGACTATAAATATATAAGAAAACAGGTTCTCCACTATATGCAGGCTCTCAAATAGATTTTTTTTTTTCAAATTTTCCATTTCCATTCACGAAATTTTCACGATAATTAATTGTGATTACTTTACAATCACAATCCGATTATGATTTGAAAAGAAAAAACAAAAACAGAGCGAGCAAATTGACACAAATTTCCATCGATTTTGATTGTATCCCTTTCGCTTTTTATAACGGAAAACGTGTGCGGCCGGGGCACGCAACAAATTTTCGATGGGGCGATTCAGGTCGCGTCGCCTATGGCATCACCACACAATTACAACAAATTTAAAAAAAACAAAACAAAAACAGGCCTTGGGCTTTTTTTAATGTTGTTGTTATGATTTTTTTATATTTCAGACCCGTTGGGGCCGCGACCTTTTACCAGAGTGGGGGCCACGGAGAGTCCAGCTAGAGGCGTCTACATTTTACCCAATTTCAGGTAATTAACATTTTCTTTCGTTTTACCCAGAATCATCTCCTGTCTCTTTCTCTCTGCTGTTGTCTTTTTCTATAAGAATGAACACGTCGACGAGTCGAGTTGGCACTGCGTCGTGAAAGCTCCAATCATCGAGACCCAACCAGTTGACTTTCTCTACTCTCATCATCGATCTGTGTGATCAAAAATGTAAGATAAAATCCCTCATCTCTCTATAGAAACTTTCTTCTTCTGCTTATCTATTTATAATAAATTTTTGAAAAAAAAAAACGAGATTTTGATCGTCTAAATTAGACGTGATAGAACGTCGTTATCAGATTGAAATGTCACGATTCGGGTAAATTGAGTATTTTAACAAGATGGGAGAAAAAGATCATGTGTAAATCATCAGAGGAAAAAAAAAACAAAAAATTCTCGTTTTAGTTAGGACCACCGGACCTGCATTGTCTTCGGTCCGGGTGGTCCATCTGTTAAAGGGGCGAATCAAGAAACAAAAACTTTGAAAATTTATTGACGTCTACTGAACTAAGAGAGAGGCCGTTTTTCTTTTTTAAAAAATACCAGTTCAAAATGATGCAGGGCAAGTTCTTTTATTTATTTATTTTTAAAAAGAAAATGAGCCGCACCAAAATTTAAGTCAAATATTACACGTCGAGGAATTTCCCGAGGTCTACTAATAATAAACAACTCTGAGCTTTATAGTAGAGGAAATATCTCAATCGTTTATATATTACCAAATTTAACTACTCAAACTAATTTACGACGTTCAACATCTAACTCTGATTATTAACAAGACACACCCTAAACCACCTGGTGGTGCCTTATCCTCTGAAATTTTTGATTCGTATCCAATTTCGGTCAATTAATGACCCAATAAAGAACAACCAAAAAAAAAGATTCCTCGTTAATAAAATGTCCACAGATGGCGTTAAAGATTCCCAATCAAGACGACAGGTGTGCGTGTCTTTTAAAAAAAATTCTCCGAATCATTAGGCCTGTTGTAGTGCTTAGCAGATAGCCAAGGTCAGAAAGCTCATTTTCATCTCTCTCCAATTTTTGCTTTGCTTTGGTGGTGTTGGATCGATGACAAAAAAGTGACCGAAAAAAGATTTGCCCGACTTTTTTTTTTTTTGTTACCTAGTAGACAGTTAGTGGCTCGTGGCCAATCTTGTCGATAATCGCCATCTATACTCTACACAGAAATAGACGCCATCGTTAAACATCTCCGACGTTCTCTCGTCTTGAGTCTTGACGTCTTGTTTGTTTTTCTGTGTTTGAAGAAAATATAAAAATATACAAAATATATCGGCTCTTTTGTAATAAGAGAATTTTTTCAGTTTTTGAGTCACCGACGCCGAGTCAGACATAGCAGTCGACTGAGCACGAGTGTTAAAAAGAAAGGGAGTAGTGCTGTTTTTAGAAGCGCCAAAAACGTAGATCTCGTCGTCATCACTGTAAATCATCCCAAAAGAAAAATGGCAACTAGTAAATGCAAGTCAACCGACTAGTTTTTCTACGGTGCTCAGTTCAGTGAGACGGGCAACGACACCGGTCGTCCAATATATTTTTTTGCCAGGTGTTGTGAAATTTATTTTGAAAAAAAAAAAAAATGAGTGGACATCAAATGTCGGGCAAGGATCGGCGTCAGTATTTCGTTTCGCACGTGACCACCTCCCACAAAGTACGGCACCTACAGGGCGTTAATTTATTAAAAATTTATTTAATGATTACATTTTTTTCGATTGTCGCCATTTTGTTTTTATTTAAAAAGAAAAAAGAAAAATGAAATTCATTCCACATTGGCAACGGATTCTATCGATGTTTTTTTTTTTTTACTTTTTTCTCTCACAGAGTGTCGACTTTGCGGATTACGAGCCGTTGGCAATAATAGAAAGTCAGGTGGAAGAAAACGGTGGATTCCAGCCAACTACGTCATCGACGAAACCTTGTGAGCAGCTCGACGACGACTCGGCTGTTTCGTCTCCGACAATCAACTGCGATCCTATCGCACTAGTGTCTCAGTCACCATTTTTCGCAGCTCAGAAGGGATCGAAATCATCTCCTCCTTCATTGAAATCCATCATCAAATATCCTCAACAACAACAACAACCGACACCGGTCGAGCCAGTGATTCAACATCAACAATCGATCGAATTTGAATTGATTCAACCGGAAACTCGTACGGAACTCGATTGTGAAGTCGTTTTCACTAGCGAAAGGATCCAGGAACCGGAAATAACCAAAGAGTCTCAACCCAACGTCATCACAACGGCCAACATCAACATGTCCAAAGACAACAGCAATCCGGCCATCGCCATCAACGGTAATGGAACCGAGGATCTTTTCGATCCTTGGTGCGATCCCAACAATCCTCGAATCGTCCAATTTCAGGACATTAGCGCGGCGGCATTTAAAATCAAGAGCGGCATCATGATGACTCCGTGTACACGTTCTCATCTTTCCAATTTGACTGGAACGCAAATCTTTTTCAAAAAGGATTTCCTTCAATACACCGGAAGTTTCAAGGTAAAAATATACATCGACATTTTCTTAAGATTTATGTTTAAATTGGTGTTTAAAAAAATGAAGGAAAGAGGAGCTCGTTACACTTTGCTGATGCTGCCGGAAGTCAATCAGAAACAAGGAGTTTGTACAGCATCGGCCGGCAATCACGCTCTAGCTCTATCCTATCACGGTCAAGAGCTAGGTATGTTAAGTTTTTAACTTTACGTCAATGAATTAATCTAATTAAAAAATTGGGAAATTTTGGCAGGTATTCCGGTAACGGTCGTCATGCCCATAGTGGCACCGATAATGAAAGTCCAATCTTGTCGTCAATTTGGCGCCAACATCATCATTCACGTGATTAACTTCTAAACTGATATTTTAATAATAATAACGAGGAGGAAAAAAAACTAACAAAACATAAATGCTAACCCATCACATTCTTGTTGTTTAGGGCCGCGATATTGGCGAGTCACGCGAGTTTGCTATGCGTCTGGCCAAGGATAAGTGCCTTACATATATTAATGGATATGACCACCCGCATATCATTGCCGGCCAAGGCACCATGGGACTGGAAATCGTCGAACAGGTTAATAATAATAATCTGCTGTATATATATAATCTAGCTCACTTATTTATAAATTCCAACCCACACACAAACCGCCAAATTTATCCTCCTTAACTTTTGGGTTTTCAAATTTCACAGGTGAAAAATATTGATGCTGTGGTCGTACCTGTTGGAGGAGGTGGACTGATTGCCGGAGTGGCTCTAGCTGTCAAATCGCTTTACCCTCACATTCAAGGTTGTTTGTTTTTCCTCCTTTTTTAAGAAATAAGGAATTTCAAAATGATATGCGTTTTTTTTCGACAGTTATTGGAGTTGAATCGGAACGTTGCGCAAGTTTCAGCAGCGCGTTGAAAATCGGTCAACCCATTTACACGAAAGCGGAATCGACTTTGGCCGACGGTTTGGCCGTTCCTCGAGTTGGAATCAATTCTTTAGCTACGGCAGCTCCTCTTGTCGACAAATGCGTCGTCGTCAAGGAAGAATACATCGCCATGGCTATTTTAAGGTCTATTGAATTATTATTTAAAAAAGGGAAAGTCATTCATTTTCACACAATGAATTGAAACGACTCGATACACATATTTAGATTGGTGGAGATTGAAAAAGCTGTGGTCGAAGGAGCTGGAGCCTGCGGATTAGCTGCTATTTTGGCCGGTTTACTGCCGGAATTGAAAGGCAAACGAGTTGTTATTCCACTTTGCGGTGGCAATATCGACACTACCGTTTTGGGACGCTGTTTAGAACGAGGTTTAGCCGTCGATGGACGTCTGGTGAAATTCAGCGTGACCGTCTCCGACCGTCCGGGAGGTATTGCGGAACTTTGCCGATTGATGGCCAATCTTGGCGTCTCCATTAAAGATATTCTACACGAACGAGCTTGGCTCAAAAGCGACATCTTCAGCGTAGAAGTAAATGAAAATATACACTGAATAATAATATGCTCAAACAACTTGTTCTTAAATGAATTCAAATCGTTTGACAGGTTCGAGTCATGTGCGAAACGAGAGATGTGGAACACGCTGTCGAATTGGAACGAGTCCTTAAAGAGCATTACAACAATGTCCATTTCGGAAAAATGGCAGATGCCCTTGGCGGCAGTGGACTAGCAGCCGAAGAGATTATGGATTCACGTTCGCCATTAATTTGAATGAAAATCATTCTATATACGATTCAACACACGCCCTGCGCAAAAAATAGGTGAAAAGAAAAAAAAAGAAGCGGAACCTAGATTTCTTTTTGTTCGTTGCCTTGTCATAGTTTGCCTTAATTGCTATATGTTTACGATGGTTGGAATAATTCATCGCGGAGTCGATTTTCAATACATGTCGATAAAGATATAACAATAATAATAACATGCTGGTGGGAAAAATCAAGACGAAAATGTTTGAGGTTTTCTACCGTTCTCACCGGATTGCTGATTGAGATCCTGAGCTAGATATGTGGGTCGAGGTTGTTCCTTCTTTTTACGTGATATTAACGTCGCACTGCAATTTTTCTTCAAAGAAAATTATTTTAAAATTCACAACGAGTAGTTGATAATGTAGTTACAAGTTTGTCATCACAAAACATACCGTCACTAATATTGATCTCGCTGGGGGGGCAGTAGAAGGAAACCTTTCTCAAAAGGCCAGGCCCGTTCCGGTGTCCTTGGGTCCCTTTTATTATAAGAACACGAAGATGTCATTGCCATATCTTACGGTGATTTAGGAAAACCGCAAACAACTATTTTCTACATTTCAATATATTTTTACTATTGCGACATGTCTTCTCTTTTATGTTATCGGCAAATTTTATTTTTCTTTCATAATTATTGATAATAGATTTCATAAAGAAGGATTATTAATCTCTGACTCAATAATTACATCTTCATCTGAAGGTGAGGAATGTTCCACACAACGATAAACGATTTCACATTGCGGTCCCCGAATGGCATCAGTTCCTCGAGCAGTTATTACGTCGACGCTACTTTCTCCTCCTTCAATGACCAGCGAAACTCGATCAATCCTGCTAGTTCTTGGAAGGAAATATGGCGTGGATACACTTTCATTAGATGCCTGTAAATTTAAAATGTTTGATAGAGTTAACGGTGACAGCCATTTGGATAAAAAATGATTATCACCAGATCTGATTGCATTGAGAGTAAGAAAGCATCCAGTTTTTCAAGACTCTGTTCACTTAAGACAAGCTGATGGGAAAAGATCCTGGTTGTTTGTTCTGGGCCATATTCTACACCAGAGCTGTGTTCAGAAATGGTAACCCAGCTGGAAGCATTCGGAAATTCCTCATCAGTAGAGAAATCATCATAATTGAAGGGCTCTGTCAATTCTCCACTCAATTCTATGCGTCTTCTTTCAGCTGCATGGCTGAGATTCTGAGGATGACTGCTTGTTTGTTCCACAATGTGGATTTCTCCAATTGATGATGATGTGCTAAGGGTATACCAGCTTGACTCACTACTGTTACCCCAGCTGGAACTGTCACCAGCAGATTCACTATATTCACTGTCTGACCAACTATCTGGATTCACAATTGCAATATTCTGTTCATCGTACTCATGGTCTGATTTTATATTGTGAATGATTGAGCGAAAAGGTTGGACACAGAGTGGGCACTCAGGCTTTATCTGGGCAGAGTTTTGAAAAGGTTAATTCATAAATTCAAAAACTTTAGATTTTTTTGTTGATTACCTTGGACCATTGAAGTAAACAACTGAAGCAGAATTCATGAATGCAATTGTTAGGAAATGACTTATCTTTGTGCTTTTCTAGACATATGGCACATGGATCAGGAGATGACTCAACAGGGAATTTAAAGAGTTCTTCAGAGGTGCCTTTATAATCAAGAGATTCAATTTTCTTAGAGCAATACAATCAATGTTTGAATAAAGGGATTCTATCAATATACCATTAGAAGCCATCATCAACTTAACAAATTGTAATAACTGATAAGTTGTTAAAAACAGTCTGCATCCAACTATAGCCTGCATTTAAAAAATTACATAACAATAATTGATCAATGTTGTTTTCACTTGAAGTATCCCAAAAAGAGAACAAATTGAATAACATTACATACATCTAGACACGAAAACTTGAAAAAAACGTGGACTTCTGCAGAAGAAACAAATCTAAACTCAAATGAGATTGAGCGCCTTTCTAGTTCTAACGTTGATCGGCGTTGCCAATTTTATTCGTCACGAAATTATCGTTGTAATGTGCTTGTTGCACCAGAGATGGCAGTAGTAAACATTATAGCCTGCTCTAATCACGGCCTGTCATCCGGCTATCTCTCGTTACCGATAAGCCCCGCCTAGTCACGTGATGGTCAGATATCATGGCCCTCTAAATTTTGAACACGGTTTAAAAAAGTTGTTTGCAAGAAATAATAAATAACTTAACTAATAAATTACTATTGAAAATTTTACTGGAAATAGTAAATAGTTATCTTTCAAACTAGAATAATATAAAATACTTACAAAATACATATATATTAGTAATTCGGTGCTGCCACAGCGGCTGGCCCGCTGGCCGGCTTTTTTGTTTACATTTTGATAAAAAAGACCTTGGAACTGACAGACAGTTGCGAGCATCTGAGCACTTGACACTAGTTAAAATACCTTTGAGCGTACTGATATCGTTCTTTCAAATAGAAAATGTCTGAAACGATTGGAAAAGTAAGTTCGATATTTATTTATTTGTATGTAATTTACAGTTCATCATATGAATTTAAGGCATTCAATTACTCTTTCAATTAATTTCTAAATTATGTCCTTAGACCATCACCTGTCGTGCGGCTGTTGCTTGGGCTGCAAAGGAACCGCTCAGCCTTGAAACTATTGAAGTGGCACCTCCTCAAGCCGGAGAAGTTCGTATCAAGATTGTTTCCACTGGTGTTTGTCACACTGATGCATACACTTTAGGTTAGATATAAGTGTTATTTGATAGTTAATAGATAACCTAACCCCCTACACTTTAGATGGCCATGATCCTGAAGGCATCTTCCCATGCATTCTTGGTCATGAAGGAGGTGGTATTGTTGAAAGTGTTGGTGAAGGAGTGACTTCTGTATCCCCTGGTATGAACTGGCATTTTAAAATTAAGAGCTATACCAATAAAACAATGTATTTATTTTATTTTTCAAGGTGACCATGTGATTCCACTTTACACTCCTCAATGTTACGAATGCAAGTTTTGTAAGTCTTCCAAAACCAATCTGTGTGTGAAGATTCGAGCCACCCAGGTCTTTAATTTCTTAATCAACAAAAAACACAATTCTAAATTGAAATTCTCTTATTAGGGCAAGGGATTGATGCCAGATGGAACGACTCGGTTCAAATGTAAAGGAAAAGACGTGTTCCATTTTATGGGATGCTCCACATTTGCGGAATACACCGTCTGCGCAGAAATTTCGGTTGCCAAGGTAAATCGCTAAGTCGATTTATGCCACATTATTGTGTATAGTTTTATATCATTGTAGGTAAATCCTGTTGCTCCCCTTGGAAAAGTCTGCCTTTTGGGATGCGGTATTTCAACTGGATACGGAGCAGCTTTGAACACTGCTGGAGTAGAGCCTGGCTCCACAGTAGCTATTTGGGGATTAGGTAATATTTTCCGTTGAATTTTAAACTAATTTACCGAACAGAATAACCTAAATTATGATATCTGTTTTGTAGGAGCTGTTGGTTTGGCTGTTGCCATGGGATGTCAGCAAGCCGGTGCAAGCCGAATTATTGGTGTCGACATTAATCCAGCAAAGTTTGAATTCGGTAATGAAATAAAACTGTTAAATAAATTTTGTTAAACTTTTTTAATAACTCACATTTACATTACATTATACATTTACAGCCAAGAAGTTCGGAGTTACGGAATTCGTCAATCCCAAAGATCACGAAAAACCAATTCAAACTGTCTTGATCGACCTGACCGATGGTGGAGTCGACTATTCATTTGAATGCATCGGAAATGTGGCTTGTATGGTAACGTTAATTCAATTTTTATTTCAAAACCAAAGTCTTAATTTCTACCAACTTGTATGTATAGAGAGCTGCACTTGAGTCTTGCCATCGAGGTTGGGGAGTTTCTGTTATTATTGGTGTTGCCGCTTCCGGACAGGAAATTTCGACGAGACCTTTCCAATTGGTAACCGGTCGTGTCTGGAAGGGAACAGCTTTTGGAGGTAAAATCAAACAACAGATGGTGTTTCCTCATAAAATTAATCATTTTAAAATATTTAAATTTTAAGGATGGAAGTCCCGCGATAGTGTCCCTCGTCTTGTTGAGGATTACTTGAATAAAAAAGTCAAAGTTGATGAGTTTGTGTCTCACGATGTGCCTTATGAGGAAATCAACAATGCGTTTCACTTGATGCATTCTGGTCAAAGGTGAGTCAAATCCTGTACAGATAATGTTGAGTAATTAATATCCAACGATTTTATTCTTAGCATCCGCTCGGTGGTCCATTTCTAACTGGAATGAGGCGTTTGTTTCAAGTTTTCAAGTTTCAAAACTGAATAAATTTAGAATTTGGTTATAAAGGTACAACTTAATACACAAATATTCTATTGCAATGGGTTTGAATAAGCGTATTTACATAAAGTAAGAGCAAATATTGCAGTCGTAAATAAGCTAAAAATTCATTCGGAATTTCGGAAGTGACGTGAGAAACGTGACATTCAAGTATTTCACTCTATGTTGAAAATGCGCCTGGCTTCATACATTCCATAAGAAGCTTTAAACGTTCGTGCTGAAGCATCACAAAATAGGATAAAGAATGGAAACATTAAGGGCACATCCAGTTCTCTGTAGACGTAAACAGAGATTAAAGGAGGTAATTCGAAAATCAATAATAAACAGGATCATCACAGAAAATCACGATAAATTAAAATGTCACGCCCAGGTCACGCCTAATTGCATTTTACATCACTCAGCCAAAAAAAAAAGAGTGCTAATTCATCTCAGCAATTCGCCTAATTTCAAGCGGAATTCGATCCTATAAGACAAAATCAATCTGGCTGATCAAATTACTACAAAAAGAATGCGAGTTTCTACTGAAATAATCAAATTTATTCATTCAATTATAGAACAGCTTTTCGTCATCATATAAAGCGAGTCGTTGATGATGGTCATCTCCATTTAACATGTGACTAAGTTAAACCCTTTACCATATGCGCTTCTGACTAAGCTGCTCAAGAATTTACAAGACGACCTTGGTACTGAAATGAGAATTCTTTATTCCCTTACTAAGAAACAACGGTGCTGCGGTTAGTTCTCGATATGGTTTCTGAACAAAATAAAATAATAAGGAAGTCCTATGGGTAAGGATACTGTAGTTTGATAAAAGACAAGGTCTTTTCTTCAGCTTCCACATTGATAACTTAAAACATAAGAAAATCTTAGTTTCTGTGCCACACAAAAGAGTTGCACAACATCTACAAACTGTGATGACAAATGACACTCAACTCAACAGAATGCACACAACTTAATTGATAAAAGTATGATTGGCACCGCTAGATTAACATTTCAAAGACGATGAATGAGAATTTCCAGCAGCATTCTAGGAATTCCTCCTGAAGAAAAGACAACAAATGGAACCTGACAGCTCATTTGCAATGTAAATTAATACTTAATTTATGGAAAGCTCCATTGTGGGATCTATTGCTGGCCTTGAAAGTGGTATAGGTTTTACACATTAGTTTCACCTTTTTGAATAAAGGTCCACAAATCATTACAGATGTGATAGAGATTTTCACACCCTTGAAAAGAAATTACCAGGAGTGCCACAATATACAAGGATAAAACTGAGCATCAGTCATGGAATTAATTAAACCTTTTAAATTAAATTCGCAACACCATTTTTTTACGTGTAGTCTTTCTGACATTTTTCGTCTGCTGGCGTAAAACAAAACAAAATGTCACAAATATGCGACGAAAATAATTCCAAGGTCAATAAATTTGCGCAGAGCGTGACATTTTGAGCGTAAAAATAACGGATCTAAAACTGTCCAGTAATCCATTACCACGCAGTCAGTCATGATTTTGTCTGTTTTTTTCCTTTTTTCAAATTCTATGTATTTCGAGTGTTATGGAAAATCACGAACGAGAGCAATATAAGAGCATTCACTATAGCAGTAATCAAAACGAAACATTACAATTTTAATACGAGTTGGTTATTTAATGATCTACACAACCGAGTGTAAAAAATGGCATCGAGCTGGGCATATAATTGGCTCGAACAATTTTTAAAAAGTGGGGGATTTGTTTTTCAAACATTTTTAAAAATCATAAGAAAAACAAAGGAAATAAATTTGATTGCATAAAATAGAAAAGCGACAGATGTCGCTAAGGGTTACACACATTTTTTTGAAATATAAGCGATTCGCACACAAACCGAAAAATGTTGGAGGCGCATAAAAATTGTGCGTGTAATATACACTAGAATAATAATAGAGGGTGGGTGGAAGAAGAAAATCTAATTTTCAGCCACAACGAAATGAAATTCACAGCTCTCAAAAATGTCGGTCACGCGTGACTAGTCCAGTGATATTTTCCCATCAACCCCTAACGGTTGTTTTTTTTTTCACGAAGATTACAACAAGATCAAAGAGACTGAATTTCCTTCCATCATTTTCTCCTCCTTTTGACACAATTCCAGCACGGCATGTTATTTTTACATATACGTTGTATAGCACAATGTGAGATTGCTTATCCCAAATTTTGTCTCTTTTAAAAATTCAGCCATTTTTTCCCCCGTCGTTTTGTTTCTTCATTTCACGGCTGGACACACAGACATAAAATTGTTTTTCCTTTTTTTTTTTGTATCACGTATTCAATTGCAAAATACCGCCGCAAGTAATTGTAAAAGAAAATAAAGGCACCAACGATAATATTTAAAAAAAACGCGAACGAGGGCGAAAGACAAGAAAAATAAAACAAAAGACATGTCGCACAATTGTTTTAGGGTAAAATAACAAATAAAAAAATGGGAAAGAAAAGTATATCTGCTGGCCACGAAGAAAATTAAAGGAGGAAAAATATAGAAAAGCCGGAAGCGGGTCAAATATTTATTTCCTCGGGATGTATTTATTTGTTTACGTCTTTTAAAATTTGTCATTGGGGCAAACGAAAGAAATCTGATTCAGTGCTGTTTCTCTCTGTTCTGTGTGTGTGTTTTTAAAAACATTAAGTCATTTGTGACATTAATATCGAATGACTGTGTCATGCGGAACCCAATAACGGGAGGAAGAATTTAAAACAAAAAAAACGAGGAAAACGTTAATTTTGAGAGTTGGTGTTGGGAATATTCTAAACATTTCCTTGTTATTATTATTTGAAAAATAAGAAGAAAATGGGACAATGAATAGGCAAAACAAAACGGTTGAAATTGTTTTTGCATTGTTTATAATCCGATTTCGGGGAGAGGCCTAAAATGTAATTTATCCTCAATTCCTACATATTATAGTGACAAGAAATTAAAGGAGGTCTCATCCCTTGAAAGAAGAATTTAAAAAAAAGGGGGAATATTAGTCTGTTTTTAAATGTATAATATAATCAAAATAATGTTTTGTGTGGATCGTTTGATTCATTCAAAAGAGGCGTGTGGGAAGGGGCAATAACGAGTTGGAAAAAGAAGAGACTCCATCACACGTGACACAACGGTAGTAATTAGGGATTACGAATGATATATATAGTCATATAGGGGGGAGTAATCGAATGGACATTTTGGGGAGTTTTCCGTCTTTGTTTATCCTGTAAAAAAAAAATTCCCGCGTGAAAATTATCTCTTCTTCCTCTTCTCTTGTCTCTGTTTTCGTTTTGATATCACAGCAGTGACTTGGTACCGCGCATTCGCTCGCACACACACACACACACACACACACACAAAACACAAAAGGGGGGGGGGAAACACTCACAAAATATTCAAAACGGAGATAGGACACGAAAATGAAAGAAAAACCCAAATAAGATTTTAAAGTAATTTTTAAAAAATAGATTGGAATTTCAAACGGAAAAAAGAGAGAAAATATGAAGCGGTAGAAAAAATGAACAGAAGAAATCATCAGTTAACACCCAGTGCTACGTGTGGATTGGATAAACACAAACGGGAGAGAAAATAAGCAAGAGAAAAAAATGAAAATGACTAAGAAAGCCATTTTTAAAATGAAATTGTAATTTTACACATCCCTTATTTAATGAAAAAAAAGAAACTGTTGTCGTCGGGTGGGCGAAAATTTTTCTGACTCGTCTCTCTCTCTCTCTCTCTCTATCTCCTCTCATTACCATGAAACGTTTTAGGGTGAAGAAGATCTACTGTCTTTAGAATTGAGTCTTAGCGGTGGGGAACGCATGGGGCTGCCGACCGGAGTGTTATTAAAATTAAATCCGGCCATTGTCGTAGACGTGGAAGAAACGGCTGCTGATACGCTGGCCAGGAGCGCTGGCACCGACGGCACTGGCGGTGGGGAACCGATGACGAGGGAGTTGGGCTGAATGTTGATCGGGTGGCTGGAAGCTCTGCCCAAATGGTTGAATCCGCTTTGCTGTTGCGCAGCGGCCATGGTACAACTAGCCGCCGGTGGTGGTGAAACGAACGACGGATGGATAGGAGAGAAGATGGACTGTTGACCGTAGAGAGTCGACACAGAGCTCGTGGGCGGAACAGGAGACATGACACCACCAAAAGGCCGGCCGAAGCTCAGTCCTATCAAGCACAATCGAAGCTAGACTGCCTTTCCTTAACTCTCTTTTCGCCCACTTATTTTTAAACAAAATTCAACTTAAATTTCTAATAAATCAATAATAAGACAAAAGAAAAACCGCATACCAAAACAAATGATACTAAGCCAGTGGGACAAGGTGGGGGGAAGAGGTGCTAGTGGTGGTTTTTATGCGTGCAGTATTTGCATTGGTGTTAATATTTGATTACAACTAACCGTTATTAAGACCCAAGCAGAAAAAAAAGGAAAGTTTTTGAATCCAAATGAAGGAGATGACTCATTTCAAAATTGTAAAAGAAGAATCAATTATTAATGTTTATCACCCTTCATTTTTTTTTTAATGGAAAAATTAATTTTCCCGAGTCATCAAAGTGAAATGAGAAGCAAAAACCGGATCGGGTTCTTAAAAATCGATCCACATCAACACGGTTTTCTTTGGTCTCTCTCTCTATACCTCGATAAAAAGGAATTAAGGATCAGGTTTGTGGTGTAAAGATACCAGCAGTTTGAGTCAGTGAATGGTGTTGTTGCTGCTGCTGTTGTTGTTGTTGAAGATTGGCGACAGCTCCGCCATTGGCTCCGGCTCTTAGCTGATTCAGCGTCGGCGCTTTTTCAACACCTTCTCCTCCGGCTTTCTTGCTCTTCTCGATTCCAGGTTTACTGCCCAAATCCTGTACTAGACGTAACAGATCGTCGGTGAACGTTTTCGTCTGGCGGGTTGGTGTTCCGGGTGATGATCCGGGCGTTGCATTATTGACTGGACCATGCAATGTCCCGCTAGCAGTAGCTGTTGAACTACTATTGGGAATGGGAACGCCACGCCCTTCAGAATGATCTGGACTGGAACGAGCACCTGGAGATGGTGTCCTGGAACTCTCGGTGGCTTCTTGACGATGCAACGATGGTACCGGATGTGGCTGTTGCGGAGTAGGTTGTTGCTGTTTTCTCCGGGCATGGAAAGCGGCCAATTCTTCTTCGTGTTTCCGGATGAGAGCTTTCTTTTCTTGATCGTGTCGAAGTAATAATTCCCTAAATTCAGGGTCTTTATTGGCATCTTCCGGCAACATTCCGCTGCTGGGCGTTGCAGCTCGTTGTTGCTCGTCAACCAAACTGACACAAAAACGAGAGATTCGACGTCCTGCAGCTGGAGCTGGCGGCGGAAGTGACAACTTGCGCTGCAACGGCTGCTGGGCAACAATCAGATGAGGTTCTGTTTGACTGCTCTTCTGTTCCTTCGTGGTCGTTGTGGTGGTGCTAATCGCTGGCACAGCGGTTACAGGTGCGGTGACAGGAGCGACTACTGGAATCTGCGCTACTGGAACTGGAATCGCTTTGAAGGAAGGCTGCGGTTGTTCCGTTGGCGTTTGTGGATGATCATCAACAACATCAGACGTTTGGCTGCTTGGTACCTGAGCAACGGGATTCGTTGCAGCCGGTGGTGGTACTGCGGATGCTTCCGTAGTAATGGGATTTAACTTAGTTTCAGGCTCTTTGGCTTTCATCAACGCAGGCGGATGACCAGTGCCTTGCGAATGCAATTTCGACAACTCGGAATGCAAGTCATGAATGTCGATGGTAGACGGCAAAACTTTGCGTTGTTGTTGTTGAGCTGGCCGATTGCTCTCGGCTGCCTGATCCACTTGATCGACAACAACCGATGGATGAATCAGATGATCCAACGAAGGTGTTCCTTCCTTGGTGGATGACGAAGGAGATGGAAGTTGTTGTGTAGCTTCCGGCGAATAACTCTGTTGTTGTTGCGGCTGCTGCTGCGCATGTGACGTGGCATTTGAACTATTATTGGCCATTGAAAGTGAAGCTAATTTATGTTGAAGGTCCATCAAATATGTGTCCATCGTCGGGCAAGCTTGTGGAGTGGGTGGTTGTGACGTTGGTAAACTGTTACCTCCAGCTGTTCTCGATCCGGTCGTGTTTGTTTCACCTAAACAAAGTTTCAATGGCACAGAGGCCGTACTGACAGCTGGATCACCCTGGGCGTTTGCTCCATTTGGAGCCCGAGCTGGACTGCTGCATCGGCTAGTGGCGTAAATTCCGTTGGATGTTATGTTGATACTCAAAGCCACCGTCACGAAAGCCGAGCCCAAATCATTTGCAGCAGCGTTGCTGGTAGTCGGGACTGTAACAGGACCAACAGGAACGTTGGGTGCAACTTCCTGACAGATGACAGCAGGAGGCAATTCGCATTTCTGAATGACTCCAGTCGGTGGGAAAAACTCGGGTTGAGGTACCACCACAGACGGAATCGATGTCGCTGGTGGTGTTGGTAGAGGTGCGTCTAAAACGGCTGATTGAGCTGCAGGAGCCACGTCCAAAACTGGTAAAGGAGCGGAAATGGTCTTGACCAAGAATCTAGAAACTTTTCGTACCTGTGAAACAATAGGAAGAATTAAAAATTCATCAAAAGAAAAAGAAAGATAAAATTTAATTAAAGATTAGATAACGACAAACTACAAAGTAAATAACTACTACGGTACAATAAGAATGAAAAAAAAAGCTTTAGCGACATAAGGCGACACACTAATGAATTAAATACCTTGGGCGTTACGGGCTCAGTGGACTCAACTAATCCACCGACAGAGATGGGAGCAGTAGGAGGAGCTGCGTCAGCGGGATTGGGTGGTGTTGGTTGAGAAGAAGCGACTGTAGGAAATTGAGGAGCGGGAATGGCTACGACTGGTGGAGTAGCACCGTCTACAGTGACAGCTACACCAGGATTAGAAATACTAAGCGGGGCAAGGTTGTTGGTAGGTGGTAATGTTGTTGTTGTTGGGATTGTTGTTGTTTGGGATTGAATAGTAGCAAGCGCTGCCGAAACAGCTGAGACGGCCGAGTCGCTCGGTCCCGTGTGACATACATCGCTTCCGTCTAGACTGGCAGATCTCGAGTGTTGATATAAATGTGATCCAACGGCAAACGGGATCGCAGAAGCCACAACTGGAACAGCAACTGGAATGACAGCTGGGACTGCAGAGGTGGCGGCGGCTGATTGAGGAATATCGGCTGTCGATCCTGGTGGGTATTTCGACTCGACACTTTCAACCGATCCAACACTGGAAATGGATGCAGCAGTAGTCGCCGTGTCTGATCGATTGGGTGACGAGGAATCAGCAGTTGGCTTGGCTGGAGGTAAAGAAACAACCGGTAGGACATCCGGATTCTCTTTCAATTGTCGCAGAATATCCTCCACCTGGACCAAAAGAAATAAATAATTTCATTTTTTAAATCAAATTTAACAACAATTGTTTTACCTGTTCGATGAAAATTTCCGCGTGTTGTTCACTAAGCAATCGATGTTTAATGAGGTTGTTGGCCACGTCAGCCGGAACCGTATCAGCCTGATCAAATTTAAACGTCACCGTTTCTTGCTTCATTGTCTCCACTTGGCATTCGACTACAGAACCCTGGACACTCAATACAGAGAGTCGGGGGCCACGTTCGGCCGTTCGGCGCCGTTTATTAGTCAACCGACGACCCAGACGCTTTTCACCAGCCGTTGTTGTAGTTGCATTGCTGCTGACGGCGGTTGCCGTTGCGTTAGTGGGTGGCGCAACAGGGTCGACTGATTCGGCTGCCGATGACTCACCGCACGAATCGGTCGTGTAGACATCGCTGCAACAGCATTGAGTTCCAGGTTCTGGAGTACCGGAACGGTTCACCATTGGGTTAGAGTCACTGGCAACCGCCTGCAAAACTGGGTTCTGCAACTGCATATCCACCACTGCAGCTCCTACGTGAGGATCTAACTGGGTCACTGGTTGTGAGTCAATTTTCTCCAAATAAGACGTGGCAGCCGCTTCCAGTTGTTGTTGGCAGATTCCGGATTGTTTGCGAACTAATTCGGGTGGTTGAACGTAAGCAGCTTGTTGTTCCATGGTCTGCTGCTGTGGCAACTGATACGTTGCCGTAACGTACTGATCGATAGTCTGAGCAGATTGGATGTAAGTTTGTTGCTCCATGTGTTGAAGTTGATGAATCGGTTGCTGCGGCTGCTGCTGAATGTACGTTGTTTGATCCACGATTTGCTGGGCAACAGGTTGAACGATGCCCGACTGGACGACAAGAGGTTGAGGCAAAGACTGAACAACCGGCTGAATGACGGATTGTTGAGGAAGGTACGTCGGTTGCTCGGTGACCGACACAGATTGTTGCATCGGCTGCTGCTGGATGTATGAGCCAGACTGATCGACCATTTGCTGAGGAACTTGTTGAACCATCGATTGCTGGACGTACGCCATCTGATCCTGAGATTGTTGATAGGGCTGTTGGGCAGTTTGTTGAACAACTTGAGGAACAACAGTCTGCTGGATTGGTTGTTGTACAACTTGAGGCACCGCCTGCTGAATGTACGCCATCTGATCTTGAGATTGCTGCACCGTTTGTTGGACATAGGCCATCTGATCCTGAGTCTGTTGAAAGGATTGTTGAGCAGGTTGCTGGACGGGTTGTTGAGCAACTTGCTGAACAACTTGGGGCACTGTCTGCTGGATGTACGTCATTTGATCCTGAGTTTGCTGGACAGGCTGCTGTACAACTTGAGGCAATGTCTGCTGAATGTACGCCATTTGATCCTGAGTTTGTTGGATCGGCTGTTGAACTTGTTGCTGCTGAATTGGTTGCTGTACAACTTGGGGCAATGCCTGCTGCATGTACGCCATTTGATCTTGTGTTTGCTGGATCGGTTGCTGCGAATAACTAGAAGGATCGACAACCTGCTGGACAGCAGTCTGCTGAATGTATGACATCTGGTCCTGCGCAGGTTGAATTGAAGGCTGCACAGGAGGAAGATGAATGTAGGCAGCCTGCTCAATGGGTTGTTGGACCATCTGTTGGATCGGTTGCTGTAGATAGACCACTTGCTGGGCGTACTGAGGAGCCGTCACTTGCTGTTGCTGAACAGGAAACGCCAGAGAATCAGGCGCAACACAGTGGACCTGTGTCTGATCCACCGACTGTTGTTGAACGTAATTCAATAGCTGACGGACAGGTTGCTGTTGTTGTTGCTGAGGAACAGACTGCGCATAAGGCTGGGCAACAGCTTCTGCTGGTTGGTATTGGCTGTAAGTTTGTTGCTGCGGCTGCTGTTGCTGTTGGAAGACAGGCAATTCGGCCGAAACGAAATACTGGGTAGGAACTTCAGCTGATTGTTGCTGATAGTGTTGCTGTTGTTGTGGGGATTGTGAAAATCCCTGGTGATCCATTTGCTGTGAAGTCGTCATCGGTTGATTCATCAAGTTCTGTTGATGTTGCAAGAGTTGTTGTTGGATCTGAACAGACTGTTGCTGTTGAATTTGCTGGTTGACTTGCTGCAACTGTTGTTGTTGCTGCTGGATCTGCTGGTTGACCTGGTGAAGCGTTTGTTGCTGTTGATGGATCTGGTTCTGTATCGCTTGAACCGTCAGTTGTTGCTGATTAGCAGCCACTTGCTGAGGAATCAAATGCTGCTGCTGGATGACGTGTTGTTGTTGCTGTTGCTGCTGTTGTTGGATGACGTGCTGTTGTGGCGGAGTAACCAAGCCCGTCGTTATAGTTAAAGGCAATTGCTGACTGGGCAACATTGGTTGCTGTTGCATTAGCGGCTGGGGTGCCGGAGTTGGTTGCTGTTGTTGTTGGATCGTCATGGTTTGATCCTATCAAAATTGACATCAATTACATAAAATGTGTTTTAATTTCAATTTCAAAAATTTTAAAATTTACCAGGATCGGAGCAGGTTGAGGTTGCTGCTGAATCACTTGCTGAATGACTGGCTGGACCACTTGAGGAGGAGGAGGTTGCTGTTGTTGTACAACAACAGTTGCAGGCTGCTGCTGCTGTTGTGGAACTGGAGGCGGTTGATTATGACGTCTTATCTCTTCGCGTTCGTCTCGTTCTTTGATCAACTGTTGGACTTGACTTCTGAGCAACTTGGCCAGCACCTTGACATCTTCCTCCATAAGGATACCGTCCGAGTGCTTATGGGTGTTGCGGAAATGAGACAAGATAAACGACGCATTAAGTCAATGGCGAAAACAACAACAAACATTAAAAAGGAATTTCTGATAAGAGCCCACCCACCAAAAGAAGAATTAAACAGAGGAAATATCAACGAAAAAAACAAACTGCGAATGAATGACAAATGTCAACCAACCATATCCTGGGCGAGTTTGTCGGCATCGTCCGTCACTACGTTGAACTCAAACTGGATGGCCTCGTTCTCCTTGTGCTTGTCGCGCCTTTTCTTTGGATCGAGGACGCGTAACCGGAATTGGACACTTTCGCTGGTGCTGGCCACCGCTTCGTCGCGCGACACTACTTCCACCTTCAGACCCGTTTCTTCGGCAAAAAATTCCGTGTCGTTCAATAAATCCTTGACACTCGGTCTGGAAAATTGCGTTGTAGGATCGATTGGGATAGGCACACACACACACACACAAAAGAAAAAAGAGAAAATAATTGAGTCTCCAGATGAGAAAGGGGAAAATCTAATCCTATTTTACACACCTCTCGTCCTTGCGCAGACGCGTGCAACGGTCGATAATGTCGCGAATCTCACTGCTCTCCACCTTATCGAAACTCTGCGGTCGAACGCCCTGTCGTCATAAAATAAGAAGAAAAACCGAATGAATTCAAAGAGACGAAATCCCTTCGGGATTTGAGCAGCTGGCGGAGACCATCACACAGAGAGAAAAACAGATGGGGACACGCAACTTACACTGATGACTTTCTTATAGATCTGAGCGGGACCCATGCATTCGCTGTACGGATACTCGCTGGTGGCCATTTCCAGCATACACATGCCAAAAGCGTAGACGTCGACTCCTTCGTCGTAATGCTCCTCGTACATTTCGGGTGCCATGAATTCTGGTGTGCCAATCACCGATTTGGCAAACGAACGGTTCTTGAGCGTGGCCAAACCCAAGTCGCCAATTTTCACGCAGCCCGTCGTCCCAGTGATGAAGATGTTGTCGCACTGTCACATTTCAAAGAAGACGTCATTTACAGGCCGATGACAAATCGATTTTTGACACGTTTTTAATTCGAAATTTGTGGTTTACCTTCAAATCACGATGGATGATGTTTGGTGTCCTAGAATGAAGGAAGTAGAGACCTTTCAGGATCTGACGGCACCACGACTTGAGCACCTTTAGATTGATCTTTTTGAAACGCCTTAAATACCTGTTTGTTTTTTTTGTTATAAGGTAGTCCAAATTATTAAATGAACCGTATAATAATGACAAAAAAAAACTTGTTTATTTCCTTTTTAGGTGGTAACTTACGTTTTAAGTGTTCCGGAAGTCATGAGTTCAGTAACGAGGACAATGTATTTACGTTTTGTCAACGCCACTTCCCAATAGTCGTAGAATCTGACAATGTTGGGATGCTGGAGTCCTTTGAGCATCTCGGCCTCCTCTCGAAATCTTTGCCTTTCAGATTTGTTTAATTTTTTCTCCTAGAAAAGAAACACAAAAAAACAGGTTTATTTAGCGAATTTTAGATATTTATATAAGTGTCCGTGGATTGCTGCCAACACAATTGACGCTCACTCTCTTTTGTTGGCAAAAAGCCGATCTTGTCAAGTGCACATCTTCAGGTTCAAGTTGTTTATTCATGATGACGCAACAGGCAACGAGATACTACCAACAAACCACCACTGAAATTCAACTCAGAATATGGTGGTGGTGCTCGGCCATGTATAGCCAACTGCCATTGTCGCAATAGATGACGAATGAAAAAACAAAAACAAAAACTTTCTAGGACCCAAACAACTGGAAACGACTGGCGCCAATTCAATCAAGCGCGGTACACTTTCTCAGAACAACCGGGGGCCACATTTCAAAAATAATTTTAAAAATTTGATACTTTGATTTTTAAGAGTGGAGGAGGACGTGATTGGATTTTAAAAAAAGAATCACTTGATCCCTTCAATATTTTTTGTTTTTTCCTTGTTTTATAATAATCGATCCGATGATGACGCTGGTAAAGTGCGCAAAACTTGCTAACAAGGCCTTCTTTGTGAATGTGCCCTTCGTGAAACAGAGAGAAAAAAAGGACGTCCGTGTGTGTTGTTCTTAAGGAGCACGCGACAGGAAACGACCGATTGGGTTGGACGCAGGAAAAAGACAAAAAAGGAACTGAAATTCGATCTGACGCAGTCAGCCTGCGTACAACGGATGCACCAAAAAGCACCTGACTCATTCTCTTTCATTCTTGACTTTAAGGAGAGACAGAGAGAGAGAGAAACACCTTGACACGCATTCCTTAATTTAAAGAATTAATTTACATACGCACTAGTGGCTGCTATATAGCCGCCATACTAATGCTGCCACCTTATTTTAGGGGTTGCATGAACCTTGGACAATCCGCATCTAAAGAAAATGAAAATCAGCACCAAATATAAGAGATGACATCATTCAAACGGAAAACACGAGAAAACGTGTGTAATCAATCTATTTAATCTCAAAAAAGAAAAAATCTCAAAAAATTTATGGACCCAATTTTCATTTTTTGGTAGGACCTCTTCATCACGTTCGCCCCGTAAATGGAAAATGACCCCCAAAAGGATCGGATAAAGACCAGACTGGCTAGCCAGCCAATAAAATAATAATAAAAACAACTGTGCATTTGATACCGTTGTGATTACAACTACGCACACACACACACAAGAGAAAGAGAGAAAAACAAACTTGTGCGCTATCGCGAATTCAATCGAAATAAACAAGGCAATTGATCGGCGACGGTCAAGGTCAATTCAAGTTCATCATAACAAACAAATAAATCACACCCACGAATTTGTGCGGTTTAAACTTTATGGAATGCGGATCATCATTAGACTGTGGAATTCATTCAACGGGACGCAATCGACAACACGGCGTTATGATAAGACTACGAAATTCTGTTTAGCTTATTACGATTTGTCACTCTGTTTACGTAACATGCCGATGCGTTGACGTCACGATGCCTAATCATGTCGATAAGAATGTCCAAAATGTGAGTTTCGTTTTTTTTAATGACTAAAGAATAAAGGAAAAACTGAATATTGGCGGATAACACGCGATTCCCCTCTTTTCGATTCACGTCGCTGCGGCATTCGATCCGATAACAGAGCAAACATGAAACAACGAAATAAAAATGAGCAATTCATTGATTGAAGTAAACCCTGATGTTTTTTTATCACTTAACGGATGTCTCTAACGAGTGCGCCGCAAAAATATTAATCAAACACGATAAAACGCACACACACGTCAAGGACGACGGTAAGTCAAACATGTCTAGCGTGTTGTACGTCGTCTCTTGTCCGTGCATCTACGCAAAATTTGAATAATACAAAATGAGGGTTGAAATCTAAACAACAATTTTTTTTTTGTTTAGCGTCCAATTTCACGGCAAAAGCGTCGATCCAATTTCATCATCAGATTATTTAAAAAAACGCGTTCACTTGACGAAAGTCATAAATAAACAGACGACAAGCTTGTCCATCAAAGGGCTTCAAGTTTACCTTGAAGATGAAACGAGAAATCGACATTGACGCGTGTGGAATGCGCGGAACCGCCGCCCACTTTCATCAATGCAGCAACTCGTTCAGATCGTTCGATGGCCGTGAATGCATAAAAACGCACGCCAAAATACTACGTGGTAATCGAGAAAAAAATCCCCCAAAATGGAAACAAAAAGTAACATTGATTGACCATCCAATCGAATTAAGCCAATTCGTCCAAACATCCTCTCATTAGAAAAAAAAGGGCCAATCAAGCGAATTTCACTTTGACAGCGATGGATCGTTAATGGTATTATTTCGCTCAATTCGCCATCTATCACACGAAATAAAAAGAGAAGATTCTGCGTAAAACCCGACGGATACAAAAGAGAAGGGGGGAAGAAGGAGCTCAGCTGGCAGAAATGTGTTGGATTAAAAACGCGGTCAATGTCACGACCGCGGGCGGATTTTCTCCTCCTTACTGCGTGTTGGCACGACGTGGTACACTGGTAAAGCCAGAATAATAACGTTCCAAACTTTTTAAAAACATCAACTTCGTTAAGAAGAAGAAGAGAAACCCTAACGTCATCGACCAACGTACAAACGAGACGTTTCCTTCAATTAAAACCTACAATTTGATTCGGCCAAAAGTCATACGAGAAGGACACACATAACTCGACCCCCACCACCAATCCCACACATATATACAACCAGTGAATTGATCCTTTTCCTGGTTATTGACCAATCGATTGTTAGCTCCATTTTCCACAGCATCAAATAGGCACGACGCTGTTTATTACTAACTATATATCTAAGCTCAGAAAAACAACGAAATAGCGTGGGAGGGAAACGAGTGGGTAGTACGTATACAAACCCCCCCCCCCCCTCTCTCTCCCTTGCACGAGATTAAGTCACTCGTGTCGGTCTCTCGTCTGGTTTGGCTGGATCGATTCACGACGCAGACAGAGAGGGCGACACAAAAGTAAAAAAAAAACCCAACCTTTTCTCTACTTATTTTGGTCAATTCGCTGTCGGCTTTCGTTTCAAAAACCAACTCGAAGGGGGCCACTACATGCAACTAAGAAAAACAGATGACACGTTGAAATAAAATCGTGTTTTTCCCGGTTCTGTCCCGGGATAAATAGGAAAACGGTACTCTTACTAAGAGACCACAGCGTGGGCCACGAATAATAAAAACGGACTAGAAAAACCAAGGCCGACCTTGGAATAGAATGAGGAAAAGAGAAGAAAACGAAGGAAGAAGAACTCTTTTAACAGGGCCTTCAGGAGTTGTTTTTACAGCAATTATATTGGAGGAGCCCTAGCAGAAGACGCCAACAACCTAAAAATGTCTGGGTTTTTTTGGGGGGGTTTTGACTATCGACGTCGTTCAAAAATATTTCCAAGAGATACCACCATCTTTGCTGACGTCTACTAAAGTTTGAAGCGTTCCTGCCCAGTCTCTCTGCCTAACCCACAAAAATAACTCATTTTCAAATGAAAATAGACAACGACGAGATGGTTTTGTTGTCTTCGTTCAAGCAATCGAGAAAGAAAAAGATCCGAAGGGCATCGCGCTGTTTGCATCCAAGGCCGCTAGACGTTGGTAGTAGACACTTAAAAAAAAACGTGAACCAACCCTTTTGGACCACGTCATAACGACGACGACCAAAACGTCGGATTTTTGGACGATGAGGAGGAGTAGCCGGAAGTGAGACAACAAATCCCAAAAGCCATGATGGATCGTCTATTCTGATCCCGTGACAAAGGTCGACCAACTTTTTTCGAAAGGACGACGCAAAGTTTCACGTTACTCGGTTTCGTGTTTCTCTCCCTAAGTTTCCTTACTACTGGCCAATAAACCTACAATCGATAATAAAAGCCGGCCAAGTTTCGTTCGTTTCTTTTTTTTTACCTGAAGTTCGCACCAGGCGACTGAAACTCCCGTTTGCGTGTCAAGTCCTCGATAGACGGTCTTGAAACTACCGCGACCAATTTCCTCCTCGAATTTGAGGAAACGCTCGTCTGGCGATGTGGCCACTGCCTGTTCTTCGTTGTCTTCAGTAGCGTGTGTCTCATCACTCTCCTCCTCTTTTTCGTGACCGTTTTGACCACCACCGCCTACAACGGGCGGTGAATCGTTCGTTTTGGCAATCGTTTCTAGGCTATTTTTCTTGCCGTCTTCTTCTACTTCTTCTTCTTCTTCTTTTACTACGTCCGGCTGGGGCTGCACATTGACAGAGTCCAGCTCAGTTGACTTGGGCTGACTGAGGACTGTTTCAGAGTCCTGATCAATTGACTGTTGTTGGCAAAGCGTCTTGGAGATGGACAGATTGATCAAGTCTGTGGCCAATTTGCTGTTGCTGCTTGTTGTTGTTTCCTCTGCTTTTGTGGAGGGTGGAGAACCAGACTCTGACACACTGTTTTGCCTCTTCATCTTGTTCGTAATGCCTGGTCTTGGTCTGGCTGCCACATTGTGAGAGGGTATTTTAGAGACTTTGCTGCTGCTGTTCACAGCTTTGACTTGACGATTGAGGGCTTCCACACTTTTGGAAGGTCCAGGTTTTCCAGGAGTTGTAGAAGGTGGAGGCCAGGACTGCTCCATCCTACCTAGAGGAGTATTGTTAGGTTGTGAATTGTTGGTAGACCTGGGTGAAACGGAAGCCAGGTGCTCTCTACTGTTGGTCTTACTGGGAGGCCTGGAAGCAGGATTTCTGTTTGGTATGAAGCTACCACTGCTGCGTGAAGGACTTTGACTGGGACTCCTGCCACCCAATACCAATTTAGGGTTGGGTTCGTCAAACTGGCAATGAGTCTGGAAGACGCTTCTGATGGTGTTGTTCATCTGACGACTGTGGGCATGGGAAGAAGAGCCTAATATCTCCCCGAGCCCTTTTTCAGACTCTTCTCTTGCCTTGGTGGCTATCCGATTGGGCATGATAGCTTTAGTTCTCGGCATGGTAATGGCACTCTTCACAGGCTACCTTCTCACTGTGCACTAAATCAAGAAAAAGGGAACACAATGATTGTTAGAGCGGGTTGTAAATTCGAGGTCGTTCTGCATAGTTTCTTATTACGTTGCTAGTAGTAGAGAAAGGAAGTGGGCAGAATTCCACGGAAACGTCAAAACACAAACAAAATGTTTCACTAACGAACGGAAGCACACTCATACCACCGCCTCCGTGGATTAAAACGGCATCCAAACTTGAAATGACTCCAACATTTATCAGATTGTGTTTTGTGTGTGTGTCTACAACGATGGAAAATATATAACACACAACTCCGCCTCTTTTTTTATTCTCTCTCTTACTTTCTGTCTTGTCTCTATCACACGATGTGATTCTCACAGAGGCAAACAATCAAGTGCTCCCGTACTCGAGAAAACATGGTACCTTTACAGTCTCCCTCTGTCTGCTATCGCACCAGACGGCCGCGAACGCAAACAGACAGGACGGGGGTAGGGTCCGTTAATTTTTTCCAGACATAACCACGCCATCTAGCGGTCAAAAAATTAAACATGCAATGTCCTTGGGAATTCTATATAGCCCTGTAAAAACAAAACAATTGGAAAAATATTTTTCCTGAGAAGAAGAAAAATGGCTGCAAATAATAATCAGAAAAATAACTGGTGCAATCTAGTCGGTAAATAAATCCCGGATCAAAGCATCTCAGAATTATCAATTATGAGAGTAAACCCCTTCCCCCCCCCAAAAAAAAAATGGCGAGTTATTGTGTATAATATATTTTTGTTTGATTCAAGTCTCTGGGGTTGTTCACACACACAACGTCTACACTTCCGCGAAAAAAAAAAAAAAAAAAACTTTTCCCGATTGAGCGCGATATGCGGATTGTACAGCCCCAGCCATCACCTTGAGCTTTCCAACTTCCAAGGTCTTTTGGTATTTTATTTTTCCCTATGCGCCAAAATATATGTTTACGTTGTTGACTCAAGTGGGTGTTATTGGCGTACGTCTATTACGTCACGCGTGCAAATAGATAGAAGGGATTGATTGGCGCTACCCGACCAAGGTCACAAGCAAAAACAGCAAAACACAACTTTTTTTTTTGTTCATTCTGTTCTTGTGTTACGTGAACAACACGGATAAAAACCGTTTGGCCAAAGACAAGAGAAACGCCGACGGACCGCAAGGTCTCGCGAAAAAATACCACGTAGCCAGTCTTCCGGTGAATCACCATCAGCGACGTGTCTGAATGTAGAAAACATTTCAATGTAGAAACCCTTTTTTTTCTTTCTTTTTCGCTCTTTCATTAAAGCGGATAATAAACCACTCCACCTCCAGTCCACCTATTAGTGTACGAGAAAATACTATACTACACTACTACCACACACTTTGTTTTAAATAGCTACACACACTGCAGCTGGTTCGACTCGGCAACAGAGTAAAGTGCCATTCCGATTCCCGAACAAACTGTACGACCGTCAGACGGGCGCCAGAAGTAGACGACGGGACCGAGCTCTACCATATCGTGTCAATAATAACAACCTCTATTTTTTTTTTCGTTTTGTTTTGTCTTTTTGGATCCCGAGGATCAGGTGACAAACTATGGTATGGCGTATGGTTGTATAGATATAGACCTTGAGAAACGGGCCAAACTAACAAAACAGCTGTGATTTTTTTTTTTTTAATTTTTTCTTGAATTCTTTTTCTCTTTCTTTTTATAATTGGCGCTAGCGGGATTGGCGAATGTTTTCCACACTATGAATTATCAAGAAAAACAATTTTTGTTGGAATAAACAATCGATTACATCAGTTTTCAATTTTAAACAGCTCATTTAACCTTGATGGGACACAAATACCGGAACTCTTTGCGAGTGACGCTTGTTGCTGGGGCATACTTCCTTTTCCCAGCAAATCATCTTCAAGGTTCCGTTAAACACGCTGCATACATGTACAATAAAAGGAAGAAGACGCTATGAAATGATAGCCATTTGAAACCAAACAATAAAAAAAAAGGGAAAGCATTAAAACGTCAGTCACTTGTTTAACATTGTTGTATCTGCATCGGTTCAAGGTGCTAGAAAGTCTCTGTCACTCCCCGATATCTTGGTATAATAAACTCAAATGTAATTGAAATTATTTGTAGCCTTATTTGTATATCGATTAATTGAATCGGACACGCTTGTGCCGACGGTTTCTTCCAATGGACGAGGATTCTTGCTGACGGTCACTGTGCAATTGGCGTCGTATTTCTTCCGGATCCATATCCCAATAGCGCACAACTCCGCCAGATATACGAGACGACGACGACGACTGGTCCAGACTGGTATTGTTATTATTGCTCTCTTCGGTTTCTCTGCTGAAACGAACTCTATTTTGTTTTATTGAAAATGATGGGACATCATGAATCTCGTCGGCCTTTGACGTTGAGCTTCCGCATGGAATACCTGGTTAGATGTGGTGATGGAGTTTCAGGCGAAGTCTGGGATCGATCACGCTTCCTTTTCTTCCTTTTAGCCGATTTCGTTCGCTGTGTCTCTTTGCGCGAATTAACTCTGTTGCCAGGGGAACTTCTTTGTTTGAGAGCTTTGCCACGGGAAGATGAAGAGCTGGCTTCGATACGCTCCAACTCTTCTTCCCGGTCCTCATCCGATTCCGATAACGTTATCACCAAGGGGGAAGACGGGCGGATTACTTCCACAATCTCAACATCCAGGTCGTCGTCTTCATCCTCGTCTGAAGGTCTCCGCCCTGAAGTAGAAGGGCCTGGCATTGCGGAGTAACTCTGACCATCGTCGATTACAACCGCAGAAGAACTTCGACCAATCCCACTAGGGCCTGGCTGGGGAGAAGGAGGCAACGGAATATCACGGGGTGCCTAATAAAATAATGAATGATTAAGATGCCCATCAGTCAAGTTATTCTATAACTTTTACCACACGAGTTGGCAAGTTATTGATCGGTCGAGTTCCAGGAACGTCTTCATCACTGGATTCACTGATAGCCATCACTTCTTCTTGCTGCAGATTATTTCTCGGTTGGTAATCAGCATTTTCATCAAATCCGTACATATCGTACGGTGAACGGGCAAACTGAAAGAATTCATGGATGAAATGCTCAGTATGGCTGCCAATGTAGGATTGAACGGCTTCACGGAAAGCTCGGCTTCTGATATGGAATTGAGTGATCAGTCGGAGAATCAACTCCAAGACGTACGACAATCGATTCTCATGACTGACGAGTAAAACATTCAATTCGCGGTTTAGCCAGGGAACGAGCCGATGCGTCATTGCGGGATTGAGTTGGAAAAATTCGGGCGTTGTTTCCCGATAGCGTCCAGTAACATCAGAAAGTGGACGAACCCACAAATCTCTGTCATAAGTACGGCGACGAAAATTACTTGTACCAGTCAAGCGACTTCTCATAGGGCGACGTTCCGTTTGTCGAGGCAGAACTCCTTCTTGAGCAAACTGTCTCATTGTGTAGAGTCTCTCCAGTGCCATAGTTCTTCTTCTCTCTGCTGTGACCGTTGATCTGTCAACCAAAATCAGTCAATAATGGATACCGTTTTCAATACATGTGTATTTTTTTCTTAAATATTTACCTGTATTGGAATCTATGGAGCAGCAACTGGCCAAAGAGATCATCATCATCAAGTTCTGGCTCTGGAATTGGTATTTTGTGCTCATCATATTCTTGATTCGTCCTCACATTGTGAATGATTGAGGTGAACGCCTGCTTGCATAAGGGACATTCTGGTTTTACCTAACAAGATTGAACATTTAATATCTCATCAATATCTTTAAATATTTCCAAAGTAAGTTTTTATACTTTAGACCATTCCAGTAGGCAAGTAAAGCAAAATTCATGAAGGCAGTAATTAGCAAAGGACTTGTTTTCATGACGTCCTAGGCATATGGAACATGAAGAATCTGGTGAAGCTGATCTACCAGAGTCAGGGGAAGATGGACAAGGAGCTGAAGGATTCTTGGTTTTGTTAGCTTTATCAAAAAATCTAACTTTCTTTCTAGGACCACCACGTCTAGGATAAGAACGATTCATGACGATGGCGAAATAATATCAAATGGGTAAGAACTAAGAACTGTCTGGCCTCGCGTCAGACAACGAGGAAGAAGACTTGTCACAGTGTTCCAAGTTAAGTTAATGTATACAACAATAATATTGTTGTTGATTCATAATTTTCCTTAATAATTTACACTGATTTGCATGTATTGTACAAGTTCTTTAAGTAAAGCGTAAATAAATTACTGCACAAAAAGAAGATGGAAAGGGGTGCGTTGCCAGTTGGTTAAGACGAAACGTCGAGTCGTCGGAGTTGTTGAGATTTCGACATTTTGTAATCGAAAACTGAAATTATATTCAATAATACGCACAAATAATAGTTTTTTTTGTAATAAAATCTTGCAAATTTAGTTTTAAATAGAAAATTTCTAGTCAATAATGAATTTTCTGGAAAATCTGGCATTGATTAGCTTGAGGGCAAAGTAAAAAGTGGCTCTGATTCATTCACAAACTGGAATTTTTGACCACTTGGACGGGAACTTTTCTTCAGATACTTTAGATTTGTTCATCTTTATTCTTCCATTTCTAATCAACGTCAATCACATTTTTGTTACTTTTTCCCTTCTACTTTGATATCCAACTCATTCAATTGTTAAAAGAAAATAATAGAAAAGTTTATAAATTTGTATGTTGTATTCAAGCTCAAAAATTAAATGATACATAATCATAATGATTGTTGTATTTCACATTTTACATAGAACTGAACAAATACCAACACTTAAAATATAAATCTTACAGGAGAATATCGTGCGTTTTATTTGACACGTCTACGATTATCGCTTAGTCCTTCAACGTTAAAAATGACAAAATTCAAGTCACTTTGTTGTCTTGAAGTCAAGATATTCCAGACAGCAAATCAGTTTTTCCTTATTATTTCAACCAAATTATTTCCCTATTCGAGAAACTTGATTGACGGGATTCCTGTCGCCGTTAAACGACTGATTTAACCTTCACGCTTCTCCGATGGGGGAAAAACTCAAAGACAGGGGCGACGCCCTGCATATGCCTTATGATTGCATTAGTCAAAATGAAAAAGAAAATTTACCTTTTTTAAATCCTGAGATGACAAATTTTATCAAGAAACATTCGGAAGGGTGAACAATATCCGGTGCAGAGGGAAAAGTATTCGTTATTCTCATACCGGAAAACTCAACTTGGAAGACGAGTTCTTGAACGGTAAAAGTTTGGAAACATTTGGGATGGAATGTAATAATTTGCTTCATCACGTTTCCGGTAACAGCAAAGTTGTTTAGGCAGGAAAGGCCGTGCCATAGGCGTCAGACATCAAGGTCTTGCCAATGTCAAAATTTGACTGACTTGTTTAAATTGCGTTTAACGTCCGTAAAATTCCAATTCAAGCAATTCGCAACAGAACTGTCTGATTTTTGGTTCGGTAAACCGGCCGGAGGTCGACAGTTGAATTCCGATCCATCGCCAATTACGAAGCTTCCAGCATTTGTGTAACCGAGACATGTCGATCGGATAGGTTGAGGCAACTCTAAAAGATAAAATGCCCAAAGACTATCTCTGGCGGAGGAAGTCGCCGCAAATTGGGATTTTGAATGCTGTGTGGTGTTTTTCGATCCTTTAATAGGGTTCGATCCTTTAAGAGAAGAGTATTCACGGCTGCCAACATGGGTAGAAGAGTTCCAAGGAGGACGGCCATCTGGAGTGTTGCGCCTGAAACTTATGTTCTGAGTGATGAAATTTGGATCCAACGTGTTTAAACTGACAGGTTGATGCTCACAAGAAACGTCAAAATAAGCTTTTAGTTTTTCTACAAAATTGCAACCACCGCAAGTTACTCTGATGGGCTTTGACGACGTTGTCCGTCGATGCGAGTTACAGCTGATGATGTAAGATCCTGAATTGATGCCCGACCCAACAGAAATCGAGTTCGGGTTCACTTTCTTCATGATTCCCACTGGTCGTTACTCCCGTGTTTGTTCACTAATAAAAGAAAGTTAAAGGTGATTTTAAATAGTTTTCGACGTCTTATATGCACACTGTTTTTAGCCTTGGTACATGACAAATTAAGCAAATGGCAACAAGTGATTTTGTTTAAAATATTAAATAAATAATTTAATCTACAATTCAAATACTTTATGCCGCAAATTTCAGTGATTGGAAAATTCAATAGCCTAGTTTTTAAAAGTTAAACCCAACGAGACAACGACACATACAACATTTGGCTCTAGACCTACTAAGTGCCGGCGCTTGAAAGTCCAATCACGATAAACTTGCAATATTGAACAAGTGTTGGCAGCTGAGTAACAGCTGATCAAGCGCATCTGCGACCAGCTCACATATTTTTCCCGTCGCAATAGCAATTAATATTATTAAAATAAAAATTATAGATAGTAATTTCATATTAGACCTTCCTTTAATACAATACATAATGTTACACCCTTCCCTTTTGAATGGACCATATCATTACGATTTCAAAAATATTTATGATGAGTAAATAACGTTCTATCATCCTGTGGTTCTATAGGTGAGAGCGGGTGAGAGATGGAAAACTATCGCCCTATGGATGGAAACGTTTACGTGCGTTGAAAGTCACTGGCAAGTTTACCCGGGCGATATTTGATTAGAAGGTAAACATCAGTATGACAGATACTCGTCCACTGAAGGCTCGCACTGAAGTTGAATGGACTGTGTCTTACCACGGATAATCTTATAAAAAGGGTCTTTCAATTAGCAGAAGAAGGATTTTAATTGAGTAGCGGCAAGAAATTCGTATACGGTCCTGGTATTTACTCGGCACCTGATATCAAGGTCGCGTTGATAAGTGCTGAGATAGGAAAGAAAATCGTGTCAACCCAAAAATTTGAAAAACAAAATTATCAAAACTCTAAACGGCGAAGAGGAATATTAGATCTCACCCAATGGAGACGATATTCGCTCATATCTTTTGCGTTATAGAATATTGATTTTTTTTTGTTAATTGAACTAACAAGGGGGAAAAGTACCTAAATTGACCGCGGGTAAAAAAAATAACCCGATCCCCCCAAAAAGTGTCGTGACCCGGGTCATCGTTTTTTCGGTTCATTTTTTTAACCCGGGGGTAGACCCGGGTTACAGCCAGAGCAGGCCAGAGCCTAAACTTACTAGTTCGCTATTTTTTTGTCAGTAGAGCAGCCAAATAAAACGATGCCGCCTTTCAGTTGTGACTAGACGATCTGCTTCATGAAAAAATACTAAAAGCTACTACTTGTCTTACTATCGGACTAATCAAAGGGTTTTTCTTGTAGCGTCATCGCGTGAACCAAAAACTGAGAACGTCATTTGTATTTGGTAAGTGAATAAAACCTCTTTATTATTATTTAATAGCCAAGGGGGAAAATACGTACACCAGCTCAACAGCTGTCAAGTTTAGTTTGGGGGAAAATACGTACACCAGCTCAACAGCTGTCAAGTTTAGTTTCTTCAGCGTTAGACTGAATTGTAACTATATGCTGTATGATTTTCCTTTAAAAAATTTTCAATTCTATTTTGCAGATTGATAACTTATCAATTTCATAATGGATAACCAAACGGGATTGGCTATTTTGAGTACTGTACTCAATGACATGTCGTACAAGAATTCTATGGCAAGTCAAAATAACTCGGCCGGCATCGACGTACAAGATCTCCACAGACTTTTGTTGAAAGGCTGCTACTATTTAGAAACGCAAGTTACATACTTAATTCCAGAAAGCGGTAATTAAATTGTTCGAATTATAAAAGCAGTCCTAACGTGGAAAATAACGAATAATTCATTATATTCTTTAAGCCGTTAGTGAAGGAAGAGTTTTGTTACGTGGAACGATTTTAATCAATGTGGAAATTTCACCCGGAAAATGGAAAGAATATCCCATCAAACAATCAGCCAAAATCGAAGAATTAAAGAATATTATATGCAAAGAGGAAGGTATCTCGAAAGGTCTGCAAAGCTTGAGTTTTTTTCGGCGAAGAATTGGAAAATGACAAAACATTGAGTTATTATAACATCAGAAACGGCGATCACGTATATCTAACCTGGAAATTGACAGGCGGAGGCTCCCTTATCTCATTAACCCCAGATTTGCTCGACGAACCATATCACTTTGATTTCACCAACATTTCGGATGTTGGAGTTCAGTTCTGTAGGGGTGGAGTGGAATACATACGCCCGTGCGGATGGCAACGATTCGCCTTAAAGGTTAGAGGAAGATATCCGGACGATATTTGGCTGGAAGGACAAAAACCCAGGTTTGACAAACACTCGTCCGCTGAAGACGAATGGCCCGTGTCCTACCACGGAACGTCTTCCAATAACGGTCTCTCAATCGCAGGGGAAGGTTTTAGGTTGAGTAAAGGCAAACGTTTCTTATACGGTTATGGTATTTACTCGACACCTGATATCAAAGTTGCATTAAAATATGCTAAGCCTCATACGAAAGACGGAAAAACTTACAAACTCGTCGTGCAAAATCGTGTCAACCCTAAAAATGTGAGAAAATTTAGTAAAGCTCAAACTGGTGTAGGGGAATATTGGGTCTCACCCAGTGAAGATGATATTCGCCCTTATGGCTTTTGTATTCGTGAATTTAATTCGTCGATTGCGCCAACAAATAACAACCAACCAGATAGCTATTATGGCTGTTCGCTACTCTAATGAACTAATGGATTGCAATCTTTAACAAAAAGCAGCAAAAATAAACAAAAAATACAAAGACCAAAACTAAAATTCTTTAAACGAAAACCAATTAGACATATTTTCTATAGTGAAAAATTGATATAGACTTAATAGTAGGCTATATAGTTTTAAAATTGTTAACCTTAATCTTTTGGCTTTCGTGAATGAAAAGAGACGACATAATTCCAATCAGGATTGTTTACAGCCATTTAGTAAAAGTAACCGATAAAATTAAAAATAATAGATAACGGGAGACGATTACTTAAACCCACAACAACGACTTCAACTGAAGACTAAACTAAAATATCATCGAGATGAAGTGAATTCGACATGTGCTGGCTCGCGCTTTTAGCAATCGAAACCTACTTCTATTCAATAGAGAAAAGTGAGACCAAAACACGGTAAAAGACTATAGGTCATTAGAGGACTGTAAACACAACAAAATGAAGTGCCTTGCAGAATTATTAATCTATGCAGCATTGCAGCCCTGCGCTAGCGAAAAGATTTTGAAAATAACAAAACACACTTACATTTGAGACGATCACATGTCACAGAAGTTTGTGTTAGATCTATCCCTTCCGCAGATGGGATTTTCAGGCCAAGTCGGCCTTGAAGATGAGAAGGCAATCCTGCGCAACGCTCCATTTCTTTATAACGGAAATGTGAGTTAACTTATTTTTTGGCTTTTGAACTATAAAAAATAGAACAGTCTAGGGCCGCCACGTACAAATGCAAACTCATTTTGATTTAGCAGTTGACCTCTTGCAAAATACCACAAGTCAGTGTCTTGTTGTATTTTGCTGGGGAAAAAGTTCAAAAGAAATATGAAATGCAATCCGAAAGGAGGAAATAAACTGATTCGTTACACGCTTATTATTTTAGAGACGACGACAGGTTTGTGTTTTACGGGAATAACTGAAAAGTAACTTGATAGGCAGATAAGAAAATGAATGAGAGAGCCGTACTTTTGAGACAATCAGATGTCCAAAGTGTGCGTTACAGCAGATCCATCCATTAATTACGGTTAACATGAAGATGAACGCAAAAGTTGGTCTCTCTCTTTCAAAATACTCCGACCTCCGACCGACACATTTTTCTGTTACCGCGGGTCCTCGTCAAAGATAATTTAGCAATATCGAACTCGTAATACAATTTTCGTGAAACTTTTAATCCAGAGTGACTCAATACAAAGATCCGCCAGTAGATAAAGGATAGCGCTCACAGCACCCACAACTAACACAATTTCAATCAAAATAATTTAAGGAGAAAATGAACTTAAAAATCCTATAAGGGCAGGAATTCGTTAAATTTAAGAAACGATTGGCAGTCAATGAAACTCGGCGGAAACCTTTTTCACGGTGATGTGTGAAATTTGCGCTTATTGGCAATAAAAACTCTTGGGTTACGATTGAGTATGGCAACGTGGACATTCCTTCTCCACGTCGGCCAAGTTTTTATTACCACGAGAAGGGACGACAGTCACTGAGATAGACAACACCCTTTTCGTTCATTGCCTGCTCCCTGCTGCGCCATTCGTATTTCTAGCGTGCGTGAGCTCATTTGTGTGTTCCAGACTCATCAAGTACGTTTTAATTTAGTCGACTTTTCCTATCTAAACACTTAGTAATAATTTAATATGCATAATTCATCTTTTTAATTACATAGGCATTTCTACAAGTAATTCTAATATGGACGGTCTATTTGGAATGAAGATTTTGAGTTCTTTACTCGGCAATCTAGGTATCCCAAATAATGTATTGTTGCCTCATCAAGACCAGTCAATGGGCATTGGCGTCGATGGTCTTCACAAATTGTTTTTATCACCTTCAATTAAGGCGGAATATTCCTATCAAAATCCGTCGACGCGGACAGTCATGTTATCCTCCCGTGACGATAACATGTTGGATAAAAAATATCATTATGATTTCACCAACATTTCTGATAATGGAGTAACGTTCTACAGGGGAGGAAAGATCTACAACCGCCCGTGTGGATGGGCACGTTATGCGTATAACCTCAAAAAAATGAAGTACCCGGACGATATTTGGCTAAACGGTAAAAATCCCCGGAAGAACATTTACTCGTCCGCTAAAGACGAATGGCCCGTGTCCTACCACGGAACGTCTTTACACAACGGTCTCTCAATAGCAGATGAAGGATATCAATTGAGTAAATGCAAACGTTTCAAACATGGTTACGGTATTTACTCGACACCTGATATCAATATCGCAAAACTTTATGCTTCGACAACAGAGGGGCAAGGTCGACATGGGAAAAAATACAAAGTCATCCTACAAAATCGTGTCAACCCCAAAACTGTGCAAATAGTCTACGATGCTGAAACTGGTGCAGGGGAATATTGGGTCTCACCCAATGAAGATGATGTTCGCCCTTATGGATTTTGTGTTAAGGAGTATTGAAATATTGAAACCAATTAAAAAGAGGAGAAAAAGTGCCCAAAAAAAACAAATAATATCATAACAAGAATCTATGTTTCTATTTGTACTATTCCTTTCTTTTAAAATTTATAATTTCAACACTATTCTGTTAAAATGTAGTCTGGTTAGGTCTGGCCCTGAATAACAAATACTGAAATACAACATTTCAAAGCTTCTATTGTATACCAATATGTTATCATTTAACTACAGCAGACCATCTGATTCATGAAAAGTATCTCTTATTACCCAAGATTTTATTAGATGAACCATTTCCCTTCGATTTAATCGCCATCTATGATAATCGAATTAAGTTCTAAAGGGGAGGAATGAAATACATCCGCCCAATCGGATGGAAACGATTCGTCTTAAAGGTTAGAGGAAGATACCCGGACGATATTTGACAAGAAGGTAAAAATCCTCGGGTAAACAAGTATACTTGTCCGCTGAAGATGACGACCTTCTTGTGTCTTACCCGGTCTTACCAAGGAATTTCTTTACAAAACGCTCTCCCAATCGCCAAGGAAGATTTAAATTGCGTAAAAAGGTAAACGGAAAAACTTATAGATTCGTGTCAACCCAAAAAATTTGAAAAAAAGAGAGCAGAGCTGAAACTGGTGTAGCCCGGAATATAGTACCTATCTCACCCGGTGTAGACTATATTCCCGACTACTGCTTCTGTATTCCTGATCATAAATTTGACTCCCCCGCACAAGTAAAATCCTAGTATGGTTGTACTTAAATGTAATGATGCATGTCGAGTAATTTTAAGAATATTTGGGAAAGATTAGGATGATTTGACCGCGCGATATTTGAAAAGAAAAAATAACTTCATCAGTTTTTTGCAAGATCAACCTTACTTTGAACGTCTCTACATCTGTGCTTTTCAGAACGTACAAGAAATCCTAAAAACAAATTAAAAAACTTACTTGGTGTAATTAAGGGTTCCTGATAAATTCGCCGTCTTGTCATATTGTTATGGTTGTAGCCTTCAACCAGGTTAACGAAACCGGAAACGACTCAGCCACGAAGGTTTTAATGAACTACCAATAGCACGAATCCATCCTCCACATCGCCAACCTGTAAAGAAAAGTCAAAATTCATTTTACTACATAAAAACTAAATTTTTTTATTCTTTGGAGGTATTATGTATAAGAAATCCTTAATTGACTGTTCCTCAAACGGAAGAAAAATTCCCGCGAGATAGGAAAGGGACCAAAACATATTCTCATCAAAACCGCGCTAAAAATTTTAACTTTTCGAAGATATCAGTTGCTAGACAATCACCAGACTTTAACAAATTAAAATGAAAATGAACAGAATTCAAAAAGTTCCTAGTGAAATTGGAATCCTAAACAAGAAAACCACTTGGGAACACAATGGGTTTGCCTATTGCAGCTATAACGAGAGGGAAAATGAAATCAAATCAAATAAAAGTTCTTCATTTCATAAATTTCTAAATATATTTCATAGGCTTTAACGAGCTATTGTTTGCCTTTTTCATTAGATGTTCGATTCCAATGAAAATTCGGCGTATTGCGTAAAATGAGTATTGGGGAAAAAATCCCAGATCTAATGAACGACGGACAGAATCCACTTCGCAAAACAATTGAGAAGCGGTAACATGAAGATGAACGCAAAAGTATGGCAGAAATTTCTCTCTGTCTTTCTTATAGTCTGGGAAGCGACAAAAAGTGATATTTCTTTTAGCACGAGATTTGAGGATAAAATATCGTCTGTTAACGGGGATTCAGCAAACAAAGAAAATGTTTCTCTATTTTTCAAAGTAAAAATGAGACCCACCGACTTCAGGATCGCGTCACGTTTGAACGCTCGACAGACGTGATGGCGCATTTCTTGCATCCCATAACCCACCTTAATCGCATTTTATCCTCCACCTTGTGCGAAATGTAACTCTTTGTCACTGAGCTCCCAGACTATAAATAGTGGTATTACAGTCGATGAATCTATTTTAAGGGGGGGAAAAATAGATTCCGAATGAATACCAAAACCAATACAGTGCCGAAATTTTATAGACTTTGGCCAATATTTGTGCGTCTGAGAAGTTGTGTTATGAGAAAATCTTGTTTTAATACCTTCTTCACAAATTTAAGTTATAAAACGAAAATTATCTGATTAAAACTAGAAAAATTTAATGTTGGCAGCAAGCGCATCGTCAAATATACCTGCCAACACATTTTTCTGTTACCTGATCCTCGTCAAAGTTAATTTAGCAATAGCGTAACACAATTTTCCTGAAACTTTCAACCCAGAATAACTCAATGTAAAGATCCGTCAGTAAGGTATAGCCTGATGGTATAGCGCTCACAGAACCCACTTTAACTAGAACCATTTCAATCAAAATAATTTAAGGAGATAATTTCAATTAACTTAAAAATCAAATAAGGGCAGAAATATCTTGAATTTAAGAAACGATTGACAGGCATTAAAACTCGGTGGAAAACCTGTTCTACGGTGAAATTTACGATTACTGGCACTAGGATTACGATTGAGTATGGCAGCGTGGACATTCCTTCTCAACGTCGACGCAAGTTTTTATTAGCGCAACGAGGGACGACAGCCTTCTCATTTGTGTATGCTGCGCCATTCGCATTGCTAGTGTGCCATCTGTGTGGTCCAGACGTACGTTTTAATTAAGTCAACTCTTCTCATTTGAACATTTAGTAATAATTTAATCATCTTTTGAATTACATAGGCTACAAGTAATTCTAATATGGACAATCAATCTGGAATGAACATTTTGAGTTCTGCACTTGGCAATCTAAATATCCCAAGTCGTGTATTGTTGCCTCATCAAGATCAGTCAAATGGCATTGACGCCGTTGATCTTCACAAAATGTTTTTATCGCCTTCAATTAAGGCGCAACAGGCCAGCCAACAGTCGAGCCAACAGTCGACGCGGACAGTCATGTTATCCACTGCCTCGTTGGACGGAAAATATCATTACGATTTCACCAACATTTCTGATAATGGAGTAACATTCTACAGGGGAGGAATGATCTACAACCGGCCGTGTGGATGGAAACGTTATGCGTATAACCTCAAAGGCAAGTACCGGCCGGTAGGCCACATTTTTTACTTGGCCAAATGCGTGACCTATATAGTATAAAAAACCTATATAGTAGTTAAGTAGTTTTGTAGTTTTGTAGTTAGTAGTTTTGTAAATCACTATATACGACACGCATTTGGCCAAAAAAAATTTACACGCATTTGGTCTTTTACACGCATTTGGCCAAATACAATACACACGCATTTGGCCAAATACACGAATTTGACTATACACACGCATTTGACTATACACGTATTTGGTCTTTCACATGCATTTGACTAATATGTACACACGCATTTGATCCTATACACGCATTTGGTACTATACACGCAAATGAGACATTCTCCCTTTTAGAATTAATGGTCTTTGACGAAATATTCTAAAAATGGTTGAAAATCTTGAAAAAAGGTTCACTACCTTAACCTTGTGGATAGTCGAGAAGCACACATTGTGTCATAAAAAAAGGTAAACATTGCGTTACCAGCTAAAACAGAGACATGACCTCGTACGATGCCCAGTACTCTGTGATGAGTGTCTGAATGAATCCGCTCAAGCCATCGTCCTTAATAACGAAAAAAAAGAAATGAATGATGCATCAATATTTTAAATTATCAGTTGAACAAGAAAGAAACATGCGCAAGAAGAGATATGATGAAGAAAGTTAGGGTTAAAGAGTACATGTGTTGAGACAAACACATGTACTATGATCCAATTCCAACAAAAGCAAACAATATCATGGATAGTTGCCAGACGAGCCGCTTGGCATCCATTGGACGTCCTTCTAGTGGCTCTGTTGGTTGGCCAGCTGTGCTGTACTCTGGTAACCTTGGGTTTGAGTGCCGCCGCCCTGGCTCGAAATGCCGGTCTCCTCCCTGGCCGTTTCGACGTTTCGCCTTTTTTTGTTTTTTTTATTGAAGGCATTTACAAGAAGAAGATTGTGGTGTGTCTCGCGCAACGACGAGCTGAGTGAAACCAAATAATAAATGACGAGAATGAGGAGAACGAGGAGTGGAATGACGACGCCGGGCGATGCGATGTAACTGAGAACCCAGTGGAGACTGTCGGGCGTGGCTTTCAATAAACTCTGCGTCATGACGTGAAAGATGCGCGAATATTCGCTAAAAGGACCGCAATGCCACGACGGTTCCAGCCAGACGATGGCGTAGGCGACGGGCAACGTGCACAGAAACAGCATAATCAACAGGAGCCACAGATAGAAATTGTTGGAACGTGACGCTTTGAAAATGACTTCGTGAGGAACGTTGCACGTCAAAACGGCCCACGAACGAATGTAAAGCAAAAGAAACAATTTGAAAATGTTGATGGCCGGTAAACCGGGCGAGAAAAACATTCCCATCCTATTCAATAAATACAATTTTTATAGAAAATGTATAAATTTTTTAAAAGGTAGTATACAAAATGAACTTACCAAACCATTCCTTGATTATTAACGAGATGTAAAATATTTTCAGCAATTTTAAATTCACCGTATTGCGGGAAATATTTCTCCAAATCCCAGCACCAACATCCGTTAAAAAAACGAACGAATACAGCCCGAATAAAGTCAATGATCAAAATCGATAACGTCGTGAAAACCTAATGAATTTGTATAAATAATTACCAAATGAAAGTAAATAAAAACTTGGGGATTTTAAAAATATCATGCCATCCATAAATATATATTTAATCACATGCTTATTTTTTGCACAGAAAATGAATACAATTTCTTAATATTTGGGTTTTTAAAAAAATAGTGGAAAATTATGCACAAGATAAAGTGGGACTCATTTCTTGACTTGAAGCGTTCCGCAAACATACTGTTCGCATTTTTCCGCTTTGGCAAAGACGTCGTACGATGCCTTAATCGATTCGGGAACAAAAGACTCGACGGCCAACGTGACAGAATGGGCCGTGTCTGAAAAGGATTTAGACATGGAACCGATTTCGCACAAGAGACGCTGAATGCATTCTTGAGAGCGCATAGCGGCGAAAACAACTTGCGTCAGTCGTTCAATTTGCGCCAGACTCATCGACGGAAGTCCCGAAGAAGAAGAAGAAGAATTTCCAGCGTCGCGACGTTGTCGTTGCCAAGGCTGGCAAGCTGATCCAGCAGCACCGCCAGCACCACCACCGTATTGAATAGATTCCGGACCAGAATAAAATCCTTGCGGTCCATAGTAAGGCGTCGTCGGCATGTCAGTGGCGTTGACATAGAACGGCGTCGTTTGTTGAATAAATGGCATCTCCGTCGCCGTGCTGAAAAACGTTTTCTTGCCCAGAAATGTGCCGCCACCGACCAGGTACTTGATGCGAGGGTAGAGATATGTAGAGATGCACGCATTTGGTCAAATGCGGCCTACCGGTCGAAGACCAAATTGCTATACGCGGACTACCGGCCGAATACCAAACTATATATTTTATATAAATATATATACGTAGTACCAAATATTGGAATCGGACGGAGATGCCGAGGCTTGGAAAATCGAAGTGGAACGAGTCATTCCTAGACTTAAGCTGGCCATGAAGCCTGGTATGTGTATGAAATAACTATATTTGCATACGACGAAGAGTTACTAAAAATGTCCTTTGTTACTAAACAGATCCCCGGGATTGGCGGTTACGCTTAGAATTACTGTATAAATACAGCGCCAGTGTTTCAAACACAATGAGCTCGTCACGAATGATGCTGCAAAAGATCAGCACCGACATTGAAAAGAACATGGAGCGTGTGGAAACGAGAGAAAAGTACTTGGATTCTCAACTGAATGGTTTGCTCAATCAATACAGCAAGATCCAGGAGCAGTTGAAACAAGTAGAAGAAAAATACAGCAAATTCAGCGGTAAATGAATGATGAATTTATAAATAAGACGACACTTTGATTCTAAAAGTTGAATTACTGAATTCTTACGGTATACCAAGTACCGGACGATATTTGGCTAAACGGTAAAAATCCGCGGAAGGACATTTACTCGTCCGCAGAGGGTGAATGGCCCGTGTCCTACCACGGAACGTGTTTACACAACGGTCTCTCAATAGAAGAAGAAGGATATAAATTGTGTAAAGGCGAGCGTAATTTATACGGTAACGGTATTTACTCGACACCTGATATCAATGTCGCAATGCTTTATGCCGATACAACAGAGGAGAAAGGCCAAAATCAAAAGAAATTCAAAGTCATCCTACAAAATCGTGTCAACCCCAAAACTTTGCAAAAAGTGAGCAAAGCTGAAAATGATGTAGGGGAATATTGGATCTCACCCAATGAAGATGATGTTCGCGCATATGGCTTTTGTGTTAAAGAATATTGAAACAAATTAAAAAGTGCCTAAAAAACCAATAATAACAAAACAAAAATCTATGTTTCTATTTCCGCTAATTCCTTCTTTTTTAAACTTTCTAATTTCAACACTATTCTCTGTTGAAATGTAGTCTGGCTAGGTCTGACCCTCAATAACAAATACTGAAATACAATATATGTCAAAGCTTCTATTGTTACCATTTAACTATAAAAGGGCTTGGGGGAGTTATTGATTAAAATCAATAATTGAATTTTTAAAAAGTTCTATAGGGTAGGAATGGAATACAACCGCCCAATTGGATGGAAACGATTCGCACTAAAAGTCACTGGCAAGTGGACGATATTTGACAGGAAGGTAAAAATCCTCGAGTAAACAAGTACTTGTCCGCTGAAGATGACGACCTTCTTGTGTCTTACCACGGAATTTCTTTAGACAACTGTCTCTCAATGGCCAAGGAAGGATTTAAATTGCGTAAAGCCAAGCGTTTCTTAAATAGACGGTGTATCTACTTGACACCTGATATCGATGTCGCATTCCTATTTGCAGAGGTAAACGGAAAAACTTAGAAATTCGTGTCAACCCAAAAAATTTGAAAAAAAGAGCAGAGCTGAAACTGGTGTAGGGGAAATTCCCCTCACCCGGTGTAGACTATATTCCCGCCTACTGCTTCTGTGATCCTGATCATAAATTTGACTCCCCCGCACAAGTAAAATCCTAGTATGGTTGTACTTAAATGTAATGATGCATGTCGAGTAATTTTAAGAATATTTGGGAAAGATTAGGATGATTTAACCACCCGATATTTGAAAAGAAAAAATACTTTAATCAATTTTTCGCAAGATCAACCTTACTTTGAACGTCTCTACATCTGTGCTTTTCAGAACGTACAAGATATCTTAGAAACAAATCAAAAAACTTACTTGGTGTAATTAAGGGTTCCTGATAAATTCGCCGTCTTGTCATATTGTTATGGTTGTAGCCTTCAACCAGGTTAACGAAATCGGAAACGACTCAGCCACGAATGTTTTAATGAACTACCGATAGCACGAATCCATCCTCCACATCGCCAACCTGTAAAGAAAAGTCAAAATTCATTTTACTACAGATAAAAAGCAAAAGTTTTTTTTATCTTTGGAGACATTTTGTAAGAAATCCTTAATTGACTGTTCCTCAAACGGAATTGAAGAAAAATTCCCGCGAAATACAGTAGGAAAGGGACCAAAACATATTCTCACCAAAATCGCGCTACAAATTGTAACTTTTTGAAGGGATAAATTGATAGAAAATCACCAGACTATAAAAGATTGAGATGGAAATGAACAATACACATTTTTTTTTAAATTGGAATGAGACGTAATTCCAATAAAGATTGATTATCGAAGTAATTCAGAACAGTTCACAGAGAAATTGGAATACTCAACGAGAAAACCACTTGGAAACTTTTAATGGTTTTGCCTATAGGAGTTATAACGAGGGGAGCTATTTAATCGCAATTCTGCAGTACCCACTTCTATCTGTCTTATCCATCGTTTCCCACACGACCAATTGACCACATGCTGGGACCATGAGACGTTAAATCTTATCTATTTTAGCACCGTTAAAAATTCATCTTAGTTCTGTAATAGGAAATTTATATCATAAAAACAAATACAAAACGGGTAGTTCATCTATAGGAGACGATGTTCGAAAATTTACATCCAATAAAAAAAAGGAATTTTGCTAATTTGTCATATAATAAGAAGATTATGGAGTAAAATCTGGTGATGATACACTAATAACAGGAAACGAGTAAATCTGTTACATCAAACGACAACAGCAAGGACAGTCATCCTCACCACTTGAATCGCTTGTGCTGGAAATAACGGCGGAAGCTGATTCATCACTGGTTGAAGACCGGCTTGTTGTCTCAATTATGTGCTCTTCATACTCTTGGTCTGATATGACATTGTGGATGATAGCAGTAAATGGTCCATTGCACAATGGACATTCTGCTTTTCCCTAGTAGAAACAATTCATATAAATTTAGATCTTGATAATAGCGTCATAAGTATATAAAATCATTGATTACTTTGGACCACTTAAGTAAACACTCAAAGCAGAACTCGTGCAAACAGTTATTGGCAAAGGATTTCTTCTCAATGTTGTCAAGGCAAATGACGCAATGGGGTGAATCATTATCCATAGATTTGTCTTTAGAACACAGCTGAGGATTTTTGTTGGATTTCTTAGGTAGTTCAGAGGATTTTATTTTTCCTTTAGAACTATCATCATCCTCCAAAGTTGAATCCATATTTATAAAAATGTTTACTTTCTTAAACAGATATAAGAATTGAGTGTGTGAGTTCTTCTGACCTGGAACAAGGGAATACATAGTTTTCAGAAAGAATCGTAGCTTAGTCGAACAAGGTTCTATCAGATTGAAAAATGCGAAATTAGTATTACACAGCTTTAAAAAACGTAACATTCTGCTGAAAATAGCATGAATCTAAAAAGGATAGAAAGACAATATATTACTTTAATGATTTGAAGAGTTAAACTTCGTATAAACCCACTCCAAGCCAACCCGAACTTGCATCAACAGTCGACACGTGTTACGTTCAAACTTCAACACCATTTTAGTCTGCTGATAGAAATTAGCATAGCAGCTGATTGGACACGCATTCATGCAATTTAACAAATTATAACATTGAAGTTTCCATTTTTCAAATTTTGCTGGCTATTTTTGAGCTTTTGATATTTTTCAAATTATTTATTCAAAATACTTTAACATGATTTGGTTAATAAACAAGAAATAATCGAAGATTGAGCCTGATTCGAAATCGAAACCTACTTCCATTCAACAGGGAAAAGTGAGACCAAAACACGGTAGAAGACAGGTATAGGTCTTTAGTGGATTGAGAACACAACAAAATGAAGTGCCTTGCAGAATTATTAATCTATGCAGCATTGCAGCCCTGCGCTAGCGAAAAGATTTTGAAAATAACAAAACACACTTACATTTGAGACGATCACATGTCAAAGAAGTTTGCGTTAGATCGATCCCTTCCGCAGGTGATGGACATCAGTATCCACTATGCAAAAACACTTGTAAGTCGGCCTTGAAGATGAGAAGGCAAATCCTGCGCAACGCTCCATTTCTTTTAATCTGTCACCATTGTTGAATCTAGTGCGAATGAATAAAGTTAAAAAGATGATTAGGTTAGGTGATTACGAATTAAATAATAATATAGGATAACGGAAATGTGAGTTAACTTATTTTTTGGCTTTTGAACTATAAAAAATGGAACACTCTAGAGCCGCCACGTAAAAAATGCAAACTCATTTTGATTTCGCAGTTGACCTCCTGCCAAATACCACAAGTCAGTGAATTGTTGTTTTTTGTTGGGAAAAGAGTTCAAAAGAAATATGAAATGCAATCCAAAAGGAGGAAATAATGACGAATTTGTTACACGCTTATTATTTGAGAGACGACGACAGGTTTGTGTTTTACGGGAATAACTGAAAAGCAGCTAGATAGGCAGATAAGAAAATAAATGAGCGAGCCGTACTTTTGAGACAATCAGATGTCCAATAAGTGTGCGTTACACATCCATCCATTAATTACGGTTTTAAAACAATAATCAAAACTAATAAAATCTAATGAAAATGTTGGCAGCAAGCGCATCGTCAAATATACCTGCCAACTCCTTTTTCTGTTACCACGGGTCCTCGTCAAAGTTAATTAAGCAATATCGAACTCGTAATACAATTTTCCTGAAACTTTTAATCCAGAGTGACTCAATACAAAGATCCGCCAGTAGAAAAAGTATAGTGCTCACAGCACCCACAACTAACACAATTTCAATCAAAATCATTTATAGGGATAACGAACTTAAAAATCACATAAGGGCAGGAATTCGTTAAATTTAAGAAACGATTGGCAGAATTTTACACTAAAACTCAGTAGAAAACCTATGGGAAATTTACGCTTATTGACAGTAAATACTCTTGGGTTACGAATGAGTATGCCAATATGGCAACGTGAATATTCCTTATCCAAGTCGACGAAATTTTTTGTTATCGTGAGGAGGCACGATAGTCACGATAGACAGCCTCCTCTTATCGCTCTGCGCCATTCGCATTTCTAGTGTGCGTGAGCTCATTTGTGTGATCCAGACTCATCAAGTACGTTTTAATTTAGTGATCGACTTTTCCCATCTAAACGCTTTGTATTAATTTAAAATGCATAATTCATCTTTTGAATTACATAGGCTTCTACAATCAATTCTAATATGGACAATCAATCTGGATTGTACATTTTGAGTTCTTTACTCGGCAAACTAGGCATCCCAAATCGTGTATTGTTGCCTAATCAAAATCAGTCAAATGGCATTGACGTCAATAGTCTTCACAAATTGTTTTTGCCATCATCAATCACGGATCAACAGACGACGCGGACAATCATGTTATCCCCTGCCTCGTTGGATGAAACATATCATTACGATTTTACCGACATATCTGATAATGGAGTAACATTCTACAGGGGAGGAATGATCTACAACCGCCCGTGTGGATGGAAACGTTATGCGTTTGACCTCAAAGGCAAGTACCCGGACGATATTTGGCTAGAAGGTAAAAATCCCCGGAAGGACATTTACTCGTCCGCAGAGGGTGAATGGCCCGTGTCGTACCACGGAACGTCTTTAAACAACGGTCTCTCAATAGAAGAAGAAGGATATAAATTGTGTAAAGGCGAGCGTAATTTATACGGTAACGGTATTTACTCGACACCTGATATCAATGTCGCAATGCTTTATGCCGCGACAACAGAGGAGAAAGGCCGAAATAGAAAAAAATTCAAAGTCATCCTACAAAATCGTGTCAACCCCAAAACTTTGCAAAAAGTTAGCAAAGCTGAAAATGATGTAGGGGAATATTGGATCTCACCCAATGAAGATGATATTCGCCCCTATGGCTTTTGTGTTAAAGTATATTGAATCCGGAGATTGAAACCAATTAAAAAAGAGAAAAAGTGCAACAATGTAGTCTGGCCCTGAATAACAAATACTGAAATACAACACGTCAAAGCTACTATTGTACCAATATGTTAACCGTTAACCTATTAAAGGGCTTGGGGGAGTTATTGCCAACAGTCTGAATTTCTGTTCCTATATTATTATCATATTCGTAGAAAAAAAAAAGTTGCATCAGGTGCCAGCAAACTATTTGAATCATGAAAAACATACTGAAAGCTACTCGTATTTGTCATCGCGTGAACCAAAATTAAAACTAATTAAGTCATTTATTTTTAAACAAATTAAAAAATTTACTTGGTGTAATTAAGGGTTCCTGATAAATTCGCCGTCTTGTCATATTGTTATGGGCCTGCAACCATGTTAACGAAATCGGAAACGACTCAGCCACGAATGTTTTAATGAACTACCGATAGCATGAATCAATCCTCCACATCGCCAACCTGTAAAGAAAAGTCAAAATTCATTTTACTACAGATAAAAAGCAAAAGTTTTTTTATCTTTGGAGACATTTTGTAAGAAATCCTTAATTGACTGTTCCTCAAACGGGAAAGGAAAAAATCCTTGCGAGATAGGAAAGGCAACAAAAGATTTTCTCATCAAAACCGCGTTTAAAATTGTAACTTTTTGAAGGTGTAAATCGATAGACAATCAAGAGACTCTAAGGTCTAATAAGATGGAAATGCGCAGTAGTACACATTTTTTAAATGGAAGGATATATCTAGGGTAGGAAATTACTTTCATAGAAACAAATAACAAACGGGTAGTTCGATAGGAGACGATATCCGAAAATTTATATCCAATAAAAAAAAGGAATTTTGCTAATTTGTCATATAATAAGAAGATTATGGAGTAATATTAGGGATTACAGTATTACACTTAGATGATGTTAGAGGGATAGAAGACAGAGACAAAAAAAAAAACATAAGACAGGAGTAAAAAAAAAAGAAACAAAAAAATACATGGTGAAATTTTGACGGCTTGTTGTCTCAATTATGTGCTCTTCATACCCTTGGTCTGATATGACATTGTGGATGATAGCAGTAAATGGTCCATTGCACAATGGACATTCTGCTTTTTCCTAGTAGAAACAATTCATATAAATTTAGATCTTGATAATGGCATAACTAGTATATAATTCATTGATTACTTTGGACCACTTAAGTAAACACTCAAAGCAGAACTCGTGTAAACAGTTGTTGGCAAAGGATTTCTTCTCAATGTTGTCATAGCAAATGGCACAAATATTATCATCCTCCAAAGTTGAATCCATATTTATAAAAATAAAAAAACTTTCTTTAACAGATAAGAATTGAGTTCTTCTGACCTGGAACAATGAAGGGAATACAGTTTTCAGAAAGAATCGTAGCTTAGTCGAACAAGGTTCTCAGATTGAAAAATGCGAAATTACATAGCTTTAAAAAAACGTGACATTGGATAATAGCATGAATCTTAAAAGGATAGAAAAACAATATATTACTTTAATAATTTGAAGAGTTAAACTTCGTATAAACCAACTCGAAACCAACCCCAACTTGCATCAACAGTCGACACGTGTTACGTTCAAAGTCTTCAAACCACTTAATGTTTTCTGATTTGATTAAATTTAGTCTGCTGATAGAAATTAGCATAGCAGCTGATTGGACGAATTCATGCAATTTATAACAAATTTTCACATTGACATGAAGTTTCCATTTTTTGCTGGCTCTTTTTGAGCTTACGTTATTTTTCAAATTATTTATTCAAAATACTTTAATATGATTTTGTTAATAAACAAGAAATAATCGAAGATTGAGCCTGATTCGAAGTTACTTTGACGATAATGTTGAATGTTGTGTTTCGATTACTATGTCTTTGCTTGTAAGTTATTTGCCATTGTGTATTATGTATTTTGGAATTTCGTCCCCAAATCAGCCCAAATCCCAAAATCAAATAGACCGCCTTTTTTACGCAGAGAGCGACTGTTGTAGTTCAAACTGAAATCTGGCAACTTCAAAGTAAGTAGCAGTAGCAGACGAATATTTGTGTCGCATTGGCATTTAAGCTGTCACGTGTTTGACAATCAACAAATTGTTTCTCTTCCGGTAATTTGTTATTTTTACTTCAAGAAAATGGTAATTTAGTTGTTATTTAATGTGTGTAAAATATGAAATGTATTGAAAATTGTATTGTTTATGTGATTAGTTACGCAGACAAGCTCGTTTGCGCCGAGAGTATTTATATCGAAAATCCCTGGAGGGACGTCAGAAAGCCATCCAAGACAAAAAAGACCGTTTAAGATTGGCTCTTGATGGTAAAATATTAATAATAGAATAGTCATATTTAGTGAAAAGAAATTCAATAATTATTGTTCAACAGAGGGAAGACCTATTGACACTGATCTTAAGAGACAGGCGATTGAACTTCAAAAGTCATTGGAATGGGAAGATGCTGGACCAGAAAGGGCAGCTCTTCTGAGTGGAACCGATACAGGTAAACAATTTGCGTGAAATATATATATTTTTTTTCAAATGCCCTTACAAAAATTCAAATTGTTGCCTTCCAGGTGGTGGAGGTACATCTCATATGGATGATGAATATAGGTGGGCTGGAGTAGAGGATCCTAAAATCATGATAACTACATCCCATGATCCTTCTTCTCGTTTGAAGATGTTTGTCAAAGTAACTGAAACATTCAGTTGGTTTTAAATAATTTTTTAAATCATTGTCATACCATTTTAGGAGCTGAAACTGGTTTTCCCTAATGCACAGAGGCTTAATCGGGGCAACTATGAAATGAAACAGCTCTTGGATGCATGCAGAGCCAACAGTGTGACTGACTTTATTGTCGTTCACGAACATCGAGGTCAACCTAATGCCATCATCATCAGCCATTTACCTTATGGTCCGACAGCCTACTTTAACGTTTCGGATGTCGTAATGCGTCACGATATCCCTGACATTGGCCCCATGTCTGAACAGTATCCACATCTCGTATTTCACAACATGAAAACTCCTTTGGGTCAGCGAGTCATGAACATTCTCAAGTATGAAACAACTTGATCTTTTATTCACTAAATTTCAATTTAATGGTTTATACATTTAAAATTTCCAGGTATCTTTTCCCGGTTCCGAAAGAAGACAGCAAACGAGTTATAACTTTTGCTAATCATGACGATTTCATTTCATATCGCCATCATACCTACAAAAAAGGCGAGGCAGGAAAAGGAATTGAACTGAAGGAAGTTGGTCCACGTTTCCAGTTGCGATGTAAAAGCTTTTTCCAGCTACTTTCATTGAACTTCAAACTAACTGTTTCTTTTGCTTTTAGTATATGATTTGAAGTTGGGAACTATCGACCAGGCTGATGCAGCAGATACAGAATGGGCCTACAGGCCTTACATGAACACGACCAAGAAGCGACGATTTCTTTCAGACGACGATGGTTGGAAAGCTTGATTGACTTTTGATTAATAAACTTACTCATGAAATAAGTACACATGGTGAAAATTATCTGACGCGTTCATAAATGGTCATTTTAATAACTCCGTGTGACTAGCACAAGAAAATAAACAAAAACTTATGAATAGTATATGAACTGGATAGATGCATAAGAAAGGAGGAATTTTGGGGGACAAACCTGTCCACTGAACAGTAGGAAATAGTTTTAGAAAAAGGAGTTAAATTTCAAGTTTTGTAATCTTTGCAAAAAAAAATTGGGCGTTTCCAGAGCAGATTGTTTCCATCACGAGAAAATCACAAGAAAGTGCACTGTAAACAAAAATAAAATAATTTCATAAAGCAGGGATACAAAACGCGTCGAAACTTTTTCTGAACTTACATCTTTCTTCTTAGAGGGCTGAGGCGGTGGCGGTGAACGCTGACCTGCAGCTGGTGGTGATTGCGAGCTAGCTGCTGCTACAGTTTCCCTCTCAACAGTTTCAGCCTCGGCTGCTTGTCTTTCTTCTTCTTGTTGCAACTGACGGGCCAACTCCAAACTATAAAATAAAATTTTTAAGGATTCTATAATTAAGTTTCATTCATCAATGAAATGATCTAGGGATCACTTACTCCAACAACTCTTGAGTAGTTTTGTCATCTTCGACCAACGTTTTAGCAACATCCTCCCCTACTTCTCGGGCGACTTCTTCTTGAACAGCTGCGGGCTGCTCTTGTTGCTGCTCCTCTTGGAGAGACAAGGCCACTAAAAAACTAAACCAAAAGGATTTCAAGAACACATTAAACCCGGTTTCAAATCAACAAAACACTGTTTGAGACTACTCATGATCAATCTGCTGTTCGGCGGTTAATTGAGCGGATGTGTTTGGTGAGGCAGAGTCACCACTGGGAGCGAGTTCAGGCTTGGGTGGAACTGTGCGGAAAAGACTATCGACAAATTGGCCATCGCCATCAATGCTTCCCAGTGTTTCCCAAACAACGCTGGATTCACCAAGAAATCCTTGATCAGTCACCAATTGCAACAGCTCCTTTTGACGCTGTAATTTAAAAAACATGAGATAAGGACGACGAATCAAAATTTAAACAAAAACTATAGTACCTTGTAAATTGTACTAAAGTGATTGTTGCGGAACAGAACGCCGATCTCGTCGTCTTCCATAGATGTCGTTAGCTCGCTTAGTCCGTGATAGGTTAATTGCGAGGCGCTACGTTCCAAAAAGTTTTCAATCACTAAAGCCTCCAGTACAGCGTTTTCGTCATTGGAACACTTCTGACTAATGACCTTCTCAACCAGCTGATTGTAACCGGCTTGACCTAATAAACAAAACGTTAGAAAACGTAAATTTTAAAGAAATAAAAAGAATAAATTTTACCAACGGCTGTGACCACTTCCGGCGTTTGTGGATCAACTAACCAACCGTGAAAGAGTGGAATTCGAAGCAAGTCAAAAATTATGCATTCAGGTGTGTACTCGAAATCACGGACACCGGTAAATTTGACGTTGACGTCCAACCCAGTTTGCAGTTTCGGAAGAACGGCCATCGCGTCATGCATATTCTGCTCATAATTAAGGCGGATTTCACCACTCAGATTCTTAGGAACACTTTCCAGCATTGCATCGCCAATGTACTCCATCAGCTTAGCGGCTGAAACGATTTCTGAATGAGCCGGCAACGTGATCTGACGTCGGAGTAACAGGACGTTGATGATAGCCACCAATGGACACGGACCATTTTCATTTTGGGTCACAATTCCAACATTTTTGTCCTTAAATTGAATGTTTTTTATATGATGAAGCATATCCCCAGGAGGAGTATTTTCCACTTTAGTAGAAGGCGAAGATGATGAAATCGGGAGTACTGTTGGTGGTGTGGGACTCCTTGCTTGAACTTCAGAATTTACTACAGCACTCGCAGATTCATTAAAGGTGCAATTTGCTGCAGACGCAGTCTCTTCTACAGGATCGCACGCAGGAGTTAAAACGGCCTTTTCATTTTGAGATTCGTCTACTTTTGTCTCGGAGGATTCCTTGATTTCGGTAGGCTGACTGACGTGCTCACAGAAATCAGCAACAGCAGCAGGTTGTGGGATGACATCTTTTGGTTCCATGTCAATAATCTCTCTAGATGTATCTGGTTCCGGCAAGGGAATTGCTTCAACTATTTCAGCTTGCAAGTCTACTTCCATTGCTACTGGAGCATTTTCTTCTTTGACAATCAGGGGACTGCTTTCTTGTTCCATTGCTTTCAGAGCATTTTCTTTTTCCGCAGCTAGGGGAGTGTGTTCCTGTTCAACCGCTACCGGAATCATTTCTTTTTCAACCGCTACCGGAATCATTTCTTCTTCAGCTGCAACCGGAACCTTTTCCTCTTCAGCTGCTACAGATTCCTTTTTTTCTTGCATTACTACTTCATTTCCTTGCGTAAGCTGATCAACATTCTCCAAACCGATAGGTTGAACTGTTTTGTGTTCTTCCTCAGGGCCAGTTTCATGGAATGAACTATCTTTCTTCTGCTCAGTTTCTTGATCAACAAGTGCATCTTTATTCTTCTTAAGCTCAGCTTCAGCATGGAATGTCGGTTCAATTCTCTGCTCAGTTTCTTCTAGAGAGAGTCCTGCAAGTTTCTGGTTAATGCTCTCTTCTACTTCTTGATCACTCAACTGTTCTTTAGTTGGTGGCGGATTTTCAACGGACTGCGTTTCATTCTGACTGGGTTTCTCTTCCTGCTCAACCGTCTTCCCCTTTTGCCGTTTAGAGGATTTTTTGCCATCATGATCATCTTCTGTTACCAACAGGTTCTCCTCAACCTTATCTTCAGGTTTTGGGTCATTCAAGTGCTCACCAGTTGATGGCTGATGTTCGACAAAATGCGTATCTTGTTGTGTCATTTCTTCATGTTCCAGCTTGATTTCTTGTGGTAGACCAATCTTACCATCATTTGAATCTCCATCATGTTTCTCAACCAGGTTCTCTTGAATTTTTTCTTCTTTTTTCTCATCTTGTAACTGTTGTTTTTCAGGTGAAGATACATTTTCAACCGAATGGACATTTTGTTCTCCTATTTCTTTCTCCCCGACCTGGTTGCCATCTTGCTGCTTGGTAGTTGTCAGGCCATCATCACCATCATGTCCTTCCCCATCATCTATGAACAAATCTTTTTTAACACTTCCATCTGATTGATTGTTCTTTTCAATTGACTTTATATTTTCTGACAAGACTGACAATGAATTCTTCTTGCTTACCTTTGTCTACTTCTTGTGTACCAGAGAGATTCTCAAACAAAATGATCTGTTCTGGGCGGGGCTGCTGGTCCTCAATTTCCCATTGAGAAATAGGCTTTTCAACTGCTTGAGCATTTTCAGGATGTGGACTGTCTGCCTCTACAACCCAATTAGGGGAAGTCGCCGTGACATGATCCATTTCTTGAATGAGATGGTTTAACTGCCAAAAACCTAATCTTTTGAAAAATTCAAAACAAGGTTAATTATTTGAATTTGTCATGTTATTTCAAGTAGTTTAAACGAATCATTACTTGGTTGGGAGATCAAGTTTTTAACAGCACTATCGCTTTAATGATGCTGGAACGAGTTTCAGGAGGTTTAACACACAGCAATTTTATCTCTAATGGGCGATTCTGACTCAGAAACGTCCATGAAAAAATTTTCGCTACTTTATTAATTTTCTAAGCACTAGCAGCTGAGAGCAACGTTGCCAGCCAAATTGTGTGTCGTCACTCGCCAGTGGATTAAATCGACTGAATCACAAAATTTTTATAAATTGTTGTTTCATATTTTTAGGAGAGCATTTTTTTAGTGTTTATTTTCTAATTGAGATATTTTTAATTTTAAGATAATAAATTGCGTCGTAAACCGCAATGACCAATAAGGCTAGGAATTTCGCATTACAGGTGGCGCTACTTGCCAATAACGTTGTTTTCGTTTTCAACTTTTTATCGAGTTTTGAGTTTGACATTGAATTATTTCCGAAAATCCAAATGTCCTTAATGATTCCTTTCTCTTTCTAGTACAATTGCAGCCGTGATAGAATGCTGCAATCATTTGTTAATGTGTGATCAACCTTTTTTACAAGTTTCTCTTAAGCAATATAAATGGCTTCTTTGTCGAGACGATCCGTAGCATGTGAAAGTCATAAACATTCGTATCAGAATTTATCAATAGAACAATCCCAACAACTTCTACAAAGTGACAGCCACAGTAGCACAGAATCTCCAATTAATCAAGATGCAGAGCAGTGTTCACACAGTAAAACTGAAGAAAAAAAAGAACCAGAAGATGGAGATAGAGTGAAGACAAAGCTTATCAGTATGTGGAACAATGTACGCTACAGCTGGAACTTTAAGACCAAAACCCACTTTTCTAAGGATTCCCCCATCTGGCTACTTGGGAGAATCTATCATCAGTCGCACAAAACTGATGACAGCTCAAGTTTACCCACAAACAATTTTGAGGCTTTAAAGAGTGATTTTTTCTCAAGAATATGGTAATATTTCAATATATTGATTATTTTTTTCAATACAAGAAATCTTATTTTACATTTTGTATTTTCCAGGTTGACTTATCGAAAAGAATTTCCTGTTTTAAATGGTTCCTATTATACTAGTGATTGTGGCTGGGGTTGTATGCTAAGAAGTGGCCAAATGTTACTTGCCCAAGCTCTAGTCTGTCATTTTCTTGGACGTGACTGGAGGTGGAATGAAGGTGGAGCACAAGAGCATCAATCTTTACAGGAATCTCTCCACAGAATGATTATTCAATGGTTTGGAGACACACCTTCTCCAGCATGTCCCCTATCTATTCATCAAATGGTCTCACAAGGTCACATATCAGCAGGTAAGAGACCTGGAGACTGGTATGGACCATCATCTGTATCCTATATTATCAAGTAAGCTTAACTTTCCATTGTGTTATTCCATTGAAACACTTGAATGAATTGTGCAATTTTGATTGATTCAGGCAAATTTACAAAGAGCCACTGACACATATCCTGAACTTGATACGTTAAGAGTATATATTGCGCAAGATTGCACCGGTATGTAACAGTTAGAAGTCAGTGATGGTAACACATTCAAAATGGTATTTCTTTTGCAGTGTACTTAGATGATGTAAAGCAATCGTGTTCAAAAAGTTGCAATTATGATTGCGACGAAACCGACTATGAATTGATCGATGACCAATGGAAGTCGCTCATATTACTTATCCCTTTACGTCTTGGCGGTGAAAGGATGAATCCTACTTACGATTCTTGTCTCAAGGTTTACACATCTATTAAAACATTCCTCCATCTTGTTAATTTTTACACCAATTATTAAATTCTTTAGGGCTTATTGTCGTTAGAGCAGTGCATCGGCATAATCGGCGGCAAACCCAAACACTCTCAGTACTTTATTGGTTGGCAAGGTACGAAACTCTCGATAGAACTTTCATGGAGCAAAAAATGTAACTTTTTGAAAATTCGTTTCAACAGATGATTATCTCATTCATCTGGATCCGCACAATTGCCAAGAAATGGTAGACGTGCTCATCCCCAACTTTCACTTGAAATCGTTTCACTGTCACGAACTCCGCAAAACGGCTCTCAAGCAAGTGGATCCTTCCTGCTGCGTAGGATTTTATCTTCGTTCCCAGAGAGATTTCGACGAGTTCCGTCGCAATGTCCAGCACTATTTGGTGCCACCGCAGAGCAAAGGTGACTACCCGATCTTTGCCTTTAGTAGCGGAAGTAGTCCGCACGTCGACGACGCCTGGTTCCAGCCGGATGATGACAGTCTATCTTCTCCCGCTGCAAGAAAGTCGACCGGTCCATCGACCGCTGGCGATAATTATCTCGACGATTTTGAATTTCTCTAAGTTCCCACACGAGTATTTCTCTTTATTTTTGGATAATAACACCGTTGTATCGCCTGACAGTATACCACCAGATTTCTTGTAACCTCCTACTTATTATATCTAACTAAGATCGGACCTTTATTCCTTCACCCAATTGTACAGAATATCGAATACAACGTCTATGTTGATAACATTAACTGCCAAAAAAGAAACAAAAACTCTCAATTCACTTATTTTTTTAAGGACTTATTAATAATTGAAATTTAATGATAAATTTATTCGAGGGCAATGAAACTTCTGGGACTGGAATGGGGTGTTCTCAAAGGGCTGCCGATGCTGAAAACTTCTTCTATGGAAACGGAACCGAATGGGATGAACAGGTCGGATGAAATTTGCTCCTCGTAGACTTCAGATTGTGAACCAGTTGCTGTGACTTCATAAGATTGTTGATCCTGGCACGTCTCCTCTGTTGAAGGTGCGATAACATCCGAATAAAAATTCTCTTCATAAGTGTCTTCGTTCGACGTGAATCCTGGAACATCAGAAGACGGTTGCTCATCATCCCCCGATTGACTGGAAACAGCAACCGCCGTTGCCTTTGATCGTTTTAGCGAACTGCTACGTCTTCTATCCTGATTCCTTTCTGTGAATAAACATTTCAAATTTGATTTAAAAGAGTCAACAGAAAATTGTGAATTAAATTCCACCAACCTATTGCGCATTCTTGACTACTGTTTATGTAATGTCTGTGATGACTTTTAGGCCAAACGGTGAACAATTCCGGATCTGCAAAAGGTGCCGATTTCTCACACACTTGACACTGTTCACCACCTTGAACAGTTCTGAGAACAAAAGCTCCAATGGGACCGCCAACTCGAGTCGGAACGTGTAAGTTACGAGCGTTTTCGCAACAGCCACTGAGTCGGGCATGTCGGACGCCATCGATGAAGAATGTCAAGCTGAAAGTGAATCCAGGTTGACGTCGGGAAACGATGGCAAAATCTTCACCGATATGCAAATCGGCAGCGAACACAAGGGCGTTGGCACCACCTAAGGGTTGCTGTTCTATGCGGATGTTGTGCATCCGGCTGCTAGCGGATGATATTGGCATCTTGTTGCAACTACTCGGACGTGGTTTCGAAGGATTTCCGGTGAATTGGAACCACAAAACACATCGAGGAGCTTTAGGTTGTTTGGGTTGCGAATGATTGACATTCAAATGTTTGTTGACGAGCGGATAACTGGATCGATTAAATACAACCGCCGGATTGGTACTGCAGACACTATTAGATGGGACGAATTTACGCCACCAGGCGTAATGAGCACTGCGTTGTTGTAGCCACTCTTCAACGTGATCGATCTGATAAAATTAATGAAAATAAATTATGTAGCAAATTTGAACATTTTTAAAAATAATAATTTGACTCACTTCGGTGACGGGTTTGTTGTTGCGAATTGTTATTTTGACGGTAGGAGTATTATTAAATCGAGATTTCTTATTATTCTTGGATTTCTTTTTGCCTCTTTTGGTTGTGCTAGCGCTGGATGAAGACGTCGGTTTCGATGGTGAGCCATTGATTTGATCGACGAGTAACGAAGCGAAACTGACGGTCAAACTCTCGACGGGCTGTTGACGATAGGGACTGGTGGCACTTTTCGTTAAACGTGAAGACGATTTGACTATAGGTCGAATGTTACGATGATGATGAACGGGCGATGATTCGGACGTCGATGTGTGATTCATCTCCCGCTGAAGGTGAACCCAACGTTCGACTATATCGGACGGTGTTGTTGACCTGGGTGATGATGATGAGATTGGACGGTGAATACAATCGTCTTCCATTCCAATGGACAGAACCCGCCACTGCGTCCCGAATCAACTAACACAAAAGGCTCAGGTGAATTTGTCGACTGTACAGTCAGGTATAAGAACCTTGAAGAGCCTTTGGACAGGCTCACACAAATACCGCTGGCGATTGTTTAATCGATGGCTTCGTTGTTATACTAAAGCTGGGCACTAAACACCAATGAAGAGAGTCTTGAAATTTGATTACCTGTCGAAAAATTCGTCACTGATTGTTACGTATTACCTTATAAATGTAATAATAAAGAAAAAGTGGGGAATATTATTATTGGAAAATAACACGTTGCAGGTACACAAAACCATAAGTGCCCTTGTGTTTTTGGAGGTTCTATTGAAACCTGATAGCTAAACCTATCCATCATTGTAGTTACGGTAATGTTTGATCAATATCACCAGCACACAATCTTGCTCTACAGCTTAATCTATCCCACACGGCACCAAGATATCTTTTTTTTGTGAAAAAGATGTAAAGTCTTCAAAAAGATATAAAATTCGATAAAATTATATCTTTAAGATGTAAACCCCATGGCTAAAAAAATGGCAATGATAACTATGTCATACATAAGATGTCAATAAGACATCTTTAGCACTATAACTTTTTAGCGTGACAACTTTGGATTTAAAAAAGTGGTCTTATATACAGCAATGTTGGGAGTACCTATTGTCAACTTCTTAAAGCTAAAATATATATGTATAAAAGTTGTTTTTTATGTGATATCTTTTTTATATAATTTGAATTTACATACATAAGTGATCTTTGCTGGAAGTACATTAAGTCAACGTTTTTTTAGCTAAAAAATATATATATATAAGTTGTTTTTCATATGATATCTTTTTTATATAATTTTGATTGATTTAAAAAAGTGATCTTTGCTGGAAGTACATTTGGTCAACATTTTTTAGCTAAAATATATATATATATAGGGTAATGTTCCTAATTCGGGACACTTTTTTGGCTATAGCCACTTTGCAGGCTTTAGAATAGGCCAACGCGTTTCTAAATCGGGACACCGGTAAAAAACTATGGGACAGAGATTCCAAAAACGGGACACCTACTAGCGTCATCTATCATCAACCAGTTGATTAAATTACTTTTTTCGTAAACTTATTGTAAATTTGATTGGTCTAGTGGTTAACGTGCCAATCTACTGCAGATTAATGTTCGTAGTCCTGCGGTTCAAATCTTGGATAATGCAGTTTCTTTAAAATTCCAATTTTTTCTTAACAAGGTTTAAAGGTTCTTTTTAATCTAATTTTATCTTAACAAGGTTTAAAGAATCATGGATAACTATCAAATCTTACCCTATAGTCTCAAAATAAATTTCTTTAAAAGTCATTCACTAAACATGTGGTGACGCAAAAATTCTATAGACACGTTCTATTTTATTTAGAAACATTTACAGATATTGTGGCACAGTGGGTGAAGTCATGTAATGCCACTACGGAAACATACTAAAATATATTTTGGGTTCAAATCCAAGTTAAGTCAATTTACGAAATTATTCAAAAACTGCCTCAGGGCTGTCCCGAATTTATAACACAGTAAGTATACCCGTAAAATAAGTCCATTTAAATAATGAGGTTTATTTTAGAAATACTATTCTTTAACGCAATCTAATGTATATGTCAAGTGGCACAGTGGGTAGAGTCGATACCCAATGAAATTTGCTATTAACTGCTAATAGGTTCCACTCCAGATAGAACCATTTTGTGAAATTATTCAAAAATTCCCTCAGGGCTGTCCCGAATTTATAACACAGTCGGTATACCCGTAAAATTTATTCCTTTTAAATAAAGAGGTTTATTTTACCACCACTTTTATTTACCACAGCCACACATGCAAGTAAAGTGGCACAATGGGTAAAGTCCATCTCTTCAAAGTTGGCTTTTACTGCTAGTGGGTTCAATACCGAGTGTAACCATTTTACCAAATTATTCGAAAATCGCCTAAGGGCTGTCCCGAATTTATAACACAGTCAGTATACCCGTAAAAATATTCCCCTTAAATAAAGAGCTTTATTTCAAGACTAATTTTATTTACCACAAAATGATATACAAGTAAAGTGGCACAGTGGGTATGGTCCTTGCCCAACGAAGGTCGCTATTAATAACTTATGGGTTCAATACCGGGTCAAGTCATTTTACCAAATTATTCAAAAATTGCCTCAGGGCTGTCCCAAATTTATAACACAGTCAGTATACCCGTAAAAATTATTCCCATTTAATTATGGGCTTTATTTCAACACCAATTTTATTTACCACAAGATGGTATACAAGTAAAGTGGCACAGTGGATATGGTCATGGCCCAACGAAGTGCCCTATTACCATTAAACAGCATATGGGTTCAATCCCAGGTCAAGTCATTTTACCAAATTATTCAAAAATTGCCTCAGGGCTGTCCCGAATTTATAACACAGTCAGTATAGCCGTCAAATTTATTCCTTTTAAAATAAAGAGGTTTTTTAAGAAATAGTATTGTTTAACGCTATTCAAAATACATGTCAGGTGGCACAGTGGGTAGAGTCAATACCCAACGAAGTTAAATATTACGCGCTAATGGGTTCAACTCCATCTAGAACTATTTTATGAAATTATTCAAAAACGGCCTCAGGGCTGTCCCGAATTTATAACACAGTCGGTATACCCGTAAAATTTATTCCTTTTAAATAAAGAGGTTTATTTTACCACCACTTTTATTTACCACAGCCATATAATCGAGTAAAGTGGCACAATGGGTAAAGTCCATCTCTACGAAGTTTGCTTTTACTCCTAGTGGGTTCAATACCGGGTGAAACCATTTTACCAAATTATTCAAAGATTGCCTAAAGGCTGTCCCGAATTTATAACACAGTCACTATACCCGTAAAAATATTCCCTTTTAATAAAGGGCTTTATTTTAATATTAATTTTTTTCACCCCTATTGCAAAAACAACTAAAGTGGCACAGTGGGTATGGTCCTTTCCATGCGAAATTGGTTTTCAACTGCTACTAGGTTCGACTCGAGGAAATATTTTTGGTTTTACATGTTTCACCTGAAGTTGAACCCATTAGCAGGTAATAGCAAACTTCGTTGGGTATCGACTCTACCCACATGTATTTTATATTGCGGTAAACAAGACTATTTCTAAAATAAACCTCATTATTTAAATGGAATAACTTTACTGCTATACTGACTGTCTTATAAATTCGGGACAGCCCTGGGGCAGTTTTTGAATAATCTGGTAAAATGACTTAACGTGGTATTGAACCCATAAGCTGTTATTAGGGAACTTCGTATGGACTTCGTATGGGTATGGACCATACCCACTGTGCCACTTTACTTGTGCATGTATGGTGTGGTAAATAAAATTACTGTTGAAATAAAGCTCTTTATTTAATGAAAATATTTTTACGGGTATACTGACTGTGTTATAAATTCGGGACAGCCCTTAGGCGATTCTCGAATAATTTGGTAAAATGTTTACACTGGGTATTGAACCCATTAGCAGTAATTGCCAACTTCGAAGAGGTGGACTTTACCCACTGTGCCACTTTAATTGCATTAATAGCTGTGGTAAATAAAAGTGGTGGTAAATAAACCTCTTTATTTAAAAGGAATAAATTTTACGGGTATAGCGACTGTGTTATAAATTCGGGACAGCCCTGAGGCAATTTTTGAATAATTTGGTAAAATGACTTGATCCGGTATTGAACCCACAAATTGTTAATAGGGCACTTCGTTGGGCCAGGACCATACCCACTGTGCCACTTTACTTGTAAACCATTTTGTGGTAAATAAAATTAGTCTTGAAATAAAGCTCTATTTTAAATGGGAATATTTTTTACGGGTATACCGACTGTGTTATAAATTCGAGACAGCCCTGAGGCGATTTTCAAAAAAATTCAAAATGTTTCTCCATTTGGAGTGGAACGAAGAACACCAAATGTAAAAGATACAATTACAAGACTATTGCCACTGTGCCAAACTATTGCTTTAGTATTGAGCTTATCTTTTATAAAAAATGAATTAATTTAAAAAGGGAATTAAAGTAAAATCTATGTTTAAATTCATTATGCTACCTACAGTTGCGAACATTATAAGAGAAACCCTTACCTGGGACCGAACACACATTTCGTTAATTTCTCTGAATATCAGCCCATGACGATAACCACTCTGCCAATGTGATGTTTGCATATATAAAGTAAAAGAAAAATAGTATTTTGTAGATTTTAAACATACAAGTTCTTTGACACTTCTACTAGTGCCATCTGGCGAACTGGTGAACTTTTATTTGTCCCGTTTTTGTGTATAAGGGTGTCCCGAATTTGTGTTATGGGTTTTATTCCCAGCAAGCTTGTTTCTGAATTATTCAGTGAATTTGATGACTTTAATTAGTTTTTTAATGTGTAATCAAGAGCATTTTCCGGGCTCTTTGATTTAAGTCTAAATACAGTGTGAAATAACTAATAGATTTGTTATTTCAGACATGTTTCGACCCCCCAAAATCTTGGTTTTTTTCTAAGTCTTTTTTGTAGTTTTCTTTATTATATTTTATGAAAACTTCATATAAATACATCAAACTAGTTGCTTAAACACATAGGAAAGAGTAAATCCTGTTTATTTTTGTTATTTTACCGCACGAAATTAGCTTAATTGTCCTTTTATTCCAAAAAAGCTTATTTCGTCCCGAATTAGAAATTGTCAGGCCTGTCCCGAATTAGGAACTTTACCCTAAGTTGTTTTTCATATGATATCTTTTTTCGTCTTTTTTATATAATTTTAATTGATTTAAAAAAGTGTTCTTTGCTGGAAGTACATTAAGTCAACATTTTTAGCTAAGAATTAGATGTAAAAAAGATAACCTCAAAACGATATTTAACCTGGGTAATTAATATTGATAGATAGGGAAGATAATTTACTGCCTACGATTTATGCTGATTGTTCCATGGAACTTTCCGCAGCCTCATTGTCATGTGATTCGAGATCTGATTTATCCGGATTTATCAGTGTAATCGTGAGTAGGCACGCAATTTACATTTTTTACATATAATCAAGTCTGTGTCTTCTTTTTGGTCTAGACGTCATAATCAACACAGTTTTAATATAAGAAAATAACGAGTCCTGGTGAACAGAGCTAGATAAACGTAGTTTCAATAAGCAATAATCATCAGGTGACTATCCAACAACCTGTCATAATAGGGTGTTGCCAATTTTGTACCAATCTAAAATAGTTCATAATCACACCCATAACCCATAACCGAACGCCTTGTACACCTGTGTCACAACACTGTATTTTTCTGTTTCTAAGAAAGAGTTATGGTAACCAAATTTATCAGTAGCAATTTGGCTTGGTGTAGGCGTAGTAATCTTTCTCCTCGTGGAAAAGGATAGGTTAAATAATACTAGTATACTATACTAGTATCTTTTTAAAATTATTGAATCCGACGAAAGAGTTTTAGTGCCAGCGCAATGGATCCATCAGTTTAACAACAATAGATTCTCTTGGATTAAATACGCAGAAAAATTCGCTGAGAGAGTGAGAGGAAAGAACCGAAGAAGTTTTTAACTTGAGATGGCCACGCTATGGCTCCAATTTCTTCACACGTTAAGTTATAGTGTCTCTTATATTTAAAATTGTCTTTAGCAGTAAGTCATTATTTTTCGCTCTATAATTTTGATGCTTACAGAGTTGCGGTTGGCCCCTCACAAGCAATATTAAATGGTAGCGCACGGAGGTTTCTGATTCCCCCAAAATGTCTCAGGAAAAGAATAAGAAAAAAACTAGGTCGAAAATTAAAATTTTTTATTGTTGTGATTTTGTGATTAATTGTTGGTTGAAAATTAAGATTTCTTGGTATTTGTAACCGCGTCGTGAAAAAAAATACATAATATAATTATCAATCATGTGTGCAGCATAGTTCTTTTTGTTTAATTTTTCATATAATTGTCTAGCTAATATTATAAAATTATTTATATAATATATATAACATAAAGCTATCTTTTGGATAGCTATATGTAGATAACCTAAGATATAATATATATATAACTAAGGTAACTTAAAGATAACGTAAAGATAACATTTTGCTAAAATTTTTACATTAAAGTTATAATTTTTAATACTTAAATATGTATTTCGGCCAAAAATTAGCAGGTAAAAGATGTACTTTTTTACATCTTTTTTATGTAATTCGTCCGGACATTTTGGAGCACAATAGACTATCTTTAGGTTATAAGCAAGTCATCTAAATTACATACTTTTTTTTTACAACTTTATATCTTTTTCACAAAAAAAAGATATCTTGGTGCCGTGTGGGATATACCTGGAGTTGTATTACTTTACCTTATAGCCGATCGACATTGTACCTACACATTGACGGCGGTATTCGTATAAACGGCGCCTGTGTATTCATAACGATACCTGTATTCATTAAAAAGAATATACTGTAATATATTAATACAGCGGCGCATTTATTGTTGATGGAAGGACCAGCGCTGATCTATTCGTTAACCAGCGCTATTTGATCCATACCAGCGCTGTTAAAATGAATCCAACGCTTTTATTTTTGTAATCCATCAGCGCTGTTTTATTCATACATTGCTAAGAAGAAAAACGCTCTAACCGTTGGGCGATTGGTGTACATTTACAATGTAAATTCAATCGTATCAAAACAAAAATATCAGCAATACGATGATGCCCATCTCATCATACGATGTCCATTTCTCTCATGTCTATAACATTTTAATAAACTAAAATTCAATTATTGTTGATTCATTCATTATTACAGCTGTCCAGCTGTCCTTCATTTGTGTCTTATTCGGTCTTATTTTCCTTCTGAGTGTTCGGACTTCTCCTATTTCCTGTCCCTTTCTGCGAATGAATCACGAGCCAAACAGTTTGTGATGATAGTGAGCTTACTAATTAGGAACGATTTAAAAATCCTTTTCGTAAAAATACTGTATAGATAAGAACGTACAGTTATTATTTTCGTGTAGTTTCTTCTCTTCCAAAAATAGAATTCCATTTTTAGTTTATTTTAAAAGTTCACACAATCAATGTGATATTGAGACACAGCTACTACACTCTAAATATCAATATAAGAATAAGAATATTTGGGATTAATGTCGTTAGTCTATAGCTTTTTTAAGTAGGTCAAACTCTCTTCGATCAAAATTTTAAGAAATTAATTTCCCTCTTCTGATAGCCCTGTGCATCCGTTCCTAATAACGAGTTCAACTCAGCTTGGTACTGACGTAATCGCGCTATGGTGCCCACATCCTTCCTCATAGTTGTGTGGCAAACCGAATCCTCATTACATTTTGATAAGTATACGACGACTTAGAGTTTTTCAAAAAGAAAATGTTGCTAGACTGTGTGCAAGTCAAATTTCCAGTTCTTGTTGATCTCTCACAACGAATGCCTATATACTATAGCTGGTCTAGACAACGAAGATAAACCCTCAACAGAAAGGCGAAAGGTGGTCAGACGTAAACTGCACTGCGTACTATCAACATCTCCAGCAGGCAGCATCAGGCAGCTAGCGCACAGTTTCTCTATTCCATTGGAATTAAAGTCTCGCGCTTTGGATTTTCCATCATTGCTCAAGAGGTAAAATAGAATAACTGGAAATCAAACCCAGAATGTTAATTTATTGTAAAGTCCTTGTGGCAAATGAATTTAATTATATTTGGATCGAGATCTCAATTCTGGTTATAGCTGATAGTATAATAAAGCATCCTGTTTAGCAATTTTCAATCAAAATAATGAAATTCATTTTTGTTAAAATTTTGTTTTTAGAAAAGAAAGTTTTGACTTGTACGGAGTTCTTTCTTATTATATTTTATTCTCATAAATCAAAAGTTTTCACATTTTAATTTGAGAAAAATTGCGCGAAGACATGGGAAAGTCCCGGAGATAATTTGCCTCCAGTTAGTGTAGTAGGTGCAGGCCATACTCTGCTCTCCGAGGTCACGGCATTTTCTTTAGTGTTGTTCTTTGAGTTTTAAACCGTCGGTGGGTCTCAAATCCACTCATCCTTTTCGAAAAAAGTTGCGCACGTAATAGCCAAGATAGAAAGAGTAATAGAAATTCAGTACTTTAATTTCGACAATACTTAAAAGATCGATAATTGCAGTAGAACATGTAATGCTGTAGAATATGTATGGCTGCATATTAAATTGCTTCTGTTTGTGAACATTCGAATTCAGGGCTATTACCACAGTGTAAGAAGCACAGTGTAAGTCGATATCATCGTCGAGTATTATCTTGGCCAACCAAAGTGTGCAGTCATTGAAGTGACAATAATCATGGCAAATAGCACTCTGCTCTTTACTTTGGCTTATTTCTTCTGGCATTCCAGCAATGAGACGGTCACAATTCAAAATGAAACTGCACTGGAAATTATTGGAGATTGGACAGCAAACCAACTAAAGATTGAAGATCCTTTCATCACCAGCAATCCAGCGGATATCATTCAAGATGGCAGGAATTTGGCCAGCAATCAGGAAATCTGGTGCTGTAAAAGTGGAACTACATACTTGCCAGGAATAGATCAATGTCTTCCAATTAAAGTTTCAACTTTGTACAGCAAACTGTTTTCAAATTTTTCGTATCCCAACGACGGATTGGCCGATTGCCCGGATGGCTTCGTCAGTCACAGCACCAAAGATTTCCAGCTGGACAATGGAACTTTATGGATTGGTGGCAAACAGCTGAAATCAAATGAATTTTGCATCAACAGAGTAGAGGAAGAAAATTATTCTAGATCTACTGCTGGGAATTTTGTGGCCCGTTATTGCGTCCCTGATCCGTGCACTACGTCCGGATGCATCCACAAGTGTTGCCCATCCGACATGGCCTTGGTCACGAAATATTATCACGATCTGTCTCCAATTTTAATATGTGAACCGTATCCTAAATCATTGAATCTATCACTGTTGCGCAATCCGCAAAATAAGTCCATCGATGAAAGAGCGTTTTTTATTAGCGGTGGACTCGGAATCAAGTGGGGTGATTTTGTTGTGAAACCATATGATGTTTCACGTTTCTCCATTGATAGCGATGGTCAGATTTTATATTACTCCAAAGATCATCCAAAGGGAAGAAAATCGGATAAATATTGCATTGAAAATTTTGTTGACAATGAAACTAATGTGAGTATTACCCTGAAATTGATCTTAAAGCCCATAATAATAATTAATTGTATTCTTCAATTTTTTTCAAAAATAGAACATAATGGCATTAGGTAATTTCGAACAAGGTGAGGATTCCGAAGGTGCGTCATTCTTTGGTTATCTGCGTCTTTTTGTCGCGACATTTTTGATCGCCACTTTTGCCGTTTATTGTCTTCTACCGAAAATGCGCAACATCCACGGTGTGATCTTGATGTGCTATTTAGCTTCGATGACCGTCATGTACATCTTCCATGCCGTTCTCATGTTCGTTAGAGGAAGTGATATGCCCACTGGTCTTTGTCCTACGATAGGTAAACTAAAATCTAAAAATCTTTATTTAAAAAGAGCAGAAATATTTCAAATTCTTTCAACATTTTCTCCTATGCAGCTATTTCTCTACATTTCGCCTATATCGCCACTTTTTCTTGGCTCAACGTTTTGTGCTATGGAGTTTGGCGGATGTTTGGGTAAAAATATAACCGTTTACTATTTGTTTTTTTCTATTGGAGTTCGAAATCAATAGTTTAATTCGGATGACTTCTGCATGAGCCACGAGTTATTGTTACTTATTCTAGTATTTCTTGTTATTATTCCAGTTCCATCAAACCACCGACACAACGATCCGTCTTGGGTAAACCATTCTTCTTTTCATGCCTTTACGGATGGGGTATTCCATTAATTATTGTGGTCATCGGGCAAATCCTTCAGCACAGCGATGTGCCAGATTACATCATCAAACCGGGTCTCAATTCGAAATTGTATTGCTGGTTTCCTCGTAAGTTATAAAGACACACAATTTAGTGACATTTGAATTTACCCTGTAAAGAAAGAAATTGTTTAATTAAAACTTTGCCAATTATTAGCCAATCCCAAGGAGCCATTAATTGCTTATATGTACGGACCAATGATTGTCATGATCATGGCTAACATTGTCATGTTCATTTGGGCTACGGTCAGTTTTTACCGGAGAAGTGTCGAATCGTCGAAAGTGACCAACATTTCCCGTAAAAATCAAAGGTATTACTTCGCCTATCAATTACATTCAGAGTTTCAGTCTAATCATATTCGTGTTAATTCCCTATTGCAGATTTAAAGTGATTCTAATTCTTTTTCTGTTGATGGTTCCAAGTCCATGGACAACAGAAATCATCACTTACATGGCCGATTCCAGTTTCGAAAGTGTCCTGTTCTCTGACATATTCAACATTATCTCACCAATTTATATTTTCATCATCTTCATCTGTAAGCCGAGCGTTTGGAAGATGCTCAAACTCAAATACCCGCGTCTGAATCCCGTTTTCTCGGCCTGTGAAAAAGTGGGATCAAGGGTCGTCCGAGAGCGAATCGAAGTATCTGGAACAATCTTCTACTTACCTCTGATGAGGTTGCCAAAACCCAATATAACTCTTTCATATTATCAAAGAGACATTCTTTATATGTAATCAAATTAGTAGAAGTTCCAGTAAAGAGTTCAGTCTGTTTTAAAATGGGTCCCCCCTTATTTTTATTCTGAGAATCGAAAAGTTATCGCCACAAGTTGATGCACAACAACGACGTACACGCGAGACAATTTAAAATAAAATAATGCATATTTTGTTCAACTGCTCATACTTGTACCTCTTAGAACTGATTGTGAATTTTACTGTGTTCAATTGTTCATATCTCTCCAAATTCAGAAAATAAAAAATACAAAAGAAAATTAATATTTTTAAAAGTTTTATTTTATTCATTCAAGTAGGCCTATTACACTGAATTAAAGACAAAATTCGAAATGTAGCTCATAAAATTCGCCGACCGTTTTTCTTATTCGCCGGCCGTTCCTTGAATTCCGGCGGCCGTTTCTCAAATTCCGCCGGCCGTTTTTCTTATTCGCTGGCCGTTTTTCTGAGAATTTTCTGAGAATTCATGAACTGTTTGTATAAAATCAGGCGTCTTTATAGATATTGGCACCGTTTATTAACATTTCGACACCTTTTATAAGAGTTCTGTTGCATTTAATGAGAATTATGGCGAATTTTATGAGAATTCCGTTGCATTTCTGGTGAATTTTATGGGAATTCATGCGCCGTTTATAATCATTATATACTAGAAATATATTCTGTTTATTATTATTAATTAAAATGTGAAAATTCGGTGATATCTAATGAACACTGGAGGAACTTCGTGAAAGTCATTGGTGTACAGGAATCAGTTGTCAACTGCACTAAACTAAATAAGGAAATTTCAAACACCAAATTGGGAACAACCTTCTTTCTTCCAGTAATCTAATTCTTAATTCTAATTCCTCCAATGGTGCCTTAAAGGGTATCAATAAACAACATCGAATCGATGGAACTCTCAATCAAATTTTTCTTTCCCTGCCTAGGAAAAATACTAATGAAAAAGGAATTATGATAGTAGTTCAACAATTACACGTAGTAAAACAAAAGATGAAATTTTTTATTTTTAAAAAGATTTTATTGATTGATATCAGACGAGAACATTGAATTTGAGACAAGGACAAATTTATTAGATCCAGCGCACATATCCATTTCATTTACTTGCGGGATCGGGTTCCTTCTGATTCTCCGGTCGCCAGCAGTTTCCGACTCAGTCCGACTCAGTCTCAGATTCCATGCCCGACTCCGTGTCCGTTTCATCAGAAACATCCGTGTCGCTCTCGCTGCTGCTGGGTTTCAACGTCTGTGTTGTTTTCATGACGTTGCTGGTGTCAACGGCGACTTTTTGCGGAGTAGCCGCTCGTTGCAGAGCCTCGAAACAGGTCAACAATTGTCTCTGCCGTGACGGGAGAATTGGGTCACAATTTTCTCCGGGTTCAGCGATGAGCATCGTCGTGAGGAAGAGGCAAAGTTGTTCAACCGATTGGTCAGTGGCTTCCGTGTCGAGACGATGGGACAAAGTGTCGGCGCAGTTTGTGATCCAATCGTCCGGCACTCCGGGCATTTCTCGTTTGAAAACGGCGGCCATCAGTTTGACGTTGTTCAATTTTTGGCGTCTCGTCGTCTCGCTACTGTCGTCGCCTTGGACGGGCCGGTTGAATTCTTCCACGGACAATTGGAACAAGAGACGGACGATGTTTTCTGTCCAGCCTTTACGGTCACTTCTCCTCATTCGCTTCAACAGTTTGGCGTAAAGGTGAGAAATGGTGGCGTCTTTCAAGACCCTGGTGAAAATGGCATCGACAAAGTCTTCCTCCACTTCCGGTCTATGGGATTGGTGGTAATCCATCAGGGACTCGATTCCGGTGGCCACACTGTCGATCGACTCGTCCGTGTTCTTCAACATGTCCAGGTAGCGGTTGATTTGGTTCCACCATTCCAAACGGGAGACGAGACGAGTTGTTGTGTCATCGTCCATTCCGTTTCCCATCAGGTTCTCCATCGTCGATTGGATTCGACGCTGGAAATTCGTCGGCTCAGGCCGTCCATTTTTGCGAGTCGATTTGATTGGCAATCCCCGCAATCTCAGTTCAGATTTGGACGGATTTTTCTTGTTGCGCAACATCCGAACGCACCAACCGGCGAAAAGACCCGAAAATGTGACAGCAGCCAAGACGTTGACGAGAGAAATCACCACAGTAACGAAAGTCATTTTTGAATTCAAGTTTGAGGCTCTGAAATTCAGTTAAGTTTTAGGTGACTATGGGGGTTCGTTATATAACCTTCGGTGGTAACAGTCAACTGACTATCCCAACTTTAAACGGCTCGAAGTAAAATAAAATTTATTTCAGGGTTTAAATTTAAGTTATTCAAATACGAAATGTTTTTTCCGACCATGTTCAATTAAAATATTGGCAAATAATTTTTTAAAATGAAATAAGTACTTTGATTTTAAATTTCTTGTCTATTACGCCATTACGCCATGGTTTCCCAGATATCGCGCCATCTGGAATTTTTTACGTAAGTATGTATTCATTTTATCTTCATGTATTCAGTGTATACTGAAGTCAAATCACCCCCTAAACCCCCTAGAGACGGGAGAAGACCAACAAAATATTTTTTACTTATTCATTTCTTTTTTAATGACCTTTTCCACAACTAGAATTTTGTTTACTCCAGCAAGTTCATTAGTTTACTTTGTCTTCTGTACTCTATATCTTTAAAAAAACCGTTAACAAGACTCATCCCTGACTTGCATGATTTCCTTATTGATGTTTGTCTTTGAGTGTTAACGCTTTATTACTTTCAAAAAGCAAGAAGATAGAAAAAAAGAAAGAACCGAAAGAATAACCAGGGAATTTTGGCATACGATACAGGGGATTAAAACCATTGCGCAATGTATGACACATCACATTTCATAATAAGGAAAAGATATTTTAGATCTTATTTCTATTATTATCGATTCAGGAAAAACTGTGAACAACATTATATTTCGTCATTTAGAGAAATATCGGAAGATCAAAGGATAATTATTCAAGGAAGACCGAGAAAGACATAATTTGTTATTAAACGAAGTTTGACCCAAGTTTTTGATACCGTATTTTGGAGAGAGGGCACTGAGAGACACAACCAATAAAATAAGCCGATACTTAATTACAGTCCAACAAATCAAATCAAAATCAAATCAAACGAAAAGTCAAAAAATCTTTGGTTTGTTATGAGCTCATTTGTTTTTAAAGCGTTATCGGAATATTTTACGCAGGGAAATGAGAACGACAGTTATACATGATTGTTAAATTTACCTTTCAGATAATGGGGTTTTCCCGTTTGAATAATAAGATTCAAGAGGTTTATAGACTTTAAAAAACAAAATAGCGTAGCAGCACAACTGTATACGGGGACTCAAAAATAGGGAGGAGCTTATCCATCGTCCTATTTAGATTTTAGCACCGAAGGAACATGTCGATCAAAGATAACAAATTTTGTCAAGAGTCCATTATTAATTTTCGATCGATTTTTTAAATCCACATGTAGAATCCAAAGAGATACTGTATTAAAACAAATAGGCAAAGCAAATATACTGATGGGAATCTAAATTTCATTTCGGTTAGTTTCCTCCCATTATCGATAATAGCGTTTGTCACTGGCAGTGGAAAAATCCGATAGTTAATTCACTTTTTGTTCGATAGTATACAGCGTAACATAAGACAGCTATATTACTTTTATTTTTCATCTGCTGTCTGATTGTAAAGAGAAGCGAATCAAACATCTCATCCATACTCCATAACTTTTGGTATGTGATATATCTTGATGAAATAATACTTAACTTGATTGAAGGAACATTTGGACACAAAAGGATACAATTCTATCAAAGTTTAAAAATTCGGTTTAAGGCTTTTAGCTACTAAAACGATGTGTCAAACAATTGCGTGTTTCAAATAAGATTTTTTCGTTTGGAATTTACCTCACAACTTATATTATAGAGATGATGATGGTTCATACCTTGTTATCTCTCGTCGGACATTTTATTTTTTTGATGTTGTTTATTGTGAATGAGACGTCAACAGTCGGCATTTCTTTGGATAATAATTTTGAAAGTGACGAAATTGACCCGTGGATTGAGGAGTCGGAGTTTGATGTCAAGTGGAAAATTGAGAACAACATTTCACCGTGGGAACCAGAGAATTTAGCTCCACTTCCGGACAACGGAACGAATTATCTCCGTGTCAATCGTGGACCTTCGTTGGCGTTTGGTGTGGCGATCCTGAGAAGTCCAGTCTTCACAATTTCGCCTGGCGACGATAACACTTTTACATTTTCGTTTTGGATTCGATCTAAATGGCCACAATTCACAAATCTTGAGGTATAAGACATTATAATTGATTTAAAAGGTAATTGAATTATACAATTGGCATGTAATCAATGTGCAGTTGTACCTGGGCAAAAACGGGAACGAAGGATTGCTTCTTAATCTGTACAACTATTCCGATGTCAGCAATCAAATTTGGCGATCTCAAACGGTTTCAATAACGGACGATTCATTTTCCAATTTGACGGTATGAAATTTTTGATTCGTTTCTTATTTTGATATTTTATATTTAAAATTTTTATGTTTGGCGAAAGCAGTTGGTGTTTTACGCTTATTGCGGCACGGACGCTGTAGACGCTGTGGCCATCGACGACCTACGTTTCATCACTTCGTCGCAATCGACCACGTCAGAAACTTCCTCGATGACTTCAACAACTCCTCCATCTACCACATCGATTTTCACTGATGCACCGACGTCTTTCGAAACGGAATCGACGTCTTTAACGGATTTCGTGACATCGACGACATCGAGCGCGACTTCTTCTTACCCCGGGATCTCGTCGTCAACCGAAGCATCAACGATCCGAACATTAGAAACAAAATTGTTGTTTCTTGTTGTTGTTGTCGTTCTCGTTGTTGGTTGGTTGGTTATTGTTATTGTTCTTGTTGTTGTTTTTAAGAACCGAAAAAAGCCGAAGAATCAACAAGATCCCAACAGAAGAGACAACAACGAAACAAACAGAGGTAACAACTGAAGAAACCGCTGAACCATCATCTTCAATTTGATCTTATTGTAATAGGGTTCGTATAGTTTATTTTAAAACGTTAGCTTCAAACTAGTTAGTAGATTATTGTCATTCTACATAATCGATATTTTTATTAAAATAAACAATAACCTCCCAAAAATGCATGTAGATCTCTCAGTACATCTATTAAGGTCCGAAATAAAATTTTATTATCGCCAGCACTTAGCGTCAGACGTTCATGATCAAATGTGTTAGTCAGTATAGATAGTATATAGTTTATACTCTTTTGACCGTAAAATAAAGTATGAGCCGTTATCTTTAAACACCAGCCTGTTGTTGACGTTATTGTTATCACCACTATAAATCAAGTTATTATAATCTACCAACAAATAAACACAATTTACGATATAAAGAGAACTAGGGGTATACAGACTCACTTTCAATGTATTACTGCATGTAGCTACTGTATATTCCTGTCTGTGCTGTTCAACCCTTTATTTTAAACAAAACATTTAAATCATTTTAAAACGATGAGAAATCATCTCATTTTAATCGGTTTTGTGGTCGTCATTCTAAACGAATTCAGGATAGCTGAAGCAGCAGTTGACATAAATGTGAACAATAATAATTTTGAAAATGGCACGTTAAATCCGTGGTTTGAGCAGTCGAAATCCGGTGTCAAGTGGAAAATCGAAAACACAACTTCATCTTTAGAACCAGATAATTCAGCTCCACTTCCGTTTTCCGGGACGACATATCTCCGCGTTGATCGTGGAACTTCATTGGCATTCGGTGTGGCGATTTTGAGAAGTCCGGTCTTTAAAATTCCGACCGGAAGCGACAGTATCTTATTTTCATTCTCGTTTTGGATACGTTCCAAATGGCCGCAATTCACAAATCTTGAGGTTTAACTATATTTACATTAAAATAACGGCATCAATTTAAAATTGAGAATTGAATTTATTTGATATGAAATTTGGTTGACAGTTGTACTTGGCCAAAAACGGGAACGAAGGTTTGCTTTTTAATCTGTACGAGTATTCCGACGTCAACAATCATATTTGGCGCCAGTCCGAGACGGTGGTGATAACAGCCGACATGTCGTCTGATTTGACAGTAGGTATTTTCGTGTTGACAGTAAAAGTTACTTATATAATGATAGTTATAATCTCGACATATTTTATCATCCATTTTTTCGAGTGCATCAGTTGGTGTTTTACGCTTATTGCGGTACTTCCCTAGAAGATGCTGTTGCCATCGACGATCTTTACTTTATTCCTTCAGATACAACTTCATCTACCACAACGTCTTCTCCAGAAACAACTGCTACAGATGCAACATTATCTACAGAAGATCCCGTAGTAACTACAGACGCACCATACACTGATGAACCGACAACAACCACTGAAGAACCGACAACAACAACCACTAAAGAACCGACAACAACAACCACTAAAAAACCGACAACAACAACCACTAAAAAACCGACAACAACAACGACTGAAGAACCGACAACAACAACGACTGAAGAACCGACAACAACAACATCTGAAGAACCGACAACAACAACGACTGAAGAACCGACAACAACAACAACTGAAGAACCGACAACAACAACCACTGAAGAACCGACAACAACTTTACCTGAAGGTACTACCTAAAAGAGCGTAAAATTTGAAATAACTTCAGCTCAATTATTTTCATTGAAAACATTACGCCAATAGAAAAGTGTCCAGATTTTCTTCAAGAAGATGCTGAAGTCCCTTGTTGGGTCATAGAAACCAAATGTTATTGCTTCAACATAGGACCTGTAATCACACAACTATAGAATTTCTTATTTTTAAAAATAAGTATATAAATTTTAACTGTATTTGTTAATAATAAATGTTATTATAGAGACAACAGAATTGGACAGTAGCGGATGAGTTCTGTAGAGGAGGAAATATGACTTTATTAGCCATCGAAACTGAAGAAGAAGACGTGCTAATTTATGATCACGTCAATTCCACTTCAGGTAAATTTTTTTAGCTTATGTATAGAATTTAACTTGGATTCGTCATTTTAAATTCAATTTCAAACGTAGAAATACCCAGTACTCTCTATTGGATTGGCGGAAGATATTCCCAGGAAGGTAACGATCGATGGGAGTGGGCTTCTAACGAACCATTCGAGCCATTCAGTTACGAAAATTGGGCGGCAGACGAACCCAACGGTAATCAGTCATTATACTGCACTTATGTAAATTTCAACAGTTTCAGCTTTAATTTCAACACTGGTTATTGGATCGACGACCTTTGTAGTGCGGAAGGATTCAAATTCATCTGCGAATTAAATGACTAATACATATAATCAATATGCGATCTTGTTTTTAAAAAATATAAAATTTGTGCTCATAACTGCCTCATTCACACGCTTGAAACAAGAAGCATGTGAGATGAATAACGTATAGTCTGATATGTTTTCTTATCGACTCTTATCGACTTTTAGTCCATTTTAAGTTTTTTACGTTAATGCTTAAATTAATGTAATTGAATTAGACAACAAATTGGGTTTTTTTATTTTAAGAATTTTATTGATTTCTTCACTGCCTTATACAATCGTGACTCATGAATTATTTAAAAAAAAAAAAGAAAAAAAAACCGCAATTTGAAATTTGAAATTTTGATTCTGAAACTTGCTCAGTTCCACGCCAATCCATATTTTATCCAAAATTAAGAGACCGAGAATTCCATCCAAACTAATACTTGCCCGTTAAAGTAAGATGACTTAATTGTTTATCAGCGTGAGTGAAAACGTCAACGCAATGTGGATTTGGTGGACCACACGACGTACCGTTCCATCAACACGCGCAACAATTCGTCGATTACTTAATGCGTAACGGGTACCAACTGTTCTTTATCTAAAGTAGTTGGTTTGAAGTATTTAAAACGGCTTGATCGGTTTTGCTGGAAATCTTTTCGCACCCAGACCATGGAAGATGATGTCCGTGATGTTGTTTTCTGACGGGAATGACTTGGGAAAGTGACGGCCTTGTCCTGTTTGAACTTGGATGTTGTGCGTACTTTCGGGACGACGGCGTCAGTTTCTCTCATTCGCTTCCTAGAGTCAAGGTAGATTCTGAGATCCTCGTCTTTTTGCCCAGCAACAGGAGCCACCTCGTTTTTTGGTGCGTCCAATCCAGTCCCGGTTGGTGTTGTCTTTCTAAATTTCCGTTTAGATTCCGTCAATGGATCGGCAGTCTCTGCTAGTTGACGTTTGACGGTTTCTCTTCGATTGGAGTTCAGGTCAGATCTGCTGAGATCCCGAGTATCTCCAGCAGATTGCGTCACGTTCGGTTGAAACGTCGGGTTGTTCAGGGAAGACTGACTTTCTCGCAGTAAGGGACTGACATGTTTATCCTCTTTTGGGATTCCATCAAGTCGGTCGGCTCTTTTTCCGACGACAATCTTTCTTCCGGGAATCACGTTCGGTTTCTTCTCCACTTCGATTCGATCATCTCGAAGGAGGGGACTGACACTTGCCTCACCGTTCGGGCGTTGCTGGCGTCGGTCAAGTCCTTTTACGCGACTCTTTTCTCCAACAGGAATCTGTAATCCAACTTTCGATTCAGACGATTTCATCAAACGAATCCGCTTGGGATTTCGATGCTTATTATCTTCGTCCTCGTATTGGAAACATCTTTTCCTCTTCTCAGAGAGGGATAAACTTGCGAAAGCAAAACAAAGAGCGTCCATTTTTCAGAATTCAAATTTCTTTGCAAACGAATACAGATGATGGACTTGGTGATGTGTGTCCCCTTTTATAGATTCCGCTGCTCGCAACCGGATTCCTTTTTCTTGATTTATTTCAATTTATTTTCATTTGTTATGATTTCTAATCGTATTTAATTTAAAGTTCATATTTTATCGCTCGTAGTTCAACTATTTTCAAGTAAATAATTTCAATTTAAGTTAATTATTTTGTTACAAAATAGGGCAAATACTGAATTCAGGAAATTGCGCAACCAACAGTAGCGACACTAGTACGCGGTGGCCGAATTCAAAACCAAAGTCTTTTGCATTGATCAAATTTTATAATCATTTTAAAAAGGTTGAGTGTATTAGCTTATTAATAATTTTATTAGTTATTTTGGTGATGAACGTCAATCAAATCTCGTCTTGAGTCGCTTTCTATCGAGACAGGAAACAGACACAACATTTGACTTGTAAATCGTTTCGTTAAAGTCCCTTCTAGTTTTAGCGCGTGACGTAATAAAAACATACGCTCGTCAGTGTCCCTCATAAAGTTGAGAAAATTGGTGTGTTCAATAACGCACCATGTATTGCACAATTGAATTGACATTTTAAAGTAATTTGACATTTTATTGATGACGCAAACAATATCATCAAAACTGTGCCTTTTCTGTTATCAGCATCTCAATTATTCAGTGACGAAAAACAAACCAAGGCAAGACTATATTAATCAGCCCCAGTCTACATTCTGTGCTGTCTTTGTTTCGTACATTTGTATATGAACATCGTTTTGTTATCCTTCATCAACATCAAGTGAAAGAAGTAAATTTTTTGGTGATGATGAATAGTTTTCTGTTATTTTCAGCCTTAGGATTGCTCTTATTGTTTCTTATTGACGAGCAAACAGCTCATCTTGTTAGTTGCCAAAATCAAAAGTGCGATGAAAAAGTCGAAGCCACAACAGTTTTTGAACTCATCAGATTCGATAGTGATTTCGAGAACGGTAAAATCGACCCGTGGATTGAGCAGTCGGAGTTTGGTGTTAAGTGGAAAATCGAGAACAACATTTCACCGTGGGAACCAGAGAATGCAGCTCCTTATCCGCCATACGGCCGAAATTATCTCCGAGTCAATCGTGGGGCAGCTTTATCGTTTGGTGTAGCTGTTCTACGCAGTCCGACCTTTACCATTTTACCCGATAACGATGTTCTCTTCTCGTTCTCCTTTTGGATTCGGTCTAAATGGCCCCAGTTTACAAATCTCGAGGTGATTCATATATTGTTAAATGTATCAGCGAACGAGCACTGTTTACTTGGATGTCTAATCAATGTGCAGTTGTACCTGGGCAAAAACGGGAACGAAGGGTTGCTTCTTAATCTGTACAACTATTCCGATGTCAGCAATCAAATTTGGCGATCTCAAACGGTTTCAATAACGGACGATTCATCTTCCGATTTGACGGTATGAAATTTGATTCGTTTCTTAATTTTAGATATTACATTTAAAATTTTTATGTCTGGCGAAAGCAGTTGGTGTTTTACGCTTATTGCGGCACGGACGCTGTAGACGCTGTGGCCATCGACGACCTACGTTTCATCACTTCGTCGCAATCGACCACAGTAATTTCCTCGATGACTTCAACAACTCCTCCATCTACCACATCGATTTTCACTGATGCGTCGACGTCTTTTCAAACGGAATCGACGTCTTTAAATTTCCTAACATCGACGACAATGAGTACCACTTCTTCTGACCCCAGTATCTCGTCGTCAACGACCACTTCGACCACAGCAACTTCCTCGAGGACTTCAACAACTCCTCCATCCACCACATCGATTTTCACCACATCGACGTCTTCATCTTATGAAACGGAATCGACGACCTTTCCCTCTACTACATCGTTTACCTCTACTCCGGCCCCGACCACATCATCGTCCACAACTCCTGTAACCACTACCAGTGACCCAATTACACCAACTGTTGCTGAAGAAACGACAACAGAGGAGCAATCGACAGTGATTACTTCGTCAACTCATGAATTGACAGAATCGACGGAATCAACAGTTATAACTGACGCTCTAACAACAACCACATTACCAACAACAACTACAGTTGAAGGTACGGTCTAGTGGTCTACTGCACGCGGGGATATTCCAAATCTTTTAATAATTCGTTTTACATTACATAAGCCTTCCTTTTGAGCCTACTGAAATACTTCTAGTATGAATTTTTATGACCGATTTACACTATGATCTTTGATTTTTCCTTTCGTCTCTTTTGTTTGATTTGCAGGGGATTGCCCTTCTTATTTACAAGGCGATACCAAAGTACCTTGTTGGACCTTGGGTGGGAAATGTTATTGCTTCTACACCAATGCCGTAAGAAATCCAGATGTTTTCATACGTTATTTCTTAAAATTCGAATTCATTTAATTAATAGGTTGGCAAGAATTGGTTAGATGCAAATTCCTACTGTGAAGAAAAAGACATGATTTTGTTAAGTCTTGAAACTGAAGATGAGGATAGGTTGATTTACGACCACATAAAAGCTACGACACGTAAACTAATTTATCGTATTAAATAACTATTGATTCTATTTCGTTCTATTTTTGTGTGAATATAGAGTTAAATAACTTTAGCTATTGGACTTCTGGAAGATATTCTCTCGAAGGCAACAAATATTGGGAATGGGCCTCTGGGGCAGAACCCTTTCAGCAGTTCACTTACGTTAATTGGAGTCCAGGGCAACCTGATTCCAACACAGTTGGTTATTGCGCTCATCTAGATTTAATCAAGAGTTTTAGGTCCGGTTATTGGAATGATTTATTTTGCACCAACACTTTCAGATTCATTTGTGAATCAATTTGACTTGTTTTTTTTTAAATGTAATAGATCTCTAACTGTTTATTTATATATTCATGCAAAGTATTCATTAAGAGTGTTACGAATTGGAATTTTCTCGCTATTTTTACACGAAAATAAAAATGTTCCACACACCCCACTGCTTGATTATTTGTTTACTCGATAACTCTCTTGGCTAAAGTTCTATCCTTCTAATAAAGTAATTAGACATAATTAAAGCTGACAAGGCTATGTATTTTGAAAATAAGATTTAAATAATGTAAGCTATTGTGAATTTGTAATTCGTGAGTGCGTGAATTGTGATTTACAAGTGCGGGAGCGGGACGAAACTTTTATGTCGATTTCAAACAGTGGCAACATTGTATCTATAGCAGACGAATTTTTTCAGAAAAATCTGATGTAAGCAATTCTGCCGAGCAAGAGCCGGAAATCTCGTGGCAGATAAAGAGCTACATCTTTTGTTGGATTGATTTCATTTATAATTAGGTATTTATTTAGTTATCATTGCTTGCATTTAGTTTCACACATAAAAGTGTGGAGTTTGACGAAAGCATCAGATTTTATTCTTTTATCTGTCAGATCAAATTTTTCTTGTTATTGTGTCAAAATTGATTCTTGTGCACTGTTGTGTCAATGAAATTATTATTTAAAAACTTTAGAAATATTTCACATTGATACCAGTTGTTGTGTACACTTCCTCAATCAATCTTTTACTTTGAAACAAAGTATTGACAGCATTCTCCATACTTTTAACGTTATTTACAGTTAGAAATGGTGGAACCAGTTCCTGAATCAATTGATTTTTCTCAAGAAGAAGGGAAAATATTGGAATATTGGAAGAAAATAGATGCATTTAAAACAAGTTTGAAATTATCCAAAGGAAAACCAAGGTAATGCACAACAGTTATTTTAGTATCTTAAAGATTTTTATAAAATATAACCATTGTTTGTTATTTTGTTACTTATTCCAGGTATACATTCTATGATGGACCTCCATTTGCTACTGGTCTTCCTCATTATGGGCACATCTTAGCTGGAACCATCAAAGATATTGTCACCCGATATGCTCATCAAAATGGATTTCATGTTGAGAGGCGCTTTGGCTGGGATACACATGGCCTTCCTGTTGAATATGAAATTGACAAAACTCTTGGCATTAAAGGCCCAGAGGATGTCATGAAAATGGGGATTGCCAATTACAACGCAGAGTGCAGAAAGATTGTCATGCGTTACGCAGGAGATTGGGAGACGATTGTCAACCGAATGGGGCGTTGGATTGGTAAATTACAAATTTTCCCTCTTTCTGCTCTTTTTCAACAATCGTCTTCATTTTGTTTCGTATTAGATTTCGAGAACGACTACAAAACTCTTTACCCTTGGTTCATGGAATCAATCTGGTGGGTTTTCAAGCAACTCTTCGAGAAAGGACTGGTTTATCGTGGATTCAAGGTTATGCCTTTCTCGACCGCTTGTAGTACTCCATTGTCCAATTTCGAGTCGGGCCAGAATTACAAAGAAGTTGTTGATCCTGCAGGTATAATTCATCTACAAAAATTTACTTTTCATCCAATCAATTCTTAATTTTTTTGCATTTTAATATAGTTATTGTAAGCTTCCCGCTTGATGATGAACCAGGAGTGTCTATTCTTGCATGGACTACTACTCCGTGGACATTGCCGAGTAATCTCGCCCTTTGCGTCAACGCCACATTGGACTATGTTCGAGTTAAAGGTTTGATTAAGACAATTATTGTGTGGAAAAACCCGTAAAGTAATTTGTTCTCTACATTTCTCAACAGAAAAGTCCACAGAAAAAGTCTACATCATGATGGAAGCTCGTCTTAGTGCATTGTTCAAATCAGGCGAAGAATATGAAATCGTGGAACGTTTTAAAGGAGAAGTTCTCAAAGGGAAAACTTATCTGCCACTGTTCCCCTACTTTTCTAGCGTAATTATCAAGTTCAAATGATAATTTAATTCTGTTGTAATAAAAATCTTCATTTCTTTATGAATAGTTGAAGACTTCCGGCTCTGGCGCATTTAGAGTTCTAACGGATTCGTATGTCACTGATGAATCTGGCACTGGTATCGTTCATCAAGCCCCTTATTTCGGTGAGGACGATTACCGCGTTTGCCTTGCAGCTGGCATTATCTCACGGGATCAGGAGATGATTTGTCCTGTGGACGATGGAGGAAGATTCGTTCACCCAGTCACCGATTTCGCTGGCCAGCACGTCAAAGATGCCGACAAGAACATCATCAAAATGTTGAAAGACTGCGGCCGATTGGTGAATTCCGGCACAGTGAAGCACAGTTATCCATTCTGCTGGCGGTCTGAAACACCTTTAATCTACCGTGCTGTTCCATCTTGGTTCATTCGTGTCGAGCAAATGTCCAAACAGTTGTTGGAGAACAACCAGAAAACTTATTGGTAACAAATGTTGTCAATTTCGTTTGTATTCACGTTTTTTAACCTGAGAAATCTTAATTAGGGTGCCAGACTTTGTCAAGGAAAAGCGTTTCGGCAACTGGCTGCGTGACGCCAGAGATTGGGCCGTCAGTCGTAACCGTTACTGGGGTACACCAATTCCCATTTGGATGTCGGAAGATGGCGAAGAGGTGGTGTGTGTTGGATCTATTGCCGAACTGAAAGAACTCACTGGCATTGAATTGACTGATTTGCATCGTGAAAATGTTGATGGCATCACTATTCCATCCAAGATCCCCGGCCGACCACCTTTGAAACGTGTCTCAGAGGTTTTCGACTGTTGGTTTGAATCGGGATCCATGCCTTACGCTCAAGTTCACTACCCGTTTGAAAACCGAAAAGAATTCGAGGATTGCTTCCCTGCCGATTTCATCGCTGAAGGCATCGATCAAACCCGCGGATGGTATGTTTCTAAGTAAATTGATTTAAGCATTTAACTGACCATTTCTTCTCTGTTTTAGGTTTTACACTCTGTTGGTTTTGTCAACTGCTCTTTTCAACAAACCGCCATTTAAAAATTTGATTGTCAACGGTTTAGTCTTGGCCAGTGACGGTCAGAAAATGTCCAAGAAGAAGAAGAACTACCCTGATCCAATGCTGGTAAATTAATACTATCTAAATGATCGACGATTCACTTTAAAAAACTATTCAAATTTGTATAGGTTGTCAACAAGTTTGGAGCTGATGCGCTTCGTCTCTACTTGATCAATTCACCTGTTGTTCGTGCAGAGAACCTGCGATTCAAAGAGGAGGGAGTTCGAGATATCATCAAGGACGTTTTCCTCCCCTGGTACAACGCCTATCGTTTCTTTGTCCAAAATTTGGAACGTCTCGAGCGCGTAAGGGTTTTCTTTTACAAGTTGTAAGATAGTTGATCTTATTTTAATCATTTCCTTGGCTTACAGGAAGACGGAATTAAATTCGTTTATGAAGAAGAGGCTTCGAATTTGTCGACTAATGTGATGGATCGCTGGATTATTTCCTACACTCAGTCCTTGCTGCTATTCGTCCACCAAGAAATGGCAGCTTATCGGCTGTACACTGTCGTTCCTCGCCTTGTCCGGTTTGTAGACTACCTGACCAACTGGTATGTGCGGATGAACCGCAAGCGACTAAAGGTAAACTTTGAATTTCTATTTTCTTAACATTTTCGCTTATACAAAATGTTATGTGTCGTAATAGGGAGATGGCGGTAAAGACGATTGTCACCACGCCTTGCAGACACTTTTCAGTGTTTTGTTTTCCATGATTCGTGTTATGGCTCCATTCACTCCGTTCCTGACCGAATTAATGTACCGCAACTTGCGTCATTTAGTGGCCAATCAGAAAGTCGGAGCGACGGAATCTGTTCACTTCCTTTCAACCCCTGAACCAAAGTAAAATTTTTCTTTTTACAGCATTGACATTAATATCTACACATCATTTCTTTCATAGGAAACATTTGATTGATATGAAGATTGAAAATGCCGTAAGTCGGATGCAAGTGGTGATTGAACTTGGACGTGTCCTTCGTGATCGCCGTACTCTGCCCATCAAGGTTAGATCCTGTTTTAATATTCCACGCCTTCATGGCCAGTTATTAATTGTTTTTTTGCAAATTATTCGCAGTACCCTCTGCCGGAAGTGATTGTTATCCTTCGCGAGCAAGAATCGTTGGATGAATTGAGGACAATGGAACGATACATCCTAGAAGAGTTAAATGTCCGTGCTCTTAATCTAACCACCGACAAGGACAGTTTTGGTGTCAGTTTACGTGCAGAGCCGGATCACCGTATTGGAGCTCGACTCAAAGGACAATTCAAGGCTGTCATGGCTGAAATCAAGGTATTTTACTGCTTGATGTGATTGATTATTTACAACAATGGCTAAATATTGTTATTTGAATTCATATTTAGACCCTAACGGATGAGAAGCTTCAAGGATTCCTCAACGATGGACAGATTGATGTTTTAGGTAACATGATGGGTCCAGAGGACTTGCGAATCTTTTACCAGTTCACTGGTGACCGAGCTACTGAATTGGCCCAGCAATACGAGACCCAAGCGGAAAAAGACGTAAGTCGTTCACCAAAAAACAGATTTCCTGAATTAGTATTTGACGTATTCTGTTTGTTGTAAACACAGGTGTTGGTGTTGTTGAATGTAGTTCAAGACCAAAGCATGAAGGATGAAGGTTTGGCTCGTGAAGCCATCAACTTAGTTCAGAAACTGCGCAAAGAAGCTCACGTAACTCCTTCTGATGCCGTCAGCGTCTACTTTGAGGTATTGATGTTTGTTCAAATCCAAGCCAACATGTAGCATTGCATTAATTTTTGGCTATTTGGACAGGTTGTTCCTCCTACCGGATACGTAGCAGATGTTGTCAATAGTTTTTCGTCTTATATTGAAACTGCCATTAAAGTTCCGTGGAGGGCAGCATCAACCAAGAAGTCGGGTGCAAAAGTTCTTATCAACAAATCACAAAAGGTAAAAACGGTTGTTCATTTATCTCCGGAATATTGAAGAATCTTAAACTTTGTAATTTCAGTTGCAAGGTGCAGATTTAGTTTTGATCATTCAAGAAGGATTCACTGCCGACTGGGCAGCGAAAGCCGGAGTTCCTCCAGGGAAGAAAACTGTTGTTGCCACTCAGGCACCAACAGGCAGAGGGAAACCATCTACTCCGTAATTTAAAGTTTATTTCTTCCTTGATTTCTGTTTTGAAAAGCTAAATATTTTCTTTCTTGGTTTCAGTTTTGTTAACCTTTGCTTAGACGGCCTGAAATCAGGTTACGGGGTCGAAGGTTCCTTTGGCACCATTTTACTAAGCAATCCTGTCGGAGCACCCCTAATCTCTTACGAAAGACTAGTGAAAGAGGTACATTTGAAATCATTTGTTTCCTTAATTAAAAATACTTTAAATTCTAAATAATTATGTTCTAGGTTGCTACCGTTTTCGGTCTGCACGGCCGACCCTACTCGGTGAAGAGTTCTGGTGTTACTCTCGATGCAGCTTCCGATATTTCCAAACTTGCTGGCACTACGTTGACTGTTACCCCAATTGCAGCTGAAGACTCAGCTTCCCAGGCCCCATCCATCGATGGATCCGCTTGCAGGTAATATTTCTCTTTATCCAAAAGTTTTCTACGCCATTTTCTAATTTCGCCGCTTATTATTTGTGTGTTGCAGATTTGTTAATGTCAAGTTGGACGGCAAAATGGGAACAGTCCTGTTGGAAAATCCTACAGGATGTCCACTTTTCAACTCTGCAGCAGAAATGCAGCGACAAATCGGAACGATGTTCACCACATCGAAGAAGCTCTCCTCCGATGAAAAGAAATTGCAGCCAGTGAAATTCGATAGCCTGGACGGGTTACACGGAAAGACCATCTATTTACTTTGATGATCCTGAAAACAATTGTTGGTGGTTTTAACAATAGCGTGGCATTATATTGTCACACTTGTTGTGTACTTGGGCAAATCTGAGGCAATCAGTAAACAATAAAGCGTTTGATGGTCTCTCAATCTAAATTTTAAGATATTTTTATTGTATAATAATCAAATTGAATGCTGGTTTTTAGAAAGAGCGCGCTCTTCATTTGTTTTGAGTGTGCTTCTTATAATTTAGAGACGGCGCTTGCTTCAAATACTCCCCTAAGAGCGATCTGACACGCCGCCGCCTCAGTTCTACTTGATACACTACACAGAGCGCATCTTGAAACAAAAATTACCCTGGTGAAGTGTGTCGTCTTTCACGGAACCATACCGTTCACGAATCAAAGTTAACTAGGTAACCTATTTCGAATGCAATTAATTTTGTACTACCTTTGTCTCTAAAATCGTGAATAAGTCTTAATCAATCACCTGAAATCTATTTAATTCGAGTGCTTGATTTACTAACTGGTCTAAATATTTGGACGGTTAGTTATCGATATTACGAGATTCAAGCGATTTGTAAACATCGTTCTTCTTTTTTTAGTGTGCAAAAAGATTAAAATCCCGTTATGGCATTATCCTCATTTTGTTTTTGTTTTGTTTTTTAAACCTATTTTTGTTTTTTTCATGACAAGTCAAGTGGTTTGCTCCAAATACTTGGTAGTTTTGTTTTTAGCAGACTTATCTCGTTTTCTCTGTCTGGTTCATGGCTTACAACCGGGAGTACAGATTTACATTCCAGCGTAGACCGCATTCTTGTTATGCATACACGGATGAGTGCGTGATGGTGAATACATTGAAAAAGATCTTTTGAAATTGGAGCTCCGCCGCCGTGCTTCCTAACACATTATTCCTAATTAACGAAATCTACATTGACTACGTACAGAGTAGAGTTTGATCCTACGGTTTTCGTAAGAGCCATTTGTGTATTTCGAGGTAGTCAAAACAAAAATATAGTCGGATAAGTTAAGTGGGACACCCACTTGAAGCACTCTCGGAGTTGATCGCAACTGCTGATATAATTTCTCATCGTTTTCTATCCCCACAAAAGAGAACTTTTCTCTACAATGAGAAAGTGCTATTCGCTGTTTGTCTGTCTGACCGTTTCCAGTTTATTCACAATCATTCTTGTGGCCAGGAGAGAAACTCATCAATTCAACGAGGTGCAAGGAAACATTTATCGATATTTTAATCAAATTAAATCATCATTATATGTATATGAAAACTGTGTAGGATGATGTAGAGTACTGTGAATGGAAAATGATGCACGATCCTGCCATGCAGCAGCAGTCATCAAATCACGATCGATGGAATGTCTCATTGCTGTTAAGCCTCGGATTATTGGCTCCAAAGACCTCATATGGCGTTAATGGCTCTTCGCCCGTCTACCGTCAAAGTATATTAACTTCGTCTTGTGTTTGATGCTATATAGAGCAGCTTATAATAATTTCACAATCAACATTTATCAACTGCGTGAAGAGAAACCGAGCTGTCGTGAATACGAGGACCAAGCGATATCCCAAGTGATTGATTAATATAAAATATTTACATAAAAGGAAAAAAATTCAACGAACATTTTAAATTCCCGATAGCTTATTTTGAGGAGAATTCTGGGAGAGCTGTCATCCGATGCGAATTCTTTGTGTCTGGCGTTGCGTAACGTGACGGGTCGTCAGGAATCCTGCTACAATCTTGATAACCATTTGGATGAATTTCTCACAAATGACTATGGATTGAACAAATCGTGGCGATGTTTTCATCCACCGGAAGCCGACAGTCGGACAATGACGACACTGGAAATTTACAAAGCACTTCGCATGAAAAGGTTTGACCTTCTTTGGTTATTCTTTTAATACACAAATGAGTAACACACGTTCTTGGATTGTATTTACAAAGTAATAAATTACATCTTTTTTCGTTAGGTTTTCCGAGAAACAAACTGTGATTGTACCCATGTCGGATAACAATGTAATCCGGTTTGAAAACTATGCAACTTTCAGCATTCGTTTTTTCTTCTTAATTGAATCACTTAATCCCGTGAAAGTTTACGTCTTTCAGAATGGAATGCTCTTGCTTGACGAGGTTGGCTATCAATCATATTCGGAAACTTGATAGACGATATTAAAAAGTTTTGTTTGTTATGCTAATTTTTTTTTTAAAATTAAATGCCAACGCAGAGACCCAATGTTGGAATATTATTTTTTTTTAAACAGCGTGATTTGTTTAACATTTAGGAAAAGAACTGGCTTCATTCTTTCGAAGAATTTGGGCGCTCTTTTCTCGATAATCAGTCAGTGTACGATTCGGCCGTCAGGTGGATTCGACTACTAGTTGCACACGTGGAAAATAAGTTCCCGGTTGAACATGAATTCAAACGTGCCATCAGGTAACACAGCAACACTAAAAATATGAGATAAATTCAACAATTTCTTCATTTTTTGTAAACTGTATAGTCATTGTGAATTTCATTTTTTTAGTCATGATAAAGTATCGCAAATTGTGGCAGCAGACTTCATGCTCAAGTCGTCTGGGCTCGAGCTGTTTCGATTGCACGACAACGTGCACCGTTTACGTTCAAAATCCTCTCCATATTCTCTTCAATTCCTTCTTTATAACACCATAAGCACTGCCGTTCGTTTTCTCTCGAATCGGCGTTCTCATTTGACTGCCCATGAGATTGTTGATTCAGTCCTGTATGAAGATCACTCAAAGGAAATATTCGGTCTCATTGCAAATCTCATTACCACTCCATCCATAAAACTGGAGCCTGCCTTTCGACCCAGGTGGACTCATTATACTGCAACTGTGCCTTATGATGTCTCTTGGTTAAATCTCCAAGTGATTTTGAACGAACATGCAGCATATGCTCTACTGGAAAATGAAAGGCATGAATTAAATCAGTGTTTCAGTTGCAATTAAACTAATTATTTTTTCTTTATTAGATCCACCAACTTTGACATTAGCATAGGACTGGGATGGAATGACTTTAAAGTCGAAATTGGTAGTAAGGATCTTCAAATCAGACCCACTGTTTACATTCTCAGGCTAAGACGCCTAACCAGAGAAGATAATCCTGTAGAATTTCATGCCAGTAATCTATCTGTTTGCATCCTGGAACAAGTACTGATATTTACATATTCTTAGTATTCCCTATCAAATATTTTGGCTATTCATTTCCTGATGAAACATTTTTCATATCTCTGTTTCGCTTTTATTTTTATTATTTCCCCAAAATGTAGGAATGCAGTCTCAGATTTAAGGAGAAGTCAGAATGCGGATTACAACCATCACCCTTCGGCAATTGGAGCTCGGCTTTGACCGATTGGAACCGGCTGCCGACTTGCCCTTTTGGCAACTCTGAAGGTAAATTTTTAGTGTTGTGTGCCCACGAGTCGGCACAACAAGAAGCCAAATTGCGCAGTCATCAATCCTAGTAGGGAAAACAGGACTTTTAATCGTTGTATGTTTTTTTTTTCCTTCTTCTTTTCATTCTTCTCTCCCTTTTTTTAACAAATTATCAGACATAAATCAAGTTAAGTTTTTTATCTTTTCTTGTCTTTTTTTTTTATGGAACTCGGTTGTTCTCGTATCTTTCATTCTGGAACGGATTTCATCGCCCATCGTAAAGAGAATAAGAAGAAGCAACAATACCAGAACAGAAGCGAAGGGAGGGGGTCGCAAAGTTATTTTAAACCCGTCACTTTTTTGGCTTTTTTTTTACAGAGTGTTAAATGTCGTCATGGAACGCGTGAATTCCAACAACCAATTAGACTCTTCGTGTGAGAAAAGGCAAAGAAAAAAAAGAAAAGTATATATAAGAGACTCTGAACAATTTGACAAATTTATGACGTCATTTCCGTTCATTCTCCGCCCCATCCCTAAATAGGAAAAGAAAAAAAAAACCTCAGAGGTCTCCCCCTCCTCATCTGCAATTTGCCATGGAACTGTCATGGAATTTCTTTTTGGAACGTTTTTTTTTTCCCTTCTTCTGTGGGCGGACCGAGTTGTGTGAGATATATCGATAGTTAACTCCTCCTCCACCTTTCGCCTCTCGTGTGAAAATGCGAAAATTGAGAAGGGGGGCGAGAGAAAGAAGGACGACAAAGGCGGCCATTTTGACTGGACAGCCCGCCGCGACGTATATATATACATATTCAAGTACACACACAACACATACAGAAAACCGACCCCCCAATTAGACTCGGCTCCTAAAAGAAAGAAAAAAATAGAGGGTAAAAAAAGAGAGAGAAAAATACTATGTATAAATTACTCTCAATGACGTCACCGGCTCCTCCTTTAGAAAAACTCTGAAATGTTTTTTAAGTTAATTTCAATTTCTACCCTTTTTTTTCAATTAGAAGGCGCCTGGATGATTCCTTGTTCTACTTGCCTTGAGGAACGATCCTGTTATTGGAGCCGAGCTCGTTGGCAGCCGTTTCTATGCCGCCATCCTTCTTACAGCTCTTTGGAGCTTCAACAGTGTCTACTACACCGCAAGGTCTCAAATTCAAATTCAAAGAAGATTTCGAATGTAATTGAATTAGAAAAAATCTATTACGGGGGGGGGGAAACACAATTGCTTTAGTTGATATTTGTCGGAGATTCAACTAACCGTGGGATGATGGAATCGCTGCTGGAACGGCTAGACGGTTGGCTAACGACGTCTGACAGGTATTGTGTTGTCTCTCTCTCTGTAGGTACAGTACACTATTTAGCAATTGTATATCCATGTTCTCTACTATTGTCCCTCTACTTTTGTTCTCCATGGTTAATTGGTCCGTATTTTTTTTATTATTATTTTGTTTTGTTTTTCTTCCATCAAAAGGACAAAGTGGCACGGTTATCGCCACCGTCTTGCCAACATTGGCGGTCAGACACAATTCGACTTTGACTATTATCCCAAATTCTGGATGTCTTCGAGGACTTCGCTCCAGCAGACACTCACTCACATGCTACGAAGGTATAGACACAAACATTTCCTCTTGTGTCTCGTGTATACAACATTCACGATGCGGAATTATATCCATTACGCCCCGTCTACCATGATCAATGATGACAGCAGCTACACAGTTTCTCTCTTCTTTTTATATATTTTTTTTTTGGGAAGATTTCACCAAGATTTTCTCTTCTTCCATGTGTAATATTGTCTTTTGTTGTGTCCAACATAGTCAAAAGCTCCGCGCTGTACATAATAGAACATGTTGATGAAAAGGGGTTTGTGTATGAACCAACAAAAGAATAGAATAGATACCACCACCATAATAGCCATATAGTATAATAATAATAATAATAATCAATTGAATGATGGCCGAATTGTGGATATAGAGGCGGATGTTGACAGCCATTGGGAATCAGGGGAGCATCATTTTCTTTTCTTGATGGAACGAGACAAGCGCCCACTTTTTTTCTTCTTCTATACAGAATGGCCAGCGTACTGTGTAGCAGCCACTATGCGCTATATAGTATATAACTATATACCTAACCTTTTTTTCTTCGATGGCCGTCATGCGGAATCCTGTAAGAGAGACCCCCCAGACAGAAGGGAAATCATGCGCGTCGCTTTTGCTTACATTCTTTCTTCTTTCTACTTTGATTGCTCATCCAGCGTGATGAGGCAGCAACTGAATGATATTTCTCTTTTTTTTTTTTTTTATAATCTGAATTACTTTCCATTTTACTGTGTCATTCCGTCATTTTTCAATATCACTTTAACTTTGATGTCAATCTTGTTCATTTTCGCAGAGCTGAAGCCAATGAAAGTGATACGACCCTGATTGTTGGCGGATTGGATTGGATGTCTGTCCAGCATTTGGACACGATCCAACAAGTTTTAAACACGTATTTTAAAAATTTTTAAAAATTTTATTTAATTCGCGCGAAAATTCAAAATTTTTTGTTTTTTTTAGGGAAAGATTATCCGGTATGGCGGTGGTGATCAAAATGGCGGGCGCCGGATTGTTTCAATCAGACGTGAACCGTCGCGAAAAAGGGCTCGTCTCGACCGCCCGCCGACTAGCTAGTTTATCGCAGACGGCCCGTCTCCGCTATGGCTTCCGCACTGTCGTACACGTGGAACATGACGGTCGCCCGATTCCGCGATTTTCTACCGGGACGTTGTCGCTGCCATTTCCATCAGGTATATATATCTCTTCCCTACTATCCCCATTGGAAATTTAAAAAAAAAAACAAAAAAAAATTTCCAGTTTATTTTTTATGGATTTTTATTATTTGAATTTCTTTATTGCCTTTTTTTTTTGTAAAAACAAGAAAAACAATTTTGTTTCAAAAAAAGTTAAAAAGAAAAAGAGATAAGAAACAACAAAAAACAAAACAAAAGAAATAAGTTTATAGAATGCTCGGCATGACATTGGAATGTTTTCCCGCGGTTGAGAAAAGAATGCGGATTAGTTAGTTATGCGCCACATCCGTCCATCCATCATGATCTCCTTTCTCTTTCCATTTGTTAACTTTTTTGTTTTGTTGAACTCACCCCGGCCGCTTTTTGTCTGTTATTTGTACAAGAAGATTTTTTGAATGTCAATTTCATCCAAACTCGGGACTCTTTATTGTTTTTTATGCGCATATTTAGATCACGGAAGTAGCTGATGAACATTGGGTTGGACGATCCCATTGCGGATGCGATCGACCTCGACGAATCAAAAACAACGTCGATTCCGGATCGAAGGCTCAATCAATCAAATGTACACGGAGATCCTTGCCGATCAACTCTGTCGTCGCGGTAGCGTATTTAAATATTTTATTATTTCCGGAATTGTAGTTGGATAAAAAGCGCATCGAATCCAGATGGATGTGAGTAGATCTGTTTTTTTTTTTAAAAATCTTTTAGAAGTTCACGTCCATTAGGGGGCCGCTTTGTGTGTGATGAAGCGCGTGCGGATGAATTTAGGGGGATTTATCACGCTGGATGCTCTGCGGTGGATCTAAACACTTAAAAAATTTAAGATGCCGATGATGACCTCATCGGAATGAACTCTGTCTCATTTAAAAAGCTTTTTTTCTCTTTCATATTTTTGGTTGAACGTGATGGATAATCCCTCTGAGTGTAGTAGATGGGGGGGGAGAGAGAGGTCACGACGCCATCTTCTTTTTATAAAAAAGTCAAGAGCGATTATTCAAAAAGAAAAAAAAAAAGGATCTCTGTCCGTCTCATTAAGCGACGCATTCAAAGTCTCGGCCGTGTCGTGATGGATGGATTTATGCCCGGCAACAACAACAACGACAACATTACGACTTGTTCATTTTTTTTCTTTTTAAATAAAAAAAAGAAAACAACATTCCGGTCATTCTCGTTGATCAATCGACGATGAAAAAAAAAAAAAATTCCGCATTTTTATGGGGAAAATGTTTTTTTTTAGCATCCGAGTGATGAATTCGCCACGTCCGGTGCGAAATATTTTTTTTTTTAAAGAAAACACCTGGGCTAATTCTAGTAGTCCTAGTATAACACCATCTATCGTCTTAGTGTTTTTTTTTTTCTCTCTCAAGTTTCTTTTCTTTTCGGCCTAGCGGGTCCTTGTAATTAACTTCCCTCAAATTCTTTGTAATTGAAAAGAAAAAATCTTTTTTTTTCAGGATGAGGGGGGTGAAAGGCGGTCGTTAAGAGACACACACCGATGTATACCTTTTTTTTCTTCTTCTCCCCTCTTTGAATTTGTTGGCCATTTTATTATTTTGACCCTCTTCTTCTTTTTCTTCTGGTAAAGTGCGTCGTCGTCTAAAATTAGAAGGTGGCTGTGTGTTTTTTCTCTCTCTCTCTCACACGATCTCTCGACTTTATTTTTTGTGTCTTTTACGACTTTTTTTCGCCCCTCTACTATTGAATTTCTATTCAAAAAGGAACAAATCCAAGTACACACAGAGCACAAGCCCCTTCAAAGACCCATTTATTTATGCTGTGAAGAAGAAGAAGAAGAAGTAGCTCAGCCCCAAATGTTTTCACTTGGCCGTCATGTTTTGGGTTTAATATTGGCGGCCTTTTTAGGGATCGATGAAAAGAACCCAACAATGTCACAACATTCAAATGATGTTGAGCCACAAACTCTATCGGTAATCACTGCGTGCAACACAATTGAAAACGGATCGAAGAATTAAAACCGCCGATCCTACCTGTTGGATATATACGGCCGACAGTCTCTTCGATCCTTGTCTGATTCAACAGCACCCAAGGGAGGTCAAACAGGGTCAAAGGTTTCAATAGCCAATCAAGGTTAAACAAAATGTCCCTTTTTTTATTTTTTAAATTTATTTCAGGGCGGTGCGCATATTGATCCTCGTTAACAATTCTTTCAGTGTTTTTTCTTTTTTTGGAAATTTAAATCGGACTTTCTTTTCTTAGAAAAGTCAAACGATTTTGAAAAGAAACAAGATCAATCACAGCCCCTTGAAAAGGAAAATGCAAACATGGAACAAAAACTTGTGTGTGTGAAAAACTCGTGTCCATCGCCTTGATCCCTTTCATTAACAACCAAAAATGGGTGGAGTCGATTTTTTGAGAGATCAATGGATCATGATGATGATGATCGGTCGGCATCGGTGAGATATCTCTCACCATCACGGAAATCCTTGTTGAACCCTTTTTTTTGTTATTCTGGCGGGAAATTTGATTTTGTTTTTCAAATAATTCAAACAAGTTTTCCCTTTGTTATTTTCATTCTCCGTAACTGTCGTCGGTAAAGTCAAAAGACGCACCGGCTCCGATCCTGCGCCAGTAACAAATACAATTGACATTTATTGTATTTCGTTTTTTTTTTAGGGGAGGATGGAAAATTCGACTTTTTATTTTTTGTTTTTTGTTTTTTGTTTTCTGTCGTCCTATGGAGGTGGTCATCGCGCCACCACCAGGGGGCATTGACCACTGCACCGTCGGACTTTTTTTTCTTAACCAACACTCACCGGGGCCCCAGGTAGCAGCCGCTTCTTCTTCTTTGAAGAAAGAAAAAGGTGTAGACAGTTGTGAATTTTTGTCTGATGGGGGACATGGGTAAAAGAGAGGAGGAGTCTCGATGGGAGGGGGGGGGGAAAGACTATGAAGGGGGGTGGAGCTTATTGTAGACCCCCGAGAGAACTTTGCTGTTGGGAATGGGAAATGCGATCCGTTCAAATCGCCGTCCCTCGTGAGTCTCTGTGTCGGCACCGTCGTAGAAAGACGCGCATATTTTCCTCTTGTTTTGTTTTTTCAAACACATTCAATTTTAATTCAAATTTTATCGAATTGATTAGATAATCTGATTCATTTTTGTAAACGATCCTGCGATACTTAAGTGTGTTTGTGATTGCAATCAACTGGAGAGGAGATCGGGTAAATTTCTAGCCAAAAATTTTTGTCTTTTTAATCAGTGGGAAGAAGATGAAAGGGTGGGTAGTAATCCGGTTGCGTGTCTGTAGTGTGTACGTGATTGTGTGTCTGCGTGATACTCTCCTCCCTGAATAGAACAAACAAACGGAAAAAAAACAAAAAACAAAATTTTTTAAAAATCGATGGAAATTTGTGTTGTTTAAGAAAGAAAGAAAAAAGTGTTTCTTTTGTTTATTTTTCTTAACGTGCTAGCTGCTGAGTTGACGTGCTGACACCCGAATATGGGAACGAATGAATAATTCATTTCTCAGCGTGTCCATTTTGTTTTTCAAATAAAAAAAATTAAAAAGAAGAAGAAAGACAAGTCGAAAAGCGATTTGATCTATTTGTCTTGAAAGAAGAAGAAACGAAATTTAAAAACAAAAATGATTGTGGGCTACTACACCAACTTATTATATAGAGTATAATAGTATACAAGATAATGCCAGATTGAATTACAAAAACATTGTGATCCATCCATCACAAACTGCTGAGAACTTGAGAAACAGAAACAAAAAACATGTTGCTGGCGTTGTGTGTATTTTTTATTTGTTTTTTTAATTGAAGTCGACGAGCGGCTGTTGAGAAAATCATTATGCTAATGAATTCGTTTAATTACACAATCAGGGTGTTTAACGCTTGTATTTCTTTATTTTTTATTTTTTTTCTGCAGGTGGATGAAAAGAAGATTGGATTATCTTTTGATTTGACAAAAAAAAAAGGAAAATGCTACCCGTCGGATATTTACATCGAGTGCCGTGAAATTTATTCGTTTTTTTTTAAAGAAACAAACAAAAGAAGAAAGTGCCTGGTGTGTGTGTGTAGTTTTTTCTGTGAGTGCGAGTGTCAGACACATAACAACAGTAGGAAGGGGGAATAGATTTTGGATCGAATCCAAGTGAAATTTACATCATGTCTCGTTCATCCAGCGATCGGATTGCCGGCAATCTCAAGAGGACATTGGCTGCCTCTTTACTTTTCTTCCTGTTATTGCGGCCCGTCACCTCCAATTGGATGTAAGTTAATAAGAAAAACTATAAAATATATTTTTTTTGTTGGGGGGGGGGGGGGGGTCGATTGCGGATCATGAAAGAGACACTGGATATGACCGTGAAAAAAAAAGGTGAGGTCACATTAGAACGGCAATTTATCATCGGGACTGGCGGTCATTCATCACGGATGTGCAAAGGGTCTTGAAGAAAACAAAAACAAACAAACAAAACAACATTTCTCTTATTCGTTTTCATCTGTCCTTAAATGGCACAGACACACACGAGAGTCTCTTATTTTGTTGTAATTTCCCTTCGCCAATCGAATTTGAAAATGTCGTTCCTTTTTCTTTCTTTTATCTTTTTATTTTTTGATGATCGTTTTCTCGTGTTTTGTCCGGCTGTCCCATCTCGAGAGACACGGACTGACATTGAACACGGCAAGAGAGACCCTGACTCGCTCAAAGTGTTTCTTGTTGTTTTTTTTTCATAGTTTGAATTAAAGAAAGAAAGACAGAAAAATCCAATCAAAAAAAAGGGAAATTTTTATTATTTTGTGCCAGTTGGAAAGATTTCACTGACAATATGAAATGTGGCCTTTCCCGTTAAAAACACACAACTTTTTCAGCAGCTATTAAAAAACAAAACGTACCGTTGAGATGATGATGACCGCTATTCAAATATGAAATAGAAGAAAACCACCAAAATTCCTTTTTTTAAATAAAAATGGGTCACATTTATCAATGAAACAAACAAAGTAACTAGCAGAAGCCGACCAAATTTTTAAAAAAAAAGTTGTTGTTATTGGATATTTCAAATGTTGAACCCTTTTTCCCCCCTCTAAATCCCCCGGCGCAAAGTATATATAAACTTCTCCGATTACGCGCATCGAATTTGTTTGTTTTTTTCTTGGTTGCGGACAATCAAATCGAAACGACTTTGTTGTTGTTTCTCTTTGGACCTGAAAAACAAAACAATTTGGCAATGTCTTGAGGGGGAACCTGTGAGAAATCATCCCCTCCCCGTGTGATTGTTATCACAAACGACAGAGACAAAGAAGAAACAATTTGGTTTAATTCTAATTTTCAATTTTCAATTTTTTTAAATTTCAAAGGCATTTGGGATTGTCGGGGACTTCGCCGTCGTTGACGTTGCCTCCACCACCGCCGCCGTTCCAGCCAAAGCCGCCGTCTACTCTGTCGGATCAGGCGCCAAATGCCGGACTAGTGACGTTGACGGCTGGCCTTTCCGACCTTCAACAGCAGATGGACCAGCAGCAGCAGCAGAGCCATTCGAACCAAATGGTGACCCAGGGGTCGGCCCGGGCCATCTGCGCTGCATTGCCGGGTCTTGTCTCTCGTCAAATTCAAGTTTGCCAGGCTCATCCCAACACGATCCAGTCCGTTTCTGACGGAGCTCGTAAGGTAAAAACAACAGCCCCCCCCCCCCCCCCCCAAATCAGATAATTATATAACAACGAATTAGCTAATTAAATGTTGTTGTGTTTGAAATTGTGCAGGGTATTCAACAGTGTCAACATCAGTTCCGCAACGAGCGATGGAATTGCACGACCAAGGACGATCAGAATGTCTTTGGTGCCACTTTGGAACGAGGTAAGATTATCTGATGATTAAAGAATAAGAGTCTCTCTCTTTATTATCTTTGTATCGTTGGAAACTGGACAGACCCGTTGTTGTTCTCTATGGTGAATTGAGATGATAAAAACAAAAATGTCGAGAATCAAGTCGTAAACAATCTCGTCATTATACAGAGACGAAATCGTAAAAAAACAAAGTTAAGAAGAAGAAGATTTTAATTGTTTTGAAAATGTTGAAGAGATAGAAACGACAAAAAAGAGACACGATCTATTGTCGATTCCATCCGTGTTGTGTGTATAGAAAATCCACCTGTCTTCTTTTCGTCCATCAAGAGAATAAATCAAACCGTTTTTTTTTTTCTCTATTTAGAAAGAATTTAAAAAATACCGTTTGCCAAAACAACAACAACAACAACAAAACGATCCTTAAATGTATTTAACACGTCCGGCTCCGTCATCATCAACATATCACACACACACACAAGTCTTGAAATGAAAAATCGCTTGTAGACACAACCAGTCAGTGTCTACTATAGTCAGTTGTTGTTTTATTTGAAAAAGACGAAACAGGTGGTCACCGAACGAAATTTTTTAAAGATCCATATAGTAGCGGGAAAAGATGAAACATTTTTTATTTTTAAATTCCGGGTTGTTGTTGTTGTACGACATATATCGATTTAGAATGGTACATTGTCGTTTTGTTGTTGTTGTTGTGTGGACGTAAATCATAGCGGGAGATCCGATCATCCCCGGGGTGGTCCCGCAAAACACACAGATGGCGTTCGACGGATGTTGCTGGATTAGATATTTGATTCGATTTGACCTACTATATTCATCATTTTTTTTTTTAGAAAACACAAAAATTATTTGAATTTATTTCGTGTTTTTTCTCTTTAAATAATATGGAAAGGAAAATAGGCGGCAGGGACTGCTCATGTGTGAAGTAAATAAATTAAATAGACGCCGGAAGGTGTTTCTTCATTTTTTCCCTTGGAGGATTGCACATCCTCTAGTAGCCAAAAGAAGAAGAAGAAAATCCAATCATGACAACAACACGGGAGGCAATTTTTGTGTGTTGGATAGTAGTAGCAGCCGCACGGCAAAGAGAGAAATAACATTATTACATTATTACATTACACATCATCATCATTTCTCTGCCTCTCGTAAATATATGAAACTTTGAAGGGAAAAAGTTTTGTCTACCCAAAAATCCCAAAAGGGATGATGATACAACAACAACAACAACACCCATCATCATTACAATAGCCGTTGGCTCTTTTTTTTTTGTAACACACCGACCCGGTGAGAGAGAGAGTTAATTAGTCGGGATTGAGTTGTTGTTGTACAACCAACACACAGCATCTCCATGGGAGGTCCTTTTTCCATCTCTCAATTTTCTTTTTTCTTTTTCCAATTCGAAATTTTTTTTATTTTTGGTTTTACACAAGGGGAGGAGAGTTATTATTATGTATATATATATAGATGTATAGTATATTTTATTACACATGTCGAGTGTGTGAGAGAGACTTGGAAGGGGAACTGGAAGGAATTTCATTTTTTTGTTATTTAGATACAAAAAACGGACACCTATAGCGTCCGGAATCGAGTTGGGTGGGCGCAACAACATTCAACAACAACTATTTCTCTCTTACCAGAATTTATTACGACCCAAAAATTTCATATATGAGAGAGAAATGGGAATTCACACATAGTTGTCGGGATGATGATTCAATTATTTTTTCCAAACCCCCAGAAAAAATGAAATGAAATTTTCAAAAATCGTGACACGAAAAAAAAGAAGAAAAAGAAAATTATTTGGTTGTGGGGAGACTTTTTAAAAAAAAAGATGTTGACAGCTTTGTTCATTTTCTTCCTATCCACACACACACACAAAATGGAAGAAAGAAAAGAGTCTATGCTTTATTACGCAGGTATGTGTGTGTGTGTGTGTGTGTGTGTGTGTGTGTCCTGGCGGAGTCAAATGAAAGAGCGGCCCCCTTGGGTTCCCCCCTTCCATTAGCCACGCTCTCCCCACCTTTTCTTTTCAACAAGACACACACAGAAAGAAGAGAAAAATGGTTGTCCTTTTTCTATTCACGTGTGTGTGTATGTACATCGTGCCGCTTTCTTTTCTTTAACAAAAATAAATGTTCGTTTTTGTCGTCTGTTTTTTAAAAAAGAAAAAGAGAGAAATAATTCGTAATCCCAATGTCCACAGGGTGAACAATCGTCGTTTCTTGACTTGACTTTTAAAAACAGGGTCATCATCATCATTTGATGTATAAGAGAAGAGAGAAAGAGACTCTCTTGTGTGTGTACACTACCTGGTAATGAGATTGGAACAGTCGATGATGATGATGATGATGATGGGAGAGGAGGAGTTTTTTCAAGCCGCCCACTTTCCATCTTTTTTCTGTACTTCGACATCAATTTTCATTTTTGGTTGAAAATTTTTTTTCTGGTAAATTTGTTGTGCGTGTTTCCCACCTTATTGTGGATGTGTGGGGTCTTGACATTTTCAGACGTCATTAACACGAAAAGGTGAAAAAAGGGAAGGCCCTCCTACCGTTATAAGGAGTATAGTCACCATATTCGGCATGTTAATTATTTCTCTATTTTATTCTTTTAAATTTTTTGTTGAAGAATCTCGGGACATTTTGATTGAAATCGTCTATACTCAGCAAGTGTCCCAATATTCAATTTCTTTCAGACCACCACACCTATAACGGGATGGAAATGTTACGAGTTAATTAGTCGTTTCTCTGTAAGAAAGAAAATGTAAATATTTCCAGGGGAGGGTAAAAGAAATGAAAAAAATGCCCTGGGTTTTTGTGTGCATATCTTTGACCTTTTGCTACAAAAAAGTTGATGAGTTGGGAAATGAGTTAGGGGGGGAGAGAAAGAAGATAAAACGGGGTAGAAATGTGTGTCTATGATTTTCTTTCTAGCCATTTGAAAAAATTCATTCATTCATCGGCGTAGTAGAAAAAGGCGGCCGTGACCAATTTTGATGAAACGGACTAGCACAATCAGCAGGGGTGGTCTCATTCTCTTCCATTTTTAAAAAGAAAAAATCTTTGCATTTCAACTTCCTCCTCCCCTTGAAAATCGTTCCGAAAAAAGGAATAGAAACTTATTTTTTTCAAAGGAAAAATAGAAGAATTGAACAACTACGTAGGAATTTCTGTTGTTGTTGTGTTGATCTTTTCTTTGGTTTGATTTCTATTCAAATTTCGATGATCAACATGTTAATCAACATCTTTTTTCTTTTTCTTTTTTTTTTAAATTTCAGGTAGTCGAGAAACGGCCTTCATTTACGCCGTGACGTCGGCTGGCGTCGTTCACGCCGTCACGCAGGCTTGCTCGTTGGGTAACCTCACCGAGTGCAGCTGCGACATGGAACGACAGGGTCTACCCGCTCCCGACGGATGGAAATGGGGTGGATGCTCGTAAGTTGATTTTTTAAACATTTTTTAAATTTTAAAAATATATTTTAAAGAAAAAGCCAATAACGGACCTATAGAAAATGTGACACCTTTTCGGTATATTTCTTTCTTTAGTTGTGGTGGTTTTCTATATTCACCTTTTTTATTTATTTATTTATTTATATTCCGGTGGCTGTTTGAACGGCCGCCAAGTGTGAAACTGTCGACGGCTTTATTTTCTGTTCACCTTTTTCTTATTTTATTTTTATGTGTTTATTGTATTTTTTTTTTTTCGAGTTTACCGACTTTGAAATTTTTATTGAAAAATCTTATAAAAAAATGTCTTATATATATTTTTTTTTTTTTTTTTTGAAATTTAAAGTGATAACATTCGATACGGGATCCAATTCGCCCGACAATTTGTCGACGCTCCCGAGAAGGCCATCCAGAAGAAAACCGAAGAACGTCCGTAATTTGATGAACTTGCACAACAACGAAGCCGGACGCAAGGTAAAATTTCATTCAATTCAAAATAATAATTAAGTGGGTTAAAAATCATCTATAATCTTTGTGGGAAAAGTAAAAAAAAAATCAAACGAAATTCCTCGTCATATTTTTTCGAAAAATATGTTTTATCGTTTATATATTTCTCTCTCCTGCTGGTGAGGGGGTAGGGGGATAAATCTCGAAAATGGAGTTATTACATACCACTGGATGAGACATTCTCGACATTCCGGAAACAAAACATTTTCCATGTCCCATTCCTCCCATGTCCCATCATCTTTCCTTTTTCGGGTCTTTTTTCTTTTTATCCGGTTATCGTGTACGTGTGACAGCTATTAATTGCTTTTTATAAAAGAAAATGAAAATTCCATTTTGAAATGCAAAAAAAAAAAAAAATGAAATTAAAATTTCATTAGTAAAAAAAAGGTCAATCCACACAATATCCGGGGGTGGATTTCAACATTTTTAGCGCGTATCCAATCAAGAAGAAAACCTCCCCCCAGAAGAAAAAAGATCATCACATTTTGGTTTTTTTGTTTTTGTTTTTGCTTAAATGGTGGGGGGGATGGGTCATCACGATTTCATTTCTTTTCAGGGGGGTTCCATCATCAATTATCTGAGGTTCTCTCCTTGATGTTGTCGTTTATCTTTAGTTTTTGTTCTCTCTTAGAGAATCTTCTTATTGTTGAAATCTTTAAGGTGGGGGGGGGGGCGATAGGAGACGTAGGAAAATGTTGATTGACTGGAACGCGTTTTCCCTTTTTTTTTTTTTTTGCTTTCCCACAAATTTGAAATAAATAAATAAAAAAATCAAAATTTACTTTTTTTTTTTTGACAACTCTGGAAAGCAAATTTAAATTAAATCAAAATTTTAGAGAAAAAAGAAGAGGAACTTTCAAATCCCCTGGTCATCCGGCTGGATATATATATAACCCCTCCTTTAAGAAAGAGGGGGGGGGGAGTATCAAACCGGATCGAATTTACTATATAGGAGCCCATTTTTTTTTGTTTTCTTTGTACCTTTATTTTTTTTTCTTTCTATCCGTCGACCATATCTTTGATTCCTTTGATCCCCTTTGCGGATGGCCCCTCCAATCCTGTCGTCCTACGTGTACACACACACACACCTTGTTGTTTGCGGGGGGGGGGGACCGTGAATAATTTTTACGATCGAATTTATTGGTAAAAAAAAAAGTAGAGTAAAATTTTAACCCCGCGCCACTTTTGAATGATTTTAATTTGATGAAATTTGTGATGGTCTTTTTTGAGTTGAAAGGAAATGGATGTGGGTCCCTCATTATTATTATGATGATGTAAAAGTTATCAAAAAAAAAAAAAGTTTCGACTGTTGACGTTTGAATTGTCGGTGGGCGTCCCAACTCAATTTGTTTTTGTTTTCTTCTTCTTTTTGTAACGAAAATGGGAAACGGAAATGTACAACATTTTGTTATATAAATGTAATTGATGGTGATGATCATTTCTCATTTTCTTGTCCGTGTTTGGCAGGCCATAGCGACCCTGATGCGGATGCAATGCCGATGCCATGGCGTGTCAGGTGAGAAACCATTTTCTATAAATTAAAGTTTTTTAAACTTAAATTTTGTATTTTTTTATTTTCATCATTTTGTTGTTGTTGAAATGCTTCGACCAGGTTCTTGCGAGTTGAAGACGTGCTGGAGGACGATGCCCACATTTGCCCAGGTGGGCGACTACCTAAAACAGAAATACGAGAACGCCGTCCAGGTAAACAACAACAACAACAGCTAAGAAATTTTGAAATTTTGAAGAGAAAACCGCAAATATTTTACGGTGACTTGAGATGAGAGACGCTTGTGACAGGATGACATTTGAACACACAACAACAACAACAACAACCAACCGCAAAATAGTCGGTCGGTTGTTTCTCCCCCCCTTTATTCAAATGATGTCGAGAGTTTTGTTGTTGTTGTACGTAGTTTGAAAATAACTTTGCGGTAAACGCAAAGAACAAAAACCAAAAAACCAAACTGGTTTTCGGTATTTGAGTACATTTATCTAAGTTGTTGATGATATATATTTTGATTTACAAATAGTTTTTTTTTTTTGGATGAGGGTTGGGTTGGGTTCACTAGAGTCCCGCGTGATTGATCTGTGTCAAACGGTGAGATAATTGAGAGAGAGGAGAGAAGAGATTTTCACGTGTCAAGAAACTCAAATGTTTTCTCTCTCTCGCCGTTGAAGGCGCTAAAAATATCCAAAAGACGTCCATTTCACCGTGTGTGTGTGTGTGTTTGGACTGGCCCTGTCAGACGTTTGTTCTCACCGTTCATCAAAAAATGTCAAATCAATGTTCATCAAATGTTAAGAAAGAAAAAAACAAACTGACCGGGCCATTTCTTTTTCGATTCAACAATTTCCAACTTTTTTAATACGATACAAAGTCACCAAAAAACGCCAGACCAGTTCTTTTCGTAAATATCTCAAGAATGAGAATTACCTTTTTTTCTTTTTACTTTTGACAGTGAAAATAATATATTTCGAGAGAACACACACACATTTTCTTTTTCTTTCTTTTTGATTTCGGTTGTAAATCAAAATGAAAAGCTCAGAAAATAACAAAACAATACCAATGCCAGCAGTCGAATAGACTCTCTCTCTCTAGAATATTATATACACCCAGGCATGTTGGGGCTGTCAACCTGTCGGCCCACCTGGTCCCGAGTTCTCTCTCCTGACGTCCCTTTTTTTTTTTCATTTCATTTAATGATCAACTGTTTTTTTTTCTTTAAGCTTTTATCTTTTCAAGTTCCCCTTTTCGAATAGATTTGGCTGCTGTTTCTTTTGTTTTCTTACATTTCATCCCAGCTGTTGGATGCTCCCGCTGAGGCATCCAACATTCCTCGATACGACTCTGTGTACTTAGTTATATACACTCTGTCGTTTTTCTATCTTTTTATTTTTTATTAATGAGACGATGAGAAAAAGTTGACGAGACAAGAGAGAAGCCGAATATGTGAACGTTGTGAAAGTAGCGGTCGCACGTCAATCTTCGTCCCTTATTACTCCCATTATTCATCATCGATTGTATTAACCTGTTTTTTGTTTTTTGTCTTTTTCTTTTTTTTCATTGCATTTTATTAGATGAAACCGACGAAATTCGTGAGAACGGTAAGAAGCGACTTTTTTATTTGATTTGATTTTATTGAGCGCCATCTAGTGTCGATGAATGAAACTTTAATTTGTTTTGTTTCTTTTTTAAAAAAGATGATGCAAGAGAAGATGTCGTCCAAGGAATTGAAAATTCAATCGGTGTCGTCTTCCAAGACTAAACGTCAAGCTCCGCTGGGCAAGACGGACCTGATTCACATCCACAAGTCTCCAAACTACTGCGTCGAAGACCCTAAGAAGGGCATCCTGGGCACGTCCGGACGCGTTTGCAACAAGAATTCGACAGGATCCGACAGCTGCGATCTCCTCTGCTGCGGAAGAGGCTACAACACGCAGGTAACAAATGAAAAATGAAAAAAAAAATCCCCCAAATTGGACATGAACATTTTACACAAATTGTTGGCCATTAATTTTCTAAAAATAAATTTTTAAAATTTTTCCCTCAGGTGGTGAGACACGTCGAACGGTGTTTCTGTCGATTCGTCTGGTGCTGCCAAGTCAAGTGCAAAACCTGCGTGACCATGTTGGACGTCCACACGTGCAAGTAAACTTCCCCCTGCCCCTGCCCCCTAACTACTACTACCCCGATCATTTGAAATTTGTTATTATTATAATTATCATTCTATTTTTTTACGTACCAAGATAACAAAAAAAAAAAGTGACACTATTTCCCCCCAGAAAAATGAAATGGAATCATCATCAGTATTAAATATTCATTTTGCGGATCTTCTTTAATAGATAATTGGTTTAAAATGTAATTTTTTTTTTGTGTGTGTGTGTACCCAATCCGTTTTAATTTTCATTTATTATACACCTCCCCCCCCCCCTCGGCTATATTTTATTATTATTATAAATAATGTTTTTTTTTTTGTTACGTAACAAAATTCGTAAGACCCTGATGATGTACATATAAATTGAAATGTCCACCTCCCTCCATCCTGCCCCCTTTTTTTTTCCTGTAAATGAAATTCAATCCGTCACTCAAAAATGGTAGACGGACCGATCCTTCGCCGCAAAATTTATCTTTTTTTTTTTCAGTCAATTAGACTCCGAATTCAAAAAACAACAAACAAACAAATCGATCCATATTTTTTATCCTTCGCTTATGTAACAAATTTTCTTTTGACAAGCCAGTGAAATCGACACACACATTTTTACACAATTTGTGGGAGGATTCCTTTTGTGTATTACGTCGAATCCCCCCACCCATTTTGTTCTCATCTTATTCGAAAGCTCCTCCCCCTTTTTAGTTGATGTCATTTCAATGGGTGGACTTTTTTTCAAATTTTGCCGCCCTTTTTTTATATACATAGAAATTTAAAAAATGATCATTTCCACATATCATCCATCCAACCATTTTTTTTTGACACTTAAAAAAAAATTTCAAATAATGATCAAGAAAATTTGGTTAAGAGTCTCGAGCTGTCGATCGTGTTTGGTGTCCGTCTCTTTTTTTTGAGTGTTTTATTTTGTGCGTCTTGTTTGTATTTTTTTAGCTCCTCTCTGTGTGTGTGTGTGTGTATCATTTCGTTCAGAAAGAAAGATGATGAGAAAGTAAACAACAACAAAGTGAAATTTTAAATCGATACGATTATTTTTTAAGAATTCAAATGTGTGTATTAAAAACCCGCACCATTTATCATTTCACAGGGAACGGAATGATATCGACGACGACAGTAGCGCGGGTTTAGCCTATTTTCAAGAGGGTCAAGGATATGCTCTTGACATGTTACACCAAACAGAAACAGGAACACAAATTTTGGTATAAAATTATGTGCGGGTTCTCTTATTCCATATCAAATTGTTTTGTACTTTAAAATTTTACCTTTTTTCTTTTTCTTCTTTTTTATAAAAAGTAGATCAACATTCCATTTGACGGACGGTGGATACGTGCTTGGATTTTCAATCCGCTTTTTATTTTTTTTAAATTCCAGTTCGGGGGGTGTATGTAACAAGGGTAAGAGAAAATGTGTGTCTAGCGCGGGTGGACATTTGATAAATCGAGCGAACGTGTAAATGAAAACAGAAAACCGTTTTTAACCCAAAAAAAAAAAAATTTGAATGTATTTCTGGGTTGATTGAAATTCTAGTAGATCCGTGTGTGATACACCGGTATACCGGATCACAGAAAAATTTACAAGTCCTGGTGGTTTATTTCCCCTCCAATTTTTTTTTTTTTTTTTAAACTCCCTCCCTCCCCCCATAACGTCAAGTTACTATGGCAACGGCATGGACTTGTGTATATATACAACAGAGAAAACGGGCGCCAGAGAGACACACACAAAAGTCGAGGCGCCTGTCCGACCAGTCAGTGTCCGGCAGTGCTCCAGTGTTCCAGCTAATTTTTTCAATTGGAGCAACTAACGGAGAAATAAGCAAACAAACACAAATTTTATTTTATTTAATTTTTGAATATTCAAAAAAATAAAATGAAATTATTTGGCGTGTTTTCTAGTTCGTTCATCGTCGTCTTGGCCATTTTCGCTTCAGGTGATTTTTCAAACTTTTTTCTTTATTATCAATTTAATAATTGGATTTCTCGTGATTGATCCACAAAAAATGAGATTTTATGTTTGCCGGTAATTTGATGTTTTTATTTTCACCGCCACCAAATATCCATTTCATTTTTAAATAAGTTATTTGGCTCAATTGCGTGAATGTTTCTAATTAAGAGTGAAAATCCTTTAGCCTGCGGGGACCACTTGAAAAAGTGTTGGACGTCACACAGTTCAGACTCTTGAGAATAAAATTTGAAATATTCCTACTGAGAAAAATGACGAATTTGAAACATACAGTTGAATCATTTCAATTAGAATTCAGGTGTCGAGGTGTACAGCATATAATATTGTGGTGATGTAGTCCAGTTGTTTTTATTTTATTGTTATAATAGAACTGGGGGGGTTGACGTGCTCGACGCCCACTTGAGCCTCTCGAGTTACTTGTACAATCAACCCCGATCCTGTTTTCTCTGTACGTTTTATATACTAGTCGAAAAGAGATATCCAATTTCTCAATTTTTGAAATGAAAATTTCAGTTTTTTTTTTTGTGGTGTTGTTGTTGATGCTGGGTTCGTTTTTCATCCGAGCCACATTTCACAGTTATTTATTTTTAAAAATGGCCGCCGACATGGAGAGAATGGGAATTTTTAATTTGCCATTTAGCGAAATGCACTGATGATCCCATTGAAGAAAATTTTTATAATATAATGGAAATGTGATACCCGTTCAGGTTGTTGTTTAGCTGCTGACGATGTAACGGGAAGCGAATCACCACCGTCTTCCGAAACCACTCCGGTGACGGAGGAGAATAGCGTTGAAACGGTCACGACCTCATCATCAAATCAAACACTGGCCGATGTCTCCGATGACCCAACTCCATCCGATGCTGATCCATCACAATCTCCTACGACGATCTCATCATCATCAGATGAGGATGGAAGAAATGATACAACACATCCATCGAGTCTCGTTCCACATCAGGAGCAATTGACCAGCGTTAATCAACCGGTTTCGCAATCGGAAGTTGTAAGCGATCCTACAACGATCCTGCAGGAAACAACAACAACAACAAGGAGTACAACACAAATGAGGTTAACGACGCAACCGATTTTAACGTCTACCGTCACTGCTGAACCGATTCCAGTGGTGGATCATTCGACAGCTGCAAATTTAAACGATTCCGCGACGGAATCGACGAGCTCGTCTACAGTTTCCACGACAACGACAGAAATTGTGACGACAAAGAGACCGACGAGGACACCTAGAACGACGACTCAGAGGAGAACAACGACGACGACGTCGCCTTATCACGAATGTGTTACGTCATCCACTTGCCTCGATCCCAACGCTCATTGCGTCAATTTAGGCGGAACAAACACCTGCGAATGTCGAACGGGATTCCGTAAAAGTTCGCCAAACGGCAGTTGTGTGATGATTGAATTGCCCACGACCACAACTACATCAACAACTACAACAACAACAGCAACAACAACATCAACTCCGCTGGAAAATGTGACCGTGACGAGCTCAACCGTTCAGAGCAGTTCAACCGAACCGCCAACGTCACCTGTAAAGGTACGGATTTTTACCACTAGATGTCACTGTTGAATGTCAACAACATTTTTTCAAAAGAACTTTTTTTTCGTGTTGTAACTTGATAGGATTAGAATCGTTCAAGCAATTGATCCTTGGGTTAATTTCTTAAGAACCGGTAAATTCTTTTTTAGTGTTAAAAAAATAACCGGATTAAACTAAGCTGTGTTGACGTTTTTCTGCAAGACTTGATCGCGTGTCGCTTTTCATTCTAATGTTATAAGCAGATTTCGTTTCATTTTCAGAGAGTTATTGTCCTACAAGCTTCGGATTTGAGCAAAGAAGAGAAAATGGACGTGGTTTCTATTGCCCTTCAACCAGCCACCAGTGTGGTTGAGTGGTTGTTGGAGCAGGATTTGTCATTTCGCACAGCCATTGCCACAATCTTGACATCCTCCAACTTTTCAGTAAATACAATCAACAATTAACTTTCAATGAGCTAAATGAAGATTGACTATTCATCATTTCCAGATAGTTGAAGAAACTGAGTCAACGAAAACTGTAAATGTGACAGCTGATCAGGTCCTGTATGTGGCCCCTTCACCGCAATTAACAGCAGAAGGCCTGTTGATATCCTTCTTAGTTCAAGACAAAGACAAAGTCAAACCCAGACACCATTCCTTCCTCAGTGGCATCATTGCCCGACACAAAAGAGAAGTAAATTCCACAAATGAAACTTTAACTGGTTACCTGCCATCCGTATGGATTACGACAGCCATCCGAAACAGTCAACACCATTTAGAAGCGGCGGTATAATAATAAATATCTAAAAATAGTTTTGCATTTTAATAATGAAAATTTCCTTTTGAATTAACAGCTGAATCAAACAGTTTCTTCCCTCTTTGGTGGAATAATTCCCTATCAGCTTTTATCGCTTGAGCAACTCGCCGCTGCTTCGCTGTTTGAGCGCCGTTTGGACATCTTTATTCCACTTATCCTAGTGGCGGCTCTCGGTTTCATGGGCCTGGCTGTCAGCTTAGTTTGCATTCGAGCCAAGACACGATCCATGGCCACCTGGGATCCTCCTGCCGGAGTGGTTTTCGGAAAGGTTTTTTTTTTTTAAATTTAAGTTGAAATAAAACGACGGATTTGGTCTTTGAACAAAATATTTTCAACCTATGCAGACTAGCATCAACAAAGAAAACAGAGAAGATCCATTGGGTTGCACCAGCAAACCTGATTCAACTGGCCAACATTTGGCCACGGATGAACAATGTCGCGATGGAGAAGAGCAGCTTATGAAGAATTCGTCTGGTATCAACGCAGATGACGACGTTTGGGTGGTGCCTTACGAGGACGGCCCTCCTCAGGGTCAACCCGGTCACCTGAAAACCCAATACGAAGACACGAAGCTTTAGGCGACGCGTGTTCCCAATCCCAATGCTATGAACCGGTGTATTTCCTTATCAGACCAATCCCGGCAATATTTTTTTGTCAGTCGAGTCATCCAATGCCATACCAGTTGTGTGTTTTTCTTTTCTTTTGACCCATTTTTGAAAGTAGATTCATTTTTAAAATTAATAGTTGTATAGAAACTTGTTAGATGTTTTTTTCCCCCTGAAATTTCTTTCATTTTCATTCCACGTAGATGTCTATTTTCTCTCTCTTTTTTTTTAATTTAATGTACAGATTACAAAATTAATTTCCCAAGTTTCTGATTAATTAAATCATTCAGCTCTACATTCCTACTTTCTTGTATATGGAAATGGAACATTTGGAAAATGTGTATGAATACACTGTGAAATTCAAATTTTTTATCAAACTTCCGAATCGTACCACATTCCTGAAAATTATAGCTAATAGCTAAAATCATGGTTTATTTTTTAGGCTATGAATTTTCTTAAAAAGCGCTCTTCGCGATGAATATTTTTGACGTCTTTCATTCTTTGGATTTATAAAATTTGAATTTGAATGAATGCCGTCACTGATGACATCTAGCGTTGAAAAATGTAACATAGTTTTAGTTGAAAAACGCGCTTTTTTCAAAAGATATTATAAGGAGTTTCAGATTGCGGTATACAGTTTTAAGATGTAATTATATTATTTACACAATAATCTCATTTTAAAACTATCTTGATTTGACAAAGACAAACGACGGAATTTACGAAATAAATCTATGCGGTTTTTAATTTTTCAAATGAAGCGAATAGTTCAATGAATACGAAAAAAAAATAAACAAAATTAAAATTCCCAGTAGCCAGAGAATTTTAATCTGTCAAGTTATTTGTATTTGTTTAAAAAAAAAATATGTTGCGGTTTAGGCGATAATTAGCAAATGGCAACATGTTATTCAAGTTAAGTGATGTCATCGTCTTCTGCATGGAGCACACTTTTCGTAATTAGTCTTTTATGAAAGTCCATGCTGTACGTTTGATTGATGTTATTTTATACCTGTTAACTTTTTCAGATTTTCTTTTGCTTTACCATTTTATACTCAGTCTACACCATCACATCAGATTTCCAGATAATGGCAACTAGGAGTAAATACTTGCAGTTTTATTATTGTAGATGAATTAATTTTCTAAAACATTTATGTAGGAATCTCTCAAAATTCCTTTGCAACCACTTTGGATGCTTCAGTTAGCTTCCATGATCAAGACCTGTGTGCCATATGTTTAGGAGTACCTGAAAATAGATCTTTTGCAAATAACTGTCTTCATGAATTTTGCTTTGCTTGCCTACTAAAATGGTCCAAGGTACTTTTTATTAACTAATTTATCATGAGTCTGATTTGGTTTCTTTTTATACAAATTTTCTGATTATTCGTTTTTTTAGGTGAGAGCCGAGTGCCCAATTTGTATTCAGTTTTTTAGTTCGATCATTCACTCTGTGAAATCAGATCAGGATTATCAAGAGCTTCAGATTACTGGACTACCCCAGCCTGTTCCAAGAGTTACACCAGGAACTATCCTCCCAGGTCAGTTACAACAGCCAGGGATTCAGCCCCTTGGGTTGCCAATACAATCAGGTTTGATCAACTTACCTCAGTACTATTTTACATTAGATGTTGGGAAAATAATTAACTGTATTTCATGATTTTTGTAGAAGGACAAGCTGTTGCTTCAAGTAGTGTATCGCTAACTCCTTTAATGGCTTTAAGACAGCAAACAGCTCTTTTTAATCAAGCAACAACTGCTCTACAACAGCAAACTGCTGCTCTTCTGAATCAAGCTTCAACATCAGCTCTACAACAGCAAGCTACTGCTCTTCTGAATCAAGCTTCAACATCAGCTCTACAACGGCAAACTACTGCTCTTCTGAATCAAGCTTCAACATCAGCTTTTGCGGTTGCTTCCGTTTCATTCGTTCGTCCTGTTCGGGAGCATGCCCTTCATCTTAAAAATGTTGCAAAACAAACACCAACGCTAATGCCAACTCATAGTGCGGCTCCCCAAACATATAAGCAAGAACATGCTGCTCAAATTAATCTGGAAGCTGGAGTGGCTCCCCTGTCACACAGAGAAGAAAGTAATCGCTACTTACTAAGACCAAAGGCTCACAGAACAAACATCGCAGATAGAGCTTCCAATGCAATCCAGCTTGTATGGTTATTTACTATTTTAGAATTTGAATTCTTGATTTTATTGTGATTTTGATCTAGGTTAATGAATTCTGTCCTTTGAATTCATCGACTCCTTTGCGTCCTTTTAACCTCGAACTAAGTCAAGTCGTTGCCGACCCAGTGCAGAAATCGAAATGGTGGCATGGATTGGTTTCCGAAGACATGCGTAGTCAAATGGTCCAAGAGCTAGTGCAGGCATTAAATCCTATGATTTATGAGAAAGAATTTGAAATCGTGGTAGCCTATATGCGAGAAACAGAAAGTGTTATGTACCAGACGGCTGAATCTAAGCAACACTACACTTTAATTCATTCGGACAAAATCAAGGAGTTTAAAACTGGTATGGACCTAGGACAGAAAAGAAAATTCATTCAACGTATTCTGTCATCCGAGTCTTTGGCGTTGGACCGTCCACTAGATCTCAGCAGTCCAAGGACTAAAAATGTAAGCCAGCAATTGAGTTTGGCATTTTCACATGATTAAGATCAAATGATTTTTCTTAGACTGGATTGGGAAACCGAAATGCTCCAGGTGCACACATTCAACAACAGATTGGCGTTCCGATATTCGAAAACTATGAGGATGAGAATGATGAAGGAAACCAAATTGAAATGGTTTTCAGCGATGTAAGTTCCTTTGATTTTAAAATCAAATTAGTGTTTAAATTTAAAATGTATTTCTTTTTCATCAACAGGAAAGTAATGAGTACTTAACTGCTGGAAGTTCTAGCTCTACTGAAAGTTCCCTGGTAGAAGAGGGAGACGATCGCGTATTAGATTTACAACAGTCGGCTGAAGATGACAGTGATGAAATCGTTGTTTTGGAAATTCCTCCCAAACGCGAACCTGAACTTATAATTTTATCCGACTCAGACGACGAGTAGAAAAGTTTGCATTATTATTTTCCCCTTACTTAAAAACCTGCATATTATTGAAGCTTCATTCGATTTATTTTTGAAAATACTATTTTTTCTATTAGAAAATTCATGTTTTTGTAAAAATTTTATTATGCTGAACTGGAATACAGAAATTACAATTTAACTTTTGTTGCGGAAGACCGACAAGTAAACTAACTTAATTTTTACGTCAAATTTTGCATTTTTAGTTTACTTAACGGAGTAATAACAGGTTAACATTATTTAAACTCTTCGTTCAGAATTTAGCGATACATTTCGTCGCTCTTAGAACTGCTGTCAACATTTCGGGTTGCGTTTCTCCCGTTGTACACGCATACACGCCTCCAAGTTTTTAAGCGGAAAGCTGAAATGCTTCACAATTATTTTTTTATTGTGAATTGTATTTATTGAAATTATTATTCCTTTTTTCCCCTTTATTGATTGAGTGCTGTTGAATGTGGATGGTGAATTTGATGTGTTTTGGTGACGTCATGGATGACAGGTGACGAACAACAAAGGGTTCTTAAATCTCCCACCAGATCTAACCGAAATAAGTACAACAACAATGACCATTGACAGTTTTACACATGTCAAATCAGTTACTTACTGGTGGCAGTGGTGTGTGTGGTGTTCTTTTCTGTGTACTTTGTTTCCAATGTTTCCTAATTGTTGCTTGCAGATCATCAAAAAGAATAGTGTATTCAAGGAAAGACCAATGGAATGATCATTATCTCAATCATCATGTCTGTCAATTAAGGTAAGCCATTTTTTGTATCTGTTCATTAGGAAAAACATAGCATTTCCTCTCTAATCATTTTTCTTGATTTATTTCAATTTATTTTCATTTGTTATGATTTCTAATCGTATTTAATTTGAATTTGATATTTTATTGCACGTAGTTCAAACTATTTTCAAGTAAATAATTTTAATTAAAGATAATTATATTGTTAAAAAATACTGAAATAGGGCAGAAAGCCAAAACTTAATTCAGGAACTGCGCAACCAACAGTAGCGACACTAGTACGCGGTGACCGAATTCAAAACCAAAGTCTTTTGCATTGATCAAATTTTATAATCATTTTAAAAAGATTGAGTGCATTAGCTTATTAATTATTTTATTAGTTATTTTGGTGATGAACGTCAATCAAATCTCGGTTCGATTCGCTTTCTATCGAGACAGGAAACAGACACAACATTTGAGTTGTAAATCGTTTCGTTAAAGTCCCTTCTAGTTTTAGCTTATGAGTTGTGACGTATAACAACATACACTCGTCCGTTTTCCTCGTAAAGTTGTGAAAATCGGTCTATCTAATAACGCTCTATGCCTCTATGAATTGCACAGTTAAATTGACATTTGAAAGTTATTTTACATTTTATTGATTTACGATTATTGCGAATTAATCGATATTTTAATATCCGTCATGCTCCAATAGATTAAAAAATCGCCTGCTTAGCAAAACAATCAACAACTGCCTTTAATGTTTTTGTCCTGTTGTTATCTTCTCAAGTTTATTAAATCGAAAATCACAGACCACCGAGTTACCGTCCATTTTGACAAAATTGCACAAAGGGATATACCTCATCATACTTCAGCAGAAGTGTATTGTCCTAACTGTCAAAAGGACTCGTCTGCTGGGCGTTATGGCAACATTCGTGTTATTGTTGGTGTAAATATTGCTGTGATTAAAGCGTCGTTATTCAGTTTGCCAGTGTTTTGATTAGAAAAATAGTGATTGTTTCTTAACGACGATTTCGTGTAATACATTCAAGTATGCGACTTGTATTTGTGGTGTAGTATGCAGGAAAGTGAAACAAATACTTTAAATCACTTCCAGGATAACTTTAGGCTATCATTTTCAAGTAGGTTTTTTTTATGATTATTGATGCTTATTAGTTATAGAACAAAGCTCATTTTTCAGATTTGTAAAAACCAGCGCTGTTCTGTACTTCCGGTTTCTAAATGTGCTTATAGCTAAGTAACCATTGAGCTGATGCAAAAAAGAACCCAATTTTCGTGATCCTCGTGCAAAATGTAGTAAAGTTCATGTTTCCATCCAAAATACCTGAAAATCGTCGAAAATTGCAAAAATCGACGCAGAGAAATTTTTTTTGGGCCATGTCATGGATTTCGTTTAAAATACATCTGTCCTACCTGAAATTTGATGGAGATCACGAATCTGTTAGTAATTTTGACCTCAGCTCAATAGTTGAGGAGCTATCGGTCTAGTTCCGGTCTATTTCCGGTAAATTTTGAGTTTTCTAATTGCCCAAAAGTAAAAAATGAACTTTATTCTCCATACAGTTTCCATCAATTTAAGCATAATTTAAGTAAAGAAAAAGTAGGCTATTTAAGATTAATTCGTGTCTAAAGAATTGCTGGATTGGTAATCAGTCTCCAAGCATGAGTGTCTAATGACTGACGCTAGATGTCCTTCGCCGTTGTTGTCATTGTCTTAGCAAAATGTCTTTCTTCCTCTGTTGTGTGATTTTTACGATTTATTTGTGGTTTTCTGGATAAATTCAACTCTAATTTCGTAAGTAAGTTAACCTAGAAGATTAATTATTACACAACTATAGTTTCTAAAATCTCTAAATTCTACTTGAAATCAAAGATAATGTTTGTATATTATATCTGTAACTTATGGTTGTCATTTTCAGGTCTGGCAGAACCATATTAATTGCCTACTTAAAGAACTAGTGACTCAATTGTTTCCTGTTTCAATTTCCCTTTCTGCTGAAAAAATCCAACTTCATTATCCAGCTGTTGCAGAATTACACTCGGGTAAGCATGTCTTTCTGATTCTACTATTTCAGCGAAAATGTGGCATAAAATGTCTAATCAAATGGATTTATTATCTTTGTCATTTTAGCAGATCAACGTCATTAGCTTTTCTCTTGAACTACAGTCATCACATGGGAGCAGTAAGCTTCATTATTCTTTGTTCAGAAAATGTGAGTATTGCCTTGTCTTACAGTAATTTGTATGTTATAATAATGAAATCTTTCCTATCATTGTAGGGAAAAAATCATCACCTCACTCGATCCCATTCGTCCCATCTTCTGGACAGCGACAGCATAGAAAACTTGCTCGGTGTTACTACATGTAAATTAAATTAAATGTCACTCAACCGGAAAATTGCTTTTAAATATTTATTTTTTTATTTAGCCGCTTTGGTAATGACCGGCCAACGTCGCCCGAGATCACTATGATATATCAAAGTGGACCATTGATGGCGGTATCGTACAAGTTCAACTCGGATAGACTCATCAGACCAGACTCATTCCATTATCTGGCTGAGCCTTGAAAAACCTGGCTGGTATTACCATGTGTAAGTCTGCTTGTGAGATCTCTAAATAGAATTATAGTTAACCCCTTTTCTTCATTTAGCCATTTCGGTAAAAGCCAGGAGGATTCATCCTAGAAGAACATCGAAAGAACGCGTCCCTTCTTCAAGTTGCCAACGTGGATCATCTATTCATCTTGTATTGCTGTGGTATTTATGTTTTTTGTTAGTTTATCCGTTGGCTGCCACGCCTTTGTTCTCCCCATGTTAGCTCTCCTAGGGGCCCGCACTGTTTGATCTTGTGGTCTAAATGCCATAAGATAGAACAGTTGCACTTGCCTATTTACAGTATTCGCCGAAAGGCGCCGTTAGGTCTTTGCACCACAGTGCACCATAGGGACTTCCCCCTTGTTCGACCCGCGTGATGGATTCTAGATGCGTGCACTCAGCTTCTCCCATCACCGTGTCAGCCCGGACTTGTCAGCAATGGCAAGTCCCACCTTGGTCGTGGATCCTTCGGACACGGCGAGTAGAAAGTAGAAAGAGCAACCTACGGGTTGTATGGCGTGGCAGCCAACGGGTAAATTATATGTGTATGTTATGTTGTATGTATATACTGTGTTCCGTAAAATTGTGGTGGAATTGTGGGTGGAGGTGGGACTCAATAAATAACACAATTCTATTATCATTTATCTTGTGTATTTAATTTATTATGACAAAATATTAAGAAGTGCAATAGACTGACTGAAATACTATAACCCAAACCAAAATGAAAACAAAGTAATCTGAAGTCCTTAGGATTGGTTAACAGCATATGCAGAATAGTGTCTTGATTTCTTGAAACACGAACAATCTGTTTCCAAGTATTTAAAACATGATGTGAGATCTGCATCGGATTGGCAAAAGAGTTTTTTTTGGCCATAACTGGATAAGGTAATCCCAACAAAGAAATGAATCCAGCCACAGCTGCAGCACTCACAACAGCTTTGGTCTGGTCGAGGATTCTTGATGCAATGTTGTTGAGAGCCCATGCAGATTAAAAATTGCAGATCTGGGCTAGAATTGCAAAAGCATAGTAAGTAAAAATTCAGGAAAACAATCAATCAAACATTCGGCTTACTTGCTCATGACAGATGAACTCTACCATCTTTGGTACAGCATTGGCATTGTGAGGATGACAACAGCTTGGTTCTTCCAAGACCTAAATAAAAAAAATATAAATTAAATTGTTACTAGATAAATGAAACATGGATTAACATTAAGCATTGTTAATCTAAAATCCAAACATCAGAGGGAAATTAACTATCTTCCTGAAAATTTGTTTACTATATCTTGTTATCTCGAAGCAATGTCAATAAAAAAATGTAAGATTGTCTTCATCTTACTTCTTAAAAATTGACTTAATTACATATTGAGAAATGAAGCTGAATAATTTACTAGGGCATCAATGAATAATGGAAAATGCATGCAGATACCCATTTGAGAAAGCTTACTTGTACAGTACCTTTCAGGAAAATGTGTCCCTTTTGTCCATTTAACTCCGTTGGCGCGGAGCACACATTTTCCTGAAAGGTACTGTACATTGCAGTTTCCTGTCAGCCTATCTGTTGTGAGGACTAGATGAAATTGAGACAACTCAACACTTGACTTATTTTGAAGTCATCACCCCACTTTCACTATAGAATTCACAACCCTAATAAACTATAAACTAAACTGCCAGCCTTACAACCTTTAAACCAATTAAAGAATAAACCGAAGATGTCAATCTGTTACGTGGTATACAACTTTGCATATCTGAATCTATCTATCTCAGTTAAAAAGTATAGATTGTTCTTTTCAAGGTAGAAAGACTTAATATTGGAGGAGCTATATATCAGTACATAAATGAAGGTTTATACAAAAAGATAAACTAACAGGAGCTAGTATTTCTGACGAGTGGCAAAGTTATCTTTAGAATGAATACTACATTTCTGCAAATTGGGATGAAGTATGGCTGCAGATTTTAAAGTTCCCATTATGGGCTCTACATGGAACTTTTCTACAATTTGGATGTCTTCCTGTACGAAGATATGATCACAACACTTATGGGTAATGCATCATAAGAAAGCATGTTGGAAGCTAATAAGAATGGTCTTTCAAACAAAGGCTATACAAGGTTATAATATGAAGCAATATATAATTCTTACCAAACGCAGTTGATCAGTAGGCTAAAACAAATCACAAGCTGAGAATTTATCACAAAATTTCACTTTTACTCCTTGCAGTTTGCAGCACTTCTTGCACGTAATCCGCCATGACGCAAACAATTGCCCTACCTCCGATTCTCCGAATATAGAGTACATCGTTGCCACGTAAAAAAATCAGAAATGGCGGCAAAATTCGAAACAGAGCCACAGGTCCCATAGCATCCTCAAAGATGGCTCATATCGTCATCAACTCATCATCGAGCATTCGAGCCATAAATGGTTCTAAAAAAAGAGGAAAATTTGAATATTTAACTAACAATCATTGCACTTTCAAAGCTGAAGGCTAAAGCTAACAATGGAAAACAGATATAAAAAAATAACAATTCATGTGAGCATCTATAATAAGAATCACAATCTGGAGAGCTTACTCAAAATCCAAGACCAACAAATGAATTACTTTTTGCAGCCAGTGTTCTGATAGTGGACAACGTGAATCTAATCTAAGGGCTACCCACTTGTTGAATCGAGTAACCTGACGCCGAAATACAACGAAAAACTTCACATTTTAAGGGATCGTCCACTGTGGTCAATGCAATTTTAACCAACGGTAAGTTAACTACCTTTCCCGAAAGAAAATTTGCAAGGGAAAACCTGGATTTCGTCAAACGATCCGGCGTTTTAAAAAATGTTTATTTCTGCTGGACAGTCAATTCGTTAAGCTTTGGCACAATGACACAAAAATTTAATTTAACCTATTGTTTATTACCTAATATGTGGGCAGCTTAGGAAAATGTGGCACATCAGCCACATCTAAGATCAAATTCAAATGTTTTGCAACGCAACCTATCAATGAATTCGAAGTAGAATGTGTAACACAATTGCCTGGTGCCGAGGTCAATTGGGATGTATTATTCGATATTACTTGTCCATGGGCAAGTCTATGTGACGTAACTTTTTAAAACGAGCCTTAAAAAAACTTAATAAAGCTGGAGAAATTTTTGTTCACTGTTTATGCAGAGATTACGCTGACTAAGCTGCTCAAAGTTGCGGGTTATTTGTTCTGAGAGATCCTGTGAATCTAGGCTTCCTGAATGAATCCTGCGCGCCAGATCTATGATTCTGCGGATTCGTATGAGACGATGCAGTTTGAATAAAACATCCTGTGAAAACAGTATAGCAACATCGTGACGTGAAATTTAACGCAACAAATTTAAAAAAAGTAAAAAAATAAATGAACGAACACCAGCCAAGCTGCATACAACCTAACCAGAGAAACCCTTGGGGACCAATCACATAGTAATACTTTTCTATTAATTCTTATCCATCTTCAATGAAGATTCTTCATGCATTCTCGGAACGAACCCAAACACGAAAATTTGAAAAAGGGAACGAGAGAGTAGCGGGAACATAACGGAAATATCGTTAATTTAGTTTTATATTTAAAAAACGATTAATAAGATTTTTTAACTTTTTAATAAATGAACACTACTTTTATCAAAATAGGGAAAGAATTAATTATAATGTAATCACGCAAATCATTTGGTTAATATTGTTTTAACGAAAAATTATCTGCCACGGCTGCCATGGCTGTTTTGATCCTCGTTCGCAAGTATAAATCAGTTGTCTGCGCCATCTTAACATTGTAGGAGTAGAAGTCTCTCTCTACTCCTACCAGTAGCTAGGCGGATTAGGCATTGAGAGACCAGGAAGCATAGGGAATCTTTGATATCATATGATAGGTAGCATATAGTCGAGTCATGACTCTTGAGAGGAACTAACTTCCCGCCTCAGTCTACGGACTAAAAAGGGAGCATAGGCATGGCCACCGGGGGAAGTTCCTGGTGGCGCTCAACTATGATTTTTAACATTTTTTCCCTTCAGAATTATTGCGTACATAATTTATTTTTAGGTATTTTTGCTTTTTTTCTGGTCTGATCGAAGTCTGATCGAAGCCTGAATGAAATTTCGTGCTTAAGCATTTTTCAGAGTAAATAATGAAATTTACTGGTTCCGCTCTAATATTAACTGACTCGTGTGGCTCGTTAACAACTGTAGTGGGCGAAAAGGGTTAACGATTATTTACTTTTTTAATAATGTGATCCTAGTTTGATTGATACTAAATTTTATACTGAACTGATTTGCAGTGGCAAACAAGGAAACAGAAGCCTATCAAACAAAATTTGAGTCAGATAGACAGCGACGATCGAACTACTTAATAGGATGAGACCTACCGTTTATGCTCCAACGGCCAAATTAAATGGTATAAATTATTAACAATATAGACAAGTTGTTTGGTTTGTTAATAAGTTGGATCACGAATCACGAATCTTCAAGTTCAATGTGCAGCTCTAAAATGTAAACTAGTTATACCAACACTTTTCGAAAGGTTCTGGGACCGAAGTCAATAGAAATTCTTCCATGTAGGGCTGGGGACGCATGCTATGCGATAGCTATTGTACATTTCACAGTATGGTGCCATAAAATCCGAGGGGCTTACATTTACGGTGCCAGGAGATTATACCCTTTTGATTCCTATCGCATCATACTGTACACAACATATGCAAGATTAAACCTTACATAAGGGACTTTTCTTTACCGATTCCTCTTCTCTTCTGTATCGTACCTAAATAGTGTAATCAAGGTAATATTGTAGCTTAGACTAATTAAAGTAGCTTTTTGCTTCATGAACTTTGTAGTTTCTAATGAGTATAATACGCAATTTAAAAATTTATGGAAAATAATTTGTTTTTCTATATTTAAAATGTGTTGGAAAAACTATCGACGGGGGCGCATTTCAGTAGAAAAATTCAGGACTTTCTGCCAAAATGATCGACGCACCACCATACGGCACAGAATGCGTGTAGACTGTAGCTTCAAGTGGTTATATACCTCTAGAGCTCTAGAGCTCTAGGTCTAGGAGTGCGAAACGCCATCTCTCACGCCTCTTTCCACACGCTCCTTTGGTTTTTACCTTACCAGTGTTGCCTATCCAGTAAGGTGAACCTCTTTTAAGCAGGTGGTGCACAGTTTTTCATATTTTTGTTACAATAGGTCGGTCTTAGCAACTTCAAATTTATAATCTTAAGGGTCGAGCGCGGTTCAGCTCCATTAACACACATGCGATCAACGATATAACTCCATTTAAAATAAAAACATGTCAGCAAAAGCCCTTCATTCCTTTTCTTAGCCCCCTTGGTGAATAAACGATAAGTAAATGATGACTTAAGCATATCGCATCCGATTGATCCGAACAACAATTTCCTTGGCGATACACTATCACATTGTTTCAAAAAGCTGTGAAATAGTAATATTGACATCTAATCGTCGAGATTAAATCTCAATGGCCTTTTTAGAAAAAGATAAAAGAAATCCAGTGGACGTTATATGATGTGAGCGACGGCGGTCCACAACTTTCGTCGTGCCGGTCCGCAACGCACGGGAAATGATTCGATATCATAGGACATGAATTTAGCTTGGGGAACGCCAAACGCATCATGCCATCACATCATCACCACACATATAACGCACAGAGATACATCATATCGAAATATCATTCTATACGATAAGACAGACCTTGATTTGAACCACCAGTGGCTTGGATGAGGATTGAACTCATGACCTTCGTGTCTTCAACACGGAGCTCTTACCACCTGAGCTACCAAGCCACACTATTACATGAAAAATTACCATATTTATAGACAAAGTAAGTAGATAAGTAATATAATATGAAAATCAATTCATCAACATTCAAATTTCGCTTTATCAAAAAAAGAAAATGGAACAATTGGCTGGCTTATTGCATTCGATTACCATGCGGATGACGAAATGTCGGGATTGAGATAGAAGAGTCAATGGAATTGCAATGACATTTGCAGATGTTTTTGCATAATCTATTACCAATCAAGCGCACAATCAGTCAATCACCAAAGTCTATCAGGTTATAATTAAATAAAATAGGTTAAAATTAAAACATTACAAGTTATTTTTCTTTTTACTTTTTAGTGCCGCTCTAAAATATAACAATTTGATGCTTATTGAATGGCAAAGAAAGTTGTTGAGTATTGTTGCAAAATACACAAAGACCACCAACAACATTTGTTATTTTTTTCTTTAATTTTACGCTGTATTAATATGCTGAGAAAAAGAAAAAATGGCAACCCGGCTATAAATAGCCGCGGCCGCTTTATGCCCAGCCTCCTGCCAAGATAATTAGAAATTTTTTCCAATTTCAACAGCAAGTAGGGCAGAACCTGCGTAGCAATCTTCCGCTGATTGTAGCTTTCATCAAACAGCGACAACAGAAAAATCAAAATCAGCGATCACAACAAGGTCAACAAGTTCCCAATCACAAAAGCCAACAAGGTCAGATAACCAACACCGTACAAGCCATGCATGCCCAACCAGGAATGCAGGAAGCTATGGAAAATATTCCTTAGTAGAAACAGCAACAATAACAAAGAAACTGGCCCGGCTGGTATGAATGCAAGTCCACTGAATCAACAGCAGCAAACGGTCCAGCAGCAGCAACAACAGCTGAGACAACAACAATTGAAGGCTATGCAGTTGCAACAGCAGCACCAACAACACCATGGCTTTGGAGTCAACGGACATATCAACCAGTTCATAAGTTTCAACAACCAAGGCCAATTTATTAGTAAAGAGCAGCCAACGATGCAGCAGAAGCCGATTAAAAACACACCGACTCCTCCGATTATGTCGCCTTCGCAGGTGGCATGATGGCGCTTCGTTCAATGCAGCCCCAACCTTTCTCCTTGGATTGATCCTTCGCCTTAGATGGCCACACAGTTTCCTCATTCACTCGATGGTGGCCGCAGTGGCAAACCGCAGCGCAACAACGAACAGCAGCTTGGAGTTAACCACGACTCATCTGACGCCCTCAAGCAGGTGACGAATAACGTTTAGGATCAGAAGCAGCAGCTAGAAACGCCGCTGGATCGCCTTGCCTAATTTGTGGAGGAACTTTGGTCGTTAGACTTGATCATGGCCAATCATACAGCAATAGGAAAATATATTTCACCCACAAGCAGACCAACTGTCTACAGATTAGACGACAGTTTAACCCCCATCAAAAAATTGTGTGTTTGTCCTTTCACTATGTTGTAGCTTGCCAAAAAACACTGAAGAGTTGCGTCAATTATTAAAAAAACGCAATTAGCATCCAAGGATTTGAACGAAATCTTATTATAAATTCAACTCGCAATTGATGTGATGGAAAAACCAAATCGGAAGCGATGCACTTCATTTATTGTATCGCTATAATCCAAACGAAAATTCAATCGATGGGAATGGGAAAAGATCAAATACGGATGGAATGCACTCCATTCCTTGTGGAGTTTTTAAAATTCAAGCGAAAAAATAGTCAACGCAATCAAATCGTTAATCCAACTAGGGACTGACGTGAAATTCAACGACATAGAACCCTGAATCTTGTCACGATTCACGAGCAATAAAAAATGTCATTTATAAAAGAAAAGAAAAAAAAGTGAAATGATGAAATAAAAGTGACACAAATTCGTCTACCTTTAAGCCGGGGAACATCGTCTGGCATCTCCTGTGTTGCTCCATCGCCGGATGAGAGACCGAAGACAAAGAAGAAGGGAAAGGGATGGAAAGGACGTCTTCGTGAATACAACCACACTCGCATGATTGTACACAAGACCATGGAAAGGAGGATTTAAAGAATGGTCATGATGAGTCGCCTGGCATTGCTGTTCAATCAAACAAATAATTGCTGTTCACCTACAAAATGAAAACAATAAAAGTTAGATTTTTAAAAAATTCACAAATGAATCTAAATCTCAGCACAAATAACAGAAAAGGAACACAACACATTTCAAAGGTAAATGGATAACCCTGTTTAAGACAAACTAAATCACTCAAAAAGTGATGTTTAAGTTTCCCCCTATATAAACTTGTCCGGGAGAGTACATTTCTGATGTTGGAAATTATAAAGCTGTGTAAACCATGGCACTAAAACAAAATTTACTCAAAAAATCTAATCAGTAACACAATGAGAACAAAAAATATAAGCCTACTACATAGAATAATGGATAACCCCATCCCAGAAGTGAGATTGTATGCTGATGACAGGTCTACACCGTCTGCAAAGCTTTGGTGTCTTGGTGGGCATTTATGATATTAAAGTCAATGCATTGACAGATAAAAAGGGAAACAATGAAGCCACAGTTTTAATCAGTCTAAACATGGAAAAAACATGCAGCCATTAAGCTTAACAAGCATGAAGACTCAAGCATTTGCAAAGAGCAAGAGTTTGTTTAGATTACTCTTCCTGATCAAATCTGTTGCGATAAGGAAGCCCTTGGATCTTTGTTAAGGTTTTTCACCATCCTTATTCATAATTATTTACCTTCTAAACAGCATTTGCGTCAGAAGTCATAACACTTTTAAAATGGAGAAAATCCAGACACGTCAACTTGTCACGATCACTCAGACGATCAGACACTTAGCTTTGAAAACAAATTTTTACTGTTGCTGTGTTGCCGGATGGAATTGTTTCTTCTTCAACGCTAGATTTCAAATTTCGGAATCCGGAATTCCGGATGCATATTTTGAAAATGAAGTCCTTAAATCTAAAACCCACAAATTTAATTATAAAACAAAAAATCCTTTTTTTTATTTTTAAAGTTTCCTAATCAACCGCTAGAGGCAAAATGATGTATGCTGTCAGATAGTGATGTAACAAAAATAACGTCCATTTTCTTTTTCTATTTTTAAAACGATTAATAAATATTTATTTACTTCTAATACATGAACATTGATTTTATCAAAATTACGAAAAGAATTAATTATAATGTAATCGCGCAAATTATTTGGTTAATATTTTTTAACGAAATATTATCTGCCTGTTCACCATGGCTGTTACGATCCACGTTTGAAAGTATAAATAAGTTGACTGAGCAAACTTGAGTTGTAGGAGTAGAAGTCTCTTTCTACTCCTACAATTAGCGGATTAGGCTTTGAGGCTTATTAGAGATAGGTAGCTTTAGTCGAATCTTGAGAGGAACTAACTTCCCGCCTCAGTCTACGGACAAATAAGGGAGCATAGGCATGGCCAATTGGCCACCGGGGGAAGTTCCTGGTGGCGCTCAACTATGATTTTTAACATTAAATTTTTTAAAAATTGTTACATTACATATAATAAATTGAAATGACAACAAAGCGGATAAGAAGTCACAGTAAAAATAAGAAAACCGAATGCGATGATCGTGTAGGGGCAGTAAATGATGTAATGTAATGTGCTATTAAGTGCAGCGATGCAATTACGTCAAAGATTTCATAATTGATATCGCAGACATTGCAGTTCAAAATTTGTTATTAGACAAGTGAAAGGAAAGAATGAATAAAAGTACAGTAGTTAGCAGGCAGTTACAATTACTGAGTGAAAGTTATGCGTGGGAATAACCAAATCGACAAAGTCACTCACTTTTTAGAAAGCTCTCGCTTCTTCTTTACACCTGATACCATTTCACTCTATTAATTCGCGGTCAAAACTGGGAAAGGTATACGGAAATTTGCAATCGGTATTGAATGATGAAATAATTAAAATTCATAAATTCCCAACACCCTTTTCTGCGGTTCACTTTCCGCCACCGGCAGTCTTATACGCAAGCTAGACCTACACGGGAAGCCCCAGAAGGAAGATATCGGATATGAAAAGGGTGGAACCTTTCTTCGACAGGATATAAATTTTTTGCGTACGTTAAGCAAATGTCAGTCAAGTCATCGAGTTTGGATTCAACACAGTTTCGTGGAGTGCAGTTAAGTTAAAAATAGAAACGCATTAAAACAGATCCATCTTAGGTGTCAGGATGAAAAGCAAATTAATCCAGGTAAAAATTTCGATACCTGTATTAATTCCCTTTTATTAAATGTGTGTGTATTTTACACAGTTTCTAGTTCCCATTCTACTGACTCTTTTAACTGTTGGAATTGATGGAAGTCACTTAAAAGAGAGAGAAAATAATTTAAAATTAACAAGAGTTGTACAGCAGCACAGCAGTTTTCAAAATCAAAAAAAGTTTCGTGAAGAAGATTTTAATTCAAACTATGAAGGAGAAATTTATAGACCTTATCCAGCTCTCCCACCAGCCGATGATACACCTCGTTTTCCTGTTCATCCGCAAAACGCCTTACTCTCCTCCCAAGACTTCTTACTACGAATATGCCCAGTATGGCCCTTCAACAACCAACTATCCTAGTCCTTACTACACTGAATCGCCATCCTACCCATCTCCGTCTGCTTCGTCATCGCATTACTTTAATCGACCCTGTTCTCCGCCGACTCCTGGTTACCATTCACATCACCCAAATGAGTACAAAGAGAATTGGAAAAAAGTGCCAGAAATTTACTATGTTCCCACAACAGTATACTATGATGATGCTAACGACTTTCCTGAATTTAATGATTATTTAAAACAGAGTTCACATTTTAAAAAAGTTAGACCCTAAAGGTGGTTAAGGGATCGCATTAACGTTGTCAACTATTTGAATTGCAGAGCTATTCCAAAAATTAAGATAACTGTTAAAGTGTAAATAAAGACAATGAAATAAACCTCACCAAGTTTTAAAAAAAGCACAAAGGCAAAAGTTACGAACCATATTTTTCTTGTCATCTGGGCATATCTGGGTAGAATAAAGATCCATCTATAGGGATAGTTAAATAAAAAAAAAAGTTTTTGAGTAACTTATCTAATAAAATAGTAGAGCTATTTTGATTACACCAATATTTTTATTAAAAGCTGCTAGCTATCCTTTCTTACTTCCAAGAAAACATACCCGGAATCGCCCGGAATGATATCGTCTACAAATTTCTCTAGTTCATTATTATCTAATCGTTTGTATCGTATTTTAAAAATTCGCCTGTTTATTGTTGCTTTATCTAGAGTATAATTTTAAGTTAAGCAAAGCGACGACCCATCAGAAAGCTTTTGTGATGTAACGTAATTTTTATTGATCTTCCTGGTTTAGCATGGTATGAAATCGGGAGTATTACTACACTCTTAGCTGCGGTTAATTTCATAATTTGGAATAATAATTAAGACGTCAGAAAAAAACGATAAAAATATATAAGTTCCTGTTGATAGAGGAAAAGAAAACGAAATCAACTGCCTTGTGCAGGCAAATCAAACCACCAACGTCGGGAAAGTAATAAACTACCAAGAGAAAATTTTACCCACAAATCGATTTCAATGTCCAAGTAGAGAGTAAGAGTTTGCAGCCTTCAAGGCAAAATGGAATCAAATTGAAAGTACTTAACTGGTTTGTTGATGATAGAACACGCAGTGATAAAAATGTTAGCTTAACTACGCCCAAACCTAGTTGGAAGCTTATTTGATCAGCCACCTATAACCTCGCTATGACAAACAATCTTGCTCTGAATAGAGAAAGCTAGATAAGAGATAAAGTTACTACAAAAAATATGCTAAACCTCAAAAGAAATTCAAGATGTGGCTTAGTCTGAATTATGACAAGGTTGTAAAATTATTCCACGCAAAAAACGATTCAAAATGCAGGTGACCCTTTTCCGAACCCCCTTCCATGACTCGTAAATTCATTGAAGTAAACCAATTTCTAATCAAATGGATATTATGCATTGGAATTGTGTCAAGCATCGCTGGATCAATTATTTTTGAATATTTATTACCGTTATAGTTCATAACTTCATATTCTCTTAGAAAATTAGGAAAATCAATGATGCATCTGCATTCAAAATAACGCACCCATTAAACTATCAGCTAACGTATGGCAGCTATGGCGCCCCCCTACGGTATCAACTAAGGCCTGAAACCATTCTTTTTGAAAAAATTAACGTTTCATTTTACAATTTGGTTTTAAAAATGATTGAACTATAACGATAAAATAGTAAACTTTTATAAAATTACCATTTAAAAACATTTTTATCCAAGAATTCGTTTAAAAAAGGGAGAAAAACAGTAGATACGCAGTTCGGGATCGAGGGGTATAAAAGGCCACCGACGACCATCTCAACTCTAAACTTGTTTTCGTACCCTATACGAATTTCAAAATGAATTCCTCAGTTCAAAAACTCTCTTTCTCTCGCATTCCGCTTAATGCAGTCCCAGCAAAGGTTGTTGTGGTCCCAGAAATGCCTAAAATTGGATTTGGATATCGTGGTTTCTACTCGACTTCTATCACAGCCGTGATTCCCAAACACGAGATTTTCCGTCCGACAGAAGTGCACCGGATCCAAAAAATTCATCCGCAAAATTGGAATTCTTCCCCAAAAATTCCAACGGGAAAGGCCGCTGTTATCAAGCCACTACCCGGTACAAAAAAGACTCTGGATCAATTGAAACCAAAACCTTTCCGGGCTAGACCTGTTCCTCGCAGTCACTACAACGAGCCTTATCGACCGGAATTGCCCAGCAAGAAAGACCGTCAGACAAAGACCAAGGAGGTCGACCCGATTTTGCACCCGACTGTTAGGGCAAACGAGGATACAGGAATTGCTCAGGAGAAACCGTTTGGAAAAGAAATTACTGCTGAGCTTCCACTGTCACCAGAGGCCGGTCAGACGCCACTCATCGACGCAGCACGTGCGAAAGTTGATGTCATCCCGGAGTCTGCGCAGCATCCAGGATTAGTAAATCGTGTCTGGCAATCGGTAGTTGACCCGATTTTGCACCCGAATAAACCACACGATGAGAAACCGAATGGTGAAGAGACCGAAGTCGACGAGGATTCGATTGAAATAAACGTAGATCCGCAGATACCCAAAGTCGACGAGATGATGACGCCAGAGATCACTCAAAACCAACCTATCACTCTTATCCAGCCAGCAGAGAGTGATGAGATTCCGGCAGAAACTGATGACGGAGCATCGGTGAATGTTGAATCCTCGGCGTTGATACCTGAATCTGTTATTGAGACTCCGGTTTTGAATAAAGATGTCACCGGAACCCGAAAGAAGAAGAGACGACATGAAAAGAGACGCTATTCGGATAGTTATTTGCAAAAACTTGTCGAGGAATTCACAGAGAATAAAGAACCGGAAAAACACGAAGAGCCAATCGCTCGGCCAGGATTACTGAAACGCGCCATGTTTGGGATTGGCTCGACAGCCTTGGGCGCCGGTAAGTCCTTGATCTCGGGTGCTAAATACGTCGTTGGAATGGGAAGGACTAAGGAGCCGGAAGTTACTCAAGAACCGGATAAGAAAGAGATGGTTGTCAGGAAGAAAAAGTCGCAGCGCAGACGTGCGGGAGATAAGGAATGAGTGAGCAAGTTTGGATGTGTCGTATAATTCGTGAAATTTTTCTTTTGTTTTCAATATAAAATAAAATGGTGTCAATAAAAAAGTCTGCAGTTCAATACAAATAATTCTTTAAAAATTATCAAATAGTTTCATCGTTCTTATTTCCGCTTATTTCTGTTAAGTATTTAAAAAAAAGTAATAGTTGGATAAGACAAGCTGAAAAATTATAGGCAGTCTCAATTTTACGGATTTCTCATGAAATAGGCAACAGAAGTTGTCTGACGTCTTCTGACGGTTTGCTTGACGTCCTTATAAAATTAGCCTCCTATAACTTCGCTTTGACAAGAATCCAACAAAAATAGGCTGAAAGTGTAAACCACTTAAGTTTTCTCTACAAAGTGTAAAGTGTTAACAACTGCAGCCCAAAGCTGATAAGAAATAAGCCTATTGATAGAGAACATTGATCAGGAATAACATGCATTTAAAACGTCAATACAAATACGATAAGAAAACAAATGATAATAAGGTACAAAAAGCTTTTAGGCTGCAACAATTCATCGTGCACAACGACCAAGTCATTTAGAAATTGAGCGATTTCTGTCGTTTATTTCACGCAGAAAACGACTCGAAATTCAGGTGATCTCTTTTTTACATAAATTTATTTTTACAATAATCGGTTTTTATTTGCCTTGAAAAGAGGATCGGGCATTTATAGGGAAAAATAGCACGCATTGTCCATATAATTCAAGAGCATCTTTACTTTTTAAATACCAACCGAATTTCTTGTTCAGTTTTGAAATACAAACCTTTTCCGTAAATAGATAACTAAATTGGTGTGTATTACATATAGGAGCCAATAGAGATGAAATAGATTTTTTTAAAATGATTTTATGCGTTGGTAAAGCGCTTTAACAAAAGAATTGCAACATGTGTGTGTGAAGTGCGCTTCAAATAGAGGCTAGCCGGTCGATTTCAAAAAGATAACGATCAAAGTTGCATAATATTAGGAACCACTTGCCGCTTGATAACTATACTTCCTATCAGCAACAAAAAAAGGTGGATATCCCATAAATAGTCCAATACATTACACATAGCTACTATATACTAGCTTGGTTGTGTTTCTCATACCAAAGGTACCACACCCATAAGTTGAGTGTAGCACACCCCTTCTTGAAGTAGAAATAGTACAGTGTTTTTTAACAAAAAGACGATTCGTTAAATCTTTTGAATTAGCATGTTAACATTTGATCGAGCAAAGATTTTAGGAACGGGAGGTTTTGGTATCGTTTACGAAGGCGTTTGGGATGGAAATACAGTGGCCGTTAAACGAATTCCTATACATCATGTAGCAACTAATGAACAAGAAGAAAACGCCCTGAAAATATTGGATCACATCAACGTCAACAAATTATTACATGTAGAGAAGGACCAAGACTTTAAGTATTAATGACTAAATTATGTACTTTCAAAAATTTTCCAAAATATTCATACCGCATCCTAAATGTTTACAGATATTTCGCCTTAGAATTGTGCTTTGCTTCTTTGGATAAACTTTTTCTTAAAGAGAATGACTCGAAAAAATGCCGGGTCTCTATGCCACCGAAACAAGAAATTCTTCTACAATTAGCTAAAGGACTGGAGTATATACACGAAATGAAATTAGTCCATCGCGACATCAAACCACAGAACGTACTCATTTTCATCGATCCTGAAAATCAACAAGTGGTGATGAAATGGGGAGATTTTGGTTTGAGCAAACAAGTCAACGAAAGAGGAACGTTCTCAATGAGCCAAGTGAAGGGAAAGTACAATTATTTGGCACCAGAAATATTAAAATTAATTGATGAGGGAAGTTGCGATGACAATGACGAAAAGAAAAGAGGAACCGTCAAGAGCGACGTGTTTGCAGAAGGGCTCGTCTTTGGCTACTTTGTTAACGATGGGGTTCATCCATTTGGTGTCTCAGATCATCAAATTGCGGTAAATGTACGAACAAAAAGACCAATCAACCTTCCCAGTAAGTTAATATTAGAAATCAGTAATAATATATTGATTATAAGAACATTTTTTTCGTCAAATCATTTCTTTTTAAAGAAAGGAAAGAAACTTGGAGTTTAATCGAAAAAATGTTAGAGAAAAAACCAGAGAATCGAATTTCATCGGCCGAAGTCGTTAACCAACTCATGAACATTAAAAAAATTTCGGTAAAAAAGCTAATAATCCAACATTATATCTTAACCATTATTTATTTTTAACGGACTTCTAACACTTATTATTACAATCTACACCAGATATCAAACTTACTGGAAAGAAGGAATGCAACCTATCCAGGCGTCGAAGAATTCAACATTCTTAAACAAGAAGGAATTGATATCGATGTGGATGAAAGAGAATTGACAACACTATTGCATTTAGTTTTTCAAAACAACAAGAAAACCGGTGATGTGGAAGGAATAGCGCGCTTCCTTATCCAAAACGGAGCTAACGTCAATTCCAAGGATGAAAAGGGGAGAAATGCTCTCCAAATATTATTTGGAATTCCTTTTGCAAAAATATTCCTTTATGCTATGACTCAACTTTTGATTGAAAATGGAATTGACGTCAATTGTAAGGACAACGACGGATGGAATGCTCTTCCTGTTTTGTGTGGAAATTACAAAAACGAAAATGTAATTGACATCATTCGACTTTTAATTGAAAATGGAATCGACGTCAATAGCAAGAACAAGGACGGATGGAACGCTCTTCATTTATTGTGTAAATATTACAAAAACGAAAATTTAATTGATATCATTGGACTTTTAATTGAAAATGGAATCGACGTCAATAGCAAGAACAAGGACGGATGGAACGCTCTTCATTATTTGTGTCTTTATTATAAAAACGAAAATTTAATTGAAATCATTCGACTTTTGATTGGAAAAGAGATCGGAATCAATTCCAAGAACAACTACGGAAGTAACGCTCTGCATGAACTGTGTACTAATTATGAAAACGACAATTTAATTGACATCATCCAACTTTTGATTGAAAATGGAATCGAAGTAACGTCTGAAACGTTTAACTATTTCACCAAAAATTACTACAAAGAGGACCACAATGAAATCTTGCAATTACTTGGATCAAAGGAGGATGAAGCCAGACCGGCCAAACGAATGAAATTTAATTAAAATGTTTATCGAAAACTTCTTAATAGCATTCTTTTAAAGAAAAATCTTCAAATTTTCTATCGAATATATTGTAAATTGGACGATATCTAGGTTAATTACACTGCAATGATCAAGCCGGATCAAGCTTAGCGTCTTAATTGGGTCGATTCCTCCCTATCTTTGTATGTAAAACCCAAACGAGGAAGTAAAAACAAAACTGACTGCCTTTTATTCTCAGGTTATTTTTCCCTTCTTTAAGCTAACAGATTTTAATAAAATTTAGTAGTTTATCAGATGAAAATATTGATTCAATTAGATGTGAAGCACTTAAATGTGCTAAGCTTCAAAGGACAAATTATACTTCATAAGTAAACGCTGCAGAATAAACAATAAAAGAACATTTCTGTCAAGAAACAATGGTCTTGGAGTTAAGCCAGTCATGAAATTTACAGATCCTATGACTTAAGTTCAGTGTGTGCAACAGTTTCAAAGATAGTCAGCATTAGATTAACTTCAAACAGATAAAGAAGATAAAAGCAGCAAAAAGCCACCTTGATAGCACAGTTGATACGATCGATCCTTGGTCGAAAATTACTGTTAACACTAGTTACTTTCTCGTACAGAAAACCACACATGTAAAACTAATGTTTGTGTTGTTATTGTTTTACAAAAACTGGGTAGTTAGCGACACAGCTCATTTGTTGGCATGTTGACATTTGATCGAACAAAGATTTTAGGAAGAGGGACGTTTGGTAGTGTTTATGAAGGTGTATGGGGTGAAACTAAAGTCGCCGTCAAGCGAATTGCCTTAGAAAACGCCGCGAGCAGCGAACAGGAAGTAAATGCACTAACAAAATGTAATCACGAAAATATCATCAAATTATTTCACGTAGAGGAGGACCAAGACTTTCGGTATTTAAAAATAAAATAGCCTGGCTTTCAAAATGGCTTCTATAACTCACAAAATGAATAAAACTTAATTTTTTTATTAGATGTTTCGCCCTTGAATTGTGCAATGCATATATGTGAGATCTCAATTGATTTCTCATGACTTTTTTCATGATTTATCATGAGACTTTTCCGTAAGGGAAACTTTTGATTGAAAATGGAATTGACGTCAATTTTAAGTTCAACAACGGATCGAATGCTCTTCACTACTGGTGTCGGCATCATAAAAAAGAAAACTTAATTGATATCGTTGGAATTTTAATTAAACGCGGGATCGAAGTCAATTGCAAGTCATACAAAGAAGACAATGCCCTCACATTACTTTGTCGAAATTACAGAAATACAAATTTACTTGACATCATTCAACTTTTGATCGAAAATGAAATCAATGTCAATTACAAGACCGCCAGCGGATCGAATGCCCTCACTTTATTGTGTCGAAATTATCCAGAAAAAAACTTAATTGGCATTATTCGACTTTTAATTAAAAGTAAAATTGATATCCATTACAAAACTAATAAAGGATGGAATGCCCTCACTTTACTGTGTCGATATTATCAAAACGAAAATTTGATTGACATCATTCAAATTTTAATTGCAAATGGAATCGATGTCAATCACAAAACCAATGGTCTTGTGTCGGGAACTAATTGCAAGGGTACCAACGGATCGAATGCCCTTCACTTCTTGTGTCGAAATTACCGAAGAGAAAATTTAATTCATATTATTCAAATTTTAGTTCAACACGGAATCAACGTCAATTGCAAGGACATCGATGGAAACAATGCTCTCACTTTATTGTGTGAATTATATCAAAGCGAAAATTTAATAGACATTATTCGACTATTGATCGAAAGTGGAGTTTGCATCAATTACAAGACTGACCGCGGATGGAATGCTCTCACTTTATTGTGCCAAAATTATCAAGAAGAAAATTTGATTGAAATTATTTCACTTTTAATTAAAGGTGAAATTGAAATCAATTACAAGACCAATAGCGGATGGAACGCTCTCACTCTATTGTGCCAAAATTATAACAAAGAAAATTTAATTCATATAATTCAGCTTTTGATCAAAGGGGATCTTAAATTGAAGCCTGAAACGTTCGCCTTCTTCAAAGAGAATTACAACAAAGAAAACCGCAATGAAATTTTACATTTACTGGGTCAACACTTGGAGGAGGGTCAACCCCCAACAAAACGAATAAAAAATTTGATGTAACTGTTAAACGGAAGATAAATTTGCATTCCTTTGATAAAAGAATTGTTAAATAACTGTTTTTAATCGAACACTTCCTTCCTTTAACTGACTGAATCGATCATCAATCCCCACCTATAAGGAAATTTTAAAAAAATCCCTTGTTAGAAGACAGATACTGAATTCTTTGTGAACTTTCTTTAATAATAATCAAATGGTATATAATAGGCCAAATAAGAGTTGAGACAAAATTAAGTTTTAAGATGAAGTCTAGAAAAAGCTTTGAGACTGTCTCGTACAGAACGACCGCATAGTTGTAAAAATCAAACTGCATGCCAAAAACTGTGATAACTAATAACGATAAGGTAAAAGAAAAATACATAAGTTACAAAAAACTTATAGATTCTTCGGGCATAACGACAAAATCTTTTATGAATCGAGCATTCGAACTATGTTACGAGCCCTTCGAATGATCTTTTTCCACAATCGTCGTCATCATTAAGGAATTAAGTAGAGGAACAATTGGACCCATCGTCTCTATCCTCCTTTTTAGTCTACAAAAGAGGAAGAAGAGAAAGGAGGGTGGTGGATATCAGTGACTCGTCTCAGTCGTATCGCGAGTATACAGCTTGATCGACCGGAAATTATGCCCAGCAAAACTCTTCGGTGCATGTGGTACAACTCTCACTCGTGCATGTGAAACCCTAGCGACGACGTCGTATCTATTTGATTTTCTTTAATCTCTTTCAATCTACGAGTAAACAAGATGCTCCGCCTCTACTCTCTACAAAGTTGCTTTTTCTACTTTTTAAGTAACAACAGCAGCACAGGCCTACAGTACGGCTACACTACACACACCTGTAGCTGTATAGAGAGAGCTTTGGAGTGGTCCCTTGAGAATGTTGTTCAACATTGTTCTGCATTGTTCAACTTTTGATTCAAAGTAATAGCAGAAAAAACAAAAACTCCCTGACCGCTTCTTTGTCCAGAGCAAAGAAAAGAAAACACATTTAATAAGATTTGTTATCAAATACCTTTACGCAGTGTTGTCAAAATCATTGGCGATTTAAATCTTATGTGATTTAAATCACGATTTAAATCATTTTTTAGTGATTTTGATTTTGATTTCAATCATTTTAAAATTTTGCGATTTTGATTTGATTTATTTCGAAAATAAACGTAAAGGCTTTACGTTTGATTTCATTCAAATGATTTCATTTTGATTTCATAAGTAGCTAAACGCTGAAGAATAATACTCGGAATAAACCGTGGAAGATGTCAATAACAATGGGTTTGGGGATTCTTTTCACAATCGGATGTTATTTGCCTTGAAAAGCGGATCGGGCATGAGGGGAAAAAAGGACGCACTGCACCTATAATTCACGAACTTCTTAACTTTTTTGAAACTTCCCTAATTGTTCACTTTCGAAAGTATAAACCTATTCAGTAAATGCAAAAATAAATTGGTGTGTAAGCAAATTGCATATAGGAGTCCAGACATCAAATAGTTCTTTTTAAAAATGAAATAATGCGTTGGTAAAACGCTAAAACAAAAGAATTAGAAAATGTGTGTGTGAAGTGGGCTTCAAATTGAGGCCGGTCGATTTCAAAAAGATAAAGATAAAAGTTGCCTAATATTAGGACCTCGTCACTTGATAACGATCCTTGCTATCAGCAAAAAAGCTAGATTTCACTTTTATACAGTCGAATAGGTTACACATACTAGATACTAGATTGGTTGTGTTTCTCACATGAAATACCACACCCTGAAGTTGAGGGAAAATAAACGAAGTTCGGTGTTTATAACAAAAATACAATTCGTAAAATTTTTAAGCATGTTAACATTTGATCGAGCCAAAGTTCTAGGAAAAGGAGGTTTTGGTATCGTATTTGAAGGTGTTTTGGGTGAAAATAAAGTGGCCGTTAAACGAATTCCTATAGATCATGCAGCAACCAATGAACAAGAAGAAAGAGCCCTGAAAACATTGGATCACATCAACGTCAACAAATTATTTCACGTGGAGGAGGATCAAGACTTTAAGTATTAATGACTAAATGACCTTTTTAAATTTTCAAATATACATACTTCATCTTAAATGTTTAGATTTTTCGCCTTAGAATTGTGCCATGCTTCTTTGGATCAACTATTTTTTAAAGAAACTGATCCGAAAAAATGTCGCGTCTCAATGCCACCAAAACAAGAAGTTCTTCTCCAATTAGCTAAAGGGCTGGAGTATATACACGAAATGAAATTAGTCCATCGCGACATCAAGCCACAGAACGTACTCATTTTCATCGATCCTGGAAATCAACAAGTGGTGATGAAATGGGGAGATTTTGGTTTGAGCAAACAAGTCAACGAAAGAGGAACGTTCACAATAAGCCAAGTGAAGGGAACGTTCAATTATTGTGCGCCAGAAATATTAAAATTAATTGATGAGGGAAGTTTCGGTGAAAATGACGAAAAGAAAAGAGGAACCGTCAAGAGCGACGTATTTGCAGAAGGACTCGTCTTTGGCTACTTAGTTAACGATGGGGTTCATCCTTTTGGCGCCTCAGATCATCAAATTGCGGTTAATGTACGAACAAAGAGACCAATCAGCCTTCCCAGTAAGTTAATATTAAAAACCAGTAATAATACAATTATAAGTAATATACGATTATAAGAAAAAAATTTTGTAACATCCTTTCCTTTGAAAAGAAAGGAAAGAAACTCGCAGATTAATCCAAAAAATGTTAGAGAAAGAACCAAAGAATCGAATTTCATCGGCCAAAGTCGTTGACCAACTCATGAAAATTAAAAAAATTTCGGTAAAAAAGCTAATAATCCAAAGGCTAATATCCAAAGCTAATAATCTTTAACAGTTACGACTTTTAACACTTATAATTACAATCCATCCCAGATATTGAACTTGCTAACAAGAAGGAATTATCCAAGCGTGGAAGAGTTCAACATTCTTATACAAGAAGGAATTGGTATCAATGTGAAGGATCAAAATGGACTGACACCACTATTGTATTTACTTCAAAACAAAAAGGAAACCGGTGATGTGGAAGGAATAGTGCGCTTCCTTATCCAAAATGGAGCTAACGTCAATTCAAAGGACGAAAAGGGGAGAAATGCTCTCCAAATATTATTCGAAAATCAGCATAACAAAATATTCCTTTATGCTATGACTCGACTTTTGATTGAAAAGGGAATCGACGTCAATTGCAAGGATGAATACGGAAGGAATGCTCTTCTTGTATTATGTTGGAGTTATCAAAACGAAAATTTAATTGACATCATTCGACTTTTGGTTGAAAATGGAATTGACGTCAATTGCAAGGACAAACACGGATGGAATGCTCTTCCTTTTTTGTGGACAAATTACAAAAACGAAAATTTAATTGACATCATTCGACTTTTGATTGAAAAAGGAATCGACGTCAATAGTAAAAACTACGACGGCGATAACGCTCTTCATATATTGTGTGAATTTTATAAAAACGACAATTTAATTGACATCATTCGACTTTTGATAGAAAAAGGAGTCGACGTCAATTGCAAGGACAACGACGGATGGAATGTTCTTCATTTATTGTGTCTACATTTTGAAAACGAAAATTTAATTGACATCATTCGACTTTTGATTGAAAATGGATTTGAAGTAACTTCTGAAAAGTTTAACTATTTCACCCAAAATTACTTCAAAGAGGACAAAAATAAAATCTTCCAATTACTTGGGTCGAAGGAGGATGAAACCAGCCCGGCCAAACGAATGAAATTTGATTAAATGTATAACTAAAACTTGTAAAAAGCATTCTTTTAATAAATGAAGTCTAAAAAAACTTTGAGACTGCCTCGTACAGAACGACCAAATAATTTGTAAAAATCAAACTGCGTGCCTACAAATGTATAATAGATAATAACGATAAGGTAAAAGAACAATACAAGGTATAAAAAGCTTACAAGTTCTTCGTGCAAAACGACCAAATCATTTATGAAGCCCTTTTAGTTTTTTTGTTAGCAAGATATTTAAGTCGGTTTTGAATCGAGATGAACTAGTACCAGTATCGGCATTCATACAATTCTAACTATATAATGACAACACTTGTAGTGTGATTTTATCTACCAACTGAGATTCAGATATCAGCACAAGAAAATAAATATTCACTTGACACTACGCACAGACGAGACACACTGACTGCACCCAAGCCGTGATGGAATTAACGCCCATCACAAATCATGGAATGGAAAAAAGGAGGAAAGGTTCAAAAGCGAGCAAAAAAAATTTTTTGTCTCTAAAAATGTCTCCTGTCACTTCAATAGAAATAATTCTTTTTTAAAAAAATTATTCAATAGTTTCATCTTCTTTCTTATTTCCGTTAGTTTGTTGATAATTTCCCACATACAATATTTCTCTACTAGTCCTCGGCCGGATTTTCTTACTGTTTAATGGAGCAGGCAATCTCTTTGAGCTTTTACATAGTAGATAAATTTTCAACATTGCAATTTGAAAATCAAATTACAAAATTTGATCGAATTAACTTCCCACTAGGATTAATTCTTTTAAACCAGGGAAATTAATCACATCCGAGATAAGGCTATTGATGCCTATACAACTCATATCGATAATATTAATTTATTTCCAAATAAGAGTACATTAATGAAACTCATTTTCTGTAAAATATTTTTAACGTTATAGTTCATAACTTCATATTCTCTTATAAAATCAAGAAAATTAATTTGATGCATTTGCATTAAAAATAATGCACCCATTAAACTATCAATTCTCAGCTAACGTATGACGGCTATGGCGCCCTCCTTCGGTATCAACTTAGGCATGAAACCATTCTTTTCGAAAAAATTAACGTTTCATTTTACAATTTGGTTTTTTAAATGATTGAACTATAACGATAAAATAATAAACTTTTATGAAATTACCATTTAAAACATTTTTATCAAGAATTCTTTTTAAAAAGGGAGAAAAACAGCAGATACGCAGTTTGGGATCAAGGGGTATAAAAGTCGCAGACGACCATCTCTATTCTAAACTTGTTTTCGTACCCTACGAACTTCAAAATGAATTCCTCAGTTCAAAAACTCTCTCTCTCCCGCATTCTGCTTAATGCAGTCCCAGCAGAGGTCGCTGAGGTCCCGGTTGGATTTGGATATCGTGGTTTTGACTCGACTTCGATCACAGCCGTGATTCCCAAACACGAGATCATCCGTCCGACGGAAGTGAACCGGATCAAGAAAATTCATTCCCAAAATTGGAATTCTTCACCAAAAATTCCAACGGGAAAGGCCGCTGTTATCAAGCCACTACCCGGTACAAAAAAGACTCTGGATCAATTGAAACCAAAACCTTTCCGGGCTAGACCTGTTCCTCGCAGTCACTACAATGAGCCTTATCGACCGGAATTGCCCAGCAAGAAAGACCGTCAGACAAAGACCAAGGTGGTCGATCCGATTTTGCACCCGAATGATAAGGCAAACGAGGATACAGGAATTGCTCAGGAGAAACCGGTTGGAAAAGAAATTACTGCTGAGCTTCCTCCTTCACCAGAAGTCGGTCAGACGCCATTCATCGACGCAGCACCTGAGAAAGTTTATGTCATCCCGGAGTCTGCGCACCCAGGATTAGTAAATCGTGTCTGACCCGATTTTGCACCCGAATAAACCAAACGATGAGAAACCGAATGGTGAAGATCCACCCAAAGTCGACGAGATGATAACGCCAGCGATCGCTCAAACCCAACCAGCAGAGAGTGATGATATTCCGGCAGAAACTGATGACGGAGCATCGGTGATGGATGTTGAATCCTCGGCGTTGATACCTGAATCTGTTATTGAAACTCCGGTTTTGAATAAAGATGTCACCGGAACCCGAAAGAAGAAGAAACGACATGAAAAGAGACGCTATTCGGATAGTTATTTGGCAAAACTTGTCGAGGAATTCACAGAGAATAAAGAACCGGAAAAACACGAAGAACCAATCGCTCGGCCAGGATTACTGAAACGCGCCGTGTTTGGGATTGGCTCGACAGCCTTGGGCGCCGGTAAGTCCTTGATCTCGGGTGCTAAATACGTCGTTGGAATGGGAAGAACTAAGAAACCGGAAGTTGCTCAAGAACCGGATAAGAAAGAGACGGTTGTCAGGAAGAAAAAGTCGCATCGCAGACGTGCGGGAGATAAGGAATGAGTGAGCAAGTTTGGATTTGTCGCATAATTCGTGAAATTTTTCGTTTGTTTTCAATTAAAAATAAAATCGTGTCAATAAAAATGTCTGCAGTCAAGTTTCAATACAAATAATTCTTTTAAAAATTATTCAATAGTTTCATTGTTATTATTTCCGTTTAGCAGTACAAAAAAAGGCCGAAACTTTAAACCGTTAAAGTTTTCTCTTCTTAAAAGTGTAAATAACTCCTGTGGAAAGCTGATAATAAACAAGCCTAACTGCTGATCAGGATAATGCCGAATAATTATTTAACCGCTACGGCGGAGGACATCACGGAGGTTACGGCAGTTAGGGACGTAACCTTCGTTCTGTTGAAGTGATCCAGACAATCCATCACCCGCAACTCCGCAAGTGATGTTATGTGCTGTATTGCTAGCAAAAATCTTTATACAAATAAAATGAATAAGGGACAAATAGAAGTGGCAAATAAATCACAAAACTTATCTTTTGCCATAATTACTATATGGACCAACAAACATGCCTTAAATTGGTTTCGGCCTCAACTTGTAGAAAAAACAACCGAAAAAAAAATTAATTTCTAAATTCTAATGCATGAAAAATATTTTATCCGGTCTTACCGCAAATATATTTAACACGAGTCATCGTGAAAAAAGACATGGGATGAATGTTGCCTCAGTGCTAAATGACATGATTAAGGCCAACGATATCATAAATCATGATTTAGCTAAAGCAAACTGCTCATTCGAAAAAGTTCTCATTGAAATTCTCTTATGAAAAAGACTCGTCACTCTTTTTTAGAGTTTAATGATGGGGAAATTTTAAATTAGGGGAATTCCGCAGTCTTATTCTTTGTTTAATAATAACATCTGCTTTCAAGGTTTCGGTAACTTACATAACTGATCACGATAGCCTAACCGTGACAACGAAATGATATAAAAGACGCGAGAAAATGTTCCATCGACAGCAGTATTCTGCGACTCAGCTTCAGCTCCACTAGAAGATTTTGCAGCCATGAAAATCGCGGTAAAACAAAACAAAATTTCATTTGTTTATATTTAAAGTTGCATCTGCTTACACATCTCTTTCTTATATTTAATATATTAATTATTTGTCTTGGCATACAATTCTTTTAGATCGCATTAGCGTGTTTGCTGGCCATTGCCACAGCAGTTGAAGAAACGAAAAAAGTCGACCAAATTGTCGATTTGGAAGCTGCTGAGAATCGCTACAGTGGCGGCGGACACCGAGGAGGTCATGGAGGCGGACATAACCGCAAAGGTCGCTCTATTGAAGAGGATCAACCACTTGTCTTAGAAGAGATCCAACCCATCGGCGAATCTCTTTCTGATCTTGAATTAGCCGAGAACAGATATGGAGGTTACGGCAGCAGAGGATACGGCGGAGGATACGGCGGAGGATATCACCATCGTAGAGGTCGCTCTATTGAAGAGGATCAGCCCATTGTTGTTGAAGAGTCCCAGCCAATCGTCGACTCTGTTTCCGATCTGGAATTAGCAGAGAACAGATATGGAGGAGGATATGGCGGAGGACGTCGCGGAGGATACGGCGGAGGATATCGCGGAGGATACGGTGGAGGATACGGTGGAGGATACGGTGGAGGATATCGCGGAGGATATGGCGGGGGATACAGCAGAGGACATGGCGGATATCGCGGACACGGTTATGGCCGTTAAATAGGAACTTAAGGGAGGGACAATAAAAACTTGTTTGGTTTATTGATTGTCAATGACATAAAACAATCAATCCCAGTCAAGTGAAAGAATAATACGCAGCACATCAAATATTTGGTTCAGTTAAACGATTTTGGTAAATGGTGTTACGACTTTATGGTTGTTTCTCTCTTTATTCATTGGCAGCTATGAAAGGAATACAAGAAAAAAAGGGTTTTTGAAAAAAAGTGTCATCTTAATTCAATTTTGAAAAGGCCATCTTCTATTAGATTATCGTATGAAGAAATATATACTTATATTGAGAACAATCTCAATTTTAGGCGTTACGGTTCCGCGTATTTGTCTCTGAGACGAAATGAGCGCCATCTTATCGGACGGTGATGGGTAATTGTTTTGAGTTGAATGTCAATCGTTTAACACTATCACCACAATCGCTATTAGGAAATTTACGAAAATTTACGTTTTTGACTTAGTTTCGTTATCTCGTATTGTTTTCCTACACTCAGCCGTGTAATCAGTCTCCGGTACATAGCTTTTTTATAGACTTAACTACATTAGTTCACAGGCAAAATTTACGTTTGAAAGCCTTTTGAAAATAGAAATATGGCAGGGCCAAAAGTTGCAGTGGTGAGTTTCAATTAGATGTACATGTTTTAAGCTATAGTCAAAATCGTCATCCCTCGACTCATAAATCTATTGATCTAGATTTCAGGCCGTTGTTAAAGGAACTTTGCAAGTCATTTGACGGGACAGTTTACCTGACTTCTCGAGATGAGCATCGTGGTATAGGACCGCTGTCGAACAACTCGAAAAATTGGGGTTGCATCCCAAATATCATCAAACTAGACATCGACGATGAAGACAGTGTTTTAAAGCTAAGAGATCACCTGAAAGCAACCTACGGAGGATAAGGATATCTTGGTTAACAATGCTGGGATGTTGATTGTTTGCAAAAGACGAAGATTCACGACAACTATTCGCGAAGAGCGCAGCACGATCCGTTTTGCAAATCAATTTCTTCAATACGTAACGCACGTTGTTGATTGGGTCAACGGACCAACTCCGTCCTTGTATTAATAACATGTTGCTGTCTAACTTTTTTTTCCGATACTAAAAATAAATTGAATCGAAAAAATTTGATTTTAAACCGGAGAATTTGTTTTTCAAGAGGCAGCGACGAATAAGAATAATATTTATCTTAAAACTATTGCATATTAGATTGCAAATATTTTAAAAAGCTGTCAAAATAAAATGTTTGCTAACTTGTAGTGTAGTGGTTATCATCACAGTTTATCGACATGACATGTTGGTGTTGCACGGAAAAAAAATTTAAATGAATTTTTTTGTCTGTTTCTAAGTGCGTTTTTCTACTTCAAAACTGTCAATGTGCCAGGTGACAGCAGATGATGACGATTTATTTCTTCATCAAAGAATAAAAGTTATTTTTATCAAACAAGTTTTATTCACGGTCAACATGATGTCTTGTGTCATTCTAAAAAAAAATAAAATAAAATACAACAAACGCCAACAAAAACAAACCAAATTAAATATTCAGAATGATTAAGGGTTTTTTTGTTGATTAGCTAATAATAATTTGTTAATTTATTGATTGAATGATATTCATCCAGTAGGCCTACTCTAAACGTCAGGACTGGTTTTCGTCTTTTAGATTTTTAACCGGCGGCGCATCCGTAACTGATGTCAAGACATGATGGATTCTTTAATTACTTTTCGCTAATAACTTATTTAATCATATTCAAGATTTAATTATGCGGGATAGATTGTTTGAGAAACAAGTTCTTGACGCTAAACAGGTGGGCTGACCATCAGCAGCTTCGTATACTTGAAACAAGTTTCGAGCAGAAAAATCGAGACAAAAACTAGAAGAATCAAGGAGGGAGTTGGGAGTGGCGCAATTTTAGGGTAAAGGGTATTTTTTTTGAATTGTCCTCTAATTTAAGTTTGAAGGGCGTACGTTTGCATAACTAGCGCGCAACTTGAAACACCCATATTATATTTAGAGGAAAGATGGATGGTACGTGCCATCCGTGTGTCGAGGTATAAAAGGAGGCGAACGGAGCTCCAGTTGACATCAACAATTCAGCAACAAACGAGAGAAACACACAAAGATCATCATGAAAATTGTGGTAAGACTAGAATATTTTTCGATTTTTTAAAAATATTTTTAGAATAAATTTGTTCATCCGCGTAAATATTGATTGAGTTCCATGTACTGACCAAAAAATGTACCAGAACTGAAAATTTGTTTTGTTCCCTCTGCCCAATCAGATGCTGTTAGCGTGTTTGATGGCACTAGCCGCTGCCATCGATGAAAGTCAGACGGTCGTCCAAGTTGCCGATCTAGACGTCGCCGAACACCGCAGGCACGGCGGATATTACGGCGGACAACGAGGATATAGACATGGTGGATATGGACACGGTGGATACTACGGAGGACGACGCTGGGGCCGCAAGCGTCGCTCTATTGAAGAAGAAGCTCTTTCATCTGATCTAGAAGTTGCCGAGGGGACTCATAGAGGATGGGGTCATCGTAGTGGAGGCTACAACGGCGGATGGAGTGGACGTCGCGGTGGCTATAATTACGGCGGTTATGGGTATTACGGTTAAGGCTTGGTCCAAGGACTCTCATTATGTTTTCCCCCTTTTTATACTGTCCGTGCATCTAGTAAGGGCATTTAATCAACAACGCATTTACAATACGGTTTTTATATCGCGAAAATTCCAAAAGAAATCAATAAACAAATTATAGTTAAAAAAAACTAGTTACCAGAATTATACATACTTATAATCGTCGTACACGAGAGAAAATGAGTCAGTCTTTTTTTTAAATGGGTCCGTCTACGGAATCTTCATAAACTCGACCACGATGATGAGAAATCCACCATGAGAAATAGGATCGAAGAGCACGTAAACGTAAAATGTTTCGTTAAAATGTTTCGAGTTCTATGCAATTATTATTGTTTTGACCGCCTCTTCCTTGTGAAAACTCTCACATATTAGCGCGATGGTGTGTATAACACTTAAGCTTATCTTATTTAGTAGCAGAGGTGACCGTGACATTCCAATATTTACGAGAGCGACAAGAACAATGAGATTCAGTTTGTTGAGACTTATTGATAAAAGATGCAACAACATTTTAAAAAATTATTTTAATTTGAGCAGTTTCAAGGACCCTTTGGCTTTGTACCTCAACCACGACGGTGATAATTGTTTCTAACCACTGACCATGACAGCCATTTTCGTGGTCTGGTGACTCATATTTAATTTGTTTTCCGAGTAAAACTGAACGGTTCATTGCCATCACTAAAGTCGCGGTCCGATAAACGAAAAATTTTACCAACGCTATACGCGATACAAAGTGTTTGCCAATGTCATGACAGCAGAAAAACCAAAATCACAAACAAAACCTTCTTTCGTGTATATATCCAGCACTGCCACATTCTTCCCGCTGTGATGCTCCGCAGTGGAATTGTGGCGGCCCATCATTCGAACGGTACAAAACAATATAGACTTTGGCATTGCGGTTTTGTAATTTCAATAAATGCGATGATTTATCTCCATTTCGTGTCGTTCGTGTTTGCAAGGTTAAATTTTTCAAAAAAGTGCGCACTGCCATAAAAATTTATTGCAGCAGAAGAAAAAATTGTCGGTGAATTGAAAACGTTGAACCGGCCTGGTTTTTTTGCGGGACGCGGTGTTGTTTTGTTATAAAGAAAGACGCAAATTCCGCCCTGAGCTATAATAATAAGTATATTTTCACTGTCCAGCGGGAATGATGACCGCAGTGTGAACGCACGCTTCCTGAACGAGAGTTTTTTTTTCATTCCAATTCTAAAAATATACATCCATGGTTCTTAATTTATTTCATGCGTAGGTGGGGACCGTCCTCCCTTTTTCGAACCACACGCAATTTGGCGTGTATAAATTGCAACGATGTATCTTTTTTTGCCCTCTAATTATTATTATGGATCGACGAAATTATACAAACCACCAAAAAATGAAATATTTCTATATTGCCACGTCGCAGCCAGAAAATGTTATCGAGACTTGCATATGTTTTAAATTTTGAAAAATTTTATCTGGAAGAATTTTGCATCAGTACCGACTAAGAAATAACATTACTGCTTGCTGTCGAAGATTTTTCAAAGTGTGATCCAGCCCTAATAGCAAACTATTTTTAAAAACAGTCGAGTTTTCTTAGAAAAAATATTCCTATGAACACACCTCTTGTATAAAGTTGTATACAATTGCTTTTTGACGAAAAAATAATGATCGTGAAATTGCGGGAGACCTCGGGGTACAGGGGAATTCCGAAGTCTTATTCTTTGTTCAATAATAACATCTGTTTTCAAGGTTTCGGTAACTTATATAACTGAGCACGATAGCCAAAACCGTGACAACGAAACGATATAAAAGACGCGAGAAAATGTTCCATCGACAGCAGTATTCTGCGACTCAGCTTCAGCGCCACTAGAAGATTTTGCAGCCATGAAAATCGCGGTAAAAACACAAAATAAAATTTCATTTGTTTATATTTAAAGTTGCATTTGCTTATATTTAATATATTAATTATTTGTCTTGGCATACAATTCTTTTAGATCGCATTAGCGTGTTTGCTGGCTATTGCTACAGCAGTTGAAGAAACGAAAAAAGTCGACCAAACTGTCGATTTGGAAGCTGCTGAGAATCGCTACAGTGGCGGCGGACACCGAGGAGGTCATGGAGGAGGGTACGGCGGAAGACCCGGAGGCGGACATCACCGCAAAGGTCGCTCTATTGAAGAGGATCAACCACTTGCCGTAGAAGAGATCCAACCCATCGTCGACTCTGTTTCCGATCTTGAATTAGCCGAGAACAGATATGGAGGATACGGCAGCAGAGGATACGGCGGAGGGTACGGCGGTGGATACGGCGGTGGATACGGCGGTGGACACCACCGTAGAGGTCGCTCTATTGAAGAGGATCAACCACTTGCCGTAGAAGAGATCCAACCCATTGTCGAATATGTTTCCGATCTTGAATTAGCCGAAAACAGATATGGAGGTTACGGTGGATACGGTGGATACGGTGGATACGGCGGAGGACACCATCGTAGAGGTCGCTCTATTGAAGAGGATCAACCCATTGTCGTTGAAGAGTTCCAGCCAATCGTCGACTCTGTTTCCGATCTTGAATTAGCCGAGAACAGATATGGAGGATACAGCGGAGGACATCGCGGAGGATACGGCGGAGGACGTCGCGGAGGATACGGCGGAGGACACGGATGGGGCCGTCGTCGTCGTTCTATTGAAGATCTAGAAGCAGCTGAGAATCGCCGCGGAGGCTACAGCGGTGGTTACGGCAGCAATTACGGTGGGCACAGCTCAGGCTACGGAAACAGCGGATTCAATAGACCCAGCGGCGGATATGGCGGCGGACACGGACGTGGCCGTTATTAAAATACGAATGCCCGAAAAAAAACACTTGCTTGGTTTATAGGTTGTCAACAACGTATAAAACATTAATCAATCCCTTCCAGAAAAAAAGAATGAAATGCGCAGCATGATGTAAAGGTCAATTGGTTTCGGTAACAAATACTTGGTTCAATAAAACGATTTCGGCACTGGTATTACGTCTATGATTGTGTCGCTCTTTATTCCGCAGCAAATCGCAGAATCAGATTTACAAAAAGAAACCGTACGACAAAATGTTTGCGCAAAATAAAGTTAACTTTTTATCATCGTGGAAAGAACAGGAAAAGGAAAACCCTTATAAGACAAGAGTTGCATTATAAGACGAGAATTTGGTCCAGTTAAATTGATCGCTATGTTGTTCTTTATCAACAACAGCAACAAAATTAATACGCAAAAAAACAAACAAGTTTCTTTTCAAACCTAAATGCAATCCAAGGGGATTTTAATTTTTCTTAAATTATACCGGTTTTTAAGTTTGATGATGAAATCAGCTGGATTTTCCCACAAATTTACAGGAAGGATGAAATAATCAAAATCAAAAAAAACCTTGATGGCTTATTATGTGGTGAATTTTGGTGTTAAATTAGAACAAAAGAACAACTTTATTATTGGCAACGATTCGGCAACTGATTGCGCCATGATCTGTTTATCTCAAGGCGCTGAACCGACTAAACCATGAAATTGCGCAACGTCATATGGAAAAAATTGAAAACAATTACAGCTCTGGACTTGTAATTTATGTAATGCTGCTTTTGACATGTTATTCTATCATTAATTCATTACCCATGAATTATTAGATTTCATTAAGAGGGTGTCGTAAGAAAATGAAATTCTTCAAGGGCAAGTTCCATCTTGATACTCCTGTCAAGAATATACGATTAATTATTTAAAAAAAAAGAATCTTGTTGAATACATCAAATATGTTACTAAAAAATGGTATAAATAAAGCTTTATACAGGTAGCAGCTGGTTGAAATAGTGCAATTTATTGTTTTAACAGATTTCTAACCTTGGTCGTCGCCTTTTTTCTATTTTTTTCTATACACACATAGAGTCATAGACCTAAACAAAAGTGACTCACAACAACCGATCCTTTGTAATCCTCGCACCTCTGCATAGTGCCGTGACTTAATGGATGAGAGCACTTTGTTGAATGTCAAGTTGTTGTTGTTTTTGTTTTTAAATTTAGTGTCCTTACTATACTCATCGACTAGTACATTTCGACGGATTTTCACAAGAGTTTTATGACTCTAAACCATGTGAAAACCATTATTTCAAATAATAACGCTCGTTCATATAGCACAAACTTCAAAGTTCCGCGTTTACTACACAAATTGAAGAAAAGTATTTTCAATGACAAATCAGGCCTTTGGCATAACCCATTTCTTGTATATTAAAAGAAATTGCAGTCAATAGTGTCTGCCCTGCCCTTGAGTGTTAGACAACTCTTATTGATATTTCCTTCACCGCTTTGTTGGTACACGTGTAACCAAAAAGAGACCTCGGTTTATTTTGAAATAATTTCAGCCTTCGAAACAGGGTGACTTTGAGCTTGGTCGCTATGATTACGCGCGATGATTCACCTGTTCAGGGTAAAACATAATATTCGTCATTTAAAGATAAATATACTTTAAATAGTATTGCTATACACATTCGATTCCAAAAACGACTGAGAGCAATTTCACAATCGCCACGAAATCAAAATATAAAAGTTATAATAATAGCCTATAGCTGGGCTAACAAAACCACGGATTGCCGAATAAATAACAAGTAGCGGGAATGAGATGGTAATCAGCCCGACGGTTTTTTTCTATTCGCGCTGAGTCATTGATGGACGATGTTGGGTCGGCGTTACGATTACGAAATAGTTTGGATTTCGCGTGTTGCCATCTGGCTCAATTATCTTAATCATCGACAACAAAATGAGGAAAAACAAATGAACATTTATTACATCCCGTGTATGTTGATGTCTCTAGGTTAACGCGAGGTTATCTAATAACACACATGCATTTGCTAGTGTGTAGTAGGGCGACCGAGGACGCAATAAAGAACTAAAATAATTGATATTTCAAATCCTGACTCGCTAAATATTAACCTATATTTTATGTCTGACTTATCCTATGTTTAAAAAACAAAAAGAATTAATGTCTTCAATTTTTCCAAAAATCAAAACAGTAAATTCAAATGAGCGCCTCTAGTGTTATAATACAACGATGCGAAATAAATGATGGGGAAAACCAAATCTGCTAGTGGTGAAAGCATCGGACTCAAAAACTCTTTAGAGGCTAGAGGCCTCAAAGTCAAAGATCTCATTTACAAAACGAGTCTGAATAATAATTTCACCTCGCACGCATGCAAATCCTTTTGCATATATATATCCGCATCAATCCGGATGATGGGGAATTCTTTCTTTTTTCCATGAACATCGGTGGGTGTTGTTCCCTTGCGTTTCAAGGTTCGTTCGACTTTCTGGATGACTTTGGTGTAACTGGTCTTACACTTACCTAACGTTTACTGCATGGAATATCCTACGTGCACGAAGGGCGTAACTTTTTTCGTATAAAAGACGAAGCACAACAGACACAGCGATATCAGTCCCATCCAAACATTTAGAACAGAAGGATCAGCAACAGCTGCTGAAAACCGAGCAATCATGAAAATCGCGGTAAGCTTTTGATTTGTGTAAATAAAGCAACAAATCATGTTTGTAATTAGCCTGTTTCGCAATTAGTTTACAATTTAAACGTTTTGTTTTTTCTCTCTTTAAATCAACAGATTATGTTAGCGTGTTTGATGGCGCTAGCAGCTGCCCAAGAAATAGCCAAACCAGTCGCCGATACATCTGCTGATTTGAGCGTGGCGGAACATCATCAAGGACAATACCGAGGAGGAAATCACGGCGGTTATAGCGGTGGATCTTACGGTGGCGGCGGCCACGGTGGGTACAGCGGTCGTCACCACGGCAAGCGCTCTGTTGACGAGATCCAGGCAATCTCTGAACCCGTAGTTGTAGATCAAGATGCTGCGGAACAACATCACGGAGGCTACGGAGGAGGATACGGCGGTGGCCATCACGGCGGAGGAGGTCGTCACGGCAAACGCTCTATTGACGAAATCCAAGCAATCCCTGAACCTGCAGTCGAAATTGCTGCTGCTGACCAGGATGCTGCCGAACAGCATTACGGACACTACGGCGGAGGCCACCACGGCGGCTACGGTGGAGGCTACGGCGGAGGCGGTCACCATCATCACGGCGGTCATTACGGCGGATACGGGGGCTACGGAGGAGGACATTACCACCGCGGATAAATTTCCGAATTTCTTACCTGTTCGACATTTCTCGTCTATAAACCCATGACCCCTCGTCTTAATGCCCATTTTCATTTTGATGTCAATTTTATACAAACGGCAATTAAATTGACATTATTCGACTTTTAATTGAAAATGGTATCAAGCCAGAAGACGTTCTCATTTGGGTGAATCCAGAATAAGATAAAGTTTTAATGAAATGGGCAGATTTCGGGTTCAGTAAACAATTCAACGAAAGAGGAACTTTCCCCATGACGAGCGGGATAAAAGGGACACGCAATTGGCTAGCGATATCTACAAAAGAGTAAGAAGACAGAAAAGATGGGCGGTAGATATCGGCTCAACTCAGTTGTATTATAGTATACAGCTCGATCGACAAGAAATTATGCCCAGCAAAAACTCTTGGTGCATGTTGTACAACTCTCCCTACGAGAGAAAAACGAAGACGCCATGCAGGAGAAACCTTAGCGACGACGTCGTTTCTATTAGATTTTTTAAAAATCTCTTTCAATCTACGAGTAAACAAGATGCTCCGCCTCTACTCTCTACAAAGTTGCTTTTTCTACTTTTTAAGTAACAACAGCAGCACAGGCCTACAGTACGGCTACACTACACACACCTGTAGCTGTATAGAGAGAGCTTTGGAGGGGTCCCATTGAGAATAAATGTATTGGCCTGGCAAAATTCGATGATCCTTGAATTAAAAAAGGATAGAAACCTAAAATAAACAAAAAAGGAAAAGCCAAAAAAGAAACTCTTTTAGGAGCCCTATATTATTTGAGTTTCTTTTTTTGACCTTTTGTTTTCTGTTTTGCCAGGCAGAAAAGATTTAAAGACATTGCCTTTTCCCTATCACCATGTAATACATGAAAGAGAAGGAAAGAAAGGGGATGCTTAATAATCTGACAGGAGAGGCAGATCATGATCCTTCCCCACCCGTGTGGATGTCGTTGTTCTTCCCGCGTCTTCTCCATAAACGACAAAAGGAAAAAAGATACAAAATTCTATGAAATGGGAGAGAAAGAGGCGACTTGACGAAGATTATGTTACATCCTTCTCTTCTTCTTGCGCTTGGGCTGCTGGACTTGCCTAAGATACGTTTACAAGTTGAACGTCAAAAGCTAAGACGAAACGGGAGAGAAGAAACAAAAAGAAAAACAAAGTTATTGACTCATCGAAGTCTGTTCGATTTTATCGTTCACTTGTTGCGTCAACCGTTATCGATTCTTTAGATAGACAAATAGATAAAGGGAGGAGGTTGAGAAGCACAAGGAAGTCAAAACGCATCGCCAAGTATAAAATAAGCAACGGGACACAATCAGAATCGAACCAGTTGAACGAACTCGTCCGAACGATCAATCCATTCAAAGAAAAAAGGTAAAACTTAAAAAACTAATTTGCTATCCCACTACCAAAAACTTGACTTCAAACAAATGTATTAGATGGCCAGTATTAAACTGTTGCTGATCGTGGCGTCATTTATTGCCATTTGTGCTGCCTTCCCACAACGAATCCATCAAACGAACAGCAGGAAAAGCAGCCGAGGATTAGAAACTTTGATCCTAAACAACACGGTGGAATTAGACCCGGAAGGCACTTTCCGTCTCGATTGGGATGTCGTTTACGACCAAGATCCTGCCAATCCTCTGGTAGTCCTAGAAGCCCGCGTAGCAACTACCGGATGGTTCAGCCTTCGATTCACTTCCGCCGATCTCGCATTAGGCGACTATTTCTACGGCGCTTACGACGTTAACAGACCGGCCAACAGTTTCTTCCTTGACAAACATTGCGACTTGGTTGACGGATTGGGTTGCGAGACCGCAGATGGACCACAAGACGATCTCCGAAACGATTTCCAACTAATTTCGCTTGTTAATGGATTAGACTACAGTGTAATGCGAATTGCTCGGGTAGTTGACACTGGACATATCCAAGATGTCGTCATAACCGTAAGTTTTTAAATCTTTAAAAATATGCTCCCATTTCAGTCACAAACCAAATCAATTAATTGACTTTTAGCCCGGCCCAATGATGATCGGCTGGGCTTGGTCGCTAGGTATCCAACAGAGTGGAATCGGTAACCAGCTGACTCCTATTGAGAAATTTGGATTCCAAAATGTCGCTCTTATTACAGCCAAGTAAAACCCCGAAGGAACAAGACGAAATAGAGAAAAACGAATTAAGACAATGCAATCGAAGCCATTATCTGTCGATAATAGTCTGTAAAGAAATTGAGATCGCACAATAAATAAAATGTAAACAAAAACCAACAAAATGTTCTCTTTTCGGAATACAACTCTTTTCGACTCTTTTCGGGTGCAAAATGGTAATCAATCAGACAAGATGCGAGCAACTATTCGAAAGTAAAAAGGGAGAAAATCGAGAATAAAGAGCACAAATGTTTTCCCTACTGACGCATCTGCCTAGACAGAGAACTTTGTGTAAAGTAAACCTTATCAAGGAGGGAGGGCCGTTCACTTTATCAGTTGTCTCGAAATAGGACAAATAACTCGGCAATTGTGAAACACACAACATAATGCACATAGCCTATCATGTATTATTAACTAAAGCAAATGAATCCGTCTAGTCATCATCATTTGCTGAAGTTGAAAAAAACAAAACAAATGTTGATTCATTTTCTCCTACCTTAATGTAAATATGGTGAAGCTTATCACACGCCAAAGGGGGAAGTTAAGTGATTCCATTGGGCACCTGTAACAGAAATATATTTTAGTTTTCAGCATTGGACAATTATTTGTCTTTCTCCTCTATTAGAAAATAATTATTTGGAAATAATTCGAGTCCTACCTTGAAGTGAAATTCTAGACTCTGGTGGCTCCGTCCGCTACCTTTCCAAACAGCAAGCTGATGAGCCCAAAATCAAGAAGGAAAAAAAAGGAAAGGAAGTCCAAGTGAATACATCCACACTCGCATGGATATACACAAAGACATAGGGAAGAGGATTGAAAGAAAGGTTTAAGTAGAGATGAGTCACCCGACACTACCCCAATCAAACGAATGATGTTGTTCACCTACAAAATGAAAAGAAAAAAGATTAGAAAAGTTTCTTAATTCTAGAAATAAGCAAGAGAAATCTCTGCAAATATAATTGAAACAGAACATAAAATGCCTATCGAAATCAGGCTGCAACACTAACTTAACTTTACAACCTCTTCCAGTTTTCTGTCATCTCAAATCTTACTTCATCAGAGGTGAAAAATAAACATTTCAAAAGTTTGGACACTCGTCTTCCTGATCAAAGCATTTGTTAGGCAGAGCCTAACAAATTTTACTGTCTCTTTAGTTATTATTAACCTGCTTATAGTTATTATTAACAAGCTCTGACATGTCAGAGCATGAGAGCATCGTTTTTAGTTGCGCCAGAAAAAATGTCACTACTTCTAATGCTGTGAGATGTCACCTGATAAGCAAATAGCAAAAATTAGATGAGAAAAAGTTCTATTATTATTGTGTGGTATTCAAGTGATTAGTGTAACCATGTAGGACAGCCACTTATGGCAAGACTAGGATGACTAGATTATACAACTGATTTAAAAAATGGAAGAACTAATGTAAACCAACCCTATCTATACTCTCACTACCTCATTGCCAAACTTGAGTCATTGTCATTGTCATTGGAAACTTGAGTCTAAATGTACAAGTACATATCCAAAAGGTGTCATCGTCATAGCTGAGGAGCAAAAAAAAGAAGAAAATTTATTAACCATGCTTCTTGGGTCGAAGCTACTGGTACGGAACGTATTCTGCAAACACTTTGCTTAAAATAATAAATGTTTAGTGCTTACTCAATGCTTATTTCATCAGCTCACACAATCACGATAGCACGATTTTGCAAAACTAAATAATTAACAGCAGACGAGATTCGCATACACTTTGACAGCTTTAGAGCAGCGCTGTCATGTGGCAAAATTTAATTTAGGTTAGAAATGACACATCTCTCCGCACCGGTCCGCACCTGGTCCGCACTTCGCAATCCGCACATCAGAATTCTGAAGTCACTGTTTTAAAATTCGTTTCTTTTCCAGCATAACCGTTTTTAAATGTCACATTGTAACATAAAAAATCGAAAGATGACAAGATAGTTCTTGAGAAAATGTATTAAGTAAATACTTGACATTTATTTTCACTGGACTAAACGTCCGTTTTTGCTGGCCTGAACGTCTGACATTTCAGGCCAGAACGACAAATACCCATTCAATTGTCACATTTCTTTTAAAATTCTATCGAAAACTAATCGACGTTTTTCCAGGATCTCTGGCCAATGGGTCTCGTAGCGCAGTATTTCTGCAGAAGCCATCAAATGGCCAGCTGCATCTTTAATCAATTCCTGTTAAACAAAACAAAAGAAATCAATGTCAACAGTAACCAGTTTAACCACAATAAATTTTTTAAATACTTTAAATTCAGCAGAATCACGTTTAAAAGCACGTTTGGCTTTGTGCTCCATGACAGACTGCAGTTCGAACAGCAGATGGCCTCTCAACTGACCCAATCCAGGTTCAATGACGTCCGCAAGTTTGAGTAGTTGGTGGCAATAGTTTAGCTTCTTCTCAATCAGTTCTTCACTCAATTCTAAACACATAACATTTGAATTAGAATAAAATCAAGCGACATGAAATGCTGCTGCCTAGTACAAATTTCTCGAAGCATTAGAAAAGCTTTGAAAAAAATGTGTTAAATCATACTATTGATTTAAAAGTTCAACATGCAAAAGCGTTTCTTCATCCAGACATGTAGTTGCTCGCAGCTGCTTCGCCCAGGTTAATTTTTTCAAGCCTTGAGAATTTTAAACGCTGTCATATAAAAACCATCGTAAAGAAGTTGTGGAGTATTTCCGTAAAGCTGAACGAGGGCGTATTTGGCCTCAATCACATGACAACTATCCGGATGAATAGCTCCGGAATATTTCCGGATAAAATCTTCTAGTTGTTCTGGATGATTCCGTGCCAGTTGAGCAATTTGTTTCAATTCCATCCTTACGGAATCATGGAGCCTTTTAATTTGTTCTACTTTTCGCACAGATCCGCAATCGCTGCACTCCCAATCCGCCATTTGATTTAGTGGATCTCTACTGATAACAGTACCTCTGCAATTTGTACACTTGATGGCGCTCAAATTTGTCCCCAGTTCTCTCGGATCAGTACATCGTTTACATTGACACCAAAAGTGTTTTGTGGATTTCAAATGGAAGCGTCGATCCAGAGTGTTCCAAAGGCTTTGCGTGTAGGTGGCGCTGATTTTTTCTCCGGCTAGAATATCTTGAGTAGCCAATATTCTTATCCGGAAATCATCCGGATCAAAAACATGTCGAGTATTAGCTACGCAATCGTGGTTTATTAGCGAAGCCGTAGGATACAATCCTCTGACACTAACACGCCCCTGTAAGCGGATCTCGAAGCAGTTGGTCTCTAAAATGCCGCAAACTCGCTGGATACTTTCGGAATCGTATTGAGTCAACAACAGTCGATAGCGCAGGAAACTGGAAATGTTTTGTTCAACTAGTCGGTAGATGTCTGTACCGCGACGCTGTTCCAAATGCGAAACGAGTTTGTCTAAACGCTCCTTATCCGAATCGGGCAAAGACAAGTAGCGTAAAGGAGTAATGCATTGATACACTTGACTGTTGATGGATCCCTGACTAAGATGGCTGATCATCAAAGTAGGATCGATCATTCGACATTCTCCATTTTTGTGGAAAGCGGATTCTTCGCAAGCTGATGAACACAATGGCCAATTACAACGCGAACATCTGTTAGTTAAAAATAGTTAATAACTGAATTTCAAACGTTCAGATATTATTACCGATAAGTGTCAGTGATGGGCTTGTAACATCCAAGACATAGAGGCAATGTTTTAAGTTTGGGTCCGATCACTAGTGGTAACTCTTGCAGGATCACTTCGCCAGCATTAATGAGACGACTGGCAACGAGATAACGTCCTTCAACTTCTGATTCTTCTATCTAAACCAAGAAATTCTATTCAAATTTAATTGCGTCGACTTGGCGATATGAGTCACAAACCTTAAAAGGAGGTCCACACAATGTCTTGTGATTTGTCCAGTCAGCTTTCTGGTGTTCTCGGGAACAATAGTACACTCTGCGGCACTTTGAACAACAGTTGGTGGAAGGCACTTGACATTTAGCGCAAGGGAAATGTTGAACCATTTTTGTTTGATTTTGTTTTGTTTCTTTTCTTTTGAAAATGTGGGTTGAAGGAAGTAGAAGAAATGAAGACCTTCACATTTGTTGCGAGACGAAAGGGTGATGACGCTGACTCGTTTTCGTGCAAGTTCGGACTATATTGTGTACTACGTGAGGCGTTGGTCTCCCGACACTCTTTCTTCACCGGCACGAAAATAGATTCCGCCCTGTAGTACATACAGCTTCAGGCTCTAGGCATTTAAAACTTTCGCTTCTCATTTTCGTTTAAGTCACGGTGGATTCTTTTTTAAAACGTTGCCGACTTCCCTATAGGAAACCCTTTTTTTAACTTTCTTTGGTAGCCGCTTTCAGATTGAGTCGTCTCGGAGTTTGTACTCTATTCGATAAACAAATAAGGTGGAAGTCACTTTCCCTATCGATCAATAAGAAACTTTCCCTGTTTAAACAGATAAGCTTCACAATGAATTATTAGCATGTGAATAAACGTAATACATTTTTCCAAATCCCGGGAAAGAGTTTAAGATAAAAGACTGGCCAGGCGCATGGTATGGAAATGATTAGAGACGAGGGTGGCAAAGTATTTTTAGCTTTTCGAGTTATATATTTTAAAAATTTCCCGTGACGTAAGAAATTTTAAAATATCATGAATAGTTCAAAAGTTTGCCCTATCGATTTAAAACTATAACGTGACCACTAAAGATGCTCAGATTACACAGACGGTTGCTATACGCGACGTTATCTATTCCGATCCGCTATATCTCCGACGACGTACGCTATCAATCCCGACTCAACAGACGTATTTATCAGTCTACGGATGGTCCTCACTTATGCACCAAGGTGTATATCAAACTAGCTTCTTTTCAATTGTTTTTGAGTTTTCTATCGTTGCCTGGGTTGCCTGTAGTTGATTCATTCTAATGGCATTTCAAATCGGTTACTCAACATGAAAGTGAGTGTTTTCATTCAACTGTGCTGTTGCATCATTTCCGTAAGCTACGCTCAACAAACGCAAGGTAACTAATACAGTTTTGAATGTTATACCGTTATTTCCCTTATACGCCCGGAAATAAAGAATACTTCCCGAAAAATGTCTTACAGAACTTCCGGAAAATATAGATAAGACAACTTGCATTCCTCTTAAAAATTTACGAGACTCGATGGTGCAGCGAGGACTAGGAGAAGCCCGCAAAATACGAAAGGCATGTTTTATACAAATCATTTGAAATTTTAAATAAGGTATTTTAGCATTAATTATTAAGAAACTTTTCCCTAATAAAGGTTCAACTACATATGATCGGAAGTGGTAAGAGCAATTACATAATCTGAATCTTTGATTGGCCAGCTATTTTAAAATTCGGATATTTTAGGAGATATCGATGTGTCCATTTCAATTGCAACTCGTTTTCTCGATGAAGCTGAGACCAGACCTATCGTTCACAAATGCGGAGAATATCAAGGAACCGCTAATGACGTCATGATTACGGTTAGCTGTTTGGAGGAAGGAGAAGGGGTTGATATTGAGGGCTACACTGGTTATGCGGTCTACGCTCAATTTCACGGCGACGTCGCTAATCAAGATGCAGCGATCTGCCAGCTGGACATTGTCCTTTACGACAGTAAATCATTCTAATTTTAAAAAGTTGGTAATTTTAAAAACACTTACCGGATGCCTCGATTGTAGAATACGCCAACCAGAAAAGTCAAAATATGAAAAATTTGGTCGTCGTCACAGGCGTAATCTTCGGGTTGATTCTTGGAGTTGCTGTTGGCGTAGTTATCTGGTACATCTGCGTCAAAAAGTAAGTGTACTGCATCTTGTGTTATTTCGAAATCTAGAAGGGAATTAATTTAATTAATGCAGGCGGAGAAAGCCGAAAGATGAACTTCCCTCAGGTGTTCAGTACTGGGAAGAAGATTCTATTGCCAAAGAAGATATCAAAAGCAAAAAGAAAGCAACTTTAGAAGATGATTATGATGACGAAGTATTTTTAAGTTAACGCAATTGCGCTGTCTGCGCAATCTCTTTAAAACAATGTTTTGCCTTTTTCTCCAACCCTTTTGTTATCACGTATTCGTTATAAATTATCTTTTTGAATAATAAATTTCTAACATTACTTACCCCCTCTCCTACTAGTTGTTTCCGGATTTCTTATTCCTGTGAGACACCTGCTAAAATACCTCAAACATTTTTACAAAAAATTTGAATTAAGTGATTAAACAAGTTAACGATTTTAAAAATAGCACTTCATGAAAGAAAGTGTATTTTGTTTTTAGAGATGTCACTTTTCTTGAAAATGTTGCATTCATTTGAGAATTAAATCAGAAGAAATGCGCGATAGAAACGATCGATTTTAGTTATGTAGGGATTACAAGGTGAAGTCGAATGGTTGAAACATTTTTCGAAAACGGGCCGTTTCCTTAGTCTCCTGGTCTTTTGAAGACGGACAGTTTTTCCAGTCAACTCTATCCACACAGTTGAGTAGATCTTGATTTGCTAGCACTTCGCGACCAAACTGCAATGGGAAGCGCCCTTGGATGTGGCACACAAAGCGCTCTTTCTTTGGTAGTTCCACGAAAAAGTACGGTTTCCCAGAGGGAACGACTTGACGAAGTTCGGCGTGTGTCGGTAGCTCATCCAAATTGATGGACTGCATAGCAGCCATTTCAACGAAAACTTCTTTGACGAGATTTTCTTTTTCACTTGGAATGGCGACACATTGTATCTGCAGATGAGGGGATTTAAAGCTCCGTTCGAAGAAGACGACGCTCTTGCCTATCGTTTTCAGAGCTTTCGTGATTGCCCCTTTAAATGTATAAAAGCGGTTAAGGAATTTCAGATTTTAAAAGTATAAATTTTCTCTTATCGAATAACAAAGTAAATTATAATCTAAAAAAGGATATTTGTCAACTTCTTCCAAGACTTCTTCCGGTAATTCAATTATGCTTTGATAATGCCCTATAAATGAAGTTGAATTAATAGTAATATAACATAATTTATCAATCTTGAATAATTACCAATTGGTAAAATCAAGACGTGTTCAGGCACCAATGGACCCTTGGGCATAGCCACGTAGCACTATAGAAAACATTTTAAAGAAAATATGGAATTACAAAATTCCGTTGGAAGTAGAAAGATTTGATTAACTTACATGTTCTCCCACACTAATAACCAAATGTTTTTCAACTTCAGGACTGGAGAGACAAAACCAACAAGGACCTTTAGTACATAAATGTGATAAGTACGGAAAATCAAAATTCAAATTTGGCGACAAAAATTGTGTTACCCATGGGCTTAGGAGGTGGTCGCGGAGGTCTCCCTTGATTGTTATGTCTTCGCTTGTTACCCCGCATGTTTCCTGACATGACATCAGCACTAACGTCGTAGAAATATTGATTACCTAATGCTTCCTGTACGAATAATTAATGTAATTCAATAGACAAATTTATGAGATTAAGAAATCATTAATTGCCTTTCTAGCTTCCGTCTCATCCTCTTCTTGTGTGATGCCATATGGGCAAGGTGTAGTGTTGGCTGGTTGTTCATTAAGCTTTAGCACCGGCATTTTAGCCATAGGGGCAATGTTGAATGCATAGATCCATTTAAGTTTGCTTGCATTGCCAACTTTACCCAATGCAATAAAACGGGAAACGTGAAGTGTCTTTTCTTGCAATACTTCGTGATTCCTGATTAAATGACAAATGAATTTTGTTCTGTGTATGGAAAACTAACGGCGGTTTTACCTATACGGCAATCGCTCGTAGTGAATCCCTTCTGATCCAACAAAATGGTATCTAGGTTTGATCCTCTGAGCCAATCGGGAAAGCAAAGCAGATCCGAACTTTTCACTATTCGTACCTTCCTGTTGGGGAAGAAAACAATTTTTAAATTAAAACTAGCTTTAAAAATAACATGGCATACCAAAGGGACAGCCAAATTTTCAGCACTTTTTGGCCACTGTGATGTCAAGAGTATGTCTACCCCGGTAGAACTGTTTCCAACTTGAACTTCAATTGACTTAATGGCTTCCATTGTAAAACCAACATCATTTGGCTTTGTCATCATCTTTTGCTTTCCACTGACATATACCATTTTCAAACCACTACTTCCAGTGAATACTCCATAATCACCTAATAATATAAATGTAAATGCCTTCTTGTTCCCGGTATTATTAATGTAAAATTCAAAACCATACCAAGGTACGTCAAATTAGCACAAACTTCACATCCCTTCAAATCTGGAAGATAGCGAGAATGTTCTGCCTTGGACGATCCCAGAATAAATGTTGGAATGGGAACTGAAGAAGAAAATAGTATTAAAACATGTTGATGATGAGAAAAATCACAAACACACCTTGTTTCTCAGCAATTTTAAAAGATTCCAACTGAGCTTCAGCAGCAGGATCAGTACTAAAGAAATCACCTACGCAAAGCTTCCATTTGATAAAATTAGGATACAAGTTATAAACATTATTTCAATGAAAAAGTTCTAATTTATCAGTATATCGACAGCTGTCTTACCAACATGTCAAACGGGCCCGATTTTTTGTTGATCGTTCGCACACGATTAAATAAGGCATCATATTGACCCTCAACGTCACCTGCTACAAGACTAAAGGAAACAAACGTTTGTTTAAATTTTATAAGAATAAAACACAAATTAGTTAAAAAGAGAAAACAATTTTACATTTTCAAATTTTCAGCCATTTTTACATTCAAGAGCAGACGACTGTTTTCCAAACAGCATTGCCGAACTGAAAACTTTTTAATATATAAAATATATGCGCTAGCGCTAAGTCGCTAACCGCTAATTCGTGGAATTATTAGCATATCAATGTCCTTCGAGATTTTGCATTATGAAGTCTTTCAGCGTGAATCGTATAAAATGAAACGGATATATGACAAAATGGAAAACAATTTAATTGCTGAGACGTGTCGGCCGTGTCGGCTCGTATTCGTGCTTCACAACACAGCTGACAACAGGTTGTTTTTGTTTACCATTTACAGCCAAGGTCATGTTACCATCTAGCCATTGAGACGAGCCGAGACGGGATTGTTTTCTTCCTGTGTATGGTATCAGTTGGTTAGTTACTACCCGAAAGCTGATGAAGATTCTGTATCAAAATGTCTAGAGACGAGGCTTTAACGAGTGGCTTTTGGCGGACTCAGCTGACAACTTTTGCAGTTTTATTTGCTGGATATGCATCGTATACCTACAATCGAAAAAGCGGTACTATAATTATCTAAATATTTGTTAAATGTTATCTAATTATCATTAATTTTTGTTTTAGTCTCTTTTGCATTGCCAAATTTGATGAAAAATGGCCTTTTGGACAAAAGTGCTGCAGGTATATTATTTACTACCTCTGGTGTAGGTATATGTGGTTGATTTTGGTTCTGCACTTTCCTCATAGGCACAATATCAAGCAGTCAAAATACAGCATATGCCATCAGCAAATTTTTAGGAGGAGTCCTATCAGATAAAATAAGTGCAAAATGGCTATTCTTTTCAGGTAAGAATCTTTCCCTTTTCTTGTCTCTATGGTAATTTTATACTGTGGGCTTATTTTGCAGGCTTGGTTCTCAGTGGAGGAGCAACTATATTATTCTCAACAACTTCATCTTTATCCATGTTTGCCGCTCTCTGGTTTTTAAATGGATTTGCTCAAGGTGCAGGATGGCCAGCATGTGCAAAGCTCCTAAAAAAAGTGACAAGATTAGCATACTGTGACCAATGAATCTATTTTTAAAATAATTCTTTTCCTATAGTGGTTTAGTCCTGAACAATTTGGGACATTTTGGAGTGCACTTTCTGCTTCTTCTAATGTTTCAGGATCTCTTTGCCCTTTCTTGGCAACTTGGGTAATTGAACATTTTGACTGGCGAGCTAGTCTAGTTGTCTCTGGTATTGTTACATATCTTTGAAATGAATTAAAAGCTTAAGATCAGTTCTACATATTCGTCTCTTCACTTTTCCACAGGTGGAGTTACCATAACCAGCGCACTTTGTGTAGCTTTCTTGTTAAGCGATAGTCCAATCGATGCCGGATTCAATAAAGACTTTACACCAGAAGCTACAAAGAAGAAAACGGATGGGAAAAGTACTGCTCCTCAGTCAACGTGGAGAGATCTCATTAAATCCCCTTTCTTGTGGGTGGTTTCCGTTGTTTATTTAGTCGTTTTTGCTGCCAAAACTAGTGTGACTGAATGGGGGCAAATGTACTTGATTGAAGACTTGGGCCATTCAGCTTTCACTGGTATTTAATGATTTTAATTTTTGGTGGTTTTTCTCTTAATCCTACTCAATTTCATCAATGTTGATATCATATTAGGAAGTGGCTTCATTAGTGCGGTAGAGACGGGAGGATTCTTTGGCGGGATCGCCGCTGGATATGTAACTGATTGGCTCAAAAAAAAAGTACGCCTTATAACTGATTATTATTGTTATCAAGATTACTAATTGCATCAGTCCTTGGTTTTAGTCAGGAAAAAAGACAACTGGTAATCCACGCATGTTTGCAGCCATATGGTTCATGGCTGGTGTTGCAGGATTTTTATTTCTTCTGACGACTTTCGTAACGTCGTCTTCCTCTCAAGTGAGTCAATTCAATTGAAACGTTTAGTTACTTTCTCGATTTTAAACTACTTGTCTTGTCTGGCAGTTTTTTCTTACTGTGATTGGATTCGGTCTAGGAGCGTGTCTTTACGCTTGCATCGCCATTTTTGGCATAGTCGCTTCGGAATCTTATCCTTCTCATTTGAGCGGAACAGCCCATGCAGTCGTTGCTCTGGCTGCCAACGGTAAACAAAGAAGTTAATTTTAACTTTCAGAAAGCACATGTATTTCTGACATGATTTTCTATACAGTGGGAGCAATATTATCCGGATTACCTTGCAGTTACGTGGCTCAATTATACAACTGGCGCGCAATATTTATAATACTAGAAATCTTGGCAGCGTCTGCTGCCCTATTTTTAACCGTTTTTGGCAAAGTGTCCCCAGGACTGCCTGAAGATAAACCCAAATCCCAGTGAAACTAATCAAATGAAATGTAGTAGTTTTTGTTTAAATGGGTTTTAGTCAGGTACATGAATTCATCTAGAACCATTTCAATGGTTGACAATTTTACTAAAATTAGAACAAAATACAAAATTATCAATTCTAGACATGGTCCAAGTACTTTCCTAACTTAAGATTTGTTTGAAGGCTGGGGAAGTCTAAATGATTTCATAACTTTTTCCAAATCGTAAAACGACATGACGTTGTACGTGAAATATTCCGGATTCTTATAAGGCCCATGTTTCGATGCTCCAGGACCAACTTCTATTAATAAAAAGTTTTTGTTAGTTTAAAATCTTTCAGTTGTTTGATAAATATCATTACCAGGATCCAAAACAATGGGTTCGCTCAAATTCTCGTCGGCTGATTTAGACACTAATATTCAATTTAAAAAACATTTCAAGTAAATGTTAACGAACACAGTCAAGTATAACTAACCTTTGCATAAATTCGAGTCCAAGTCCGAGTCCGACTCCGATGAGAGCGAATCCGAATCCGAATCCGAGTCCGTGTCTGATTCGTTTCCAACTGCCTTCACCATATTTAATTAAATAGACTATAAAAAATTTAAAAATAATTCATACCTGTAGCCTCTACAGGTTGGACGACATCGGATGCAGCAGGCGTTCCAACAGGTTCTTTCACTACAACTGAAAATTTAGACGAAAATACATTTCACGTCAAAAAAATTTTTTTACCTGCTCCGTCAGATGGTTTCACTGATTCAGCAACGGGAGCAGCAGCTAAGACTGGTTCTAAATGAAGAGAAAAGAAACATATTTGTAAGAGTTACTAGTAAAGAAAAGCAATAAAAAATAAAGTGACTTACCGATAACTTCATTGGAAGGTTTCAATGCTTCAACAACAGGAGGAACAGATAAAACAGGTTCTAAAATAATTAAAATTCAGAAAACATGATCCAAAGTGATCCTATTAAAATAAATTACCGGCAACTTCTTCGGCAGGTTTAACTGCTTCAATAACGGAAGCAGCAGCTAACACGGGTTCGAAATGGAATTGGAATATTCAATTAATAGATATTTTAAAACGATCCTAGTAAAACAAAGTTACCAGCAACTTCTTCAACAGGTTTAACTGCTTCAATGACGGGAGCAGCAGCTAACACGGGTTCTACATCGATTTTGAATATTCAATTAGTAAAAATTTAAAAACGATCCTAGTAAAAATCAAATACCAGCAGCTTCTTCAACAGGTTTACCTGTTTCAATTACTGGAGCAGCAGCTAACACGGGTTCTAATTAAAGAATTCAAATTCAGAAAATAGTACCCAAAAAGATCCTAGTAAAACCAGTTACCAGCAACTTCTTCGGCAGGTTTAACTGCTTCAATGACGGGAGCAGCAGCTAACACGGGTTCTAAATAAACAATTCAAATTCAGAAAACAGTACCCAAAATGATCCTAGTAAAAACAAGTTACCGGCAACTTCCTCTGCAGGTTTAACTGCTTCAATAACGGGAGCAGCAGCTAACACGGGTTCTAAATGGAATTGGAATATTGAATTAATAGAGATTTAAAAACGATCCTAATAAAACAAAGTTACCAGCAACTTCCTCGGCAGGTTTAACTGCTTCAATAACGGGAGCAGCAGCTATCACGGGTTCTAAATGGAATTGCAATATTCAATTAATAGAGATTTTAAAACGATCCTAGTAAAACAATGTTACCAGCAACTTCTTCAACAGGTTTAACTGCTTCAATGACGGGAGCAGCAGCTAACACGGGTTCTACATCGATTTTGAATATTCAATTAGTAAAAATTTAAAAACGATCCTAGTAAAAATCAATTACCAGCAACTTCTTCAACAGGTTTAACTGTTTCAATAACTGGAGCAGCAGCTAACACGGGTTCTAAATGGAATTGGAATATTCAATAAGTAAACATTTGAAAAAGATCCCAGTATAAATCAATTACCAGCAACTTCTTCAACAGGTTTAACTGCTTCAATTACAGGAGCAGCAGCTAACACGGTTTCTATATCGAATTGGATTATAAAATTAGTTAACATTTGAAAACAATCCTAGTAAGAACAGTTACCGGCAGCTTCTTCGGCAGGTTTAACTGCTTCGATGACGGGAGGAGCAGCTAACACGGGTTCTAAATAAACAATTCAAATTCAGAAAACAGTACCCAAAATTATTGTAGTAAAACCAGTTACCAGCAACTTCTTCGGCAGGTTTAACTGCTTCAATGACGGGAGGAGCAGCTAACACGGGTTCTACATCGATTTTGAATATTCAATTAGTAAAAATTTAAAAACGATCCTAGTAAAAATCAATTACCAGCAACTTCTTCAACAGGTTTAACTGTTTCAATTACTGGAGCAGCAGCTAACACGGGTTCTAAATAAACAATTCAAATTCAGAAAACAGTACCCAAAATGATCCTAGTAAAACCAGTTACCAGCAACTTCTTCGGCAGGTTTAACAGCTTCAATGACGGGAGGAGCAGCTAACACGGGTTCTAAATGGAATTGGAATATTCAATAAGTAATTATTTGAAAAAGATCCTAGTAAAAATCAATTACCAGCAACTTCTTCAACAGGTTTAACTGCTTCGATGACGGGAGCAGCAGCTAACACGGGTTCTAAATAAAAAATTCAAATTCAGAAAACAGTACCCAAAATTATTGTAGTAAAACCAGTTACCAGCAACTTCTTCGGCAGGTTTAACTGCTTCAATGACGGGAGCAGCAGCTAACACGGGTTCTACATCGATTTTGAATATTCAATTAGTAAAAATTTAAAAACGATCCTAGTAAAAATCAATTACCAGCAACTTCTTCAACAGGTTTAACTGTTTCAATAACTGGAGCAGCAGCTAACACGGGTTCTAAATGGAATTGGAATATTCAATAAGTAAACATTTGAAAAAGATCCTAGTATAAATCAATTACCAGCAACTTCTTCAACAGGTTTAACTGCTTCAATTACAGGAGCAGCAGCTAACACGGTTTCTATATCGAATTGGATTATAAAATTAGTTAACATTTGAAAACAATCCTAGTAAGAACAGTTACCGGCAGCTTCTTCGGCAGGTTTAACTGCTTCGATGACGGGAGGAGCAGCTAACGCGGGTTCTAAATAAACAATTCAAATTCAGAAAACAGAACCCAAAATAATCCTAGTAAAAACAAGTTACCGGCAACTTCCTCGGCAGGTTTAACTGCTTCAATTAGAGGAGCAGCAGCTAACACGGGTTCTATATCGAATTGGAATATTAAATAAATAGAGATTTAAAAACGATCCTAGTAAAACAAAGTTACCAGCAACTTCTTCGGCAGGTTTAACTGCTTCGATGACGGGAGCAGCAGCTAACACGGGTTCTAAATAAACAATTCAAATTCAGAAAACAGTACCCAAAATGATCCTAGTAAAACCAGTTACCAGCAACTTCTTCGGCAGGTTTAACTGCTTCAATGACGGGAGGAGCAGCTAACACGGGTTCTACATAGATTTTGAATATTCAATTAGTAAAAATTTGAAAACGATCCTAGTAAAAATCAATTACCAGCAACTTCTTCAACAGGTTTAACTGTTTCAATTACTGGAGCAGCAGCTAACACGGGTTCTTAATAAACAATTCAAATTCAGAAAACAGTACCCAAAATGATCCTAGTAAAAACAAGTTACCGGCAACTTCCTCTGCAGGTTTAACTGCTTCAATAACGGGAGCAGCAGCTAACACGGGTTCTAAATGGAATTGGAATATTGAATTAATAGAGATTTAAAAACGATCCTAATAAAACAAAGTTACCAGCAACTTCCTCGGCAGGTTTAACTGCTTCAATAACGGGAGCAGCAGCTAACACGGGTTCTAAATGGAATTGGAATATTCAATTAATAGAGATTTTAAAACGCTCCTAGTAAAACAAAGTTACCAGCAACTTCTTCGGCAGGTTTAACTGCTTCGATGATGGGAGCAGCAGCTAACACGGGTTCTAAATAAACAATTCAAATTCAGAAAACAGTACCCAAAATGATCCTAGTAAAAACAAGTTACCGGCAACTTCCTCGGCAGGTTTAACTGCTTCAATAACGGGAGCAGCAGCTATCACGGGTTCTAAATGGAATTGCAATATTCAATCAATAGAGATTTTAAAACGATCCTAGTAAAACAATGTTACCAGCAACTTCTTCAACAGGTTTGACTGCTTCAATGACGGGAGCAGCAGCTAACACGGGTTCTACATCGATTTTGAATATTCAATTAGTAAAAATTTAAAAACGATCCTAGTGAAAAACCAATTACCAGCAACTTCTTCAACAGGTTTAACTGTTTCAATAACTGGAGCAGCAGCTAACACGGGTTCTAAATGGAATTGGAATATTCAATAAGTAAACATTTGAAAAAGATCCTAGTATAAATCAATTACCAGCAACTTCTTCAACAGGTTTAACTGCTTCAATTACAGGAGCAGCAGCTAACACGGTTTCTATATCGAATTGGACTATAAAATTAGTTAACATTTGAAAACAATCCTAGTAAAAACAGTTACCGGCAACTTCTTCGGCAGGTTTAACTGCTTCGATGACGGGAGGAGCAGCTAACACGGGTTCTATATTGAATTGGAATATTCAATTAGAAAAGATTTTACAACGATCCTAGTAAAAACTAGTTAACACGAACTTCGTCGGCAGGTTTAACTACTTCAATAACGGAAGGAGCATTTAAGACGGGTTCAAAATAACGTTTTCACATTAAGATAACACTATGAAAAGCGATCCTAGTAAAATTAATTACCAGCAACTTTGTCGGCAGATTTCACTGCTTCAATGACGGGAGGGGCAGCTAAAACTGGTTCTTTAACATAACGGAAATTATAAGTTATAGAATTTTTTTTTAAACTTAAAAAAAAGGTTACCTTCAACTTTTGGTTTGACAGATTCTGCATATCATTAGGCATAAAAAATATAATTTGTCAAGAACATTTGAACTGAAATATAAGGAAATCATACCTGCATCTTTTGCTATATTTACTGACATATTTCCTATCTTTATTTCAGATGTTTTTGAAACTATTGTGGAATGTACTGCACTAGTACCCTTCGAACTAGATTGGGGAATAGACTCCAAAGGATTGTTGATTTTCGGTGGCTTTGAGCAGAAAAGACGGGTGCCAATCGGCATTACCTTTAAAAAAAATTAAAAATCGAGTTTTAGATTTCGTCGATCGACTTGTTTAGAAATACACGTGATTTCCATTTTTATTTGAATGTAAGCATGCGTTTTTTGTTTACATTACCTTTCTGATATTTAGGCGAACGAAAGACATTTTTTCCTCTCGATTTTATTGCACTTCTTTAAACAAAATAAATGCTTTTGGCTTGAACGCCGAGTTCTTTCTGACTGCTGAAAATTTACTAAGGCCGTTTCTCTTTTTTGCAACCTTGTCCTTGGACAAAAATGTTGCACGCCGGTCGTAAGCGCGGTTAAATGGGAGCTTTGGTAAATATAAAGTTGTTGTCAGGCAGACTAGCTCAGCTGCTTGTTGTCGAGCGAACCAATCGAGACTGTGCGAGCTGTTGTCAGGCGAGGAAAACACTTGAATGAACAGCAACTGGTCTACTAGTTTGTCAGCTTGACTTTGTAAAATCTTTTGACAAAGTATACATTGAAGGAACAGCGCCAAAACAGCATTCGACCGTGTTTTGTTTTCATTTTTTTTGAGTAATTCTAGTCCATACCTATGACATAGTTGTGTTGGCGCTAGGCGGCGACCTTGACATTGTTGCGATAATACTTCCTAATGCGTAATATGCAAAATAGTGTGAATATTTGTCTGCATCGTAACGCTTTCCAACAGAACCCCTATAACGAAGACTTAAAACTAACCACATCACCAAAGGGAACAAAAAAACAATGAGAAACTAATCATAAAAGGAAAGTTTTAGTTTGAAATTATTTAATCTAATAAAACCAAATGCTTAATACAACTCTAAAGATGTAGTTATACTGTCACATTTTTACATATTTTACTTTTTGACGCTAGATGGTTGGGGAATTCTGAAGGGTTTCATGTCCTTTTCTACATCATAATGAGACATGACATTATAAGTGTAGTACTCTGGATTTTTGTAGGGCCCTTGTTTAGATGCTCCAGGACCAACCTCTGGTCAATGTAGAATTTGTTAAGTTTTTTGTTTTATTTTGTTGTTGTTTTGTATAAAAAATACCTGGATCTTTTGCTGCAGGAGTTGGTGCAGCAGCTGGTTTAGGTGTTGGGGTAGCTTTCGGTGAGTCAGCAGCAAAAAGACGAACACCAATTGGCATCACCTTAAAATTCATTTGATTTGTTAATAGAAATGTGTTTATAACACTCAGTACTATACTGAATCATGCAAGTTTCTTCATTTAAATTAGTTGGTAATACAGAATAATGGCTAACAAATTAACTTGTTTTTAATTTTACTAATGTGAAAAAAGTGTGTTTGGTGACATTATTCAATAACTGAGACCTAATAGTTCAAGAATTCAAAAACTAAATCATATTTATCACTTAGGTTTGAGTGATGTGTTTTTACTTTTTTTATGCTTGGGAGAATCAAAGACATTTTTCTTGAATTTTAATTTTAGTCTGGAAACTCGAAAGTTAGTTAATAAATAGATCAGCTGCCAGAGCGAAGAGCAGACGACCTAGATTCGGTTCAGCAATACATTGCAGTTCAATGTTCCTAGGTTGCATGACCGTATTGTTTATAAATACAAATACAAATCCTAGATGTCAGGTCAATCGTCTGTCATTAAACATGGTGGTACGTGTTTTGTTGTTTTGACAATTAATTCTTTCAACTTTGTATTTTGATGGATGTCGTTTGAATTTCCCGTTTGTTGTGTGTAGGCCGCGATGATGGATATTGAGGAAACAACGTTTGATCTCTTTTTAAGATATGGACTCTTTTTTGGAGCAATCTTCCAACTGGTGTGTATAGGCGCTGCTATTTTTGGACCAGAGATTTCCGAAACTCATTCCAAGGTAAATGAATAATAAATATTTCAAGATTTAAAAAAATATAAATTCTTGGGTATCAGGAGGAGATAAGTGAAGATTCTGGTTCTGAACATGGTAGCCCGATGAATACTGGCCACAAGCACTTTGGGCAGCACAACCGTAGAAAAATGGATAAGAAAAAGAGGAGATGAACATACCAATTTATCTGATCCAACACTTTTCTTGCATTTTCAACACTGACATGATTTCTTTCTCAAAACCCAACATTTAACTTATTGACTCAGTTGTATTGCAATATATGGGGGTTGCTTTGTGTTTCTCTTCATTTGACCACTTTTAATACATAAATGATTGATGGAGCAGCAGTTTGTTGTGTCTTAAACCTTAATGCATTATTTTAGTACAGCAAAATTTAATGAGTTGCAAGGAAGATACAATATACAATCATATTTATTATACATAGTAGATACACAAACTGTAAATAAACACTATACTAATGTTTACCAAAAATAGTTAAAATAATCTTGAGCATTATGAAAAATTTATTCAAACTGCCATCTCCATACTTTTTATCATCATAAAATTTAAAGTGTCGCTTGACGATGTTGTGCGCTGGCGATATTATAACATCGGGGTCTTCGTTAGTTGTCGATATTCTATGGGCTGCAACGGCGGCGTCCACGGTACAATCACTCGAGAAAACAGTTAACAAGACGAAAGTCATCGTCAAAAGCAGAATTCTGCTTCTCCATCGAAAAAACCTCGGCATATCGACTCCTTTAATGTATCCTGTAATCGAGAAAATTTTAAATAAATCGATGCTATAAGGTCATTGGTCCAAATTTGCCAGTAGTACCACAGTGTATAGAAATAGAATAATCCGTTCGAAAAAGTGCAAGTCCTCCCAAAACAAGAGTAATCAATCTTGAGATCCAACCTTGGTAGCGCGCACGTAGAGAATGAAGAATTAAAGGAAGAATGAGTGAGTGAGAACCTTTACGTTGTGAGGGAAACACGCCTAAGTCGCCTGAAGCACACTTTAAACGAAACTGAAAAGGTAGTTGAATAAAGGCCAGCTTTCACCTACTACTACGTGCATGACAAACTAAGGAATTCCGGACGACTATCTGCGATTGTTGCTGTTATTCAGAACGCTGTGCAATATAACTGCAGCAGCAGCGGATACATTCATCGAATCCACGTTCTTATTGAGGTCGTTACGTGATTCAATGTAGATTTTGTGGGTGCAAAAGTCCACAAGTTCATCCGGTAACCCGCGTCCTTCGTTTCCTTAAACGAAAAAAAGGATACATTATTGTTAGCTCTATAGTTTGATCACATTAACTCAACTTACCCAATATGATGACAGTTGGATGACTAAGATGAAATGAACCAACGGGAGTGTATGTCGTCCCGGTGGGGTCGTCAGCTTTTGATCCAGTTCCCACAACATCCCAATTGGACTCTTTTAGAATTTTGCAGAATTCAGTTGTGTTGTTGATGGAATGGATAGGCATCAGCTCCATGACCCCAGAACTGGCTTTACTCACAACTGGAGTCAATGAACAGCTGTGCATACAATACGCGAAACAATGTAAACAACATTCCAGCAACTTGTAAGTTTTGTTTGAATTACCTTTTGTGAGAAGTGACAAAAATCTTATCACATCCCATAAAGTAAGCAGACCTTAAAATGGAGCCAAAATTCATAGGATCCTGGATTTCATTAAGCAGAAGCCACACAGGTTTGGAAGCCTCTTTTCCTGATAATAATTCAGCAATAGACTGCTGAGTGCAGGAGGTAGGTTTGTAATACAAACGAGTAGCCTTTGCAAGTAGCCCTTGATGTGGCTTTCCTTTAGGTACAATTGTGTCAATCTTGCTCTGTGGTAACGGCAGAGTTTTAACATTTTCCGTCCAACATCTTTCCAGTATTTCCTTGACTCGTTCATTGTGGTTCACCAAATCTCTTCGGTAGTATACCGTCTCGATGGTGCGACGTTTTGCTTCGAGGGCACAACTGATTGGATGAATACCGTACAGAATATCGAAATAAAACTCTTCGCGGCCTGGACTATGCTTTTCTTCTAATGACATTAAATCTATTCCTGCTCTTGAGATAGAACTTTTACAGAACCATCGCCTTGTGAGAAATACCTGAGAAGCTTTGAAAGACCACATGTTTTTCGTCAGTTTAAAAATGACAGAGTGATCGTCTGCTGCCAGGCAGACGATACCGATTATCAATCGATTAGGGCAATTTTGTATCATTTTCAAAATTCTATGATTTAATTTCACCGTTGGTTAGTTTCGTGAATTGGACCGAAACCAAAGTGTTGGGACTTTTTAATGGATATATGTTTCGGGCAATTTATCACCAGTTTGCCAACACTTTCCCGAAAGAAACACGCCCAGTTAGTATGTGCTAATAGAAACTCTATAACTAAAAAGCAAGGCTGTTGTAAACACTAAAACGCTTGCTTATAATTCCGACTAGCGAATCTGTACACATTATGTTTGCGAACTCGGTCAATTGCCTTATAAAAAACAAAGATATTTCTAGTATCGCTTCATTCATGAAACTACTCAAGTTAATCAGCTCTACATGTAACAAAGGGTCATTCGTAATAAGTGCGCAATCATACGCAATATATTATTCCTTTCTATGAACTGTAAAATACTGTGAATGGGCCTAGAGCACAATGACCTGCTTGAAGTTGGAAAATAAAATACAAGAAATAGCATTATTCAGCAGATTTTTTCTTTGAATTTTGTTTAAAGATAGAACCTGCTGCGCACCGCTATCCGATCATTGATCAAAAAAGCCGAACTTTGTTTCTCAACATCACTCTAAAAACAATTTCTTTTGTAGATGTCCGTGCGAGCTGACTAATACATTGGGGCAATAAACGTAGAAAGGTGTTAATTTATTCCTTGAAAAATCAGCAGAAAAATTTCAACTGATTTCTTTCGGCTTGACAACAGAAAATAGGTCATCAGGTCATTAAAACAAATTTTTTTAGCGACAGTGGACACGGTCACGTAACATGTAAAATCAACGTCCGGGGTTTTTATTTACTGACAAGAAAATTTTTTCACCAGTGTGACTACGTTATGCATGTCAACGTCAATTATTTTGAAGTCTAAGAATGGCCAAGCGTGTGATCAAAATCTTATTTGGACGGCTGAGTAACATTTCACAAACTTTGTGAACAACACAAGGGCGTATTCTTTGCCTTTCTAAATCTCCGTGCATTTCATTTTTAGATGAAGAATGCCAACTTGTTTCCTCAGGGAAAGCTAGTCGTCCTTTTTTTGATAAATCACATTTCCGTCAAAAACTCCGTTTCGTAGTATCCGGACGGGCTCGAAAGTTCTTTCTGTTTTGTTCGCCATTTTTATGTTTACATTCCTAGTCAATACTTATAACGGTCAGAAATGTTTTGTTCCGGCTAAATTATCTGTGGTTGAGGAGACACCGCCAACTAGCAATTTTAGAGAAATCAAAACTGACATTATTATTGTTTTGTTAACATCTTTATAAAAGATCTGCTGTTGCAATAGTTAAGATGTTCGTGATGTAAGGCGAAACAATTCTTCGATCTTGACATTTAGTAAAGATATACTGCTAATTAGTTTCGTTTCACGAGCGGAAGAATACGCGGGAAGAAGCGATCGAGGTTTCCCTTCGTTAGTTGTACAAAACCGTTTATCCCATTTCTGAGCAGGGGGTCAGAACTCGGGAATGCCGCAAAAAGGACTTTCACTGACTGTCACGGTCGGTGTAAAAACGGACAATACTATGAATCAAACACAAATTATTACAAAATGCAAAACAATAGAATCTCGTTTTTATTGTTATCGTGAATGCAGTAATATGCAATTTCTACTAGATTCCTTTAGCAGAAAAAAGGAAGACCTTTTGGGCGTGACGGATGACTTTTCATTCAACGGAACGATGTATCGTTGTTTTCTTGAACAAAGGTATCGAGAAAGTATATATTAAAAAACCTATTGCAGAGATACGAAAGCCTTTTGACTTGATCCACCTCAATATCGCCAAGTCTTCATTGACAACAAATACAGACCGAAACGCTCGAGAGGAACACGCAACTTTCACTACGAGAGGAAGAACAAAAGGATTGAGAAGAGTTCAAGAGCACGAGGTTGTCTGTTACTTACGAAAGAGCTATGAAAAGAAAGTGAAAACTACAAACTACAACCGTGTTAAACCATAGATGGAAACTGTTCATTATATATTAAATTCTAGCTAGACTGCTACGGTAGCCTATCCCACCGTTTACCACTAGGACACGCTGACGAAATTGTCGAAAGTGAAAGCTGCAGAGAAGCATTTAAAAACTTATTGTCCTCTCATTTTGAATACCTTTCTTTCAAATCGAGTAGGCCCGTCGCTGCTATTATTCTAATTTATAAGAATAATGGGATGCTACTTTCAGAAACGCCTTTACAATTATTTTACAGAAACGTATAATTAATCAAACGAATTTTCCTAATCCTGGGTAGAACATTTTACACAAAAGTACGCAAGTTAATCGAAAAATAATAGAACAGGTGAGGTATCAAGACACTGGATTGCCGAAATAAAGAGTAAGCAAAAATCTTATACTACTTCCATCGTGCTGTGACTTGATTCACTGTGGATGTACGACTTGAGTGGAGGCTCCATCAGACTGCTCTCGGCGTTCTCTCGCATTTCTACTTGTGTTTCCATTTCCATCTCATTGGTGGCTTCACAAACCTCTCCACCCCAGTCGATTTTGAATCGGGTAACGCGTGGCTCTTCAAGGATGTTTCGAGTCATCTGATAAAAATGTCCCATCAATAGGTGAGAAAAGAGAAAAACCTTATCACAAATGAAAGTTACCTTATCATATTGAGGAACAGGAGGTGGGTTGTCTTTAAGTTCAGGATCAATGTAATCATTGTTGACGAAATAGCCCACTCTAACAAATTCATGTTCTTTATATGAGCATGTGAGCAAGACAGCAGTGACTCCAATTGCATCAGCTACAGGGATCTTTTCTGGGTCTGGTTGGTCAGCTTGAAACACAAACTTGTGCTTTCCAACAGGTACTGGACCAACAACTACTGTGTCGAGGATTTGATCGTGTGCTGCACTCTCAGCTGAGCCAACATAAGTTAATTTCCATTCCAGATCTATCTCCAAAATTTCAAGACACAAAATTAAGAGATGTAATGAATCTAGATTAAATTGAATGGCTTGCCTTCCGGAATTTCATCTATGCATTCGAAAACAATCTCAAACTGAAATGGGCTGAAAAATGGGCAAGGGTTGTTCAACACCTTGACATCAACAATGTGGACTTTCGCCATTTCTTTTAAATCTAAAATGAAAAGGCAATTGAAACATTATATACATTATGGTCACACCTACACAATATGAGACAACTGCATTACCTAAAAACAAGAGTTTAAGCTTAAAGTTAAAAAATCGAAATGGCTCTGGTTACTTTCGATGAACTGATGCACACAACGGGAGACACTGTTTCATCCCCGCCAAATTCACAATGCATATGCAGCGATGCAAGATGACCAAATCATAAATATCTTTTATTTTTAGCTGTTTTCAGACTTTTCAGCTACAGTTTTGCAGCGCTTTCCAGCTTTTTGTTATTTTATTTTATTTTAAATTTTTTTTTTAAACACGTTGTTTTGATTTTGGATTTTGAGTTTAAGTTTGCTTTTTTAAAAATTTCACTAGCCAACTAGTGAACTAGCCAAGTATTTGCATCACACGACTAGTCACGCACTCACGTAGGTCTAGCCCGTCTAGGTCGTATCCTTAGAATAAATTTAATTGATTTCCATTTTTAATTGAACACCAGTTTATTCTTCAAGATAAATATAGGGTAAAGTTCCTAATTCGGGACAGGCCTGACAATTTCTAATTCGGGACGAAATAAGCTTTTTTGGAATAAAAGGACAATTAAGCTAATTTCGTGCGGTAAACTAATAAAAATGGAAGGATTTACTCTTTTACATGTGTTTATGCAACTAGATTTATGTAATTATACGAAGTTTTTCCAAAATTTCAAAAAGAAAACTACAGAAAAGACTAAGAAAAAAATCAAGATTTTGGGGGGTCGAAATAAGTCTGAAATAACAAATCTGTTAGTTATTTCACACTGTTTTTAGACTTAGATTAAAGAACCCGGCAAATGCTCTCGATTACACATAAAAAAACTTATTTTAGTCATCAAATTAACCGAATTATTCTGAAACAAGCTTGCTGGGGATAAAACCCATAACACAAATTCGGGACACCCTTATACACAAAAACGGGACAAATAAAAGTTCACCAGTTCGCCAGATGGCACTAGTAGAAGTGTCAAAGAACTTGTGTGTTTAAAACATTCAAAATATTATTTTTCTTATACTTTCAATTTGCAAAGAGCATATTGGCAGAGTGGTTATCTTCATCGGCTGGAAATTTCAGATAATAACGAAATGTGTGTTCGATCCCAGGTAAATATTTCTCTTATTCTGTTCGTAACTGTAGGTAGCATACTGAATATGCATCGTTTCTACTTAAATTCCCTTTTTAAATTGATTCCTTTTTAATAAAAGATAAGCTCAATACTAAAACAATAGTTTGGCACAGTGGCAATAGTCTTGTAATTGCATCTTTTACATTTGGTGTTCATCGTTCCACTCCAAATGGAGAAACATTTTGAAATTTGTTGAAAATCGCCTCAGGGGTGTCCTGAATTTATAACACAGTAGGTATACCCGTAAAAAATATTCACATTTAATTAAGAGCTTTATTTTATCATTAGTATTATTTACCCCTATTTCAAATTCAATTGAAGTGGCACAGTGGGTATGGTCCTTACCCATCAAAGTTCCCCATTATCAGTTTGTGGGTTCAATACTGGGTCAAGTCTTTTTACCAAATTATTCAAAGATTGCCTCAGGGCTGTCCCGAATTTATAACACAGTAGGTATACCCGTAAAAAATATTCCCATTTAATTATGAGCTTTATTTCAACACTCATACTATTTACCACAATTTAATACACAAGTAAAGTGGCACAGTGGGTATGGTCCTTACCCAACAAAGTTCCCCATTATCAGTTTGTGGGTTCAATACTGGGTCAAGTCTTTTTACCAAATTATTCAAAGATTGCCTCAGGGCTGTCCCGAATTTATAACACAGTCGGTATACCCGTAAAAAATATTCCCATTTAATTATGAGCTTTATTTTAACACTCATACTATTTACCACAATTTCATACACAAGTAAAGTGGCACAGTGGGTATGGTCCTGGCCCAACGAAGTGCCCTATTAATAATTTGTGGGTTCAATCCTGGGTCAAGTCTTTTTACCAAGTTATTCAAAAATTGCCTCAGGGCTGTCCCGAATTTATAACACAGTCGCTATACCCGTAAAATTTATTCCTTTTAAATAAAGAGGTTTATTTACCACCACTTTTATTTACCACAGCTATTAATGCAATTAAAGTGGCACAGTGGGTAAAGTCCTCCTCTTCGAAGTTGGCTTTTACTTCTAATGGGTTCAATACCCAGTGTAAACATTTTACCAAATTATTCGAAAATCGCCTAAGGGCTGTCCCGAATTTATAACACAGTCAGTATACCCGTAAAAATATTTTCATTAAATAAAGAGCTTTATTTCAACAGTAATTTTATTTACCACACAATACATGCACAAGTAAAGTGGCACAGTGGGTATGGTCCATACCCATACGAAGTCCATACGAAGTTCCCTAATAACAGCTTATGGGTTCAACACCACGTTAAGTCATTTTACCAGATTATTCAAAAACTGCCCCAGGGCTGTCCCGAATTTATAAGACAGTCAGTATAGCAGTAAAGTTATTCCATTTAAATAATGAGGTTTATTTTAGAAATAGTCTTGTTTACCGCAATATAAAATACATGTGGGTAGAGTCGATACCCAACGAAGTTTGCTATTACCTGCTAATGGGTTCAACTTCAGGTGAAACATGTAAAACCAAAAATATTTCCTCGAGTCGAACCTAGTAGCAGTTGAAAACCAATTTCGCATGGAAAGGACCATACCCACTGTGCCACTTTAGTTGTTTTTGCAATAGGGGTGAAAAAAAATTAATATTAAAATAAAGCCCTTTATTAAAAGGGAATATTTTTACGGGTATAGTGACTGTGTTATAAATTCGGGACAGCCTTTAGGCAATCTTTGAATAATTTGGTAAAATGGTTTCACCCGGTATTGAACCCACTAGGAGTAAAAGCAAACTTCGTAGAGATGGACTTTACCCATTGTGCCACTTTACTCGATTATATGGCTGTGGTAAATAAAAGTGGTGGTAAAATAAACCTCTTTATTTAAAAGGAATAAATTTTACGGGTATACCGACTGTGTTATAAATTCGGGACAGCCCTTAGGCAATCTTTGAATAATTTGGTAAAATGACTTGACCCCGTATTGAACCCATAGTCTGTTAAAACGGAACGTCGTATGGTAAGGACCATAACCACTGTGCCATTTTAGATGCATTTCAAATTGGTTTAAATAAAATTAATTGTAAAATAAAGCTCTTTATTTAAGGGGAATATTTTTACGGGTATACCGACTGTGTTATAAATTCGGGACAGCCCTGAGGCAGTTTTTGAATAATTTCGTAAATTGACTTAACTTGGATTTGAACCCAAAATATATTTTAGTATGTTTCCGTAGTGGCACTTCATGACTTCACCCACTGTGCCACAATATCTGTAAATGTTTCTAAATAAAATAGAACGTGTCTATAGAATTTTTGCGTCACCACATGTTTAGTGAATGACTTTTAAAGAAATTTATTTTGAGACTATAGGGTAAGATTTGATAGTTATCCATGATTCTTTAAACCTTGTTAAGATAAAATTAGATTAAAAAGAACCTTTAAACCTTGTTAAGAAAAAATTGGAATTTTAAAGAAACTGCATTATCCAAGATTTGAACCGCAGGACTACGAACATTAATCTACAGTAGATTGGCACGTTAACCACTAGACCAATCAAATTTACAATGAGTTTACGAAAAAAGTAATTTAATCAACTGGTTGATGATAGATGACGCTAGTAGGTGTCCCGTTTTTGGAATCTCTGTCCCATAGTTTTTACCGGTGTCCCGATTTAGAAACGCGTTGGCCTATTCTAAAGCCTGCAAAGTGGCTATAGCCAAAAAAGTGTCCCGAATTAGGAACATTACCCTAGTTCATTTCCATACATAGCCCTACTAAGTACTAATACTTAAGTACCATCGAACTTGATTTTTATCATGGGCGTTAAACAGATTTACACAAATATATTCCAAATAAATGGAACTGCATAAAAATTCACCCATTATATCCGCTCACAAAGTCCATGAAAAAATAGACGCAGCCGGTTGCCAGTTAATGTAAGTGAAGGGCTGGAAGGGTTCGTGGTGGCCCATTCATAGGTACGGTTTATACCTTTTTAAGGGAATTTACCGGAAGTCCAATACTTTTCGCTATTCACTTATTCAGTTCTAAAAATTATTATTTAAAGAAAAGAGACTTTACTGAATTTTTAAGGGCATTATTGATTTATTGTTTACAGCTCATTTGGATGGATTTCCCAATGACTGCTGCAGATACGTTTTCCCTCTTCTTCAGTTTCAATACTAAGCGAAGTCATGTTTCCTGTTCTGCAGAATGCATCCGCTTACCCCCAGTTATTGGCCTAATAATTATCCGAATTACAACATTTAAAAAATGTGTTGTTAATGTTGATAGTCACTAAATGATAGCACTTGTTTCCTAATGCCCAACAAGGCAATTTAGTGTTTCCTTGAAAATATCCTGTGAATAAAATTTTAGTGATTAAACAAACGTAAAATGTCGATTAAAATACATTCCTGAAACCCTTACTTGGGTTAAACTTTGTTGCCGATGCAATGGTTCTATGGTTGTTGGTGTAGTAGACTATATAAATCGTCAATGGATTCTAGAACGATGCCACCGATGTCGATCGAATCTTCCGCATATCCTTCACAACTTGCATAAAAGGTTCTGTCGCTCGGAGGAAGGTAGAAGCTCGAAGCCATTTCAATATTACCGAGGTAAAATAGCTTGCCAAAGTCAACAAAATTGTTTCAGTGTTCCCAACGGCCAAAAATGAGCTGTAAAAATAAGTAATGCGTTTGCGATTAACGTTGAAGCAAATTTCTAAAAAAATGCAAACAATTGAAACCACTGTAAAACATCCTAACAAAGAAAACTTTACCTCTAGGGTGTTGCCAAATGTGTATTTTGAACGAATCCAGAATTTGAAAGAGAATTCGGTCGCCCGGCAAGGCCGTGAATTCTACTATGTGCAAAAGGACAAAACCAGGAGAAAGTAGAGCGTTACGAGTTGCTCGCAGGTAGTTAGTGCCATTTAACGGTATGGAAGGCGGATAGTTCACTTCCGACGGAATTTGAAATACTCGACAGCCCAATGAACAGTTGAAGGTTAACTATTGATCCATCGATCAACTGAACCACTCTCAAAGTCGTTATTTTAACAGGACTCGAATAGATTTGAGGATCGACTTCTAAAACCGGATTCTGAAACCTGTTTTTGTTCATCTTGTTTGGATAAAGGAACAGAAACACTAATAAAACACGTAAGAAATGTGATTCATATTTTAGTGAAATTAAATGCGAGATCGGCGAGTCGCGACACAGGCGAGTTAAAAAAAAAAATGACCATCAGACTAATTATTTATCAAGTTCGTCATCTAAATAAACGCGCTTTGATCTGTTTATCAGCGAAAACGAGTTGGTCAACAGTAGCTCATTAACCCGATCTCATTTATCGTTTTGGGCTCTATTACCTTTATTTTAGCACATAAAACGGAAGAATAATTTCACACCTCATTTGATTGATTTTGCGTAGTTTTAAGTTTTCCCAGCCCAACAAACGAAAATTATAATTACGAATAAGGAAATTACGAATAAGGAAAGTTGCGCTTAATTTTTAAACTACATCATTCTAATCAACTGAAACACAAAGCTTAGTTCAATTTGGCTGCATCCTGGCTTTCACCCAGTACATTTCTACATACACAATGCACTACATACTGTGTACCTCCTAACTTTTAAGTTTTAAATCGTGATTTAAACCAATCACGCGCGCTAGCACCAGCTAGCGAGTTTTCTAATTAGAAACGAGTCCATTTTTCGAACGAGCCAATAACCATGTTTTCTTTGACAACACGATAAACGGCACAATGTAAAAAAAACCATTATAAAATCATCTAATTGGAGTAATGGAGTAATTCCTACTTTGTTCAAGTTCCGTACCAGTCCGTACGTTTGACACCAAGCGCCACCAAGCGGCAACTCCGTGATTTACTTGCTGGTTACCAATGGATTTGTCAACAATCTCAACATTCAGTCAAGTTTGCTTCCATTGAACAGGATCAATAAAATGTCACTTCTTAACAAATTTTTTGGAATAAAAAGAGAAGTACCTGCTGCACCTCACACCAATGTTAGCATTACCAATGATACATCAGATTCTGGTTTTGTTATGGTGCCTAATGTAGTAAACTCCCATCAACTTCAATCAGGTAACTATTCAAATAAAACTACAGTGCCATTCATTATGCAGTAACAGGATTTCCTTTGGATCAAGTGAATAATTTAAGACTTACACAATTTGGGGTTCTGTTTCAGGTCCTTTACCATATGCAATAGCTTCAAGTGCTGCTTCTAGACATGAACAGGATATTTCATCTAACAAGCTCTATGATGAAATCCCTTTCCAGTTTTCACCTGCCTACAATAAGATGTGGTTAACTGGTTCAACTAATAAGCATCAACCTAAAATGCTTAAAGAAATTGATTGGGACTCCCTTTGTTATGATTTTACACTAGAGAAATCTATTTTACAGTCATGAATTTTTCTTGGACAAACTCAAGCATGAAATGACGACTCAAAACAGTTGTAAGATTAAATCAACACTTGTAATGTCTACTGATAGTCCATCATTCATCATTTTAAAAATGTTATCTATTGCCTTGTCATTTCAGAGTTGTTTCCTGTGGGCTGCATAAGAGGTAGAAATTAATTTGTGTAAATTTGTAAAAAATCTTGATTGACTTAAATTACACTGCTTGGGTATCCGAAGAGAATCTGTGTCTTGGATTGTTACTTCATGTGGAACTCCATGGAACGAATACTGTACATATAAGGACTTGTCTTCTCCCATGCAAGGATCATAGAAACCTGGAAGCTGGCACTAAAATAAGACAAACAACTTGTTGAAAAAAAAACTCTTTCCTGGAATAAGTCTTGCAGAATTCCTACCTTAGATGCCTCTTGAAGTATAAGCTTAGAGTCTCTGACTAGGCATTGAAGCGGGATTGTAACGTCGGTGATGGCGTCACCGAGATCACGGTGGCTGAGGTCTAACCACCGGCCGTAAATCGATTTTGTGATTATCAAACCTTTTCGGTTTTCTTCGTCCTCGACATTCCGTCTGTATGTTTCTTTCATCAAATCGATGGATATCTCGGCTTCCCTTCGGCGAGCTAGCATTCTAGATGTCAAAAACAATCAAATGGTTTGCGCTATAATAAAAAGATAAGAAAAACTAAACTAACTGTGAGTGATGCATAGCACGATGTCTCTCTATATCTTTGATTTTCTGTTGCTGTAAATAAGGTTCCACGACCAATCGACGGATGATGATCCATGCAACCATTGGTGTAACAGTTCCATAAAAAATTGGGCTTGGCAATACTTCGTGACACAAATGGATTGGAAAACAGTAAATTTGATTCCCTCGGAGTAGTCTAACGAAAATTAAACATGCATTACGTGAATTGGCTATTTCGATATAAATGGTTAAAAAAAGTAAAATCAATACTTTATCTTAAGCCTTACGCCAGTCGGAACTCCAACTGTCATGGAAACTGCTAGTGAACTATGTTGTGAAACTTTACGTTCAAGACCATATTCTACCATTGCTCCAAAGGTTCCGGCTCTGAACATAAAATTTATCGTTTAATCACTAGAAAGGAAAAAATCTACGAAAATAAATGCTGACTTGACAGTTCCTCGTAATCTTCCGTCGTGCTTTTCAAGTTTATGGCAGTAGGACATTGAAATAAAGGAGTGCGGGATTCCAAGAACAAAATTTGCTTGTGTCCTATACGTAGCAGTGTCTTTTACTATACTTGTGCTCATCGAGCTAGACTGTGAATTTTTGTAAGTTAGGTAGCCGACCGTATTCTTGTCTAGTTGATGTGCCAGTGCTTAAATACCAACACCAAACATTACAAAAATTGCAAAAGAATTTTGAAAAGGGTAAACACAACATACTTGACACGAAGCCAAAACTCAAGCCTTCGTCAGTGGAAGTAAGGATTCCAGAAATATTTGTAAACATCCGTTTGGTCAGATTGCGGAATCCTTTGGCAGAAAAAGAAAGACCGTTACCGAATCCTAATTCCAGTTCTGCCCATCCGTCAGGAGAAGTGATTCTTCTCAAAGATACATTAACTGAACCAGAACCTGAGCCCTTGTGTGTTGAAAGCTCACCTATTTTCAATAGAAAATAATTAACAACCATACCATCCATGTCAAAGGTGATGATAGATTACCAGACAAATAAGCTGTGTCATTTAAAGTAAGAGGTGCTTGAATAGACTGAGAAAAGTTCATGCCTTTGACCACAATAGATGGGAAAAAGTTCCCAGGAGGTCTGTAAATTTATAACAGATGTATCATTGAAGAAATGCATTAAATATGTTCTTAGTAGGCTGGTAACTTACCCAAACTCATCATCATATGCATCTTCATAAGGACTGAAGAGTTCAGTGGCATCAATGTTGACAGTAATTGAGCTCTGAGGATTGGTCCTCTGGAGAAGCCGGCGCTCTTCTTTCTGCTGGGCCAGAAGCTCATACTCTTCTCTAATTTCCTGTGGTGTTTTTGTTCTCTGTACAACTTCCCATCCTTCTGTTTCAAGCCCCTTTGTTCCCAAGCTGTCATAAATGGCTCGTTTGTGGGGGTCACTAAGAACCTCGTAAGCTTTTTTAGTTTTATTGAATAACACTTCAGCTTCTTTCTTTCTCAGGGGGTCTGTATGTTTATCAGGATGGTAGATGCGACTCAACCTTCTGTAGGCATTTGTTATCTCTTCTTGTGGTGCCTAATGATACAAAAATAAGTTTCAAACATCTGATAAACAAAAATAAGTCATGTGCAATAACACATTGATGTAACACATGTTTTGGTTGTTCTCCTTTGGCAAAAGCCTACACAAGCATCAGCGTACGTTATTGATTACAGAAAATGAAATTCTTACATCTCTTGGTAAATTGAGGAACTGATAAAAGTCTTCTTCCAATTTATCATTTTCATCATCCATATTGGACGAACAAAATCGCAAAACTGGTAATTACGAACGTTTCACAGGAAAACGTGAAGAGCCGGTTGGATAACTTGGAATTGCATCGAACATGCCTACCACCTAGCGGTATTTTTGGACGTTTCTGAAAACCATTACTTCTGTTCGATAGGTGGCTCTAGTGTTTATTGTTATTATGACTCGCTATCAAAACCAAAAAGGCAAAAACGTCGGGCGGAAAAAAATAATCACCATTTTCGCAACCAGATGTTTTATTATTTTTAGTGCTGGTGCAACACTACTTATCAACCGTCATCTTAGGGGCGTGAGCGACACGATAAGAGACAGTTTTGATTTTCCTGAGGTTAGTGACAGGAAGAAACGAAGTCTTACTGTTTCTACCGCTTCTATAGTGAGCTATCAGCCTATCACTTATCACGCACTGCGTAGATTAACTGTTCATAGCAATAGATTTCAGTTTAGTGTGAACGTTATACATGTAGCATATATACCTTGTATCTCAATCAATCCAAGGACATCTCTTGTTTTAAGTAGATAGTTTAAATATTCATAAGTTCATCTAGTGATTTTGGAATCTATAGTTAATGAGTTGGAAGTCACCTGTTTCAAACATTTGTTATATATTTCAATATTTTCTTTTGTATAGCTCTACGATTTGGAACTTCAAAATGACAGTCTGTTGTGGTTTGATAATCGAACGTCCCGATCGTGAATCAATTCCGGTTCCTTTGATTGGTGTCTCCGTTGAGGCACGTATCATTGATTTGGTTGCGGAGGTCACCATAGAGCAACGATACATCAACAAGGAGAATCAACCCATTGAAGCAGTTTATCTTTTTCCTCTTGATGAAGGTATCGCATCTTAGTTTAAAAGATATAATCAACTCATTTCTAACTAGTCTGAATTAATACAGGAGCTGGAGTTTGTAAGTTCACTGCCGAAGTAGACGGTCGTGTAATCGAAGGTGTCGTGAAGGAAAAAGCAGAAGCCAAAACTGATTATGACAAGGCATTAAAGAGTGGCCACTCAGCATTTTTAGTTGAAGAAAAATTACCGGATGTCTTCAAGGTTGACAATTGTCATGTAGAGTACATTATTCTTTTGAATATTTCAATAATAATTTTTTTACATTTTGAATAAGGCTAAAGTTGGTAATTTGGCTGCCGGATCTGGAGCTAAAATCCGATTGACTTACGTCACAGAATTGAAAGTAGAGGGAGAAGAAATTCGATTTTATTTACCGACTACTATCGCCCCTCGTTACATTCCTCCAACCGATAAATCCAGCACTGCAGCCGATCTAGCTTCAATTAAATATTCGACGTTAGTATTCATTTTTCTGTCAATAAGGATCGACAAGGATTGTAACTTAATTATTGTAACTCAATAAATAGAGAATCGCATTATAAAGTGGATTTCAACGCAACTGTACAAATGGCTACAGCCATCACTGGAATACGTTCGCCTACCCACAAAATTGCTGTTACTCACGACGCTGTCAATAAAGTAAAAATAAGTCTGCTGAGTTTAGAGAATATCTAAAAAAAAAAAGACTAAACTACTTGAAAAATTAAAATTGTAGCCTCAGCATGGAACTGTCAAGTTCGACAACGTGGTAACATCCATGGATCGAGATTTGGTCGTTTACATTCAAGTTAATGAACCTAACCAGCCACGACTTGTTCTTGAGGTAAAGGCTCTTAATTGCGGTTTTAAATAGTGTGCGATTCTTGATCAAAATTGATTTCCTTAGAAATCACCGAAAGGGACTGCTGCATTGATGTTAAGTTTGGTTCCCAGTTTTAAGCTAACCGAACAGAAGACGGAGCTAATATTCCTTGTGGATCGTTCAGGTTCCATGGGTGGCCCAGGGATCCGCCAGGCTAAACAGGCGCTCAAAGTATACTTAAATATTTTATGTCGGATTGCGCATTATTTGATACAAATTTGTTTTAATTGTTTACAGGTTTTCCTGCACTCGCTACCGTTGGACTGTTACGTAAGCACAAATTCAAAATTGTCTTTCAAATTTTTGTTCAAATTAACACCACCACTTGTGATTCTTAAGGTTAACATCGCGGGTTTTGGTTCGTCTTACGAAGAACTGTTCGGCGCAAGCAGGAAATATGACGAAGTTGTGCTGAACCTTGCCAAGGACTATGCTGACAGTATGCACAGTATATAATTTTCTCAACAAAATAACATTTCACTTATCTTTTTTATCCGATGTAGAAATGGATGCCAATTTGGGAGGCACTGAAATATTTCATCCGCTGGAAACTATTTTCAAGAAACCATCCATCGAAGGCTACTTGCGTCAAGTTTTCGTTCTAACCGATGGAGAAGTAATTTAAATTTTTGTTTTGTTTATTATAACCAACCTGATTTATGAATCTTTATTTTTAAAAAGGTCTCAAATGCGGATGAAGTCTTGAGTCTTGTCCGCCGCAATAATGAGAAAGCACGACTCTTTGCCTTGGGTATGTTTCTAAAAATAAATCAGAAGTTTGTGGACGTGGGTTGATTGATTTCTTTTTTCTTTTAAAAAAAAAACAGGTTTGGGAAGTAGCGCCAGTCATCATTTGGTTGAAGGCATAGCTCGAGCTGGTAACGGAACCGCCCTATTTGCGTCACTGGAAGAACGTCTAGAAAAGAAAGTCATGCAACAGCTTCAGGACTCTTTACAACCAGCCCTTTCAGGTATACACACTGGAACAGTAACATCTTTAAATCTATGTTAAATATTTAACTGGCAACAGATATCCAAATCAAATGGGACGGACATGATGAAAACAAACGGAAGAGAAAGTCTCCTACTGTCGACGATCAACCCGTTGAAACAGAAAAAACTTTGATGGGATACGGTAAACCGCTGGAATCTGCGACATCATCCGTCGAGAAACCGCAAATCAAATTCCGTCAAGCCCCAAGCGCCGATTTGGTAGAGCGATAAATCTACTAAATTTTTTGAATTTCTCTTATTCATCAGCACATTTTTGTTGACAGGTTCCTGCTGTTTTTGACGGAAAACATTTGATAGTGTACGCTCTTCTTGCGGAAGATGCTCATGTGCCCCAATGGGCTGAAGTCATCGCCGTCTCACCTGTGGGTCCTCTGACGTTGAAAGTCCATTTGAACGAATCCAATTCAGAGGAAAGCCAACTGATTCACTGGTAAACGAAGTGTATTTTAGCATAGCAATTATTTTAAATTGCCAAAATTATTCTTTTTCAGCTTAGCGGCAAAGAAACTGATCCAGGGACTTCAGGACAACGACGAGGAGGATTTTGAATCGACTGCTATTAAAAGCGAAATCGTTCAACTAGGCTGTCAATACGGTAACGCACGCATCTAACACATCTGAAATAGTGATGGGTCCATTTGACGCTGGATGTTGTTTCTTTGCTTTAGGTCTGGCATCGCGATACACTTCTTATGTTGCCGTCGATCCCAAGGAGCAGAAGGAACTGAAGGAATCTTGGATGATGATGAAATCTCGTGACGTTCCTGTCGAGTTGGCTCACGGTTGGGGTGGCGGTTTTGGTGGATGTCCACCAATGGGGGGATCTTTCGGTGCTCCTATGGCAATGGCCTTTAGGTCAAATCTAGGTATATGATTTAATTTCAATCTGTTTAAATAACAAAGTACTGTTGAATTCCAGGGTAACTTGTGTGTTTTACTTTCAGTACCTGTAGCGGATTGTTGTACCTATAGTTACGATTCATTTGAAGCCCCTGCAGACAACGGTTAGTTCTGCGTTTAATCCCAATGAAATTTACGGACCTTTCCTTATTACGTTAAATCACAATTTGTAACTAATAACATTCCTAATTGGTTGCAGATTCTGATGATGATTATGATGATGATATGGGCTTCGGACTTTGTGAGGATTCTGCCGACGTCCAAGAAAATACTTTCGATAGGGACACCACTGATGAAACCGAAGAAACCAAAACAGACGACGACAAACTGATCAAACTCATTTCGTGTCAAAATTTCGATGGATCGTTTAAACTGGGATCGGCTTTGGCTCAGCTTCTCGACACTACACTGGACGACATCAAACAAGGTAATAACATAACATAAACCCATGCAGACCCAATTCATCTATTTTTATCGTTTTATATTGCAGCCGGAGAGAAGGACTCGTACCATGAACAAGTTTGGGCAACAGCCGTGTCCCTGGCGTTCCTGACGATCGCCTTAGCTGATCTGCAGGACACATGGATGTTGGTAGCCAAGAAAGCTGAGAATTGGATCCGTTCGTCTGGCAAATTAACTGGTGACGAAACGGCATGCACAAACGCAGCCCAGGATTACGTCAAAGCGAAATTACATTTGTAAGAATATACTTATTTCGTCTTTGACCACAACATTGGAAGTTTTGATTATTTTTAGTACGGCACAGTTCCTCTAACATATTTTCAGTCCATTACACTATTCAGTATTATTCAGTGATTTTGTTAATTCTGTTACGCACAGTGTGTTATATTAATTTACTCTGCTTAAATTTACTCTGTTCACGCAAATTCACGCTATTTCGGGTTGTTGTTGGAATACATAAACAAAGTTAAAATGGACTTCAATTGTTGAATCATTTTAAATTCCTGTAGTTTTCTTTTTTAGATTTCATCCAGGATTAAATAGAAATTCAATTATTAAAAGTCTTTCATCTGATTTTATTTACAGCAGTTCATGACCATCCGGATCAACAATTTCTTTTGATGGAGGAAAAAAATAATGAAATTAAGACGAAACACACAAGTGCATATATACCTCGATCGAATATGAAAATATTTCGTGCTATAATAAAAATTAACACACGAGTGAATATATATAGCCTATTATTATGTAGAGTGGACACATCATTATGGAAAAGCCTCTGGAGTGGATTGATATGATGTAAAATGTTACAGAAAGTCCATAGTCTATGTAAAAATACAGGCAGTCGGAATAATCGAAATGAAATATTCCAAACCATTTTTTATAATTATAAAGAAAGAAAAAACAAAACAAAAACTCAAAAAAAAAACAACCAATAACAAAAAAATTGACTAGATACCGATGTCAACATCATTTGTCACGATACTCGTCAAACGCGAGTAACGTGAAATGTTGTCGGTTTTTTGCGCTAGAATTAATTTTTGTCCAAGCAAATAATTAGAAATTAAAAAAACAAAACAAAACAAAACAATTATTGACAGAGTAATTGGAAACAATTCAGACAACCAACCGACTCAACATCTCGGCGTCCTGTTCCGAGAGAAGCGGCAAATTTTCATCCGTCGATTTCGGTAGTAGAGAGCGACCGAAACGGATGATTGTCAATTTAGATGATGACGATGATTCTTCATCGGTATTACTTGATGAAGAATCGATTGGCTCAGACTGCTGACTACTTATGTCACCGGATGATGAGGAAGTAGCCGGCGGAGCGACGAATGTCGGAGGCGGACGGACGCGGACTTCGTACGGCGATGAGTAGACGTCGTTGTCGAGAGCGGCCGACGATTTGCTCGGAGTTTTCACAGGTTTGCCACTTGTCAATTTCGTTGGCAATTTGAATTCACCGCGCATTATTTTCTCCCAAACTGTTTCAATTTAGATAAAAATTTTGTTTAAATTTAAACCGTCAAAGGAATTTAAATAAGGAAAAATTTGAAAATGTACCGATCGTTTTGGCGTCGCGTTGATAAGGATCCATCAAATCGAGTGAGTGTTCGCTTTCGCTGACGAGATTCGACATGCCGTACAACGTCAAAACCTTGGGGCAATCTGCAACAATCAAAAAAAGGAAAAAAAAACCGAAAAATTAAATACAAATTCAGTTGATTATTGTTGTGGATGATGCGCATCGATCGATTCTATTCGTGCAGCACTTCAGATCGTCATTATCAGATATATCCATCGTCGCCCTAACGAAAGAAAAGTGCTATATCTATAAGTCTGTATATACCATCAGCATGAAATTCTCTCTCCGTGAAACTACACGTTAGATATGCAAATCACTCACGAGACGACCTCATGTGAGCTGTTTGACGTCATCAGTTTTCGGTGGAGGAATTTCCTCATATGCGCAGAGAGTGAATATATCTTTTCTTATATATTCTCGAAACTCTTAAAAAAAACACGCACCGTGACTTTATAGGACTATCCGGGCTCTTCGTGAGATTCGTGACTTGCTGACCCGCTGATTAACGACTGTGGCGACGACGACGGGTCGTGTTGGTTATATAGCCTATCCTACACACTGCATGCTGCTGCTGGGTCTGTGTGCAAATAACTGGACATCGCTAATGCCCTCCTTTCTCATCTCTCCTCCTCCTCTTCTTCTTCTTCGTCATTTACTCAAAGATTTTGTTTCACGACCATGTCAGCCGCGTGACGTCAGCAGAAATTCCTCCTCTCATCGGCAGGTATAAAAACGAAGAACTTAAACGAGCGCGTTCCCGAATAATAATATTTTTTCCCTTTACATCCTGGTCGCAAGTCGAACGTTCAAACGACCTTCCCTGCGGCAGTCTGAACAGTGCGTGAGTGTGAACTGATTTTGTCTTCTTTTTCTATTGAAATATTTGGGACTCTTGGACCCGCTAAATAAAAATTTCGGGTTTAGAGATGTTGTATGTGTGCCGGTTCGTTTGCCGTTTTCTCATATTGGGGGGAAAAACCAACACAGGAAAAAATCCATCGTGATGAAATAAATAAATATAGCGGCGTGATTATACTTTACTACACACTTTGCTGTAGTGGTGGTGTATAGGCTATAATATTCGTGAAACTCACGAGGATCACGATTCATCTTTCTCTCTGTGTCGTGTTGTGGTCTTTTGTTCGTGATTATATGTAGTACTCCGTACGTTAGACATTTTGTGTTGCTTGGCAATTGTCTGATGCTGTCGTCGGTTGTTATGTAACACACAGACGAAATAAGAGGGAAAAACCTCAAACATTCAAAGTGATTGTTAACGTTGTTGCACAGCTGCTTGTTGGCAGTTTTAACGGATAAATTCACTCTGCTGTGTCGTGTAGCGCTGAATAACGTGTCTAGTGACTAGCCTATTTGTTGCATTTGTTGCACTGAACAATTGCTCATGTAGATCCGGAACGTAGCTCAGGACGTGATAAATGATTTCGTGAAATCATTTAAATAATAACCAACAGTTTTGTACCTACTTGACTCTCTATGCTGTAACTCTAACTGTAATTGGGAGGGAAAAGTTCTTAAATGAATAACATAGAAGTGAATAATTACCAGGGATGTCGGATGTTTTGCAGTATTGTTCCACTAGATGAACGAACACGTAAAATAACCGGCCCATCTGTTTGTTTGACAAATTTAAATTTAGAATTTCAAATTGCAACGTCATTCTGGTCAACAAGATTTCGTGACAAAGTGCGCAAAACAAAATGTATTTAAAGGAATAGTGTCGTGAATTTTTTTACCTTTTCTTCGTGTTTGAGGAGCTCCCAAATTGGAATGGCGGCACCGTCCGTTTGTTGCGGTTGACTCACTAAAATGACGAACGAGACGACGAAAATCAAAGGACGAAAACTCCAACAGAAGAAACGAGGAGACATTTTTGTTTATTTTCGTTTATTTTTCTACTTTGAAATTGAACGAAATCAAAATGGGGACGATCTAACACGTGAGTGAACGAGAAATGGATGCGACGGGAGCAGGTGATTTTGTTTGGATGTTGGTTGAACGCTGGTCGGCCAACTAATGATTCGGTTGGTACGTTACGCTTTGCTTCTTATGTGAGAAGAGCCGGACGGGACTGTGGTGGTCCCGAATGTTTGACTGCTGCTGGTGGAAAGAGGAGAAAGAAGACGAAGAAGAAAAAGAAATGGAGGAATGCACTAAAACTCCGCCGGCAAGGACGTTCGTCCATCCAACACATTCGAATTTATTTTAAAAAGTTTTTCTTCTTCTTCCTTGACTTTTCTTTCTCTTTTCTCTCATCGTCGTCCCTACACATTTTTTTTCTTTCTTTTCCTTCGTTCGTTCGTTCGTTTTTTTTTCGTGATTGGAATGTCTCGGTCGGCCTCTTTCCAACATTCTTTCCGAGGTCACCAAGGTCGTTCCTTTTTTCTCCGCGTCTTCCCATTTCTCAATTCCCACACGACGACGTGAATTTCAGGCGCCAAATTCAACCGATGGCATCGCATTTGATTCCACGGCCCAACGACATTGGCCTGGATCAAAATATCGTCGAAATTTAGTGACGCCAAGGTCCAGTCGCCCATTTATTCCGTTTTTGTTGTTGTTGCTGTTGCGTATTTGAACCGGCGGTGATGATGCGGTAATTCACTTCCTCGGCTATGCAGTTGCCGTCGCCCAGCAACAGAATTCACGCGGACGCATCGAATAAAATTCGGGTCATCGAGTACGAAAGAGTCGCCAGTTAATTTACGAGTAAATCAATTCAGTCGCGATGTTCTGGATGAACATTTGAATAAATTTATTGTTTTGTTCCTTCGTTGGTTCGCTATTGGAATGAAATGAACGAACGAACAAGGCATTTCTACGCCAATAGAAAAACCCACAAGGAAAACGAAGAAAAAGAAGAAAAAGGGACGTTGGCTTCTGCTGCCACAGTCGAAAAAAACGATTGAGTAACATTCCCTTATTTGGTCATGTCTCTCTCTTTATGTTTTCGTATTGCGATGGCCGTGCGATGGTGCGCCAACCAACACCAAAGGCCTCGGGAATATCCTTCACCTTTTCCCTCCATCACGAAATCGAATTTTTCTTCTTTTCTATTTTGAATTTGGCGCTCATTCCATTTTCAAATTTGAGTGAAATTTCAAATAGTAACGGGGACAGAAAATGTTTTGTTTTATTGTTGTTGTTGTTGTTGTTGTTGTTGTTGTTGTTGTTGTTGGAATGATGAGGTTACTTGAGGTTAAACGTCGAATTGAGGTGGCCGTTTCTTATTTTCTTATTTTTATCTTTTCCACATTATTCGAATGATAAGAAATTGAGAAGAAGAAGAAAAAGAAGAAACGAAGAAGAGGCCGAGGGGAGAAAAAAGAAAAAGAAGAAAAAACCGTCGGCCGTCGCCGCTGTCCGCCGACCGACCGACCGACTCTCTCCGCTCATTGCACGCGGGACTTGGCGGGTCCCGACGGGACGGCGCCGACTGGATGGCGCCAGCAGATCAAAAGAAGAAAAGAAAAAATCTGATGGCAGGCGGTTGGTTAGAAGAAAAAAAAGAAGAAAAAAAGGCCAGGAGGAGGAACGGACGACGAGAGGCACCGACGGTTTTCGGGCGTTCGCGTCGATCGTTCGGGTCGACTCCATCAAACATCATTTATGCGCCCATCATCTTCCCACACGCGTACAACACACATGAGATGTTCGTCCTATCTTTTCTTCTATAGGGGACCAACTATAGGGCAGCACATCGTCTTGTTGTTGTTGTTGTTGTTGTACGCACAGCACAGAGTTGAGTTGCTTCTTTTCTTAGTCGATGGACTCGAAACGAAAATTCAACTACTCAAAAGGGAGGAGAAGAAGAAAATGCATTTGGGTTGCGGGATTGCTCCCGGCGGGCCAGGCTCAACGTCGCCACAGAACAAACAACAATAACAACAACTTTTAAAAACAACAGCAACAATCGCCGTCAACAAAAGAAGAAAAACACTTAGCCGTTATTGTAGAACTGGAAGCAAGACAATGGAAAATTTCCCGAATTATTATTATTACGCTACTGATGCAACATGGTTTAGACAATTCGAATTTTATAGTCAGTTTGTCACACACAGTGTATCATTATTATTCAAATAACAGCAATACAAATGAGTTGGGCTTTTATTCTCCGACGGTCAACAGCACTAGGCTATTCTGTTATAACATATAGAATTCCAAAATTCGATCATTCCCCGATGATAAGAGAAAGAACAAAAAAAAAAACGGGAACAGGACAGTGGCCTTTTATTTTTTCGTTTCTTTCCTTATATTCTTTATATCGTGATAACATAAACGAGTTCTATAGACGACAAAAAAAAACAACCGGTGCTGTTACATGCAGCACACTGTGTTGACTGTTACAGTTATTTCGTCTGTGTGTGTGCTGGGAATGAAATAACGAAACTGGTCTGATCTGGTTTTGATGCTGCTCAGTTTGTCCCGCGTAATAACTCCAAATAGAAATAAAAAGACACAGCACATAAAGCTGGCTGACTTTTATCAATGCCAACCACACATATCTGTTTGTTAATGTGTAACAATCAATTGCTGAGCAAATTGGTTGGAATGAGATGCTGAAGTTGGTTATTTCAATTTTAACGACAGTCAGAAAACCAAATGTGTGGAACTGGGCGATGGACGATGATGAAAATGAGGTCGGCCACTTTCAATTGACATGGCGTACAAGTATAGTTAAATTCCGAATGCTTGGAATGGACCAATGGGCAAATGTATAACGGTCCTGTCCGCTACTTGCGTGCGGTTTTAACTTCAGGTCTCAGCATCCGGTGATGATGCTGTTTGAAATTATCCCGCGGCCGAGTAAACGATTGACATACAATTCACACAATATCCTAGATTTTAAACGAGTGTGAAACATGTTAACAACCGAGCAATTAACTGATGATCCGCGTTACAGTATTTTGAATGAAATTCACACAGTAGTCGTACCATTTTGGGTTTAGTTAAGAGATAACGGTGTTTTATATTTTTCGATTGCGAATTTCATTGACCCAGCAGCAAACTGTTTCGTGAGTGTCTCCATATGTGGGGAAGAGGAACAGCAACGACGGGAGGTTATAGAGAAATTTATCAAAAAAAACAAAAAATTCCTGTTGAATATTATCCAATGATGCGCAGTTTTCTTATTTTTAGTTTTGGGTGTCCAAAACGATAAAACATTTTGTGATGTACCCGTACGGATAGAGGACAAATTTGCATAGACTTGTGCTGGGAGGAGCTACAGACTCTATAGAAGAATTCCAACAACAACAACCACAATTTGAACATTAAAACAAACAGAAAATTGTACGGCCGATAAGAAGAGATGAAATCCCACGCATCTTCATCTTCTTTTTCTTCGGGTTTTTGAGCGATTGGATCGCGTCAAAAACTTTCCCATCATATCCATTTTAACCTTTGCACTTTAATAAGTTGTTGTCTCTTGGCGCTGGTTGTTGTTGTTGATGGCTGGTGGTGTTGTTGTTGCGCGGGAGAAGACGATGGCGTATGGCGTATAGCTCGTGCCGTATCTTTTCGTTTCATCTCTCCCGCTGGCCTTGGTATGCGGAATTTTTCTTTTTTTTGTTTGTTGTTTCGGGAATTTCGAAAGGTACAGACAGCATCAGTACGATCTTCGACGCCATAATAATAATACACTGCACTACGCGCACGTTGTAATATCGCCAAAGAGACGCGCACGTCACTGGAGCTGTTTAGATTTTATACAAAATTTCCCAACGTCTTTTCTTTTATTACATCCACGCCAAAAAAAAAAGGTTAAAAATTCACATGGTCCCAGCGGCTAAATGTCCGTCGCAAACGGCCATAGGTTGACAAATTTGCATACGACGACATTTTCGGATCGTTAACCTCCTCCTCCACGATCAATCTGTCCTTTCGTAGCGACGTGGATATTATACACCCGGGCGCACAAATAAGGGAATATATATTTCCCCTTCAATTTTTCTCTTATTTCTTTCTTTATTCTTTCATTTCCAGGAATATAATCGTAAAAAAGAAGAAGAAAAAACCAAACAAATCAAGTCGCTGGGATACGTTCATGTGCTGCAGAAATATATGGCCAACATCAATTCGCCTTATTTGTTTTATTCCTCAAAGTCTTCAAAAGGTAAATACATTTCAGTTTCACGGGTCAAGTGCAGCAGCATATCATAAGGGGGAAAGAAGAATCCCCGGTCATTTCGACTACCATAGATATATAGAACTAAAGAAATTTTATAATCGATAATTCAAATATTTATAAGGGAAATCTTATTTCTCATCATAACCTTTCAATAGGGACAACCAGCAGCGTTATATAAACAAAATATGCTGCTGCTAGCTGCTGTCTGTGATGGAATTCCTTTCTGGAATATCAAAACAAAAAATCCATTCAAATTTTGTTTTTCCATCGATCGTGCTGGGGGGTCGCCTTTTTATTACATTTTCAGACCGATCCGTTTGTTATAGATTTTTGTTTTTATTAAAGTCTCTATAATATCAAAAGATGGTTGGATTTATTATTAGACTTTAATAAATATTTATTGATCTGACGAAAAAGAATGTTGTTGGACGGACAACATCGTTCACATTCATCACGCACCTCCTCCTCTGTGCTGTGTGATGGTTATAACTTGAAGTATAAATAGCTGCGAGGTATGTATATAAATAAGTCAAAATGTGGCAAACATCAGCAGCAGATACATAATTATTCATCCGCAACCCGATTCTACGTTCTAGACAAGAGAGAGAAATATGTGTGTCGTCCTTGAAAAAATCTCTTCCTTGAAATCTCTTCCATCTCGTCTTTTCGACCCAACTTGCTGGATCACCTGTCGAGCCGCATCCAATTGATGCCCATCGTGTAGGTGTCCAAAAAAAAAGGTAAAAATCAAACGCCACGTGTAATAATGTGTTTCATGATGCGCAAAATCCGCCCACAATTTTGTGATTTTCAACATAGATCCCATCTGTTGTTATACAAATTACTTTATCTATTTAAAACTCACTTGATTCCTATTAAATTTATTATTGTGCGTACGTGACACGCGGTGAGACCCAAATTTGGATAGACCCAGCACACCTTTTTTTTCCCTTTTTGCGATGGCCGTGTATATAGTGAAATATCACGTTACTATTGTCCACGGCGATTGCAGTTATTTAGTCATGACGTTGAGCCAAGATTGAAAATAATATTAGAAAATCTTTTTGATTATAAAGTTGTTGGAGCGAAAAAAAATCAACAAGGAAACGCAAAAAGGTGAATCTGCATATTTTCAGCGAAATTATGGAGATGTTGTGCATCTGTAATGGACCTTTATTATTCGTCGGAGAAATTAAGAATAAGGTGCGCATTTCATTATATTTTTCCATGTGTTTTATAATGACGCCATTTGGCTATATTCAAATTCACTTGAATAAATTTCATCTATTATTATTACATGTCGTGCCTTTCTCTCTCTATATTTTCTGTTGCGTCATGCGGACAATTGAAATACACGAATCAATAAAGAGCTTATGACTGTTTGCTCCGTGAGTGTATACGTATGAGGAATGGATGTGTCCTCTCCTCGCCGCATGTTGAGAGAGATAACAATAATAACTTTGGAATAAGAGGCAAATAAAACATCATCATCATCAAACCCAAACAGCTCAGACAATATGAGAGAAGAAGAAGATGGAGGCTTATCTCGGGCGGCATTTCTTATTGCGTTTTATTGTTGCTGCTGATGCGCCACGATGGAAAGAGGAAAGAAAAGCTAAATAGAATAATGGCTGACATTATAAGAAAGAAAAACTAGCAACCATAGAAACGTTTTTTTTTTTCCCCATTTTGGTGTAGAAGAACGAAGGAGATGGGAATGTTGGAAACGGGAGAAATGTTGCGCTTTGATTTGTGTAAACATAGAAAAGAAAAGAAAAGAGTTTGCCGACGACCGTCTTTGATTTTCTAACAAATTCTAGAAAAATAACGCGCTGAAATTGGTGGAATGTTTGGATGGAAAAGGTTTTTGAACTTGTAAGGCCATGAGAAATCAAAGAACAACAACGGACAGAACTTTCGGCATAGAGAGAAATACAATCAACTGAACATTTGGGAGGTTTGAAATTTTGTTTTTATTAGTTGGACCATCTTCTCATCACCAGACGGTTCTTTTAAGAGTCGAATGTTGAAAAAACAAAAGGGGGAAATATTTATTTAAAAAGAAATTTCTGTATAACCAGTTCAACCGCTTACGTCGACCAACAACAACAACAACAACAACATGCATCATCCGGAATTCCCAAGGTCGATTCATTGCTGATGGCCATTTGAAATTCGTTCCACATGTCGCGTCTTGCGGGAATAAAATCGAAAATTCAAAAAGACAAAGGAAATTATCATAATAATAATAACATTATTGCGGCAGCTCAAATAATAAAGTAAAATTGCAGTATATTAGTACCGTAGAAGATGACGTCATTATGTTGGTGGTCCGCCCTTGAAAACTCCTCCAAAAGTTAATTGTGTAAACAGGAAGGAGAAATGAGAATCAGCGAATGGATTTCACTTGCGGTGGTGGTGGAACGGGCGGTGGAGTTAATCAGTCGACCACCATATCGGGATCTAATTAGACATTTTTTGAATATTAGCGATGAGATGAGACTCTCGTTGCGACCACCACCAGACGAATCAGTTAATTATCCGTGGACATGAATTATCCCGGGCCGTGGGTCTCGTCCCTTTTTTATTTCAAATTTGTTTTTGCGGTTCTTCTTTTGTTTTGTTTCCATTTTCTTATTCGCTCATTTGCTGGGCAGCGGCAGCCGCAACTCATCGCCAGTACCCAAGAACAATGTCCGGAACGACGGGAGGAAAATATGCGTTTCGGTCACGCACGGTAGGCATAAAAGAACCAGAAACAGAAATAATGTGAGAAATAGAAAAAAATCCGGGTAGAATAACTTAACAGCCTTTTTGGCCAATTCTCTTCAAACATTCTATTTGTGTTTGTCATGCTAACGCAACACAAATTTGAAAAAAAAATTTTCTACAAAAAAAATTCCCCTCCTTTTTACCCAGTAATTAGACCTTGTCCGGTTGTCTATTACGTCACTCATCACTTATAACATTTTGTATGTGGCGGGTATATAGTAGATTTTTTTAAAAACATTTATATACAAAAGTCCGGGTTGAAAAACCTCGGCAGAAATTATTGCACTATATCCACTCCGCCGTCTATAGTTATTATTATGCAACAGCAGTGCAGTATGCATGTATCGATGACTCTTTCATCCAGGAACTCAACAGCCCATATATTCAAAAGCAGCAGCAGTCCGGCTCATAAATAAGTATTAGGAGCTGACGAAAGAATTTGCTACAAATTGACCGCGCGGGTATAGCGAGTCACACAGAGCTGAATGTTTCCATAGCACCAGGATGTTGTTGGCGAGTCATCATTTATATGATGTGCTTCTTTTCTCTTCTTTTTTTGGAAGCAAATGCCGAAAATGATTGCAAATCACACAGAAGATAACCCAAGCAAAATATAAGAGAGTCAACATCCGCCTCACCGTCCACTCGTTCACGCGATGATTCAAAAAAGTTGATGGTGGGTCCCGTGTTGTGAATCACGAACTCTTTTTTCGAGGATCCGTCAGTCGTCCCGCGCTCAAATTCAAATTCAAAAAAGTTTTGAAAACGAATTGAAAAAGGGAAAATCTTATCGTGAAATCGCGGGATTACACAAATGGGTCGAAAAATGGACTCGACGATAAAAACGGGAAAACCACAACGACGTCGACGTCGTTAATGACTGAGTGACTTTAAATGGAGACATTCTATCGATGACATACTTGTTGTCGATTGTTGTTGTTGTTGTATGGTTGTTGTTGTACGGTTGAGTAATCCCCCCCGTGTTGAATGGACGCCAACGAACGTCGTGATGACCGACTTCACGGCTCATCGTCGTCGACGTCGTTCATTTGCATCGAACGCGTTCGCCGATTTGAAAAGAAAATCCGCAACGGTCGATCGGAACCAAACGGCAACGCCTTTTTCATCTTTTTTTGAGCGACTGCTGTCCTCCCTATCCGTTTCGTGATTTCCAATGACTTCGTTCAGCCAACGACGGCCGTCAGCGTCCGTCACGGTTTGGTAATCGACAAAAGTTGCGTGCACGGCAATCGTCTGAACTCAAGAAATTCGATGGCGTCACGTTCATCGAGGTCGAAATGCATCGCATCCGCACACGCAGAAACAACAAAATTCCCAAAATTGCAAAAACAAAAACACGAAACGAAAATGAACCGCCGCGGTTTTGTTGTTTTATTGCGCACCAACGGACGGACGGACGGACGAGCAACTCGTTGATCAACGCCAGTTGAAAGCTGCGGGACGACGATGAAAAGCCAATGGCATCCCATAAAAGATGATTCATTCCGCCCGGCGTTGAAAAAAACGCAAATGAAATCAATCCGCTCGGTCGGAGTAAAACTCGGCACGAAGCGAACGCATTTTGTGGCTTTTTCACGGCCGCCACCAAATCAAAAAGAAAAAAGATATGGGCTTTGCTTTTCTGTTTCTAACGACTTTGTATAAACAACAGACAAACTCACGAAGGAAATGAAAGAAGAACAAGGTCATCAACGAATCCAATTGGAAATCGATCATCACAGCTGACGATCATTTGATATTCAGTAAACAACATCCATCCATCCATCTGTTCATTTCTTTTCTAAAACAGTTGGAGTGATTCAGCCAAAGTCAATGAGAAGCGTGACACTATCGTCTGTTTTTGAGTTTGTTCCGGTTTCATTTGAAGAAATCACGAACTGTTTGCGTTTCATCACGTTGCGCACCTGCGCTCAATCGACTGCGAAACAAAAAAAACATCAAAAACGAAATCGCCAACATTCGGCGTGAGCAAATCATTCACGTGGAAAGGCGTAGGCGATTCTATTTGTTTGTTATTTCCTGATGGTGAGTCATCAATTCGATCGAAAATGGAAGAAAAGATGAAAAAAGGTTTTTCTATTGTGTCTCTCACGTTATTGTGAACAAGTCTGACTGTGAGTTATTAATACAAAAGCGGATGGATCCGGCACGGGGAAATTGGAAAAGGGCACAGAGAGAGAGCCATTTGTTGTCGCCATTTGTTGTTGTGGTTGTTGTTGGTTTGGTTTTTTATTTATTTGAAATTTGTTTGATTTATTATTACAGACTTGCAAGGGCTTTTTGTAGAAGTTGGACCATAATGGCGTATTCTTTGGCAAATTCTTTTGCTTGCCGCTGTTTGACGCCCTGGACGTAAGACTCGAGTGCCCCTTGAATGACCGAAAGACGTTCCTTTTCGGTGGCGTGTTCGTCCAGCCATTTGGAATAGCGAACGACCGACCACCCAACTCCTTAACTTATAAAATATTACAACAGAGACTTAATTGGCGTCTCCGAGTACACACTAACTGATGGTGAAATGTCCATTTGCCAGTTCAACGAGTTTCCCACTTGACCATAATTTATAAGAACATTCCGGCTGATTGGTTTTATCGCACACGATAAACTATTTCTTTTCTAATGCAAATAAACTCCATAATTTCCTTTGGTTCAACTACGACAGTCTCTAAATCACAGCCGTTCGTAATGTATTTGTACCAAAAATGACTTGGCAATTTTATACCGTTTGATTTTCTCCGTGACATAAAAAACAGCCAACGTGAACAGTTCGTGTTGAGGAACTTTCGAATGGAAATTAATTATTGAACCATCTCTTCATTTTATTATCTCATAACAGCACCAAAAACAAAACAGTTTATAATAAATGCTTAGACATCCACAGGATTGAAAGAACGAGGGGAAAAAACAATAGAAACAAAAATGAAATTTACAAAATTGAATTTAGGTTTCTAGGTCGACAATTATCTGAGCATCTCATATTCAAAGCCTCTCAGCCAATTAGAGTCTGAACAACATGAGAATGTTCATGTCTACGTGATTTTCATTCAGGTACAGGAAACAGTTGTGGAAAGACATCAAATACAAATACAACAACCTCATTTCCGAGGGGAAAAACCAAAGATGCAGGTGAAGGGGGAAAACAATTTTTGGTCCAGTTAAGAAATTTGAATTCCAGACCGACGGTTTTGTCCAGCAAACTGTCGGAGTGGCGTCGAATGTTCACTGTACAATCAACCAGTTCCATGAGTCATCATCTATGATCCAATAATAAATTAAACATTTTGGACGATAATTAAAATTTTATAAACAACTGAACTTACCTGTGGTATTAATTGAAATTGAATTCGTAAGTCTTCTGCAGGATTGAAGTGGACGGTGACATTTTCTCGTGGGTATACAAGGATAAGGAGAAAGACACTAAGAAAGACACAGCAATAATTTCGCCAATCGGCCTCAAACTTTGCAACGGCTCGACTTCGGTTTCAGTCACTCAATTGGGTATAACGTTGTTAGACTCGATTTTCACTGTTTCCGTTGTGAGATGATGATGGAATAAGAACAGGTGATTCGTTTATTGGCTCAGACTGCTGACTACTAATGTCACCGGATGATGATGAAGTAGCCGGCGGAGCGACGAATGTCGGAGGCGGACGGACGCGGACTTCGTACGGCGACGAGTAGACGTCGTTGTCGAGGGCGGCCGACGATTTGCTCGGAGTTTTCACAGGTTTGCCAATTGTCAATTTCGTTGGCAATTTGAATTCACCGCGCATTATTTTCTCCCAAACTGTTTACATTTAGATAAAAATTTTGTTAAAATTTAAACCGTCAAAGGAAGAATTTAAATAAGGAAAAATTTGAAAATGTACCGATCGTTTTGGCGTCGCGTTGATAAGGATCCATCAAATCGAGTGAGTGTTCGCTTTCGCTGACGAGATTCGACATGCCGTACAACGTCAAAACCTTGGGGCAATCTGCAACAATCAAAAAAAGGAAAAAAACCCGAAAAATTAAATACAAATTCAGTTGATTATTGTTGTGGATGCGCATCGATCGATTCTATTCGTGCAGCACTTCAGATCCTCATTATCAGATGTATCCATCGACAACATCTTCGAGTACAAGTACCGAAAAAAGTACAACTTAAAAACTTGGACATTGCCCATCCGCAATCTCCAATCGCTTTGGAATTTTCGTAGTGGATATGTAAATTTAGTTACGAGACGCCGGTTTGACCTTCATTATCATGTGAGTGTTTGACGTCATGATTTGGCCGGCCAGGAATTTCCTCGACTGCAATAAACACTTCAACACAGCTATACCCTTGACTTTATAAAACGCATCGTTGAGTATCGTGACGTAACCTGCGGATTAACGACTGGCAATAATAGCCACAATATGGAGGCAATAATATGGAAGAGCCCAAAAGGTACATCGCTCTTCGTGTAGCGCTTCGTGCGTGAATGCAAATAATTGAAAACCAATAATAATATCTTTTTTGGTGGACTTCGAGGTATTTATACATAAGATTAAGGCATTATCCTAAAGTCAAAGACTTTTCCTGTCTTAAAAGGTTTACAAGGAGTTTGTGTCAAATAGATTCTGAATCTTGGCATTAGGTTATACTCGGAAATGTTGTTGTTCTTATCCTTATAAGAAAATGAGTAATGAATAACAAAAAAGTGAATAATTACCAGGGATGTCGGATGTTTTGCAGTATTGTTCCACTAGATGAACGAACACGTAAAATAACCGGCCCATCTGTTTGTTTAACAAATTTAAATTTAGAATTTCAAATTGCAACGTCATTCTGGTCAACAAGATTTCGTGACAAAATGCGCAAAACAAAATGTATTTAAAGGAATAGTGTCGTAAATTTTTTTACCTTTTCTTCGTGTTTGAGGAGCTCCCAAATTGGAATGGCGGCACCGTCCGTTTGTTGCGGTTGACTCACTAAAATGACGAACGAAACGACGAAAATCAAAGGACGAAAACTCCAACAGAAGAAACGAGGAGACATTTTCGTTTATTTTTCTAGATTGAAATTGAACGAAATCAAAATTGGGACGATCTAACACGTGAGTGAACGAGAAATGGATGCGACGGGAGCAGGTGATTTTGTTTGGATGTTGGTTGAACGCTGGTCGGCCAACTAATGATTCGGTTGGTACGTTACGCTTTGCTTCTTATGTGAGAAGAGCCGGGCGGGACTGTGGTGGTCCCGAATGTTTTCAGCTGCTGGTGGTGGAAAGAGGAGAAAGAAGACGAAGAAGAAACAGAAGAAATGGAGGAATGCACTAACTCCGCCGGCAAGGACGTTCGTCCATCCAACACATTCGAATTTATTTTAAAAAGTTTTTTCTTCTTTTTCTTCTTCTTCCTTGACTTTTCTTTCTCTTTTCTCTTCTCGTCGTCCCTACACATTTTTTCTTTTCTTTTCTTTTCTCTCGTTCGTTCGTTCGTTTTTTTTTCGTGATTGGAATGTCTCGGTCGGCCTCTTTCCAACATTCTTTCCGAGGTCACCAAGGTCGTTCCTTTTTTCTCCGCGTCTTCCCATTTCTTAATTCCCACACGACGATGACGTGAATTTTCAGGCGCCAAATTCAACCGATGGCGTCGCATTTAATTCCACGGCCCAACGACATTGGCCTGGATCAAATATCGTCGAAATTTAGTGACGTCAAGGTCCAGTCGCCCATTTATTCCGTTCCTGTTGTTGCTGTTGCGTATTTGAACCGGCGGTAATGATGCGGTAATTCACTTCCTCAGTCGCCCAGCAACAGAATTTACGCGGACGCATCGAATGAAATTCGGGTCATCGAGTACGAAAGAGTCGCCAGTTAATTTACGAGTAAATCAATTCCTTTGCGATGTTCTGGATGAACATTTGAATAAATTTATTGTTTTCTTTCCTTCGTTCGTTCGTTTTCTTATTTGAACAAACGAACAAGGCATTTCTACGTCAATAGAAAAACCCACAAGGAAAACGAAGAAAAAGAAGAAAAAGGGACGTTGGCTTCTGCTGCCACAGTCGAAAAAAACGATTGAGTAACATTCCCTTATTTGGTCATGTCTCTCTCTTTATGTTTTCGTATTGCGATGGCCGTGCGATGGTGCGCCAACCAACACCAAAGGCCTCGGGAATATCCTTCACCTTTTCCCTCCATCACGAAATCGAATTTTTCTTCTTTTCTATTTTGAATTTGGCGCTCATTCCATTTTCAAATTTGAGTGAAATTTCAAATAGTAACGGGGACAGAAAGTGTTTTGTTTTATTGTTGTTGTTGTTGTTGTTGTTGGAATGATGAGGTTACTTGAGGTTAATCGTCGAATTGAGGTGGCCGTTTCTTATTTTCTTATTTTTATCTTTTCCACATTATTCGAATGATAAGAAATTGAGAAGAAGAAGAAAAAGAAGAAAAGAAGAAGAGGCCGAGGGGAGAAAAAGAAGAAAAAGAAGAAAAAACCGTCGGCCGTCGCCGCTGTCCGCCGACCGACCGACCGACTCTCTCCGCTCATTGCACGCGGGACTTGGCGGGTCCCGACGGGACGGCGCCGACTGGATGGCGCCAGCAGATCAAAAGAAGAAAAGGAAAAAATCTGATGGCAGGCGGTTGGTAGAAGAAAAAAGAAGAAAAAAAAGGCCAGGAGGAGGAACGGACGACGAGAGGCACCGACGGTTTTCGGGCGTTCGTCGATCGTTCGGGTCGACTCCATCAAACATCATTTATGCGCCCATCATCTTCCCACACGTATACAACACACATGAGAGGCTGTTCTTTTTCTATAGGGGACCAACTATAGGGCAGCACATCGTCATGTTGTTGTTGTTGTACGCACAGCACAGAGTTGAGTTGCTTCTTTTCTTAGTCGATGGACTCGAAACGAAAATTCAACTACCCAAAAGGGAGGAGAAGAAGAAAATGCATTTGGGTTGCGGGATTGCTCCCGGCGGGCCAGGCTCAACGTCGCCACAGAACAAACAACAATAACAACAGCAACTTTTAAAAACAACAACAACCAGAAACCAAACAACAATCTGTTTGTGTAAGAAATACAAATCTTGTTAAACGTCACCAAAAAAACAAGAGAAACATAGAAGAATAGAATAGAAATACAAATTTTACTCGGAATTTTACGGCTTTTTAAATATTTGTGGTTTAGTTCCCTCAAAATTTAGATCAGTTTTTTGTTTTTGTATAATAATCCATGAAAAATGGGCACAGAATCGTGGCCTCTTATTTTGCTTTCTCCATTCTCTGTTTAAACGACAAAAATGTATATCACAAAAGACATATAGAATTATAGAATAGTGTTTGTCATCTTTAGTGAGAGGAATATTAAAAGTGTTGGGAATCAACCAAATGAATTTCAAAACTGTCAGCGATCTTTTATAGTAATTGTTTTTGGTTAAGGAAAGTAATAGAGCTATTTGTGTGTTAAGTGACTTCAAATAAGGTTATGTAGTACTAACTGTCGGAAATATTTATTCACTTGACAAATTTTTGGTCAGGTCTTTATAGTGAAAAGAGATAACGGTGTTTTATATTTTTCGATTGCGAATTTCATTGACCCAGCAAAAATTGTTTCGTGAGTGTCTCCATATGTGGGGAAGAGGAACAACAACAACGGGAGGTTATAGAGAAATTTATCAAAAAAGCAAAAAAATTCCTGTTGAATATTATCCAATGATGCGCAGTTTTCTTATTTTTAGTTTTTGGGTGTCCAAAACGATAAAACATTTTGTGATGTACCCGTACGGATAGAGGACAAATTTGCATAGACTTGTGCTGGGAGGAGCTACAGACTCTAGAGGAATTCCAACAACAACAACCACAACAACAATTTTGAACATTAAAACAAACAGAAAATTGTACGGCCGATAAGAAGAGATGAAATCCCACGCATCTTCATCTTCATCTTGTTTTTCTTCGGGTTTTTGAGCGATTGGATCGCGTCAAAAACTTTCCCATCATATCCATTTTACCTTTGCACTTTAATAAGTTGTTGTCTCTAGGCGCTGGTTGTTGTTGTTGATGGCTGGTGTTGTTGTTGTTGCGCGGGAGAAGACGATGGCGTATGGCGTATGGCTCGTGCCGTATCTTTTCGTTTCATCTCTCCCGCTGGCCTTGGTATGCGGAATTTTTCTTTTTTTTTGTTTGTTGTTTCGGGAATTTCAAACATAGAAACACATCAATGCTGCAGCGATCTTCGACGCCATTATAATAATAATCATACACTACACATTTGCACAATAGACGACAATGTCTAGCGGCGGATGACCGACCGACGCCATCAGCTGATAGCAGCTGAAAAAAATGTTGAATATTCATGAAATGACATTTGCGGATCGTTTACGTCTCCAATATCTCTGCTGCTGTGTCCCGAGCGTAAAAACTAAAAGACAAATTTTAATAACTCTTCCAAGAACTGAATTTTTTAAAAAATCCATTGTTGACATTTTCTCGCGTAATGAAACAAATTGACAACATCAACCACCAACCGTTACATCAATAATTCAAAATAGAAAATTTCACATCGTCTTGTCTAAATATTCACGTTTTGGACGGGTCAAAACGGTGTCATTGCTCAAAATTGCATAAGAGTGTATAAATAGGGCCCTATAAAGTTTTATTTGAAAAAACGTCTTCTAATATCCGCAAACGCATCAGCCTAAAAATAACACAAAGAAAGGAAAGTTTTGCTATTTCAAACTGCGCACATTTTTGGATATTTTCTCTCAGACGCTATTCTTATCTATCTATACAGAGACAGGTAATGTCGATTATCATTTCCAAATGGCTGCGTAATAACACAAATATATCGGGAATGGATAGATGACCTATTCACAATGGGAGAAAATTCCTCGGGGCGTCGATTGTATCGTATATTATTGACGTCAAACACAAAAGAAAAAAAAAAATGCCAAACATTCACCTCGTACATGAATAATGATGCCAGGTCATTTAATGCGCATAATTGACACACGCAGCAGCACAGGTGGGACGGTAGAGAGTTCGTATAACTATTTCCACATATTATTGATGGATAATATCCAAACGAAATTCACAAACAACAGAAAAAATGATAAACGGATATCGCCTTGACGCGGATGGAATTTTCCCGCGTTCATCACGCGGGAATAATAGAATCTGCTGCTGCTGCTGCTGTGATGATAATTCATCTTTCTGTTTCTATCGGGAGAAAAAAGGCGAGTAGGCGAACGACGATCGACGAGCGAAATGTCGTCCTTGGACGACGTGTTGTCGTTTATTTTTGTTTTTTTCAAAAATTCACAAATCTTTGGCTTGTCAGCCGAGATGTAATATTCATTATTACTTTTACTGCACACAACATTTCCTAGTAATTTACTGGTGATAGTGTGGCCTCTGTGGTGATATGGTAACGCAATGCAATGCAAAAACACGCCCAACGTCCTGCTCCTGCCGCTGCCGCAAAATGTTTATTATTATTCAACTCCTTAATAGGCTACTATACATCATTTCTATTCCAACACACTTTAACTGGCGTTGGCTTTTATATTATTACAAAAATGACTTGAGTTCATGTAATTTATTGCTGTTCTTCTTTTATTCTATCTTGATATAAGAATATATTCAACCGCTTGATTTGCGCAGTTGGCCATCCGCGTACGTGACCGGCTTATGCGGTGAGGCCGTCGGATATGAACGACCCAAATTTGGGTATAGACCAACCATCACCACACCTATTTTTCTTTTTCTCTTTTGTTATGGCCAAGTATATAGTGAAATATCACGTTACTATTGTCCAAGCGATTACATTTCGATATTACAATCCTGACGATGCAGATTAAATTGAAATAATATTCGAATCCTTTTAACTGAAAGGTTGGAATACTTTGGTCAACCCAAAAATGGTAAATATAAGAGAGTTGAGTATGTAGAAAGTGAATTTGCTCACTGAAACTATAAACGATAAAGATGTCGTTAATGGATAGTTCTTTTTACTTCTCCGTGATTATTTCACCACAACAAATTTCCGCATTAACTTGTTTCTTATTTTCAAAATTCATTTGATATGGTGTGTTCTTTTACACACTATCACGAAGATGGATTTCTCGTGTAATGTTATATAATATCCTTTCGACAAACTTCTCCCGTGTTCACATCCACCGCCGTGATTTCAAGTGTGAAAATTCAGACAAATTCGAACGAACCTCGCGGCTGGCACCTGTAAACAACACAACAAATGGCTGGATACATCCATGACCTTGGTGTGTGTGTGTGTGTATATATTGGCGTTTTGTTACGACAACAACAACATGTTGAAATCAGCTTCAGCAGAGTATAGGGAAATCAATAAACCAATGTATTAACATCTTGAGGGAACGAAGAAATAAACGGAATGCGTCCTCGCCGCATGGGATAACAATAACCCGAGAATAACAAAGAAAAAAATAAGGGAAAAAAATGTTGTTTTAATATAGTTATGGATGTTTAGCAACATTCCTCATTTTATTGTCCTGCGAAACGAAGGGACGCGCTGATGAGAACGCGGAATAGTTGTAACAAAACTCAAAAAAAATACGTCAGACTATCTGCATATGCTAGACAGAGAGATAATGTGAAGTGAATAAACATCAACACCCATAGAAAGGAGTTAGACAATAGGTCGATGGATATTATACGGCTTTTTCCAACGAACTGATTGTTAAACATGAAAGAATGCTGCAAGGTTTTCCAACTGAAATGACCGAGGAATCAAAGAACAAAAACTGACAGAACTTTCGGCATAGAGAGAAATACAATCAACTGAACATTTGGGAGGTTTGAAATTTTGTTTTTATTAGTTAGGACCATCTTCTCATCACCAGACGGTCCTTTTAAGAGTCGAATGTTGAAAAAACAAAAGGGGGAAATATTTATTTAAAAAGAAATTTCTGTATAACCAGTTCAACCGCTTACGTCGACCAACAACAACAACAACAACAACAACATGCATCATCCGGAATTCCCAAGGTCGATTCATTGCTGATGGCCATTTGAAATTCGTTCCACATGTCGCGTCTTGCGGGAATAAAATCGAAAATTCAAAAAGACAAAGGAAATTATTATAATAATAATAACATTATTGCGGCAGCTCAAATAATAAAGTTTAATTGCAGTATATTAGTACCGTAGAAGATGACGTCATTATGTTGGTGGTACGCCCTTGAAAACTCCTCCAAAAAGTTATTTGTGTAAACAGGAAGGAGAAATGAGAATCAGCGAATGGATTTCACTTGCGGTGGTTGAACGGGCGGTGGAGTTAATCAGTCGACCACCATATCGGGATCTAATTAGACATTTTTTGAATATTAGCGATAAGATGAGACTCTCGTTGCGACCACCACCAGACGAATCAGTTAATTATCAGTGGACATGAATTATCCCTGGCCGTGGGTTTCGTCCCTTTTTCAGTTTTCAAACTTTTTTGCGGTTCTTCTTTTGTTTTGTTTCCACTTTCTTATTCCCTCATTTGCTGGGCAGCCGCAACTCATCGCCAGTACCCAAGAACAATGTCCGGAACGACAGGAGGAAAATAGAAAAATAAACTCCAAGTTAACACGCACGTCGAGAAGAACAAAAAGACGGATCTAATCATGCGAGACGTGGTTGGAGTGAAATAGAGACAGCAAAAGCACTTATGCGTGAAGTTTTGCCATTAACTCTTTTGTTATTCGTTATTCAATTTAAGAAATGCTGCGTTCATTATGCACGAACATTTTCATTTCACTACGTTACGCACTCAGTTCCTTGTATATGTTTTAAAAAATAAGGAATTCTTTATAATATTATTTGATTGTGTCCGCTATTTCAATGGACTTGCTATTATGGGAATACGCAAACAGTTGTACAACTACATGATTGGACAAAAAGGGAAACGTTATTACCGCCAGACAAGAATATATTTAAAGGATTTATTGTGCCTCGCATCTAAAGAGTACACACAAGAGGGTCGTAAAGTTGTATTAAGAGCTGACGGGCCGAAAGAATTCGGGACAAATTGAACCGCGCAGAAAGAGGACGGCACGTTCCAGCACCAGGATGTTGCTGGCGCGAGTCATCATTTATATTATGTGCTTCTTTTCTTTTCTTTTTTCTAAGAAATCAAAAATGGCAAAAAATAAAGAAAACTGGGCAGATGCCGTGGGCAGCAGTCAGGGCTACTGATTGCAAATAACCCAAGCAAAATAAGAGAGTCAACATCCGCCTCACCGTCCACTCGTTCACGCGATGATTCAAAAAGTTGATGGTGGGTCCCGTGTTGTGAATCACGAAATCTTTTTTCGGGGATCCGTCAGTCGTCCTGCGCTCAAATTCAAATTCAAAAAAGTTTTGAAAACGAATCGAAAAAGGGAAAATCTTATCGTGAAATCGCGGGATTACACAAATGGGTCGAAAAATGGACTCGACGATAAAAACGGAAAAACTACAACGACGTCGACGACGTTAATGGCTGAGTGACTTTAAATGGAGACATTTTCCTACCGATGACATACTTGTTGTCAATTGTTGTTGTTGTTGTTGTACGGTTCAGTCATCCCCCCCGTGTTGAATGAACGCCAACGAACGTCGTGATGACCGACTTCACGGTCCATCGTCGTCGACGTCGTTCATTTGCATCGAACGCGTTCGCCGATTTGAAAAGAAAATCCGCAACGGTCGATCGGAGCAAAACGGCAACGCCTTTTTCATCTTTTTTTGAGCGACTGCTGTCCTCCCTATCCGTTTCGTGATTTCCAATGGCTTCGTTCAGCCAATGACGCCGTCAGCGTCCGTCACGGTTTGGTAATCGACAAAAGTTGCGTGCACGGCAATCGTCTGAACTCAAGAAATTCGATGGCGTCACGTTCATCGAGGTCGAAATGCATCGCATCCGCACACGCAGAAACAACAAAATTCCAAAAATTGCAAAAACAAAAACACGAAACGAAAATGAACCGCCGCGGTTTTGTTGTTTTATTCCGCATCAACGGACGGACGGACGGACGAGGCAACTCGTTGATCAACGCCAGTTGAAAGCAGCGGGACGACGATGAAAAGCCAATGGCATCCCATAAAAGATGATTCATTCCACCCGGCGATGAAAAAACGCAAATGAAATCAATCCGCTCGGTCGGAGTAAAACTCGGCACGAAGCGAACGCATTTTGTGGCTTTTTCACGGCCGCCACCAAATCAAAAAGAAAAAGATATGGGCTCTGCTTTTCTGTTTCTAACGACTTTGTATAAACAACAGACAAACTCACGAAGGAAATGAAAGAAGAACAAGGTCATCAGCGGATCCAATTCGAAATCGATCATCACAGCTGACGATCATTTGATATTCAGTAAACAACATCCATCCATCCATCCATCTGTTCATTTCTTTTTTAAAAAACAGTTGAAGTGAATCAGCCAAAGTCAATGAGAAGCGTGACACTATCGTCTGTTTTTGAGTTTGTTCCGGTTTCATTTGAAGAAATCACGAACTGTTTGCGTTTCATCACGTTGCGCACCTGCGCTCAATCGACTGCGAAACAACAAAATCATCAAAAACGAAATCGCCAACATTCGGCGTGAGCAAATCATTCACGTGGAAAGGCGTAGGCGATTCTATTTGTTTGTTATTTCCTGATGGTGAGTCATCAATTCGATCGAAAATGGAAGAAAAGGTGAAAAAAGGTTTTTCTATTGTGTCTCTCACGTTATTGTGCACAAGTCTGACTGTAAGTTATTAATACAAAAGCGGATGGATCCGGCACGGGGAAATTGGAAAAGGGCAGAGAGAGAGAGCCATTTGTTGTCGCCGTTTGTTGTTGTGGTTGTTGGTTTGTTTTTTATTTATTTGAAATTTGTTTGATTTATTATTACAGACTTGCAAGGGCTTTTTGTAGAAGTTGGACCATAATGGCGTATTCTTTGGCAAATTCTTTCGCTTGCCGCTGTTTGACGCCCTGGACGTAAGACTCGAGTGCCCCTTGAATGACCGAAAGACGTTCCTTTTCGGTGGCGTGTTCGTCCAGCCATTTGGAATAGCGAACGACCGACCACCCAGCTCCCTAATATAAAATATTAAACAAAAGGAACAGACTTTTAGTAAGGGTTATTAAGTGTTTTATGGTTAACGTCCAAACCTGGTGAGGTGATTTCAATTCGGTCGGTGCTCGAGCAAATAGGAAGTGCAATACAAGGCTGTACGGAATGACGTCACCGACGGCTGGCGACTGGGCCAGATGTTCCACAGTCTGGAAGAGTAGCGGACGGAAGGAGCGTAATACTCGATAGGAGCGGCCCAACTCTGTTGGGCGATCGTAAAACGATGAAATGGCCAATTCCATCTGAGACGATGAAAAGCATATAATCAGCTTAAATGCGCAAATTCATTTCTTAAAAAGGCACAAATGTTCTCATGACAAACCTGAGCGAAATCAGCCGCCAATTTCATTTTTCCGCCATCGCCCAACGGTCGCAACAAACTTGCGTGACGCACAAACAAATCCAAACACCTCGTCGCCACTGCTCGCAGTCTAAAAATGGAATAAAAAAAGGAATAATTTTCAAATTTCATTGGTCCTTGAGAGAACTAATACGCTTACTCTTCGCGGAGGAAATCCGGCGAATGGTATAATGAAAAGTAATCGGCCGCTGATCGCGACATAAAATTTTGCAGTTCTTTCATATACAGCGAACAGGGTGCGGATGTAGTTCCATCGTCAGGCGGATGAGGATAAGAGAAATCTTCATCGTGCATTGTCAACACGATTGCTTCGACAGCGTCCGTCAATGACGTCAATAATGGCTGGATCGAATTGCGCATCAAAGTCGTGATGTGTTTGAGGGATTCAATCACGGCCGAGACGCAATCTTCAGAAAGACCCGGCAAAGATACGACAGTACGTCTCAGATTGCGATCAAATTGGTGCAACAAATTCACCGCTCCGGCGTTGGTCTTCTGGGCAGCGGTAGGTGGGACCGATTACTTGCGAGGCATCTCCATCTGAGATGAGAAGCTGCTCGGCTTTGACGGCCATCATTTGTATCGTTTTCGTAACATTTTTTGTCACCAATTGACCCAGTTTGATGTCAACCAACGACACTGTCAATTCACTGCAAAATCAAACATTTTTTTAGATGAAGATTTTTGAATTTTTAAACATTTGATGACTAACCTCTGAATAATCTTGATGAGATTGTCGCATTCATCCGTCGATGGTAGACCCTCGTTTCCACCGGATGAAAACATAAGATTGACGGGATCAAAGAGCCTCGAGAGTGACCGAGACAGGTAAGCATTTTGGAATGTCGCCAGACTCCGCCGCAAAGCAGTTTCAGCACTGTAAGGATTCACGTGAAATTACTAGAGTCATCCAAGTTGATAACAAACAAAATTTACTTGAATTGATTATTAGTTCCTGTCGAAATTTGCTCGTCATCAAGGAATTCATCGGTTGTTAAGTTGCCGACATTTGAAGCGGAACTGATCTCCTGGTGAAATTGCTGCAACCTGCCCCAGAGATCGGCAGACATTCTCAACAGTTTGGGATATTCCGCTTCGAAGGCTTGTTTAATATGTGAAGAATCTGGTTTAAGAAGATAAGAATGTAATTCGGATAATCTAAAAATCTAACGCCATTCTTACCGTTGGCAGCTTTGTTGAATTCCTTCGTCAATAAACCAGTTACTTCAGTCCAGAAACGCTGAACCAAATGAGTGTTGCGGTTCTGATTGAGTTCGTCGAGGAAGCAGACGTGAGTAACTGGATCACGTTTCTTGGCCAAGACTTTTTGCAAATGTTGCACCTACATTCGTTTACAATGCTATCGATCAAACAAACAAAATCTATTGAAATGATGACAATTGTTTGTATACCTGAGCGCAACTGTTGAAAATCTGATCCATTAACTTTTCCATGTTAGACCATAGTGCCGTCCTAAAGGCAGGACTACTTCCCGTCACCGGCATTGCCACTCGTCCAGGGCCTTTGAATTTACCGTCGACTTGATGAAGACTGTTGGAACTGCTACTAGTCGAAAGGTGTGACAACTGCTCGACATCCAGGGCTCGTTTCAATCCACTGTGAAGTGTTTCTCTGGCGTTTTCCAACACCGACTCCACGGTTTGTTCCAAAATTCCCAAATTATGAAATACTTGCAAGGCGGTACCAACCTGAACACGAAAATGAGTTCAATGATTGTAACGAAAGGACGAATGAATGGGAAACTCCAATTACCTGACTCTGATTCTGCGCTTCAAGACCTTTTTGAAGCATTACTTTAGCTTGTTTTTCGACTTCAATTCTGGCTTGAAGGATAAGTTTTTGATCTTTCTCAATGATTTCCACGCCTGACAAATCGACATCCTTACTCAATTGATCTGCCGATAATTTAAAATGTAATAATAGGATCACTTGGAGTCGAAAAAACTATGATTTACCTAGCTCGCTCAAGGTTTGGGCAGTTTTAGTAATTTCCTTGGGACCTGCCTGCAATTGGACTTGAAGCCTCTTGGATAGAGACAAGATACGGATGATCCTTCTCAAAAGTTCACATGAAAGCTGCAGCCTGCTGAGCATTAAGGTTTGTGTTTGCAACTTGTTGTGGGGTTCACTAATTCGAGTTTTGAGTCTTTCAATGGATGCTGAAAAGCCCTACACAGCAATGGCTATTAATCAACAGGGGAACATAATTATACAAAATGAGAAAAAACTACTTGAATATGGTTCTGCATCATGGATAAAACATTTTCAAGGGTTTCAATTCCACTCGCATGTTTCAGGAGATCTTCATAATGTTCTGATACTTGATTCTGTATTGTTTTATCAAGCAAAGACAGCCCTAGATAAATTGATTGCATGATTAGTAAAATTGCTTTTATGTTAAAATTCAATGGTGCTAAATACCATCTGCAAGTTTTGCTAGTTGCTCTGAGACGATAGATCCTTGAAGGACGTGGCTAGCGTGTTCCTTCACGTCGAATTTTTCAGACAAAAACTGATGATAGAACTCTGAACGTAAAATAACAAAAAATTATTAGAGCTTATCACAGACCTCAATCACAGGCATAAATAATAGAATACCATTCTCCAAAATATCTTCTTTCGCTGGATTTCGGTCTGCCATGTCAACTTATTTTCTGCTTTTAATACATTAAATTACAAAATTAAACTTAAACCGGGGTTTGTTTACGTGAACATCTGACACATTGAAGTAGACGACGTGGCATTGCAACGCCATCTGTGTCTGTTTCAGTCAACGTCATTTCTGATGGAGAAGAAGAGCAGACGGAAAATGTTTCCCGTGATTAAAAGTCGGGATCGCATAGACGAAGTTACAAATACCGATGGAATTGTGCGATCGCGACATTCATTCTTGCGATTAATCAACTTATTCTTTAACCGTCCTGTTATGCTGACGGGATTACGGTTGGGGATAACTATGTGTGTGTTGTCAAAATACGAAAAATTTGGTTTCTTCTTGCTCATGCTGAGCGTTGCATTTTAACTGTTTAGTTCGTTCAACATTTTGTTATCTTTTCTTCTTTGTTATATCATATAAGTCAATATGCTTGGGTTGTTTCGGTGCGTTCGATCAGTTACACGTTTCAGTCAAGTACAAAATTTCCCCTTGGTTACCAGAAGATCCCTCGAAAAAAGGAATAATATAGAGTGTGGTTTCCGCACCACTAGTCCCAGGGCTGCCATACCACCAGTTGTTTTGATTGTTTTGAGGCCTGTGTTAAGAATAGTTGCATTTGTTGCTGGAAGAAACTTTCGTAAGTGGTGGCGTTCTTTGCCAAAGAACAAGCGTCAATACTACTGGTCTAAAATCAAGGAGAATAAATGGAATATTGCTGGTGAGTTTTTTCTTTGTGTAACATGTCAAGAATCATACTTTAAAACAATATTATTGTTAGGTGGAGGAGGAGTTGCAAGTGCCATGGCTTACTGGTTCTACATGTCACACTTGGAAGTTGAACCAATAACTGGTAGAGAGAGGTTTTCCATTGTTTCTCCTAAACAGATTCAGGAGCTGTCTCAGCTGGAGTTTGATGCAGTTAATTATTCAAACTCGTGTGTTATTGACTTCAATTTTATTTGTTAACCACATTTTTCTTCTGCTGTAGATATGCGTTGAGTTCGCTAGCAACATTTTACCCATCAACCATCCTTATTACGCTCGCGTGAAACGCGTAGCAAATCGTTTGCTGCATGCCAACAAACATTTGCCGCAGATTTACACGAAAACATGGACAATAACAGTTTTGGACGATTCGAAAAATATGAACGCCTTCGTGTTACCTGTGAGTCGTGAAACTGCTCTGTATTCATTCAATTCCAGAAGTGATCTAATCGATGTTTTATTTCAATTTCAGAATGGAAACATTTTCGTTTTCACGGGCATGCTTAACATTTGCACAACCGATGATGAATTGGGAATGGTGTTGGGTCATGAAATCTCTCATTGTCTCCTCGGCCACGCTGTAAGTTTGTAGTACCACCTCCTAAACTACTTTTGTCTATAAATTTGTTTAATTCCTAATATTGAACAGGGTGAAAATGTGAGTCGAGAACATCTCTTGGAATCCATCAAACTTGTGCTTATCGCTCTTGCATGGGCTATTCTACCTTCTGATATATTAAGTTTATTGGGTTACGGTATTGGAGCGGGAGCTGTAAACGCCACACTTCGCTACCCTTATTCCAGACATCTGGAAAATGAAGCTGATCAAGTTGGAATCCATTTGGCAGCAAAGGTCTGATTTCATTTAAATTTTTACTGGTGAATATCATGTTCTTAATTTGAAATTAATTTTTTCAAATATAGGCTTGTTTTGACGTTAGGGCCGCACTTGCGTTCTGGGCTAAAATGGACGTTATCCATGAATTTGATCAATTTGATTCGCTAGAGTGGCTATCGACACACCCCAGTCACAAAACTCGACATGCCAAAATTGAAGAACAACTTCCTGACGCGATAAGCTTCAGAAAATATTGCAAGGTAGGAAAAAAAATATTAACAACTGTTGATTTACAGTTGATTTACTTGAAATGTTGTTTGAACAGTGTCCTGATCTTCCTGCTCGAGATCCTCGCCAAGAACTAGAATCTTTTCGTCGGTCTATTTCTGATTCCAGAACTTTTAAACCACCCGTCGGAGTTTTCTTGACTGTTCCTGATATGGCCAACTCTGCCGTAGGCAGGGAATCATAGTGAAATCCTGTTTTGTACATAGTAATTCAGCCCTACTGCAAGCAATGCTTATTTTGACTTTTCGACATATGCTTCTTGCTGGCTATTTTTGGTTTCAACAAAGAATAAAATTTATGGTTGTAATGGCATTGAATTCGATACATTTATTGGGCTGTAGAATTATTGATACGTTATTTGATTGTACTGTCACATTCGTTTGCCATGTTTTCTTTCAGGTACGATGCTCAGAGAGTTTTAACAGGTTTGTATTAAATCCATTTATTGTCTCATTTTGATTAATACTACACAGTACACATCTATTTTTAAATTTTTAAAAGAAGGTGACGTAGACGAAACCGGCAGCTTTGTGAACGGCGTCGTAAGCGTCGGATTCACTGTAAGACCAGCCAATGGGCATCTGACCGCTCTGTTTATGAAAAAGACATTTTCACTGATGAGCACTTCAGAATTCGTCAACAAATAACTATAAGAAACTTACGTGGATTGGGACATCGTAATAATCTCCGGTGTTGAGTGATCGCTTGACGCGGAGGGTCGTGGTGGCTGCGGTGAAAGAAGCGGCCTGAAGAACAATGTCCTTGTTAGCATCGGGAATGGGAAGCAAGTGAGCACCAGGTGTCCATTCGAGGCTCCAGTCCTGCCAAAAACAAAACAAAATTGTAAGTAAATACTACTAAAATATCACTAAAATAAAATTTAAAAATTTATCATGAAAATCACCTCAACGTAACCGGAACTCAATTCGTCGTTGTAGCCTCCGAAAATGACATCGGCGTATTTACCGTCATCGGTAACAATCTCCAGTGAAACCCATCCGGAGGCTTTAGCTTGGATCTCCAAGACGATGTCTCCGGTTCCATCGATGACTTCCCATTTCAAGAGGAAATTACCTGCGGGATCCAATTGTTGGGAGTTGGTCAAATTGGTAAGTTGGCCTGCACACAAGGCTAACACCGAAGCAAGGGCGATCAATACTTTCATCATTTTCGAACGTTAAAACTGGAGGGCTGAAAGGACACAGAAGTAAGTTAAACCCATCACTTATTCATTAATAGTTAATTTCGTATTTCTTTCTTACCTTGAAGTTAGTTGAACTGAGAAGGTCGGTTGAATGATTTTTCAGCAGTTAGCGCGTCCCTTTTTATACTCGTAATCAAAAACCATAACGGCCTACAATATGGTCTACATTTATGTAACTTAGTTAATATTTTCGGTTTTCCCAATTTTCTTACGCTTTTTTCAATAACCTTTGCCCTTATCTTAGTGTATGGGCGTACCGTAGATTAATCTATTTATTGACACTAAACATGTGTGCACAAGAGTGTAAGAAACGTGAGTAAATTTATGTATTTAAAAAAAAATGCTAGTGCGATAGCTCGACTTATATAACGCTTGAAAATGTGAAATGACCGGGCTGCATTGCTGCAGCTTAGTGGCTTAATATCTGGCATCAATGTCATTTTCTATCCCACCTGCATTTCCAATTCAACAAATATAGCTTTTTAACATGTCCTAACTTGGAGACTTAACGACTACGTATCCTGTTAGATATCCGAAAAAGCAAACTTGTTATTGATCAAATGTTTGATAATGATCAACGATTAGTGATTGACATGCCTGGATGGATGTGTGCGTTGCTGCGCAAATCGAATAAGTTATGTAATTTCGAAAAAGTCGGCGAGTTTTAGACCGTTGGTATTTGAAAGGTTTATTTATTAACACTGGTTGTGAATAGCCTATGTATACTAATTTTATTACTTACGAATTATGGAATGTAGAAACTGAATTTATTTTAAGTTTTCATGGATTATTGATTCTGAATTTTGTGAGACTATTTCCTCTTATATTCAGTTCCTATATGATTTATCGGAATATTGCTTTTTTAGTTTAAAATTTGGATTAGAAACTATGCGTTATGACTTCTGAGTCTTATTTCTTACATATATGTATTTATATTCCGTGTATTAATGATTTATTTGAGGGTGGTTTATGACGTAAAAATTGTTTAGAAACTTGTTTTATTTCAATCAACTTCAACCGTAATCAGGCTGAAATATAAGGCATCATTTTGATGTACACAAAATATAGACATTCAGTTAAACTTAATAGAAGGTTACATAGACGAAACCGGCTGCTGTGTGAACCGCGTCGTAAGCGTCGGAATCACTGTAAGACCAGCCAATTGGCATCTGACCACTCTGTTTCAATAAAATCAATCGTTGTTAGTTAGATAGTACAAATGTTTACACTATAATTCAAATTTACGTGGAATGGGACATCGTAATAGTCTCCGGTGTTGAGTGATCGCTTGACGCGAAGGGTCGTGGTGGCTGCGCTGAAAGAAGCGGTCTGAAGAACAATGTCCTTGCTAGCATCGGGAATGGGAAGCAAATGAGCTCCAGGTGTCCATTCGAGGCTCCAATCCTACCGAAAACAGAGTAAAGTTATATTTAAATTAATGCCATTTTAAAAAGTGAAAATTTAAAATCTTCTTTGTTGATTAAAAATAGGTTATCTACCTCAAGGTAACCGAAACTGAATTCGTCGTTGTAGCCTCCGAAAATGACGTCGGCGTATTTACCGTCATCGGTAACAATCTCCAGTGAAACCCATCCGGAGGCTTTAGCTTGGATCTCCAAGACGATGTCTCCGGTTCCATCGATGACTTCCCATTTCAAGAGGAAATTACCTGCGGGATCCAATTGTTGGGAGTTGGTCAAATTGTTGAGCTGACCGGCACACAGGGCCAACACCGAAGCAAGGGCGATCAATACTTTCATCATTTTCTAAAATTTGTTGATTTACAAAATCAATGTAACGATTTCTAGGGTTATTAAAACTAGTACATGGTAAGCTTTGAGACTAATAATTCGAAATAGATTTTAGAATAGTTACATGTTACTACCTTAAATTCAGTTGAACAGGATAGATCGAATAGCAAAATATGCGAACTCAATGGCATTTGGAAGGAAATGTGAGCCTATTTTATACCCGTTTTTGAAAAATAGTAACGGCAAAGTCCATAAAGATTCGAATCACTTACATAAGCAAACAAATTGCTTTATCTTTTGGATTTGTTCTCTTATCTACGTATCCTTATTATGCTATAGAAGTAATAGAACTAAAAATATAACATCACTACCCACCTCCACCTATTGAAATGTCCATTATCTTGGTGATCAGTCCACGATTTTTTAAGCTTTTGTAATGATTCATGACTCTTAGTTAGCTTTATACACCATTCATATAGACACTTGCCCACAATATTTGTAATCGCTAATCAGTTATTGGCTTGAGACCGTGCACTGCTATCTTCCAATCCAAAAACAAATTCAAAGGCCTGTTGTGGTAGATTTTTTCATTATCGTTCATTTACTTGCCTCTGACCTAAGAAAATAAATAAGACGGGAGTGAAGTAAAATTGAATTAATGCGTTAAGCCAATAATCTCTCAGATTTAGTTCAAAATATGAATTCAAATACAGGATTTCATTCTGTACGTATACAGTACTTCTCTACATAGAGAAGTGCGCGTGCATTATGTAGCGTTTCTTTCATTGTATTAACTAATCTCATTTAATGTTGTTAACCTATCATAAATATGAAACAACCCAACAAGAAGTCGCATAGCAACTCCCATATAAAATTCCAGAATGTTTTTGTTTTTCATTTCAGGTCATGTAAGATTGTAAGGAGGAGCCGAAGTACAAGCTTCACTGATTGTAATTACGACTAAGCGAGGAACCTGAAGGACAACTAATCAACATCTGCGGCAGCTTGTTACTAACTACTTCAAAATCTATGGCCTATGGATGAGTAAACAACTACAATTTTAAGGTAAGCCATACTTTTTTTTATTTTTTTCATGTCACTCAACTTGAGACTAGTCACGTTGAACCTACACGTGATTTTATTTCTACAAATTGTTTGAATATGCCTCTGCATGACAGCACAAACTGATGAAGCAGATATAGGCTTAGGCGTAGAGTTATATTTAGTTTGTTTAGGCCTATAATTTTATCAAACGTACGTAGCTTACCTTTGACACTTATTATAGTGATTATCTCTCTCTAAATACCCGCTTATCGGCAAATCTTATTGGTTTATACTTTGAAATGAAATAGTTAAAGTCAGAACTGTTTTTATTTTATTTAAATTGAACATTGAATTATGGTAATAGCATTATACTTGTGTGATCTGGGTATTTTTTTACAATTAACTTTAATAGAAGGTTACATAGGCGAAACCGGCAGCTGTGTGAACCGCGTTGTAAGCGTCGGAATCACTGTAAGCCCATCCAATTGGCATCTGACCGCTCTGTTTCAATAAAATCAATCGTTGTTAGTTAGATAGTACAAATGCTTACACTGTAATTCAAATTTACGTGGAATGGGACGTCGTAATAGTCTCCAGTGTTGAGTGATCGCTTGACGCGGAGGGTCGTGATGGGTGTACTGAAAGAAGCGGTCTGAAGAACCAGATCCTTGCTAGCATCGGGAATGGGAAGCAAGTGAGAACCATTGCCTGGTACGGTTCCAGGAACCCACTCAAGACTCCAGTCCTGTGTAACGAAATTAAATTTTACCGCGTTCAAAAATGCTTATTAAATGCAAAATCAATTTTTTATAGTGAAGGATGTAATTCACCTCTAGGTAACCGAAGCTGAATTCGTCGTTATAGCCACCGAAAATGACATCGGCGTATTTACCGTCATCGGTAACAATTTCCAGTGAAACCCATCCGGCGGCTTTAGCTTGGATCTCCAAAACGATGTCTCCGGTTCCAACGATGACTTCCCAGCTCAAGCGGAAGTTTCCTGCGGGATCCAATTCTTGTGTGTGAGTCAAATTGTTGAGTTGACCGGCACATAAGGCCAACACCGAAGCAAGGGCGATCAATACTTTCATCATTTTCTAAATTTTAGAAATTGCATCATTACTTCAATTCAAATTGATTTATAATTGAGGTAAATAGACATTTATGTACCTTTTTTTGTAAAGTTGGTCTCCGTGGGTCGCCTTAGAGTCGGTCGAATTGAACAAGTCGATTCAGTTATGTCTCTCTAATTAAGCACTAGCGTTTTTATACCCAGAACGAATGGAGGAATCGTTCAAAGTTCTGTTATAAATAACTCGTTAGGATTGTTCCGATGGTGCAATGATGCAATGGTGTGGTGCAATAGAAATCAAAAACCTGATTTTACTTGTCGTTTTCTTAATGGCCTACGTGAGTCCATCCTTGCCGATTTACACTTATCTCCCGTTTTTATCGCCGTACCCCTGCGTTTTCAGCTCTTTTATTGCGTAGCGACTTCTTTGTTTCAATTATTCGTATTTTTTACGTGATTTTGATTTGTTTCAAATTTAGTATTTTAAAAAAAGTGCAACAATTGAGGAAAAGCATTTTTGCCTCTTCATCGTATGATCACTTTTTAAAGAAATGAAAAGTGTATTGTTTAGGCAACAAGACAAGTTTCTAAATGCAAATTCAATGTTTTCACTTTGCCTGACTTTCTTTCATGCGTTTAAATGTATTTTAGTCAGGAAAAAACTACTAAATTAGTTTGATAATATTGACAGAAATAACCACGTAATAGGATTTTTTTACTGATCTGCGCAAATAATGCGGTATCAAGTCTTATCAATATTTCAAAGCGCTGTTTAACAAGTTAAAAAAAGGAGATGCACAAGAACATTTGTAATTTGTAATTTTATTTTTCTCGTCATTTAAAACTGGTGTATTTAGTTATTTGTATCTAGAAAAATATCTGTTAAACCGGAAGGCCGGAAGACGGAAGCTTGATAGGATCAAAGTTATATAAACCTCTTTTATAGTTCTATCTAATATGTTTTAACACATTATGTTTCCTAATATCAACTATGATTTTATTATTATTTGAAGCTGTTTGGCTCTTTTTTAAGTATTTCACAATTTTATTTTTTTATAAATGTAAGAAATGCGTATTTTATAGTTGCTGTCAAATTGTCAACGTTGCAGGTGTTGTTGAAACAGTTTGTCATTGTCATCTTCCAGTTCCACCGTTCCCAACAAAAGCGACTAAAAGAAAGAAGAAAATTAAATGATGGAACCTGTAGTTATAGACGGCAGTTTGCTTGAAGGAGGTGGACAAACACTGAGGATATCCTCAGCATTGAGTGCCATCCTTGGCGTCCCTATCAGAATCCATAGCATTCGAGCTGGGAGATCAACTCCCGGCCTCAGACCTCAGCATCTGACTGGTAACCATGTTCTTACTTACTCTTTCTTCCATGAATTAAGATTTAAATGGCTTGATTTTTAAATAGGATTAAATCTTATTAAAAACCTCACAAATGGATCAATGGAAGGAGGTAGCATTGGATCAACGGAAATCACACTCAAACCAGGCCAAATTGGTGGTGGTGAGTTTTCGGTTGATACTAAAACTGCTGGGTACTTGCATCTCTCATGTGCTTAGGTTTATTATACAGCACCTTGTTAATGTGTTAATTATTTTATCAAACAGGAGTATCACTCTGATAATTCAAGCCGTTCTGCCATGCTTATTGTTTGCTGGGAAAAGAAGTGTTATAAAAATGAAAGGGGGAACAAATGTTGATATGGCTCCACCAATAGGTGGTTATTCTATTATGCCTTGGTTTTATAGTGTGATTAATGATTTCCAATTCTTAATTATTTGTAGACTACCTGACTGATATCTTCTCTTCTTTTGCTAAGAGGTTCGGCATTCATTTCTCCTGCAAAGTAATCAGAAGGTAAAAGTTGTTATATGATTTCTGCTCTTTACTGTTTTGTTTAAATGGAATTGTATTTAAATTCACCAGAGGTTTTTATCCAAAAGGAGGAGGTGAAGTTGATTTGACAGTGGAGCCAATCAAACAATTGTCCTGTGTCACTTTAGACAAAGCTCAAACCATTCAGTGTGTAAATGGCGTATCCTTCGTCGCTGGCACCATACCGATTCGTGTAAAGGACGACAAATGGGAGATCCATATTTCCATTCCGTTCTTTCATTTCTTTTCTGCAGGTCGCTAACGAGATGGCAAGCTCTGCAACCCTGAAAATTCAAAACTCTCTTGGCAAAATTCCTGTCCGTATCAGTCAGTACAACGATGATAAGGCGTTTGGCAATGGAACAGCAATTATGTAAATCAGCTCATTTTTTTTTATTAAGATCTTTCTTTCCTTCCCGTTTTGGTTATTAAAACGAAACTTTTTTTAAAAACTTCTTTTTATAGATTGTCATGTGAAACTACAGATGGAATGCTGTTGGGTGGAACCGGATTAGGTAAGCCGCGAACTCCTGCCAGTCAAGTCGGGCAAGAGGCAGCCGATGAACTCATCGAGTCATGTTCTCGCAAAGTGTGTTTGGATCAGTACGCTCAAGATCAGGTTGGTTTTATTTCGTTGCATGCCGTGCACGCGATTTCACAACCTAATGATTTCCCAATTTCAGGTGATTATATTTATGGCCTTGGCGGATGGCGTTTCAAGAGTTTTGGTGGGACCACTTAGCTTGCACACGCGTACGGCCATCCATGTGACTTCACAACTGACAGGAGTAAGTTAAATTGCCGTCCACATTCGATTGCTATATATGTAAGCAAATGACAATGTTCCTCCGTCACGATCAAGATTATGTCATGACGGATTTTTAGATTGTCAAAGAACAAAAATTTCTCTTATTCACCCGGCTGGGATCGGCTCACTGATACTGGCCGGTTTTGCAGGAGAAGACAAATTAAAAAAAAAAAGAGCGAAAAAACTTTCTATCAAAAGTAGCTGCGCAATTGTTTTCTAATTAGCTTTTCTATTTTTACAGGTGAATTTCGATGTGATCGACTTGAAGACGCAGCCTGAAACGTTCATTATCCAATGCAAAGGTATGGGATTTGTCAATACCCAACTGTGATTTAAATATGTTTATAAGTTTGAGATGGGAAATGGACGATTTGGAAAAGATTTTAGACATTTTTGTATTATTTTTTTTTACTTTTCATCGTTTACGCATTTAAAAAAAATAGAACATGAGACAACAAAATCAGTATACTAAACAGAGATCGTTGACCAATTGTTAATTGATCAAAAACATAGTAATAGTTATAGATGCACCATCTTTTTAAAAGAGTTGAGCGAATAGTTAGAAAACAGATTGAGAAATCCACAGGGAAATTTTTCTTTTTATTGAAAAAGATAACAGCTGTGTGACTCTTAGAGATGATTTTTAAGTGGTAAAATGCCCTTGGACGAGCGTTGATCCGATCTTTCTGTGTCCACCCACTTCAGAAAATTGAGGAGTTGGTGAGTAATGCACTAGTTGGTTTTTTTTTTCAACGTTAATTGTAGGTTCAACAAAGCAATAGCTGGAAGGTCTTGATGGCCTAGAAAGAAGCTCTAGGTTTCTTTGTTATAGTTTTGAAGTTAAATCGATTTTCAGCTAGAGCAATCACACACATTATCCTGGCTAATGTCGATTGAAACAATGTAGAGCTGTTCGCTTTGAACGTCTTTAGGTGTAACGATGACAACTTCAGGTGTCGTGGGTTCAGCAGGTTTCAAATCGTCGACAGACAGCCCATTAGCAGATAAAATAGTGACGGTAGAGAAGGTTAAATCGTCATTTTTGGGTTGACTAAAGTCGGTTTTCATGCCTTTACGACACCACAAGGAACAGCGGACGGTGGTGGCCAGGTAGGCGAATAACAGCAAGCAAACACAAGCAGCGAAGATAACAACAACAGTGACATCTTCCATGACGACTTATATGACTGGACAAATACTTAAACGTCAAAAAAGATTTATCTACAAGCGGGTCCGAGTGGTTTTTCTTTTCAAACTGACGGCGAGTGAATGAATAGCAAATAGGCAGCTCGTTTCTTATTTAAGGGGCTTCACGAACGAACTTGGCCTGCGGAATGTCTTTAGCCGCTAGTTGCGGGCGAGAGAAAGCTCCCACGGGTTTTCTGTGTGTATACATGTCAGCATGTAAGAGTAGTAGGACACAAAATGGTATTCCCCCTTTCCCGTCATATTTTCCTTCCGGGCATCTTTGGGTGGGTGAAATCGTTTCTACGGAAAATTGGTTGCACGATGAGTTGCTCCTATGACAACACGTATAACAGAGAGAGGAAATATAATCACGTCACGCGTAAAACCCACGGGAAGCCCCTCGGGCCTTTCAGCGTTCAACAATAGCGAGATGGCATAAAAAAAAAGGAAAAAAAAATTCGTGTTATGCTAATCAGTGTAGTTCTTGCGGTCCCTAGAAAATGGTTGGACCTTCCAAATCTCTTGTGTGAGCCAACAATGTTAACTAGCTCACATTTTTGGCTTGCGTTTGTCAATTAAAGTTCAATTATGCGTACATTTGCGAATGTTTTAAGTAGCTTCTACAAGAAAAGTGATAGTTATTTGTTACCGCAGAGTAGCGCGGACGAACCCGGTTCTTCCCCTTTGCTTGCCCACCTGTTTGACCACCACTCAATGACGGTAAGGAAAAATACCATCAAAGACAAGGAAATCCCTTGATTCAAATGAAAACCACACCCTTGAGTGGCCCTTCAGACGTATAATCTCCAATATAGATCATTAATTATAATCGTGTGAGAAATTCAAGCCATTTTGAAATTTAACTATGCGATTGCGAACAAACTTTTTTATTTGAACTGCGGAATAACTTTGTGGAAATCCCCTGGTAACAGTAGCTAATGAACTGGAACATTTTCCAGCAGTTCACTCCAACATTTAACAAAAAATAACACGATTTGATTTCTGAATATTAACTTGCCATGAATAATTTAATTGAGATCTTTATCATTCAGTCTTTTCTTTTTTTCCAGCGCTGAAAGAATTTCGGAATAATTGAAATCCAGTCAGTTCGCACTCTTCGTACGTCGGAGGTGCTATACAAGAAATTGTATCCCGGTAATTAGGTAATTAAAGTCTTCAATAAGGATAGAAAGACGAGTGTTATTTTACGACTATCGATGTGCTGGAACTCAATTCCGTCGCAGGACAATCTGCAGGGCGAAATGCGGTCAGGTGAGATGACAGCGGACGGTTGAAGGAGAGTAGACGTGACATTTCGTGAGTTCCGACCGTGTCCTTCGTCCCCATTTGGATTGCGAACACTTCCAATTACAATGTTAAGTCGTATAACAACATTGCCGTAAAAAAATCCTGGGTCGATGATCAACTGAAATTTTCAAAAATGCTGCGGTCATCACTCTTACCTGTATGATGATAAAAAGAGTTTTTTAAACCTTAATAACGTAGGATATGTCGACGAGATTACAAAACGGCATTCCTGAAGGTGGAACACAAGGAACGGTGATGGGGAAATGACTCCAAACTTGAATTTCTTTGTCGCAAATTTTTCGTCCTTTACTTTGCCAAAGAATTTTCTTCACTTTGTTCTTGTGTTTCCCATCGGTGAACGTCGTGTACTGTTAACATATAACGGAGGAGGCAAATTTTCAATCATTTTTCCATAAATAAGAACGTAAATTGAATAACCTGGATGAGTTGAACGGTGGTTCCACGTACAGATTTACCGCTGAAATTGTCAATGTTGGCGTTGAACTGGATCTTTTCACCTGGAACGTAACCTGATCTATCCAGCCAGGCATCGGCCATAATCCGCTTCAAACCAGACTGAGGTTTTGAAACCGATTGACGCAATGGAAGCTGCGATTCAAAATTATTTAAAATGTGAAACAATTCCAAGCAGAAAATAAAATTCGACCTTACCAAGGTAGTTACGTCTTTGCTAACGTCCACAACGGCTTTGACAATGAAATACACTTGTTGGGTGACGTAAACCATCTTGAGTAACGAATGCCTCTTGATGACGGCTTTAATGCTGTACCGGATGTTGCCCGATTTACCTTCGTACGAACACGGAATCTCGTGCGGAAGAGCAAAACTGAAAGGGAATTTGAGTCCAGTATCGGCCATTTCTATGGGAGATAAATGGACAATAGATATTGAGCAACAGTAATAACAAGAAAGAAAAGAATTCTTGTTACATTACCTTGTAGAAATGAGCCATCGTGAATCAAAGGAATAGTTAAATTCAAGTAGGAACGTTGGGCTCGATAGGTATTGTCATTTTTGTTCCAAGCCACTTTAGCACGCCCCTCAATCTCAAGATACAATCCTGTTGAAAACAGGAGAGTTGATAAAACCATTCAATTCAGACTTGTCAAAGGAAATCAGGGGAATTACCGTTAACGTTGACGTTTCTCTTGCCAAAAATGGTGACGGAACCGGAAATCACATCTCCCGGGGAGTAAACACAGCAGCGGGATGAAGTTTCAACTGGGTCGAGTTGGATGGCTAAGCGTTTGATACCCATGACTGCTGTTGCGCAAATGTCAAACGAAAGACGCGGTTTTCGGAAAAACTCTGGAGAAAAAACAAGGTTTTCTTGTTTGTAACCCTTTCCCTTATTCGTTTCGGAGGAGGATGGTCGAGAATATTTCGGGGGGAACATTGTCTATACGTCCCCCATTTTGCTGTTACCTTTCCAAGGACGAAGGGCGGTTGGCAACTCTTTTGATTTTGAAGGTGAGAGATGGAATCTCGCGCAATCGACACAATCGTGCTGAACACACAAACAAATGGCCAACAGGTGCAAAATTGCGGGTAAATTTGAAATTATGGCGTTTCTTCGTGTGTCCTTATTCGCTCGGGAAAACAGATTGATTTCATCTTTCCATATTCACGAATCAATTTATGTGTGCACATTTTCCACGCAACATCGCAGCAAACTCGTTACTGATGATATGCATCTATCAGAGATCGTAACCGAATGTTTACATCAGTTGGCTCGCATTCAAATACAGTCAATGATACCTGATTGAGCGAGATTCTTGTAAACGTCAACATTTCCTTGTATATCAGCAGCTAACAAGTAGATTTTATAATCGGAGCCAGCAACAACGAGATCATCACTGCATTTGTAGAAATGGACCAAAATGGACGAGAATATTTTGCATCGATGGAAGTAACAAGGACGGAAAAAGCTGCCGGAATTCTCTGTCTGGAGGTCACATCATTTGAATCGGGTAAATTGATGCTAAAAAGAACTTTTTAAACTAAATTATTACGCTTATTACACATAATCTTAAATTCGAAGGTACGTCTGCGGTTCTGTTTAAAAATATTCACATCCTTTGCACACTTGCACTGATATGCAAATCATATCATCGACAGGATAACCAATATAGGAAAACTAGTCAACACATTTAACAAATTGGTTACACAGCAATGGAAGGATATTGTTTTTGGTTTTGTTTGTCTAGACTAATCAAAAGGAAACCAACAAAGTGGTTGGATAACAATTTACATTCAAAATTTCAAACCCTGAAATGATGAAACTACCATTGGCGGAAGCAGCAGCCTCTCAATTGCCACACTCGATTCGTTGGGACCGATAACAGAATGAAAATGTTTTATTTCCTGGGACCGCAGTTGAGTAGAGGATAAACTGGTTGAGTTAATAGACGTAACAAATTTATAGTGCTTATATATGGCTATCAATAACATACTGATTATCTTTTTTACATTCTTTTCGCTAATCATTGCCAAAAGTAAAAATGAAACTTCTATGGTGGAAATCCCTAGAGAATCGACAACCCAACAAAATACCGGAGTTCCTTTCATCACCAATCTAACGAATACTACTCAAAATAGGCCGTTGTTCGATCAGGAAATCTGGTGCTGTAAAAGTGGGACTACATATCTGCCAGGAATGGATCAATGTGTCCCAAATGAAGTTTCAACTTTGTACAGTGAATTGTTCCCAAATTTTTCGTTTCCCAACGACGGTTTGGTCGAATGCCCGGATGGCTACGTCAGTCACAGCACCAAAGATTTCCAGCTGGACAACGGAACGTTATGGGTTGGTGGCAAACAGCTGAAATCAAATGAATTTTGCACCAACAGAGTTGAGGAAGAAAATTATTCAACATCTTCTGGGAATTTTGTGGCCCGTTATTGCGTCCCTGATCCGTGCACTGCGTCCGAATGCATCCGCAAGTGTTGCCCATCCGACATGGCCTTAGTCACGAAATATTATCATCTGTCTCCAATTGCAATATGTGAACCGTATCCTGAAAAATTAAATCTATCACTGTTGCGCAATCCGCAAAATAAGTCCATTGATGAAAGAGCGTTTTTTACTAGCGGCGGACTCGGAATGAAGTGCGGCGATGGTGTGGAACCCTATGATGTGTCAAGTTTCGCCATGGATCGCGATGGTCATATTTTATTTTTCTCCGAAGATCATCCAAAAGGAAGAAAAACGGATAAATATTGCATTGACAATTTTGTTGACAACGAAACTATTGTGAGTGATTCAAACATGTATTTAAAGTATTGTCCTAATGATTTAATTTCTCTTTTTAAATAAATAGAACATAAAAGCATTGGGATGTTCTCCGGAACAAGGTGAGGATTCTAAAGGGGCGTATCTCTTTGGTTGTTTGAAACTTTTCGCCGCGACATTTTTGATCGCCACTTTTGCCATTTATTCTCTTCTACCGAAAATGCGCAACAAAAACGGCGTGATCGTGATGTGCTATTTGACTTCGATGACCGTCATGTACATCTTCCATGCCGTTCTCATGTTCGTAAGAGGAAGTGATATGCCCACTGGTCTTTGTCCTACGTTAGGTAAACCATTTCCCATTTCAAGAGCAAAAAGAAATATTTAAAAAAAAAATTACAACATTTTCTCTTACAGCCATTTCTTTAAATTTCGCTTATATCGCCACTTTTTCTTGGCTCAACGTTTTGTGCTATGGAGTTTGGCGGATGTTTAGGTATTTAACTATTTTTCTCTTTTCTTACTTTTCTATTGTTCCCACTGTTTTATTATCCCAGTTCCATCCGATCCCCGGCAAACACATCCGTCTTGGGTAAACAATTCTTCTATTCATGTCTTTACGGATGGGGTATTCCATTTATTATTGTGGTCATCGGACAAATCCTCCAGCACAGCGATGTGCCAGATTACATCATCAAACCGGGTCTCAATTCAAGATTGTATTGCTGGTTTCATCGTAAGTTAAAGACACATAATTTAGGATCATTTGAATTTACCCTGTAAAGAATGGTTTCATTTAAATATTCTCAATTATTAGCTAATCACAAGGAGCCATTAATTGCTTATATGTACGGACCAATGATTGTTATGATCATGGCTAACGTTGTCATGTTCGTTTGGGCTACGTTCAATTTTTACCAGAGAAGTGTCGAATCGTCGAAAGTGACCAACATTTCCCGTAAAAATCAAAGGTATTACTTCGCCCATCAAATTACATTCAGAGTCTCAGTCTAATCACATTCGTGTTAATTCCCTATGGCAGGTTTAAAGTGATTCTAAGTCTTTTTCTGTTGATGGGTGTTCCATGGACAACAGAAATCATCACTTTCATGGCGGATTCCAGTTTCGAAAGTGCCCTGTTCACCGACATATTCAACATTATCTCACCAATTTTTATTTTCATCATCTTCATCTGTAAACCGAGCGTTTGGAAAATGCTCAAACTCAAATACCCGCGTCTGAATCCCGTTTTCTCGGCCTGTGAAAAAATGGGATCAAGGATCGTCCATCCAAAGAAAAGCAAACGTCAACCGCAGGCTTCTGGTGAAGAAAGCCAATCTTTATCGAATAACATTACGAGCAGTACGAATAGTGCTAACAAAACTGACTATCAAAGTATGGTCGAATTAAAGGAAATTAATTAATTCCGGCTTACCTCTAATAGTTTAGCAATAATTGAAATTTAAATTTAACTTATTTAACCATTTACAGTACAAGTCATCCTATTCTTATTTTAAATATCGCCCAGCTTTCATTTTGACATCATTGCGCAACAAAGTATTAGTCACTTTCTCGTCGATTATAATAATTGATCGTATTACTTTGGCTTCATTAATACAAGGCTTTTTTTAAATTTCAGCAGCCTTTTGTTTCTATTCTCGTTATTTCTTTTGTTATACTTCCGGAGTCGCCGTCATCATAGCGATTGAATAAGAAGCTGCAATACTTTTGAAGGATTTACTGAAAAATATGGACCTGAGGTAAGTCAATTACGAGAAAGGTATGTTCTGAAACTATTCTTGCGGTCTATTAGCCTTTTGTATAAATTAAGGACAATGTGATGACCAAAATATCTTCTAAAAGACAATAATTATACGGGGAATTTCCATAGGACTTTCCCGGTTCTTTTTAATGTAATTGGCAACTAGGACTGACTCACAGCGGCGACAGGTTTTCATTGGAACTGACATTGTTTTGGAGAGGGAAAGTTGCACATATTTGTGCGCACATTGGGTCCAGTCGAGAACTTCAAATTGGCGTCATATCATCAAGAATCACCGAGTGGTAAGGCAGTTCAGAGTATGAAGCTCTGAGTGCAATTATCATGGACTTTAATAACAGCACCACTAATAGTTTACCAGGACACCTCAACAGCGGTAAAGGTAAGTTAATACGTATATTTCCCGTGTTTTTTTTTTTAAACTGAATTTAATTGATGTCATTCCAAACAGAGAGCCCCATCTATTTTCTCATTTATCTTGGCTTTCTCATCTTCTGTCCTCTGTTTTACATCATCTATCGCTTCGTAAAGCTCTTCTGTTTTCGTGCCAACTCGTCAACGGTGATGAGACTTCCATCGACGGCGGATCCGCACGGAGATAACAGTAATGGCGTCTATGTGATTGGCATAGATGTGATTGAAGGTATCATTTGGAACTCAGAAATGACGGTCGAAAGAGAAAGTCGTCATCAGTGTATCAGCACTGCTGGTTCACCTGCCACACCTAATGAAAGTTATACTACGTGGCCTTGTGCTGTGCTTTTACCTAACCAGATTTCAAAAACCTGTCCGACCTATGGCGAATTGTACGACTTAGATAGTCGTGAGTATTATACTCTTTAACAAGTTTATCGTTCCAATATTGACTTATTACGGTTCTTTTCGTACATTTCATCCAGCGCCTCCATCGTACGAAGAGTGGGCAGCCAAGAATTTTTCTAATGCTGCGATTCCGGCTGAAGTACCTCCACCAGTTGACAAAGCATCCAGCAGCAACACTTTTAGTCGTTTCCAATTCGAACAATTGTATAGAAATTTAATTTATTTTACGTTTTACATGTTTTATAGACTGAAGAATTTGATATAGGTTTCGCAATACATCACGCGAAAGGATTCCTTTGTATATTCATGTCTTTTAAATTTACGTCTTCTCCCCCGACGTAAATCCCGGTGTCTTGACTTCGTAACCCTTCCCTTTTATTTGTTTTGCGTTCTGTATAATGTTCAATATCGTTGGCGACGTTTCGTTATGTCTCGTATAAGCGAAATGCGATATCATCGTTTCCACTAGGTCTGCCATTGTCTCTTTGTAGACGAGGTAGGGCTAGAAAACTAAGAAAAAAAAATCCTTAATGGCCGCCTTTGTTGCATAATCCATTTATCCTTAAGGTATGCTGATATTTTCATAGGGCGTTGTCATTTTTTGTCTCATGACTTGTCTCTGATCAGTTAAGTTGTGGTCGCCGGCTCGAGAGTACCTTGAATAATGACTGCGAATGCGTTATAATAATAATATGCGTTAGTTAGGAATGTTACTTCAAACATGTGTCCATTTGCCCATTTGGCTAATTTGTCGTTCAGCTGTTACGAGACATTTAAATGAATCTTTTCTGTGTCACGTTTCTCGTGTGTGTAAGAGGAAATTCTTGGGGATTTTGCGATTTTTCCATTTGATATCACGGCCCTTTAGTTGATGCCTTTAGTGTGATACCTGAACGGTAGCTTCCCACTTACAAATGTAAATTTTATTTTCATTCGAATAGCTACAACAATCGAATAGTGGACAGTTTATTTTATATTTAAAGAAATAATCAAGCACGTATTTCATTTACATTTTCCTGTTGCTCAATAGAATATGCTCGATTGCTAAATTTTTATCTCTTTAATCCCTTTTAACAGGCTAATGATGAGCTGTATGGTTCTTGCCGTTAGATAGGTTGAATACCATTTCACATGGTCCTGTCGCAATTTCTTATTCCGACTTCTACCTATCCGCTGGTCGCTTCTGTTTGGTCAAACCGGAAGAAATCCACTGCATCTTTTCAAAAGTTTGTGTTCCGGTGCTCCATACTTATGCACACTAAAGGTGTTTAATTGTGTCACTATTTGCGGTAGAAAATTCATATCTGTATCTTGTGCGTGTGTGTGCTCATAACTACACGGCAACAGCTTGTGCTACTCCGAACTACTACACTGAAGGCACACCACGACATCTCATTACACCACTGCAGTGTAACTTTGGTACTACCCCGGATCCATCCTATACTGGACGATGGCGCCTTACTACTCCGCTGGTAACTTCGTGCTGTGCTACCGGCGCCATACACAACACCACTTCTTTGTTATATTTTGAAGTCGAATCGTGTTAAAAGAAAAACGATCCGGCAGAATTCTAGACGGCAGTTTTATGCCAATGTTATTATACGACTTAACATTGTAATTGGAAATGTTCGCAATCCAAATGCGGACGAAGGACACGGTCGGAACTCACGAAATGTCACGTCTACTCTCCTTCAACCGTCCGCTGTCATCTCACCTGACCGCATTTCGCCCTGCAGATTGTCCTGCGACGGAATTGAGTTCCAGCACATCGATAGTCGTAAATAACACTCGTCTTTCTCTATCCTTATTGAAGGGGCTATAATTACCGGGATACAATTTCTTATATAGCACCTCCTACGTACGAAGAATGCGAATTGACTGGATTTTCATTATTCCGAAATTCTTTCAGCGCTGGAAAAAAGAAAAGGCTGAATGAAAAAAAATCTCAATTAAATTATTCGTGGCAAGTTAATATTCAGGAATCAAATCGTGTTATTTTTGTTAAACGTTGGAGTGAACTGTTTAAAATGTTCCAGTTGATTAGCTAAGCTGTTACCAGGGGATTTCTTCAAAGTTATTCCGCAGTTCAAATAAAAAGTTTGTTTCGATCAACTGGCCATCGATAATCACTGTTTACGCATTAAGATCTTGGGCGACTGCTATTATTGTTTGACTTTTGGGGAATGTTTACAGTCTGAAAAATTAAAATTAAATTTTAGTTTTAGCTTAGATTTAATGTACAGGGATGGCGTAATAGCTAAGCGCGCGAATAAAATTCGGCTTGGGTTCTGCACCTTATGCGAAATTTCCTACTTTCTGCACACAGGTAATTTGAACTTGATAATCTTAAGAGCTTTCAATGTACAGTTTCAGTCGTTCGAATCCTAGGTGGGACAAAATAATTGAGCGACATTTTGTTGTGCCTTTTTCTTGTTCGATTTTTTCTGGTAATGAACCATGATATTTTTATCGGAAATATAACACAATATAACAATATTATTCTTTTGCGCTTAATATTGTAAATTTCTTTAATCTTTAAGAATATTGAGAATATTGAGATACAGGGATTAGTTTTATTTCATTTTTAAAATAAAATGAAATGCAATTATGTAAAATAAATGTTCAGGCCACATTGGGTTCACCACCTTTGACACTGGTTCGAATCCTAGGACAGGCAATACATTTTAGTGAGTGACATTTGGTGCTGCTTTTTTCCTTTTTCTTATCAAATAATTATGAAGACGACCAACTGAATGTTCATAGTTTTGAAACTCAGGATAATATCAGTAGAACCAAAAAAAAACCATGGAACCATTTATTCAAATGATTGCTTGTTTGCGAATTTGCAAGAGATTTAGCAAATGTTTTTGATGTTGAAACTTTGCGGGAAAAAAGGGGAAGAATCGATCGTAAATCATTTTCTTTTAAAAATTATGAGAGAGCGAATTTTTGTGTATAATTTAAGGAAATCGAGACGGTCAAAACGAGCGAATTATAACTCTGAACGCTGTTGATCCGGGTTGTTACGAATAGACAAAGCACGAGAGTCCTTCTTTATTTTCGATTTTGTTTTGCGATTCCAACGCCATCTCCTAGTGGTTGAATGAGTTGTTAAATATATTCGCTAGATGGCGATCAAAACGAACCAAAACATTTTCTTTTTTAAAAAGCAACGTTTTTTTAAAAAAACGTGACCAGCAGATGATGAAACAAAACGAAACCAAACAGTTAGCAGTTGAGTTCACTAGCACAGATAAACCACAGACTAAACGAACAGTTTGAGAACACTCGCACAGTTGAGTTGTTGGTTACGTATCTCTCGTTTTCGCTCTAACAATTGTAAATAAAAGTATTTTGTTGGTAATAATGGCGACTGGAGGTGGTATGATTCAAAGGCCTAATTATCCTGGTGCCCCTTTGATTGACGATGATCGTAAAACTTCCTCAGAAAGCATTCTCCTGCATGGTATGAATCTTACAATAATGATTGGGCCTAGCCCAAGTGGTGGTAATGTTGCCTCGCTTGATAGTGGTGCGGCAGTTTACAAAAACCAGCAAAAAGTAATGTCATTGTGTTAACATTTTTAGTTCTAGATAAGCAATCGGATGCACTGTTAAAAATACCTCGCGGTTTTCGAGACGTCTAGTCCTCGGAAATCGGGAAACAAAAAATGGATACCATAGTCTCCGAAAACCGAGACGTGGTTTACCGTCTCGCAAATCGTGAATTATAATCACCGATATTTTAGGGCTTTAGAAAAAGTGACTAGGCCGGGAATCGAACCACAGAACCTGAGGTTGACAGCCGACCGACTTAACCACTACACCACCAATTGATACAGTAGTAGTACAAACAAATAGGACACTTTTTTTTAAAGGTTTTTTTACGGTCTTACAGTGCCTACCAATTTACGAGACCTAATAACAGTTTTCGGTAACATAAAATTACCGAAAATCGCGACCTTTTTTAACAGTGTGCATTACTCCAATGCCCTAATCATCCTGGTGCCCCTTTGTTTGAAGATTGTCGTGCTGGCGACCAAGTCTGCTGTGAATGTGGTCTATAGTCATAGGAGACAGGTTTGAATTAGAGTCATCATTTGTTGTTTACATGGGTAATTGTTGTTATGCTTTCTCCAGGACGATTTATGTAGGATCAGATGTTATACCTTTCACTGGAATAGAAGGAAGGGCAGGTGATGAAGAAGAGTTGGATGATGAAGAAGAGTTTGATGATGAAGAAGAGTTGGATGATGAAGTGGAAAATGATTATCCAGAGGAACTTGATATTATTGACTTAAATGGGAATTTTACCTCGTTTGAAGACAAACTTGGAGTAGCTGTTACAAAGCACAAACAAAAGGTAATGTCAATATGTTAACATTTTTAGTTCTCAATTAGGTATTGGATTTTAACCAACTTCTGCATTTTGTATAGATGAGCAGTTCAGAAGAAACACTGTTTAAGGCTGCTGATAATATTCGCACCATGGCTGATTGCATGCACTTAGGCAGGTCATGTCTATTGCACCGTCAGCTTGACGGTACATTAATGCATCCCATGGGGGATGCACGACATTATCCGCTATTGCAGCGGTGGTTGGGTATTTAGGGTTTCGTGAAGGAGATGCGGTACGCGGGTAACATCCCAGCACATCCCAGCCAATGTAACGCTACACTCATTGTGAAGCGGGAGTCGGGGTTTGAACCTAAGTGTGACACATTGCGTCGGACCACGCAGCTCGCCGACGCTTTAGCGAACACAAACACCAGACCGCCAACAAAACTGAAATAAAAAATTATGTCATTCTCTGTCGCGGGCATAATTATTTCATTTAAGTCCCGTGTCAAAATTAAATATCCCCTAATTCCACCAAAAAACTTTACAAAAACACATTTCTTGTTTACATTAAAAATGCGAAAAAGAAAAATCATAAATTAAAACTATAGTGATTAAGCATTGAACCATGGATCTTCATATTAGCTTCCCGTCGCTCTACCAAGTTCTGATCTATAATGAGTCTGGAGACCAAATCTGCTCTGAATGCAGTCTAGTCGTGGCAGAAAAGTTTGAATTAGATACATCTTTTTATTGTTTACATGGGTAATTGATGTTATGCTTTCTCCAGGATCATACATGTAGGGTCAGAGTGGAACCCATTCTGTAAAGATGAGGAAGAGTCAGAAGACGAGGATAAGTCAGGTGACAAGGTAGGTGAAGAGGTTAGTGGTTATCCTTCAACAGTTGATGTTGCTGACAAAACTCTCCTGCAGAATGGTACGAATCTTATAACAACGATTGGACTTAGCCCAAGGGTTGGTAATGTTGCCTCGTTTGAAGACATGGTTATCCCTATGGAACTTTAAGTTATCTTAATATTTTTCTCACATCTTAGTTAAAGTGATTTTTGTTCCTTTCGGATCCTCTCCTTTGTTTTGTATAACATAGTTCCAAATGTGTGACCATGGTTTCACCCGTGCAAATTGTTCATCCCATTTCTTAAATTCAGTTCAAAGCGCACGTTTACGTTTCGGTTTTTACGGGTCAGGCAAGATGTTCAGTGATATCTTTGAATAAAATAAGTAAACCAGAAGTATATCTTTAATAAAATCAAATATCATCAGTATTTAGAAGTGAAATGGAAATGAAAATCGATGTCTTTCTATCATGTGAAACAGTAACGTTCGGTTGAAGGAACCCCATGCCCTTATGGATACACGGTATGTTGAGAAATAATCAATTTGTAAGATTAATATGTATATTTAACGTAATATTATTGATCTTAAATTTGACAGTAAGAGGAAGCGACTGCTTCCGGCTGTCCATTTGGATTTAAGGTAATTTCTAGTGTTAAATGTAACTGCGAGTAAACAAACTAACTGAAATGTATTTTCATTTTAATAGAAAAAACGCTGGTGGATGTCCCTTTGGCATCAAGGTATTTGTTTAAGTGAATTAAATATAATTTGCTGAGATAATTTGTCGTGAATTTCAGCGAGGACTAGTTGAACGCCATGTCATGAGAATCTTGTTCAGTTGTTCAGGCTATTAGACGAGGATTGGTGTCAACAGTTTCAACACCACCCAGCCACATGATCGGTGATGACAACAGCCCCCATCTCCTCTACATAGTACTCAGGTATTTCTGCTCCAGTTGACGACTAGTTCGTTGATTTCTTTATCCTTAAACAAACTGAAATGAATTTATAACTTCATTTAACTGATCTGTTGTGCACAAATTGCGATTTCAAAATCAATCTTATTTCTCAGTTGCCGATAAAGACCATTGCGCGTTCAGACTCGCAATCGGTTTGAACTACAATTGAAGCTATACGAAATTAAATTGAAGCTAAACGTAATTAAACCAATTTAAGGAAAGTCCAGGAAGCGGGTCAATAACTTGACGGATGCCATCCAGCCGCCTCCGCCGTTACCACCGCCACCTCTGCCAAGAGTCCCATCCGCATTTTTTGGCATTCCGCTTTTATTTTGCCACCGTCTTCCACAACAACTCGCACAACATCGTCAACAACAAAATGCAGCCGCTCTTGTTTAACACGCTGCAGGTGAGAAGCGCCTTGGGTCAAGCCGGTGGACCAGGATCCGGTTCCGGAGGCAATCAACGACGTAAATTGTCGTTCCGCAACGTGTCGAACGTCGTGGTCCAGCTCTTACACTCGATCAAATATTCGGTGGAAGTTCCTTTCTCTAACATCGCGGCCGCACCTTCCGTCCATTCCGTCAACATGCAACAACAACCAGGAACGAACTGTCACAATTCCGGTGGGAGTATGGCCGGTCATAAAAAGGTTAGAAATTTCTTTTTCAGTTTTCTAATCAAATAAAGAACAATCTTTTATATTTTTAGAACAAGGTGACGGACAAGTCGAAACGGCCATTGAAGAAACGTCACGCCAGTTTCCATCAACATCAACCGACGAATCGAGTCAACAATTTTCTGGCTCAGGCCATTGAGGCTCGTTCGATGGGTCAAGAGAAATCCAATCATGTTCACGCTCTGACCCTCTGCTTCCGTGACTCACTCAAAGAGGAACAAGTAAGTCCATCGATCCATCGAGTTTATTTTATTATTTTCAATGTCGATAACTTTTGCTGGAACTGTTTTTTTCGTCGTACAGTACCAACGGGATGCGGACAGCAGTTTCGGCAGTTACTTGGCTTGCAGTTTGGTTCTTCTCGTCTTTTTGGGCGGCGTCCAGTTGGCCGTTTTGCCTCGAACGCTCATTCTTCTTCTCCTGTTTCTGACGGTTTTCGTCTGGACGGCCGTCTTGCTCATGATGTTATTGGCCGCTCGTCTCCGATGGCTCCGCTGGGATGTGACGCACGCCTTCGCTTTCCGGCTGGCCATCACCATTTTTACTATCGTCCTCTTATGCGCCGTCGCCCAAGTCAATGTCGTACGTCTTTGTTGTCGTTTATCTTTTGTTTTTGTCCAGTCCAGTTCTCTTGTGACACGCTGTGTTGTCTAATTGGTTGATTGATTAGCTTTCCAGTTCACTTGCAGACCGGAAAATACGTGCACCCCCTGTGGTTTCTGGCAACGTTACGCCCAGCAGCGCCATCGGAGTCGTCACTGATCATCGCAGCTGCCCGTTGCCGCATTACATCATCTTGTCCGGCGTACTCGGATTCTTGGGCGTGGCCATCTTTTTGCGACTTCCAGCCGTCGTTAAAGGCGTCGTATTGATTCTCGTTACGTCCGTTTATTTGCTTCTCTTCCACCTGACGCATCGACCCATCCTCGACTGTTACGACGCTCGAACGGGCACCCTCATCCCCCTAAGAGCTATGGGATCTCTCCAGTTGTTACTCTTCCTCTTGGGGGTCATCTTGCATGGACGCCAAGTGGAGTGGACGGCCAGATTGGACTTTTTGTGGCAGAGCCAAGCCAAAGAAGAGAAACAAGAGATGGACGCCCTGCAGCACAGCAACCGGCGAATCCTTTTCAATTTGTTGCCTTCGCATGTTGCCCAGCACTTTCTTGGCCAGGACGGGCACAATACAAGGAGCAATCTGGAATTGTATCATCAGAGTTATTCTCGAGTCGGCGTCCTGTTCGCATCCATCACCAATTTCCACGAGTTCTACATCGAATTAGACGGAAACAACCAGGGAGTCGAATGTCTGCGGCTCCTGAACGAAATCATCGCCGATTTCTACGAGTTATTGGGCGAGGAGCGATTCCGTTCAGTGGACAAGATCAAAACGGTCGGATCGACTTATATGGCCGGGCTGTCGGTCTCATGCCGGACATGCGACGGATCGGTCAAGCTGAGACGGATGCCAACGTGACGGCTTCTTTTTACCTGGCAACTCTGGTGGAATTTGTTTTCGCCATGAAAGAGAAACTCCTTTGCATCAATGAGAATTCGTACAACAATTTCACCCTCAGGGTGGGAATGAATATCGGGCCGGTCGTCGCCGGCGTCATTGGCGCCCGCAAACCACAATACGACATTTGGGGCAATACGGTCAATGTGGCCAGTCGTATGGATTCCACTGGATTGCCAAACCACACTCAGGTAAATTTGTTTTTAAAAATAGAACCGCCCACTCATCACAATCGATCACAATTGGATTAAATTCTTTTTCATATTTGTATAAATACCAAACAGGTAACGGAGGAAGTTTATCAAGTCCTGAGGCATCAGCCGTACGAGTTTCAGTGCCGTGGACGAGTCAAAGTAAAAGGCAAAGGAGAGATGACGACATACTTCCTGACGGATCGCAAACAGCCGGACACTGTCCGAGTTGACGACATCGCCATGATGATGATGAAACAACCCAATCACCATAACTCGAATCTCATGGCTTCCATGTATGGCGGAGTGATTACGCCTTTGGCACTTGTCCATCAGCAGATCCGGCAGCAAAATCATCAGCAACAAATGGGCGGTCCTTTGGTTCAACTCAGACCAGTTGGTAGGAGCAACAGCGGCGGAAGTGGCAGCCGGGACAGGTGAAGTCCTATGCAGCACGATCCTCTTCATCCGAGATTTCATCCACTTTCTGAAGAAATTATCGCCCCACCTTTGATTCCTCCTCCTCCACCCACTTCCGCCTACCACCCAGTTCCTCGTTTCACAAAGAATCCTTACTTGCAACAGTTGCAGCAACAACAACATCAGCCAGTCATCATTCCCAACACTATACAACCCAATCCACCTGTTCCTCGACACGGCAGCACTCCGCCTCGCAGCAACGGGAGCGTCCATCACCCACAACAAATACAACAACAACAAGCGCCGCCACTGTCGCAACAACAAATGCAGAATCTCAGTCCTATTCGAAGCTGTTCCGAAACGGAAAGTGGATCACCTTTGGGCATGGGGCATCTTTCTTTAATTATTATTACCCTGAAATTTATGTAAACGAGCCTAAGAGGAAAGTAAAAGGATGACGATGATGCGTTCCCAATTTCCCATAGGTCATAGAAGATTTTTTTACAAATCCAAACGGTATTGACACATTAAAACTCTTAACAAGTCAAAGAGAAAAGAAAGGAAGGTTGAAAAAATGAAACATTTTAGTTATCGATAAGAGAATATTAGATACGCGATGTAGACTCACTAGGTCTGCCATTGTCTAGTTGTAGACGAGGTAGGGCTAGAAAACTAAGAAACAAAATCCATAATCGCCGCCTTTATTGCATAATCCTTTTAACCTTAAGGTATGCCGATATTTTCATAGGGCGTTGTCATTTTTTGTCTCATGACTTGTCTCTGATCAGTTGGGTTGTGGTCGCCGGCTCGAGAGTACCTTATATAATGACTGCGAATGCTTTATAATATGCGTTAGTTAGGAATGTTACTTCAAACATGTGTCCATTTGCCCATTTGTCGTTCAGCTGTTACGAGACATTTAAATGAATCTTTTCTGTGTCACGTTTCTCGTGTGTATAGGTGAAATTGTTGGGGATTCTGCGATTTTACCATCTGATACCACGGCCCCTTTGATCGATGCCTTTAGTGTGGCACCTGAAAGGTAGTTTATCCCCACCTCCGAATGTAAATTTTATTCGTACAGCTACAACAATGGAATAGTGAACAGTTTATTTTATATTTTAAGAAATAATCAAGCACGTATTTCATTTACATTTTCCTGTTGCTCAATAGAATATGCTCGATTGCTAAATTTTTATCTCTTTAATCCCTTTTAACAGGCTAAGTATGAGCTGTATGGTTCTTGCCGTTAGATAGGTTGAATACCCATTTCACATGGTCCTGTCGCACAACAAAATGGGACTTCTTTTGCCTGACTTCTACTATCCTTTGGTTGCTTCTGTTTGACCAAACCGGAAGAAATCCACTGCATCTTTTCAAATTTTCCACCGTGTTCCGGTGTCTCTACTTGTGCGCACTAAAGGTGTGTAATTGTGTCACAATTTTTGGTGGAAACTAAAGGTGAATTACTAGAGTGGTCCGACATGGAATTCACATAATTTGTGTCTTGTGTGTGCGTGCTCTGAACTACTACACTGAAGGCACACCACGGCACCTCATTACCCCACTGCAGTGTAATTTTGGTACTACCCCGGATCTATCCTATACGGGACGGTGGCACCTTACTACTCCGCTGTAACCTCGTGCTGCGCTACAACGGCGCCATACACAACGCCCTACGCTACCCCACTGCTTTCTTCGTATGATGTTAGAAGACAAACGATCTGGCGGAATTGTACGGCAGCGAAGTCAAAGCGGAACTTGACGGACTTGATTCATTGATGGGAGTTGATTAACTTCGGCCAACAACCTAACGGCGATGCGAACGTGAAACAAGTAAGATTTATTTGGTTTTCTTTTATTTTATAAATATTCAGATTTGATTCGTGAGCAGTAAGGTTTACTTATAAATGTAGCAGACAGCACGGTTTTTTGGTACAGAAGTAGTTTGGGTAGCGCCGAAATAAAGCCAGTGGGACGGGGGGACTTGCGGGGACGTGTCTTCCGCTAGCGAACCGTCGGCATGGCCAGGATTTTGAGGATTTTGATTCTTTTATTATTACCCTAAAATTTATTTAAACGAGCCTAAGAGTAAAGTAAAAGGATGACGATGATGCGTTGCCATAGGTTATAGAAGATTTTTTTATAAAACCATACGGTATTGACACATCTAAACAACAAGTCAAAGAGAAAAGAAAGGAAGGTTGAAAAAATGAAACATTTTAGGTATCGATAAGAGAATATACAAAACGAACTGATTTCAGTTATGGTGCCCATAGTTTTGTTTAACTGTTTCATTTATTGTCTCTTATTATCTATTATGCTATTATTATCTATATTTATTATCTACTATGCCATTTTGTATAACAATCAAGGGTCTTTTAATGCAGAGATTTTTTCTTGGATTAAAAGGACAAAAATTTACTTATCCCTTATTTCTTGGATGTTTTCCTGAGAAGTGATTGATTAAGTCATTAAAGATTAAATGTATATTTTACACTTTTTATTCAATTTTTAAAACAGAAAAAAGGATTTCGTACAATTTTGCAGTATTAGAGGTTAAGGATTAAGTCTAGTATGACGGTGATGCGTTCCTTTGACAACGTAAAACTTGAAGAATTAAAACTTAAATATCTAACACAATTATTTTTGAAAGGTGATTAAAATGTCATATGCAGAGAAAGAGAAGGTGAAAAAATTGAAAGTTGAGAAATTAAATTGAAAAATTTTAGTTATCGAAAAAGATTGGATAAAACAAACTTATTGGGGGGGGGTAATTGAGTCTTTACCTATAATTTTATGTTATTTTTCGTCTTGCATTCATTATTATGACGTTTGGTTAACAATTGAAAGTTCTCGTTCTACTGATAGTGGATGATAAGGTAGTGATAAGGATAATGGGTGATCGATTCGGTCAGTAAAGAAAAAAATTTATTATTTTCTTATTAATTCGTTTTGGCTAAAGAAGCGAAAAGGAATTTTGCTTAATTTTATAGATCAATCATATTTCATTTAGTTGTGTTTTCACCTTTTCAAGTGTAGACCAAGTAAATGTAAGATTTCATCGCGGTTTCCTTTTTTATAGTAAGTAGTGAAATAGTTAAATGTTTCAGATGTTACTTCGCTTCCATTTTCAATCAAAAGTCGAATGATGTCAATTAAATTTTCTTTTTCATAATATCGACACAATAAATGAAGAGCGTTGCTTCCGTTGTCATTTTTGCAATTGACGTCGATTCCTTTTTCAATCAAAAGTCGAATTATGTCAATTAAATTTTCGTTTTCATAATATTTACACAATAAATGAAGAGCGTTATTTTTGTATTGGTTTTTGCAATTGACTTCAATTCCTTTTTCAATTAATAGTCGAATGATGTCAATTAAATTTTCGTTTTTATAATTCAAACACAATAAAAGAAGAGCATTCCACCCGTCGTTTTTTTTGCAATTGACATTGATTCCATTTTCAATCAAAAATTGAATGAATTCCAACAACGACGGATCTCTAGTATTCAATTTCTCTCGTATCAGATGAAGGAATGGCGTCAATCCGTTTTCATCTACGCAGTTGAGATCAAATCCTTCATTTGTCAGAATTTTTATTTCTTGCTCTCTAGGATTTGTTTGTTTTTTTAACAAGGCGAATAATTTCATTTGATAGACTGGATTTCGAATTTGTTCAAGTTGATATACGACATATGACGACGTGATTCGTTTCTCTGGTTGGTCCGCCAACATTTTCTTAATTAAATCACTTGCGTATTGCGACTGAATTTCTGTTTAAAATATTTCGTAATTATTTTTTATTTAAATTTTATTTAAAAACTTATTGTAAATAATCTTACTCCATAAATTAACGGGGTTATTTTCAAGTATATTAGCGGCAATTTGAAAACGAGACCCAAAAAGATGTTGTCCGTCAGTTAAATAATATCCAAAGACGAGTCCTTCCGCAAAAACGTCCGTTTTGATTGTTCCTCTTTGTTTTGCTTCCAATTCATTTTGAGTGTCTCCGTCGTTCAGTAATTTCAATAGTTCCGGTGCTAACCAATCGGTTGTTCCTTTAACTCCACTCATGGTGAACGTTCCACGTTTGTTGACGGATTTGCTCAATCCAAAATCTGTCCATTTCATCAAAACTTCTCCATTTTTTGGACTCACGCAGATGAGGACGTTTTCATGCTTGATATCACGATGGATCAATCCTGATTTATGAATGTATTCCAGCCCAATAGCTAATTGATAGAGGACATCAAATGTCGTTGGCATTGGGCCGAGGTATTTTTTCGGGTCCCCATCTTTCAAGAATAATTTGTCTAGTGAAGCGTTGCACAACTTAGCGCCTTGTCACAACAAGCGTTGCAGATAGTAATACCTGACAACGATTAGAATATAAAGAATAAACTGCTTTTATTTTTTGATTCAGAAAAATATAATCCTCCTCTTTACCTGAACATTGGATTGAATGTTCAGGTAAAGAGGAGGATTATATTGGATTTATTATTGGATTGAATGAACATTGGATACATTGAACATGTATTGAATAATAGAAATTCCTTGAATATATAGAATAAATGTTTTTATAAATGGCTGTTACTTTTCGATTCAGAAATATGTAATCTCGTCTTTACCTGAACGCTGAATCACTTTCAATGTGTAAAAATTTGATGACATTGGGATGATCAAGTTTCTTCAATGCCTCTTCTTCTCGTTCATTACTTGCTAGGTCAGACAGTTGAATTCGTTTAATTGCCACTGGTTTTGCACACCACACTCCCTCGAATACGATACCAAATGCTCCCTTTCCTAATATTTTATTTGATGTGAAGTCCTTAACTGTGGACATAACTGTGGACATGATTAAGCTTTTTCACTTAATTTTTACTTTTAATCCTTCGTGCCAATTGAAATTTCGTTAGTATAGTATAGTCGGAAAAATGGTAGAAGTGTGACGTTCTCCTAAAGACCTCACTTTGAATAGGTAATTTTCTGCAGTAAAACTGAAGAAAAGTTTGAGCTTCTTATCTTTTTATTAAATAAGAGAGTAAATAAAACGTTATCCTGTCCGTTTTATCTTATGAAAAAAATGTTTCATTTAATCTTTCTGATCAAAGTAAAAAAACAAAAAAGAATTGCTTTATGATAAAATAACATACACCTGATACACGCGTTTGATTCAGTTATTTACATCACACCTTTAAAATAAAATTTCAAATTTTTTGAATGCTACATTTTAACAAATTTCTTCACCTGTAGGTAATGTTGACTAGTCATAGTAGTAGTAGTAGTAGTAATAATGCCAAGTCATGAGAATCTCTCTCAGGCTATTAGACGAGGATTTGTATCAACGGTTTTAACATCACCCAGCCAGCCACATGATCGGTGGTAACAACAGCCATAATCTCCTCTACTCAGGTATTTCTGCTCCAGTTGACCAAGTTCGTTTATTTCTTGATCCTTGAAACAACTTGAACAACTGAAATGAATATGTAACATCATTTAACTGATATGTTGTGCACAAATTGCGATTTCAAAATAAATTTTATTTCTCATTTGCCGATATCACGTTCAGACTCCCAATCGTTTTGAACTAATTGAAGCTAAACGTAATTAAATCAATTTAAGGAAAGTCTAGTAAGCGGGTCAATAACTTGACGGATGCCATCCAGCCGCCTCCGCCGTTACCATCGCCACCTCTGCCAACAGTCACATCCGCGTTTTTTTTGCATTCCGCTTTTATTTTGCCACCGTCTTCAACAACATATCGCACAACGTCAACAATAACAACAACAACAACATGCAACCGCTCTTGTTTATCACGCTGCAGGTGAGAAGCGCCTTGGGTCAAGGCGGTGGACCAGGATCCGGTTCCGGAGGCAATCAACGACGTAAATTGTCGTTCCGCAACGTGTCGAACGTCGTGGTCCAACTTTTGCACTTCGTCCCTCTTCCGCTCGTCATCTGTGGCGTTTTCGTATTCGCTTTTCTTTGCCTGGCTTTTGAGACTAGGAAAAAGTCCGCCTTCTGATCGCGTCGGGCTGCTCAAATCCAGCGGAAATCTGCTGGGTTGGTGCTTAGACGATTCCACCAATTCTGAGCCACTCTGAGGGGATCGGGCCGTTTCACCGGCAGTTGCCGTCAGCTGCAGTCATTTTGTTTTCTTGAGGATCGAAACGGAGACCAAAAACGCTGCCAATCTCTGACGTGCTGCTAGGACTGCAGACGGCCGAACTCGACTTTGTTCCGTCGGAGCTAATCACCAATAACTTAGGTGGAGAAGGAGGTTGTGAGCGCTGATGATGTTGCTCCTGTTCTGTTGTTTCTCCTTCCTCTTCGTCATCATCGTCGTCGACCCGCCCTTCCGGCTCGTCGTCAACGAATTCAAAACTGGCGCAAGATTCCGCCACGCAAGACTCGGCCATGATGTCAGAATCTGCGGCAGTTGTCCCTGATTTCATCGAGCGGTTGCTACTTCCGACCGTTGTCAATTTGGGTGTTGGCACTTTCAACAAATGCAAATCTATTCCACCAACATTAAAAAGAAAACGATTAAATGTTAATTATTTTTGTATCAATAAAAGTGAATGTATTTTTGACTGGCTCGTTTCCGCTTGAAGTGCCAGGATCTAACGGACTTGTTCCTGTTCTCTCCGAACATCCACGGCCTCAGTCAGTAAGTCCATCGATCCATTGAGTTTATTTTATTATTTTATTATTTTAAATGTCGATAACTTTTGCTGGAACTGTTTTTCCGTCGCATATTTCTTTCGCATATTCATTTCTGCATACCAACAGGATGCGGACAGCAGTTTTGGCAGTTCCTTGGCTTGCAGTTTAGTCCTTCTCGTCTTTTTGGGCGTCGTCCAGTTGAAGTCGAAGCCGGCCACTGTCCCAGTTGACGACATCGCCATGATGATGATGAAACAACCTAATCACCTCGAATCTCATGGCTTCCATGTATGGCGGAGTTATTACGCCTTTGGCACTTGTCCATCAGCAGATCCGGCAGCAAAATCATCAGCAACAAATGGGCGGTCCTTTGGTTCAACTCAGACCAGTTGGTAGTAGCAACAGCGGCGGAAGTGGCAGCCGGGACAGACGAAGTCCTATGCATCCGAGATTTCATCCGCTTTCTGAAGAAATTATCGCCCCACCTTTGATTCCTCCACCCACATCCGCCTATCACCCAGTTCCTCGTTTCACAAAGAATCCTTACATGCAACAGTTGCAACAACAACAGCCAGTCATCATTCCCAACACTATCCAACCTAATCCACCTGTTCCTCGACACGGCAACACTCCGCCTCGCAGCAACGGCCGCGTCCATCACCCACAACAAATACAACAACAACAAGCGCTGCCATTGTCGCAACAACAAATGCAGAATCTCAGTCCTATTCGAAGTTGTTCTGAAACGGAAAGTGGATCACCTTTGGGCATGGGTCTCTCGATCAGGACCGTGACGGCTGGTCCGATCCAGTTGCAGAAATCACCCAGCGCTTCTCCACTCAAAAGGCAGCACCACAGCAGTCAACAACATTCCGGACTTCCGAACCGACCTGCTTTCGAATTTCCGGCACCTCCGCCTCATGGCACGTCGTCTGCGGGCAGTAGCCGAGTCTTGGGCCGCAACCTACGCCACAGATCGGATGAAAGTCTATCCGGAATCGGATCCTCCATGAGGGGCGAAGCTTATTCGACTCGAATCCATTCGTCGGCGGATGACGTCAGTTCAGCCAACCGGAGCGAACGGAGTGAGAGCGAAACTGAGGACAGTTCTTCCGATGAGAGTTACACCAAAACGGAAGCGGAAGTCGATCCTGACAGTCCCGGAACATCGCCTAATATCCGCATTCCGTCTCTCCTGCCACTCAGTCTGGACATAGAAAAGGCCTGGTCGCGCATGAACGCGGAATTTACAGCCAACGGACACCGGCCCGAAGTTGTGGCCCAATCGACGCCATCCAGGCCTACAGCTAATGCTTCCGCCGCATCGACAACGGAAACGTTCGAATTGAAAGGTGAAAAACACATTCACTTTTATTGATACAGAAATCATTAACATTTAATCGTTTTCTTTTAATGTTTGTGTAATAGATTTGCATTTGTTGAAAGTGCCGACACCTTGATGAAATCTGTTAGAAAAAAGAGGAATATGAGGGAGTAGTGGCATTGATGTTTGATAACGTATATTTTCCCTTTCATCTTTGTGACTAGTCCGACCAGTGGTAGAGCATCCGCCTGCGGATTGTCTCCGGTTTTAAACACCGGTGCTCCCTACATATGCGTATTGTGTCACTATTTGTGGTGGAAATTAAAGATGAGTAACTCCAGTGCTCCGACATTGAATTCACATTTGTGTCTTGTGTTTGTGTTCTCCTAACTACACCGCAACTACTACACTGAAGCCACACCACGACAGCTCATTACCCCACTGCCATTTTACTTTGGTACTGCCCCTGATCCTACGGGACGGTGGCGCCTTACTACTCCGCTATAATCTCATGCTGCGCTAACCGGCGCCATACACAGCACCGTAAGCTACCCCAGCGCTGCTTATTTGTTATATTTTGAAGGCGTATGATGTTAAAAGAAAAACGGAGCTTGACGGACTTGATTCATAGATGGGAAGAGTCACTTCGGCGAACATCCCAACGACGATACGCCGAGCGTCAAACTGCAATGCGAACGTGAAACAAGTAAGATTTATTTAATTTTCTTATTTTTGAAATATTTAGATTTTTTTTTCGTGACTAGTAAGATTTCTTATGAGATTTACTTTAATCGGTCGAGACCAGACAGAACTCTGCCGTCTCTTGTGTTTGCTTCTCCAGCGTCCAGCGACGTGGTGGGCAACTGTAACTTGTCACACATCAGCGTTAACGACACACTTTTTGGTCGGCTAATAGACTCCGCCCGTTTTGCAATTGAATGGCGATCAACAGGCGATGGTATTCGAATTGGTACACAACGTCAGCAGGCTCCTGTGTTTTGTCTAATTGAGCGACGGTCTTTGAATCTTTGCGTAACGATTTCCTTGTCGAAATTAAATAAAGCCAGTGGGACGGGGGGACTTGTCTTCCGCTAGGGAACAGTCGGCATGGTCAGTATTTTGAGGATTTTGATTCTTTTATTATTATTACCCTGAAATTTATATAAACGAGACTAAGGTCTTTAATGAAGAGATTTTTTCTTGGATATTTTCCTGAAAGATGATCTATTAAGTCATTAAAGATTAAATGTTTATTTTTCATTTATAATTTAAATTTTTAAAACAAAACAAAATGCATTATACGAGGTTAAGGATAAGTCAAGTATGACAGCGAAAAACTTGAAGAATTCAAACGTTAACATCTGACAATTATTTTTAATATAGTAAAGTCGCATATAGAGAAAGAGTAGACGGTTAACCTTAAATGAAATTGGCAAATTTTAGTTATCGAAAAAGAAACAACCAAAACAAACTGATTTAAGTTACATATAGTCCTACCTATAATTGTTATTTTTTGTCTCGCATTTATCATTCTGACGTTTGGTTTAAATTAAAGATCTCGTTCTAAAAGCATCATTTTCCCTGATAATTGGCTGATAAGGATAAAAAGGTAATCGATTTGATCAGTTAAGAAATAAATAATGTATTCTTTAAATAGTTCTTTTTTTTTAAGAAGAAAAAGTTTTGTTTATTTTTATAGTTCACTCAAATTTCATTTAGTTGTGTTTTCACCTTTTCAAGTGCAGACCACCTTTTCAAGTAAATGTAAAACTTCATCGCGGTTTCCTTTATTATAGAAAGTGGTGAAATAGTTTAACGTTTCAGATGTTACTTCAAATTCATTTTCAATCAAAAGTCGAATGATGTCAATCAAATTTTCGTTTTCATAATTTTGACACAAACAAATAAGAGCATTCCATCCGCAGTCGCCCCTGCAATAGACGTCGATTCCTTTTTTTATCAAAAGTCGAATGATGTCAATTAAATTTTCGTTTCGATAATTAGAACACAAAGGATGAAGAACATTACATCCATTGTTGTCCTCGCAATAGACGTTGATTCCGTTTTCAATCAAAAATTGAATGAATTCCAACAACGACGGATTATCTCTAGTATTCAGTTTCTTTTGTATCAGATAAAGGAATGGCGTCAATCCGTTTTCATCTACGCAGTTGAGATCGAATCCTTGATCTATCAGAGGTTTTATTTCTTCCTCACTTGGATTTGTTTGTTTTTTTAACTGATCGAATAATTGTTGATCGATTGGAATTCGTTCGAGTTGAGTTACGACTTCTGACGACGTGATTCGCTGCACCGGTTGGTCCTCCAACATTTTCTGAATCAGATTACGTGCGTATTGCGGATGAATTTCTGTTTCAAATATTTCAAAATAGTTTTATTTTAATTTGGTTAAAAAGATTCTTGTAAATATTCTTACTCGATAGATTAACGTGATTATTCCTCAGTATATTAGGAGCTATTTGAAAACGAGGCCCGAAAGGATGAAGTCCGTCAGCTAAATAATATCCGAAAACAAGTCCTTCCGCAAAAAACGTCCGATTGGATTGTTCCTCTTTGTTCTGCTTTTCCACCAGCCCCTTCATTTTCCAGTAATTTCAATAATTCCGGCGCCAACCAATCGAATGTTCCCCTGACTCCGCTTATGGAACAACTTCCACGTTCATTAACGGGTTTACTGAAGCCGAAATCGGCCCATTTCATCAGAACGATGTCTGAATTCACCCAGATGAGGACGTTTTCATGCTTGATATCACGATGGATTAATCCGGATTTATGAATGTATTCCAGTCCAATAGCTAATTGATAGAGGACATCTTCTCTCGGTGGCATTGGGCCGAGGTATTTTTTCGGGTCCCCATCTTTCAAAAATAATTTGTCTAGTGAAGCGTTGCACAACTCGAGATAGTAATACCTGATAACGATTAGAATGCCGAATAAATGTTTTTATAAAAAGCTTTTACTTTATGATTCAGAAAAAATGTCATCTTCCCGTTACCTGAACATTGGATCACTTTCAACGAGTAACAATTTGATGACATTGGGATGATCAAGTTTCTTCAATGCCTCTTCTTCTCGTTCATTACTTGCTATGTTAGACAGTGCAATTCGCTTAATTGCCACTAGTTTTGCACACCACACTCCCTCGAATACGGTGCCAAACCCTCCCTTTCCTATTAATTTATTTGAACTCAAGTCCTTAACTGTGGACATGATTAAGCTATTTTACTTAATTTTTACTTTTAATTCTTTGTGTAATTGAAATTTCGTTAGTATTTAGTCGAAAATGGTAAAAGTTGACAAATTCTCCTAATGAAACAGTAAAGTGGGACGTGTTCCAAAAGATACCTGACTATTTCATTTTCTGTTTCTTTCGTATAGTAAAACTGAAAAAAAGTTAACTTCTTATCTTTTTATCAAATAAGGGAGTAAACAAAATGTTATCCATGTCCGTTTTATCTCATGAAAAATTTTTTCGATTTAATCTTTCTGATCAAAGTAAAAAAACAGAAAAATGAATTTCTTAATGAAAAAATAGCATACATCCATCTGACACAGTTTTCTACATTAAACCTATATGTCGTGGTCGTCGGCTCGAGAGTATAGATTAAATAATGACTGCGAATGCTAAGACTTCTAGATTGTGATCACTTTAATTTTGTTGGGTGATTTTAGTTTTCCTAGCTATAATATAGTTGTGTTTCCAACAACCAAATGTTGGTGTTATTTTTATGTCAACGTTGACATTGTATACATTGTTTGTGATGTTGATGGAAACTGGCGTGACGTTTCTTCAATGGCCGTTTCGACTTGTCCGTCACCTTGTTCTAAAATATAAAAGATTGTTCTTTATTTGATTAGAAAACTGAAAAAGAAATTCCTAACCTTTTTATGACCGGCCATACTCCCACCGGAATTGTGACAGTTCGTTCCTGGTTGTTGTTGTTGCATGTTGACGGAATGGACGGAAGGTGCGGCCGCGATGTTAGAGAAAGGAACTTCCACCGAATATTTGATCGAGTGTAAGAGCTGGACCACGACGTTCGAAACGTTGCGGAACGACAATTTACGTCGTTGATTGTCTCCGGAACCGGATCCTGGTCCACCGCCTTGACCCAAGGCGCTTCTCACCTGCAGCGTGTTAATCAAGAGCGGCTGCATGTTGTTGTTGTTGACGTTGTTGTGCGAGTTGTTGTTGAAGACGGTGGCAAAATAAAAGCGGAATGCAAAAAACACGGAATGGGATGGATGGGGGGAAAAATGGGGTAAAGTTCGTTCGTTAGTTTGGCCGTTGCTTAAAGACGGGCGAGTTGACATCGATTAGTTTTTTGGCACGAAAAAGGGACGGACGTGAAAGCAACACAAAAGCAGACACGCATGCGGAATCGAAATAACAACAACAACAACGCGTCTCTTGTCTAGTCGAGGGACGGCCTTTGAATCGTTGCGTAACGATTTCCTTGCCGAAATGAAGCCAGTCGCAGTGGGACTTCCGCTAGCGAACCGTCGGCATGGCCAGGATTTTGAGGATTTTTAATCTTTTATTATCATTGCCCTAAAATTTATTTGAACGAGCCTAAGAGTAAAGTAAAGGGATGACGATGATGCGTTTCCATAGTTCATAGAAGATATTTTTACAAATCCAAACGGTATTGACACATTTAAACTACTTAACAAGTCAAAGAGAAAATAAAGGAATGTTGCAAAAATGAAACATTTTATAGTTTTCGATAAGAGAATATTCAATAACGAACTGATTTCAGTTATGGCGCCCATAGTTTTTTTTTTAAATTGTTTAACGTCTCGTATTCTGTCTACTATGCCATTTCGTATAACAATCAAGGATCTTTTAATGACCAGATCTTTTCTTGGATGTTTTCCTGCGAGGTGATTGATAAAGTCATTAAAGATTACATGTATATTTTTCAATTTTTATTTCAATTTTTAAAACAGAAAAAAGGATTTCGTACAATTTTGCAGTATTAGAGGTTAAGGATTAAGTCAAGTATGACGGTGAACGCAAAACTTGAAGAATTAAAACTTAAATATCTAACACAATTATTTTTAAAAGGTTATGAAAATGTTACATGCGGAGAAAGAGAAGGTGAAAAAATTGAAAGATGAAAAATGAAATTGAAAAATTTTAGTTATCGAAAAAGATTGGATAAAACAAACTTTTTTTGGGGGTAATTGAGTCTTTACCTATAGTTTTATGTTGTTTTTTGTCTCGCATTCATTATTATGACGTTTGGTTAACAATCAAAGTTCTCGTTGTACTGATATAGTATGTAATAAGGTAGTGATAGGATAATAGGTGATCGATTCGGTCAGTAAAGAAAAAAATGTATTATTTTCTTATTAATTCGTTTTGGATAAAGAAACGAAAAGGAATTTTGTTAAATTTTATAGTTCTTTCACATTTCATTTGGTTGTGTTTTCACCTTTTCAAGTGTAGACGGAGAAAATGTAAGATTTCATCGCGGTTTCCTTTTTTATAGTAAGTGGTGAAATAGTTTAAGACTACAGACGTTACTTCGCTTCCGTTTTCAATCAAAAGTCGTATGATGTCAATAAAATTTTCGTTTTGATAATTCCAACACAAAAGATAAAGAGCATTCCATCCGTCGTTTTTTTTTGCAATTGACATCGATTCCGTTTTCAATTAAAAGTCGAATGATGTCAATTAAATTTTCGTTTCTGTAACTCCAACACAAAAGGTGAAGGACGTTCCATCCGTCTTTGTTTTTACAATTGACGTCAATTCCATTTTCAATTAAAAATTTAAGTAATTTCAACAACGACTTGTCATTCCTTTTCTTTTGTATAAGATAAAGGAGTGGCGTCAATCCGTTTTCATCTACGCAATTGAGATCGAATCCTTCATCTATCAGAGTTTTTATTTCTTCCTCACTTGGATTTGTTTGTTTTTTTAACTGATCGAATAATTGTTGATCGATTGGAATTCGTTCGAGTTGAGTTACGACTTCTGACGACGTGATTCGCTTCTCCGGTTGGTCCTCCAACATTTTCTGAATCAGATTACGTGCGTATTGCGGCTGAATTTCTGTTACAATTAATTCGAAATCATTTCATGTTTATTACGTAAAAATTCTTTATAAATATAAATATTCTTACTCGATAGATTGACGGGTTTATTTGTAAGTATATTATCGGCAATTTGAACGGGAGACCCGAAAGGATGCAGTCCGTCAGTTAAATAATATCCAAAGACGAGTCCTTCCGCAAAAACGTCCGTTTTGATTGTTCCTCTTTGTTTTGCTTCCAATTCATTTTGAGTGTCTCCGCCGTTCAGTAATTTCAATAGTTCCGGTGCTAACCAATCGAATGTTCCTCGAACTCCACTCATGGTAAACGTTCGACGTTTGTTGACGGATTTGCTCAATCCGAAATCTGCCCATTTCATCAAAACTTCTCTATTTTTTGGACTCACCCAGATGAGGACGTTTTCGGGTTTAATATCACGATGGATTAATCCTGATTTATGAATGTATTCCAGTCCAATAGCTAATTGATAGAGGACATCAAATGTCGTTGGCATTGGGCCGAGGTATTTTTTCGGGTCCCCATCTTTCAAGAATAATTTGTCTAGTGAAGCGTTGCACAACTCGAGATAATAATACCTGACAGCGATTAGAATATATAGAATAAATTTTTTTAGAAATGGTTTTTACTTTTCGATTTAGAAAAAATATAATCCTCCTCTTTACCTGAACATTGGATCACTTTCAATGTGTAACAATTTGATGACATTGGGATGATCAAGTTTCTTCAATGCCTTTTCTTCTCGTTCATTACTTGCTAGGTCAGACAGTGGAATTCGCTTAATTGCCACTGGTTTTCCACACCACACTCCCTCGAATACGGTGCCAAACCCTCCCTTTCCTATTAATTTATTTGAACTCAAGTCCTTAACTGTGGACATGATGATCAAGCTATTTTACTTAATTTTTACTTTTAACTCTTCGTGTAATTGAAATTTCGTTAGTGTACAGTCGAAAATGGTAGAATTTGACAAATTCTCCTAATGAAACAGTTAAGTGTTACGTTCTCCAAAAGATCTGTAACACTGTAACTTTTTCATTTTCTGTTCCTTTCGTGTAGTAAAACTGAATAAAAGTTTTACCTTCTTATCTTCTTATCAAATTATGGAGTAGTAAAATGTTATCCATGTTTGTTTCATTTTATGAAAAAATGTGCCATTTAATCTTTCTGATTAAAGTAAAAAAACCGAAAAAAGAATTGCTCAATGAAAAAAATTCCATACTTCCATCTGATAAAGTTATTTACACTACACCTATAAAATAGGATAAAATAAAATTTTCATTTTTTGAAGTGCTATAGAATTTTTAAGGTTGGAACCTTGTGAAATCTTTTATTGTTATATGCTCTTGTTTATTGCTAGAGGGAGACGTAAATATTCGTGATACATTTCTGGTAAGCAGCGTAGGGAAATAAGGACGTATCATTTAATCGATAGGTTAGAGACTTTCTTTTTCGCTAACGAAGGGATAATTGATGATCTTAATTAAGAAAGAGAAACGACGGAAAAGGAGAAACATCAGCGATCCCGACCTCTTTCGCCGCTCAAATTGATTGTCATTCATCTTTGATTTGATCAAGTCGAGTTCGACCGTCTGCAATCTTTTCGGATTACGTTTGGATTCCCAACTCTTACAGGTGAACTTGTTTGATTTCGCAACAGGGCGGGTCGTTATTAGTGGAACCATTCTAAACTGTAACCCGGAATTTTTTTCCGCTGGATTCTAGCAGCCCGACACAGTCAGAAGGCGGACTCTTTTCTAGTCTCAAAACGCCAGGAAATGAAAAATGAATAAAGAAAACACCGTGAGAGCGACGCTTTTGCAAACATACATAAGATACCCTTATGTGTTAATTATTTAAATAATTAATAATTGAAACCGTATAACTAAAACGTTGACATTTTTTCTTTATGGCTTTCAGGGAAGGGACTTTAGTTGTGCAACAGACAGAAGAAGAAATCCAACGTGGAAAATCCTTCGAAACAAGATTGGACTGGACACGAATTTGAAGTAGACATTTTAAGGCGCGGATGCAAATTCACGAACATGTGAGTGACATAACGTTTTGTTTTTCAATTTTAATTCAAGGGGGTAGGAATATTTAATGTAAGTGAAATCTCCAAACTTATCTATTATTATTATTCATGGGGACGACAGGGGACGCAAATTCAATAGGGACTAGCAACACAAATTCTTACGTCAGATTGTTATAGAATATACAAACGCATCGATTTTTCATGTCTTAATTTAGACAACGGTTACATATCCTTGAGAAAAGGGATAAGAATTAATACTAATGATGGCCGCCCTTTTCATATTTCAAACCTTTTCTCCTTTCTTTTCATTTGGTGAAAATTTAGTCGAGGGGCGTTTTAACAAGCGATCTCCCACTCAAGTAGTCCAAAAACCGGCTTTTTGGGGGAGGCCGATTTTGAAACTAAATCCGGAAAGGGCCGTAGAAATTCCGGAATAGATTATTCTTGTTCAAAATTTAACGGCGGATTCAATGGCGCAAAGACCGGATTTCTATCTCCCACCGTTTGGGAGATATTCGTGATAGAAATCGGGAAATTTTGAATTCGTCCCCTCCGGTTCCCTCATAGTGCATCGCTTTTCTCGGTCCACAGGCCGAATTAAAAAAAATAATTGTAAGAAAAAATGCCTTAGGTCTTCCTCTATTGGAATCCAAAAGGATTTTTTTTTAAATCAATAATTGACCGAGATATGAACGATCTCGCGAGGTACCCATTTGGAACGATTTCCAAATCATTTTATTCGTGGTTGCCGTTTGGTTTATTTATGTCTTCCGCTCCCCCCTCCCGTATTTTTGTCTTTTCGCTCTCTCCGTTCTTTGTCCTTTATATGTATTAAACGGGAGGGGGGAGGAAAAGACATAAATAAACCAAACGGCAACCCCGAATAAAATGATTTGGAAAGTGTTCCAAATGGGTACCTCACGAGATCGTTCATATCTAGGTCAATTATTGATTTAAAAAAAAATCCTTTTGGATTCCAATAGAGGAAGACCTAAGGCATTTTTTCTTACAATTAGTTTTTTTTAATTCGGCCTGTGGACCGAGAAAAGCGATGCACTATGAGGGAACCGGAGGGGTCAAATTCAAAATTTCCCGATTTCTATCACGAATATCTCGCAAACGGTGGAAGATAGAAATCCGGTCTTTGCGCCTTTAAATCCGCCGTGAAATTCTGAACAAGAATAATCTGTTCCGGAATTTCTACGGCCCTTTCCGGATTTAGTTTCAACACTGACCTCCCCCAAAACCGGACTACTTGAGTGGGAGATCGCTTGTTAAAATTTAGTTGCAATGCCGTATTTAATCGAGTACGGATGTGTGTGTTTCGGTGCTCCACTTTTTGTGTATCTAGTTTTCGTTAGTTGGTCGTGTTACTTGCCGGTGTTGACTGCGTTATTGGTTACGCCAATCCGTCAGCCGATCAATTTTAAGCAGGTGACAGCACAGCTCCTTACCGGACGCTCGTTTACATCGTAAACTGATGGTTGGGTTTTTGTTATCATGTTTAGTCCTGTATCGCCATTAGAAACATCTGTCTGCCCGTCAGTTATAGTTACCATTTCTAAACCCTTCCGTTTTATTTGCCTTGCGTGTAACACTTTCCGTATCGTTTGCGACGTTTCGTTATGTCGCGCACAAGCCAAACGTGATGATTGTTTAGATTTTAGTTTGAACGAACGTTTTTCATTTCATATAGCGCACGATTATGACGTAACGGGGGCATAGCTCAGTGGTAGAGCATCCGACTGCAGATCGGATTGTCCCCGGATCAAACCCGGGTGTCCCCTGCAAACCTAAATACTTAATTGTCCATTGTAAATGAATACTTTTATTTTTTTTTAATCCGTTGAAGAAAATGTCAACATTTCGGGGGCAGCTCTAAAAATGTGAATGGTTTCCCTCTTCGGTAGCCTATAGACATTCTTCTCCGTTCGCTACCTATATAATAGTCCCATATAACTTTAAGTAGTCAGCTGGATGACTAGAAAGATTAACACCGAAATGCACCGAGTGGTACGACCTTGTCTAATTTCCCACTTGGAAAAGTTTCCCTTGTTTTACCGTCCCGTGTCGTCTCCGCTTGGTTCAACCTACTTTTAGTTGATGTTGAATAATGCCAATGTTATTAGCTAGATCTATAAACTTTCACGGCCATATTCTCAGTAGTCCTGTGTTATATGGGGGAAAATGGGTCATTGCTGCAGATCCGCGGATTCATTTTGCCTTCAAAATTGCAGAGCATGGTGCAACAGCACACCAAATTGTGTTTAGGTACACTATCCATTCATACATTTCCGCTAGAGTAAGTTTTGCGCGTATTTAGCCTCCGGCAATACCTGATTTTCACTTTTTACGAAGCGCAGGGAACTTTCGCCTCCATATCATCTCCAAGCGTAGAGTTGTATGGGACGCTGACAGCCCCGCTTATCCGGTTTAATCATGGAATCCAATCTCGGCGAAGAAAAAGGTTTGTGATGGTGATTTGTCATGTCATGAGATGTTGTCCAAAATCCAATTTGTTACCATCTCTTTTTAGATTTGGTTTCAACATCAGACGATGAACTTTACTGGAAACTGAAATTTACTCTTATTGTTATCACTTTTATTATCTTTGTATTGATCATTTTTTTTGCGTTGCTCTATTACTGCCGTCAATGCGCAACCACTTCACCTGATGTCCCGTCAAGTCCTAAAACACCACATCCATCCGACAACCACCTTACCGATGCTCCAGTTCTGATATTCAACGATCAAATCGACATCTCGGGATATTGGAATCCGGAAGTGAACGTTGAAAACGAATGTGAATCAGTGCAGGTTCAAGTTCACACCCAAGAATCTGCTGAAGTACCAAATGAGCTGAATATTCGTAAGCGCTTTCTTTTTCTTTATGTTTACGTTTACTGACATAAGATATTCAGATTTTGGACACAGATCCTCCAGCGTTCGAAGAGTGCCACGACAATAAGAAGATTTTCTCTGTTGTTGCGGAGATGACTCGAGTTCCAGCTGAAGCGACGGAATCAATTCCTCGTGACACGCCCACGTCTACGGAACAAAATGAAACTAATATGATGATACGATGACGACACGAGTGTTGTTGAACAATGCCATCGTTCAATCAAAAATTGAATCATTTCATTTCTCTTATAGGCTTCGCAATACACGCGAAAGGTTTTCTTAAATTCAAACGTTGTATTAGTTATTAGCGCTGCGGATACACAGCTAGACAGAATGCAGAGTACTATACAAGTTGGGTAAGTATATTGTAATACTCTTTGATATTGTCGATACAGTTTCTGCTCGAAGCTTCGTCCGGAAAGAACCATCGATCAGTTTCGGTAACTGTCCATACTGGTCGAATGTTGGAGAAGGCGTTAGTGAACGTGTATTTGCTGGGCGGAGCTTATAAAGTCCCTGTGACGTCACTAGTGGACGAGCCGCGGATCACAAAACAGGGAACTGCTGGTTAACAACATAACGGGGAATATTTTCTTTAGCGAGGAGGAAGAAAATCCAATTTAGTCCTCGCCATTCTACCTTCTTTGTAGACCAACAGATGACCACAAAAAAAAACCAGTCACATATCTGACTGGAAACAAAAAGTCATACGTTCATCTAGTCTATGCATCTCGTCATCGTCTTTATTGTAGGTAAGTCCTGCTCTATCTCATTTATCTATTAATTAGACAACAAAATATATTTTTAAATTGCGCGTTTTTTTTAAAATCTTTTAAAGAAAGAGCGTGAAATTTCTGCGTAAATTAAAAATGCTGTTTAAAATTGTAAACATACGTCAATGAGAATTGTGATTTTGCGCTTTAATTGACGTTTTATTATCGAATAGAAACCTGTTCGGTCATTTTAAAATGGATTTTTTCTTAGAAATTCTTTTCCGTTTGTTATACCTGTAGTTCCTCATATCTTTTTGCAGTCGGTAGTTAGATAACAAAAAAAAACAAACAAACACAAGTCGAACCGAGTGGTACGACCTTGAACAAATTCCCATTTGAAAGTTTCCCTGGTTTTTCCGTTCCCGTTTCAGCGTTTCTCTGCTGTTTTCAGAGAATTCAACCTACTTTGTACTGATTGAATTATGCGGCCATCGGCTTCGCCTTTCAGACTAATGGCCGTATTATTGTCCATTAATTGTGTAAGATGCTCGGGAGTGCTGTATGGGGAAGAAATGGCTTTTCACTGCTGAACTCTTGGCTGAACCACGGACTCATTTAAAATTTTCGAAAATGATGCAATGGGGAATTTTTATTCCCAAACTACACATGCAGGTAATTGCCAGCTAGCAAGTTTCACGCGAATTCAGCCTCAGGCCATACCTGGTTTTCACCGGTTTTCTCTTTTAGCCGCATAGGAGGAACACTTAAACCTCGTCAGTCGCAAATATTATCTCCAAGCGCCGAGTTGTAGCTGACAGTAGCTAATCGAAAATATGGAATCGAAAGCGCCATTCGGAATCTTTGACACCTCCATCAAGACCGAACCCAATGATTATTCGTCATATCAACAAAACGAGGAGAAAGGTCTGTAAAATTTATGTCAGTTACCAGCAGTTTGTAGCAACGTGATACAGTTTTGTATTTTGTTTCAACAGAAGATGAACTTGACTTGAAAATGAAAATAACTCTCATTATTGCCGCTTGTATCGCCATCGTATTGGTAATGTATTTTTCGTTGCTATACTTCTGCCGTCAATGCACGAAGACTGCACGTTATGCGGATGTTTCGTCACATTTCAAGACATCACATTCATTCAAGTACCGCCCTTCCGCCCTAGTTATGGTACTCAACAATCAAAATGACATCACAAACTATTGGGACTCTGAACTGAACCTCGAAAATGATTGTGTCTCGGTTCCCGAGTCCGTTCAAGTTTCAATTCCAAAAATCGAAGCATAAAGAGACAAGTAATCACGGACGATTCCTTTTTTCTTTATCTTTGTATTATTCTGACATCAATTATTTTTAAAATTGACAGTACTGAAAAAGTTCAAAAATTGCCAGGACAATGGGATTTCCAGGGGAAACGCTCAACGCTACGGAACAAAATGAAACAGATAAACAAAGCTATTTATACTTATCGAAGTTGAATTCACCGCCGAAAACATAAGTGTGGACTGAAGATTAAAGTAGTGATGATAATATATTAAATTGTTTCAAATACAATTTTATACGGGTCTATTATTTTGATTTAAAAGCTCAATTATATCTTCTACGTTTTCTTGTTTGTAATTTTTTTCGAACGAGTGATTGAGGACTGTGAATTGTCTTCCGGTGGCAATTCGTGTCGATTCCAGTTTGAATCAAGAGTCGAAGTGTGTCAATAAGTTTGATGCTGGAATTGTAATTGCACAAAATATAAAGAGCATTCCATCCGCTACCACCATAGTTTTGGCAATTAATTTCGATTCCATTTTCGATAAATAGCTGAACGATGTCAATCAGATTTTCTCCCGCGTAATGTCGGCACAAAATATGAAGAGCGTTCCACCCGCCGTTGTTGATGCAGTTGACGTCGATTCCGTGGTCAATCAGCAGTCGAATTAAATCAATCACATTTCCATTGGATTGATTAATACATAAGAAAAATAGGGCATTCCATCCATCCTTGTCTTGACAGTGAATATCGATGCCGTTGTCAATGAAAAGTCGGGCGATATCCAACAAGTTCTCATTCGAATAATGCAGACACAATAGTAACAAGGCGTTTTGACCTAATTGATTCTTCCATGTAACGTCGATTTCGTGGTCTATCAACAATCTGACGATATCGACCAAGTTGTTCTTCTGATAGAGCCGACACAAATAAAAAAGGACATTCCATCCTTCTTGATCTTTGCAATTGATGTCGATCCCGTCTTGAGTCAATAAGAGTTGAATCACGTCCATCAAATCGTTTCTGAAGTGGCCTCTCTTCGTCAGCTGAAGAAGTGGCGTCAACCCTTAGTGATTGACAAAATTAATGTCGACACCTTGGCTCAAAACGTCGTTGATCTCATTCAAGGAAGAATTTTTCTCCGCTAGTAAGTTGAACAGCTTCAATTCCAACTTAATCAATTAAACACATTGAATTTAAGTAACGTTTGATTTAGATGTTTTTTTTTTATTTTTTTACCTCATGTGATGCGCTGCAGGAATGCATATCAATGGTTGTGTTCTCAATAACTTAATTAAAATTTCTATCTTTTAAACTAGTGTCACGTTCGGGTTTGTTGGTTCGATTTCCCACAAACCGGAGATCAGCGTCAACAATCTCGAGTCAGAATTCAATGAACTATATATAAGGTGAGACAGACAAAGTATATCACCTCCACCACCAGGCCACCAACACAACTTGACAACACACAATATGGGCTTCTTAGATAGAACTATAATAGCCTACTTATCACCAACTAATAACTAAAATCCGGTCAGAGTCATGAAATGAAACTTTGATTACATCAAATAACTTCATGACTCTTCTTATCAGCTACGGTAACTAAACTATATGGTCATTTTCCGGTTGTTATTTTATTTTATAATACTAGTTCGTTGCATTTACTACATATCCATAACGCTATCTTTGAAAACTAAGAATGACTCAGATATACGCACGGCTTTTTCTTCGAAGGATGATTCATATTTCACAGTTCGTCACAAATTTCAACACTTTGCAGATTTTCGAGGAATTTCAAAAGTATACCTGAACTATGCGATACCATCGCCACAAAATAAGAAGCAAGACAAGAAACAAGGTAAACGTGATTACGTAAAAATATATCCATTTTGAAAATTCAAAAGTCATTCATAAAGGTGCTTTTTTAACGTAGTTGATTCACGTAAGGATAGATGGCATTCAGGCATAAAACCATCATGCTATCGTAATGGCGGCCATGCAGTGCTCTGCTTTTTGTATCAGTGGTAGCAGTTTTGGAAACATTTACGTGGAAATTAGTCAAATTACAATAGAAAATTTACGGTTTCTTACACCGCAGTTAAACGCTTAGGCCGAACGAAGTGCAGATTGTCGTGTCGTTCACGACAAACTTAAATAATCAGTCTTTGACTTTTTCTGGTTATGCCAACCTGTGTCGGAGCCGAAATATCTGCTCTGTTTTGTGTTTCCTTGCACATGGTTTGCCTGTCGTCTCATGGTTAGTTATTATCAGAGTATTTTCCAATTTTTTGTATATAATAAAAGCTTACAGTTTATTTTGTGACAATAGGTGATGGATAAACATGACCAATTAAAGTGCCTCATACTCTTTTCAACCATGCCTGTCAACCAACTAAATTGGAAAGTCAAGTTTATGTATTGTCTACAAAGCTAATATATTGTAAGTTGTATTGCTGGCCAAATTCAAATCAGCAACAGCAGCACCGCTTTCTGTAGCACTTTTGATTTATTGCAAATTTTCTTTTTGATTTTTGTTTTTATTAAACATTTCTTTCTTGTTGCATTGCAGAACCAAAAAGGGATCGTCATAGGAGGTGAAATTCAATTTTTACCTAATAGTCATACATTTCAAAATTGAATTTGAAAGTAAATTCTTTCTTTCTTTATGCTTCAGATGTAAAATACTTGAATCTGAATCCCGAACGAAGAGGCTGAAACTTGGGTGGGCACAGACGACAACAAATTTTAGCGAAATTGAAAGAAAAGAAAATTAAGTGACACGAACACATTTACGACACTGCCTAACTCTCAAATCATGCAAAAGGTTTGACCAACACTATTGAAATTCATTTAAAATCAAGTTAAAAGAAGAAATGAAAATTTTTAAATGTTCACCCATTTTTCATTTCAGATTTTCGCCGAAGGAGGAGCTGATCGAGTACCACTTGCAGTTTCTTCGTCGATTGAGGCAACGCCAACGTCAGGATCGATCGTGTTGACCATTGATATTTTGTGACTCCAGTTCTCCGGTCTACTGGGTTATCAACTAAGTTTGCTTTACCGCGAATTTTGCAGTCGCCATCAGGAAGCCGTGTCCATGTACAAGAAACGTGATCAAGGAGGATCTTAAATTTGTAGCTTTCGTCCGTCAGTGCAAGAAGAAAGGATGCACAGGAAAGTGCAATTTGTTTGTGACTCAACGCATCGCCAATTATCCGCTACTCTTCGATCCACTCATCAAGACGTCCAGGGAGCACGACGGAGGATTGTTTTAAACTCCAGCAAGTCCTCGGCTTCGTCAAGGTTTCATTTTCAGTCTACTTTACTTAAAAAGGAAATGGATAATGAAGTAACAATTATCTTTTGATCAGATCTTGCAGGACATTCTCATTGGAGTCTACGCCCAAGTGGCCGAGAAGGAGTGCAAATCGAGGCTCATCAAAGTTAAAAAGAAGATAGGCTAAATTTACAAGAACCAGAAATTCCAAACACACCAGATCTTTTGTTCAGCAACTCTGTACGGCTCATGTTTGAAGGTGTAGCCTACCTGAATCATGACAGTGGTAAAGTCCAATTGGGCCGGAAATTTACGAACTGCAGTGCCAGAATCCGCGGGAGAAGTGCATCTGGATCGACACGATCGGGGCGGCCGTGGAGTGGCGCAACGTTTTCTTGGTTGAGATCAAAGCCAGTAGCAGCGAGACTTTTCTGTCTTACGCTCCTTTCGGCTCACCGGCTACACTGGCTAAATTCCAGCACAATCAGCGGCTGGAAGAGTTGCGCAATCTTCAGGATCGTCTGTCGAAGGAGAAAGCCGAATTGGCCGAGCAGGAGGAGCACATCAGCGAGCAGCGCAAACAGTTGCTCAAACTTCAGGAATAGGTCAGGATTGAGAACACGGACATTCATCAATAGAAGGAGAATCTCAATCAGAAGCTGGGAGCCCTCAGGTGTCAAGACATTTCTTAGTCCCAATAGTAATTGTAGCAATTTTACTCAACAGGAGGTAACTTTTTGTTTAAATTCTCGAATAGGCTTTGTAAAATGGGTTTATATATGCATGTTCCATTGTTCATAGATGCCACGTAAATTCTTTGGCTTCTTTTTTTCAATATTAATAAATTTAATTTTTAAGAAGTAAAATAAAGACAATCTTGCAATAAATATTTTTTATTGGCATTGCTTTGACAAGAGGAAATTTAGTAAATTAAAGTTCCAAGAAGATGGTTAATTAACCTTTTTTGAATATTTGGATTTTAGATTAACATTGCTTTATGCTAAATTCGTGTATCGTTTATCGAGCAAGTATTAATTTTATTTTTATCTTATTTTTAATTAGGTCTTGAAGAACCATTCTGTAATGGTCTTGAACAAAATTCATCTCTTCAAGAATGGGTCCGACGTTGGTGCCGAAAGCTTCAGTTTCAAGATGGGCAGACCATTGGAGCTCACGTTTTAATCCTGTCGGCAGTCAGCCCGGTTTTTGCCTCCATGTTCCAGGTTCGACGGATGTACACAGGCGTCGCTCCCAGGATGTCAGAGGAAATCATCACTCCAATTCTTCTGGAAGCAGCCAACAAGTACGGCGTCGAAATGCTCAAGATCGAGTGCACCGATGTGCTGTTGACTCGGATGACCCTCGAAAACAACGTCCAAACTTTGATATGGTCTCAAAAGCACGCTTCATCGAAACTATTTGAAGCTGCCCTGGAGTTTTTGGTTGATAACTTTAACACAATTTGTTACCGATCGGAATGGAAGGACTTGATTAAGAACGACCCTGATTTGTGCATATTAGTGACTCAACGTGTGGCCGACGATCGATAGGCCTACATTCGGACACGATCCGGACATGGAACTGACACCCACTATGGTGACTCGCACGCCCAGATGGAGAAAAAAGAGAGGAAAGCGTAAAGGTGATATAATTATCTTTCAAATTTGATCCAGCAGCATTTTACATTGGTCAGGCTAATTTTTTATTTTCATTTCAACTTTTGTGTCTCTTATTTATTCTTCTGCACTACGGCAATCATTCGAAAAAGATCTCAAACTTTTTTAACACATTAATGTTTAAGTTTCACAAATTTTATTTCTATTTCCTTCTATAGATATGGATAACGGACAACATACAATGAAGTCGTTGACACTGAAGGTTTAAGGTTAGTTTATCATTTAATTATCGTTTCTTTGCGTTTGTATTTAAACATTTTCTAGTCCTAATCTAAAAATAAATGGCATAGGGCCCTTAGGTCTTAACATTCTAATAACAAAAGTACACTAGTACACATGGATTTACTGGTCAATAATTTTTTTCTGTCTCCTCTCTTTGCCTCCGGGAGTTGAATATTTGCGGGTAGTAGAAAGTGCTCGATCTGCTGGATTGTGAATTAACCGTTGGCCGCTGCTGCCGACCGTTTCATATTCAAACATAGTTGTTATTGGAGCCATTCATGATTATTTCTCGCCTCGCGAATGAACGGTTCGATTTCGTTGTGATTGGACATTTTTCTAGAAAAATTAAACAAAATGGAATGTAAATCTTTTACCAGGTTATATTTTAAGATGTTATCGTTCATCTCTTGTTATCGTACCCAATAAGTAACATCACTCGTCTGTTAATTAAATAGTTTCTCGATTTGATTACGGTTTTCGTGTGGGTAATGTCGACACAATAACTGAAGAGCATTATCGCCGTCGTCGTTTTTGCAATTGACGTCGATTCCATTTTCAATCAAAAGTCGAATGATGTCAATTAAATTTTCCTGTTTATAATTTTGACACAAATAATGAAGAGCGTTTCTTCCTCTGTTGCCCTTGCAATTGACGTCGAGTCCATTTTCAATTAAAATTCGAATGATGTCAATTAAATTTTCCTGTTTAGAATTTTGACACAAAGTAAAGAGTGCGTTTTCTCCTAGGACGCCCTTGCAATTGACGTCGATTCCCTTTTCAATAAAAAGTCGAATGATGTCAATTAAATTTTCGTTTTATAATTCCAACACAATAAATGAAGAGCGTTCGATCCCAGGTAGTCCTTGCAATTGACGTCGATTCCATTTTCAATCAAAAGTCGAATGATTTCAATTAAATTTTCTTTTTGATACGTAAAGCACAAAGAATTAAGAGCATTATCTCCGTCGCCTTTTTTGCAATTTTCGTCGATTCCATTTTCAATCAAAAGTCGAATGATGTCAATTAAATTTTCGTTTAAATAATTTCGACACAAAAAATGAAGAGCATTTTTTTTCATGATGTTCTTGCAGTTAACGTCGATTCCATTTGCAATCAAAAGTTCAAAGATGTCAATTAAATTTTCGTTTTTGTAATTTTGACACAGTAAAAGAAGAGAATTCCATCCGTCGTCCTTGCAATTGACGTCGATTCCATTTTTTATTAAAAGTCGAATGATGTCAATTAAATTTTCGTTTTCATAATATCGACACAAAAAAAGAAGAGCGTTATATCCATTTGTATCCTTGCAATTGGCGTCGATTCCGTTTTCAATCAAAAGTTGAATGATGTCAATTAAATTTTCATTTCCATAATTTTGACCCAAATAATGAAGAGAATTCGATCCGTTGCTGTTTTTGCAATTGACGTCGATTCCATTTTCAATTAGAAGTCGAATGATGTCAATTAAATTTTCGTTTCTATAATTCCAACACAATAAAAGAAGAGCTTTCGATCCGTTGTTTTTTCGATTGACGTCAATTCCATTTTCAATCAAAAATTTAAGTAATTTCAACAACGACTTGTCATTCAATTTCTTTTGTATCAGATAAAGGAGTGGTGTCAATCCATTTTCATTTCATCTACGCAGTTGAGATCGAATCCTTCATCTATCAGAGTTTTTATGTCTTCCTCCCTTGGGTTTGTTTGTTCTTTTAACAGGGCGAATAATTTCATTTGATTGACTGGAATTCGAATTTGTTCAAGTTCAAGTACGACATCTGACGACGTGATTCTCCTCTCCGGTTGGTCCGCCAACATTTTCTCAATCAGATAACGTGCGTATTGCGGCTGAATTTCTGATTCAGATATTTCGAAATTATATTAATTTAGTAAAAGAAAATTCTTTTTTAATTTTCTTACTTGATAGATTAACGGGTTTATTTGTAAGTATATTAGTGGCAATTTGAACGGGAGACCCGAAAGGATGCAGTCCGTCAGTTAAATAATATCCAAAGACGAGTCCTTCCGCAAAAACGTCCGTTTGGATTGTTCCTCTTTGTTCTGCTTCTTTTTCACCAGCCCCTCCATTTTCCAGTAATTTCAATGATTCCGGCGCTAACCAATCGAATGTTCCCCTGTCGTTAACGGGTTTACTTAACCCGAAATCTGCCCATTTCATCAATACTTCTTCGTTTTCTGGACTCAACCAGATGAGGACGTTTGCAGGTTTAATATCCCGATGGATGAATTTCATTTTGTGTATGTATTCCAATCCAACAGCTAACTGATAAAGAACATCAACTTTCGTTGGTATTGGGCCGTTGTATTTTTTCGAGTCGCCATTTTTCAAGAATAATTTTTCTAGTGAAGCGTTGCATAACTCAAGAAAATAATACCTGAAATGAAATAAAAGGCTGTTCCTCTTTTATTCAGAAAGAAATTAACCTTCTCTCTTACCTGAATGTGGAATCACTTTCAACGTGTAACAATTTAATTACATTGGGATGATCAAGATTCTGCAATGCAGCTTCTTCTCGTTCATTACTTGTGACGTCTGACAGTAGAATTCGCTTGATGGCCACTGGTTTTTCACGCCACACATCTTCGTACACTGTGCCATAGGTTCCTTTTCCCAAATTATTTTTTTTATCTTAATCTTTTACAGTTGACATGATGACCTAATTTCCTTTTTTAAATTTTAATCCTTCGTGTAAGTGAAACTTCGTTAGTTTTGTCATTGGAAATAAGTGGTAAAAATTGATCAACTTTTCTAATGAAACAGTAAGGTGCAAACGGTTGTTTAGAAACTTATAGACGTTCTCCTTCCCTGTAGAAACTGAACAATAGTTTTAACTTCTATCGTCTTATCAAATAAGGGACCAAACAAAATGTTATCTATATCCGTTTTATCTTATGGAAGGGATTTTCGATTTTATCTTTTTGACCAATATCGTTTGGGTTTTGTCATCAATAAAAATGGTTACTTAATGCAAAAAAAAAAACAAGAATATATCAATCTAGTATAATCATTTACCTTACTCCATTTAAGAAGAACAATAGTAAAACTTAAACATGAGAAGATTTCATTCAGTTTTTTTTTTGTTAAAATAGAACAAAGGGGGCGCAGTGGAAGTAAGTGAAGTTAACTGATCGGTGAACAAGTTAACTTTCTCAATCGCTGGCTGACTCATGATTGAAATATGCAGCATTTCCCGTTGCAAATGTATGTGAAAAGCCGAAAAGGCAGCCAATTTCTGTTTGTTAGGATTATGTTGACAATAATGGTACAATGTCTTGGAAATAAGCGAAGTGTTTTAGCAAATTCCAACTAGAATGTCATTGTGCATGTAATATTTATTCACTTTTCGTTTCAGTTGATGAGCTGCAACAGTTAATCTGATGACAACATTCCTTCAGTTCTGCAAGAAATTAAATTTTTCTCAACTTAGCTGTTACAGAAATGGTGAGTCTCTAAGTTGTCATAGTTTGATCCCTTCTTGAGAAAGACAAACCATAATATACTAGCCTTAAAGCAACTGTTTGTTGAATAGGGAATAACTTAAATATTGTAAGGGAACAGGATGAATCATGTTTTTAACAGGTTACAGTTAATTTTTTAAGTATTTGTTTGTAACTATAGTTTCGAATTCTGTCACTTTGATTACAACATTTTCACTTGTTGGACCTTTCATATTCAAATAACTGAAGCTGGAAACATTTTGATTTTTTTCCTATTATCTCAGCCAGTTGATGGTCTTTCCTTTTGGCTCTTTTAACCAACAGTTTTCCATTGATTAATTCCATTACGGGTCGATAAATCGCCTTGCAGAACCTGACAGCAAAATGAGATTAAATTGTCTTTCGTATTATGTTATAACTGCAGACAGACTTGATCATCTGCTGGCCGAAAATTCCATCCCTCGTGCAATTTGCTACGACTAAGAGATTAAATACGCTCGTTCAAATATTTTGATTCAAATTTAAGTGCGAATCTACTTCATTATTCTGCTGTTCCAGTTTGGGCTTATTGTCGTCTTGCTTCTTCTATAATCTTGCTAATCCTCTAATAAGAACGTCAATCCCCTCTTAACATTTGGTTGGTGGTGGTCAGTTGTCAAGAGCCACATAGGCTTCTTCAGCTACGAGACGGGATGTCTTTTAAATATTGATTTCTAGTGACTTCTTCCAATTCAGGTCGAGAATGATCCTGCAGACATGCAAGTTAAAGTAGATGGAAGCGTGAAGGTGACTAAATTATCCGTCGATCGCGATCCATCATGAGAAAATACCTTACTTAATGAATGCCTCAAATGATTTTACCCGTCATGTTATGTTTAAGTTTCTAACATATTTTATTTCTACTTCCCTCTAGAAATGGACAACAAATACGTCGGCGAAGAGTAACCGACAAAGAGATCGTTGACACAGAACGTTTAAGGTTAGTTTCTCATTTAAATATCGTTTCTCTGCGTTTCTTTTTGGATATTTTCCCTGCCCTAATAATATTAATCATTTGGCATTTATAAGGCACTTATAGATATTAACATGCAAATAAAAGTAGTGCCAAAAGAGATCAAGAGTGAATTTACTTGGTAAAAAGTGTTTTTAAATGGCTTGTCGCTTTTTCCTTTCTTTGCCCTGGCAGTAGTAGAAAAAGCTCAATTAGAATCTTGAATTAACTTCAGTTGACGTCCGCTCCTGCAAATCGTTTCACAATGGTAGATCCACATTTGTTTTTGGTTCTATGCAATAGAATTCTAGTCTGGGTTTTAACAATATGTTTTGGTTGAATGCCGAGTTCTTCAGAAAATATTATGAAGCCTCGTTTAGGTTATGTTTTAAGTTTATCTCTTTAAGTATTGTTCATCACTTAATAAGTCATAGTGCCATAAAGTCACAGATTGAATAAGTAGTGTCTCGATTTGATAACGGTTTTCTTTTTATTAAATCGTTGCAATACAGGGATAGCATTCCATCAGTAGACAGTAAGTGGTTCTTTCCATTCAAGTTCACTTCTTTGTTTATCAAAAGCCTAAGAAATTCGACCAATTTAACGCCACCGTTCCATTTCTGGATAACCAGATGAAGGAGTGATCCATTTACATCTACGCATCTATTTTTAAATTACTTCAATTTTTAAGACTTGACATTGGAAGACGAATTTCTAATACTGTTATTTCATTTCCTTCTAGAAATGGATAACTAGCCAAATACCCAAGCGCTGAGCAACGGACGATGAGGTTGACAATTGACTAAGGTTAGCTTCTTTTTTTATTGTCGTTTCTCTGCGTTTCTTTTTGGTTATTTCCTTGTCCCAATCTCGAATTGATGGTATGGTGCACTTATCTGTCAACAAACGTCTGATAAGAGTTGCGAGTTCATTGGTCAATAAAAATTCAGTAAATGCACTGGCCATGTTAAGTGTTTCGAATGGCTGATTTGTGTAATTGGTTGCGTTTGCCGCTCTTCACCTCGGGAGTTGAATATTTGCGACTAGTAAGAAATGACGAGAAATATTTCATCTCGGGTTATTGTTGGCCGGTCAATCCGTCGGCACTGCCAGGGTTTTGGGGATTTTGATTTTTTTATTATAACCGAAATATAAATAAACGAGGTTAAGGGTAAAGAGATGACGATGATACTTTGCCATTGGCTTCAAAAGTTTTTTTTAAAAATCCGGGAAAAAATCCAAATAGTATTACCACATTTTAATTAATCTAATAACAGAGAAAAAAGGGGAAGGTTGATTATCGGAAAAGAATGTACAGTAACAAACTACTTTGAGTTATGATGCCCATAGTTTTGCTTTTACTTATTTTCTCGTATTCAGTCTATTATGCCATTTCGTATATTAATCGGGTGTCTTTTTTTAAGTGATTCGCTATTAAAAAACTACAGGCATTGTCTATTTTTTTTTACTGCCTTTTTCTCGGAATGGGTTTTGCTTCATCCCATAAAAAAGTCATTTTTAGGGTAGTAAAGGTATATAAAAATATAGCAAAAGTAATAGGTTTTCCATTTAAATTTGTCAAGTATGACGGATTGACGGTGCTTTGACTACGAAAAACTTAAACCGACTTCAACTTAAAACTTGACTACAAAAAATTAACACGTTAACAATGTATTTTTATTAGATGATAATAATCGCATACAGAGAGAGAGTTGAAGGTTCAGAAATAATAAGGAAATTTTTTGTTATCGAAAAAGTTGTTCCAAAATTGGATGGAGTTCAGTCAAATTTCATTCGCTTGAACGTGTGTTCGTCATCTTTTTCAAGTGTTGATCAAGTAAATGTAAGATTTCATCGCGGTTTCCTTTTTTATAGTAAGAGACGAAATAGTCGAATGTTTTAGACTGTAATTCGATTCCATTTTCAATCAAAAATCGAATGATGTCAATTAGATTGTCGCTTATATAATTTTGACACAGTGAATGAAGAGCATTCCATCCATTAATGTCCATGCAATTGACGTCGATTCCGTTTTCAATTAGAAGTCGAATGATGTCAATTAAATTGTCGTTTTGATAATATCGACACAAATAAAGAAGGGCGTTCGATCCGTATTTGTCCTTACAATTTACGTTTACTTCATATTTTATCAAAAGATGAAGCAATTCGTACAAGTTTTCTCCTTCATTTTGTACTATTCGTGTCAAATGAAGGAGTGGCGTCATTCCGTTTTCATCCACGCAGTTGAGATCGAATCCTTTATCTATCAGAATTTTCACTTCTTCTGTACTTGGATAGTTCTGTGCTTTGAACAAGTCAAATAATAATTTTTTTTGATAGATTCGAAATTGTGGTCGAATTCGTTCAAGTTGATTTACGACTTCTGATGACGTGATTCGCTTCTCCGGTTGGTCCGCCAACATTTTCTCAATCAGATCACGTGCATATTGCGGCTGAATTTCTGTTTCAAATATTTCGCAATTATTTTATTTTAATTTGATTTAAAAAGTTGTTGTAAATATTCTTACTCGATAGATTGACGGGTTTATTTGTAAGTATATTAGCGGCAATTTGAACGGGAGAGCCGAAAGGATGCAGTCCGTCAGTTAAATAATATCCGAAGACGAGTCCTTCCGCAAAAACGTCCGTTTGGATCGTTTCCCTTTGTTTTTTTTCTCCATCTTCATTAGCAGCTGCGTCGTCCAGTAATTTCAGTAACTCAGGTGCCAACCAATCGAATGTTCCCCTGACTCCGCTCATGGAGCAAGTTCCACGTTCACTGACGGGTTTACTCAATCCGAAATCGGCCCATTTCATCAAAACTTTTCCGTTTTCTGGACTCACACAGATGAGGACGTTTTCATGCTTGATATCACGATGGATCAATCCTGATTTATGAATGTACTCCAATCCTAAAGCCAATTGATTACGAACGTCAACAGTTGGTGGCATTGGACCGAGGTATTTTTTCGGGTCCCCATCTTTCAAAAATAGTTTGTCTAGTGAAGCGTTGCACAACTCGAGATAATAATACCTGAAATAATTAGATTTTATAAAATACATGTTTTTATAAATGGCTTTTACTTTATGATTCAGAAAAAATGTAATCCTCCCCTTACCTGAATGCTGAATCACTTTCAACGTGTAACAATTTGATGACATTGGGATGATCAAGTTTGTGCAATGCCTCTTCTTCTTGTTTATTACTTACTATGTCAGACAGTTGAATTCGCTTAATGGCCACTATTTTTTCACGCCACCCTCCTTCGAATACGGTGCCATATTTTCCTTTTCCCAAAATCTTATTTTGATCCAAGTCCTTAATTGTGGACATAATGACCTAATTTCGTAATTTCTACTTGAAATTCTTTTAGTAATTGAAACTTCGTTAGTATTGACAGTTGAAAGTGGTTAAAGTTAATAATTTTTTAAAAAAAGAAACAGGTTAAGGTTCGACGGTCTTGGATACCCCACTGTAACTATTTAATTTTTTGCTCCTTTCGTGTACAAATTCAATCAAAGATACGTAGTTGATATTCTTATCAAACAAGGGAGGAAACAAAATGTTATCTCCGTCCGTTTTATCTTATGGAAAGAATTTTTTGGGTGTGAACTAGGTAACGGGTGTGGGTGTGAACTAGATTCGTATACCTTATTACCATATTTGTTAAACTTGTGTTTTTTTTTTTTTTCAAGAGGCGATTTGAGCCTTCTTGTATGACCGACTTTTTCAAAATTTGCAGGTTTAAAGGTCTTTAGTATCTTTATACGATGGGAGATAAGCCATTGATCCACGACGATATCAAGAGTGCCAATATCCTCTTGGACAAGAACTTTGAAGGCCCTCAAACTCAGAATACACACATCAAAGTAAGAAAGAGTTGATCTTTTTATTTTATTAATATTTTGTTTTCCGAATTTTTGTTTTGCTTTTGAAGGTCAGTCGTGTACTGGGAACACGTCCGTATTTACCCGATGAATATTTGCGAAGCAAAAAGATTTCAACAAAGGTTGACACCTACAGGTAAGCAGCGAAGCTTCGAATTGATTATAAAACTTTCCTTATTTGGATATTTTAATCGTATTTTTTACCTTTTCAGTTTTGGAATCGTATTGTTCGAGTTGGGCACTGGTCTCCGTGCTTACGACAGTCATAGAGAGCACCCGTATCTGCGAGACCAAATAGAGAACAGCGGACAAAGGGATTTACGAGATGTGAAAGCTGGCCAAGTTTGTGTGGCTCTATATCAACCGCTAATGGGTTGGTTTCTGGGTTGGTTATGTGCTTCCTCCAAAGCCAAAGAGCGGCCCGAAATGGTCAAGGTATACATTTCGTATGTTTTTGGTTTTTACATATTCGCCTGGGTTGACGGATTAACTGTTGCAATCGTTAGGTTCTTCAAGATTTAGACGAATTGGCTTCGAAAATGGAGTTTTACATTGGTCACAGAACCCCCCAACCTCAACCCACTGTCCCGCCTCCTGCTGTACTGCCACCAGTTCTTGTGCCTAGTCCTAGATTGCCACCAAGAGATAAAGTGGTGGATGTCTTTCCTCCTTCGCCGAGAGATAAAGTGGTTCCCGTTTTGCTCCCCAGTCCTGTAAGGCAAGTGCTGGAGCCTTCCATAGAACATTTGGTTATGCCTCAAATGAATCCAGTGCCTCAACCAGATGTCTCTCCTTCCGTTCTTCCAACGCCTATCTCACTGTTACCTGGGTTATGTTGTCGGTAGTGAAAGTGGATGACTTCAAAATAAGTCAAGTGTTATTGAGTGGGCCTACGTACAGTTTCATAAAGTTCATTCATCACCTGGTGATATTTACTTCACAACAGACAACAGGTAACTCGTTTTTGTCAATGATTCAAGTAAGCTTTCTCAAATAGGTTTCTCTATGCATTTTCCATTGTTCATTGATGCCCTAGTAAATTATTCAGCTTCATTTCTCAATATTTAATTATTTCAATTTTTAAGGAGTAAGATAAAGACAATCTTACATTTTTTTTATTGACATTGCTTCGAGAAAACAAGATTTAGTAAACAAATTTTCAGGAAGATAGTTAATTTCCCTCTGATGTTTGGATTTTAGATTAACAATGCTTAATGTTAATCCATGTTTCATTTATCTAGCAACTATTTAATTGATATTTTTCTCATTTAGTTCTTGAAGAACCAAGCTGTTTTGTCATCATCACAATGCCAATGCTATACCAAAGATGGTAGAGTTCATCTGTCATGAGCAAGTAAGCCGAATGTTTGATTGATTGTTTTCCTGAATTTTTACTTACTATGCTTTTGCAATTCTAGCCCTGATCTGCAATTTTTAATCTGCATGGGCTCTCAACAACATTGCATCAAGAATCCTCGACCAGACCAAAGCTGTTGTGAGTGCTGCAGCTGTGACTGGATTCATTTCTTTGTGGGCTTTGCCTCATGCAGTGTGAATACTTTGGTAAATTTAATTTATTTCTTTATGTGAATGTGAATTTTTTGTAATTTTTTTCTTTTTGTTGTCATGTTTAGGCAACTTAAATGTGTAACCTATCTTGGGAAGTTGAGTTACAAGAATTCTCATCCCAGTGTCACTACAGTCCAGCAGCTTCTTCCCGCATTCCAGCTACGCCGAAGAAGAAAAGAGAAGGAGATGTCGACAAAAAAGTTGAAGTGCATGCTCCCGTTTCCCCATTTCCCTAGCCTGTTTTCCCTCTCCCGTTATACCTCTGAATGTCCATCTCATCCCTTCCCAAGTACCTTCTCCCGTTTTCCCTCTCCCGTTATACCTTTATATCCCCATCTCATCCCTTCCCAAATACTTAGAATGAAATAAACAACACATATACAATTAAAATATTCGTATTATGAACATGAGAGAAAAACACCCCGAAGAGAGTGTGTGTGTTGTGGGAAGGCATTAAACTTGCTTGGAATGAGGACTGCGTTGGTATTAGATTGCGAGGACCGATGAGTATTAATAAAATAAACAAAGTGACCAGTGAAAAGAGAAGATTTTTTGTTTGTTGCTTAAATTTAATAAACAGACCGTCCGGTTCAAGACTTTTCTCTCATTTTGCGACCGTGCTTCGGAATATGGGGGGAGACACCATATCTTCCACACGCCCGACTTTTAATATCATACTTGGCAAGGTTTGAAGAACCTCCCTGGGTTGCCGTCTAGAAGTTATCAATTGCTCACACTTGATCATATAGGATCAAATCTGAAAACAATCGTATACTTCATGAAATGGGATTAACTGCCTGGGATTGACAGCGGCCGGGGAGATTGCCGGCCTAAGTAAAAGAGAAAGAGAAGAGTAATGAAATGAGCCTTATTACCTTCTAAAAAGTTTCTTTGTCACTTGAAGAACACATCCCCGTGTGATTGAAACCCTCCAGTCTCTAAGAGGAAAATATCATTAGTAAATACAAACAAGGAAATTGCAATAATAAGGCTGAAATACCAGTACCTTTTTAGTTGTTGGAAAGTTTAGGGAATTACAGCAATAGTATGGGCATCAACACCTTCTCCATGTCTTCATCTTAAATGCCACAAACATTCTCTAGATCAAAGTAAGATGATTAGTGAAAAACAATATGTAATGGAGTAAATTGTACATATGAAATACCACTTTTTGTTGAAACGTTTAAGGAACTGTAGCACCTCCATGGTGGCCACACCAGCAAGGACATCAGCAGCTGAAACAAGGAAACATCCTGAAGTGAACAGTAGAGACAAACTTTAAGAGTACAAATAACTTGATTTTCATAAGTGATGATTACATAGTTTGTTACTGTTAAAACAAACATTGAAAATGAACAATTTACCTCAACTGCATCCAAATGTGAAATGCCAGAATAATTTCTTGTGAGAGCAGCCATTGTTGTTTACTGCTGAGTAGAATCTGGTGGGAGATTTCAGGACACTTTGTCACCACTTCTTCCTTTGTGTCGTACCACTAGAAATAGTAAATAATTATGTTCTATTGCTTAGTAAGAGTTGTTCAGTCTTAGCTAAGACGGAAACAAGGAACTAACATCTGCCACAATAAAGAGAATCTCAATTTTAGAATCCGAATAATATGCTTACCAATCCTACAACTGTTGGGTAATGAAGTTCAGCAGGGGAAATTGAAACAGGAACAATGAACATTGAGCCACTAGTTGATGAAGTATGCAATGTATGGTGTTTCTGTCAGACCTGAAAATGACACAGGTTTTTAATACACACATTTTTGGGGATTTCAAGTAGAATTTCGGTACATTTATTAACTCTAGTGATGTGGTAACACTCTAGCTTAGCTTACTTACGAAATTATGGTGGAATTTATCCAGAAATCCACAAATAAATCGAAAAAATAACACGCATAAGGAAGAAAGACATTTTCCAAAGACAAGGACAACAATAGAGAAGGACATCTAGCATCAGTCGTTAGAGACTCATGCTTAAGTGTGACTACTTGCAGAAGTGTGTCTGTCAAAAGGACTCGTCTGCTGGGCGTTATGGCAACATTCGTGTTAGTGTTGGTGTAAATATAGCTGTGATTAAAACGTCGTTCTTCAGTTTGACAGTGTTTTGAATATTAAAACAGTGATTGAATTGTTTCTTAACGACGATTTCGTGTAATACATTCATGTATGGGACTTGTATTCGTGATGTAGTATGCACGAAAGTGAACCAAATACTCTAAATCACTTCAAGGATAACTTCAGGCTGAAATTTTCAAGTAAGTTTTATATGATTATTGATGCTTATTAGTTATAGAACAAAGCTCATTTTTCAGATTTGAAAAAATAAGCGCTGTTCTCTACTTCCGGTTTCTAAATGTGCTTATAGCTAAGTAACCATTGAGCTGATGCAAAAAAGAACACGATTTTCGTGATCCTCGTGTGATTTAGGGTATAGCTCACTTTTCCATCCAAAATACTTGAAAATCGTCGAAAATCGCAAAAATCGCCGTACTGTAGTTCAGAGAAATTTTTTTTTGGGCCATGTCATGGATTTCGTTTAAAATACACCTGTCCTACCTGAAATTTGATGGAGATCACGAATCTGTTAGTTATTTTGACCTCAGCTCAATAGTTGAGGAGCTATCGGTCTATTTCCGGTGTACTTCCGGCCAAAATTGAGTTGTCGAATTTCCTAAAAGTAAAAAGGGAGCTTTATTCTCCATGCAGTTTCCATCAATTCAAGCATAATTTAAGTAAAGAAAAAGTAGTCTATTTAAGGTTTATTAGTGTCTAAAGAACTGCCTGATTGGGAATCCAGTCTTTGGGATGAGTGTCTAAAGACTGACACTAGATGACTCTGACTATTGTTGTCTTCGTCTTGGGAAAATGGCCGTTCTTGTGTGCCTTATTTTCTCGACTTGTTTGGAATATTTTGGATTAATTCATTGAAAAATTCGTAAGTAAGTTAACCTAAAGCATTACTGTAAAACTTTATTTAATAAATTGCCCAAATTCTACTCGAAATTGAAGAAAATGTGTGTATGGTATACCCGAAATCTGTTGTCATTTTCAGGTCTGACAAAGTAAATTGGCTACTTAAACAACTAGTGGCTCAATGTTCCTGATTAAATTCCTCCCTTCTGCTGCACAAATACAACTTTGTTACCTAACAGTTGTAGGATTACATGTTCTCCATTGGTAAGAGTATTTTTGAATTCCAAAAGTGCCCGATATGATTACAAGTATAACCAACCTGTAATTGTCACTTATTTGCCAGGTTACTTATCATCTGTGGTAGGAGCTTCAAAACCACAAACAAAGGAAGTCTGGAGCAATGTATGTGTCACCCAAGAAAACCTGATTGGTATTACTGTCTGTAAGTATGATTGACCTATCTCTATTTCAAAGACCCTGTGTTTGTCAACTCCTTTTTCTTTAGTGCTTCTGGTAATAACCAAAAGGATGCAGTCTACATGAACATCAAGAGCATCAGCCCTTCTAGGATAAGCCTAAAATACCCCATCGTTATTACCCAAGTAAGTTGGAATGCCATAAATATTCATCATTCTGAAGACTGTTTATTAACTCTTTATTTTTTATTTAGTCATTTCGGTAATAACCGTGCAGCCTTCATGGACATCAAAAGAGCGTCGGCCCCTCACAATCATCAACATGGATCTTCTGCGGTTCTCCGTCTTGGAAAAAAGCTACAGTCATCATCATCTCACTTGAATTGCCATCCCATCATATCACTCATCGTCATCCCATCTTCTGGATCAGCTAGGAAAACCTTACTGGAATTACCATGTGTAAGTCTGCTTACAAAATCTCTAAACTAATTAGAATTGTTGTTAACTTATTTTCTTTATGTAGCCATTTCGGTAATAACCAGGAGGATGCAGCCTATAAGAACATCGAGAGAACCCTTCCCTTCTTCAAGTTGTCAACGTGGATCATCATCATCATCTCATCTTGTATTGCTGTGGTATCAATGTTTTTGTTAGTTTATCCGTTGGCTGCCACGCCTTTGTTTCCCCCATGTTAGCTTGTTCCGCCGAAAGGCGCGTCTTGTGTGCACCATAGGGACTTCCCCCTTTTTCGATGTGGTGATGGGTTGTAGATGCGTGCACGCTATTTACTACTCCCATTATCGTGTCAGCCCGGACTTGTCAGCAATGACAAGTCCCACTTTGGTCGTGGATCCTTCGGACACGGCGAGTAGTAAGTAGAAGAGCAACTTACGGGTTGTATGGCGTGGCAGCCAACGGGTTAACTATAAGTGTATGTATGCTGTGTATAATTGTATGTATGTCATGTATGTCAAATAGTGGAGGAATTGTGGGTGGAGGTGGGACCAATAAATCGCAATTCTTTCTAATCTTTATATTTTCTTATATTATTTTCCACATGATATACTTTGCACAATAAAAAAGAACTTTTCATAACATAAAAGAGACTATCTTATTTCCTCTAGATTCAAAGTACAAGTTAGTCAATTGAATACTCAGCAACAAAATGAAAGTTAGAAATGGCTAGTTATTTTTTCCCTCTTCTAGTATTTCGAGGTACACAGCATGACACCAACTGTTGCCACGATTTCTCCTCCATCCTCCAGTCAGGAATACTACAAGTCAAATAAAACATGAATATTGGCAGCTCAAAGAGGAAAGTCATCACATAACACAATGGACCTAGATGATACTGAGAATGCATACAACAAAGTCTACTAATATCTAATGGAAGTAGTTTTATCTTTCAGATTTAAGACAATTTTGAGCAGAAAGGCAACTTTCATCATTTCTAAAAGCAAGAGTGCTATATCAAATATCAGTTTACGAACATAAAATTGCAAAGTGTCGATTACTAGTTAAGACAGTCAACACATAGAAATTGACAACAATTTTCTGAAAACACTAATTGGAAATTCTATGCAGAATAGCAGGGAGAAAGAAGTGATGGTCGATGTTGAAACTTGAAAAGTAATAAAAAAGATACTCAAGAAATCAATTCAGAAGATCAACGTTCCAGAAAACCGGCCATCTTCGACGAAAACCACGCGATAACGAAGCAGACGAAGAAAGAAAGAGAAGAATTCATGATGTAGTTCATAGTTTCTCTACCAGGTGTCGTTGTCTCTGATGAAGAGATGAATAGCGGGCTTATGGCTCTATTCAAAAATTGCGTTTCTTTTTTAACTTTTAAACAACAAACCTAAAATACTGATATAAATTAAACCGTAATACAAAAGAGTTTTGTCAGCCAAGGCTGATTCGAGACGAACAAACCAAATCTAAACGGAAAAATTTAATAGATTTTTTCAACCAAATACTTGATTCAAAGTTGTGACAATGCACATGAACCACAAGTTCTTTCTCGACTATCACTTCTGACCACCACTGCCTTCTCATTATTTGGCTCATGAACTGATCGATTGAGCATCATGAACGGAATGGTTCTTTCGATGTTCTTTTAGGCTGCATCCTCCCGGTTATTACCGAAATGGCTAAATAAAGAAAAGGGGTTAACTACAATTCTATTTAGTTTAGAGATGTGACAAGCTGACTTACACATGGTAATACCAGTAAGGTTTTCCTAGCTGATCCAGAAGATGGGATGACATTCCAAGTGAGATGATGATGACTGTAGCTTTTTTCCCCAAGACGGAGAACCGCAGAAGATCCATGTTGATGATTGTGAGGGCCGACGCTTTTTTGATGTCCATGAAGGCTGCACGGTTATTACCGAAATGACTAAATAAAAAATAAAGAGTTAATAAACAGTCTTTAGAATGATGAATATTTATGGCATTCCAACTTACTTGGGTAATAACGATGGGGTATTTTAGGCTTATCCTAGAAGGGCTAATATTCTTCATGTTCATGTAGGCTGCATCCTTTTGGTTATTACCAGAAGCACTAAAGAAAAAGGAGTTGACAAACACAGGGTCTTTGAAATAGAGATAGGTCAATCATACTTACAGACAGTAATACCAATCAGGTTTTCTTGGGTGACACATACATTGCTCCAGACTTCCTTTGTTTGTGGTTTTGAAGCTCCTACCACAGATGATAAGTAACCTGGCAAATAAGTGACAATTACAGGTTGGTTATACTTGTAATCATATCAGGCACTTTTGGAATTCAAAAATACTCTTACCAATGGAGAACATGTAATCCTACAACTGTTAGGTAACAAAGTTGTATTTGTGCAGCAGAAGGGAGGAATTTAATCAGGAACATTGAGCCACTAGTTGTTTAAGTAGCCAATTTACTTTGTCAGACCTGAAAATGACAACAGATTTCGGGTATACCATACACACATTTTCTTCAATTTCGAGTAGAATTTGGGCATTTTATTAAATAAAGTTTTACAGTAATGCTTTAGGTTAACTTACTTACGAATTTTTCAATGAATTAATCCAAAATATTCCAAACAAGTCGAGAAAATAAGGCACACAAGAACGGCCATTTTCCCAAGACGAAGACAACAATAGTCAGAGTCATCTAGTGTCAGTCTTTAGACACTCATCCCAAAGACTGGATTCCCAATCAGGCAGTTCTTTAGACACTCACAGATTTAAAAATCCACCTTCTTCTTTACTTAAAATATGCTTAAATTGATGGAAACTGTATGGAGAACAAAGCTCACTTTTTACTTTTAGGCAATTAGAAAACTCAAAATTTACCGGAACTAGACCGGAACTAGACCGATAGCTCCTCAACTATTGAGCTGAGGTCAAAATAACTCACAGATTCGGGATCCCCATCAAATTTCAGGTAAGACAGATGTATTTTAAACGAAATCCATAACATGGCCCAAAAAAAATTTCTCTGAACTCCGGTTAAACAGGTGAAAATGTAGGCTTTCACTGGTTGCTATCGTTACGGGTTGCCGGGGTTGGTGTCTGAAAAGGGGCCCTACCCACCCTTTTTTTGCACCCGCGCCCTACCCGACCTTTTTTCTACCCGCCCTTTTACAGTAACCATGCCGTAACGATGGCAACCAGTGAAAGCATTGCATTTTCACCTGTTTCGCTGGTGTCAGAAAAAGGAACGAATCCTTCCCCTGAGGCAGATATCATCATCGCCTCAAAAATTTGACCGACCAGCTCCTCCTCCATTCCTCCTTCATGGTTCAACTCTTTCAAAATATTCTGATGAACAGCAGACGAACTTTAACGGAAACGATTGATAAATTCCGATATTCACTTTCACTTACAATCCATCTGTGAAGCTTGTTCGAAATTCTAAATTGAGATCAAGATAAAAAGGTGGATTTCTTGCATTTCTTGAGAAGACTTGCTATTGTTGTATGATTATATTATATTTTACTTTGTTGCACGTGTAATTTAAAAAAGTTTGACAACTATAAGTGATAATAAATAATTAACTTACCGTATTTGAAGACAAGTAAATTTTAACGTAATGTGAAATATTATACATTCAAACGAAAACGTTCGACGTATGTAACCTTTAATTAACCATGCATAAACTAGCAAAGAAACAAATAGCAAAAAATAGGTATATGTAAACATCGTTCCAAATCAACAGTAAAAAGGCCTGAAAACCAACCCGAAATAATACTTCAATGATCGCAATTAATCGTCAACAATGCTAATGAATATGAGATTAAAAAACAGTTTGCGATTGTTATGATTGGCACAAATGCAAACCTCCGCTGTACGAGATAATTAATTTAATCACACCTGATTACATTTTAATTTAGGAATTATATAATTTTTCAAATATTTCATTATTCTTCTTCTCATCAAATTATATGGTCGAGTTCTGCTTCCTCGCAGCATCATCGCATGAATCAAAAATATGGTAAAACGTCCTAACTTACAGACGGGATAAAGAGATACAGTTTGCAAAGCGTTTCAAATTTCCAGCAGCCGTTTCAAAGTCTCATTTGCAAACCAAATGACATCATCGTCAGCATTATCAGCATTTGTTTCGTGAAAAAAAAGGCTCGTCGACGACAAGAGCACCGCAACCGCTCGTCGACGATCCACCGCAAACGATTACAAGGTCACATTACCTTTTATAGTTTTATTAGCCAGTAGCAATATATGGAAATTGCAATAATAAGGCTGAAATATCAATTACCTTTTTAATAGTAATCCAGCTGTTCTGTTGTCCATATGAAAATATAAAACAAATAAAAAGTAAACGAGGAAAGGTGAAACCATTTAACGTGTTTGTTTTGAGTGCGTAAATAATTGGGTTTGATTTTACCAATAAAACAATAGTTACACATGATCATGACCGTCTATACATTTTCGGGAGGTTGTTTATGTCGACTTTGAGTAACGAAAAAAATTAATTCTAAAAAGCAAAATGGGAACTAGAAAGAAAATAAAGAAAGACCCAGTGAATTTTGGCATACGGTACAGGGGTTTGATGACACATTAAAATACGAATTTCATCTAATGAGGGCACGTATTTAACAAATAAGAGTTAGATCTTATTACTAGTATTATCGATCCCGAAAAACTGTGAACGCTTAATCCTCTGAAATGCTCATAGAGATAATGCGTGACAAAATTAAAAATTATACCCCGACATATAGAGGAATATGAGAAGATCAAAGGATATTATTATTACTGTTATCAATAAAGGAAGACGAGTAGAAAATGAAAATTGGTCTTGGAGTTTTGACTCAAGTTTGATTTGTGCTTATTTGGAGAGATACCACAGAGACAGAGAGACACATCCAATAAGATAAGCCAATAAGTCACGCTTATAAAAAAATAATCAAAAGAAACGTCCAAAAGTCCTTGGTTGTTACTGACGTGTAAACTCATTATGTTTTTGAAGCGTTATCGGAACCTTTTACGCATGGAAATGGGGACGACAGTTACATGTTTGTTAAAATTTACCATTCAGATAATGGGCTTTTCCCGTTTGAATAAGATTCAAGAGGTTTATATAGACTTAAAAAAAAAAAAAAATAGCGTACTAGCAGCACAGCTGTACGGGGACTCAAAAAAGGGAGGAGCATTGTCCTTTTAACTATCAGTGCGGAAAGAATATGCCGATTGCCGATCAAAGATAACAACTTTTGTCAAGAGTCCATTATTGATTTTTGATCGATTTTTCAAAGTGTGGATTCAAAGAGATACTGTAATAAAGCAAATAATGATGGGAATATAAATTTCACTTCAGTTAGTTTCCTCCCATGATCGATAATAGCGTTTGTTACTGAGGAGGGAAAAGATCAGGTTTGTAATCCACTTTTTGTTCGATAGTTTATAGCGTTATATATTACTTATATTTTTCATCTGCTGACAGATTGTAAGGAGTAGCGAATCAAATAACATCTCATCCATACTCTATAGCTTTTGATATTTTATGTCTTGATGAAAAAATACTTGTTTTATATAAGATACGTGTTTTATATAAGATTCATTCGTTTGGAACTTTAAAAGACCTCAGAACTAATATTAGATAATGATGATGGTTCATATCTTGTTATCTCTTGTCGGACATTTTATTTTGTTGATGTTGTTTATTGTGAATGAGACGTCATCAGTCGACATTTCTTTGGATAATAATTTCGAAAGTGACGAAATCGACCCGTGGATAGAGCAGTCAAAGTTTGGTGTCAAGTGGGAAATTGAAAACACAACTTCATCTTTAGAACCAGATAATTTAGCTCCACTTCCACTTCCGGACAACGGAACGAATTATCTCCGTGTCAATCGTGGACCTTCGTTGGCGTTTGGTGTGGCGATCCTGAGAAGTCCAGTCTTCACAATTTTGCCTGGCGACGATAACACTTTTACATTTTCGTTTTGGATTCAATCTAAATGGCCAAAATTCACAAATCTTGAGGTAAGACATTATAATTGATTTAAAAAGTAATTGAATTATACATGGCATGTAATCAATGTGCAGTTGTACCTGGGCAAAAACGGGAACGAAGGTTTGCTTCTTAAACTGTACAACTATTCCGATGTCAGCAATCAAATTTGGCGATCTCAAACGGTTTCAATAACGGACGATTCATTTTCCAATTTGACGGTATGGAATTTGATTCGTTTCTTCTTTTGATATTCTATATTTCAAATTTTTGTTTGGCGAAAACAGTTGGTGTTTTACGCTTATTGCGGCACGGACGCTGTAGACGCGGTGGCCATCGACGACCTACGTTTCATCACTTCGTCGCGATCAACCACGTCCACCACAACAGAAGAAACGACAACGATCACAACAGAAGAACCAACAACAATCACAACAGAAGAACCGACAACGATCACAACAGAAGAACCAACAACGATCACAACAGAAGGAACAACAACGATCACAACAGAAGGAACAACCGAAGTAACCAATGACCCATCATCTTCAACTTCTTTCTTTATGCAACTATTTAGGGTATATAGAGCCTGAATCGAGACTGATCCTATTGTAATAGGGTTCTTAGTTTATTTTAAAACGTTAGCTTCAAGCCAGTAAGTAGGCTAATATAGATTATTGTAATTCTACATAATCGATATTTTTATATTTACGATATATTTATGTCGTCTATATTTATCCTTGTCTCAAATTCAATGTAATGTGTCTGATATCAATCAATAAAATCTTTAAAATAACAAATTTCGTCTTTTGTTTTACACGTTATACGTTGTGCGCAAAATCAATCAAATGGAAATTCATCAACATGACTTCGTGAGCCAGAGGGTACATTTTGAATTTTTTTTTGTATTTATGCAAAATATTAGACTTATTTCCAAACAAATCTATAAACTCTTTGTCAATTGAAAAGGCAAAATTTTAAAAATAGACGGTGCTGAACAAAAAATTGTTTGACGTTGACAGTTGTTTTGTCGATCCCGCAACAAACACCGACGTCTACTTTACAGACTTATTCCTCTCAATCGAGTCACATTACAACTGCCATAATCTTCGGTCTGGCAAGAGAAAAAATTGCTTCGGTAATTCCCTCAGCGATAAAAAAATCTAACGGTATTTCTATAAAATACTGGATGAACATAGTTACGGTAACGCACATCTTGAAGGTAGAGCTAATAGCCTAATACAAACTTCAGTATATCGTTAAACGTGATCTTGACTAAATAGCGGTTTTATTAATGCGAGCTTTCGGTTCGAAATAAAATGTAAGCTTTTTTCTAAATGTGAAAGATAAAAGAAAACATCATCAAGACTTTTAAAAAAATTGCAACCAACCAAAAAACAAGGTAGCCTAACTTAATAAACGATTCTGATTCAACCATACTTTGTCTTTCCTGTTGATTTTCACTCTTTTACTAATGCATTTACATTTGCCAATTGCAAAATGAGTAGAGTAAAACTAGTATCTCGAAATGATGAAATCTGGCTTACCGTTGTATTGATCAATACAACATCAATACATCATCTGTCGACAGATGATTGGCACGGTAGTTATTTCATCAACATTTTTTGCAAAACGTCATTTGTTGGGGTGATCTGCAAGTTCTAATTGGTGGTTGATGGTCAGGGTGCGTATACCATTTATCTTCATCCTTGCATGTCCGTCAGAATATTCTTATACTATCTAAATAAAATAAAAAAATAAAGAATACATTACAGACAACGGAAATCAGCAATGGAAATGCGCTTAATAACTAACACTAATGATATCTTATCTCCGCACAATTGTCTTCGTAACCTATGCATTACGAATGATTTTTTTGAGTGCAACATAAAGTGAAAATGATTTTAAAAAAACTTCACACATTTGATAAAGTCGAGGATTCGAAGGAACACCAGACCGAAATAAGAAACGGGCCAGTTTGAATGTCTATATGCCAATAATATCCAACACTCGGGAATAAATGATATACGCTTAGCCAGTCTGCACGAATAATTCTTTTTCTTTTTCTTTTTACCCGTCCCGAAATTCATTAGCCTATGATTTTCACTCTCGGCGATAGTTTTCGGGGTGAATGAATGAAAACATTCTAATTTCTGAACGAGCATTCCTTATTGGCTCAGGGCATGTACGTCACGTCACAATGCAGCTAGGTTTTTGACCTGGAATATAAAGAAACTGGGATCTGTGTGTTCTACGGCGAAAGTACATGGGTATATTCGTTACACCAATTATAGCCTACAGGTGTGTTACTTGAGTTAAAGATGAGTCAAAGAAATCAACTTATACATATTAACTTGTGACATACTGACATTAAGACTATAGTTAGAAAAACTTTGCACAAGCACTTGCATGAAGGAAATATGATTTTTTAGAGATTCGAGACGAAATTTGAAATTCAACTACCCTTTCGTTAATTATATCTTTATATAAAGTATGAGCTTTAACATCCTCTTAATAACGAATCGATTCATATGGTTACAATAAGAATATTACAATGTATTACCCCTTTGACAGAATAATACAGACATCCAGCTTACTCATTATAAAATATCCTATGATTTTCTTTAAACCCGTCGTTGCTGATATCGTTTAATTAGAGGACCAATCAACTGATTTAGGGATGGTGCATCTTCTTTCTCTCTATTCGACTTTTAACGATCGAGTACTGATGAGGAAGATAAAAAAAAACCGAAAAAACAATCGTGGTAGGTCTGCTGTCTAACTGAACTGGTAATGTAACCAGAATATAAAGGATTCGAATTTTAATTGAAGGGCGATTTGGAGTGAAGTAAAGAAACAGATGAATTTTAATAGGGGATGTAATATAGGCGAAGTGATCTGGAACTTCCCAACATTTAAACTGAATAAAGTACTGCTCATTATAGAAAAATGTAAAGAAAAGTAGAGTACGGCAATGACTTTTACATTCATCGTATAAATGTCATTGCAGGAATGAGTTCCCCGCGCGGGGGACGCGGGATCGTAGAATCGACCGGCATCAATATAGTAGTCACTAACATAGTGACTGTAGATTGTGTATGATGTAATCGATTGAACGTTGATTCACGACCCGTTGACTCGAGAATAACTCGACATACGTTGAGAAGAGTATATAGATGGGAAATCCGGACTTGATCGGAGAACCGCTTCGAGCGGATAACACAAGTACAATCCCAATCCTATACTACAGCGCTTGATGGCATGATTTCTCTTTATTTTCTATATGAAAAAAGGGTTTAATTTTTTAAAAATGATTCAATACAAAAATACAATAATTGTTTGGTGCGTCTTTGATTAGAATTTTAAGTCATCTCAACATAAAATGTGTTGCAGACGACCCAGTTAAATATCGTGACTGCGTTAGCCGAGCCTCGACCATTTGAAATCTCGTAAATATGTTTATATTTTAAGTAATTATACGCATTACCGTGTTGTTATTATACAATCGGTACTTTTTGAATAATGAACTTGATGGCGCATTATACGTCAACTTATTGTCGAAATGTACTTTGCTTAGAGTACAGAGTATCAGCGATTATTACTAATTTTTAAACCTCGTACAACACTACTCGTATATAGCCACTCGGCCGGCTTATAATTCATCAACATATATCATTTGATTTTACAGTCTGACGTCAGTCCCATGAAGTCATTCCGTAAAATCCATAGAAATGAGCCACGAACAGTTAAAGTTAAACTATTCGTAGAAAATCTCATGGATATCAGTCGAGTTTGATACGGATGGGACTGACAAGACACCGTGATTGAACAGGTTGAAAGCCTGAACTTAAAATGAAACACTGATGGGTAGCTGGGATTGCGAAATGGCCGATGTTAATAAACTACGCCAGCCCACATGCTGTAACCTAAGTAATAGTTATTTAGTTTACTTGTTGCCTTATTAGTACGCAAAAAGAGTTCGTTTTGTAAAATTTTGAATTTCCGTTCGCTAGTCATAGTTTTTCAACAAATTTTAATCATTTAATGATATTTTTAAAAATCAAAACTGCAAAGGGACGGAAAATAACACCGTGGTCACAGTGGATTCGGAATAACGACAGATCTAAAAATGTAACTTAAAAGGCGAAGCAATTATTTAGTTCTTTTTATCTAATAAATAATCCTGATATATCATTTCGTCCATTCTGCATTATGATAAAAAAATGCGCGAATTATCTTTAATACGTTGCCTATGCTGCCTATAGTGTAGTCTTACCAGAGGAAATTAAAAACGGACATCACAGTTTGTATACTTGAATTCTTTTCCAATTCTTAAAGGAAGGCAAATAGAGTGTGTCACATTTGTGGGCTATGCTATTTCGGGTCTAGAAATACACTCGTCCCCTTATCGTTGCGTTCAAATCAACAGTCAACAGCGAGTGCTTCCACAGATAAAAGGTTAATGCGGCGTGCAAACGCGCATGTCGTTGAACTTGATCAAATATACTGCTGCCAATTATACAGGTGTGTTACATGAGTTTAAGAACTCGATTGATAACTGATTAACATACTGTTATCAAGACTATGACTGGTTTCAAGGAAAACTTTGAATAAGCATGATGGGGGAAATAAGATTGTTTAATATGAGGACATTGATTCTAGATGAAGATTGAAATTGAACTGTCTGTTCGTGAATAGTTATTTGTTTGAATGTATGAGCTCTGTTATTCTCTAAATAACGAATCGATGCAGATACCAATCAAGCCAATTTTTTCCGACTCCTTATTTTGACAGACTAGTTAAGACATTCAACTACACTAGTCAATATTATTCAAAAACAATTAATTTAAGTCCATTTCTAGACGACTGTATTTACTATACTTAATGACTATCGCACTCGCAGAGTACTTGATGAGAAGATAATTGGACAGCAGCAGTTAAATTGAAGATCGTAAAAATGTACAATGCACATATTTCGTTATTCATTAAACTGTATGTCGATATCTGTCCCTGTCAAAAAAACATCGCGATAGTTTCAATTGATTAACCTGGTGACATGATAACCAGAAAATAAAGCATTCGAACCTCAAATAAAGAGTGATGAGGAATAAAGTAAAGAATCTGATGGTTATCACTCAAGGATATTCATACGGCGAGATAATCAAGAAATCCCTGTGAACTATGTTTCGTAAAACAATGTTCATCATGGGAAAATGAAATCAAAACTAGTACGGTGGTGTAAAGTATCCTGTCAATCCTTAACTGATCGCAATCGCTTATACGGCATTAGAGCAGGATTTTTTGGAGACAATCAAATCTTCAGCGCTTGAAAAGTGAAAAATAAATAAGTAAGACCCAATAAGGCAATAAGAATAATTGACCCAAATAAGAAACGGGCCAGTTTGAATGTTTATAAGCCAATAATATCCAAGACTCGGGAATAAATGATACGCTTAACCATAGTCTGCACGAATAATTCTTTTTCTTTTTCTTTTTACCCGTCCCGAAATTCATTTGCCTATGATTTTCACTCTCGGCGATAGTTTTCGAGGTGTATGAATGAAAACATTCTAATTTCTGAACGAGCATTCCTTATTGGCTCAGGGCATGTACTTCACGTGCATTGATTCGATTGCAACGACACTCAACACATCACTACACGCTTGTTTAATTTTGAGATTTCACTAATGCAATTCAAAATTATTTGGGACTTATAAACATGTCAATTAATGATTAGTGTTCGGTTGTTTAGATAGATCACAAGCCGCCGACATCGACTGCCTAACTTGGCGTTGACGAGTAGCAGCGAGTTATCTGAAAAACAAGCTAATGCAGCTAGGTTTTTGACCTGGAATATAAAGAAACTGGGATCTGTGTGTTAGACGGCGAAAGTACATGGGTATCGACCAGTGCATAATCGCAAACCTCGTGTAAAATCTCACACAAATTAATTACGTCGATGCATTAAGTAATGATGATCAAAGTTCATTTTTAAATTAACGATAATAAGTTAAAACAAAGGACTTCATGGAGTATTTTATCTAAAGAATTTGATTAACATGGAAGAAAGACTAAAAAGACAATGTGTTGCACAGCAGCATGCCATATTTTGTCTTTCTTCCTTATCCACGGTACTGGCTAACAAAAACACATTTATTTCTTTGAAAATAATTAGTTTTACAAATTTAATCGCTGTAACGTTCATTCTCAGCCAATAATAAAACGAACGATGTCATGACGCTAATAAGCAAACTCAAATTGGCCGCGAGAAATTCTTTGCGTTTGACTATACAACGTGCGCTCCGGAGTTGATTGGTTTTGGTTTTACTATCGACTTTTATTTGTTAGTTTTCAAGTTTTTTTTTGTTCATTTCTTAATGAGCATTGCACATTAGCTCATGACGTTACGTTAGCGTATTACTTCGATTGCCGTGACGCTATACACTAGTTAATATTCGCTATTACAACGGCTCAGCGCACATAAACACAACTCAATATTTCCTAGCGTATATAAAATTGTTATTTTATTTAAATTGTTCATCCGTGTTAACAGATCACACATCAATTTGCATTTAATTGACATCAATTTACTGGGGATGACATTGCTTCTTGGATTGGGACAGTCCTTGAAAATTATTTCATCGTAACCCAGAGATAGATGATCAATTACGCAATCAGGTGCGTGCTGTTTAACTCTAAAATAACCAGGCTTTTGACTTGGAAAATAAAGAAATTTACATCTGTAGACCTGATGGCGAAAGTACATCAATGTTAACCCGCGTATAACCGCAAATGTCATGCAATAGCTCATGCCACTTGTTTAAGTCTTTCAAATAGACAGTGAAGAACAATTTTCATTTAAAAAAAAAAACTTAATTTAAAAATTCAATGGAAAAGTAATAATATTCGTTGCATACAATTGTTGTTAAAGTGAAAACCGGGTCATCGTGAAAACCAGCTATTTGCTTTTCCATAACGTGTCCCGAAGTGGATAAAGTTTGAAACACATGAAATCCCCCCCCCCCCCCCCAAAGGATATGCAAGATAATGGCACGGATAAAAACACGAAGCGAGTTGGTATCACCTAACCGATGGAAAAGTGTGCCGATACCGATGGATCGTTATCTTGAATCCACTGTGTCGCACGCGGACTGTCACACCATTAAAGAGAGAAATAAAAGATAAGCAAGTCAACAGGAAGGCACAAAAAGCAAATCCAAAACCGACAAGTGCATGCACTCGCATATAGACGGCCAACACAACAGGAAATAAAAGATAACGAATCAACTTTCCCCCTTTCAGTTTTGTCAGCAAAAATTTTCAGGCTCTCATCAAAAAGCTCGTTGTTATCGTTCACCTGTTTAGTTCAGTGACGTTCACATTTTCCTCTTTACTGACCACACAACAGCAAAGGTAAAGTTGTGTCTTCAACTTTTTGTCGCGATCAGATAATCAAAGTTAAGCCCAATTGAAAATTTTTGAAATTTAAGTTACAGATTATCTAACAGGGAAAACAAATCAGGACTATACGAAATGGACTTAGGTGGATTCCTGCTCGTCGTTTGCGGTTTAATTTTAAAATACCATCAAATACTATAAGCAATCAAACGCCCTCTATTCCATCCATCCTTCACACATTACATTTATCCTCGCATTTATCAACAGTACACTAATGGAATCGTGTGGGCACGCAGTTATCCCAACAAATGTGACGCAATCCCTGTGCTGTCATCTCTGTTGTACAGAAAGTTGGACTGACAATAATAAACGGTCCATGTCGAGAGTGCTGAACCGTTGAACGTTTACATGTAAAGATGCGAATGACCGATTTGCCCTGTAAACCATACAAATAATACAAATGAAATCAAAGTCGAAGGAGGAAAAACGGGAACATTTGGTTGGTGACGGTTGGGCGTGTCCGGATGGAGAGTGATCCGTGATGAGTCAATTAGACCAAGATTATATAAGTACTCTTTATTTTTATTCATATCTTCTTAGTTCTTCACATACTCTCAATAATCTAATAGAGAGAAACGAACTAAATTACTTATGAGGTAGAGGGTCTATGTAACTCAAATTTCATTTCAACGGAATAGAAATACAATTGAATCAACGAATTTCATTCGCTACAAGCTTACCACAGTTAAAAGCTTTTTCTCTTTCTTGAAATTCTTGTTTGTTTTGTGTTTATTACACAGAATTGTATTCATCATCAACTACGTCACGAAACTGGAATTAACCTACATAGCACGAACTTTTCTAACGAAATCGTTTATCATCCCGTTTGACATTTTAAGATTTCCTGTGCTGTGACAAGTTACAACCTAAGTGAGGTTTCCATTTTTCAGAGTAGTTTTAAATGATTACAATTACCTCTAAAATTACCCAGTAACTATCTGGAATATACAGCCTACCGCATATTTACAACTGGGTGGTGTCACATCAATGCTATGAACTTTCAATATTCCCACGACCGATTTCCTACTCAATTATTTAATACCGAAAGTTGTTACATTACTAGACGCTCGTTGGTGTTCATTCAAAATAAAACGTGTAGGGAAAAAAAAGGGCTAAAATTCGACAAGTAATATGCTTCTATGTCAGATTTGGTTCATGGGATAGAAAGAAGCCAGATGTACTCTATGAATGGAAGATGAAGGACAAATAAGCGCAAGTTTAAAAGAAAATTCGAATTGCACAAGCCAAAATTAACTTCCGTTCGCAGAAGACATCGAGACTGTAAATGAACTGAATTACTTGTGCCGTAATGCGTCGATGCAAATCAAAATGTATTTGAGTGAAATAGAAAATGTTTTAGTGTCAGTACGTTACATTGCCTATAGTTCACCATCGCTGAACATAAATTGTATTCTTTTAAATTCTAGTTTAATTTACTCATTAATTAATTCGTGTGCCTTACATTGCATGAAGCAGAGAAAAATGAAATACCAAATTTGATGTCAATTCCAAATTTAGGTAATGCACTTCAATTTGCACAGAATGTGTAGGCACGCGTACGCGCATCCTAATGATACTAGACTGGTTCTAGAATATAAATTTTACTGCACTTAGATATTGAGTGGTGTATGTCAGGTCTATTAATGGCTATCAATCGAGTTTGATCTTTTTAAAATTGATTGTTTTAAATTGGGTGACGTTATATTTTAAGAGGCTTGTTAGTGCTCATTCAAAATAAATGTGTTTTGTATAGGTAAAAAATGCACGAGTGAACATTGGACTAGTAAAAAGAGTCACATCACAAAACAAAGTTTGGTAGGCTACTCTTTGGTTGTTTGGTAGTTGACGTTCATGGAGACAGGACGAACTTGCGTAACTGAGGAAAAATGTCCAATTTGCAAACCCAAACCATAACCTTGACTAAAAAAAAGGAAAATTTCAAATAGAAAATGATGTTGTATGGATATTCATCTCTGTCGCCTACGGTCAACTATATCGCCGTATTCTTCTTCTATTTCATTGAAAATTTGTCCAGAGAATAAAGGAGGGTAAATACAGGTACAGAATAGTGCTATACTACCGGATATAACCGTCAAAGAAGCGGCGCGAGCGGCGACAGCGCTCTATAAGTCCATTTTGTTTTTTCAAGTCGGGTTTGCTGTGTACTTGTGCGTGCACATTCAAAACACATGCAGACAGGCAGATACAATTTGAAAGCGGTGTCGGCCTGACGGGGTCTCTGGATATGGACCGGCCACATCATCACACAAACACACGGAGAGACGATCATGTCATGAGAAAGGAGAGGAAGAAAAAGGGTCCGAAACCCACCGAGAAACTGCTGCATCTCTAAATATAGTGCATAATAGTGGGTCTCGGAAGTTTCTTTTATCTTTTGCTGTTCACTGTTCAACGCGCCGGCAAACCTAATAAATACGTTTGAATACTAATAGCCTCTTTCTTTCTACACAGCATGACCAGTCACGTCACTTGCTCTCTAGTAGCTTTTGTTGAGCTGCTCTTCATCTCTCTATACGAAAAGAGGAGAGAGAAAGAGAAGAAGGGAGGGAAAAATCTCTTTGACTTTAATGAACTTTGATATTAGTGCTATGGCGATGACGACTATGTTGGTGCGAGCAAAATATCCTCAGCCAAAATTTAACTAACATCGATTTCGGTTATTTGCGTTTATCACCAGCACATAGTTCTCATAATTTTATATTTCCGTGATTTATTTTTCACTAAATTAACTTGGTTCGATCGATAAAGGAGAATTCGTCTCTTCAATCAAATTACAAAGGCATGGTGCACCATTTCTGATTGATGCAATCAGGCATGGTGCATCAATCAGATGCACGATTTAGAACTGGAAGAGTGAAGAAATACAAATTCTCCCAATATCGAATCGAACTAAGGATCCAATTGAAATACAAAATTAAATCCCTATATGAGAAATCTTCACACACGAATAGGAGTGGTTGGACCCTAACTATCATTCAGCTACATAACTATATCAAATAACAATCAAAGCAAATTCTTCAAATTTTATTTCGTTCTTCTTTGCATGAAAATCAAAGTTCATTCATATTTTTAAAAAAGTAATTCACGAGAAAACCGATTCAATCAGTTTGTTCCCTTCACTATCAATATTTTGGCTTGTCATTGCCTAAATTGGTGCCTCATAAGTTTAGTAAAGTCAAACAAAATATGGAAAAGAAATTTCTTATAATCCCCGTCCCCGTAATGCGCACGTCAGATTCTCTTTTACGATCAGCGGTGCTGCGTGCTGCTCCATCATGAAATGAGGACGACGAGACGCTAAAAGAGGGAGGAGCTCATCGACATGCAAATGAGGACTCGACAAAACAAAGGGGTGATTTAAAAAGATGTATAATTTGTATTTGTATGTGTGTGCACGTCGTCGTCGGATGGCGGTACCCTCCCCTTACTCCGTCGTAGGGAGAAAAAGGGCAGCGTCGCTTGGCCCCCAAACGACGGCGCCCGATTTCCCGATTTGAATGACGCGCTCTCCCCCATTTCGTTCGATGCGACGCCGCTCGTTAAAAAATTGTTGTGTATCTCCAGTCTCCACTACAGTGTGTGAATGGATGGCGTCGGCAAAACCGGTTTCTCTAACCGGAAAGGAACAAACGAGCCAAACTCACGCGAATTACAAAAGCCGAATAGAATGTAACATTTGATTCTGTGCTCATTGACCTAATTCAATTGTGTGACATTTTCACCTTCCCTAAAATAGGCTAATAAGCGCTATAATAAGAAAAAATAACTGTTTATCATATAGCATCAATAGGCCTACAAAAATGTTGATAAAGTTCAAACAAAAGTTAAATAAAGATAAATAAATAAAAATATAGAATCCGGTTATAGCCTACAGGCCTAATGAAATAAAAATCCCTTGTAAAATGAAATCATCTAAGGAAATGCTGTGTGTTGTGTACATTTTAGATCGGCAATAGAAAACGCTGTTTCTTGTCAATGAACTTTGATTCGAATATACCAATTTTTATCATGTTCACATAAAAAATTAATGTTTAAGGGAAACTGTTGTCATTATTGCTATAGGTGATGACGAACTTGTTTATCATTGAAAAAGGACGGAGGGACTACTTGATATTCTGACTGGGCGTTCAGTCTGGTTAATGGGTTCCATTTACTATTTAGAATTTGGCTTAACCTAATTTCTATCGAAAATTAGCCGAAGACTTTCTTAAAAAATAGTTATTTTGGAATGAACACTCTTAATTATAAACCAAGAAAAAGTATCTCAAATTATTGAAACGTATTGCACATAAAGGACTGATAAAAGCTATTGAACACAACAAAGTAATACGCTATGTTCAGTGAATTTCACACGAATAATAAAACTCAAATTATTTTCAGTTCACTATCAATAGCACAGTTCATTATTGGAATAATAAGTTTTAAATTTTCAAACCGATGATGTACGTACTCAAATTATTAAAAAATAAATTCGGACGATTACGATTTCGGGTTTCCGTTTGCCTGTGTCGTCTACACCAACAAGTGTATAGCCCTATATTTAGACGAAGGATGATGAACGAGTCGCAAACGGGATTTGTATTTTTTTTTTTAAAGAACTTTAAACCAATTAACATGGATATCCCAATTCCAATTTGAGAAATGAGATTTCTTTAATAAAAGCTTATTTATATTATTCAAAGTTCATGGGATAGAAAAAAGTCAGATGAACTCTATGAATGGATGAAGGAAAATTAGCGCAAGTTTAAGAGAAAATCAAATGGGACAATCCAAAATTGTCCTCGATTCGCAAAGGAATAAGTTATTCAGACAATGAACTGAATTACTTGTGACGTAATGTGTCGAATAAAATCAAAATGTACTTGAATGAAATAGAAAATGTTTGAGAGTCAGGATGTTACACAGCCGATAATTCATCACTGCTAAAAATTGATTACATTCTTTGAAATTCGTGTTAATTTTATTAGTCGATAAGGTCGTTCGCCATACATCGTATACCTCGATCGTATATGAAGACAGGGAAGAAATACTAGATATTTCCTTAACCATGTGGTTTTTAGGTATTAGTTTTCGTCCCTTGTCTCCATGGAATGTATGGGCACGCTTTTGTCAAATTATTACTAGTTTCATACTAGAATAAAAATCTTAGAGCACTTAGAAATGGGGTGGTGTCATTATCAGGTCTATTGATTGCTATCAATCGCGTTTGATCTTTTTATAATTGATTGGATTGAATTGGGTGGAGTTACATTGTAGGACGCTTGTTAGTGCTCATTCAAAATAAATGTGTTGTATAGGTAAGAAATGAATGAGTGAACATTGTACAAGTAAAAAGAGTCACATTACAAAAAAAACGCCTGGTAATATTTACTCTTTGGTAGTTGACGTGGGAGACAGGACAAAGTTGCGTAATTGCCAACAAATTTCCAATGTGCAAACCCAGTACGTTATTTTTCTTTCAAATTTCCTACAAAACAAAAGGAATGGCCGCGTGTATAAAGATTGGTGTGCAGCACTATGCGCTGCCAAGGGATGCGTCTCCATAAAATGACCTCCCAAAAAAGAAAGAAATAAGAAAAACCATTTGATTTTCCGAACTGATGTCCTCTCGTCGTTTCCTCGCCAACAGCGCAAAGTGGACGGCACATCAGCATCCCTCCACGTCCATTTCATTTTGTATTCTGAATGTTGGGGGATGTGTGTAGTTATTCATCCAGCAGCCGGACTGTGATAGAGGAAAATGTTTTCCCTTTTCTTTGTGTTGCGCAAACAGCACAGCACGAAATGCAGGACAAGGAAAGAAAGAGCGAAAGAAAGCCTCTCTTTTGTCTTTTCACGCCCGGAACAGACACACAAACGGACGGACGGAACGGAACGCAGAGAAAGCGGAGAAAAAGAAAAATGTCGTCCATTCAAATAAACGAAAAGCGGACACATTCAAAACACAGACAGGCAGATACAATTTTAAAGCTTTAATTGTGTATAATATTTTAGATTTCTGTCCGAGTCAGTCCTGCGCCGAGAGTAGTTAGTTTGATTAAGCTTTTTTATACAACTTTGTGGCAGCAACTCAGAAAAAATTGGCTCATGTTCATGAGCCAAATTTAAATATTTACCACCTTTATGAATTCGAACACGACAATTTAAATGTCGCTCCGTTATTACGCGTTTTCCCCTTTTAGATTAAATATTCCCCGCGGCGACTATAGCAAATACGGCAAATATAGCAAATGTCTTATAAAGTAAGTCAATAGACAATAGAATCACATAGTTATCCCAACCAATGACGCAATCCCTGTGCTGTGATCTCTGTTGTACAGAAAGATGAAATGACAATAACGGTCCATGTCGGGAGTGTTGAAATGTGTACATTTATGTAAAGATGCGGGAAGAACGGATCGTTGTCACCGTACGCAAAATAAGCCCGCGGCGTTGCAGACTGTTATGGAAAGGAATTCGTTTTTATTCTTGGTAGTTTGACGTTTTAATTGTTACATCATTTAAAGTGTTTGAATGTTAAAAATGAACTGGCCAGTTGATTAATAGTTGTAACGTGCGGAACATTTTACTTAACATAGAAGAGTGAAAAATTGCTGTTAGGTTGAATGTTTAACTCTGTCATGACACCATTCATCGTGAGATGAGTATCGTATTTATATTTTACGGCGGGCCGCATAGAATTAAGGAACACAGTGCTTGTCCCCGTCCATGACGGTATTGACATTCAAAGTCAATCAAGACTTGGGATTTGCCGGACTATACCAGATTGGACAAGCACCATCTGTAAAACAACTGGGTTAAATCCAGAATATAAATATAACTGTTCTTGTACATAAGATAGTGTTGAGAGCTCAACGAAAGCAGTATTACAAATCGTACGACTGCATGAGTACCGAAACATCATTAACTTAGTGTGAAAACAACAAAATGATAGTTAATGTTCATTAGCCAAATTTAAATATTTTATATTTACCACCTTTACGAATTTGAACACGACACTTTTCATCTCACTACGGTATTACTCTTTTTACCCGGCAATGCGACTGTGGGACCCCCCGACAGATACCAGATACTTTATCTGGTATCATACTGAATCGCGCTTTGCCAAAATGATTTAACTATGAACTTTATCCGTTTAGGCCTCGATTGCGTAAGATCAAAATACGACAAATGATTCGAGGCAAATCAATGGACAACACCAACAAAATGTCTACGACGTGAAGTGTTGATGTACAAGAACGAGCCAATTAATGATAATGCCACAGGAGAACTGTGTCTTTAACTCCAGCGATGGATTCGGGATTTTTGAGGAGACTCAATTTGACACCAAGAATAACAGAAAAAAAAGTGTCAGGTTAATAAAGTTTTTTCTTCATTTAGAATAAAAAGAAAGCGTCACAGTGGATAAATAGGCGGACAAAAAGCATAAAAATGTGAATCAATTCCAGCACGAATCTCTGTCCTGTTCCAGGCTGTGTTCAAATTTAATAATGATTTATCTAATATTCTCAAAGGAGAAAAGGCATTACTACAAACCACAAAAAACTGTTAAAAAAAAACTACTTATATAATTTCGGTTTTCTGGTGGGATCAGTTAGCGGTGTTTCTTCCTGTTTACTTCAATCGGCGACTCTTAGATACACTTCAATTATTATTGTAGACTATCACGCAAGGCGGCAAGGCTATCAAAAGAAAACCGAACTTCCGACAAATGAGCAATAAAATTCGATGCCTAACACGTCGATTACGTTTACACATGTCCGCAAACAAAAAGCTGGAACTTAACTCCAACAGCATTTTCATTGGATCTGTCCATCATTTGACAATGAACGATGTTCCACTATAATATTGCTAAGATTGTATTGACTGATTGATTGATTCAGTTCTCTTGATTACAATGGTACAATGACAGAAATTCCTTCAGCAATTAATGTTGGAGGAATCGTCATGGAACGCATTATAATGTAAACCAAAAGGACAAGTAAGAAAAATTTGCATTTGAGTAATTTGGCATAATTTCTCTTGATTTTGGTGAGACTGAATCACGACACTACAATATGCCTAGCGCAAAGAAAAATATGGAGAAATCTATACCAACGTACTGTCACACAAATGTCCTCACATCTATCGTTTAACACGAACGTAATTAAACAAATTAATAAAAAGATTTTCGCCAACTTAAGATTTCCACAGTTATCAATCCTGTTCATTAGCTGAAATCGAAAATTGAACATCACACAGTACATGTTAGAAACGAATCAATGTTAGGACGACTGTTTTTTATAACGGATTTTTTAAAATAAACCCCGCTAGTATATCGATTGTTATAAAGAAATTAAAGAAAAAAAGACCTTTTAAATTCATAGCTTGAACGCAGGAATGAACATTACAGGTTGAAGCATGTGAAGTGAAACATGTTTGAGATCAATCTTTGTTTCAGCAGCAACTACTGACAACTGGAAAATGGTCCAGAAAAATAAGTAAATGGGTATCACACATTCTATGGTATAAATGTCCTTGTGTTAATCTAATCAATGTGGAGAGAACATTTAAAATTGCACAAACAATTATTCCAGAATGACTCAATATAATGTGATTTTATTAGCTCATCAATTGAAAACAAATTTATTTACTTTAATTGGCCTATAGAGAACAAATATCATCGCCAAAGACACAGACGCGATGTCGTTACTGACATCCCCGACAAGGAAGGAGGAAATCGGCGTTCATATTGGATTCTTCGTTCAATTTAGAAATAAAAATTGTAATTTAATTATCGTAAGCCTAAGATGAACGCATCCATTTTTCAGTAAATGAACTATAATAATCGATGCATAATTTGCCGAAAATATTCACAGATATTCGCATCTCAAGTGCTAGGCGGTTCGCTCATAGCATTTTCATTGATACTGTCCACCATTGGAAAAGGGACGATTTTCAATCATATAAATTTGTTATCTTTTTTTTATTGGATAGAATCCATTTTCAAGGTTGAAGACTGCGTGCCTACCTTTATTTTCATTGATAAAATAAAAATCAATAAAAATTTTAAGAGAAACTCGCAACATATACCGAAAACGGAACTTACTCTAAATTAATTGGCCGAGTGCCAAGAAAAATAAAGAAATATCTACTGTAATGTCCTCTCATACAAATGTCCTTATTCCCATCAACTAAAAGGAACGCAAATGTAATGTCCAACGGATCGATTTTCGTACGCTGTTCCTCTCAACGGTTATCAATCATGTTCATTAGCGAAAATTAAAAATTTTGCATCAGGGCACAAGTCAGACGCAGCAAATAATAAAAGCTTCACAATAAGATAAATAATAAGAGCTTAAAAATAGTGTTATAATAAACGCGTGCGATGGAATAAGAATTCCAAGTAACTGCGATTTCCCAATGGTCCAAAGACTTCACTCAAAACCATGAAGGTCACCTGCGCGAACCTGGCGTTTGAATAGTTGAAATTGCACGTTGATTTTAACTAAATAAATACAATTTATACTTCTGCAGACAAAATCGACATCCTTTTACATTCCCTTCCCATGTTACATGTAGAGAGGTGGGAATTAGAATTATAGACATTAATATTGTATCTAACCAGTAGTTTGCGGTTTAATTGTCCTGGTGGCTGCCGTCGGAATGTCGCAATGGTCGGTCTGGTGGAGTCTATTTCAATTCCACTCCCGAAACTGTCAACAGCAAAGGGACGGAGAATAACACCGTCGTCACAGTGGATTCGGAATAATGACATCTTAAAAATATATAACTAAGGCGAAACAAATATTTAGTTCTTTTTATCTAAATACTCCTGTTGTATCATTTTTGTCCTTTCTGCATTATGATAAAAAATGCGTGAATTATCTTTAATACGTTGCCTATGCTGACTTGTCATACCAGAGGAAATTAAAACGGACACAGTTTGTATACTTGAATTCTTTTCCAATTCTTAAAGGAAGGCAAATAGAGTGTGTCACATTTGTGCGCTATGCTATTTCGAGTACAGAAATACACTCGTCCCCTTATCGTTGCGGTAGTCAACAGTCAAAAGTGGGTGTTTCTACAGATAAAAGGTAAATGCGGCGTGCAAACGCGCATGTCGTTGAACTTGATCCAATATTCGTTATACTGCTGCCAATTATACAGGTGTGTTACATGCGTTTAACAACTTGATTATTAACTGATTAACAGTGGAACACTTTGAATAAGCATGATGCGGGAAATAAGATTGTTTAATATGAGGACATGCATTGATTCTAGATGAAGATCGAAATTGAACTGTCTGTTCGTGGTTAGCTATTGTTTTAAATGTATGAGCTCTATTATTCTCTCAATACCGAATCGATGCAGATAGTCGTTGTCACCGCATTTTTCCGACTCCTTATTTTGACAGACAAGTTAAGACATTTAGTCACACTAGTCAATATTATTCGAAAACAAATTTATTTAAGTCCATTTTATGGACTTCTTTATTCACCGTTCGGTGACTATTGCCGATGAGCCGAGCACTTTTCAATAGAGTATAATGGGAAGTTACGGGGAACAGGCGAAATTTCAATTCGAGATTTCACCCTCTAGAACCTTAACTTTTAGTCATTTACTCTGAAGAAAAAACGTCGCGATAGCATTGCCGTAACTAACCGGTGAAATTGCCAGAATATAAAGCATTCGAACTTCAAATAAAGAGTGATGGGGAATAGAGTAAAGAATCGGATTGACATTCCTGAGGATATTCATACGGCGAGATAATTAAGAAATCCCTGTAATCAATATGTTTCGTAAAACAATGTTCATGATAGGAAAATTAAATCAAATGAGTACAGTGTAAACTATCCGGTTTAATGTTTAACTGATCGCAATCGCTTGCAAGGCCAACATCGCCGTGATAGGAAAACCAAGTCGAGATCGAGGCGTTGCTAGACTGTTAAATGGAATACTGACTGTTAACTAGACTGCTGGAATTCGTTTTTATTCGTGGTAGTTTGACGTTGAAATTGTTACATCATCTAAAGTGTTTGAATGTTAAAAATGAACCGGCCAGTTGATTAATAGTTGTAACGTGCGGAAAATTTTTCTTAACATAGAAGAGTGCAAATTACTGTTGGGTTGAACGTTTAATTCTGTCATGACAACATGACACCATTCATCGTGAGATGAGTCTCGTATTTATATTTTACGGCGGACCGCATAGAATTAGGGAACACAGTGCCTATCCTCAGATCATGTCAAATTGACAAAAAAAAAAAGGAAAGTCAATCTTGACTTTGTCATAAGATTGACTTCCAAATTCCATCTTTTTTTCCCGTGTTTGCCGATGTGATCTCGGACAAGCACCATCTGTAAAACAACTGGGTTAAATCCAGAATATAAATATAACTGTTCTTGTACATCTAAGATAGTGTCGAGAGCTTAACGAAAGCAGTAATACAAATTGTACGACTGCATGAGTACCGAAACATCATTGACTTTGTGTGAAAACCACAAAATGGTAGCTAATGTTCATTAGCCAAATTTAAAAATATCTCCTTCCAACGCAACTCAAATTCCTTTTTTAATGCACGAATCAATATAGAATCTCCAATATTTTTTCTGACGTGTCGGTAGTGCCCCGGCGGCTGGCTCTTAAAGTTGTTACTCTTTTCCTGTCTATTTGCTTGATAACATTGTACGAATTGTAAACAATGAATATTTTGAATAAACCACAAGTCGCCAAAAAACCTAACCCACGGCAATATTTTAAGTCTGGAATATCGTGCAATATAACCAAACGTTAGAGAGGACGGAATCTCTTTCTGGCTTTTCAAAGTAAATAAAAAGACAGAAGTTTATTTGTTGCTTTTTATTACAGTAAAAGTTAATCTATATCTTGTGATAGGGATGCAATTAAAAATGGATCAATGAACTGTGATCGGAAACACAGCCCACGATGAGGGGAGAAAATGAAATCGATGGATTGTTTGATCTGATTGGATTGAAAAGAGGATATTGTTCGACAGTTTTCGTCAGGCAAATGTTAGAGGAATCTGCTATTTAATACGTAATATTTTTGTTAATTGATCAAGACTTGGAACTCACTCTTTCCTTGATCCGGAAACTCTCCCACAATTTGGGAAAATTTTTGATCAAATTTCTCAATAAGGGCCGTCCATGAAGACCGAAAAAACCGAAAGAGTGAGAAAGACTTCTACAATCTTCTTAAAATAAACATCCCGTATTTAAAGAAATTACTCTTCAAACAGTACGATGGCGATTCGCTAAATTGTGGCGCAAGCACTGTTACGAATTCGTTGCAATCAATGCAAGACACGCCTTGAATACGAGTACCCTCTGATCACGAGTAAGATTGTTCATTATTCAAATGGGTTAGCTATCTTGCGTTGATCAGTAAGGTATGGATGTGAACATTATTTTAAGAGGAAACGAAAAACGGCATCATCTTATTCGAATGAATTTTAAAAATCCCTATCTTTAAACCAAGTTAGTGATTCCAGTTGGCATTTTCCTATGATCCATCCTAGTGATTACTGGAACATTGTTAAGCAGCGTGACAAGTCCCCCACTCACGGTAAAGTATTCCAATAAATGTTATACTATTGTCAGTTGTAAGTGTGTAAGGGTCGGTTTTGATACTTGAAGTAAATACTTCAAAATGAAGATTTCTCAGTTTTGTAACGTTAAGTGCGAGAGTTTGAAACATTTTACATGGCGGTCCCACAAGGAACACCGGGGAGCCTCTGCTTACACGTGCAAATAAATTAAGGTTTGATTCTTTTACGAGAGAAAGTGCACGATGACGTCACATTTTTGGCCGCGGCAGAAATCGCATTTGCAGCATATGCCGGGGTCCTTCCTATGGAGGCCAAGAAAAAGTAAAAGAAACTGAGACCCTGGGTTTTCACCCAGGATAACATACAAACAAAAACGTGTTGCTAAACGACAACTACATAAAAGGGGGATCCTCTGTATTCAAATTAATTAATATTGAACAATGAAAATTTTAACATAAAAATGGAAGACTTTTTTTTACATCTGATTAAAAGCGCCGCAAATAAATTAAATACAGTGACTCGTCCCATTTTAAAATTTAATATCAATAATTCATACAGAGAAAGAACCACGACAATTGATTGAAACAGATGAATAAAAGACGTCGCTTATTAACGAGAAAGAAATTAAAGAAAAAAGACAGGGACAGGGAAAATAAAAACATTCCCTTGGAAATTCATTTTCCAATCAATGAACTATGTCAAGTCAACTGACGTGCGAAACGTGTAAAAATGGTACCAACACATTCGTATCTCCTCGACGCGACAAACTCACACCATCAATTCAGATAAGCGTAACATATCCAGCATTTGGTCTACCAATATATTTAATAGGACAAGACTAATTAATTTCATTTAACACATGAAATCTTTTTCTCGTGTCTCTCTCAGTCAGAATGGATGTTGTTCGGCTGATGGTGAACATTTGATCCAAGTCAACAAAGAGTGACACTTGACATATCGTCTGAAAGTTCCACCTCCGATTTAATTCCCAAGAAAGTGAATTGGTGGGGACAAGACCTTTTGAAAAGATTTCTGTGGGCATAATCAACTGGCTGAAAACCCAGAAATATAAAGGAATCCCTATTCCAAAATACTACGGTGTATTGTTTCAGATGTCCATTGAAATAAATCAATTGAAATACCCCGACTGATTGATTCATTAATGTCCACCTGTCCCTTACATGGCCATGGATAACGTTCATTCATTCATTTCCCACGATTTTTATTCACAACTCAATTTAAATCAAGAGGAGTGAAAGAAAAATTAAACCTTAGAACAAATGAATTTGGGGGTTTAGAACATGCAGGGAATCAACAAGTAAATTTTATAGGATCAACTCTCCTAGCTTTAATTGAATACTTTGAGAAGCGTATTTTTGTTAAAACCTCAAATGAATTCCAACAGAAAAACATTTTCTAATAAAGAGTATTTCAATGTTTCAACTAACACGTCTGATAGAATGAGAATGTCACGCATCTGCTATTTCCAAAGATTAAATTGACTTCAATCAAGACGATGAAAGCCACTAACTGAAATTTGGAATTTTGAATCTTTGAAATACACATTTGATCTCTCGAAAAACAGAGTCTGCTCTCAAGAAAGAACTCATCAAACACATTTCTGTTCCTAGTAACAACATGTAAACGAGTAAAACTAATACCTTTTAAATACGTAACTATGATTACAAGTTGAAACATGGGAATTGAAATGTGGTCGAGATTCAAATGTGCAGCTTCAGCAACTACTGATAACTGGAAAATGGTCCAGAAAAATAAGTAAATGGGTATCACACATTCTATGGCATAAATGTCCTTGTGTTAACCTTATCACTGCGGAGAGAACATTTAAAATTGCGCAAACAATTATTCCAGAATGACTCAATATAATGTGATTTTATTAGCTCATCAATTGAAGACAAATTCATTTACTTTAATTGGCCTATAGAGAACAAATATCATCGCCAAAGACACAGACGCGTTGTCGTAACTGACATCTCCGACAAGGAAGGAGGAAATCGGCGTTCATATTGAATTCTTCGTTCAATTCAGAAATAAAAGTTGAAATTTAATTATCGTTAGCCCAAGATGAACGCATCCATTTTTCAGTAAATGAACTATAATAATCGATACATAATTTGCCGAAAATATTCACAGATATTCGCATCTCAAGTGCTAGGCGGTTCGCTCATAGCATTTTCATTGATACTGTCAACCAGTGGAAAATGGACGATTTTCAATTATATAAATCTGTTATCTTTGGTTTATTGGATAGAATCTATTGTCAAGGTTCAAGACTGCGTGCCTACCTTTAAAATCTCAGATTAAATTAAAATCAATAAAAATTATAAAGGAACGAAGCCTGCAACTCAGACCGAAAACGGAACTTACTCTGAATTAATTGGCCGAGTGCCAAGAAAAATAAAGAAATATCTACTGTAATGTCCTCTCATACAAATGTCCTTATTCCCATCAAACTAAAAGGAACGCAAATGTAATGTCCAACGGATCGATTTTCGTACGCTGTTCCTCTCAACGGTTGTCAATCATGTTCTTTAGCGAAAATTAAAAATTCTAGATGAAGATCGAAATTGAACTGTCTGTTCGTGATTAGCTATTGTTTTAAATGTATGAGCTCTATTATTCTCTCAATAACGAATCGATGCAGATAGTCGTTGTAACCGCATTTTTCCTACTCCTTATTTTGACAGACTAGTTCAGACATTTAGTCACACTAGTCAATATTATTCGAAAACAAATTTATTTAAGTCCATTTTATGGACTTCTTTATTCACTGTTCGGTGACTATTGCCGAGCCGAGTGCTTTTCAAAAGAAGATGGGCCAAAAAGTTACGGAAAACAGGCGAAATTTCAATTCCAGATTTCACCCATTTTTACCTTAACTTTTAGTCATTATCTGACGAAAAAACATCGCAATAGTATAGCCGTAATTAACCGGTGACATAATCAGAATATAAAGCATTTGAACCTCAAATAAAGAGTGATGGGTAATATAGAGTAAAGAATCTGATGGACATTCCAGAGGATATTCATACTGCGAGATAATTAAGAAATCCCTGTAATCTATGTTACTTAAAACAATGTTCATTATAGGAAAATTAAATCAAATGAGTACAGTGTAAACTATCCGGTTTAATGTTTAACTGATCGCAATCGCTTGCAAGGCCAACATCGCCGTGATAGGAAAACCAAGACGAGACTGAGAGAGCAGGGGGGGGGGGGGGGAGAAATCGGAAGCAGATTTTTGGGGCGCGCTTAGCCGGTAATAAATCCGGGTTCCAATCAAGTGGCATTTTATTTTGCAACACCGTTCGCTGATTTTAAAAAGACTGTGGTTTCTGGTATCTTATAATACTTAACCGCACTTTTTTCAATTTGATTTGATTATGATTTATGAACTTAATCCGTTTGAGGCATCGATTGCCTTTTGAAGATCAAATGAGACTCATGATTCGAAGCAATTTTTCCGAAACATTAAACCCCTTAGAGGGTGGGGGGAGGATATATTAAAAAATGAATAAACGAACTGTAATGAGAAACACAGCACACGTTGAATGAAAAAGTTGGCTTCATGGCCTGTTAAATTTAATTGGATTAAATAGGCGATGTCATTCGACAGTTTCGCCACTCAACTCTTCTGGAAATGTATATTATTTAACATGCCGATTTTTTATTAGTTGTTGACTGTACGAACTCTCTTTATCGGTTTGCTTGGCGACGATATCGTTTTGATATGTCGGGTATGATAGATACAACAACAGGGTTAGAGCCATACAAGTTGTGCCATCAACCAAGAACGACGATCAAAAGTGAGTTCTACGATGTAAAATATGAATAATAAGCCGGAATTTGTACCAATGACTCTATGACGATGTGGTTGCGATGTGCTATATTGTGTCGACAGTCATTTTACGTATCCGTCGCTAATAGTGCAAGGACACTCGGTGAATATGTGTACAACCGTTAACGAGAGTTATAGTTCATTATTCAATTGAGTGAAATTTTTTTTGTAATTGTTTTAAGATTCCTTTTTAAAATTCTTTTTTGCCAAGGTAGGCAAAGGTCTGTGATGGGTTGCTGCTTCTAGCGACATTTCTTCCACTACAAAGTACCATTGTTTGATACACGAAAACTTTGACTTTGACGAAAAGGAGATTCAACAAACTTCAAAAGAAGTGAAGGTGATTTTGAGTGAAAGTCAATTTAACGTCGCACCAAAAAAAGGGCCAGGTTAATAAAGATTTTCTTCATTTAGGTAAAAAGAAAGCGCCACAGTAGATAAATAGGCGGAAAAATAGCCTCAAAGTGTAAATCAATTTCAGCCCGAATCTCTGTCCTGTTCCAAGCTGAGTTCAAGTTTAGATAATGATTTATTTTAATATTCTCAAAGAAGGAAAAGTCATAACTAAAAACCACAAAAAACTGAGGAAACCTTCATACATAATATTGGTGGGATCAGTTAGCGGCGTTCCTTCCTGTTTACAACAATCGGCGATTCATAGATGCACTGATGCACTTCAATTATTATTGTTGGCTATCACGCAAGGCTATCAAAAGAAAACCGAACTTCCGATAAATGAGCAATAAAATTCGATGCCTAACACGTCGATTACGTTTACACATGTCCGCAAACAAAAAGCTGGAACTTGACTCCAACAGCATTTTCATTGGATCTGTCCATCATTCGACAATGAACGATGTTCCACTATAATATTGGTAAGATTTTTATTGTCTGATTGATTGATTCAGTTCTCTTGATTACAATGGTACATTGACAGAAAACCCTTCAACTATTCAAGTTGAAGGAATCGTCATGGAACGCATTATAATGTAAACCAAAAGAACAAGAAAGAAAAATTTGCATTTGAGGAATTTGGCATAATTTTCTCTTGCTTTTGGTGAGACTGAATCACGACACTACAATATGCCTAGCGCAAAGAAAAATATGGAGAAATCTATACCAACATACTGTCACACAAATGTCCTCACATCTATCGTTTAACACGAACGTAATTAAACTAATTAATAAAAAGATTTTCGTCAACTAAACCTTTCCACAGTTATCAATCATGTTCATTAGCTCAGATCGAAAATTGAACATCACACAGTACATGACAGACACGAATAAAAGAATGACTGTTTTTTTTAACTGATTAATAAGCCTCGCAAATTTAATGCGTTGAAACTTGTAACATTTTAAAAAAGCCCAGCTAATAAATTTGAAGCGGAAACATGTAATATTTAAAAATTTTAAATCAATGATTGATTCATGAGAACGAGCCACAGCCATGGATTAAAAAAAAAAAGGAAGAAAAGACGTCGCTAATTAACGAGAAGGAAATTGAAGGGGAAAAAAATGAAAAGCTATTACAGTTAGCAGTTTTTTTCTATTTATTCTATCGTTTTCTATGTTTTCGCTGTAGGCGATTACTCTTTAATAATGGCATTCCCCAATGGAGAATTGATTTTTCAATCAATGAGCAATGTTAACGAACACATAGAGAACGTACAAATTATACCAAACATAGGTACCTTCTCGACGCGACTACCGCGCATCATTAATTCAGATAAGCGGAACACTATCCGACAGAGTAGGGCTATTTAGTATAATTGCAAATTACTTGGCATAATGTTTAAAAAGAAAATTTTCCATTTTGATGCGCCCTCCTAATATTTTAGCTGTTGCTTGATGTGAATGTCACTTCACATCAATTGGCTTTTCATTACGTGAGTCATGAATAGTCCAAGCATGGATCGACTAGGATCGTGAGATCGTCTCACATCATATTCGGTTGACGCAACAATCAATGGAATATTTTCCGAACATGCTCAACTGGTCCAAAATCCAGAAATATAAGAAAATACTGTGGTGAACAATTCCAACAGCTCATCGAAATCCATCGAGTGAAATGAACCGACTGATCAGATTCATTAGTGTCCACCTGTCCCTTACATGATCATCAATAATGTTCATTTATCGATTTTCCCACGATGTAATTCACATCTCTAATGTAATAAATGAAGATTGAAAAAAGAAAAGTAAACCCGAGTTCACCTTTGAACAAAAAAAAAGAGTTTATCGACTTGAATCAAGACGATGAAAGCCACCCAGTCAAATTTTGAATTTAAAAGAATTTAAAAAGAGAAAAGCGAGAACTCGCAAAGAGAAGAAAAATTGAAAAAGAGAGCAGCCGCAGGGAGATAAGATTTTTTTATACAGTCATTATGGGCTTTCTCAGTTTCTCTTTTATTTAAACAAAATAATAACATTCAACGATAGAAAATTAATTATCTAATCAATGAGCAATGTTAACTGACAAACGAACAGTAAAAAAAATGATACTGAACATTCGTACCTTCTCGACGCGACTACCACACGCAATCAATTCAAATTAGCGTGACACAATCCGTCAAAGAACTGGTCTTGAGTATAAGTGCAGACAGCCTAACTTTTCATTTTGATAATAGAAAATTTGTTTCGTTTGCTGCACGTATGTTTTACTAGCCATTGCAACCTCTAATAGTTGATAGACGAAATCAAAACCCTAGCAATTCACCGAGTTGGTCGGGGATGGCTAATAGAATCACGCGTGCCTGAAAAAAACGATCACAATATTTTCGGACAAATTTAACTGGATCTAAATCCAGAAATTTAAGGATACACCTTCCCCCAAAATACTGCGGTGAACTATTCTAAATGCCCATCGAAATTAATCAAGCGATTTGCATCGACTGATGAGATTTATTTATGTCCACCTGTCCCCTACACGAGTATCAATAATGTTCATTCATTTATTTCCTTAATGTCACTTCATTTATTCAAAAATGAAATGACTGCTGAACGGAGTTGAGGACATGAGGAAATACCTGACTACAATTTGTCGTTGGCTGGAAGTCACTTGCTGTGATCTCAGATGATTTCAAATTAAAAGACGCAAGTAAACAAATGACAAATTTGAATGAATCCTTCAAAAATTTCGCATCTCATAGCCAAATGATGAATTAATTAAATGTCTATTAGTCCTAGACTCCTAGTTGCTGAAAATTAAAAAAATTCCGCATCTTCGAAAGGATTCATTGGGTGTTACGTTAAGTGCGAGAGTTTTAAAAAAACCTTTGACGTGGCGGTCCCACAAGGAACATCGAGGAGCCTCTGCTTTACATGTGCAAATAAGTTAAGGTTTGATTCTTGTCACGAGAGAAAGTGCGCGATGACGTCACATTTTGACGTTTGTTGTCGCGGAAAACGAAACGGAAAATTCAACGACATGAATTTTAAAATAAAAAGCCCCGACCAAGAAGTGCGGCCATTACCAATAAAAAGATAATGTATACAACAAACGACGGAGCATCATGGAACGATGCACTCTGTGAGCGTGTGAAAAATAGAATTATATTTAACAGAATATTCAATTAACGAACGACGATCATTAGTCCAGCACGCGTTTGGAACAAGAAATGGGATTCACAAATTTTGAAATCTCACGAGATTGCAAACGAGTTTGCGTACGGCAACTTTGTCAATCAGCTTTTCAGGGGATTCCTGTTTAAAGTCGACATATTTTTCATTAAAGTTTATAGTTCTGAATTGAGTAAATTCTCTCTTATATTTTTCAAATTGGTTAAATGGGTTCTGTGACCACGTACTTTAGTTAATGGCTATCACAATCCCACAACGATTTGAACGAGTAATAAGAGAGTTTAACCACTTAAATAAAAAAATGAAACATCCAGAATTTGAATCAATTACTCTCTTTACAGGACAATTGTGATACGTCCTTTCACGATTAAAGTATTGCCCCTAAATCCTTGGCGATCAAGGCAAGAAACTGGTGAATTTATGCACCTGCACGCAACAAGTATTGTGTTTCATTATTCGGATTGACGACATTTCGAAGCAATTCTTCCTTTTAGTTGAAAATCCTTTATTTTATACCATTATAGAAACTCAAATTCACCTGTTGAAAGGAGAAAAAAACGACATTGCACACGGACTAAAAATCGGAATCGGAGCCACACGCGATTACAACTTAATTGGGGTCGTTTGTCAATCCGGATTTGAAATCTCATCAAACTTAACCACACATATACATGAGAACAAAAGTCAACGGACATCGCAACCGTTCAAAACAATCCCTATTCAGTATATTATTATATTCCCGCAGGTGCTCATCTTCGTGCGCAAAGTGAGCATGTCAATTATTTATTGGTAAAAATCCACCAATTCAATTGGATTTTGACAAAATGAATTCATGAACTGTGATCATCGACACAGCACACATCGAGAAAAACAATTCGATTCGCGACTTTTTGAATCTCATTACTTTGAAAAGTGAATTTCATTTGACAGACTTGCCGTTCAATTCTTTGAGGGACCCTTCGATAAAGACGACGCATTTTTATTCATTTTTTTTAAGAACTACGAACTCACTCTGAAGAAAATTCGAAAAAATATCTCCTAGCAGTCTTTCCTGTTTTATTTCAATGGGCTGCGGTTGATCTTCCCAGATATTGAAATGAACGACGAACGACAAAGAAAAACATCCAGAATTTGACCGGAAAAAAAGTTCTCGGAAAAGTAAAAACCAAAGAAATCGGTTGCGGAAGAAGGGCACAGCACGGATTTTTAAAAAAGTAGTCGATAGTCCAATTTCAATGAATATCCTGATATTTCATTACACTATGGGAATAGCTAATAAAACAAGGCTCGCCCTATTTACATTGACACAACGATACCACGGAGAAAAATAGAAACAAAATTTTACCTTGAATTGCCTGGTGCCTGTTGACCGGAAGAACGGAGTGCGTCAATAGTCGGGATTTCAGGTGGGAAAGGAATAAACGACGCCCTCGTGAATACATCCACACTCGCATGGCTGTACACGTGGGACGCCGTGAAAGGGAAAACAAAGGAGTGGGGATGCGCACACATGCAGATGGAAGTCGGGCGTTCAACCAGGCCTGGTTAAAATAATAGAAATGAATAAATTAGTTAAAATGTTAGTATTTTTTACAATGATTGAGAAAAACAGTTAAAATACGTAATTTCTGTAGGAATATTCCATTACGTACGAAACAATTTAAAGTAAGAAATCTCGGCAAGGTGCAAAAATAAATCCATTTCACTTCCCGCGCAAATTCGCAAATTGACTATACGCCATCTAACGCCCATTTTAAAACTACGATAGGTGAACAATTTTACCAAGACACATTTTCTTTAATATTTAAAATTTGAAGTCAAAATAAATCAAAAAGCTATTCACAGACGACTCACTCAATGATGCTTACAAAAACAAAATGAAAATGTGTTTATTGCTACCTTGGCATGAATTGGAGACATGACAAATTTTCCAATCGAAGAACTAGAAGGATGGCACCTGGAATAAATAAAAATAATGAAATAATCTGGTACTTCCTTTGATGACATAAAAAAAGGACTATTGAAAAAGATATCTTACCGAATTCTTCTCTCCAAGGGCATGAAATTGACGCCTCACGTGGTGTTGCCCAAACTTCACCATTAAAATGTTTGAAAATTCATAAATAAATCACAAAATAAATGTCACTGGTGAATTATCTTTTCCCACTCGTTGTAAAACACATGGAATGAAATACTTCGACAAATAAGTGAGAGGAAACACTCGACACTTGAGGTCTGCTGCTTGAATATGAGACTGTCATTACACGGTGTCTAACTCTGTCAATGGCCGAGTGCCAACTGTCAAGCCTACCGAGTTGTCCAATCGGCTCTCGGGTGGGACCCTCTGGCGGCCATTTTAATTTTCTAAGATTCTAAATGAAATGAAATAACACAGGAACGACAAGATAAAATAAGTTAAACATTTTACTAGTCCTGCTAGTCCTAATGTTAGTAAAGTATATGGAATAGATTTTGTTCCAGCGTTTGTAAATTTAACGAGGCGGCGGCGTTTCCCCCTGCGGTTCGAATTAAATTAGCGACAAATCTCTCAATCAGACGGCGATTGGTTAATAAGCAAACAACGTTTGATTTGAAAAAAAAAATGCGACACTAATGTTTTATTAAACTGGATTTTACTCAAATGATTTGATCCGGAAATCAAATCGTGTTTTTTTAGGCATCGTTTATTGAATAGTGTAGTGAAAATCGGTGAAAATACTAACGTTTTTCAATATAATCTGAATTTTGAATTCAGAAAAAGATCTGAAGTCTCTAAACGATATAAACCCATGCCATGACCCAACAAACCAACTTGTACACACGATAATAAACTGGCAAAGAAAAAAGAGAAAAATTGTCGCCAGTTGTGACGAGACGGAAACTGAAAAAGGTAAAGCCGACGCACCATCAACATAAAAAACACAGCTTCTAATCAAATCAAAAACGCTTTTAAATAATGAGCTTTATTGTGCAATAACTGACTGATGGATGGAGTAAGAATGTCATCCATCCGCTTTGTACGCACGGGTATTTACAGTTAGATGAAGACCACGCAAGTTACCTGCGTGGACTGGAGGTGCGAATCATTGAAATAAATATTCATTTTGATTAATGCGATAGGAGCTTCGCTTGCTCTTCAGGGTATTTGTTTCCTATACCATAGCGATCATCAGGCAAATTTATCTAAATGAATGGATATAGAACCTGTTGAATGAACTTTGCTAAGGAACGAGAAGAATAATCTACCTGAGACAAGTGAGTCATAGCTGACTGGAAATTAGACCAGAAAAATAAGAAAAATCTGAATTTCACATTCTTTGGTGAATATGTCCTGGAGTATGACCATGTAAGAGTGGGACGATTTTAACGAGTGCGCTAACACATAATCCACATAGCCACTCAATGTAATGCTCAACACAGCTCATTGATTGAAACTCCAAAATTTGCGACTACAGAGACTCGATTTGTTCGTGAAAAGACATAAGCGCGTCAACTATGAAAGATATTTTCAAAAGGACTTCTTCTACGCGTAAAATAGCAAATGACGTCTAACAAACTACAACACGTTATACACTGGTAAGAACGTGCTGTAACTTGTACACGATCGATTTATTCACTCGCTCATATCCTCTTTTTAATTTGAAAAACATATTAGCGCGCTTTTAAAAATGAAGCGAATGCTGAACGGAGTTGAGGAAATATCTGACTACAATTTATCGTTGGATGAAAGTCAGTTGTGATCTCAGATTGTCGTCAAATTAAGAGTCGCAAGTAAACAAATGACAAAATTGAGTGAATCCTTCAACAATTTCGCTTCTCATAGCCAAATGATGAATTACTCAAATGTCTATTAGTCGTATTTGCTGAAAATTAAAAAAAAAAAATCTTATTTTATCTTAATTGATAATAAGCATAAATTGAGCTTAAAAAGAACTTTAGTTGGAAAGATTAGAAAAATGATAGAACATCTGGGCGGCTACGAAAGCCCTATTTTTACAAGAAAAGAATGATTGCAGTTGGCGGATTGGAGTTTTCTTGAATAAAAACTGAAATTCGCATGAACGATTAATAGAATCTTTATATATCATGTTTCCCACTCCCACACTGAACATCATAGAGTCTACACCTCTATGGGGAATAACCTTTGGTTTGATTCTAGAACGAGAGAAAGTGCGCAATGACGTCACATTTTTTGGCAACAGAAATCGCCTGTGCAGCATAATAAGTCGGGTTTTTTTTTTATGGAGGACAAGAAAATGTAAAAGAAACTTGGACGCTGGATTTTCCCCCAGGATAAAATACAAACAAAAACGTGTTGATACGAGTAAATTACAAAAAAGGCCTTCTCAGTAACCAATTTAAGGAGAGAAATACAGTCAAGTACCGTACTTTCAGCTCGGCTACTTTTCTATGCGAATTTTATCTTTTTTTCCCTTTACAATTGGTCTTCTCCAAATCGATTCTTTGTTCATTGCACATGCAACTCACCTTCACATATTTTAACATCTAAAACACGGATGCGACAAAATCAAGTGCCTCTTCTTCGAATCAATCGAGGACTACACTCAAAACAAATTCAGGAAAGAAAAGAAAAACAGGTTCGAATACGGTAAATGCTGCTATCGCACTAGACCAAATCGAGTATACAGAGGTTATTGAATGTCCTCGACTCTGAAGGTTTTGTCTATTAAAAATATTCGAAAATATTATATGGTTGGTAAGTCCAGACATAGCAAGTGGCCGTTGATAAAAAACTGCAAACTGGCCAGTCATTTCAAGGCTTCCGCCTCACTTGTAAATTAATGCCAACAACTATCGGTACCAAACAATTGTTGACTGAATTCGGAATGTGTTCACAGTTAGCTTCCGCAGTTAACTATCCGGACAGCGCTCGACTTCAAGCGAACATTGGTAGGCTCTCACCGCTCGAAACTGGATAGAACTGGTAATGTTTCTTTGCGTGATGGCCGAGGGTTTGAATCACATCGAAAACGGGAACTTGTAACACACTGCTTCGCAGTTCGCATCTATGAGAATAATGAAACTGCTCGTCCAGCTCGGTCTGGCTTGAACCGGAGTAATAGTGGAATGCCAAGCGTATTTTATAGCTATATTTATATCAACTGGTTGCAGCATTTCTTTTATCTATAGTACCTTGTCATGAAACTTGTTTTCTACCTTTTCACAAAGTTGGGATTTCCCAACGTCCCTCCCCTAGCTCCAGCTGCACTTTCATGACATCACAAATTGGGCAATTAGACTCCTCCCCTTTTTGAAACTTATTCGATAGCCTAAGTCGATGGTAAGGTCGTCAGGCTTTGCAACTGCGATTTTTAAAAACGGAACAAGATTGAACCAGTCGGGGCCAGTTCAAAGCACCTTGATCTCAAATCCTATCCCTTGTGGTTCTTCCCAGTAAAGTTTCCTTACTTTTGTCACTATAAAAAGGACGTCGATGGAGAACGAGACGCCACATTTCAGACGCCTTACACACAGAATCGTCGTCTGATTTTGTGTTAATAAGGAAACAGCATTACTAAAACAAAACGCAACTTTCTGTTTGGCGATGCAGTCTAGTCTCTAAGTGCCGTAAAATTAAGTAAATGTATTTGGATTGTACCCTCTTCTGTCAAATATTTCAATTCACAAAGGAATACTCCTGATAAAGCGATGAGTAGCATGTCAGCTGGTCGTCTGTCCGCAATCGCTTGCGTCGCGGTATGCCTGTCTATCGGAATCATGAAAATGCTCTTTCCAACTGTGTATGATTTAATCGGTTCTTCCTGTTTAGTGTTGGTTGGCATGACACTGTTGGCCATCTGTTTGATATTTTGCGCCATTCCCTACCTGCAATGCTGCCATTCTCGTAAGTCGCTCCTTCACCCGTCCGAATTTTAAAAACAAGAAAATCCTAACACATTATTATCATTTAATTTGCTAATTATTTCCTATCGATATCATTCACAGCTTCAAACAAGCTAGAAGTAGTTTCTACACCGGTGATGGACAAGAAATTTCACTCAGACGATTGTAAGTTTAACACATTTTTCTCATCTAAAAATATTTCTCAATTAAAGTTCGCCATTTTTCACAGATCTTCCGACTTACGAAGAGAGTGAACGCGATTTCAAGTCTGAATGTGGTAAACAATTTCTTTTTCGAATCGTATCGTTAAACTTTATACGTCATTAAAACTATATTTATTTAGATACGAGTTCTATCGGTAAAGCCTCGATCATCGACGGTGAATGCGTCAAGGTCGATATTCCACACATGGAAGAAGCACCATCCCAAGTCAAAGTGTCTCTACCGTCCATATCGCCAGTGACTATCGTTGCCTTGGATATCGAGAGGAAGGAAATGACGGAGATTGTTACTGAAAAGTCCGAGACGGAAATGCGGTCACAGCCGATGACAAATAGCCTAACGTGCATATCAATTAACTAAATGTAAATCGATTTCTGTTTGAAAAATCATTTCAACACGAAAGTCCATTGTTCTATCCAAGCCCAAGCTATGCACCGGTAACCAAACGTACTAAGATGGCGTCGTGCAATTAAAATTGGGCATTAATTGACGTACGAGTTGCAACACAGACAACAAATGTAAACATTCAAATCAGTTCAAATCGAGCTAATGAGATAAAATGTTTGTTCCCCATTCATTCTTTGCTTACATTTACAGAAACTTAATATATTCAACTTGAATTAAACGTAGTTTTTTCTGATAATGTATGCTGATATTTTTCAACGTCAAGTGAGAAAAAGAACTGAAATAGGTTAATATCGCTGAAAATTTATACATAAACAAAACCCATAAATTTTTTTACGTAATTCGATGTTTCGTTACAAATTTAATAAATAAAACTGATTTTATCAAACGAACAGTAATCCTAAGTGGGACGTCCGTGAGAAAAGTGAACTTGTAAGCCTTTTCGTATGGTCCTAAATGACACTAGTGGACATAATCTCCTTTGAGATTGTCAGTCTAACTGAGAAATAAATTTCAGTCATAACGAAAGAACTTTTAGAACTTTTTCTATTGATTCGTCATAAAAATTATCCTCAAGACAACTGGGCAGAGGGACTCTGACGAAGACAAAAAATGTATTCGCGTCAAAATTCCATGCGCATTTGCTATCTCCAGGAAATCTTTTTTAACATACTGATACTGGGAAATTACCCAGAATTTAAATGAGTATTACTTCTTAGTTCGATGGCGCAATTAGTTAGTTGAATTGTTCTGTATTCAAGATACATCAATAACCGAAATTTAAAAAAAATTACGTTATCGATTGACCTCTTCAATCAATTAAATGTTCATTTTTAAAAAATTAGAAAAATCCTGAATCGTTTAAAAAATTTGAACTAAAATGTCTCATTTTTATTTTCTCTGATTGCCCAATTTTAGGGAAAAAGACCCCCTACGTATATAGACCTTTTTAAGATTGCTCGGTATCCGCACTAGCCAAAAGTCGTGCGACTAGTCGACTAGTGCGCACCATGGCGGGGGATAGCCGAAACTTGCAGCAGACTTGGCTTGATTGTAGTAGTAGTTCTTGTTGTTTACATGTCTTCTAATGCAGTTTGGCCCAAAAAACACTGAAAAAGTGTTAAAATGCATGCTAACACTTTAAAAAAAACTTAAGCAACACTTGGCATGCATTTTAACACTTTTTCAGTGTTTTTTGGGCCAAACTGCATTAGAAGACATGTAAACAACTCAGACTACTACTACAATCAAGCCAAGTCTGCTGCAAGTTTCGGCTATCCCCCGCCATGGTGCGCACTAGTCGACTAGCCGCACGACTTTTCGCTCTGCTTACACCGAGCAATCTTAAAAAGGTCTATAAGGCAAAACTTTTCTGTTTCTCAATGTCGAGGTGCCAAGTTTAAATCAACATTCCTTTTCGAAGCCAAACTTGACGACAAACAGATTAATAGCGTTTACTTTCGTTAGTGTAAAGAAAATCCTGATTGGCATGTGATTTGAGCATGGAACACTTTGCTCTTTCCCAGCTTTTATCGAAGTAGGCTATTCAAAGTTCTTTTGTTAAAGGAGTGTTACGTCGAAAAAAAACACATTTTTAATTTCTTTTTCAAAAATTCAGTAGCCGGTATCAAGCGGTATCAAGTTTGACTGGTGGACTCGTAAAGGGTTTAGCGAAACAAGATCATGAGAAGGAAAACGGCCAGCTGCTTAATAATTATCGTTTCATATCCTGGCCCAGATTAGATTCAGATAAATCCAATCGCCAATAAAGTTTAAGTCTGAAAAATGAAGGATTGACACACTCTCTTAAATCACGGATTCGAAGGGTGAAATTACGTCTTATTTCTTAGGTCACCAACCTTGACATGAAATAACAAAATGAATTAACGAGTTGTTTTCAACTCAGAAGAATACGTTGAGAAAAAATGTTTGATTCGCAAATTTGGAGATCTCACGGGCTTGCAATAGAGCTTTTGTCCGACTGTTTTGCAAGACAACGTTGTCAGTCCTGATTATTCAAATTGGCTATTTTCAATAGTATTTTTAAAAGGATACGAACTCACGACTGAAATACTGCTTGGTTCAATCAGAAAGTGACTAGTGGTACAACCTGGTTCCAGATCTCGGTAGAACCCACCATCATATCTTTCAGACTAAATCAACAGAATCATTGGTGCGTTCGATACAAGTTTTTAAAAAATATCAAGAATTTGAACGATGACTCTCTCTAAAGCGTGGTAGCCAAACGTTAAATAATGATAGAAATGCTGTTACTAATCGGTTAACTTTAAGGTAAGAAACCAAGTAAATATTAAAACGTCTCTTTGCGGGTAATATTGTTCATAATGCAAATAAGCGATATTACGCAAGTCAAAATAATTACCCCAGAAAAAAATTTCCGTTTTTCATTCCTCTTGATGATGGTCGCGGAAAACGAAACGGAAATTTCAATCGATGGATATCAAATCAATATTTTGAATGAGGTTGAAGGTTTCGAAACTCAAAAAATGAAAATGTCATCTGCTGCTTGCTCGTACGGCTACTTTCAGTTAGTTGAAGACCACTGAAGATATCAACTTTAACTGGAGGTTCAGATCTTTAAAATGGGCGATTTATTTTTATTAACGGGCAGTCCGAGCTTGCTCTTCAGGGAGGATATACACAAAATGAATAAAGTAATTTCAGTAGACCAAGAAGCAGCCACCAAAGTACAAGTTTGCTCAACATTGGTCTCCATGAATTTAGCTTGCATCATTGTGTGGTTCTTCCATTTCACGGCTACTACGATGTAATACCTGAGACAAGTCGTATCTAAGAATCACTAGAAATTTGACCAGAAAAATAAGAAAAATTGGTATCCCACATCCTGTGATGAATATGGTCCGGTGTACACTCTTGCAAAAATGAAGCGAATGTAATGAATGCGCTAACAATTATTCCAGAGTCGATCAAATGTAGTGATTAACAAAGCTCATTGATTGAAACCGCAAATTTTGTCACGAAAGACATAACCGTTTTGCTCAAAGGTGTACCTCACCTAACTTATAGGTTAAGGTACGTGAAAAACTTAAACAACTGGTAAGGCGGAAAACCGAAAAAGGGAAAGCAGCCGCATTGGGTAGAGACTTAATTTTCTAAATATTATCTATGTATTCTTGGATATTTCGACAAAAAAAACGGAATTTAAAAAATGAACTTTATTATGCAATAACTGAAACGTCAGAAATAGTTCTAATGTCATCAGCCGCTTGCTCGTACGACTAGTTTCAGTTACTTGAAGACCACTGAAGTTATCAACTTGAACTACATGTTCAGATCTTTAAAATGAGCTATTTATTTTTACTAACGGGCAGTCAGAGCTTGCTCTTCAGTGAGAAAAACAAAATGAATAAAGTAAATTCAGTAGACCAATGAAACCGGTAATGAAAGATGGGTCAACATTGGAACTCCATGAAATTAACTGGATTCATTTTCGGTTCTTTCATTTCACGGCTATTACGATGAAATACCTGAGACAAGTCGTTTCTAAGAATCACTGGCAATTTGACCAGAAAAATAAGAACAATTTATATCGCACATCCTGTGATGAATATGGTCCGGTGTGGCGCCATCCATAAATTACGTTACGCGTTTTTTCGCGATTTTTTTGCCCCCTCCCCCCCCCCCTTGTCACACCGGGTTACGCTGAGCTGACCCCCCCCTGAAAATTACGTTACATTCAAGCAGACCCCCCCCCCTTCGTTCAATGAAAACAAAATTTAGACTATTTCAAATTTGAACTGTTTTATTTGAATAATTTAAGAATTAAATTAAATTAAATTTATTCAAGGGAAAACTATTAGAAAAAGATTGAGCGAGGGCAGTTTCAATGTTGCTGGTGGAAAAAAGCAGACGAGATAATAAAAAAAAATACTATGCGTACACAGCGCCACCTGGTGGAGATTCTAGAACTAATGTAACGTTACCGGCGGCTCGACACCCCCCCTCCCCCCCTGTAACAATCTGTCACAGAAGTTTCAACCCCCTCCCCCCCCCTTCCAGCGTTACGTAATTTATGGATGGCGCCTGTACACTCTTGCAAAAATGAAGCGAATGTAATGAGTGCGCTAAAAATTATTCCAAAGTCGATCAAATGTAATGATTAACAAAGCTCATTGATTGAAACCGCAAATCTTGTCACGAAAGACATAACCGTTTTGCTCAAAGATGTACAAACTTATAGGTTAATGTACGTACTTTACATGAAAAACTTTTTTACAAACGTAGGAAGCCCAACAGGAAATGCTAAGGAAGGATGTTGTACAAGAAACGCTTTCAAACCCATAATCTTTCATTCGAAATGGGTTATGTCTTATGTCTTATGTGTTACTGGAGAATATCGATTTACTAGAAAATCTGTCCGGCGACGCGGGTGTTTTGAATCGAATTCATGTTGTCACTCAAATAAAACATTAACAAAGCGAAAAAACGATCGAAAATTCGGGAGGAATATGCAAAAGATCAAAATATTTAGCTTGTATCCCGTCAAAATTGACAGTATACCTTATAAGTTATAACTTCTAAGTAAATCAATTTCAGCGCGAAACTCTTTCCTGTTCTGTGATTTAGTTTAATGATTATGTAACATTCTCGAAAAAAGTGAACAGGCAATTGCTGACGGGAAAAAAAACTGACGAAAACAACCAATAATTAGTTAATTGGATCAGATGGCGGTGTTTCTTCCTATGTTAAAAAGATTTTGTGATTCTTACAAGCACTTATACGAATGATTATTGTATCATAAAGCAAATTAAATTTCCAAAGAATGAACAATGAAAATCGATGCATAACACGTCGATAATCTTTGCACATATCCGCATCTAGAATACTGGCACTTGCCTCATTTAGTATTTCCATTGCATTTATCCACCATTCGACAATTGGACGAAGTTTTACTACAAATGTGTTAAGATATTATTGATTAATTAATGTTCGGATTCAGCTCTCGTTTCAATGATGATCTGCATGAAGATCTGAGGCAATAACAGAAGGGAACATGGCAGAATTATTCATTGAAATCAATAAAGTGGAACAAATGAAATTTCTTAAGAAGAACTTTCACTTGAATCCTCTGGATTGAATGACTGAATCACGACACTAATATGCCTATAAAAAGTGCAAAGGAAAATAAGCAGATTTCTATCCCAACGTGCTGTCACACACATGTCCTCACATCCTTCTTTTAACACGAACGTAATTAAACTAATTAATAGATTGATTTTCATCCACTTAACCTTTCCACAGTTATCAAGCATGTTCATTAGCTGAAACTTATCCTATCCTATCTATCCTATCCTCTAATATACAATCTTGCTCCGATTATCACACTTGCAATCATGCCTAATCCATTTCCACTGCACTTCAACTAACCCAGTCGCCAATTTTACCCTGAGCATGGGATTGAGGCTAACCAATTTCAATTCCGAAACCTTACAACTATTTAAATGAATTGACTGAAAATTGAGTTACACCATCTTTAAAAGAAAGTTCATTCATAAACTAAGTTGTTTTCATATGGCTTCCAGGATCACCCGCATGAATCCTATACGAAATGGACTTTGCTGGATTTCTGCTCGTCGTTTGCAGTTTAATTGTCCTGGTGGGTGGCAGCCGTCGGAATATGCGCAAATGTCAAAAGGGTCGGCGGGTCGGTCGGGTGGAGTCGATTTCTGCTCCACTTCCGCAACTCTCAACACAAAAGGGACAAAGAATAACACCGTGGATACGGAATGATCTGGTCTATAATAATAACTTAGGCGAATGTAGTCGATTCTTTTTTTTATCTAAATTCAATTAGAAAATGCACTGTTTAGAAGTCAAAAATGAAATTCAATTGCCTGTTCGTAAACTAATTACGATTTAAAAAAGTGTGAGCTTTAACATTCTCTAATTAACGAATCGAAACATATATTAAATATTACATAAATACACTGAGACATCATTTTGAACAAAAAGTTAAGTCATTAAACTTTACCAGTCAATATTATCCTGAATTTTTGGATTTCAGTCCGTTTCTGGACTAATTTAAACTGTGGACCTATCGAATACTCGTCGATAACCCCGGCCCAGCAATTTACTACGGGTAGTTTTGCTGTTCCACTGGCTTCACTGAGCCTATCGGACACCGAACATCACCATAGAAATGTCTAACTAACCTGGCAGTGTAACCAGAATATAAAGCATTTGAAACTCAAATAATGGGTGATGGGGATTGCAGTAAAGAAACTGATGGATATTACTCGGGGTACTAAAAACTTGGCAAAATAATCAACAAATCCCTGTTACCCATATCGTGTAAAATAATGTTCATTAAAGACAAATGAAACAAGAATCTACGGCTAAAGGGCAAGAGCTTTTTAAAGAAAATATAATCACGAGTCCTATTGCCAAAGCTTGGATATAAGCAAATGTCAACGATTCCGTTTAACTGCTGTTGGACAAATATGAATCGAGATTGAAGGTTTCGAAACCGGAAAAAACAATGTCCTGAACCCTGAACTCCTGATGAATGAACCCCTTTCATTACATAATATAGTTCGTCCCTATTCATGAAACAAAACAATAGTGTGTGATTTCATTACATTTTCAAGCAGTGAAAATGATACATTTTTGGCCATTTGTGAACACAAATTATTCCTCATCCACTAAACGTCCACAAACGTCGTCCACGAGTCCAAACTAAAAAATTGTGCACAAATATCTGTTGCCTAATGGCTCCACGGAGCAGCGGCACTACCACCACAAAAGGAGAAAACAAAAGCTCAAAACTGAAGAAATCGTGTAAATTGAAACTTAAAAATTGGCAACGGCACTGAAAACACAGAAAAGTAGTCTAACCAATAAAACAGCTAGTCGTTCATCAGTCGTCATTTCAGGGCGATGATTCATGTAATGAACATGAGTCGCTCAATCATAAGTGGATTCTTCACAAACGAAAAAGAAAAACATCCAGAATAAGTCCGGAAAAAAAAGTTCTGATTGATGAATATGAATATGAAATACCTCATAAAGAAAAAAAAAAATCGTGAAAATTTTCGCTCACGACGATACCTGAGAAAAGGAAAGCCAAACAAATCGGTTGCGGAAGAAGGGAATAAGCACAGCACAGATTTTAAAAAAAAGTAGTCGATAGTCATATTTCAGTGAATGGCTGATATTGGATTTCGTACGGGTGTCCCTATATCTACATCGACACAACGATACCACAGAGTAAATAAAAACAAAAACAGATTTTACCTTGAATTGCCTGGTGCCTGTTGACCGGGAGAACGGAGTGCGCAAATAGTCGGGATTTCAGGTGGGAAAGGAAAAGACGACGTCCTCGTGAATACATCCACACTCGCATGGATGTACACGTGGAACGCCGTGAGAGGGGAAACAAAAGGAGTGGGGATGCGCACATGTTGGACGGCAGTCAGCTCGACGGTCAGGCCTGGTTCGGTGAAGGACACAAATGTTTGAATTAGTTAAACGAAAATGATTAAGAAAGATGGGAAGAAAAGTATAGTAAATACTTCAAATGTTTTTGAATACAAAGAACTAAATAATTCACAGAATTTTTAAAAAGTTAAGTGCAATAATTCAATTCAGCCAAACCAGTTCTTTTAAAAATCCCGCCCAAAATCAAACGCCATCTAACGCTCATAAATTACACTACATCGGGTAAATATAAAATTAGGAAAAATGAGAAGGAAAATATAATGAATAATTCAACTGTTGTACGAATATTTGAATACGAAAGAAAAAATAATTTACATTATTTCTAAAAATAATCCACAGGTTAAGAAATTTAACCAATTCAGTTTCATTTAGAAAAATTCCGCCCAAAATTTTTAAACGCCATCTAACGCTCATATATCACACTACATCAGGTGTAAAATATATAAACAAAACGAAATTGAATTTTTCATTTAAAAAAAAAACTAAATCAAAACGAGAAGCTTTTCACAGTCGCGTAGAAAAAGACTGTAAAACAAAAGAAATCTTACCGCATTGGCGATTTCTAATGGCACGATACGCCACACGTGGAGAGCGACAATTCATCGGGCAGCCCAACTGGCCAGACAGCACACACCACTAAATAACGCTGGCGAAGGTTCTTTTCCATTAGTTATATGGAACAAATATTGTCACAAAAAAGTGTAAGTCACCAAAAAAGACGAGCACGGAATAAAAATTTTGACGAATTACTCGCAATCACTTAATCCAGGCAGGCGAAAAACGTGTGCACTTGTCTGCTAACTGCTACAGTGGCACACTCAGTGTCTAGTCCTACCGATAGGCTGTAAACCCTCTGGCGGCCATAATTTTGTTTCCCTCCCAATTTGAATTTTGGATTTTCTAAATGAAATTTAACAGAAGCCTTGCAAATTAATTGTGCGCTCCGGTTGGTGACAAACGGCTAAAATCCAACCAATTAATTTTGCATTAACAGAGTAGAGGAAGAAAATTGTTCAACATTTATAAAAAAAGAAATTATTATGATTTTATTTATCACGACGAAAAGAATTTACTTTGACACGACCAACATTTGGTGTTTTCTTTGTTGTTTTTGCTTTTTAAATAAGTTAATATTCAGTTTTTAAATATTCTTTTCAATTATTTTAATTGTCAAAAATTAAATTTTGCTTTACTTTTTTAAAGACAAAAACTAGGGTGACTACTGACTAGCTCGAGTTACTACTCGACTTCCAAAATACGGAGTACTCAAGTTCCAACATTATGTGGCCAACCATTAATCAGAATTAAATTTTTTACATTATAAATATTGTGTTTGATTGTGTTAGACAAGATACAATGTTACTTGTTATATATTCCTATATTTCTGTTTCCACAGTTTCAACACATTGTAATAAATTCTTATTGGTACAAACATAATTTTACACTGGTTTGGTATTTTGGTTAAGAAGCTCAATTACATCTTCTACGTTTCCTTGTTTGTAATTGTCTCGAATTAGGGATTGAGGACTGTGAATTATCTTTTGGTGGCAATTTGTGTCGATCCCAGCTTGAATCAAGAGTCGAAGTGTGTCGATGAATTTGATGCTGGAATTGTACTTGCACAAAATATAAACAGCATTCCATCCACTACCACTGTAACTTTTGCAGTTAATTTCAATGCCATTGTCGATAAACAGTTGAACAATTTCATCCAGACTTCCTTCCGCATAATGTTGGCACAAAATATGAAGAGCGTTCCATCCAGTGTTGTTGACGCAGTTGATTTTGATTCCGTTGTCGATTAATAGCTGAACGACGTCAATCAAATTTTTTCCCGCGTAATGCCGGCACAATGTATGAAGAGCGTTCCATCCTTCGTTGTTGATGCAGTTGATATCGATCCCGGCCTCAATCAGAATTCGAACGATGTCAATTATATTCATATTCTTATAATTTTTACACAAGCAATGCAGAACATTCCATCCTTGGCCGTTTCGGTTTTTAAAGTTGACGTCGATTCCGTGGTCAATCAGCAGTCGAATTAAATCCAGCAAGTTCTCATTCGAATAATGCAGACACAATATTAACAGGGCATTTTGACCTAATTTATTCTTCCACATAACGTCGATTCCGTGGTCTATCAACAACCTGACAATATCGACCAAGTTGTTGTTCTTGTGATAGAGCCGACACAAATAAAAAAGGGCATTCCATCCTTCTGGATCTTTGCAATTGATGTCAATCCCGTTGTGAGTCAACAAGAGTTTAATCACGTCCATCAAATCGTTTCTGAGATGGCCACACTTCGTCAGCTGGAGAAGTGGCGTCAACCTTTCATCATTGACGAAATTAATGTCGACACCTTGGCTCAAAACGTCGTTGATTTCGTTCAAGGAAGAATGTTTCTCCGCTAGTAAGTTGGACAGCTTCAATTCCAACTAAATTAAATAAAAAAACTGATGTTTGATTACTAATTCACATTTTTAATATTTAAAATTGTTTACCTTATATGAATATGATGTGCTGTGGGAATACATTTTAACTAAGATGAGACACTTGATAACTAATCTTAAATATTACGAATAATCGCAGCTGAAATTCTATTGAACTAGAAGTAGTGAAGCGTACAACCAGACTAAATCACTGAGAGACTCCCCTCCCGTCATATGCCCCTTTGCGTTACCACTTTAAGTAAGAGCTATTCGACACTTCTGTATATTGTATCGGACACCTAATTGGCGTCCGGCCACTCAGCATTTCTGTGGCTACAAGCTATTGACTACACCCCTTTTACAATATCAAACTTGCATAGTAAAACTAAGAGCGAATCTGATCCGTAGTCTTTTAAGAATGCTGAACTACGTGAACTACTTACTGGCTCAGTTGACTTCTAAAGCAGTCCTGCATCAAGGATTTTAACGTTGAATAGGCAAAACTTTAAAAGATAATGCTTAGAAATGCATGTACAGTGTACACGTTTGGAGTTGCTGACCAACATTTACAGAAAGATGTTATGTTAACCATCAAAATCTGAGAGAGAATCACTGCTTCCATTAAGATGTAAACGTTTGAAGGGAAAATCGAATGACGAATACAGTCACGCGACTCTATACTCATTAAAACTACATACAAAATGCGCAAAGGATTTTCCCATGGGGCAATGACGAAGGGATAAGGAACTCTTCCCGGATCTACCAATGCGTTTTACAACTGAAAACTACAAATAACAGAATTACATGAAATATAGTACTACAAACCACCTGATTTCGATTCTCTATAAAGGGTAAGCCAAGCTCCCCCCCCCCCCCCCCGTCTGATCGAGTAGCCACTACACTAAGGATCCCCTTGGACAGGTAAGCGGAGTCGCTCCAACTTCATCCTCTAAAGTCGATTCTAATTACACGATTTCTATTTATTAGGTTGAATAAATGATGTGATATTTGAATATGGATTTTAGTAATTATTTCGGCATAGCTATTTGGTACTTTTGCTTTGGAATTGGGGTTATCTTCCTACTCTTTTTAGTAGCTATGATAGTTATATTTATCGGATCGGCAATGGCTTCTTTCAAGGAATGGATCCATCCGAAGCTTTTGATTCTTTACAACAAAACTTTCTGCTGGTGGTTCTGCGAGTCAATTTGCGAAACGGCGAGAAAATTGAGAACAATCAAACCCCAATTTCAGAAAAACATAACAATTCCAACCAACAGCAGGATAAAAATTTTTTTATTGGCGGACGCGAGGCGGACGATCTTCATGGGAGCCCATTAAAGTATGATCTAACGATTCTTATCCCCGAACTATAGGGGACTTGGGTGTTGGACTGGAACAAGATTTCGATCAAGATTGAACGAGGATCATCGAGACCCCGATGATGGAGAACATGTAGACTAAGATAAGAGCCACAACGGCCGTGAGAACGATTATGGATCTGCCGTTTCGGGTCACTAAGCGGATGACGTTGAGCAGCGTCTCCTCGCGGTAAACGACGTCAAACAAAAGGACGGAAAAGAAGAAGGGATGGGTGCTGAGTCCAAGGAAACAAAAAATAAGGTAAATGACGTGGTAGACAACCTCCTCGTCGGTGCAGATTTGGATGGAAAAAAAATTAAAAATTTCATGTGAAAATCCCGGAAAACCCTAAAAACTGTTTAAACTTCCTTTTCACTTTTTTCTGCTCGTAGAGGAAACATCAACAGAATATCGTTATCATCACACAAACAAAATAATCCAATAATATTTGTAATAGTAAATTCTGTAAAAAAAAACACGAGCGAAAAAAATGAACAGCAAACAAAAGTCATTCACCTGCTAGAGCGTTGAATGTAGGGCTGGATGTGATGATTTGTTGCTGATTGTCGTCGTCGTCAACGTTGTTGTAGTCCGAGACGAGTGGATCTTTGTTGGGCGATGGTGCTGAACAATTTTCTAATTCCGGTAGCCATATCCGCAGAGGGGGATCCATGGAATTTTCACATTGCGTTTCGGTGATGAATCGCTTGTATCGTTGACTGGGCAGACGGATGACCTCATTTTCCGTTCCGATGTATAAAGCGTTCTGTGAAGAGGAGACACCAGATAATATAATCAAATGAGCCAAATTTAATTAGGGAAATACTTGTGGCTTGAGGAAATGCATGATTTTGATCTTGCGATCGGCAAGTTTTTGTTTCGAAGTGTGAAAAAAGAAATGCCAACCTGGGAACGTCTGACTTCCAATCCAGACCAGGGTCTTCAACGGGACGCCAGAAGCACTTTGGTGAAAAGGCGTGTGTCCCGCACGCCAGAACTCTGTCACCTGTAATGAAAAATGCTATTTTTTACCGAGATTTAATTTGGACATGATAGGAGGGTACCATGGACGTGCAGAACGCGAATGTAGTTGTGACAGTTTTCCTTCGATTGGCCCAACTTTTCTTCACAGTGACGGACTTGGTTGTCATCGGCTGGCCAAGGCGTTTCTCCCAACAGAGCCAGTTTGTCCAAACTCGAGCGGAATAGGTAATCCCTGTATAATTTTGGTAAAAGTGGCAAAGTCAAGAATGTAAGTTAACATTTCATTTTTACCTGGCGGACACGATGAGTTGCCCTCGGGTCACGTCAAACACCAAAGAAGAATAACTCCGGGCGCTGCTGTGGTTGAACCTAATCATCGACTGTTCCAAAACTACGCCAGAAATATAAAATCATTTTTAAATTTTTGGATTTGCATTCGAATCAAAATATTTCAACACTTACTGCTGTGGCTGGGCTGTAGCAGGTCGTTTCTTTGGGGAATCTGCCCGTATTGAGAAGAAGAAGAGAAGCTGAACATGGCCAACACAGTCAAAACCGTGACCAGCAGTCAAATAGATTCGAAATTTTCCATCGTGATTCTACGCGATTACCCTGAAGTCAATAAACATCATGTAATTCAAGCGAACAATTATTATTTAAAATTTATCAAATAAATCTAGAATTTAATTTTTAAAACCAATAAACCAAAAACGCTTTACCTTGTGTGGACAAGTACCAAACACCAGTTGCTGTATTACTTTTAAAATTTATTAAGTGAAATAATTAAATGTGAGGGCGCGTCACGGAAATCTAACCAAACTATTTCCAATCCAGGACACAGAAAACAAAGATTTGGATCGATTCAACTAGTCAACTGCACGGCCATCGACTTGAAGTTGAACTGCGCAACTGTAAATCAAAACCCACACCAAAGTGTTGAGAGGTGAATGTGACACCTAACCGTCGAAATGTAAAAACTATGTAGCCCAGATTTTTAACGACTTGATTGGCTTCCTTTAATTCGATACTTTTGAGCCGAGTGGTTCTCTCAAATTCCTTATCGTCAAATCAGCGTGCGGAAGAGTAGAAGGATCTCGGTATCCGCGAGTAAAATGCGGTCGTAGGAGAAAGACGATGCTCGAATCCGTCGTCTGGTTCTGATTTCATTAACTACTGGAACCCTGTAGTGTAGGGGTCACATCGCAAACATTCTTCGTTTTCTTGATTGCGTTGCTTTTTTCGGTGTGTATGGAGTTACGGACGCTTACGATTGATTTTCAAAACATTTTAATCCGATGAAAACAATAAGAACCGCCCAACGCGATAAATGTGGTGAAAGTGATCTCATAATGTCATAATCTGTCTAGTCCTATTATGGGATTTGATTTCATTCAAATTTTTTAAAATACTTTTGGCGAGAATTTGATTTTGCCACTTGAAAATGTACAAGAAAGTTGCTAGATGGCGTTTCTGCTTCACTGAAAGCTTTATGATAATGGGTTCTTAAACTAAGTTAATTGATGGCATTATATTTCTCGGAAAACTTACGTTGGAACTTGGAAACGACATTAGAAAGCTAATCGCATTGAAACAGAAAGTAAAACGTCTGAGCAGTGCAAGAACATTCTATTGCGTTGCGACAACGTTACTTTAGTTTAGTTGCCACAAAATTTTACGTTCTCATTAATAAACCCAGACGATATTAGTGTTGTAGCCTGGCTTGCGCTGTACTGTTGCAGGTAAATCATTCTATAGAATGCTTTGAAATATTCAGATAAACATTTTTATTTTTCTACAGCACAAAATCTAACCGTCGATCGAAAGAGGCTGGCGTTATTATGCAGAATTCAATATTTGAAGAACTTACCACTGCAATCAACGCAGTGATCAATTTGAATAATGAAAATCCTCCACCTACTGACATCAGGGAAGAAATCACGTTGGACGAAATTTTGGGTCTACTGTATAAAATAGGGAAAAATAAGATTGAATTTTCGGAAGAAGAGCGCAAAGTCATCGGTCCATTGATGAAAGAAATCATTCAGAATATCGACGACTTTATATCCGTTATGATCACATACGATCCCGAAGCCGAGCTGGACAATCTTATTCGACGTTCAGGAATCCAGTTTCTTTTGGATAATTTTAAGGAATTTCCCGTTACTGTTGACGAAGTACTCGGAGATTCTTTAAAAATGTTACAAGAATCTGAAAATTTAGAGGAGTTTGACGAGTCACTGATGACTGATCATCCATTGGGTCTCGGTTATGTGCCATTTTCACCAGCTGAATTAAAGAGGCCTGAAGGAGTACCGGAAACACATAAATGGTGGTATAATGTCGATTAATGCTATGTTGTGAACCCCACAGGAAATAAAATATAATTTAAAAAAATACATAATTCCACCGCGCCTTGTCTTTCACTAACCAACGTGAATTTTCGTAGAATGTCATAAGAATAAAACTAATAGGTTAACTTTCCCCAAATGATAATGACGCAGGATATGAATCACAAAATTTTCTAAGCAACAGCTGATTTCTAATTGGTGTACATGATTGAATAAGATAAAAGAGAAATGATCCTGACACTTGAAATTAGTAAATGGCAAGAAAGACATTTTGATACTAACCCAACATCTTATTTTTAAAACACTAAACTTAAAACCAACATACGATATTAGATGATTTAGTGACAAAAGCAGTTAAGTGAAGCAATATTCCCCGACTCTCTCTAGTAACCTGCGGTCATACAGTATCGTGAAAAGAAATCTGTTTCGGTACCATTGTAATTACCCAACAGTTTTGGGGTTTTCTGTTTGGCCTTTCGGATTTTGTTTGCTGTTCATGTTCAAATCTGTAACAGTAAAAATGGAAAAACTCAATCACACTTCAATATCCCTTAGATATACTAAGTGTGTACATGGTCCTTTTTAAAGACGCGTGGACCATGCTCTACTTAAAAAAAAACATTTGGTCGATGCTTTCAAAATGGATGTCCTTATGAAAATAAATTAGATGAAAGAGAAATTGGCGCAGTTGTAACTAGTCACATGACATGCAGTTTTATCGATACTTGACTTTGACTATCACAAAGCACAACAATTCTCGACACTACCTCAAACATAAGTTCGCATATTTATTTAGTGGCGGGGGATGGCCGGATGCCGGAAGCAATTAGCGACGCAATATGACAGTTTATTCATGCAACAACAACAATAACCAGGACCGCCAACTATTAATGGTAGAGAAGGAGGGGGTAACGACGGCTTTCACACTGGGATTGGGCAACTTCAACAGATAAAATCAATCCATCACTTGCAAAAAAAGATTACCCTATCAAATGTGGGAATTCGGAAACAGTGCGATAGCCTTTTGTTTGATTCCTTAAGAAATAATGAATTCAAACCCTTAAAGAAAAAGGTTATTCTTTGCTCTAAACGTGAACAGAAAAGCGATGACAGCAATTATGGCGGATGTTCGCAATCCAATCAAAATGTAGTTAGCAACAACAGTTACCTTTAGGCTAGTAGGTACCTGCGTACCTGCCCTAGGGAGTAATCTATATATTGAATTACTTAAAGAACGGGATGGGAATTTCTTCCCGCTTTAAAAACAACATGAGTTTGACATCTTTCGTTAATAGACGGCGTTGCAATAATGCCTTTGGCACCCGCCAAGACGCCCAAGAGGACTATGTTCTCTTTCAGAGATATCAACATTATGTCATATCATTTCCATAGCAAGTCACACTCGGTCACACCTGTCGGATCTATTATTTATCTAGTTTCGTGAAAGTGATCCTTCGATTTCATCGAAAACCGTCCATTTTGTTAATTTCTCATCCTTGCTCATCGACATCAAGGTAATTTAGCTCTTTGCTGACTGTTATTGAAGTGCTTTGGGGATACGTCAAATTTTACTTTCAAGATGACTTAAAAAGCTTGCATCATATATGTATTTTTTTATAACGTTATAGATATTCTGGTCAAATCTAAACACAAAATAATGGCTGAATACTTGGAAGATCAGAAAGATGCCGCCTTGGACGACGTTGTGCGACAATTAACAAAAAATTTATCACCTGAAAAACTAATTATATTTCACAAACTTCAAGAGGCCGGATCACACATTATTGAAAAACTAAAGAAAATTGATAACATTGAAAACTATTTTGAAAATTTCGAATTGTCCGGGGATCAGCTAGATGTCAACAACTTGCTCTTGATTCACCCAAATGCATTCTTCCAGATGACAGATCAAGAGTGCACCAACTTACTTCAACAATCACTCGACTTGAAAAAAGGCAAGATAAAAGAAGAAGAATTTTATACAAAAGTCAGTTCAATTTGTAAAACGTATCACATTATTTTTAAAAAGCAAACAATCGACGCTGAAATTCAATTAAAGAAAGCTTTCGCAGACAACAACATGGAAGTTAATAAGATTCCTATTTTCAAAGATATGAAAACTCAGGATGTTAACCGACTTGATTTCTTATTTACGAATATTTGCAAAAATTACGAACCCACTCACATCAAAGTTTCACGGAAAGCGGCCGACCTGTGTAGGAATGTTGCCGAATTCACTGCCGCTACAGAATACATCATTCGTCAAATAGAAAGACAAGCCACCAAAGCGAAGAAAAATACGCCCAACCCAGATCGACCATCGCACACCAAAGCAACCGACTACTATTATAAACAAAAAGCAGAAGAATTTTTGAGCTCTCCGGAGTCTATTGTAAATGGCTTCATAAAATTAAGAGACGAATGCGATGCGGCCAACAAAGAAACTCTTCGGTTCGGCAATTCATCTGCTCTTGCCAACCACTACGATAAACACTCGATATTTCCTCAAATTGATGGAGCCAACAAAATTTCTCTTAAAAGATATCTCAAGATCGCCAATGAAATGTGTTCAAGACACCCGCACGAAGAGAAGTGGACTCAAAATGGGGAATCAATCTGCTACAAGTTCATCAGCGAAGAATACGGCGCCACTGCTATTATGTACAAAAACATTGCCAAGGGAACCTCGACTATAGCTTCCCTGAGACCCATAGCACAAAAATCCTAATTCCCATGTTCTTACTCTCAGGATTAAACCAGATTTAGCGGTGCGCTTAATATTTTAAGAACCTCAACGCGCAATAATCAGATCAGCTACTATGTATTTCTAACTGAAAAATGTCATGCTATGGCCAAACTTAGACGTTGCATTCAACAGCGCTATGATCCTTGCATTTTACTCAATGTATCCTTATTTTTGTGATTGGAGATGGTTCATTACACAATCCTAACAATAATAACTTTTAAATTAAAAGTTTAAAATGTATTGCAATTACAATGAAGTTTTGAATTTTGAATATTTTAATTAAATAGTGTAGGGACCTTTTTCCTAAATTTACTTCATCGCTGTTAAGAGGCAAGAGCTTTGATCAAAGTTCCTAGATGGCGTATAAAACAAAATAAAATTTCAGCGGTTCCAGAATCATAACAGAATCCTGCCAGAATACACCTGCGGATTTCAGTTTCACTTGGCAGCCCATCTTCTCTTTGGTAAGTCTGAGGTCTTTGAAAATAATCATTTAAGAAGTCAAATGTTTTACCGTTTCATACTGCCAATCGTTCTGTTCTGGAACGAGCGTTATTCTTCTTTATTAAAAAATAGGGAAAAATAAGATTGAATTTTCGGAAGAAGAGCGAAAAGTCATCTGGCCTTTGATGAAAGAAATCATTCAGAATATCGACAGTTTTATAGGCAGTATGAACATATACGATCTCCATTCCGAGCTGCACAATCTTGTTCTGCGTTCAGGAATCCAGTTTCTTTTGGATAATTTTAAGGAATTTCCCGTTACTGTTGACGAAGTACTCGGAGATTCTTTAAAAATAATACAGGAATCTGAAAATTTAGAGGAGTTTGACGAGTCACTGATGACTTATCATCCAATGGGTTACGAATATGAGGATTTTAGACCAGCTGAATCTGATTTAAAGAGGCCTGAAGTAGTACCGGAAACACATAAATGGTGGTCTTAATCTCGATTAATGCTATGTTGTGAACCCCACAGAAAATAAAATCTAATTTAAAAACATACATAATTCCCCAGCGCCTTGTCTTTCAGTAACCAACGTGATTTTTCGTAGAATGTCATAAGAATAAAACTAATAGGTTAACTTTCCCCAAATGATAATGACGCAGGATATGAATCACGACATTTTCTAAGAAACAGCTGATTTCTAATTGGTGTACATGATTGAATAAGATAAAAGAGAAATGATCCTGACACTATCTTGAAATCAGTGAATGGCAAGAAATAGACATTTCGATTTCAAGAAAGTGTTAGGATCATTTCAGGGCGATGATTCATGTAATGAACATGAATCTCAATCATAAGTGGATTCTTCACAAACGAAAAAGAAAAACATCCAGAATAAGTGCGGAAAAAAAGATCTGATTGATGAATATGAATATGAAATACCACATAAAGAAAAAAAAATCGTGAAAATTTTCGCTCACGACGATACCTGAGAAAAGGAAAGCCAAACAAATCGGTTGCGGAAGAAGGGAATAAGCACAGCACAGATTTTAAAAAAAGTAGTCGATAGTCATATTTCAGTGAATGGCTGATATTGGATTTCGTACGGGTGTCCCTATATCTACATCGACACAACGATACCACAGAGTAAATAAAAACAAAAACAGATTTTACCTTGAATTGCCTGGTGCCTGTTGACCGGGAGAACGGAGTGCGCAAATAGTCGGGATTTCAGGTGGGAAAGGAAAAGACGACGTCCTCGTGAATACATCCACACTCGCATGGATGTACACGTGGAACGCCGTGAGAGGGGAAACAAAAGGAGTGGGGATGCGCACATGTTGGACGGCAGTCAGCTCGACGGTCAGGCCTGGTTCGGTGAAGGACACAAATGTTTGAATTAGTTAAACGAAAATGATTAAGAAAGATGGGAAGAAAAGTATAGTAAATACTTCAAATGTTTTTGAATACAAAGAACTAAATAATTCACAGAATTTTTAAAAAGTTAAGTGCAATAATTCAATTCAGCCAAACCAGTTCTTTTAAAAATCCCGCCCAAAATCAAACGCCATCTAACGCTCATAAATTACACTACATCGGGTAAATATAAAATTAGGAAAAATGAGAAGGAAAATATAATGAATAATTCAACTGTTGTACGAATATTTGAATACGAAAGAAAAAATAATTTACATTATTTCTAAAAATAATCCACAGGTTAAGAAATTTAACCAATTCAGTTTCATTTAGAAAAATTCCGCCCAAAATTTTTAAACGCCATCTAACGCTCATATATCACACTACATCAGGTGTAAAATATATAAACAAAACGAAATTGAATTTTTCATTTAAAAAAAAAAACTAAATCAAAACGAGAAGCTTTTCACAGTCGCGTAGAAAAAGACTGTAAAACAAAAGAAATCTTACCGCATTGGCGATTTCTAATGGCACGATACGCCACACGTGGAGAGCGACAATTCATCGGGCAGCCCAACTGGCCAGACAGCACACACCACTAAATAACGCTGGCGAAGGTTCTTTTCCATTAGTTATATGGAACAAATATTGTCACAAAAAAGTGTAAGTCACCAAAAAAGACGAGCACGGAATAAAAATTTTGACGAATTACTCGCAATCACTTAATCCAGGCAGGCGAAAAACGTGTGCACTTGTCTGCTAAGTGCTAACTGCTACAGTGGCACAGTGCTCAGTGTCTAGTCCTACCGATAGGCTGTAAACCCTCTGGCGGCCATAATTTTGTTTCCCTCCCAATTTGAATTTTGGATTTTCTAAATGAAATTTAACAGAAGCCTTGCAAATAATGAACTGTGCGTGGCCACCCATAACTCAAAATTAGATTTTTTACATTATAAATATTGTGTTTGATTGTGTTAGACACGATATAATGTTACTTGTTCTATATTCCTACATTTCTGTTTCAACACATTGTAATAAATTCATACATTATTACAAACAAAATTTTACACTGGTTTGTTATTTTGGTTAAGGAGCTCAATTACATCTTCTACGTTTCCTTGTTTGTAATTGTTTAGAACGAGTGATTGAGGACTGTGAATTGTCTTCCGGTGGCAATTTGTGTCGATCCCAGCTTGAATCAAGAGTCGAAGTGTGTCGATGAATTTGATGCTGGAATTGTACTTGCACAAAATATTGAGAGCATTCCATCCACTACCACCGTAGCATTTGCAGTTAATTTCTATGCCATTGTCGATAAAAAGTTGAACAACGTTATCCAGATTTTCTCCCGCGTAATGTCGGCACAAAATATGAAGAGCGTTCCATCCGTCGTTGTTGACGCAGTTGATGTTGATCCCGGCCTCAATCAGAATTCGAACGATGTCAATTATATTAATATTCTTAGAATTTTTACACAAGCATTGCAGAACATTCCATCCTTGGCCGTTTTGGTTTTTGAAGTTGACGTCGATTCCGTGGTCAATCAGCAGTCGAATTAAATCAATCACATTTCCATTGGATTGATTAATACATAAGAAAAATAGGGCATTCCATCCATCCTTGTCTTGACAGTGAATATCGATGCCGTTGTCAATGAAAAGTCGGGCGATATCCAGCAAGTTCTCATTCGGATAATGCAGACACAATATTAACAGGGCATTTTGACCTAATTTATTCTTCCATGTAACGTCAATTCCGTGGTCTATCAACAACCTGACGATATCGACAAAGTTGTTCTTCTGATAGAGCCGACACAAATAAAAAAGGGCATTCCATCCTTCTGGATCTTTGCAATTGATGTCAATCCCGTTGTGAGTCAACAAGAGTTTAATCACGTCCATCAAATAGTTTCTGAGATGGCCACACTTCGTCAGCTGGAGAAGTGGCGTCAACCTTTCATCATTGACGAAATTAATGTCGACACCTTGGCTCAAAACGTCGTTGATTTCGTTCAAGGAAGAATGTTTCTCCGCTAGTAAGTTGGACAGCTTCAATTCCAACTAAATTAAATAAAAAAACTGATGTTTGATTACTAATTCACATTTTTAATATTTAAAATTGTTTACCTTATATGAATATGATGTGCTGTGGGAATACATTTTAACTAAGATGAGACACTTGATAACTAATCTTAAATATTACGAATAATCGCAGCTGAAATTCTATTGAACTAGAAGTAGTGAAGCGTACAACCAGACTAAATCACTGAGAGACTCCCCTCCCGTCATATGCCCCTTTGCGTTACCACTTTAAGTAAGAGCTATTCGACACTTCTGTATATTGTATCGGACACCTAATTGGCGTCCGGCCACTCAGCATTTCTGTGGCTACAAGCTATTGACTACACCCCTTTTACAATATCAAACTTGCATAGTAAAACTAAGAGCGAATCTGATCCGTAGTCTTTTAAGAATGCTGAACTACGTGAACTACTTACTGGCTCAGTTGACTTCTAAAGCAGTCCTGCATCAAGGATTTTAACGTTGAATAGGCAAAACTTTAAAAGATAATGCTTAGAAATGCATGTACAGTGTACACGTTTGGAGTTGCTGACCAACATTTAAAGAAAGATGTTATGTTAACCATCAAAATCTGAGAGAGAATCACTGCTTCCATTAAGATGTAAACGTTTGAAGGGAAAATCGAATGACGAATACAGTCACGCGACTCTATACTCATTAAAACTACATACAAAATGCGCAAGGGATTTTCCCATGGGGCAATGACGAAGGGATAAGGAACTCTTCCCGGATCTACCAATGCGTTTTACAACTGAAAACTACAAATAACAGAATTACATGAAATATAGTACAACCACCTGATTTCGATTCTCTATAAAGGGTTAGCCAAGCTCCGTCTGATCGAGTAGCCACTACACCGCAAGGATCCCCATTGACAGGTAAGCGGAGTCGCTCTAACTGCCTCCTCTAAAGTCGATTCTAATTACACGATTTCTATTTATTAGGTTGAATAAATGATGTGATATTTGAATATGGATTTCGTCGGTTATTTCGGCATAGCTTTTTGGTACTTTTGCTTTGGAATAGGGGTTATCTTCATACTATTTTTAGTAGCTATGATTGTAATATTTATCGGATCGGAAATGGCTTCTTTCAAGGAATGGGTCCATCCAAAGCTTTTGATTCTTTACAACAAAACTTTCTGCTGGTGGTTCTGCGAGTCAATTTGCGAAACGGCGAGAAAATTGAGAACAGTCAAACCCCAATTTCAGAAAAACATAACAATTCCAACCAACAGCAGGATCAACATTTTTTTTATTGGCGGACGATCTTTATGGGAGTCCATTGAAGTATGATCTAACGATTCCTATCCCTAAACTATAGGGGACTTGGGTGTTGGACTGGAACAAGATTTGGATCAAGATTTAACGAGGATCGTAACAAGAGCGAGTGTTCCACAGCTGCTGGAGACGACTGGAAAAATAAAAGCGATCAATCATAATGGGGAAAATGCGCTTCAAATACACCCGTGTTTGCTGTACAGTATGTGTACGTGTAAAAATGTATTTAATAAAGATGTAACGCATTTAAAAACTTGTCGATAGAAATTGATAATAACATTGAGGTACATCAACGAGCATTAGGCCTAACGGATACACCAAGGCTCTGAATGATTTGCACTACTATGAATACGAATAGAAACCAACAACACTGAAGGACTAAATTGGTCTGATTTGCGCCAAATAAATGATTAAGTCCACGCGCGTCAAAATACGTCAAAGGGAATCGATGACATTTTCCTTAGAAAACTTGTCGAGTCGCCGCATCGATGAGCTGTCTCATTTAAAATGCCGAAGACGTCACCGCTCGTCTAATTATATCAACCGTTGTTCGAAGTATTGAAATACATCCATCCCTCTATTTGCTTGTTTGTTTTCCCTCAGATTTCAAGGGCCCCCATGACGACGACTGGGGACATTCTACTTTCATCTATAAGAAATGATGTGATGTCAAACAGTTCCCATGGCGACGACATTTGAAACTCCTATTAAAGCAGTGCTATTCTCCCGTGGTTTCAATCTGTTTTGCATCGCCAGTGAGTGAACGAGCAGATTCTCAATTTGATTTCCGTCCCCTCAAAAAAATGGCCAGCAAATGCCGTCAAAACTATCACGAAGAGACCGAAGCTCTAGTCAACAAACAGATCAACATCGAGCAGAGTCTTTACTATCAATACTTGGCTTTGGTGAGTAATAATTTAACTACATTCGAATTGAATTTACTTAAATAAGAAAATCACGTCATCACCTGTTTCAAATTTTGAATGTAGAGCGCATTTTACGATCGCGACGATGTAGCTCTGAGTGGTTTCTCCAAATACTTCAAAGAGTCGGCTGAAGATGAAAATGGCCACGTTCACAAGCTCATCAAGTATCAGAATCGTCGAGGAGGACGAGTTATCTTCTCCGAAGTCGCTGCTCCCTCCGAGCAAGAATGGGCCTCTCCTTTGGCTGCCATCGAATTTATCCTCAATTTAGAAAAGACAGTTAATCAGGTATGAGAAAGTTATTGAATAATATGTATAAAATTACTGATATTCTTATTTGATGGTCGTAAAGTCGCTGCTAGATTTGCACGCCATGGGTACCAAGCACAGCGATCCTCATCTGTGCGATTTCCTGGATGAACACTTTCTCAGGGAACAGGTGGAGACCAACAACAAACTGGCCAAACATCAGACCAATTTGGTCCGTTTGGGCGACGGTGTTGGTGTTTACATCTTCGACAAGGAACTGCGTTCTTAATTCAAATCAAGCAATACTATGAGCCAGTTATTATATAACCGCTGGCAGGGTTGAAGAGAGATCCTCCTAAATTTATTACATAAATACTCGAATAGATTTGCAGATGTTATTATGTATCAAAACATCTAAAGATTAAATTAATACACGTATACAATCAAATCAGCCCAAACACGAAGAAGCCATTTCTAATGTTATTTTTATAATTAATTCTTTTCTCCATAATTAAAAAATGAAAATGACTGCGCGAGAGCACAGAAAATTATAAGAAATTTAAAAATCGACTGTATCAAAGATCACACAAGAACTGTCCACGTTATCGCATTTCCATTGAGAAAACATTTCGTCACCTTTTTTAAATTTTACTTGACTATAACTATTCGACTGTTTGACTGGTTTGTTTGTTATGACGACAAGTTCATCGTGTACACAAATAACAGATCCTTTACTGCAAAAGTTGTTAGATAATACTGAGTACAACGAAATGTTATTAAATACAATTTTACTATGAAATTCGCATGTAATTTTGCAGCTTTCTCCGTGAATTTCAGCCTCATCATAACATGAAATTCCATTTATTTAAAAAAAGGCGCTGTAGTTTCCAGAAAGTTCCCTGCCACTTAAAAGAAAACGCTTCTCTTCTCGTATTTCAGTTTGAGATCGAATAGTTGCGATAAAACATAAAATAGCGCGAGCTCATCATCATGACAGCGCAAATTTTGTTGGAAACTCGATAACAATTCTGACGTACACAACGGACGTGTAATGAAATAATGTCAAAACATTACCACAAAGTACGTTGTAGACACTATTCTTTGAATGAGTTTGTGATGTTGTTGCCTTGGTTTCCACGCTCATTTCAAATTCTCACGTAAGAATCGTTCGATGTGGCGCAATCGAAAGAAGTTTAAAGTGACGACAATGTAGTTATTTGTTTAAAGAGTCATTAAATAAACAGATAAGGATTTGTTTTTAACAGCTTGGACTGGCAAGCTTTAGGCACTCCAATAATACAATAGCGTAACAAATCATTTTTGTTTTCGTGTGTTCCTTGCGGCTCTTTTTAAAATTTGAACAGATATGGTAATCAAGGGTAAGCACAGCGTGATTTACTTTTTAGTTTGGGGGCTAGCAAGATATTTGCAGTCGGAACGAACAAGGATGAGATCATAAGATCGCAGTCGTAGCTGACAGCACTCGTTGTACCACATACCGATACACAATGGGGAAAACCAAAGTCCGAAGCAGCTACATCGCTTAAATTAAATACAAATAATTACAGAGCGTCAGAGTGGAATTTTTGTAAAAATCACGTCGTTGAAATTCTCAAAATAGGATGCGAAAAAATGAAATAGTTTAAATCAAATCCTAGCTAATGATAAATCACAGAATAAACTCTGGTAAATTGTAAACAGAAGGGGGAGGTTAAAATTTGCTGGTAAAAACAAACCGGTAAAAACCGGCTGTTTTATTACGACGTAGTCATGAGCGACGATGATGCATTTCACCGAACCGAACAAACAGTCAAACACGGAGAACGAACGGGAACGAGCGTGATTCGGCGTTTTTCAAAACGGACTCGACGCGGCTGAATTTTATCGGTTGCCATGGAGACGGAGGAGAAAACGGGCGATATATAAGGACGGCTCAGACTTGGCAACAGCATTCGTCTGTTTAGCTTCGTAAGAAACGAACGAACAGTATCCTCACTCCAGCAACAAGTGTCAACTTGTCGAGTCGTAAGATATTTCACTTTTAAATTTCTTCTTTTAAAAAAAAAACTTGAGAAAATGGCCAGCAAATGCCGTCAAAACTATCATGAGGAATCTGAGGCCTCCATCAATAAACAGATCAATATTGAGCTGAATGCTCATTATCAGTACCTGGCTCTGGTGAGTTGTCAAAAGTCTTTGTGTTTCCTTTTTGGTGAAGTTGAAAATTGACAAAGTTGTTTTCCTCTAGGCTTCTTATTACGATCGCGATGACGTGGCCCTCAAAGGCTTCGCTCACTTCTTTAAACATTCTGCAGAGGAAGAACACGAGCATGCTGAGAAATTCATGACATATCAGAATCTTCGTGGTGGAAGAGTTGTGCTGTCCGCCATCAACCGTCCTGCCCAAACTGAATGGGCCACTCCTCTGGCTGCAATTGAATTTGCCCTCAATCTGGAAAAACAAGTCAATCAGGTACAAATAATGATTTTGTGTTAACTCTTTCAGTATTCAGATATTTTAAACTGCTTACTTTTTTTCTCAAATAGTCTCTGCTGGATTTGCACAAGGTTGCTAGTGGTCACAATGACTCACATCTTTCCGACTACTTGGAGGAACATTTCTTGGAGGAACAAGTGGAATCCATCAACAAGTTGGCCAAACATCACACCAACTTGGTCCGTGTTGGTGACGGTCTAGGTGTCTATCTGTATGACAAAGAAATGCAGTCTTAAATGTCCTGTTAAACAATTAGGCCTATCTGCTGGGACAGAGATTGAAAACCCTAGTAACTGTCAACACTTCAGATATGTATCCAAAATAGCAGAAGTCTAGTTGATCTTGTAGTTTTCAGATGCTCATAATCTTGTATACTGAAGCATTTGAATAAATATCATTATCACCTTTAACTGATAAACTATTATTATTGCCACCCAGAATTGAATCACAGAGATTTTTACTGTTTTTTTTTTTATTATCACGACAGATCACGAGTTTCACGACCCTACGAGTTTTATAGTGACATCTTTGAGTGTTAACTGTTAATTATCGAGAGGCATTGTCAAATCGATTAGTAAATATTCACAATTTCTGGTTAAAAATTTAAACATTTGAGAAAAAGCGATACTAAAAGCTTTACTATTGTAACATTAGACAAAGGAAAGATTTTAAAAAGATTAATTAATGCTTCATCAACGTATTGTAGGATATAAACATTTATAGATAACCGGAAGTAGTACAGATCCCGTTAAAATTGAATGCGCGACTAGGAAGAAGAGGTACGCTGAAAATAGTTAAAGTAAACGATCCTTTCTACAAAAAAAAAATACCTTTTTAAGATATTACCCCCACAAAAACCAAAAAAAAAATAACCTATAAAAAAATCAATCACGGTGTAATCATAACTCAATAGCTCAATTGGTAGAGCAATAGCTCAGGGATCCTGAGGATCACAGAAGTATGAGGTTCAAATCCCATCTGAGTTTGAAGGTGTATAGGATACATGATTGACTCATGAAAAGGCTGTAGAACATATGATATATGAGCCAGATCTTGGGTGGCACGACTATCCACTATCGCAATGTCTACTACTGGTCATAAGTCGTATCATGGATTGTATACATTTTGTAATTTTCCGCAATATTTTAGATTTATTTCTTCAATAACTTCCGTAGGTTACTACGGATTTAAATTTTAGACTTATGCAAATTTTAGATTTAATTATTAGATTTAATGCAAAATTTTAGACTTATTGTTTTAATATTAATAACTTCTGTAGGCTACACCCAAAATTTATGAAAATAATTCCATATACTAAGTAAGTGTAATAATTTCAAATCTTTTATGACAAATTTCGTCTTTTGTTTTACTGTATGTAATGTTTTAATCATCATAAATTTCATATTCTGAACCAATAAGGAGATGGCGCTGATTGTTTATCTGACCGTTACGTTAAGCCTGATTATAAGAGATTTCAAATTAAAATTCACTTATTAAATTTTAAGTTATTCAACAATACTTTGAATGAATAATGTTAGAAAAAACGTTTTAAATTGAATTGTAAAAATATTGATACTTAAAATAAATTACGTTTTACTAAAAGAGCAGTTAAAACTGTGAAAATTGAGGGCGCAGTCTGACTGTTGCCACCGAAGGTTATATAAGGAACCCCCATAGTCGTCTAAACCTAAACTGAATTTCAGAGCCTCAAACTTGAATTCAAAAATGACTTTCGTTACTGTGGTGATTTCTCTCGTCAACGTCTTGGCTGCTGTCACATTTTCGGGTCTTTTCGCCGGTTGGTGCGTTCGACTGTTGCGCAACGGGAAAAATCCGTCCAAATCCGAACTGAAATTGCGGGGATTGCCAAACAAACCGATTCGCAAAAATGGACGGCCTGAGTCGACGAATTTTCAGCGTCGAATCCAATCGACGCTGGAGACGCTGATGGAAAACGGAGGAATGGACGATGACGCAACAACTCGTCTCGTCTCCCGTTTGGAATGGTGGAATCAAATCAACCGCTACCTGGACATGTTGAAGAACACGGACGAGTCGATCGACAGTGTGGCCACCGGAATCGAGTCCCTGATGGATTACCACCAACTCCATCGACCGGAAGTGGAGGAAGACTTTGTCGATGCGATTTTCACCAGGGCCTTAAAAGACGCCGCCATTTCTCACCTTTACGCCAAACTGTTGAAACGAATGAGGAGCAGCGACCGTAAAGGCTGGACAGAAAACATCGTCCGTCTCTTTTTCCAATTGTCCGTCGAAGAATTCAACCGGCCCGTCCAAGGCGACGAAAATGGCGAGACGACGAGACGCCAAAAATTGAACAACGTCAAACTGATGGCCGCCGTTTTCAAACGAGAAATGCCCGGAGTGCCGGACGATTGGATCACAAACTGCGCCGACACTTTGTCCCATCGTCTCGACACGGAAGCCACTGACCAATCGGTTGAACAACTTTGCCTCTTCCTCACGACGATGCTCATCGCTGAACCCGGAGAAAATTGTGATCCAATTCTCCCGTCACGGCAGAGACAATTGTTGACCTGTTTCGAGGCTCTTCAGCGAGCGGCCACTCCGCCAAAAGTCACCGATGGCACCACCAACGTCGTGAAAACCACCCGGACGTTGAAACCCACCAGCAGTGAGAGCGACACGGACGATCCCGATGAAACGGACACGGAGTCGGACACGGACGAATACGAGTCGGCCAAGGATTCTGTGATGGGACCTGAATCGGCCAACGGCCGGAAGAATCAGAAGGAACCCGATCTCGTTCGCAAGTTAGAAGGATGACTGCAGAATTTTATGAGTTAAATTTCCAGTTTGTGTCATTAATTCAGTGTAATACTTCAATGAATAAAATAAAATCATTTTTGAAAATAATAATTTTCGTTTTTTTTTTTTTTTTATTTTCTGAATTTTGGAGAGATATGAACAATTGAACACAGTAAAATACTGTTCTAATAAGAGGTACGAGTATGAGCGGTTGAACAAAATATGCATTATTCTTATTTTAAGACAAAAAAAATTGTCTCGCGTGTCGTTGTGCTACCATCACGTCTTGGACGGTGATCACTTTTGAATTCCCACAATAAAAATCAGGGGGGGGGGGCTTTAAAAACAGAGTGAAATCTGGAACTTCTATTAATTTGATTACATGTAAAGATTTTCTGTTTGATATGAAAGATGTTAATGGTTTGGCAACCTCATCAGAGGTGAGTAGAAGATTGTTCCAGATACTTGGATTCGCTCCTACTTTCAAAGTCAGTTTTGTTTGTGCTACCTGTGCTGGTACAGTCGGTCGTGTTGTTATTCGAGTTGGATTGACTTTCTTCAGAAGAAGCTGGTCCCGGATGACGATTGCTTTTCTTTGGGTGGACGATCCTTGATCCCATTTTTTCACAGGCCGAGAAAACGGGATTCAGACGCGGGTATTTGAGTTTGAGCATTTTCCAAACGCTCGGCTTACAGATGAAGATGATGAAAATGAAAATTGGTGAGATAACGTTGAATATGTCGGTGAACAGGGCACTTTCGAAACTGGAATCGGCCAAAAAAGTGATGATTTCTGTTGTCCATGGAACACCCATCAACAGAAAAAGACTTAGAATCACTTTAAATCTGCAATAGGGAATTAACACGAATATGATTAGACTGAAACTCTGAATGTAATTTGATGGGCGAAGTAATACCTTTGATTTTTACGGGAAATGTTGGTGATTTTTGACGATTCGACACTTCTCCGGTAAAAAATGAACGTAGCCCAAATGAACATGACAACGTTAAATCCGATCATGACAATCATCGGTGCGTACAAATAAGCAATTAATGGTCCTCTGTGTTTATCTAAAATTTTCGAAAGTTTGAAAGTTAAATAAACAGCTGCTTTTCTTTATTACAAGATGAGATTAAATGATAGAAATAAGACAATTGTGTTTTTAACTTACGATTGAACCAGCAATACAATCCTGAATTGAGACCCGGTTTGATGATGCAATCTGGCACATCGCTGTGCTGGAGGATTTGCCCGACGACCACGACGATAAATGGAATTCCCCATCCGTAAATGGAATAATACAAGAATTGGTGACCGAAAACGGATCGTTGTGTCGGTGGTTTGATGGAACTGGAAAATACCAAGAATTACTAGATTAAGTAACTCATGCAAAAGTTCGAATTAAACTAATTTGGAACTCCAATAGAAAAAAGCAAAATAGTACACGGTTATATTTTTACCTAAACATCCGCCAAACTCCATAGCACAAAACGTTGAGCCAAGAAAAAGTGGCGATATAAGCGAAATTTAAAGAAATGGCTACAGGAGAAAAAATTATTAGAATTGATTATTTGTTTTGTTGTTGGAACAGGGAAATGGAAATGATTTACCTATCGTAGGGCAAAGACCAGTGGGCATATCACTTCCTCTAACGAGCATGAGAACGGCATGGAAGATGTACATGGTGGTCATTGAAGCTAAATAGCACATCAAGATCACACCGTGAATGTTGCGCATTTTCGGTAGTAGAGAATAAATGGCAAAAGTGGCGATCAAAAAATTAGCGGCAAAAAGATGCAGATAACCAAAGAATGACGCACCTTTGGAATCTTCTCCTTGTTCGGGAAGACAACCTAATGCCATAATGTTCTATTTTTGAAAAAGTAAAAATAAAAAAATAAAATTAATTATGGACAAATAAGATCAATTTCTGAGTAATACTCACATTAGTTTCATTGTCAATAAAATTATCGACGCAATATTTATCCGATTTCCTTCCTTTTGAATCATCTATTACGGAGTAAAATAAAATATGACCATCGCGATCAATGGCGAAACTTGACACATCATAGGGTGCGTCCACACCATCGCCGCACTTCATTCCGAGTCCGCCGCTAGTAAAAAACGCTCTTTCATCAATGGACTTATTTTGCGGATTGCGCAACAGTGATAGATTTAATTTTTCAGGATACGGTTCACATATTGCAATCGGAGACAGATCGTGATAATATTTCGTGACCAAGGCCATGTCGGATGGGCAACACTTGCGGATGCATCCGGACGTAGTGCACGGATCAGGGACGCAATAACGGGCCACAAAATTCCCAGAAGATGTTGAATAATTTTCTTCCTCTACTCTGTTGATACAAAATTCATTTGATTTCAGCTGGTGGCCACCAACCCATAACGTTCCGTTGTCCAGCTGGAAATCTTTGGTGCTGTGACTGACGTAGCCATCCGGGCAATCGGCCAAACCGTCGTTGGGAAACGAAAAATTTGGGAACAATTCACTGTACAAAGTTGAAACTTCATTTGGGACACATTGATCCATTCCTGGCAGATATGTAGTCCCACTTTTACAGCACCATATTTCCTGATTGCTAGCCAAAATCTTGCCATCTTGAATAATATCCGTTGTATTGGTGATGATGAAAGGATCTTCAATATTTTGTTGGTTTGCTGTCCAATCTCCAATAATTTCCAGCGCAGTTTCATTTTGAATAGTGGCCGTCTCATTGCTGGAATGCCAGAAGAAATAAGCCAAAGTAAAGAGCAGAGTGCTATTTGCCATGATGGTCACTTTAACGACTGGTACACACTTTGGTTGGCCAAGATATTACTCGACTATCGACGACCAGAATTTTCATTCGATTTGCTGCTTTGTTGCTCTTTCTTCTGGAAACTGTTGCTTCTTACACTGCCCCTGAATCTGAATGTCCATAAAAAAGAAGCAATTTAATATGCAGCCATATTTAGCCTTTACATTTTCTACTGCAATTATATGAATCTTCTAAGTATTTTCGAAATTATAGTCCTGAAGCTTGGTTACGTGCGCAACTTGTTCGCAAAAGGATGAGCGGATTTGAGACCCACTGGCGGTTTAAAACTCTCGACAATACTAAAGAAAATGCTGTGACCTCGGAGAGCAGACTGTGGCCTACTATACTACTGGAAGAAAATTATCTCCGGGACTTTCCCCATGTCTTCGCGCAATTTTTGTCAAATTAAAATGTGAAAACTTTTGATTTATGAGAATAAAATCTAATAAGAAAGAACTCCGTACATGTCAAACTTTCGTTTTAACAAATTTAAAAAAAAATGAATTTCATCATTTTGATTGAAAATTGCTAAACAGGATGCTTTATTATACTATCAGCTATAACCAGAATTGAGATCTCGATCCAAATATAATTAAATTCATTTGCCACAAGGACTTTACAATAAATTAACATTCTGGGTTTGATTTCCAGTTATTCTATTTTACCTGTTGAGCAAAGCTGGAAAATCCAAAGCGTGAGACTTGAATTCCAATGGAATAGAGAAACTGTGCGCTAACTACTGGCCTGCCTTCTGGAGATGTTGATAGTACGCAGTGCAGTTAACGACTGCCCACCTTTCGCCTTTCTGTTGAGGGTTTATCTTCGTTGTCTAGACCAACTACTTACAGTGTCCCCAGCAGCTAGAAATGCCCTACAATTCTATACATGGCGTTCATACGAGACTATCGTGTGGCTGGAAGGAACGTGAATTTTTAACAGAATTCCCCTTGGAAATCAGCAATCACGCACTTCATATTCAAACGGAAGAAGACGATGAACAATCGGAAGATACAGGAGGATAATTCAACAGGATATAAGGTATAGCAAGGACAATAAATTGTCTTTGTAACAAATAGTGAAGCTCAAGGTTGTGTCGTTGCGGATAGACATTTTTAACGTATACAATTAAACTCTATTCGAAAGTGTGATGAGGCAACATACACATGACTAAGGAATATGTCAGTGTGAATAACAAATAAATATAGGGAAGATGCATTTATCAAAAGATTTAACAAGTCATCGAAAGGTACGAGGTGTGTTGTAAACATAGAGACATTCAATTCGAAGCAGAAAATATACAAATGACTAAGCCATATCCTCCCAAGGTTAGAAGCTATATTTACAACAATAAGTGTTTTTTTTTTGTAAAGGTGAAGAAGAATTCCATCCGTATAATAATAGTCGGGACCTTATACATAACGTAACGCAAAGGTGGCTGGCGCTCTATCCCGGACGTTTACCTTGAACATAAAAATCTCGGGGATTTTGCATGCCCACAATATTATTTTGTCATTAATAATGCAGTATATAAGATGCCCAAGGCTTTATCAAGATTTACCTGCAGACTTTCTAGCCATCCCAAAAGTAGAATTATAAGACTCAATGTGTACAGTGAGATTTTGGTGTTTTTAGACTGTTACGACGTAAAATAAGTCTAAAAAGCCATAAACTATTATAGATAGCTTTAGATTGTTTTATATGTCTCTCCTTTGTTTAAAATTTGCCCCGTGCAAATAATTGGCTACATTCAGCGTGAATGCATTGCGTGATTATTTATCTTTTAGGACATTGTCAGGGCTCAACTAGGACAATGTGCGCAACCGCGATGAACGAGTTGAACTACGTCACGTAGTACGTGAAAAAGAGACAGTAGTTTTTGCCCGAGGTTATAACTTTCACCGGTTTTGGTTTCACCGGAACAGGTTTCTTTTGAGGGCTTTTCAAGGGGGGAGGGTTTTTCCCCTAGTATTTACGTCAATCAATTGTTTTTAATTAAAAACCTGTTTATTGATAACCTAATATAACAAAACAAGTTACTGACCCCGTGCGTCTGTATAGTTATTTTGGACTTTATACTTGGCAAAATTCCTTTTTCAATTTAATTTTATGTGAAATTTGTGAAAAGTGACTTTCAAGTTTCAAAAGGCTAAAAACTAAATTTAAAGAAAGTGACAAGTCTGAAAAATGTGAAAAGTAGGTGGGAGAGAATTTGTATAAACAGTCGCCAGACTGACCATATTTCAAACCCCAAAGTGCTGAAAAAGAACTCAAGATTATTAACATGTCAACGTTAAAATGACATTTGTATAGTTGTTTATATTTTCAGTAGCATCAGCTTTCAAAAACTTGTCAACACATACAAGCTCAACGCAGTTGATAGATACTATAACACATTTTGGGACATCAGCGTGAATTTAATTATCCAAAAATGAACTTTCACCATCCAGAGATTTGCGATATTAGTCCGAAGGAGGTGCGCTAGGGTCCGTCTGCTTAGTCGAGATGATAAATCCATTGGTTGATGGCGAAGAACAGACGGAATCACGAGATGTCGAGTCGTCGAGTGAATTTGCATGATGGAATCCGGTTAGAGCTAGATGGCCACTGCGGGACTCACGATCTTTCGGGAATGAAAAGGTGTCAAGACGCATCAGTACAGACGCAGGGAATGAATATGGGCGCTGAGGTACAACTCCGAGGTATCTTGCTCTTCGACTTCTGATGATGCAAATCAAAATCAAAATCGCCGTGATGAGACAAGGTCCACCGACGACAACTAGAAGCCACAACCAATTTTCGTTAGCCATTTTTTTACAGTAATAATTGACGCTGTTTATATGGCAATCTCTCTCGACGCAGTAGTGGAATCCACGGAGCTCTGAGAAATACTGTCGTCGTTTGTTCTATTATTATATTAGATGGATGAGCAAGGAGCGATTCAAAGAATACTGATTCACATCACAGAATGGACGACTCGACTATAGCACGAGACTTGTGTGTCACACCACACGTCGATCTCATACACCTGAATCTCAGCTGCGACAGGATGTCATGTGAGCTTATCTGTTCACGCTATTTCCCATAGCGCAGAAGCCACCGCACTTTTTATACAGTAGCTAGTTAGCTACCTTGTCGCTTGCGTTATCCAGTTTTTATAGCGCAATTTTGTTAATAAATGGTCCCATTTTTCATTTTGCGATAGGGCTGCTCTTTATTTCCCCCGTTTGACTGTTTCACTGAGGTCGAACTAATAAAATACAATCAGTCCTTGCTCAATCAGCCCATAACCAGTTTCATTCTTATAATCCAGAGTGAATAAATGCGTTTAGACTTTAGTGTGATGTTGAGCACAACCTGATGATAAATGGTTGTAATCTATTCTATTTAAATACGTAACATTTTAATTATATTTAACAAAGATAAACAGTAAAATTCAGGGCAGTGTCACTTGAAGAGTTGCTCATCGTCAGGGGTTGTTCTCACAGGATTGACAAATGTATTGGACGAAGGATGGATGGAATTACGGGGCCCCGGATCGTTTAGTAGTAGGTTGTCTTGAGATCCGGCTGAATTTCGATCACGACAAGAAGTAATTGGACCATCAAGAGATTGAGGAGGCGGTAGGACGCATCCCGACACGTAGAAGGAATAATGACGATGAGGTAAGACTCCAAGGTCTCGAGCTCTCCGGTGCATTATGAGACAAGTGCATATGAAAATCAACACTAGAAGACAAGGTCCTCCTATGACGATTAATAGCCACAGCCAATGTTTAGTGATAGCCATCGATCGACGACTCGTTCTTGTACCTCAACACTTTTCTTATACACGTTACACAAATATAGTGTTCTAGTGAATAATTTGAGTTTTTTGGCTGGAGCAAAAATTGGTGGAAACTGGAAATTTGACTTGCACACAGTCTAATAACTTTTTCTCTTATGAAAAACTGTATAAGTCGTTGTATACTTGAAATCAAAAATGTACTGAGGGTTCGGTTTGCCACACAACTATGAGGAAGGATGTGGGCACATGAGATCATCACCATACTGTGATTACGTCAGTATATACCATAAGCCGAGTTGAACTCGTTTTCGGAACGGATGTAGCAGGCGCAGGAGTGGGACAATCAGAAAAAGAAATTCATTTCTTAAAGTTTCATCGGAGAGAGTTTGAACCTTCTGAAAGAATCTAGACTTATTGAGACATCAATCACATCACAATTATTCTTATTCTGACTAACTATATGGCTCGTGATTCATTCGTAGAAAGGGACAGGAAATAGGAGAGGGAACACACAGAAGAAAATAAGACACAAATGAAGGACAGCTGTAATAATAAATGACAATAATTGAATTTTAGTTCATTAAAATGTCATCAAAATGATGGATGGTATAGGCGATGAATTCTTCATCCAAGCGTCCTTTATAAGAATTTAGGCGATGGATTCATTATCGGATAAAATCAGTTTAATTCAAATTGAATTTATTAATTGTCTGTAAATGTAAGCCAAGAATGAATGGAGAACAGACATGACATCTCATCAGCCCGATTTGAACTGATTTCGAATTTGAATTCGTTGTCTCTATTTTGCAATTCGTACGTTAGTTAATTCATCACTAATATAATTGCGCGACGCCTACCTAGTACCTTTATATAGTTTCACGTTACCGGTGAATAGAACAGAGAGTGTTGTGGTGATTCGTCGAACGGAAATCGATTTACCTTTTAGTTATTAGATATACACGTTATAGGTTATTTGTTGTTGGCCGTGACCGCTTTTCCGTCTCCACCGTTTCAGTCACAATCTCCGTAATTTCCTTCCTCTCGATATCCAGGGCAACGATAGTCACTGGCGATATCGACGGTAGAGACACTTTGACTTGGGCTGGTGATTCTCCCGTATGTGTAATATCGACCTCGACGCATTCACCATCGATGATCGAAGATTTACCGATAGAACTAATATCTAAATGAATAAAGCTTTTTTAAAATGACGTTTTATAAACGATACGATTTGAAAAGAAATTCTTTACGACAATCAGACTTGAAATCCAGTTCACTCTCTTCGTAAGTTGGAAGATCTGTGAATAATGGCCAACTTTTAAATTGAGAATTATTTTAGAAGAGAAAAATGTGTATAAAACTTACAATCGTCTGAGTGAAATTTCTTGTTAATCACAGGTGTAGAAACAACTTCTAGCTTGTTTGGAGCTGTGAATAATATCAAGAAGAAATAATTAGCGCATTAAATGATATAATAATGTGTTAAGATTTTCTTATTTTTAAAATTCGGACGGGTGATGAAGGAGCGACTTACGAGAATGGCAGCATTGCATGTAGGGAATGGCGCAAAATATCAAACAGACGGCCAACAGTGACATGCCAACCAAAACTAAACAGGAAGAACCGATTAAATCGTACACAGTGGGGAAGAGCATTTTCATGATTGCGATAGACAAGCATACTGCGATGCAAACGATAGCGGACAGACGACCAGCCGACATGCCTTTTTCAGGTGTAATCCGTTTTGAATTGAAATATTTGACAGAAGAGGACTCAATCAAAATTGTACGACACTTATAGACTAGACTGCATCGCCAAACAGAAAGTTGCGTTTTGTTATAGTAATGCTGTTTCCTTAATACACAAAATCAGACGACGATTCTGTGTGTGTAAGGCGACTGAAATGTGGCGTCTCGTTCTCCGTCGACGTCCTTTATATAGTTAGTTTCAAGCCAGGAAATGCTACTGGGAACCACAAGCGATAGGATTTGAGATCAAGGTGCTTTGAACTGGCCCCGACTGGTAAAATCTTGTTCCGTTTTAAAAAATCGTAGTTATTTTGCAAACCTTACCATCAACTTAGGCTATCGAATAACGTTTCAAAAAGCGGACCCATGTGAAGTCATGAAAGTGCAGCTGGAGCTTGGGGATGGACGTTGAGAAATGCCGAATTTGTGAAAAGGTAGAAAAGAAGATTCGAGACAAGGTATAAATAAAAGAAACGCAGCAACCTGTTTATTTAAATATAGCTATATAAAATGCGCTTGGCATTCACCGGTGGCACTACCCCGGTTCGAGCCATACCCGAGCTGTTCGAGAGGTAATATCATTATTCTCAATTTCTCATATAGTTGCGAATTGCGAAGCAGAGTATTATACAAGTTTTCGTTTCGATGCGTGTATTATTGTACCGTATTCGAATCTGTTTTTCTTTCCTCGCCTTGAGTGCAGTCCTCGATTGATTCGAAAAACCAGGCAGTTGATTTTGTCGCATCCGTGGTTTAGAATTTCAGATGTTTCAACTACGTGACGGTGATGTATATTTGCATTAGACAAAGCATCGATTTGGAGAAAACCAAATGTACAGGAAAACAAGAGAAGAGAAAAGAAGAGAAAGAGCAAAGAGAATATAAGTAGACGAGCTGAAAATACTTGATTGAATTTCTCTCTTTAGTTCAAAATTCCTTTGATGTAACACTTTTTTGTTTGTACGTTATCTGGGGGGAAACCAAGCGTCCAAGTTTCTTTTATATGTTTTCTTGTCCTCTATTTTAAAAAAACTCTGGGCTTATGCTGCAGATGCGATTTCTGCTGCAAAAATTGTGATGTTATTGCGCACTTTCTCTCGTTGCATTACACACATGTATCATACATGTGAAAACATTGTCAACGTGTCATGCATCGAATTTTATTGCTCATTTATCGGAAGTTCGGTTTTCTTTTGATAGCCTTGCGTGATAGGCTTTGAGAATATTACATAAATCATTATTAAATTTGAACACAGATTGGAACATTTTTCAAAGGGAAAGGGACATTCTGATGCAAACCATCACAACTGACTTCCATCCAACGATAAATTGTAGTCAGGTATTTCCTCAACTCCGTTCGGCATTCACTTTATTTTTAAAAAGCGCACCATCCAATATGTTTTTCAAATTAAAAAGAGGATATATGAGCGAGTGAATAAATCGATCGTGTACAAGTTACAGTACTACGTTCTTACCAGTGTATAACGTGTTGTAGTTTGTTAGACGTCGTTTGCTATTTTACGCGTAGAAGAAGCCCTTTTTGAAAATATCTTTCTTAGTTGACGCGCTTATGTCTTTTCACGAACAAATCGAGTCTCTGTAGTCGCAAATTTTGGAGTTTGAATCAATGAGCTGTGTTGAGCATTACATTGAGTGGCTATATGGATTAAGTGTTAGCGCACTCGTTAAAATCGTCCCACTCTTACATGGTCATACTCCAGGACATATTCACCAAAGAATGTGAAATTCAGATTTTTCTTATTTTTCTGGTCTAATTTCCAGTCAGCTATGACTCACTTGTCTCAGGTAGATTATTCTTCTCGTTCCTTAGCAAAGTTCATCAACAGGTTCTATATCCATTCATTTAGATAAATTTGCCTGATGATCGCTATGGTATAGGAAACAAATACCCTGAAGAGCAAGCGAAGCTCCTATCGCATTAATCAAAATGAATATTTATTTCAATGATTCGCACCTCCAGTCCACGCAGGTAACTTGCGTGGTCTTCATCTAACTTTAAATACCCGTGCGTACAAAGCGGATGGATGACATTCTAACTCCATCCATCAGTCAGTTATTGAACAATAAAGCTCATTATTTAAAAGCGTTTTTGATTTGATTAGAAGCTGTGTTTTTTATGTTGATGGTGCGTCGGCTTTACCTTTTTCAGTTTCCGTCTCGTCACAACTGGCGACAATTTTTCTCTTTTTTCTTTGCCAGTTTATTATCGTGTGTACAACTTGGTTTGTTGGGTCATGGCATGGGTTTATATCGTTTAGAGACTTCAGATCTTTATCTGAATTCAAAATTCAGATTATAATGAAAAACGTTAGTATTTTCACCGATTTTCACTACACTATTCAATAAACGATGCCTAAAAAAACACGATTTGATTTCCGGATCAAATCATTTGAGTAAAATCCAGTTTAATAAAACATTAGTGTCCATTTTTTTTTTTTTTCAAATCAAAACGTTGTTGCTTAACCAATTGCCGTCTGATTGAGAGATTTGCCGCTAATTTAATTCGAACCGCAGCGGGAAACGCCGCCGCCTCGTTAAATTTACAAACGCTGGAACAAAATCTATTCCATATACTTAACTAACTTTAAGACTAGCAGGACTAGTAAAATGTTTAACTTATTTTATCTTGTCGTTCCTGTGTTATTTCATTTCATTTAGAATCTTAGAAAATTAAAATGGCCGCCAGAGGGTCCCACCCGAGAGCCGATTGGACAACTCGGTAGGCTTGACAGTTGGCACTCGGCCATTGACAGAGTTAGACACCGTGTAATGACAGTCTCATATTCAAGCAGCAGACCTCAAGTGTCGACTGTCGAGTGCTTCCTCTCACTAATTTGTCGAAGTATTTCATTCCATGTGTTTTACTACGAGTGGGAAAAGATAATTCACCAGTGACATTTATTTTGTGATTTATTTATGAATTTTCGAACATTTTAATGGTGAAGTTTGGGCAATACCACGTGAGGCGTCAATTTCATGCCCTTGGAGAGAAGAATTTGGTAAGATATCTTTTTCAATAGCCTTTTCGCCTATGTATTGATGTATTAATGTCATCAAAGGAAGTACCAGATTATTTCATTGGCTATTTTTATTTATTCCAGGTGCCATTCTTCTAGTTCTTCGATTGGAAAATTTGTCATGTCTCCAATTCATGCCAAGGTAGCAATCAACACATTTTCATTTTGTTTTTGTAAGCATCATTGAGTGAGTCGTCTGTGAATAGCTATTTGTTTTATTTTGACTTCAAATTTCATTTCAAATATATTAATGAAAATGTGTCTTGGTAAAATTGTTCACCTATCGTAGTTTTATAATGGGCGTTAGATGGCGTATAGTCAATTTACGAATTTGCGCGGGAAGTGAAATGGATTTATTTTTGCACCTTGCCGAGATTTCTTATTTTTAATTGTTTCGTACGTAACGGAATATTTATACAGAAATTACGTATTTTAATTAAATATTTATTCCATGTTTCTCAATCATTGTTAAAAACACTAAAATTTTAACTAATTTATTCATTTCTATTATTTTAACCAGGCCTGGTTGAACGCCCGACTGCCGTCCAAATGTGAGCGCATCCCCACTCCTTTGTTTCCCCTCTCACGGCGTCCCACGTGTACAGCCATGCGAGTGTGGATGTATTCACGAGGGCGTCGTCTTTTTATTTCCCACCTAAAATCCCGACTATTTACGCACTCCGTTCTCCCGGTCAACAGGCACCAGGCAATTCAAGGTAAAATTTGTTTTGTTTTTATTTGCTCCGTGGTATTATTAAGTGTGCATAATGAACAGTATTCCTTGTAGACAGGTTTACTTTAACTCACGCGATATCTTGAATTAATAGCAACGGATTAGTTTCAAATTCTCTCGTCACAGTCCAACATTTTGCAGCCGTGATGTGGAAATAATGTTCAGTTTAAATATCGGATGTTTTTCTTAAAATTTTGTAGAACCCACTCTTGATTGCAATTTTGTTGATCAGTTCCACATCCATTGCAATAGGGATAATTTAATCAATTCACCGTGAAATTATCCCTCTCGCTTGGCAGAGACCCTGCAATTTAATCTTGCTCCGAGTGAGTTCGGATCTCTTAAAAGAAACGGAATAAAAATTTTTCTTTTTAATCGAATTATCCACAAAGAGTTGACTGGCGAAACTTTCAAATGAAAGGCTTTGTTCAATGATAAGAGATTTTAAAAGTCGCTAAACAAATTGGTTTGCTTAACGTGTGCTCTGCCGATGAGCACAGTTCATAAATCAATTTTGTTCAAATCTTCCCTCTCCCCTTGAGGTTGTTGTGGGGTTTGTTGATAAATCATCAAGTTTCGGTTTCGTCCCACCATAAAAATCTAGCGCTTGACTTCGATGAGGCCGCCAGGCGCTAGGCTGGGCATTTTACTATAACTAATTGTTTTAAAATGATCTATTGATAATATCGTCAGTTTCAATCTCCGAAACAACCTCGATATTGATTGTGCGTCGTTTTTTTGTAACTGCATCGTTTTCTCAGATGGTGTTCTATGTCCCCTCAATATCTTTTCATGTTCTTAGACGGACTTCATTTGTTTCATTTTCCAACATGCTTATTATGAACGTGCTATTATCGGGTACCTTTTGACCGATGACGTTTCGAATATTCTGATTCGTGCATTATTCCCTATATAGTTTGCGCTAGTTTGGGTTACACGTGGCCAACATCTCATTTCTACTGTTTATAAGTTGGTGTATCGCGTGGTTGTTGTTGGATAGTTCACTTTCAAATGGCGAGTACAAGGCTTGGATGCTGTTTTTCAATGAATGAGGACGAACATTTTGACGTGCGTGAATATCGCTCTGCTTACGGATCGCTTCCTCTGTCAGTTGACTGTTTGTTCTCTTTTCTTAATTTTTAAGTTAAATGCGATTTTTTGTCATCTTGAGTCCTTATCCGGTGGCGCGATCCGGGCTGAGGACATTGCCGGATGAGGAGTTATTTGAAACTGGTAAAAAGTGTAAGCCTTTTACCTCGGGAGACACTTAACCAAAAATTGAGCCCTCAGAGAAAATAAGAATAGGACATCATTCCTTTTTTTCCCTCTACGATTCAGGATTTTTTTTTGATTTTGTTAAATGAGCTTTTAGTTGATTGAAGGGATTAATCGATAACGTAATAAATTTTTTAATTTTTAGTTGTTGTGTCTTGAATATCGAACAATTCAACTCACTAATAACGCTATTGAACTTTGAAGAATATACTTTTTTAAATTCTGGATAATTGCCCAGTTTCAGTATGCACAAAAATGTTCCTGTTGCGGACAACTTCGCAATATTACTGGAAGAACTGAAATAACCAGACATTGTCCCTGGAATTTATTTCTCTTTCTGCCGCTTGCAAGTTGTCTAGGATATTTTTATGACAAATCAATACAAAATGTGCGTAAATGTATGAAAATCATTTCTCATTTAGACTTGTTAATCTCAAAGGAGATTGTGTCAACTAGCGTAATTTAGGGCTTTACGAAAAGGTTTAAAAATTCACTATTCTCACGGACGCCCCACTTAGATTTAGTGTTCGTTTGATGAAATCAATTCTTATAATAAAAATTGTCTATTAAAATAACTGTAATATCGCATGGACTAAATCATTTATTTGGCGCAATTCAGACAAATTTAGTCCTTCGGTCCTTCGAATATTGATTTGATGTCAATCGATTTGTCGCTGAATTTGAAGTTTTTTCAAATGGAGAAATCTTTCTTGCGTCATCTTGCTTATTCAAATAATGAACAATATTACCCGCAAAGAGAGGTTTTAATATTCACTTGGTTTCTTACTTTTAAAGTTGACGGATTAGTAACAGCATTTCTATCATTAAATAACGTTTGGCTATCACGCTTCACTTCGAGTCATCGTTCAAATTCTTTATATTTTTTTAAAACTTGTACGAGTTGTATCGAACTCACTTTTGATTCTGTTGATTCAGTATGAAAGTTTAGAGGTTGGGATATCCTTGATAACCAATTGTACCCCTTTTCACCTTCTGATTGAACTAAACAGTATTTCAGTCGTGAGTTCAGATCCTTATAAAAATACTATTGAAAATAGCCAATTTGAATAATCAGGACCGACAAAGTTGTCTTGCAAAACAGTTGCAGATGAGCTCTATTGCAGGCCCGTGAGATCTCCAAAATTTGTGAAACAAAAATTCTTTCTCAACATATTCTTCTGAGTTGAAAACAACTCGTTAATTCATTTTGTTATTTCATGTCAAGGTTGGTGACCTAAGAAATAAGACGTAATTTCACCCTTCGAATCCGTGATAAGAGAGTGTGTCAACTGTCAACTCTTCATTTTTCAGACTTCAACTGTATATTGGCGATTGGACTTATCTGACTATCTGGGCCAGGATGTGAAACAATAATTATTAAGCATCGGTTGTTTTCCTTCTCATGATCTTGTTTCGCACAAAAATGTTGATTTTCACTTGGCACCTTGTCATTGAGAATGCGTCATCTTGTAACTTGATCGATTTACAGGAATCGTCACTTTCTGTTCATGCACTACTGCATTTGATACAATGCGAGGCACAATTTGAGGCATTTTTCAAAATACTTATCGTTTAAGTACAATAGGCTATTGATATTTATACTTTTATCATTTCACCAGCTTTCATCATTTTCAAAATATTTAAAAAAAAACTACGCGTTATTGGGTGATTTGAAAATTTGCGATATTGTAGAACGATACACGAACTCCTGTCTGAAGGCGTGGCCATCCCATTTCTCCATACTTAATTGGCATCATTTTGGCTATTGCGATCGACCACCAGTCAATTTATTGATTACTCCCGAGATATAATTTTAAGATCATAATTTTAAATTGGGGGGTCACTTACCCAAAAATTGGGCAATCAGAGAAAATAAGAATGAGACATTTCATTCCTTTTTTTGTCTACGATTCAGGATTTTTATAATTTTTTAAAAAATGTACATTTAATTGAATTAAGGGGTTAATCGATAACGTAATTAACCTTGTCTTGTTGCTCGGATCGTAAACATTTGAATTGAAATTAATTAGACCGCGTCATCTTTTGTAATCAGTGTTTTGCGGATAATAAACACTCCCGTCAAGTGACGATTTGGTGGGAATTTCTAGACTTTTTTTTTAAACACCTGCTTGAAAGAATAAAGACGAAACCCTTGAAACGAATAACGCCAAACGAGTCATTCAAACCATTTTCTCTTTCCTTTTTTGGTTTGATTTTAAAATATAGTTTATTCTTTTTTAATTATTTCGACATCAATCGCTTTACAACTGAAATCACTACTCATTTTTGGCCATGACACTTGAATTGATATTCTTCTGGGAAGAATATACATTCCTGACCTGGTTTCGGGTCTGCGATGTCCTTCAAATTGTTGCCAAAATTGTTGTCTTCTGGCGAATGTCTCAGATGGAGAAAAGTTTCGTCCCATTTTTTTATTCTGGCCGTAATTGACCGTAATCCTGTCATCACAGTCTCCTCCGCTTGATCCTGATGGCGAAAAGGTTTCAAATAAGTTTCGATGTCGCCAATGAGTTCTTGGACTTGTTCCTTGTTTCTGTTCTTGAATTTTAAGCAAATGAATTGAGCAATGTCTAATAAAAGTTCCAAGTGTTTCTTGAAGTCATCGCAGTTGAATGTGGCCGTCTCGGCTGGCCCTAAAAACTGGCTACTCATTTCAACGGCACATTGAAATAGTTGAGGATTTTCTTTCGATTTCATTTGTTGTGATGCCAATGTCCAAATTTCCTTGGCTTGTTCTTGATGAAGGAAATGTATTTCCGGATTGATTCTTTCCGGTAATTGAATTATCGCAGCTACACTTTTAATTGTTCTATAATAGACTGAATAAACATCACAGAATTTGAAATGATGTTGTAATCGCGCCATGTGTTTCTCTTCTATTCGTTGAAGAGTCTTGCAGCTGTGACAATTTTCATGATGCCAAAAAACGTGTTTTTCTAATTCCTTTTCCACATTTGGTTTTTTCGTCGAGGCTGAAAATGAATCTTCTTCGTGCTCTGATGTTTCACGCGAGCGTTTTTGTCCTGATGGTGACAATTGTTTGTTTTCTTTAGGACTTTTCAAGGAAATTGCATTTGGTCGACTACTCAAATGTAATGTGCTGGTCGTCGCGAATGGAGAGCATTTCTTAGCAAATCTTTCCATTTGTCTTGTTTATTACCTGTGATCAATCGCAGTTGAGTCAATATTATAAAGCATTTCAATTCTCAAGTATAGATTCAATTGATTTGAAAAAACTACGTTGCTGTGGCACTCTGAATTGATTTCTTGTACTTCAATCTGCAAATGTGACTACACCGCAACCACTGTTCCTATTTGAAGTGTGAACTATAGGAGTTAACGAAATTTGTTGAGAATGGTTTTCACCGTGCACGGGTTTTACATAAGTAGAGCGCGGGAAAATGAACGTCCGTTTGAGTTCCTCTCTAACTGGACAGTGGTACAAACACTTTCAGTCGTCAACTTTCTTCAACTATTTTTAAAATCTTAAGTGGACAGGAAATTCAAAAGCAATTTAAAAGTAAGACTGTTGATGTTTGGCTCATCATTTGTTATTCTTGGACAGTGTGACAGATGTTGACACTACTGCGTGTGAATCTACTTTTAGAGCTCTCACCTGCGAGTTTGCCCATTTTCAGAGCTTACTCTCATGTCCGAAAAGTCTTTTCTGCTCTACATTTGAAATTTGTTGCTCATTAGCTGGATGTAGAAGCCTCTCCTTATTCCCCCTACAAGCCTTATAACCCCCCCCACCAACTCCCATATATAAAAACCCCTAGAATTGGTACGATTTTGGATAGTCGAGACTTTTCGTTCGTCAAACGAAGAATAGACTCTGTAAGTTAAACTTAAACGACATGGTGGATCGTTCGGTATACTAAATTGAATATCTCATCACAAGCCAACAACTGCATAACGGTACCACCACGCTTTTTAGACATTCAATTGATATACAATTGCACTAACATTCAAATGTCATTCTGAAAGTATTTAGATAGATTCAATCGTTTTCTAACTTAAACGGTTGATACAAAAAGAAAAATGGAACGACAATCTGAACATAGAAACGACAAAGGTTTTGGCGATGAGGCATTCGTTTTGATTCGCAGTCATCACTGGAAATCGAATGTGAATAGACGACCGATTTTACTGCAGGCATGGATCGCCGAATTTGCTGATATTCTTTTGAACGAAGTGATCCTCTGTCAGATTCCTTCTATAAGACGATCCAACAATACTGATCCTTTAGTAAATAGTTTGGTTAACAAAGGAGCTTGTGAGATTGTCAAATATTTAGAGAATACTCCAACCTTTTTACAGGGATTTACATTAAACGAACGGGATCAAGCAATAAACGAATTGAAAAGTTTAAGACAGAAACGAAACGACGGAACTCATGGGAGAATTGGAAATTCCAACTTGCTCATGGAAATACTCCAACTCATGATAAAATTTTGCAGTTCATTCGCTAACAGAAATTCTACAACAGAGTCGTTCAATTCTTTCGTGGGAAATTGTGTAACCGAACAAGAGCATATGACAACAATGTCTCATCTTTACTAACTGCTGTTGTCCCTCTTTTACTTTTGAATATGATGCTCTTTCTAAAATTGGCTTTGTTGTACGTCTTCACTTGAATTATCGGCGAAATCCATTATAGTATTTCATGTGTGACTTTAAGCAGGGCGATTAATTGCTTGTAATAATAGACGTACACTCTTGTTGACTGTCAAAGTTGGTGTCATCCTGATGAAGAATATAGTAGGAGTACTGTTGTTTGACTGACTACATTTTCACTATCTTCTGTACGCCCCGAAATCCACGTTGGTAATGCAATGTAATATTTCAAAAAGGACACGCGTTCTCGCCAAACGAAACGGGTTCGAATTTCGTCTATTCTCGTGCTCATTTGCGCAACCGCCAGCTCAGCTTAATGATGTTGTTGTTGTGCAATAAAAACTAATAGGTGAGACTGGTCCAAACACAGCAGTTCTTGTTGACGGAAACGTGTTGAGCAAAGCTGTGATAGCAACGCCATTCAGTACTACAGTTCACGTCATTTATCCATAGAATTCTGCATATTGGCTTATCGATATATTTCTTGAGATCAATGGAAAAGTAGAAATAGCTTGCATTTTCAATTATGAAATCATTTATTTTTTACTTTTATTAGTAGACTAATTGATACAATAATTCTTCGTCGCCCGATGACTGCCCCAATTCAAGATAAATGTCGTCCCATTTTTGTACTCTGGACGTATGCGACGGACCAGTATTTTGACTAAACGGTTTCAGAAAGTCTTAAATATCTTCCATCAGTATTTTGACATCGTTGATGATTTTTTTATTTTCTTTTCTGTTTGGGCGTATCATTTTTTCGGCAATGTCCAGCAATAATTTCAAATATTTCTCATAGCGATCGCAGTCAAATGTGGCCTTTTCAGCGGGTCCCAATAACTGATCGCTTAAATTAGCCGCTTCTTGAAATTAAAGTGAATTTATTCTACATATTTCGTTACTACTACATGCTGTTAAAAACAATTCTTTTGCTTGATTGTGATTTAAGAAACGCGATTCTGTCTGCAATTCCCCTGCTGTTGGTACCTCCTTGACTGTTTTCGTTAGAAAGGCCATAAGTCGATAATAGATTAAATAGCAGGAACAGTGTCTGTAATGATGTTGTAAACGGGCCATGTTTTCTTCTTTAATGCTGTTAAGTACGACCCAACTTGGGCATTCATTGCCGTGCCAGACTGACTTACAATTATTCGTTTTCAATTTGATTGACTTTCTTGCTCGCTTTCTTGATTGGAGAGACGTTACTTAGGGTAGCAATCTGATTTTCTCCAGGACGTTTTCGTCTAGATGATAGTCCAACAGAATGTGATCTTGTTACTCGTTCGTTTTTTTCGTATTGTGGCATTGCAACCTATAGGATCGTCTTGGTATTTCAGGAATAGACTAACCCATTTCTCCGGTGATTAAAATGTTCTTCCACTCACTTTCTGGATTTTGCTATACCTGTGAACTCGTAACATACAAGTTCAGATCAGATTCTAGTTACCACGGTTAGTCGATTGTAACGACAACGATAGTACGACTCACAGGAATGAAAGATGTCGTTATGTAGGAAACATTTCTTTGCAGCGTCTACTTCTCAGAGCGTCGCAGTTTAACTGAGCCCGAGTCGTTAGCTTTTGACACTCAAAACTTCAACTCAGCAAAAGACTAGTCAAATACTAGCTGTTGCATAAACTAAATGGATAAAAAGTGTAACGATTTCAAAAACATATTTTTTAAAAAATATAAAAGAAAATCCAACATGCTATTTTGTAGGCAGAAAATCACAGTTGTATTATTATTCAATCTGCTTTACAATTTTGTCTCATTTGATCTCTAATGATACAATGAATCAAAGAAAAAGGAATCAGTTTTCAATATCCCTTTCCAGTTGTTCCTTAATGGAGGACAAATCTCGAGAATAGCTTGCGGGAATATCATCAGCAGGTTTCAAGTTGTACTTTTTGGCAATTTCTTCGTTGTAATTTGCCAAAATGTATTCGCGCAATGGCAATTCTTCGTTGATTCGCGGGTCCTTCCATCCGGGAAAGACCGTGGCAAAGTCCCTGTATTTATATTCGACAGTGTCATCTTTGCTGAGGTAAAAAGTATGGTCTTTTTCGTAAAATTGACTGCATGTCGTGGGAACCAATTTGTCAGTGGTGTAATAACCTTGTCCCGCAACTCCCCCTGGTTGATGAATTGCATCGTGAGGTTTTTCTTCTGTGTCGTGATTTGCCGCTTCGATGCACAAACTCTTACAGCAGCGACAACATTCGCTGCATCGAGGAAGGGCTGCCTTGTCATTCAATGTGATCATATACTGAACTACTTTTGGACTCAATTCCTCTGAATAATTTGTTTTATGTTGAAAAGATGCTTGTTTATCCATCACCTGCATTAACTCTGTTAAACAGGCTTTTTGAAATTCTTCCGTCTCTTCATTGTCACAGTCCTCGTATTCATCGCTACAATCAATTACAAATACAGAACCTAAAGTTTCATTCTGCAAATAACCTTCCAAAAATTCTTTTCTTAATTGAACCACAAAAGTTTGGGCCCTTCCTTTGTCAACTCGGACGGCTGCCGCTTTTGTAATTGATTGTCTCAAATGATTTATGAAACTTCTCCATTCACCGTCGACGTTGACGATCTTTTCAGCAATTAATCGATGGAGAACCCCTGCGTAAAATTCTTCAGGATAACGTATGTAATTTAGTACTTGATCTAATTGTTGATCCTCCAGCAATTCGATCAAGAAGAGATCCATGTGTTTTTGCATAATTCTTGCGTCGTACAGCCAACGCTCGTTTCGAATTCCTTGAAATGTTTTCTGCACCATTTCTTTTTCGAATGCTGTAAAGTAAAATGATAATGATTAAATTTAATTATTGTTATTGTTTGGTTATTATTTTTATTTACCATACCTGGCTTGATGCTTTTTTCCAAAGTGGCCGCCATATTAGAGGCGAACAATTTTGTCTTTGCCACGCCCTCTGAAACCATCATGAAATGGTTTCGCAAAATCTGTTTATTGGACTCTAATTTAGCGGGAACTGAATTTTCTCTTTCCCATTTTCTTTCAATGTTTTCCATCAAATCGATGGTTAATCTCATCCCGTATTCATGCAATTGCAGAACTTTGGAATTTTCTTCAATTTTGTATTTTTTTATCTCCTCATCTACACTGCGAATCATTTCGGAGATGATGCTGTCGCTGTAACAGAATTTGCCAGCTGCAATTCTTTTGATTGTGTTGTCAACCGATTCGGCACACAAATTGACAGAATTCTTTTCTTTTTGCTTTTTCTCAATTCCAAAAAGGCTAGGAAACTGTCTTTTGAAAAACTCCTCAACACCAGAAAATCCGTAATACTTTTCCTCTTTATTTTTCTCTTGCAGGTTCAAATTGATAAGAATTTTCCTATTTTTAATCGCGGTGCTGTTTTCATATACTTTTAATGTTTCCGCAGCAACTTCTTTGCGAGGAAACTCTTTTTGCGCTTCTTTCAAATGTTTGACGAACATCTCATCGAATATTTTATTCTTCTCCGCTTTTGTCCATTTGGAAACGTCTGCGTTTGTTGATGATTTAAAGAATTCGTTGATTTCTTGGCGCATCTTTTTCTTGTATTCTTCCACTCGCTTTTCGTAATTGAAAATTGTATCGAAAGCGTTTTTCAGATTACATTTCCAGTTAAAATCTTGTTGTCTCTTGTAATTTTCCCACATATTCTCAAACTGGAGTTTCCACTTTTCTCGGCTTTTTTCGTTTACTAAATCATCCACCTCTTTATTTAAATCCATTTGAATTAGATTTTCATCCAATTCACTGTGAAGGTTCGCTTCGAAGTCTTCAAAGGATTCGGAAGAGTTTTTAATTGCGGATGACTCGATCATACGTTTTTTCACTTTGGCGAATGACTTTTCATAAGCTTCCGCCAATTTCCGTTCGATCTTTTTGTACTCAAGATCCAATTTGTCAAACGTCATGTGTTCCAACACCGTGGCAAAAGTGAAAATGAAATTAGCGGAGCAGATACATTCCCAAACATTTTTTATGTAACTGGAAAACTCGCCGACGGATCGACTTTTCCATTTTGTATTTCCTTCTACATTTGTCACGCGACGATGGATGTGTTCACGTAATTGGATGAGCTCTTCTCCGTATTCTTCATCCGGCACATCACCTGGTGGTTTGGTTTGTTTGTTGACGTTTCCCAGGATACAAACGTCACTACCGGATGAATCGGATGAGATCAATTTGAAATCTGAAAATGGACTTTCCGATTTCATATTTGTGGATTCATTTCCAATTGAATTTTGGACTTGGGTAAAAGTTTCGTGAAGTGAATTTCCAAGTGTTTGAATGATTGTGTCCAATTTCTTTTTCTGTTTTGTGTCGATTCTGTTGTAAACGAAAAACATCCTGGAACTGAGTCGTCCGCCGTTTTTTTCCGCAAGTTGCGATCCTTGGTAGGCCATTAAAACAATTGGCAAAATTTCTTTAACGGCCGCGTCATTTTCTCCCGGGATGACGACGATCGACGCGTCCGACAGTAAAATACTCAAAGTTGCCATTTGATTGTCGCGTTTTTCGCTGCCGGGCACACCGTGAAATTCGGGTGATCTCGTCCCTTCCGTGTCCAGCAACAAAATGTAATCGTATTCAGGACGGGCCTGGACGGCCAGCAATTGCATGTTGACACCTCGGGTACATTGGCCGACGCTGGTCCTCATTTTGATGCCGAACATCGTGTTGAGTAACGTCGATTTTCCGCTACTTTGGATTCCCATGACGGACAAGACGAAAATGCGTTTTCCTTTTATGAACTGACCCAGTTGATGCAAAACTTCGTTCATCCAATCCATGCGGATCATGTTGGAATCGCCGTCGACCAGCTCGAGGCAAAATCCGTCCATCAAATGTTGAGCGGCCAGTCGAGGGATTTCCTTAATTATCGGCGATCGTTTTCCCGGTTCCGTGTCCGTGTAGAGATGACTCAATTCCCTCCACAAATGTTCCATGTTGAGAACACTTTCAATTAAATTAACTTTGGCCTTTTGCAGGTTTTCCTTTGCTGATTCTAATTCTTTTCCATCAACTTTTTTTACTAATTTTTCATTAAATAAATTCGTTAAAATTTTAACTTTAGTCAAAAGTTGATCGAGTTCCTTTTCACCGCGTTCCGTCAATTCTTTCTCCAGCATCCGGATGGTTAAAACGCGGGAACAAGGATCTTTGTTATCCAGAAAACTTAGAAACAATTGGAGTAACGAATTGGTTTCAACTTGCCGGGTTTTATTTCGCCTTTCTGCATGAAGAATTTTGATCTTGTCCTCTTCCTGACTCAGCCTCGTCTCATTCAGTCGATGTTCCATTTTGGCTTCTTGATGTTTCGCTTCTTGTAGGAAATTTTTCTGCAGAAGAAATTTGTTTTTCTTGACATTTTCCAAATTTCTGACCGATTCCCCAATCTTTGACTGGTGTTGTATTGGTGACACACAATCAATTGAGTTGTACCCTTCATCTTTTAAAATAGGTATCTCGCACAATGTTAATCGATTGTTTGACGACTTCTTCATGTAATCGACGATTCCAAATTTCAATTTGTTTCGGGATTTACCTGTCAGTTCGTCTTCTATGTATAAATGGGGGAATCCATTTATTTCTTTGGTTTCCAATATCGACTCGTCGGTCGACGGTTTCCAAATGCAACCCATCGGCGTTTTAGTCTTCCCTCCGATCTTGACATCTTCTAAATCGATTTCCATTTTTTTATTTTTCGTCCAAAATGAAGAGAAGAAACTCTCCGATTCCTTAGTTGAATCCTCAATCAAAAAGCAATCGGCAAATCGTCGCAGAAATGGCCAAAGTGGCCGGAAGTCTCCCATTACGTGAACGACCAAAACGTTTTGAATAATTTGAGAACCGGACTCTTCCGTCACAATGCAGCCACACCCAATTTCGGCCAGCATAGTTTCCGATGAAATGTTGTCATTATCCAAATCGAGTGAATAGATGCTGTTAATGTTGAAAATATTTTTAAGAAAATCGCACGTTTGACTTTTGTTCCTTTGGCGACAGGAAATGATGGCAACGCGCATCAACGACTTGTCATCTCCCATAGAAATGTTGTTGATTCTGGGCAAAATCACGTGCCTCAACAATCCCAAAAAGTGGAATTTGGATTTGGGAAGGAACAAGGGGACAGCTGATCTCCTTTCCAACAAGAGACGATAAATCTCCACAATGCCAGTGGCATCGAATTGGTCGATGACTTGCATCAGTGTATCGTAAACACTTTTAATCCTAGAATTAGTGCTGGTATTATTCACTTCCGTACCGAATTTCAATTCCGTTGGAATCCGAAGGCGGTAGCGCAAACAGTTCATTAAGATGAATTTAACATCATCTTCCCTTTGGGCTTCATCTTTGCAGGGTCGGTCGATAAGGAAATCAGCGTAAGACCTCTTCTCGTTATTTTTGGGTTTCGGCTGATGCTTATCTTGACCAAAATTTGAAAAACTCATTTTTTCCTTTTACCAAATGAACATAAAAAATTCTTTTCTGAAGTTTCTGAATCTGATAAGACATAATGGTAAAAGAAAATTACTTTAAAATTCCACACATCATGCGGAACATGAATTAAATCTCAGGTGGTATTCAAAATTATTTTTGTTGTATCTTTCAGCTACAAAACACACCACAAAAAATGCGAACCAGTTGCGCCACTCAACTTTAAATTTTAAAGACTTGATGATGATGATAAACTTTCAACCTTTTCCCGTCCCTCAATGCTTATCGAACTTGTCAAGTCTGTTCTCAAATAAGTTTTTAAAGTTATTGAAAACTTTACCAATCTTCATAGAAGTCTGGTAAACACATTTTACTTTTTGTTTGCTGCGATATGAATAAATTCCTTCAATACATGAACATAAGACATGTACCGTATACAGTTAAAGAAAATGTTCTCACACGACCTCCATTACGAGTAGCCTGACTTTTACAAACTTGAGAACTCACAAATAGATTCCTAATTGCATAGACACGGTGTCTAAGACACCCAACTTGGAATGGAGACCACATAGGCCGCTCAAATAAATGATAATAAAAAAAAAATAGGTTGAATTCTGATCGATTCTGATCTCTCATACTCTTATTAATAACGATTCAAAATTTGACATATAAAATTCCAATCATTTTTCTCGCAGTAAAAGTCAAATGGACAAAGTCTATTTTTAGCCAACCAAAGTAACACAAAAAATCTATCCCAAACAAAACAAGAGAGAAAGTTAATAATAGATTACGTTTCTATTTTTGTTTTAGGTTTATTTAAGTGAAGTTATATACTCAGGTCGAACAAAGTGGGACTTGTAACTCACCGTTTCACAATCTTTAGATTTTCGCCTGGAATACTGTACGGTTGTGCGTCAGGGATAATTTTACATCCACTCGCCGTTGAGAAATGTCTCGGTATCTGCACGATGCTCAGTTTTCTATTTTGGAAATCCTTTTTTGTTCATTGCACTGAAAACTCCTCCTCCATTTGAAATCCCTCCTCCACTACGGTATGCAAGTCTTCCGCGTTCCGCCGGATAGGCTCCGCCCTCCCTCCACTCTAAATCTTAAAGAATCAATTACGAATCTATCAGCCAACAGCCAATGTTGTTGAAATACAGTTCCCTTTTTCAAAATGTGAAATAGTTGCGAGTGGATGTACATAAGAATTTGATTTGCCATGGCCTAGTATTTGATATGTTTTTATTGTCTGTTCATCTCCGGTTAAGAAGGATGCGAGAGCCCTTTTGCCCTCCATACATGGTTTTACGTCAGACCCTTCACTCATCGATAGAATATTTTTTAAAAGTATTTTGTCCCAACAGTCGTTTAAAAACGAGGACAGAAGATTATTATTTTACTTTTGGATATTTTCTACGTAGTTTGTATTGCAACTCGTTCAGTCGTGAATGTTGTAACGTACATTTCAGGCCAGACGCCCGTTATCAATATTCTAATTATGCCTCGTGGATAAAAATAGGGAAGACCGTCAGTTTTGTAAGCTGGATTCGAAAGATTTTTCTTCCAATATTAAATCTACTTATGTTCTGCGCAATGGGCAACCAGCCACTCTATTTCCTCCGGCCTAATGTTATTTCTGTTGTGCATGTCTCAGGCTCTCAGCATTGGATCTAGACATTGTAATGCGTGCGTCCCCTTCTTCTTGTATCAACATGCTCATTTCGTTGTGTTCGATAATGGACGCGCTATATTAAGAGTAGACTATTGAAAGAGAGAGTTTGGGAACGCGTCTGGGAATGTAGCAAGAAAAGCTTCTCGTGTCAAAAAGTGGATTAGCGAAAAACATTGGCGAACACAAGAAAAGATGCATGTATACTTGTAATAGCCTTACAAAATTTGAATTTCAAGTTCATAATTTTTTCAAATGGCACGAGGCAGAGAAAACAAGCTTTTTAAAAAATTCACTTTTGCCTTAAAAGCCATTTTGAAAATTCCATTTTCTAATTAATTATCACGAATATATTTTTTACTATTTCGTGGAATTCTCGTTTAATAAAAACTAACCAAAGAGTTCTCTCTTTAGACTACTGAAACACTTTGAGCAGCAGCTGCGACATTGCGCAGCTATTTCACACGTAAACAAAATTTCATCCGAATGACTTTGTGATGTTAAAAATAACTTTTTCCCTAGTTCACAGCACAGAGTCAGCCTAGTCCCCAACACGCTGAGTTTACTAAGATTATTTTACGATCTTTTTGATTGCTAGTTGTAAAATACCCAAATATAACGACGGCTTTGGTTTTTCCATCTAACTGGAGGAAACGACTAGCTGTTTTATTGGTTAGACTACTTTTCTGTGTTTACAGTGCCGTTGCCAATTTTTAAAAGTTTCAATTTACACAATTTCTTCAGTTTTGAGCTTTTGTTTTCTCCTTTTGTGGTGGTAGTGCCGCTGCTCCGTGGAGCCATTAGGCAACAGATATTTGTGCATGTCTCAGTGTATTTATGTATAATATTTAATATATGTTTCGATTCGTTAATTAGAGAATGTTAAAGCTCACACTTTTTTAAATCGTAATTAGTTTACGAACAGGCAATTGAATTTCATTTTTGCGGCTTCTAAACAGTTCATTTTCTAATTGAATTTAGATTTAAAAAAAAAAGAATCGACTACATTCGCCTAAGTTATTATTATAGACCTGATCATTGAGTATCCACGGTGTTATTCTTTGTCCCTTTTGTCTTGAGAGTTGCGGAAGTGGAGCAGAAATCGACTCCACCCGACCGACCCGCCGACCCTTTTGACATTTGCGCATATTCCGACGGCTGCCACCAGGACAATTAAACCACGATATAAGAGGAAAGGTACACTCTCGAGCTATCCCTGGCTCTTGGAAGAAACGGCGGGTTTTTAGTAAAGGGTCCCAAGATTCCCCACCAGGTTCGCTAGGTTAGTAGGCCGATCGCCTCTCGGGGGTATAGTAAAAAAAGGGGTTTTTCGTTCGTAATTCAGAAAATTACCAGTAAATTGGTCCAGAAATTGAATGAATTGAAACTTTATTTAATTCCCTATCCTTCAATACCAAATTCATCTTGTTTATGCAATTTTTTCATTCTTAAATTTATGATTGAAAATCGCAATTTTTTGAAAATTGCGCCTTTTGCAACATTGCCTATTTCTAAAAAAACGCTTGTCTTCTCTCTACCAGTGATAAAAACTTCTTGTAAAAGAACAAACTTTATATTTAACCATATTTTACCTCAATTGGAAACTCAAAACACGTCCTACCACAAACTCACTGGTTTTCGAGAAGACAAGCGTCATATTGAGAAATTGGCAATGTTGCAAAAGGCGCAATTTTCAAAAAATTGCGATTTTCAATCATAAATTTAAGAATGAAAAAATTGTTTAAACAAGATGAATTTGGTATTGAAGGATAGGGAATTAAATAAAGTTTCAATTCATTCAATTTCTGGACCAATTTATAGGGTAATTTTCTGAATTACGAACGAAAAACCCCTTTTTTTACTATACCCCCGAGAGGCGATCGGCCTACTAACCTAGCGAACCTGGTGGGGAGTCTTGGGACCCTTTATTTAACACCCGCCGGTCTTGGGGATAGCCGAGAGTGTACCTTTCCTATTATATCGTGATTAAACTGCAAACGACGAGCAGAAATCCAGCAAAGTCCATTTCGTATAGGATTCATGCGGGTGATCCTCCTGGAAGCCATATGAAAACAACTCAGTTTATGAATGAACTTTCTTTTAAAGTTGTAACTCAATTTTCAGTCAATTCATTTAAATATTTATAAGGTTTCGGAATTGAAATTGGTTAGCCTCAATCCCATGCTCAGGGTAAAATTGGCGATTGGGTTAGTTGAAGTGCAGTGGAAATGGATTAGGCATGATTGCAAGTGTGATAATCGGAGCAAGATTGTTTATTAGAGGATAGGATAGATTGGATAGGATAGGTTTCAGCTAATGAACAGGATTGATAACTGCGGAAAGGTTAAGCGGATGAAAATCAATCTATTAATTAGTTTAATTACGTCCGTGTTAAAAGAAACATGTGAGGATATATTTGTGACAGCACGTTGGAATAGAAATCTGCTTATTTTCCTTTGCACTTTGTACAGGCATATTAGTGTCGTGATTCAGTCATTCAATCCAGAGGAGACAAGTGAAAAGGCTTTTTAAGAAATTTCATTTGTTCCACTTTATTGATTTCAATGAATAATTCTGCCATCTGTTATTGCCTCAGATCTTCATACAGAATCATCATCATTGAAACGAGAGCTGAATCCGAACAATAATTAATCAATAATATCTTAACACATTTGTAGTAAAACGTCGTCCAATTGTCGAATGGTGGATAAATACAATGGAAATACTAAATGAGGCAAGTGCCAGCATTCTAGATGCGGATATGTGCAAAGATTATCGACGTGTTATGCATCGATTTTCATTGTTCATTCTTTGGAAATTTAATTTGCTTTATGATACAATAATCATTCGTATAAGTGCTTGTAAGAATCACCAAATCTTTTTAACATAGGAAGAAACACCACCATCTGATCCAATTAACTAATTATTGGTTGCTTTCGTCAGTTTTTTTTCCCGTCAGCACTTGCCTGTTCACTTTTTTCGAGAATGTTACATAAATCATTATTAAACTTGGAACACAACTTGGAAAGAGTTTGTTCTAAAATCATCAGTCAAACTTTGATCTGAATGAATGACAAAACTTGTTAACGTGACATTTTGTTTGGGTGTGGAATAGAAAGGGATAACAAGTATTTCATCACCACGATCCGACGTCATAGCCAGTTTGCTCTCTTTGTCAAATGGATGAACTGGCTAAAACGAAGAAAATAGCGTTTACTTACGATTATTATCTGAGCGAGGTTCATTTTCCATCTTTGGGGTGGAAGATACAATCTCGATTTTGCTAAAAGCTGCGAAATAATTTCAAAGTGTTTAGATTAACAATCAATGATGCGCAACTTGATAACTTTTGTCAATTAAGATTTGCTTACGAGCATTGCAGCATTGCGTGTAGGGACTCGCGCAGAATATTAGGAAGACTGCCAACAGTGACAAGCCTACCAACACTAAACAGGAAGGACCGATGAAATCGTACACGGTGGGCAAGTGTATTTTCATGAGTCCGATTGACAAACCTACCGCGAAATAAACGATAGCCAATAGGCGACCAGGTGACATGCCAGCACCCATCGCTTCATCAAGAGTTTATTCCTTTGTGAATAGTTGCAGACGTATTTCGCAGGAGAGGATACAATTACAATACATCTAGTTAATGGTGCGCAATGTATACGCCATCTATATTCTATAGACCTGAGTTCTGCTGTACATTACCGAAACAGAAAATTGTGCTGAGGAGATTTACTTGCACTATATTTAGATTTTCAGATCTTACCTTAAATCAGACGACGAGTCCATGTGAAATGCGACTGGAATATGATGCTTTGTTCTTCACGGACGTCTTATTATAGTGCCCAACCAGGAGATTTGACTTTTACTCAAGAAAAGAACGTTGTTCCTTGTTTTAATAATTAATTTTGGCAAAGCTTGACGACCTTACAATTGACATAGTCTCCTCCCTCTTTGACTTTGAATGATGGTGCGGGTGCAACTTGCTCGTGGATGAACGATGCAAAAAGGTTAAAACAAGAATCGTGAATAAGACAGAAAAAAAAACAAAAATGTAACCTGTTCAGCTTGACATTCACCTTCCTCCGACTCAAGCCAGATAGTGCTGCTGGTGGTCATTAGGTTTTTTTTTTTAAATATTATTCCCATAAGCGTAAAGCAGTGTTGACAAAATCCCATGTTGAAGTGGGCAAAATTCCTCGACAGCAAAAGGAAAGGGACATTATGTACCATTTGTAACCAGTTTGTTGCATCAAACGAAATTCGCTTGAAATCAGAATGACGTAAACATAGCAGCTACTTTCCATGTTTAGGCGACAATCGATTGGATCTATAAAGCAGATAACAAACATTCTTTTTGTAACAGACGTTTAGCAACACATTTTTTTTAAACCAAAAAGAAATCCATTCACCAAATTTCTTTGTTGTTTTTGTTGTTATGTACTTTCTCATCATCTAATCATTTTAACTCCTATTACTATATCACTCTATTAATGATGGCATGTTATTCAATGTTGTACTTCTTCTCGTTTCTCTATAGGGCAAAGTAAAATTTCGCGTTTCACTGCTGTCCGCATCCTCCCGATCCTTCCCACTCCGTTGGGCCGTTGAGTTCCAGGATTATTTTCACCACGGAGGTCGTGACAAAGGTAAGGCAATAAAAACCATTTTATTTTTGAATTATTTGTCTTCAGCTATTTGTTGGGATTTCTTTTTTCGTTTCGTGTATCTGATACTGTCAATTTTGACGGGATACAAGCTAAATATTTTGATTGTGTGCATATACCTCCCGAATTTTCGATCTTTTTTTCGCTGTGTTAATGTCTTATTTGAGTGACAACATGAATTCGATTCAAAACACCCGCGTCGCCGGACAGATTCTCTAGTAAATCGATATTCTCCAGTAACACATAAGATATAACCCATTTCGAATGAAAGATTATGGGTTTGAAAGCGTTTCTTGTACAACATCCTTCCTTAGCATTTCCTGTTGGGCTTCCTACGTTTGTAAAAAGTTTTTCATGTAAAGTACGTACATTAACCTATAAGTTAGGTGAGGTACATCTTTGAGCAAAACGGTTATGTCTTTCGTTACAAAATTTGTTGTTTCAATCAATGAGCTTTGTTTATCATTACATTTGATCGACTTTGGAGTAATTTTTAGCGCACTCATTACATTCGCTTCACTCTTGCAAGGGTGTACGCCAGAACACATTTACCACAGGATATGCGATATAAATTTTTCTTATTTTTCTGGTCAAATTGCCAGTGATTTTTAAAAACGACTTGTCTCAGGTATCTCGTCCAAGTAGTCTTGAAATGGAAGAAATCGAAAATTCTGAAAGCTAAATTCATAGAAACCAGTGTTGACCCAACTTTGGGGTTGGTTTCACTGATCTATTGGATTTATTTCATTTGATTTCGGTTGTCTTCCTGAAGAGCAAGCTCTGACTGCCCGTTAGTAAAAATAAATAGCTCATTTTAAAGATCTGAACTTGTAGTTAAAGTTGATAACTTCAGTGGTCTTCAACTAACTGAATCTAGCCGTACGAGCAAGCGGCTGATGACATTAGAACTATTTCTGGCGTTTCAGTTATTGCATAATAAAGTTCATTTTTTAAATTCCGTTTTTTTTGTCGAAATATCCAAGAATAAATAGATAATATTTAGAAAATTAAGTCTCTACCCAATGCGGCTGCTTTCCCTTTTTCGGTTTTCCGCCTTACCAGTTGTTTAAGTTTTTCACGTACCTTAACCTATAAGTTAGGTGAGGTACACCTTTGAGCAAAACGGTTATGTCTTTCGTGACAAAATTTGCTGTTTCAATCAATGAGCTTTGTTAATCACTACATTTGATCGACTTTGGAGTAATTGTTAGCGCACTCATTACATTCGCTTCATTTTTGCAAGAGTGTACACCGGACCATATTCATCACAGGATGTGGGATACCAATTTTTCTTATTTTTCTAGTCAAATTTCCAGTGATTCTTAGATACGACTTGTCTCAGGTATTTCATCGTAGTAGCCGTGAAATGGAAGAACCACACAATGATGCAAGCTAAATTCATGGAGACCAATGTTGAGCCAACTTTTACTTAGGTGGCTGCTTCTTGGTCTCCTGAATTTACTTTATTCATTTTGGGTATTTCCTCCCTGTAGAGCAAGCTCGGACTGCCCGTTAATAAAAATAAATCGCCCATTTTAAAGATCTGAACATCCAGTTCAAGTTGGTAACTTCAGTGGTTTTTGACTAACTGTAACTACCCGCTCGAGCAAGCGGCTGGATGACATTTGAACTATTTCTGACGTTTCAGTTCTTGCATAATAAAGGTCATTTTTTAAATTCCGGTTTTTTGTCGACATATAAAAGAATAAATTGAAAATATTTAGAAATTAAAACTCTACCCAATGCGGCTGCTTTCCCTCTCTCGATTTTCCGCCTTATCATAATCAATTGGCGATACCTTTTCTCTTTTCGAAGCCAGTTCATTCACCTGCTGTTTAGAATTCCTTCTATAACGTCAGGTGTTTAATACCATCTACCATGTAACTTTCTCTCGAAACACCCATTAAGATGACATTGAAACAAAAAAACGGTGGGCAATGATCCAAAAATGCAAGGAAATGGGATGGAAAGGCGCCCTATTTAACTGTGCGTCTTATAAGATGTGCTACCTAAATTTTGGGTATCAGTTAATGAACATTATTGGTGATCGTGAAAAGAAACTTTAGACGAAAAACGATCTGTTTGTCGGTATAATACCCTTCCTTTACGATGATGCATGTAAAGACATTTTTATAACCGTAATTGAGTGTCGAAATTTCCTTATTTTTCTTGGCGATTGGCCTTTTATTTAACTTCTTGTTCAATCTTGATAATAACCAACGGCCTAGAGAAACAACTGGAGCTAAAAGTTAGCATACAGCGCTTTGTCCAGCGAACCGTGTGTGTCAATCACAAACAAGGGAACTTGATCTTAACCAAAAGTAAATCACACAATTATAGTAGAAAATCGTACGTTCTCTGTTTGTGGATCGAACGAAGGAAATTGCTCTTTGCGAAGTGCCCAGCACTTCAGATGCGCATATGTTTCAACATTATCGGCGTGATTTTGCGTCCATAATCATTGTTCATTGATGACTTTTCTTTAAAAACCGTTTTAATGGAAAACCAACATGCGAATATTCTCTGCTCCTTGTGGCTGATTTACTTTTTCATTTTCTAGACGTTGTAAAAATCATTTTCTATCGGCTCAAAATGATTGGACAACCTTGATATTTGTTTCATTTGATGAGACGCAGGGCATTATTCTTTCTCGGGTCTATCATTTTCGTAAATGAAACGCCGGATTTGATCGAAAAATGATCATTGTTTTAAGAATCGGTTGCATGGATGACGATTTGTCGTTCAAAGAATTTATTTTCATTAGCAAATAATTATGCTGCAATTTGATGCCGTACTTACGTAATCGAACTCTAGGGTAGAAATTTGGATTTAATTTTTGGGTAGTTCCCAGTTAATTCAAGGTGCCGGTTCTCTTCCTTTGTGTTTCATGAATCTTTTCCAAAATTGCTTCATATCAGGGAATTCAATTATGGATTGAGAATCAAATCGAAACATCTGCTTCTTGAAACTGATGGGTAGTTATCCATCTCAAAAGTCAGAAACATGGAGTAATGATGTAAACCGCACAATGTTTGTCAATTTTAAATTCTAAATTCAGTCGACTTAAATTGAAAAAAACATTTCTCGTTAACGTGTGCATTAGTTATTAAAGCAAAACTACTCTAGATTCTGAGTAACTACTCATTCTTTTGTGAAATAAGTGTTTCATCGTGCCTAGCCATCTGAGGAGCAATGCTCATATTTTTATAGTCTACAATCAAAGCGTCTTAATAGGCTAACAGTTTTTAAGCCACGCTAAAGAGGAATGAAAATAATAGTTTATTTGACTACACAACAATACAATCATACCTAGTCGTCATGGTTAGTTTTAGTTTTCTCAAACAGGTTTTTTTTAATAGTTAGTCCCGTCTCTTTATTATTAGTATCATCAATATCATTCGTTTTAATAAAATTTTAAAAAATGATCGGCTATAACAATCAAAAACTTTGAACCATAAAAACACCTGCCCATTCCATTTGTATTTGTACTCTTGTACGGGCCTAATTTTTAAAAAATAAACGATGGGGTGCGGTCGCGGAGGATCCTTTATAAAGATCTTATACAAAAGCTTTGAACTCAAGCGGTTAAAAAGATTTGAGCCAAATTTCGACCCAACTTGCACATGGGACAAGGTTGGCGTTTTTGTCCAGCGGCAAGTCCATAGCAACAGTCGAAGTGAGGTAGTATAAGCTTTAGTCATAAGCTTTAACATGGGTGGTTTCTCTTCCATCAACACCGTCGTAGACTTTGCTGCAAGTAAGAGACGGTAGAGGACGTTAATGACTTGGGGCTGACTATACTTTTGACGTGCACACAAGACAGAGAGAGAGAGAGAGAGAACGACACACAGGCAGTGGAGACTTTAAGCCGTAAATTACTTTCTAGTTTCTACAAGAGAAGAAGCCACTTTCTACCTTAATCCGAATTTTAATTAGGCAAATAATAGATGAAAAGATGGCTTACAATGATGCAGAGAACATTTTTTACTGGCCTTTAGTGTCGAATCAGCTTGTGACTTGTGAGGAACTGGGAATCAAACAATATGAAAATGAATGGAGAGTGAGGTACAACGACGAGCAAATAATAGAAAGTAAATGGACAATCTTTTTATAGATGTACTTACGAGAGTTGAATGGGAAGCGAACGTAGGGAACGACACAGTAAATCATGCCGACGGCCAACATGGACAACCCAACTAGCACCAGACAGAAAGATCCGATTAAATCGTACACCGCAGGGAAAAGGGCTCTCATTAGTCCGGTTGTCAAGGTTATCAAAATGCAAACGATGGCGAGAAAACAACCTGCCGTTTTTCTATCCATTGTTCCCGTCAGTAGCTAGTTAACCTGCACTGAATTTGAATATTTATTGATCTATTTCTGTCGATGACATATTACAATATCCCCCGGAAGCTGCATGTGCGTATATTTCCCTTTGTGTTGAGGTGCGGCTGCTATGTAAACTGACAATGGTATACAGTTTCTTTAATATCGATTATTACCTGAGCCCAAACTGAAAGAATTTCAAAAAATACCGTTTTAATTTAACTCCTGACTTTCATTTTGAAGTCCTTCAAACAGTTCCACCAAATACTGTTATGAAAAGCTTATAAAATATATTTTCAGCCTCAACGTTCGGCCGAAATGTCTGTGAAACAGGGACAAGGTCTAAAAATAGAGGCGGCCTCTTATTCTTTTTTAAATGTTCATTTTTTGTGAAGTTTCTTTTATTTTGGAAGTTGATCAACTGTCTCTGCTCTCCTGCATGTTATGTTTTGTTTAAGGCGAGGATTAATTTTACCTTTCACTTGTAGAGACAGTTATTGCCACAGTCTGAGATACTGAAGCTATCGGTGTTGTGGGTCAACAAAGAAAGGAAATCCTTGACGTCTATAAGAAAACAGGAAATTGCCTTTACATATAAACGTCTTGGAGCACCTTTCTTTGGTACTAAGAGTATGTAAGTCTTTGGGGTCGACTTCCCCAACAATTTGGGAACGATTTTCCTCTACTTAATGACTTCAACTGGGTGTTGATGAGTCATATTCATATAATTGATAATGAAATTTAATTCCCTTCGTGTAGAGAATCATTTGAAATAGTTTGCACGACAGTGACCTTATTTACTAAATCACGTTAGTTAAAACGCTCATCTCGCTTCCACTTCAAGCTTATCTTTTTAGCTGATTATGCGCTATAGTGACGCAAACCTAAATTCAATGCGTGACGCACGAGGTTTTTCACGATTACTTCTTGTCATTTGTTAGAAATTTTATGACACCTTTCTTTTTACTTGACTGAACGAATTTGTTATTTGTCTAATTGCTATGTTTAATTTTAATTCAACGATGTAGAAAAGTATCAAATGCCAACACCTGCTTAAGTGTTGGAAACTTTTGACGTCGAATATATCATTAGCTGTTGTGTGTCATGAACTGTGAGTTACAGCCATTGGCCACGTCTCGGACCAAATTTTCTGGAGAAATGGACACTTGAAAAATAAATAAATAACGAAGTTGATGAAGGATCGAGTTCTTTTGAAATGAACTTAATCGATCACTCAACGGGTTGTTGAATGCACTTTTTATGTTAGTTGAAACTCTATTTAAAAATAGGAAATTTGCAGCATTTTATTGTTATTCATGGCTATCGCGGGTTGGAAAGAGATGTTGTTTATATTCTGAATTTCAAATCCAGTTGAGTACGATGCTCTGTAGTCTCGCTCTACTTTCCCGCTGTTGTTCCCGCGAAATTGGTTGAATTAATGAATTACAGTACCAATTTCTTGCGACTGCACTTTACAAGTCAGGCAGACAGTAGGAATCAATGTAGACCGATACGGAGAGCCAAAAACGTTAGATTATTACAAATGTAAACGAACCTTAAGGGGTATCATCTTCAAGTGAGATCGATGGTAAACACAATCAATCTCTAAACGATCCAATTCTCACGGGGTCCACTTTGATCGGACTTCAATCAGCCTAATCTGAAATTTCCCTTCAGAGAAATGCAGTTCGTTATTTCAAAATGTTTCTTATCAAACACATCAGCACGAAATCTTTCTCAAAAGTCATCCACGACATCAAAAACACTTTTAGTTTTACCTACACTGATTATTTTTTATAAGTGACGTTTGGATGTGGCTGCTTATTCGGACAATTTTTAAAATGTCAAATAGTTAATCAGAGATGAATAAAAGATTATGATCGTATATCTTCTTTATATCTTATATTTCCATAGACAGGTGGGAAGTTAGTTTATTTTGATTCATTCACGCAAATTATTGTCGCGGGAACGCCGGAACGCCGACAGTACATTCAGCCGTCTTCCGTAGATCCATCCATGCATGCATCGTTTTCTTGTGTTTCTTGTTGCATCGAGAGAGAAATTTGAATTACTTGTACAATTTGAATAATGAAATTTGTTTCCCATTGTGTAGGGAATCATTTGAAATATTTTTCACGGCAAAGATCGTCACACTCTCGGTTTTATTAACGTCATATCATTAACCATTTTGCCAACCATTTCTCTGTTCTACGGGTCTTTAATTCCTGGCGATATTCCAGTTTTAATCAAACTTAACCTAACCAGCCAATCTTTTTACAATGCCTTAATTACTCCTTTTCGCATCAGTGAAATAATGGGGATTGTGCTATCTAGTGTGTAAGATTGGGCTTTCATAAAAAATTGCTGGTTAGCCTTCGACTGATAGAAGATAAAATTAATAACGAAAACAAATTGTAATTAAACTTTTGCTTATCCTGAAATAAGTCAGTAATACTGGTTCTGGCGAGTGATTTATAACTTAAACATCCTTATTCATAATTCGGGTATTTCAAAAGTTTTCAACTCATTTTACGTTGATAAACAATGCTCATTTGTTAAAGGTTGAATTCCCATGTAAGAGGTCCGTGTTACGAATAATTCGTTATTCAAATAAGCGTTACAGGGATTTTTTCTCATCTTTTGGCAATCAGGATTGGGACACTATTATGCAACAAAATACGTGTATACGCAATGACGTGATGGGAGTTATTTATCCAATAGTAAAAGTCCCATTACTTCTCGTCGTGTTTAATTAAACATGTTTACCTTTTTAAAATGAAACGAGTTAAATTATGGGGTTGTTGGAACTTGGGAATGCACATCATGTCTAATAATTCTCTGTTGGTGTTATTTTTTTTTGCAGGGAAAAAGTTCTGAGTTCTGCTGTCATCCCCGGCGTCTCTCCCTTGCGTCGTTCGAGATCATAGACGCGAGAGACGGTCTGCTGGTCTCTTTGATTGACCTTCAAAAGGTTTTATCGACTTCGGGAATAAAGGTAGGAAAGATAAAATAATTTGTTTAAAATTCATAGACATTTTTTATTATTGTCCTGGGTGGGGTTGATTTTTCTTTCTTTTCTTTTCATTTTGCTTCCGGTCAATTTCGTATCGCGATTCGTCTAATAGTAACAGTTACGTTGCATTGCAGTGGGCACTGGTAAAAGGGTAAATATTAGGAAAACGAAAGTTTCAAATATGATTGAGTTGCTATTTTGAAAATCTTCTTTCGCCAATCAGCTGTTGGTTGTCCTACGTCATGCGAATAAGTCGACGTACATGATATTTCTCGAAATTTCTCATTTCAGTAAAAAAAAATTATTTCTTACGCAAGGAAACTGAACGGTTTGAAATGAAATGTGGTTGTCACTTTGTGAGAATTGGGATTTTTAAAATTGCGTTGGAATGTGAGCGTACCCTCGCTTAAAATCCCCCATTAGAATGGCCTTGTATTATCGTTTTAGGTTAGATTGAAGAAAAGTACATGAATAGTTCAATGATTTTATGAAATTTGATTTGTGATTTTGAAATAGGAACCTTCAACCTCAACAAGGATTAGTCGGCATTAAATTGAACAAAGTTCATTTTATGCGTTGATTAAGTCTTGGTAAGTTGATGGGAATTCCTTCTATCCATAAAATCCACCTGAATAGTTAAAATTAATTTGGTACAATATAAAGGTATGGGGGGCTCAATAAACGATGGTGTTATTGTTCCCGAAGAAATTCTTTTTATATACAGCCCGTAAAAAATTTTAGGTACCCGGCATTATTAATTGATGCACAACTAAGTTGTTTATTGTGTTCATCATTAAAAAAAACTCGGAATAATTTGAAAATGGAATTCTCAACCTCGACAACTCTTCCTTAAAACGAAGAGTGCTTTGCTACTTCCGGGGCATTCTCTTTGGTTCGTGAATTGGGGGTTTGGTCGATCGTTTTCTCGCTAGAGGGAGTAAGATTTTAGTATCCACAACACCTTACGTATTTCTCATTTCGCGTTAGTCACTTAAACGAAACAGTTCTCTGTATCAGTCGTGCAGGTCGTGCTTGCCTTGCTAAATATGGGCGTCTCATTTGAAAGTGACAGTCTATTACGCTCGTCTCCCAGTGAAAGTGTACATAATTTGTTTAGGGGATTTTGGCCGAGAACTTCCGGTGCCGTATCGAGTGATCTAATGAAGTGGTTCCTATTGATTGTGAATAAAGACACACATGTAAACCTGAAGTGAAAGTGAATCCCAGTTTGATAATGTCGGTCATTCAAATTTGCACACGTCGGTGTAGGCAACATATTTTGAAAAGCCTCGAATAGCGAATGGAGTCTCGAAATATTTTGCAGTTTATCATACAACAGCTGTTTAATTGGAATTGACTTATAATTGCCATTTCAATTTATTCATCGCGTCTTATTAATTAGGAAAAGGAGATGTGGGCCCATATTTTTCAGCGTTGAAAAAGAACGTCGTTCAGAAAAATTCGTTGGTTTTCCACATCACCTTCAAACGTATCATAAATTCGTAAGGTAGGAAAGGCCATCCATGCTGTCATTATGTAATTTTTGAATTTTATTGGTATCGCTTGAAATCCTTAATCGAAATGGTTTTATTGGGAGGATCAAGGTCCTCAAGGACGTATACGTGTGTTACTGTGTTAGGTGTGTCAATATTGTTTTCTTTTCTTTTCTTTTCAAATGAGTCCCAAAGTTTTTTCTCGATGGGCGTTTACTTTAGTTCTTTTGTTTTTAAAATTGGCATTTGATGGATGAGGGGTAGAGTTTGCAAGTGGAATTTTCCAATAATTTTTCGAATAAAAGGATCGTCTCTTACGTAAGCGGAACTGCGGAAGGAGGGTTTCTCTTGCCAGAGTGGCGTTGATTTTGCAACAGCGATTTATAGAAGTTTGACGAATTATTTCCTACTTCTTCTAGCGCGTTGAAATTTTTAAGTAATGAGCAGCGTCAGTCGACATGATATTTGTTGTCATCGATACTTTTCTTTTACTTTAATCACTTTTTCTTCATTGAGCTCCGCATGACATTGGGTTGATCTTATTTCCATTGCCTTCGCAGAGTAAGTTCATATAAAATAGTTGGAAAATGTTTTTATTCTGATTTATCATGTAGATTTGATACCGTAGTAAATATTTTCAATGAAGAAACCCGAGCTGTACGTCGAGGTGAATGTTGGACTTCATCTTCAATTCTTCAAGAAGATATTCTACGTTACATCAAACAGTTGTATATAATTAAAATAAAATCAGGATATGAAGATTTCATTAGATACGTCGTGCGATGGTGATCCTTCTGCTGTTGCACCCAAGTGTCGATGACTATCGGTAAATTCAAATAATAATTACGAAAACATGCAACAACATGATTACACTTGATTTTTAATGTTCACTGTCAACATTTGAATTAGAAAGACATTTTTACGAAAAAAGCTTAGACAATCCGTTTTAAATCAAGCAGTAAGAATGAAAATGTTTGTACATTTTTCCCGGTAATGCAGCAAATGGTTGAAATGTTTCTTTCACCCACAGGAAGAGACTTTATTTTAGAAAATCACATGATGCGCAGAGACTGATTTTGAGAGTTCAATAAAAAGTAAATTAGAAGATATCGAAACATGAAATATCGAGACAATATGGTCTGGGTGATTATTCTGTCCTAGGCTTACTGCAAGTCGAGAGGGAAGCTGAGTGTGTTGACCTATGGGGGTTTGCTGTGGCCAAAATTTGTCTCAATTGATAGAATTCTATATTATTTAATTAATATGTTATGTAAACGTCTTTTCTATTTTGATATCGGCAAATGAACAATGTTTATCAACACCCATGTGTCGACTGGCATTTTTTTGAGTTTCTGCCGTCCTATTTTTCGTCAAATTTTTTTTGGACAGTTTTAATAATTTCGCTCTCCATATTTTCGAATATTTATTGTATATAATACGCTTTAATTTTTGTTCAGTGAGAGGTACGAACATCCGGACATTTAGAGAGCTCGAGTATTAATTTCAATAACACCTCGGAAATGAAATGTTAAGAATTTCGTTTCAAAAACATTCAATCAAGACGCTCGGTATATTTCCTGGATGATTTAATTGGTTCTTACGATCCGATTAAATTGAATTTATAATCAAAGTAAACACTCATTTAGTTAACGTCAAATACAGTGTTGGGATATTTCCAAAAGTGTTCCGTCTTTAGAAATCCGAAGTACGTCCTAAACTGCCCTTACGCAATAAACCGTGGTAAATAATGTTCACGATCAATATTTCATGATACACGAACGACAGGATCAATAAGTTTGAATATGTTTAGGGTCAGACTATTTGGCGAAATGAATTTTCTCAGCGAGAGTTGTGATGTTCAACGTTTACACTATCCAACGACGTAACGTGAATTTTCGTACCGCACATTATACTTCAGCGTGTTGTCCGGGAATCCTTCGATTGTTATCAAAGTCATTTTGGGTCCAACTTACTATAATTGTTCCTTGTTTTTAAATTAAGATATCGACGAATAGAATCTAGATGGCGAATGGACGGCGTGCTGTCATGAATATCCCACTATTCTTCAATATCTGTCGACATGAAAAAGGAAAGAAAGCAGAAATCTCAACCGTCCAATCGTTATTCGATAACTATTATTAACGAAAGAAACAATGATGAAGATAAAATATATCCTTTGTTACTTTTCCTCACAATCACGTTCTTGCTGCTAATAAGTTGTGTATATAACAGCCAATAGTATTTTTGAATGTGTTACATGTCAGGGTGCTCAAGTTCCATATCAATATGAGAAATGTTCACGAAGAATATCGGCCAATTTCTTAAAGCAAGGGTAGAGTTTGAACAAAGAAAAACAAAAACCACATTTTTTTAGAAACAGTTTTTCAAATGTTGCGCAACGGTAGAAGAAAGCGGAAGCAGGACTTTTTGGCGGTGTCAATTTTGAACGGTCATTTTGTACAGACGAATCAATTTCCCATTCTGTTGACTTTTTCAGATAATGAGCCGTGTTACGCAACAACCAATGTATCGTCATCAGTACGATATTCTTCTTCAATGACCACAATTTCTATGGAATATCGTCAATTTAAAAGGTGGTTGGTACCAATGTTGTCACCGAGTCATGTTTGTTTATATTTGGAATCGAATTCCTTCAAAATATTCACTATTACTCAATAAATGACTCTTTCCAATTTATCGCTCATACATCTGCCATTTCTGCGTAATGTACAGAGACGATAAACGTACTAAAATGTACTGATACTGAAAAAGCCTATTCTTGACGAACGAGAACGACTAAATGATGATAAATGACTAAATGATAAATGGTCATCAGGCCAGAATATAAATTGTGTGATATTAGCACTGTGTGTTAGTGTAGGTACCTCATTTATAGTTTTCTGTGCGTGTTACCGATCAATTATTGACTAAGGACAAATGTATGCGAAAGCACTACAAAAAATGGTTTACAATGTTCACTGGTTAAAGTATAAATTTAGTGAACGAACCTCAAGATTTATGGAGGAGAATCTATATCTTTTGAATATCTTCTTTATAACATGAAACGTATAGCGGGGCGGTAAATATTTTTTCTAAAAGGTCTCTAGCTATGTGTACGGTAATCACTGAGACTCAATAATTAGCCTACGTATCAAAATGTGATTGTGAGCGCTGTGAGGCACACAAATGAGCAGTGTCAGTCAATATCCATTATTTGTGTCGTGGGAAATTTTCGAACCAGTTGTCAGTATATCCGTCGTGGTTTCCTATTCCCTCGCTTAATAATATTGGCGTCTAATTTGGAAGTGACAGTCTGTTAAGCTATTCTCCTAATAAAAGTGCGCGTAATTTTTGAGGAGATTTTCGCCGAGAACTTCCGGTGCCGTATCGAGTAATTGCTAATTGATTGTGAAGGGAAAAAAAATGGCGCACATGTAAACCTGAAGTGAAAGTGAATCCCAGTTTGAATGGCGGCCATTCAAATTTTCCGATGACATATTACAATACCCCGGAAGCTGCGTGCGTATATTTCTCTTCTGTGTTGAGGTGCGGCGGTTATACAACCTAACATTGGTATACAGTTTGTTTAATACTCAATTACAACGTTTAAACTCACCCACAAAATTTTATACAATAACACTTTTAGTTTTACCTATACTGATTATTTTTTATAAGTGACGTTCGGATGTAGCTGCTTCGTACAATTTTTTCAAATGTAAAATAGTTAATCAGAGAATAAAAGATTATGATCCTATCTTTTTTATCTCTTATATTTCCATAGACAGGCGGGAAGTTAGTTTATTTTGATTCATTCACACAAATTATTGACGCGGGAACGCCGGAACGTCGACAGTACATTCAGCCGTCTTCCGTAGATCCATCCATGCATGCATCGTTTTCTTGTGTTTCTTGTTGCATCGAGAGAGAAATTTGAATGACGTGTACAATTTTAATAATGAAATTTGTTTCCCATTGTGTAGGGAATCATTTGAAATATTTTTCACGGCAAAGATCTTCACGCTCCCGGTTTTATTACCGTCACATCATTAACCTTTCTACCAATCATGTCTCTGTTCTACGGGTCTTTAATTTCTGGCGATATTCCAAGTTATCATTTTTCCAATTCACAGTTGGTGTGTGGATGAAATGGAAATTTCGATGTTGATTGGTAACATGATTGGTTATAATGTAAGTTAAAATTAATGACGGAAACAAATTATAATTAAACCTTTGCCTATCCTGAAATAAATTAGTAATAATGGTTCTGGCGAAGGATGTATAACTTAAACATCCTTATTCATAATTCGGGTATTTCAAAAGTTTTCAATTAATTGTACGCTGACAAACAATGCTCATTTGTTAAAGGTTGAGTTCCCATGTGAGAGGTCCGTGTTACGAATAATTCGTTATTCAAATAGCATTACAGGGATTTTTTGTTTAATTCCGAGTTTAATTCTCGTCTTTTAGCAATCGGAATTAGGACACTGATGGGAGTTATTTATCCAATAGTAAAAGTCCCATTCCTATTTATTTCTCGTCGTGTTTAATCAAACATTTTTACCTTTTTAATATGAAACGAGTTAAATTCTAGGGATGTTGGGACTTGAGAATGCACTTCATGTCTAAATAATTCTCCGTTGGTGTTATTTTTTTTTGCAAGGAAAAAGTTCCGAGTCCCGCGGTCATCCCCAGCGGCTCTCCCTTACGTCGTTCGAGATCATAGATGTCTGCAGTCTGCTGGTCTCTTTGATTGACCTTCAAAAGATTTTATCGTCTTCGGAAAAGGTAGGAAAGACAAAATAATTTGTTTGAAATTTATAGACATTTTATTGGGTGGGGTTCTATCTTTTCTTATACTTTTGCTTCCGGTAAATTTCGTACTACGAGTCGGTTTTCATAGTAACAGTTACGGTACGTAACTTACGTGTATGGACTGTATGGCAGTGCGCACTGGTAAAAGGGTAAATAACTAAATATTACGAAAACGGAAGTTTCAAATATGATTGAGTTGCTATTTTGAAAATCTTCCTTCGCCAATACAAGGAAACTGAACGTTTTTATATGAACTGTGATTTTCAATTTGTGAGAATTGGGATTTTTTTAAATTATTTTGGAATGTGAGCGTACGCTCGCTTATGATCACCCATAAGAATGGCCTTATATCATCGTTCTCGGTTAGATTGAAGAAAAGTACATATGTAGTTGAATGATTTTATGAAATTTGATTTGATTTTGAATAGAAACTATCTTCAACACCGACAAGGTAAATGAGTCGACCATATCCTGTTATGTTGTTGAGGAACTTGTTCTATTCAAAAAATCCCTTTAAATAGTTAAAATTAATGGGGTACAATTTAAAGGTATGGGGGGCTCAATAAACGATGGTGTTATTGTTCCCGAAGAAATTCTTGTTATATACAGCCCGTAATAAACTTTAGGTACCCGGCATTATTAATTGATGCACAACTAAGTTGTTTATTGTGTTCATCATTAAAACAAACTCAGAATAATTTGTAAATTTAATTCTCGACCTCAGCAACTCTTCCTTAAAACGAAGAGTGTTTTGCTACTTTATTTACGTCCGGGGCATTCCTTTTTCGTTTGTGAATTGAAAACCCCGCCGTTGGGGTTCGGTCGATCGTTTTCTCGCTAGAGGGAGTAAGATTGAAGTATCCTATCCACAACACCTTACGTATTTCTCATTTCGCGCTAGTCACTTAAACGAAATAGTTCTCTGTATCAGTCGTGCAGGTCGTGCTTGCCTTGCTAAATATGGGCCTCTCATTTGAAAGTGACAGTCTATTACGCTCGTCTCCCAGTGAAAGTGTGCATAATTTGTTTAGGGGATTTTGGCCGAGAACTTCCGGTGCCGTATCGAGTGATCTAATGGAGTGGTTGCTGCTCATTGCGAAGAAAAACAAAATTGCGCACACGTAAACCCAAAGTGAATGTGAATCGCAGTCTGAATGGCGGTCATTCAAATTTTCAAACGTCACCTTGTAGATAACATTTTGAAGCCTCGAATGGCGAATGGAGTTTCGAAATCTTTGGGTATTTTACAGTTTATTTTAAAACAGCTGTTTCATTTGTATTGACTTAAACACTTTTACCGACTGATTAATTTTTACAATGCCGAGACGGTACATTCAGGTCCGTAGATCCATGCGTACATCGTTTTTTGTTGTATCGAGAGAGAAATTTGAATGACGTGTACAATTTGAACAATGAAATTTATTTCCCATTGTGTAGGGAATCACTTGAAATATTTTTCACGGCGAAGATCGTCACGCTCGCGCTTTTAAATCACGTTAAATTATTTACCTTTTTGCCAACCATGTCTCTGTTCTACGGGTTTTTAAATTCTGGAGATATTCCAGTGTTCATCTAACAGTATCCTAACCAGCCTATTTCGTCACAAAAACCCAATGTCCCCAAAGCGTTGTTGTCATGGCTTTGATGGATGAGATGACAGCTTTGATTAAAAAGGTTTCTGATGGCTGAATTTCGCTAGTTAGTTAGAAAGTCAATATCGTAAATGAAAAAATAATGCAATTAAATAATTGCTTATCCTGAAATAAGTTAGCAATAACGGTTTCGGCGAACGTGGTGTAACATACACATCCTTATTCATAATTTGGGTATTAAACATGTTTTCAATGATTCGTACTCTGACAAACAATGCTCATTTGTTAAATGGGTTTGATTCCCATGTGAAAAACCTTATTACTTTTAAGAAGTAGTAACTCATTGTCTCGTGTTACAAAAATTGCTTATTCGAATTACGTCATATGCCGGTAGTGATTTTTTCTCTTAATGATTGAACTCAGCAATAACAATTAGGACTTGACGAAATACCTGTTAGTGAATTGTAAATTTTCCGATGAAGAGAAACTTTTTTTTTCAAAGTATCTAGTAATACTTGTAAAGAACGGCGAGTAAAGATGTCAATCAATATCAGTGATTTTTCTTATTTATTGGACTCCGTTTGATGAACATAACAACCAGTCGTGTAATGTAACATCTTTATAGCCTTTCTTCCTTGTTTTGTAAACTGTTTAGATAGTTGTTGTCAGAAAAGTGATCGAAGTTTCGTCATCGATGTTGAAGGTTAAATTGACTTCTTATTCTGGAATATTTTCCAGTCAAGTTACACAAGAATCCTACTTTGAGTTTGTGGTGGTTGGAATCAAGACTTGTCTCCGAATTCCTCCGAAACTCCCGTTCCCAAACTGGCAATCGCAAAAGTAGGCAAATAATGTTGTTTACACTATGATACAACATTATTTAAATGCTCCGAATATAAAGTTAATAGATGATGTCGTTGTCTTATATCTGTAATCTGCCAAACTTAGTCCAATCATGATAAATCAAAATTTTTAAGCGTACACAAGTCAATATGCTCAAGTGAACGATGTTCATTGAAAAAAATTCCAAACTTATTTATAATTTAAAACAAATTTTTGTTTTTTCAGTCCGAAGATAAAATACCACTTCTTTTCTCCGGACCTTGTTTACGTTGGTGAGCTCCCGTGTCTCTTTCCCCACGGAACTCTCCTCACATTATCCCACACCACCAGAAATGAACCTTTCTTTTGGTATTGGCATTGATTTAATATCGAGGGTAGTCATTAGTCAATGAACATAATCAATCACTTACCGATTTATTAATTCCGATATTTTTTTGTCAACAGAAACTAATTTTAGATCGAAAATTGACAGTAATATGTTGATTAACATTGCTATCGGGGGTTAGGCAGTGATGGTATTTATATTCTGGTTTATATTCTGGCTTTGATGTTGCTCTGTGTACCACGCAGAACTGAATGCTCAAATAAATCTCAAAAATTTATTGAGAATCAATATTAGTGTTCACACCTTGAGTCAACAACAGTCAATGAAACTTAAATAAAAGGTAAGATAAGAAGGAATTCATCTTGAATCTTTTGATGGTAAGACTGCTAATCTTTAAAGCGATGTCATATACACGGGTTCAGTTTCTTTTGAGGAACGAATCTGCTTATTACGACATTTTTTTTAGGAGAAATGCTGTTCATTTTTTCCAATGTTTTATTGTTATATTGATTAGCAAAATTTATTTTCAAATAATTTTTTACTGTAGAGACCCCCGTCAACTGCTATCAAAAGATCGCCTTGACTGTTGAAGATCAATTTGTTTTAATTTTTACCGGGCGTTCAATTCCGCTTCTTTTTGAACTTCTGTTTGAGTTATTGTTGTGCTTTGTTATAGTCAAGTATCGACAAAACTGCGTACTAGTCACAACTGCGTCATTTTCTCTTTTATCCAACATATTTTCATAAGGACATCCATTTTGAAAGCATCGACCGAAAGTTTTTTTTTAAGCAGAGCATGGTCCACGCGTCTTTATAAAGGACCATGTACACACTTAGTATATCTAAGGGATATTTAAGTGTGATTGAGTTTTCCCATTTTTACTGTTTTCGAAATGTCTATTTCATGCCATTCACTGATTTCAAAAAAATGTCAGGATCATTTATCTTCTTATCTTATTCAATCATGTACACCAATTAGAAATCAGCAAAATTTTGTGATTCATATCCTGGCGTCATTATCATTTGGGGAAAGTTGACCTATTAGTTTTATTCTTATGACATTCTACGAAAAATCACGTTGGTTACTGAAAGACAAGGCGCTGGGGAATTATGTATGTTTTTAAATTATATTTTATTTCCTGTGGGGTTCACAACATAGCATTAATCGAGATTAAGACCACCATTTATGTGTTTCCGGTACTCCTTCAGGCCTCTTTAAATCAGATTCAGCTGGTCTAAAATCCACATATTCGTCACCCATTGGATGATAAGTCATCAGTGACTCGTCAAACTCCTCTAAATTTTCAGATTCATGTATTATTTTCAAAGAATCTCCGAGTACTTCGTCAACAGTAACGGGAAATTCCTTAAAATTATCCAAAAGAAACTGGATTCCTGAACGCAGAACAAGATTGTGCAGCTCGGAATGGAGATCGTATATGTTCATACTGCTTATAAAACTGTCGATATTCTGAATGATTTCTTTCATCAAAGGCCCGATGACTTTGCGCTCTTCTTCCGAAAATTCAATTTTATTTTTCCCTATTTTAAACAGCAAATTCAAAATTTCGTCCAACGTGATTTCTTCCCTGATGTCATTAGGTGGAGGATTTTCATTATTCAAATTGATCACTGCGTTGATTGCAGTGGTAAGTTCTTCAAATATTGAATTCTGCATAATAACGCCAGCCTCTTTCGATGGACGGTTAGATTTTGTGCTGTAGAAAAATAAAAATGTTTATCTGAATATTTCAAAGCACTCTATAGAATGTTTTACCTGCAACAGTACAGCGCAAGCCAGGCTTCAACACTTATATCGTCTGGGTTTATTAATGAGAGCGTAATATTTTTGTGGCAACTAAACTAAAGTAACGTTGTCGCAACGCATTAAAATGTTCTTGCACTGCTCAGACGTTTGACTTTCTGTTTCAATGCGATTAGCTTTCTAATGTCGTTTCCAACGTAAGTTTTCCGAGAAATATAATGCCATCAATTAACTTAGTTTAAGAATCCATTATCATAAAGCTGTCAGTGAATCAGGAACGCCATCTAGCAACTTTCTTGGTTTAATTTTCAAGTGGCAAAATCAAATTCTCGCCAAAAGTATTTTAAAACATTTGAATGAAATCAAATCCCATAATAGGACTAGACAGATTATGAGATGACTTTCATCACATTTATCGCGTTGGGCGGTTCTTATTGTTTTCATCGGATTAAAATGTTTTGAAAATCAATCGTAAGCGTCCGTAACTCCATACACACCGAAAAAAGTAACGCAATCAAGAAAACCAAGAATGTTTGCGATGTGACCCCTACACTACAGGGTTCCAATAGTTAATGAAATCAGAGCCAGACGGCGGATTCGAGCATCGTCTTTCTCCTACGACCGCATTTTACTCGCGGATACCAAGATCCTTCTACTCTTCCGCACGTTGATTTGACGATAAGGAATTTGAGAGAACCACTCGGCTCAAAAGTATCGAATTAAAGGAAGCCAATCAAGCCGTTAAAAATCTAGGCTACACAGTTGTTCGACATTTCTCGACGGTTAGGTGTCACATTCACCTCTCAGCAACACTTTGGTGTGGGTTTTGATTTACAGTTGCGCAGTTCAACTTCAAGTCAATGGCCGTGCAGTTGACTAGTTGAATCGATCCAAATCTTTGTTGTCTGTGTCCTGGATTGGAAATAGTTTGGTTAGATTTCCGTGCCGCGCCCTCACATTTAATTATTTCACTTAATAAATTTTAAAAGTAATACAGCAACTGGTTTTTGCTACTTGTCCACACAAGGTAAAGCGTTTTTGGTTTATTGGTTTTAAAAATTAAATTCTAGATTTATTCGCCAAATATTAAATACTTATTGATCGCTTGAATTACATGATGTTTATTGACTTCAGGGTGATCGCGTAGAATCACGATGGAAAATTTCGAATCTATTCGACTGCTGGTCACGGTTTTGACTGTGTTGGCCATGTTCAGCTTCTCTTCTTCTTCTCAATACGGGCAGATTCGCCAAAGAAACGACCCCCTACAGCCCAGCCACAGCAGTAAGTGTTGAAATATTTTGATTCTAAAGCAAATCCAATAATTTAATAATGATTTTATATTTCTGGCGGAGTTTTGGAACAGTCGATGAGTAGGTTCAACCACAGCAGCGCCCGCAGTTATTCTTCTTTGGTGTTTGACGTGACGCGAGGGCAACTCATCGTGTCCGCCAGGTAAAAATGAAATATGAACTTAATATCTGCATTCTATACCCCCCACTTTTACCAAAATTACAGGGATTACTTATTCCGCTTGAGTTTGGACAAACTGGCTCCGTTGGGAGAAACGCCTTGGCCAGCCGATGACAACCAAGTCCGTCACTGTGAAGAAAAGTTGGGCCAATCGAAGGAAAACTGTCACAACTACATTCGCGTTCTGCACGTCCATGGTAACCTCCTATCATGTCCAAATTAAATCTCGGTTAAAAAATAGCATTTGTCATTCACAGGTGACAGAGTTCTGGCGTGCGGGACACACGCCTTCTCTCCAAAGTGCTTCTGGCGTCCAGTTGAAGACATTGGTCTGGATTGGAAGTCAGACGTTCCCAGGTTGGCATTTCTATTTTCACACTTTATCACGTCTTTCCCAGTTTTTAACAATCAAACAATTTCATTTTAGTGCGATGTGCAACAACAGTTGCCCTTACAGTCCCCAAAGCCACTTTAGCAGTTTACTGTCGAGTGGACCCCAAGGCGCGGTCGATTTGTTTATCGGCTCTCCGATGGACTTGTCAGGTCAGGACAACGGAATCTATCGGCTGCCTTTACCTTCATCCGTTCTCACATCGGCTGGCAACAGTACGTCCACTCCTAATCACATTAAAGGTGGTTTGAGGACGATGAAGAACAATGACAAGTGGTTGAACGTACCCGAATTTGTCGGAACGGTTGAAGTGGACGACTTTGTCTACTTCTTTTTCCGTGAAGTGGCCGTCGAGTTCAGCAATTGCGGAAGAGTCGTTCATTCCCGAGTGGCTCGAGTTTGCAAAAATGATTTGGGTGGCGAACACAAGTCGATACTGAACGGCACCTGGACGACTTTCCTCAAAGCCCGGCTCAATTGTTCTCTTCCGGGCGAGTATCCGTTCTATTACGACTACATTCAGAGCGTCACCTATTTGGAAGAGGAGCGTGTCTTTTACGCCACATTCACAACGGCAGAGTACGTCACATTTTTCGTTATAGTATTGTGTAAAATTATTCAAATTTCTTTCTCTCTTAGGAATTCGATTGTTGGATCGGCGGTTTGCTCCTTCACGTTGGATTCTATAGAAAAGTCGTTTGCTGGGCCTTATAAGCATCAGTTGAGCGACACTTCAATTTGGACAAGGGTCCACTACGGTCACTCTCACTCGCAATGTAATTCGAATTCCAGCAGCTCCGTTTGGCCAACTACAAAATATCAGCTGATGTTTGACGCTGTCCAGCCAATAAAAGCGCCGCTCATTCGACTCGATTTAGAACGACTCAGTCACATCGCCGTCGAAGTTGTCGCCATAAAAAATGATTCATCTATTCACGCCGTCTATTTGGCATCTGGAGAGGGTCTCGTTTACAAGTACTCCGTCTCGTTGAACAAGAACTCACCCAGTTCTCAGGCCGCCTATCTGGTCGAGACTCTCCATCCTTTTGACGAGTCTAAGATCCAACTTGCCGATAGCAAGATCAAAACCATGCATTTCCTCAAGCCACAAGTATTTCCCTAATTAAATTTGACTCATTCTATTTGATTATATTATCCTCTTCACAGAACGCTTTATACATCGGAACGGAAAATGAGGTCATCCGTCTGCCCAGTCAACGATGCAAGCGATTCATCACCGAGACGCAATGTGAAAATTCCATGGATCCCCTCTGCGGATGGCTACCGGAATTGGAAAATTGTTCAGCCCCATCACCCAACAAAGATCCACTCGTCTTGGACTACAATAACGTTGACGACGACGACAATCAGCAGCAAATCATCATATCCAGCCCTAAAATCATCGATCTAGGTGAATGACTTTTGTTTGCTGTTCATTTTTTTTCGCTCGTGTTTTATTTTTTTGACAGAATTTACTATTAAAAATATTATTGGATTATTTTGTTTGTGTGATGATAACGATATTCGGTTGATGTTTTCTCTACGAGCAGAGAAAAGTGAAAAGGAAGAATCTTCTATCGTCGAAGTAAGTGTTTCTGTTTTTATTAAACTTATAATTCAATATTTAGCGGAAATAATTTTGAATCTTTATTGTTTTTAAGGGCGGAGAAGTTTGTGGATGCAACGAGAGTTCCGTCATCGCTAAATTAGTCGAGCAAATCAAACAGGGCGCGCTTGGTCCACAAGGTCTCTCTGGATTGAAAGGGGAGCCTGGTCGTGATGGACTAGACGGCAATCCAGGGCCACAAGGTGCTAAAGGAGACCAAGGAATCGACGGCAAAATGGGCCCTAAAGGCGAAATTGGAGAGCCAGGACCTAAAGGCGATATCGGACCTGTTGGGCCACCAGGACCACCAACTTCCATCTTTTCCAGTCTTGGAGGAGTCAAAGGTAAATAGGTCGAAGGGAGATTGTAGTTTTAGTTTTATGAGCGAGCTCTTGGTAATCGATTAGTATTGCAACTTTTAGACGCGTCTTCGCAAGGTGGTGTTGATAACCAAAAAATGGTGTTTCCTGGAGCCATCGTCGCCAACATGAAAGCTCTTTTAAAGGTTATTAATGGGTTGTTTTTTTCTATTTTTTTCTCTCTCATCTATCGTGTCGAACCGTAAAGCCATGTAACAATCATAATTTATCTCTTTTTTTTTTTTTACAGATATCAGACATAAGCCCGATCGGAACGATCGCTCATCTCCTTGAAGAGGACATTCTTCTAGTTCACCTACGCAAAGGATGGCAATATATATATGTAAATTGCTTTTTCCCCTCTAACTAAATCATACAATATTTTTGTGGACATTAGATAGCTTTTATGGAGCTCTTGTTCTTACGGTCTAGACGTAACACTCGGCATTTTTCTCTTTTATTGTCAAACAGACGGGGAAATTCAACCTGTTGCCTACACCAACGGTGACATTAACTTCACCGGCGCAGAAAAATTCATACAATCGGATCCCGAGAATCGCTGAACGCCCTGCCACTGTAGGTTATTTTATCGAATGTGTTAATGTTTAAATGTTAAAAAAAAAAGACAATTTCATTTCCGTTTTTGAATTTGTGCTTTAAAACATCAATCTTTCCTCTTGCACGATTATCATTATTGCTGAGCGATAAATTTCCTTGTTCGGTATTTTAAAAAATTCACTTGTATTGTGGTCTCATCCGTTAAAACAGTTTTTAGGGTTTTCCGGGGTTTTCACATGAAATTTTGAATTTTTTTTCCAGTTGAAATTGGTGGCATTGAATGAACCTTTTTCTGGGAACATGGGCGGTATCAGGCAAGCGGATTATTCTTGTTATAAACAAGCCAATCAAGCCGGACTCAGGGTAAGATATTTTTATAATGACAGCACATGTTTATTTTTTGGCTCTCTGATAACTTTCCATCTTCTTTTGTGTGTTGTCTGACCGATTCTAGGGAACTTTCCGAGCCGTTTTAGCATCATGGGACCAGAATCTTGAAACGATCGTCCGTGCTTACGACCGTGAATATCCAGTCGTCAACCTGAGGGTACTGTGTTTTTGTTAGCAGTAAACAACAGAATAAATGAATGTTCTTTTAAAATGCAATAAGACAAATATTTAATATAAACCGTGTGATTTGTGTGCCCCAAACATTTTTTCTGTTTCTGTTTTTTTTTTATTTCATTTTTTAAAAATTTATTTTGGTTTTTCTTTTCTTTTGTCAACGCAGGGCGAGGTTTTATTTCGCTCGTGGAACGATCTTTTCCGCGGCAGTAGGGCCAGCGAATTTCATTCTGCTCTACAGAAGACACACAACATTTACAGTTTCAACAGTCGCAACATCTTCGAGGACTCAGTCTGGCCACACAAGGTAGTCTGGCACGGTGGAGGACCCAGCGGTGAACGCCAACTCGACTCTAGTTGCAACTCCTGGACGTCCAATGATGAAAAGACATTTGGAGTGGCTGCCTCACTCACCGGATCGTCTCTATCACATCAACAACAGTCGAACACTATCGGTGGCAATTTGTTGGCCCAGGAAAAGTTCTCGTGTGAGCACAAATTTGTCGTCTTGTGCATTGAAATCGCTTACCAAGGTGGTGCCACTAAAGGCAGAGTGAAGCGGATGGACGAGCACGTCTCGGAGGATCAATACCAAGACCACATTCAGTCGCTCTTGTAAACATTTTCTTTGTTTCAAAAACAACTTGTGTTGTTTTTCATTTCAAACAAAATTTATTTCCATTTAATTTTTCAAAATAATCCACAATTGGGCCAAAGACCCGTAGGCATAGCTTCATTAATTTTTTCTTAGCTTGTTAAACTTTTTTTTAATAAAGCCAATGACCAATCAACGAGAAATATTTTTGATTGGAGATAATAATTTTTAATTTTTACATCTGTTGTTCTTTTTTTGTCCTCCTAACCTAGAGTGATTAGTTGGTTTGTGTGTGTTGCATCAAGCGCACAATTTGTTCTTCGTTCAAGACTTGGATAACACACCCAAAAACTACTTGGTTCCCATCTTTGAATTTTTTACTTATCTTTTATTCGATTTTCGATAAAATATTTTTGGTTCTGATTCAAAAATATACATCTGAGGAAGAAACCGAAAACTGTTCAACTAAAATTGTTGAGTAGAGCCTAAGAAACGAAAAAGATGTTTTGAGTGTTAGCAGAATATCGCCCGTTACATAAACAACCCGCTACATAAAGTACTGAGACTACTGAATTTATCCAACTGAGATGGAATCAATTTGATTAGATCAGTCCAATCAATTTCCTGAAATGATTAAGTTTCAATCAACAAAAGTTGATAAAAGATTTAAAGTTTCAAGAACATTTTTACGATTTTTGAGTTCTAACTAATGAAAGTTCTGATATTTCTTATTTTGGGATTATTTGTTAGCTAATCTCACTTTTTTAAATAATCTGGCAACATCACGTAAAATATGGCCGACATTGTGTTTTGTACTTTTGTTTATTGACTACATGATTGACTATTGAGTAAAGTTCTGTACTTCTGTAATCTCACCGTCTAAAACTCAAATTTTTTTCGTGTAATTGCTGTTGTGAGTGTTCTTCAGTTTGCCAGTGTTTTGATTAGTAAAATAGTGATTGTTACTTACATCGATTTCGTGTTTTGGTACATTCACATATATGCAACTTATATGGGTAGTGTAATATGCACGAAAGTGAACCAAATACTTAAAATTACTTGTAGGATAACAGGAAATACTGACTACCGAGTTACTGGACTTACAGTCCATTTTAACAAAATTACACAAACGGAATACTTCTACCGTGCTCCAGCAGAAGTGCATTGTCACTGTCAAACAGATTTCTGCTGGTCGTTATGATTCCTGTTAGTTGTTGGTGTAGTTGGTGTTGTGATAAAAGCATTGTTCTTCAGTTTGCCATTGTTTTGATTGGTAAAATAGTGACTGTTTCTTAAACGACTATTTCGTGTAATAAATTCATACATGCGACTTATTTTTGTGAGTGTAGTATGCACAAAAGTGAACCGAGCACTTTTATCACTTCCAGGATACCTTCAAGCTAAAATTTTCAAGTAAGTTTTAAATGATTATTGATGCTTATTAGTTAAAATAAATGTAATGAATAAGACTACAATTATTTGGGTTATTTTATTTTAAGAATTTTATTGATATGAGATTATGAGGACAGTCAAATGTCAAATTTCGACAGAATATCTCCCTGACGTCAAATAGGGTTCGATGGAGTAGCCGAATTCTAATTGTGATTATTTAAATTGAAATAGAATTTTGAAAAAACGTAAATCAATTATTTTGTGGTAAATTGATGCTCACCGTGATTGAGTTGAAAGTAGTCGTCAATTCTCTTGTCCTCTTCTTGCGTTTCGATATCTAACAGCGTCATATTTTGTCCCAAGAAAATTTCATATGCGTTTTCCCAGTCGCAAAACTGGATGAATAAAAGAGAATGATGACTTCACTTTAATGAAATATGACAGGTTTAGTTATACGTACTAAATATGGGCAGTAAGCATTATTCGAATTACTCCGTTTACAAGTATCGGTGCAATAGCACTTGCCTCCCAATTCCCAGCAAGTCATGTAGTCGTCGTATGAGAAATACTTTCCACACACTCCTGATGGAGGTGCCCGTGTTGCTGTCAGGAAAAATAGAGAATTCAATGTTTTATTTTCAACTGATGAACACATATTGTTAATAACTTGTCGTTGAATTCGTTACTTGTGCTGTTGCTGAATTCGCCCAGCAAACGACGACCGTAATGGCCAACAAGACAGAAAACGTTTTCATTTTCTTGTTTGTCTTTTGCGTTTGAAATCAATGCGGGTCTAGTCCTTTATATACTACTCGATAATGACTCAACATCAATGTCATTATTGCTATATGGTCGTAATACTTATCTTTTAAAAAGGGAACAATAACATTGGTTGTTTGTTGACGTGTCTATGGAGATGTTTTAGGAATTTGACATATGGTGCAATCTTCTGTCTAGACGGGGATTGATTTAATATTTCATTCTCATTTCATCAAAACCTTTTTGGTTAAAGCATTTCTGTCCGTAACTGTACAGCAGCAATTTCTTTTTAGTTCGACTGATGCAGTTCGTTTTCTTTTTATTTGTTGTAGTAATTCCATCGAATATTTAGTATAATGAGACAAGTCAGACAATTGTTTTCGTTTTGTTTTTCTCCCGAATTATATTTCTATTCTATTATGACCAACCGTACACCAAAACCCAAATGCTGGCTAAGAAAACTTATTCGTAAAACAACTTTTTTGATTTTGAGTTATGGAGAAAGTTCTTCCTGTAGCATATAACCATTAAAGTGGACGAAATGGCGGCCTTCGTCGTGTAGAACTGCATTGCCTATTTCTATAATCTGCGTCCAAACTTGATCTCCCGCCTTAAGAGGAATGGTCAACTGGAACGAAAGTGTTTCCCAGTTACCTGCAGTCCCTGGGTTGCTGTTGCATTCCGCTGCTCCAACCATATTACCATTCTTCATTAAAGACACATCCAATCACCCCCAGTTGGGTGAGGAAAACAAGCCAATTCCACTAAATCCAAAGAAATACACTCCATTGCGTGGTGCTGTGAATATTCCCTTTTTTTCATCCATGGCTCCACCGATGTTGGTTACAGAAATCTCGTATGGGATCGGAACATTTCTTATGGAGAAGTCGCTGTTTCTCTGAACGTAGAAAATGGTGGGGAGGGATTGAACGTCCGCAAATCCGATCCATTTTTGCAAAGCTATTAAATTACATTTATAAAAAATGGATTGGACAGAATACTTGATTTTTGTTTTTGAATTAGCCGTACCTGAATCGCTTGGAGATTTAGTGAAATCGCAATAGACGGTTTGAATTTTGTTGCTTCCCATAACCGAATACAATCCGCTTTTCTTGTGGCCAATTTGCTGCAGATCTCCGCATGAGGTGGGAATTTTGCCAATGGATGAAGGAGCCGTACTCGCTGGCAAGAATTTTTTTCAAATTTTAGTTTAATGGAAAAGAGAAAAAATATTTCATTAAGATAGTGTTAAAAACTTACTTGTCACTGCCGTATTTAAATTTCCGATTACGGACTTTGAACTAGCCACATCTTGTTTGACGACTGTGAAAAAAAGTCACCAATTAATGTTGCAAAATTTAAACTTTTCCATCATAATTTACCGTTCAATTCATTTTTAAGAGTTGCAATATTGGCAATGCCATCAGATAAATCTTTAGCATTGGCTGCAATTTAAAAAAGAAAGATGTTTAGAGATATTTTTTTTTTCATATTTTCTTTTTCATAATGAGTAATTTAATTTACGTACTCGCTGGCAACAATTTTTTTTCAAATTTTAGTAAAGAGAAAAATATTTCATTAAGATATGGTGTAAACAAAACTTACTTGTCACTGCTGTATTTAAATTTCCGATTACGGACTTTGAACTAGCCACATCTTGTTTAACGACTGTGAAAAAAGTCACCAATTAATGTTGCAAAATTTAAACTTTTTCATCATAATTTACCGTTAAAATCATTTTTAAGAGTTGCAATAATGGCAATGGCATCAGACAAATCTTTAGCATTGGCTGCAATTAAAAGAAAGATGTTTAAAGATATTTTCTATTTCATAATGAATAATTTAATTTATTACTTGATAATTTTTTCGCCATATCATCCAATTGTTGCTTGTTTCCTGAATTTAAGAATTCATTGATTTTTAAAAGTTGCTATAATTATGAAACATGGGCGCACGTTAATTACCTGCCAACTCTTGTTTTAAATTTTCGGTTGCTAAACTTGTCGAAGTACTATTCAATACCTCCAAAAGTTTTGAAGTTTGTGCCAATTTGTCGTTTGAATCTGAAATGTTCAGCTCGGAATTTTAAAAAAATGTTTCTTAATTTTGATATATTTGAAAATTACCTTTCAATTCCTTCATACATGTTGTTAGAAATATAACATGGGATCCAATCAACGTTGATTGCGGGTGATCGTGATAATTGACTTCTAGTGTGGATGTTGTGGGTTTACCTTTACTGGTTGCAATTTTCTGGGTCGGATGTGTTGCAGGATTGTAGAAATAAAATGGGGAAGGAAAGAACACTTGGGGATTGGATGGCGACTGAGCCGAGGTGAAAGAGGCCATCACACTGCACAGGGTTAAAACGAACTGTTTCAAATTTAAAAATAAATTTAATAATAATCTGAATAACATTTTCTACATATCGCGTAAAAATAGTTGGTTACAAAAATGAAAATCAATTTTAATTAAGCAAGAAATATTTACCTTGATTATGTTTGCCATCGTTTAGATCTGTCGAGGTTCCTACCAGTTGAACTGTGGTCGTCTTCGTCGATTTTGCGGATGAAATGCACCAGTCTCGTCTCGTCTTTTATAGGTCCGAATTTTGTCTTATTTTTCTGTTCCTCTTTTTCTTTGTGGTTATTGGGAATGATTTGGATATTTGTCATGTTTTTCTTCAACATTTTACCCATTGAGTGAGGTGGCGGATATTAATCAGGGCGTGTCGATGGGGCACATGATGGCGCTGAAATTTTCATTGCCAAAGACAAGTTTCGCAGTCATTCGTATTCAATTTTCCTGAATAAAATTATTTGAGTGTCAAAATCAGATTGCCGTTTAAGGATTATCAAGTCAATGTGTTTCAAATAAGGTATACATGCACAGGTAGACAACATCTGTTATTTTAAACTTGTTATGACCTTGATGCGTAGAGTTGCTAGGCAATTGTCATTCAGACAGAGAAACGACAACTGCTTTTCTATCCAGATATCAGCAGAATACATGATGGCGCTGAAATTTGCATTGCGTGATTGAAAGGAAGTGCAGAAATCGTGTTCACGATTATGGGAAAACACGCAAAGTAAAAATGCAATTTAAAAAATTAAAGAACTAGTGGTTGAAAACAATTTTAAGGGCGTGCCGATGTTGCAGAACTAGAAGGGTCACCATGTCCTCGAACAATAACCCCTTATTTCAAGGCGTGATTGAAAGGAAATGATGAAGATATCATCTTGTCATCCCAAACATATCAAAAAGTGTGATTTTTTAAAAAAGAAAAGAAAATTCTATTTTGCTTTTTAAAAATTTAATCATTTTCTTTCGTATCTCTAAATTCAAATGGTCAAAATTTTTATAAATTCGTTCAGTATAACTTGTTTTAAAATTGTTTTTCTAATGTTGGTTAATTAGTCTCCTTAATCAAAGTTTAGTATTTATCTGCTGTATTCGGAACTTATGGTGAATTGTTTTTAATTGTTATCAATTGCAAGTTATTTATTTGACATTCAATTTTAACGAAAAACTTATAATCCTACTGATTGAAATTATAATATTAGTTTATAATTTAATGAATCCCACTTATATTCGGCCTCACCATATGTCATTAGATTTTATCAATTTTTTTACTTGAATTTCACAAAATAAATTGTTTTTCTCTTTTAGTTCCTTAGAAAATAGGAGGAGCTAAATCAGATTTAAAAAATGTCATATGATATGGTAAAAAGCTTATTTTATAATCAATTCAGATGATAATTATTATTGAAGAGTCTAGAGTAGACAGATGTGACTTTTCAAGAAAAAGTTAAAAACAAGTTTTATATCCACTTTCTTTGCTGAATAAAATTATTTGAGTGTCAAAATCTGATTTCCCTTTAAGGATGTCTGAATTATCAAGTCAATGTGTTTCAAATAAGGTATGCAAACTATGCATGCACAGGTAGACAACATCTATGACCTTGATGTTTCATACTTGTTATGACCTTGATGTGTAGCGTTGCTACGCAATGCTCATTCAGACAGCGAAATGACTTCTATCCAGCTGTCAACAGAAATCTTGATTACCCGCAGTAAACGTGCCAGAAAACAACCAAAAACAGAATCACATCGTTTGTCCCATTGGTGTTTGAAAAGTGCGCTGAAAAAAAGTAGAATAGAACAAAGAAGAAGGTAGAGTGAGGAAAAAATCCATCATGGCCGCCTTTGGTTGTTTTTCCTCATAGGCTCAGTGTTGCATCACATCACGACCCCACTTATTGGCATTTAGCAAGTGTCTTGATTTTTTTTGATAGTATAAGAAATGTTGAACTAATTCTGTGACGCAATTCAATTCATGCAAGTGATTTTTTCATTTAATTTATTGACTTTGAGAAGTGATGTCACACTGTTCTGCTCCTTCTATTTCGAGTGTAGAGAAACCATTTTCGAATCCTAATCACAGCCTGTTTTGACGACTCCATTTCACAGGTTAAACGACATCCACGAAGATTCCTTCCATCTACGATCGCAGATTTCACTGTCAACAACACTTCCCACTGTTCTTTCTCGGCCGGAGTGTTTATGGAACTTTCTGCTTCCATTGTGAGAAAAATTCGTGGTTCTGTTGAAGTTCGTTCTCGAGCCATCGAATGCTTTGACTACGTGTAGTGCGTTTCCAAGTTGACAACCTGACGCTGGGAAGATATGGAAGGATCGACGGGAAGCAACTCTTTCCTCAGAGCTGTCAGATATGCCTGTACAACACTTCCTGTCATTAAGTGAGAGGAAAAAGAACACTTCGAAATGGTGTAACACATAATTTTCCTCAAGTGTCACCTCTGTTGAAAACTGTCAGCCTCGACCATCGTCAATCCGTAAGTTGTGAGTATATTTTTATTGTTTAAATATATTTTGTCATGGAGATCTAATTAATTTTTGTCTCATTTTGTTTTGAAGCGGTCATCGAGGCGGTAGTCGACCATCATTTCATTTCAATCGAAAATGACGGCGGAAGAAAGGACATATCGGAAGGTGAAAGGAGATTATCCCTCTTAGCTAAGGAGATTATCAAGATGGAAAGCGAACCCCTTGTCCATTTACCACAAGACAAAAACTCTAATGCATCCTTGGAATTTTGCCGCTTGGTCAACAGCTACATACGAGGATTGAAATACGAGGGGCTTTAAGGACGAAATAGGGTTAGTCACCAAGAACTTAATCCATCCGATTTTAATGGTTTATCATCTCGATTTGATGCCGATCGTTATTTACAGGAAAATGCTGAATCTCTATTGTCCAGCCAAGGTAACTTATCTCAAATGTTGCGGAAAGGTCTTTGATCTGCTTGGCTTTAAGGCCCATTTAAAGTCATTTCTCTCCACTCTATTTTCTCTTTACTCTTTGTTTTTCTTCATATTTTGCCAGTCCTACACGCCATTCAATACCGGCGAACCCAGTCATCCAGGGACTCCTGGATCACAACATCCGTTGTCGCAATTGCAGCCCAAAATGTTGCATGGGCCACTGCTTCGGTGTCCCTTTGGTTTCATCCGTACACAGGCCGTTGTTCTGCACCAATCTGCGTCCACCGGCTCTAAATTGAACATCATCATCAATGAAGCGAATAAAAAAGAATGCAAGTAAGACTTCTTGCATATTTTGCTGTTTTCTAGTTAATAAAGTAAATTACATATCGGTTGTTATTTTTCCCACTATTTAAGTTAATTCATTAGTTATTAATAGTTGAAGATATTGCAAACTTACGAATTAATTGGCTGAGATAACTTTGAGACAAGAATGATCAAGACTATTTTCTCCCTTTCCCAACTATCTAGTTTTATGCCTAAGGATTTTAAGATGGGTACGTAGGTTATATAACCTTTTGAAATGGACTAATAATTTTATAATTTTAGATATTGTTCTATGTTAGAATGAATTTAAACCTTATATTAAGCTTAGCTCTAAGATGTGTCGCATAGAGGCCATCAGAACTCTTGTCCATTGGAACGTGCACAATTCCGTCTCTTGTATCCGGACCAACCGTTATGTTAGATACTTAACGGTTTTGGACAGTAATTAATAATATAGCAGTTTTTTAAGTTTCTATTTTCAACCTTTAAACTTTTCTTTCATGGTATTGCTTCATTTTCAAATTACTCGGGGTTTTTATAATTTAATTTATTCAAAAGGGTATATTTTGCACAATTGCTTCAATCGAACATCGAGTTATTCTCAAAGACTAATATCTGGTGATATTACATGACTTGTTCCTTTATTAAAATTGTATTTTTACAAAAGGCTTTGTTTCTATCTTAATATTTTTCTTTCTTTTACAATAGATTTATTGGTTTTTTTATTTTATTTTGCAGATTCTGTGCTTGTCTTCTATGTGAAGTCCAGAGGTGAAGTCTAGTGTGCAGAACATATTCAGTTTATTTGCTGGTGAAAACTGTTGCACTTGCAGTCTTACGGTAATCCGAGTGAGCTTTCAATACGTTATAAATTTTATCAATTGAATGTTTTGTTTTTTTTAGATCCTTCCAGCTAAGTGATGTTCAGTTGGTCGTCAGGAGCAATTTATGTCTTGGTCTTTGTTGCTGTCTAATTGAATAAGTAGAGTTTCACATGTTTTTTTTTTATTTGGTGTCATAATTAATTGCAATTGTGTTCATTGTGTCAGTGTTGTGGAATAAGAACTTGAATAAACCTTCTATTAATACTTGTATTGGCACAAACTTAACCTATTATTGCATTCAACATGTATTAACCTATTAATCAATATCCCTAAAATTTAACCCCTCAAATTTGTTTGTACGTAAAATTGAAATTTATAAATTATTACTAATAAAACTAGATGATGTAGCCTGTAGGTATCTTCTGCTTAGCTTTTGGCAGTAACCTAATGAGTTGAGTTCTTTCCCTTTCAATGTAGACAATGAGACAATTCTCACCACAATGCCAATACCTGTAGAAAATGTTTCAATGATTCAAGAACAAATGTAGCTTGCAATCAGATTTGAATTAAAACTTACTTGATCCTTTTTTAAACCAAGTGAAGAGATGCAATGTTAGGGATTCCCAAAGTGAAACCAAGAAAAAGCCTGAAGAAAAAACGAAAAGTATCATGTATGTGTCAACTTGTCAGTAACAGTTTGAACTAAACAAAAATTGATTTTGTTTACCCAAAGTAAATATGTCAACGTCTTTCTGGGGAAGAGCAATAAGCTCAATCAAGTTTCTCCAATCTTAAGCTGGGTTAACTGCTGCAACAAACAAAACCATTTAAATTTGTCTTTCACCAGCAACATAATTTTCACAAGTTAAAAGGACACTACCTTTTCAAGAACATTTCGAGAAGAAAATACTGGCTACCGAGTTATAGACTTACAGTTCATTTTAACAAAATTGCACACAGTAAATACTTCATCATACTCCAGCAGAAGTGTGTCACTGTCAAAACAGATTCGTCTGCTGCTCGGCTGGTCGTTATGGCAACATTCGTGTTAGTTATTGGTGTAGTTGGTGTTGTGATTTGTGATTAAAACGTCGTTCTAAAGTTTGCTAGTGTTTCTAGTGTAAATTAGTGATTGAATTGTTTCTTAACTACGATTTCGTGTAATACATTCATGTATGGGACTTGTATTCGTGGTATAGTATGCACGAAAGTGAACCAGATACTCTAAATCACTTCAAGGATAACTTCAGACTGAAATTTTCAAGTAAGTTTTATATGATTATTGATGCTTATTAGTTATAGAGCAAAGCTCATTTTTTAGATTAGAAAAAATCAGCGCTGTTCTCTACTTCCGGTTTCTAAATGTGCTTATAGCTAAGCAACCATTGAACTGATGCAAAAAAGAACCCGATTTTCGTGATCTTCGTGTGATATATGGTATAGCTCACTTTTCCATCCAAAATACTCGAAAATCGTCGAAAATCGCAAAAATCGACGTACTATGTTCAGAGAAATTTTTTTTGGGCCATGTCATAGATTTCGTTTAAAATACATCTGCCCTACCTGAAATTTGATGGAGATCACGAATCTGTTAAATATTTTGACCTCAGCTCAATAGTTGAGGAGATATCGGTCTAGTTCCGGTCTATTTCCGGTAAATTTTGAGTTTTCTAATTTCCTAAAAGTAAAAAGTGAACTTTGTTCTCCACACAGTTTCTATCAATTTAAGCATATTTTAAGTAAAGAAAAAGTAGTCTATTTAAGGTTTATTAGTGTCTAAAGAATTACTGGATTGGCAATCCAGTCTTAAGCATGAGTGTCGAATGACTGACGCTAGATGTCCTTCTCTATTGTTGTCCTTGTCTTTGGAAAATGTTTTTTTTCTTCTGTCAGTTCTGTGTGTTATTTTATCGATTTATTTGTGGTTTTCTGGATAAATTCCACTATAATTTCGTAAGTAAGTTAACTAAGATATATTCTGGATAAATTCAGTAAAAAATTCGCAAGTAAGTTAACCTAGAAGATTAATAAATAACTATAGTTACTAAAATGCCCAAATTCTACTTGAAATTGAAGAAAATGTGTGTGTTGAATACCCCTAACCTGTTGTCTTTTTCAGGTCTGACAAAGTATATTGGCTACTTAAACAACTAGTGGCTCAATGTTTCTGTTTAAATTTCCCCCTTCTGCTGCAAAAATACAACTTCGTTACCCAACAGTTGTAGGATTATATGTACTCCAATGGTAAGCATATTTTTTGAATTCCAAAAGTGCCTGATATGATTACAATTTTAACCAAGTGGTAATTGTCACTTATTTGCCAGGTTCATTATCATCTGTGGCAGGACCTTTCAAAACCACGAACAAAGGAAGTCTGGAGCAATGTATGTGTCACCCATGAAAACCTGGTATTACTGTCTGTAAGTATTGATCTATCTCTATTTCGAAGAACCTGTGTTTGTTAAGCTCATTTTTCTTTAGTGCTTCTGATAATAACCAAAAGAATGCAGTCTACCTGAACATCAAGAGTATCAGCTCTTCTAGGATAAGCCTAAAACCTCATCGTTATTACCCAAGTAAGTTGGAATACTATGAATATTCCTAATTCTAAAGACTGTTTATTAACTCTTTCTTCTTTATTTAGTCATTTCGGTAATAACCTGCTGCCTTCGTGGACATCAAAAGAGCGTCGGCCCCTCACAATCATCAACATGGATGTTCTGCGGTTCTTCGTCTTGGGGAAAAAAGCTACAGTCATCATCATCTCACTTGAATTGTCATCCTAACATCATCATCCCGTCTTCTGGATCAGCTAAGAAAACCTTACTGGTATCACCATGTGTAAGTCTGCTTGTCAAATCTCTAAACCAAGTAGAATTGTTGTTAACTTATTTTCTTTATGTAGCCATTTCAGTAATAACCGGGAGGATGCAGCCTAGAAGAACATCGAAAGAACCCATCCCTTCTTCAAGTTGTCAACGTGGATCAATGGATCATCATCATCGGTTCATCTTGTATTGCTGTTGGTATTTATGTTTTTGTTAGTTTATCCGTTGGCTGCCACGCCTTTGTTTCCCCCATGTTAGCTTGTTCCGCCGAAAGGCGTGTCTTGTGTGCACCATAGGGACTTCCCCTTGTCGATGCGGTGATGGGTTGTAGATGCGTGCACGCTATTTACTACTCCCATCACCGTGTCAGCCCGGACTTGTCAGCAATGGCAAGTCCCTCTTTGGTCGTGGATCCTTATGACACGGCGAGTAGAAAGTAGAAGAGCAACTTACGGGTTGTATGGCGTGGCAGCCAACGGGTTAACTATAAGTGTATGTTATGTTGTATACTTGTATGTATGATGTGTGTTGTAAAATTGCGGTGGAATTGTGGGTGGAGGTGGGACTTAATAAATAACACAATTCTTTTACAATTTATCTTGTGTATATAATTTATCATGACAAAATATTAAGAAGTGCAATAGACTGACTGAAATACTATAACCCAAACCAAAATGAAAACAAAGTAATCTGAAGTCCTTAGGATTGGTTAACAGGATATGCAGAAGAGTGTCTTGATTTCTTTAAACACGAACAATCTTTTTCCAAGTATTCAAAACATGATGTGAGATCTGCATCGGGTTGGCAAAAGAGTTTGTTTGGCCATAACTGGATGAGGTAAGCCCAACAAAGAAATGAATCCAGCCACAGCTGCAACATTCACAACAGCTTTGGTCTGGTCGAGTATTCTTGATGCAATGTTGGTGCTGAGAGAGCCCATGCAGATTAAAAATTGCAGATCAGGGCTAGAATTGCAATAGCACAGTAAGTAAAAATTCAGGAAAACTATCAATCAAACATTTGGCTTACTTGCTAATGACAGATGAACTCTACCATCTTTGGTACAGCAGCTGCATTGTGAGGATGCAAAACAGCTTGGTTCTTCCAAGACCTAAATAAAAAAAATATCAATTAAATAGTTGCTAGATAAATGAAACATGGATTAACATTAAGCATTGTTAATCTAAAATCCAAGCATCAGAGGGAAATTAACTATCTTCCTGAAACTTTGTTTACTAAATCTTGTTTTCTCGAAGCAATGTCAATAAAAAAAAATGTAAGTTTGTCTTTATCTTACTCCTTAAAAATTGAAATAATTAAATATTGAGAAATGAAGCTGAATAATTTACTAGGGCATCAATGAACAATGGAAAATGCATAGAGAAACCTATTTGAGAAAGCTTACTTGAATCATTGACAAAAACGAGTTACCTGTTGTCTGTTGTGAAGTAAATATCACCAGGTGATGAATGGACTTGGACTTGATGAAACTGTACGTAGGCCCACTCAATAACACCTGACTTATTTTGAAGTCATCCACTTTCAACCGGCAACATAACCCTAACATAACAAAAGGTGCAGTCTATACAACGAGAAATGCTGCATTTCAGTCAACTCGACAGTCGACAGCGTCACTTAAACAAACGAGGATGGATGATTGTTCATTCGCAGTTGGTAGAATCTTAACTGTCACTTCCAATCTGCGCCTCCTGGTGGCCGACAGGCAGAGTCAGAATGAGATTCAATAAAGGTCCCAAAGGACAACAATCCTGAATCAATTAAAGAAATAATAGATTTAAGATTGAACGTTGCACCGAAATTTAAAAATAAGAAAGAAGTCTTTATCTTACTTCTTAAAAAATAAATTTGTTAAATATTGAAAAATGAAGCCAAAGAATTTACGTGGGCATCTATGACCAATGGAACATGCATATAGAAACCCATTTTACAAAGCCCATTCGAGAATTTAAACAAAAAGTTACCTCCTGTTGAGTAAAATTGCAACAACTTTCAGGTTTGAGCTGTCCGGCGTTTACCGATCCCAATCCAGCCGTGGTGGGTCCTTCCAAAACAGAAAAGAGATGTCAAATACAAATTCAAACCCTATCAATGAAAATTTAAGTTCAAAATATAATTACTCGTCTTCTGTCTACCCAAATCGACCGACGAGGGCGTTGGCCGGCTGATTGAGAGGAGGTGGCTACGATGCACCCGTCTCAGTGTCTTCATCACCAGACGTGGGACTGACGGCCGACGCCGTGGAGCCGTCGAAACGATCTTTATATTGGGACTAAGAAATCTTCCAGGTTCTGATAAGATTCTCCTTCTATTGCTGAATGTCCGTGTTCTCAATCCTGACCTATTCCTGAAGTTTGAGCAACTGTTTACGCTGCTCGCTGATGTGCTCCTCCTGCATGGCCGATTCGGCTTTCTCCTTCGACAGACGATCCTGAAGATTGCGAAACTCTTCTAGCCGCCAATCTCGCGAATAGGTAATTCTAGCGCTTCCTTCTCTCTCCTCAAGCTTGTCAAGTAGTTCTGTACCTCGGCGGATGCGTTGTTAAGTAAAAAAATAGATGCGGACATATGTTCTATGAGTCGCTTTAATAAACTTCCACCTAGTAAAAAAGAGAATTATTCCCTCTTGGCTTACAAGAGGGTCCTGTGGGGTGTTATTAGGACCGGTTTTTTGGACAATTAGCGGGTTTCGTGGGATTTTTCACTTTGATCTTGTCCGTGGTGGGTGGGCTTAATCAAACTTGTCGAGACGAACAATTTGATATGAAAATAATCCCGATCTGTTCAGCGGATCGTGAGCGCTTGCGAATAAACCGCTTTCGTCGTTTTTGCGGTTTCGGTTTGGATTTTGGGAAGGGGGTGAATTTTCTTTGTTTTTGACGGGTGGTGTGGGGAGGGGGCTGGAGAGGGTGAATTTTTTGTGGATCGGTGCATCGGGCTGGGTGGATTTTTCAGAGGTGGGATTTTGACTGTGCGGAATGTTGTGAGAAAGTGAAACACTGTCAGAAAAAGCCTTCTGCTTTTGCTTTGTTTATGAGTTTGTTTACTTTTAAGGTAAACATTATCGCTTGCCCAGTCGTTAAAAAGACGAAAAAAAAAATTAATGAATTAAAAAAAAAAAACTCCAAGAGGGACCTGCCGCCACACCGGCACCTCCTGGTTAACATTTACACAACCACTACATCCACTCTCGGTTTGATTGGAACACCAAAGTGTATATAGAAAACCAGGTGAATATGCAATACCAAGAACCATACGAAATGTATACCTTGATCATTTTGGGCCGTCCTTTGGCTTTTGGGGAAGCACACAACTAACCGAGATGCATTAGCGGTTGATCTGGAGCCACAAAACTTGGCCAGCTTTCACATCTCGTAAATCCTTTTGTCCGCTGTTCTCTATTTCGTCTCGCAGATAGGGGTGCTCTCTATGACTGTCGTAAGCACGTAGTTCCAGTGCCCAACTCGAACAATACGATTCCAAAACTGAAAAGGTAGAAAATATGAAATACTAATAAAATATTAGAATAAGGAAAGTTAATATAAAAGGTTATATGAAAACATTTGCTTCTGAATTTTTTTGACATAAATGTGGCTAAGCTTTCAAAGTTCTTCATCAGTTACAGTAGATTAGTAGCATGTACCATTAATGTCTTGGATAGTTAGTTATGATAGTTTTCTTAAGAACATATTACTGCTATTTTTAAAACATTGCACTCATGAAGCCAAGGTAAACTATAAATGACTTTGCATGGTTACATCATAACCGATTCACCTGAATTTTTCAAATATTGAATCATCTCTTGAAAGTTGCAAATCGAAATACTGTTGACTCTGAGGAATGTGATCTTTAGTTTGAATCAACTCTTGTGTGAAAAATTTAGATAATGAATTGAAAATCTAACCAGAAATTGTAATAAGCCTTTATGCCGGTTTGCAGGTATCGCTGTATAGGTTCAGTTGGCTCAGGCACAAGCATCACCTAACGGAATGGGCTGATTAATTGAATAATGACACTTCCCATGTTTTGAACCACTTGTAAAGCCAGATTTCACAAAGAAATTGCGAAACCATCAATCGAGGATAACAAATTAATAAAAAAAAATTCTCGTCAAACACAACGTGCTGAAGCAGTAAAAGCAGACGATAAAATTATGAGATTGGAGGAAGTGAATGCAAAATTTAGCTGTTGCTCTAAAACTCTTAAATAGAAAGTTACAAAGTTCCAAACCTTTCAAATTTCCAATCAAATTATTAAAAAAAAACTAACTTTCATCGCTTTCATCATGTCTGATAGTCTGCACAATCTAGGGATTGATTGATAACCATTAATTGATTTCATTATTCCCCTTTGCAAAGAAAACAAAAGGAATCAACGTAAGTCGTATACTTGTTACACAACAAAATGTATTAATCGAATGTACTTAAATTTATCTTAAAAAATACTCATAGAAATAGCACAACCAAGCATGAACTAGTCGAATACAGAAGAGAGAATACAGAGTGAGAGTTCTTGCGGGCTGGACAGCACGATCTTGATTTCAAATTACGGACATTGTAATTGAAAATTGGAAGCGGATTTGACGTTTTGATGGGCGTTATGACGTATCTTGCCTAAAGCATTCATCTTTCGACATTGATTACACCACACCGTGATTCTACGTGTGTTAACGTTTACAGTCAGATTTTTAGGATCGAGTAAAATGCCACAGTGGCAGCAGTGAATCAAATCGAAATTTCTGCGTAACAATAGAAACGGCACAGTGAGTCAGATTTCATTACGTCACACAAGTTTCTTTTGTTTTACCTGCTACTAATGCTGTCGTCGGCTTCTTGTTTAATGTTATTTGAAGTCGTCAAGGAACTAGAGAAATTGGGGAAATACTTGGCCATCTCGAAAGGTGAAGCGACCTGATACTGAGACGATTGTTGAACAAATAACTAAAATCCGACCACCGATTTGGTTTTTGTTTTTGCTGTTCAAGGCTAAATTGGCTAGACATAAAGTGGGTGTGACCGTTATCTACCTATCCTCCTCCACAGGAGCCAGCGATTGGTCGCCCAATTTTCAATTGTTTTTTAAATATTTTAAGAACGTCTATGCTACCCTTTTTTATCAAATTGTGGTAAAGCAACCGGTGATTTAGTTCGAAGTACATTTTTAAAATAACGACCTAACTATTTTTAAAAAATCGCGCTAATATTCTGCATTTCAAAATCTATTTAACAAATAAATTTTTATAAACAGAGAATGGGGAAGTACGCCAATTTAAAAAAAAATTATTTTATTACACCATTAGATAGAACTCGACGCGTTCTTTCTTTTTCATTAAGGTGTTCCTATACCTAAAAAATCGCGTTTACGAGTTATTCATCCGTAACGCTCGTTTTGCTCGCATTAAGCTCCTCCTCCCGAAAAACGGCCCCTCTGGGTTGTTTGGTGGGAGTCCCTTAAATTGCGCGAGAAAACCCTTACGGCTGCTGTTATGCAGACGAATTTCCAGGTTTTTTGTTTCGTTACGTAACAATGACCTGCAAATTCGTCTGCTGTTTGTTTTGTAACGAAACTGTGGAAACAAAAAACCTGGAAATTCGTCTGCATAACAGCAGCCGTAGGGGTTTTCTCGCGCAATTTAAGGGACTCCCACCAAACAACCCAGAGGGGCCGTTTTTCGGGAGGAGGAGCTTAATGCGAGCAAAACGAGCGTTATGGATGAATAACTCGTAAACGCGATTTTTTAGGTATAGGAACACCTTAATGAAAAAGAAAGAACGCGTCGAGTTCTATCTAATGGTGTAATAAAATAATTTTTTTTTAAATTGGCGTACTTCCCCATTATCACGTTAAATTGTCTGAATTAATGATGATAACAATTTTCAAAAACGCAATGACATTTTCGCCGTTTGGTGAACTGCAGGATCCAGTTTATCTATAGCAAAGAAATTGCATTAATTGAAAAACCAAGAAACTAGTAAGAAAGTAATAAAACTTACAGATTTTGTGTTGGCCCTTGTTGGGAAACTTGACAAATAATTCATGTGGATTCTCACAGACAAACACATAAGGCGATTCGCTTTCTCCGTTTGGATGTTGGATCCTATACTCTTCCTGAGGCAAAACGTCCACCACTTCAACGCAGCCCAACAAGCAACCGACTGGATAATTTTGAGGGAAAGCCAAATCAGTTTTGCCATAAAGCGTCTTGTAGAAATTCTCCATCTGTTTTATCTCTTCCGGCAAAGGTTCTTTAACGGTCGACGCGATCCACAATCTACCGCGATGCGACGAATACCACGTCCGGCCTTCGTGTCTAGTCAGTTAATCGGATTATTAGTCATTCACTCAAAAAAGAGAGATGAGCCAATTTGATACTTTTTGATTCCGGCGACCAATAGAGAAGCGTATGGTTGATGCATGCTTAGACATTTGCCAGGATCACTCATTTTCTGAAGTTCAGCGTCCTGTACGCGGACTTTTTCATCGCTCTTACTACTAGTCGATCGAGTAGTTTGTGAAGAATTATCATCGAAAGCAGAATCGTACTAGAATACGAAAAAAATGGTTGTTAAATTTGATTAGAAATTAAATAGTTCAATTTAATTTGATAATTACGATGGGACGAGGGAATGCGAGGGCGGGATTCACGGCATATTCGTCATAGTACTCTTGTCTTTCTTCTGCAAATTGTTGCTCGGTGAATAGTTCCTCGTATGTGCTTTTTTCTTCAATCACCTGCCGACCTAGAAATAAACCGTTAAATTGTTATTGAAAAGGTAAACTGGGGGGAACTGCTTTACCAGCAAAATCAAGAGTGACTTTGATTTGTCTTCTAGATCCGTGACGACTGTCTCGTAATTCCTTTTCTTTGGTACGAAGGGCATCTCGCTGTTTCGGGTTCAACCACTTGTTGCCATCAGCGTTGAAATAATCGGACTCGTCATCAATAACTCGAGTTCGGTGTTCACTGCGTACACCATAAACACCCTTTTAATTCTCGGTTCTTTTCATTATAAAAGATGTGTCATTACCTTGTCCTGTCAAATTCCAAAAGCTTTTCTTTATGAGCCATGGCTGATGTGAATGCCTTATCAGGAAGGGGAGCAGTTCCATCCAAAAACCCTCTACCAGATTGTTTTGAACGCTGTACTGGAGGCTTGTTGGTTTGTAATAGTGCTTCTTTTTCATAGGCTGACATCTTCAGAATAATAAAAAGATTAGAAATGTACTACAGTTTGAAATAGAAAGGCTCACATTTTCAGTACAGAATAGGCATGGTCCAGGTCCTTCTTGAGCACAAATCACTCTCCCACACTCTAGGCAGTTTCTGATAAGGCTATGCTTTGCTGCCTGACATTCACACCTAAACAATATGATTCCATGAATGAAATGAAACAGGGGGAAAGAAACTATGTGTACTTGTGTTGTCCTGGCAGCGTGATTGTTTCTTTCGCTTGTCCCTCTTTAGAAAACAGGTTGATCTGCTTGACCCTTTTCTTTGATTGCTGCTGTTTGTTTGACATTTCTTCCTTGCCCTGCTGTCCTTTTGATCCAGTCTGGGTTGTTTTGGGAGCCTTCTTTTCAATGGAATGTCCTAAGCGATTCAACAAAACTTCAACAAATCGTCGATGTTCAGGGTTTGACAAGTCGAGCATCGATTGCAAGTAGTCTTCGACATCACGACTGTTTTCCATCGACATAAGGTACCTGCAGGACATGGACCAATTTGTTAAGAATAACTTACAAAAAGATATAAAATATTTACTGAGCAATATCTTGATATTCTTCTTGGGTCACGGAAAATTCCAAAAGGCGAGACAATTCATTGCAAATCCAAGAAGTAGTTGTATTGGACATTTTTGAATCGTTTAATTCTTCTTTCGTTCGACTTATTTTTCACCGGCTCGGGGACTTCGATTGTTGATTTGCAACTATCGCCATCTAGCGGAGGCGAAAACAATCTCTTGTACTCTTATAACGTAAACGTCAAAATTTGAAAGGGAAAAACATGAAAATTAGCTTAGTTAAAAAGAGTGTTATTTTTTAATATCAAGAATTCATCCCTACTTAGAAAAATGATACGAGAATTGTTATTCATGTTGAGTGGTCAACCAGGTGCACTTTTTGTTTTGAAAGATAATGGACAATTTGAAATGTGTTCAGGAATAGCTGATGTCGGCTTGTGCCAGTCTGAAAAAGAAATTATCAAACCGTTGCTCAAAATCGGCTCTAATGTAGCCTTCCTCAACGAATTTGCCGAAAATAGAAAAGTCCGCAGTCTTTACCTGGAAGTCATCAAGCAATCCATAGCCCAATGTGTTACCGAATTTCAAGAAGAATTGTTGGTTATTGAAGTAGAAATTCTGGAAGGATCATCCATTCTGGGGGTGACTGGTATTCATTCAAAAATCATGCCACATACTCTGCTTCTTGAATACTTGAAGGAATTGGTGGATGCCATTAAGTTGCAAGAGGCAAACTGTTTGTTGATGGACACTATTCAACATTATCGTAACCACTGTGGAGTCTCCAAAATCATTTCTACATTTCAGCAGATTTACAATGTTTGCCTTAAAGTCCTTCACAAGCAGCTAGTATCGTGGATGCTGTTTGGCAAGCTTTTAGATCCATACATTGAATTCTTTATTCGTCTAGATGACTCCAAGAACTTTGTCATCAATGGTGAAAAGATACCCAACTGTTTGAGTATTTCCCTTGCTCAGCAAGTGTTGTTTGTTGGAGAATCAGTTGTAGCTTTGAGTGAAGCCCAAGATCTCAGTGAAGAAGACTGGGAGTTTATGGGCAAACTACAAAAGATTCCCTTTGAAAATGTTGGAGAAATCATTCGAGTGTGTCGTGATCAAATGGCCCGAAGACTCTGGAACCTGGTGACCGAAAAAGATCGACTGAATCGCAGCCTAAACATGATCCTCAACACTTTCTTGATGAAGAAAGGAGACATTTTTGCTTACTTTATCCATCAGTCGGAAAGTATCTTTGATGGGCAATTCACCTCGGTACAATTGGCTGCCAATCAATTTGCCCTACAACAAAGACTGATGAACTCACTCAAGAAATATCTAGAAGAAGAGGAGGCTGAAATCGAGCGACTGTCGATAAACATCATTCCAGATGTACCAGGGCAAGGATGGGAACGCGTTTTCCTCGAGTACAAGTAAGTTCTTTTATAATTCAAATTCTAAACTGTCTTGATTTTTAACTTTACTTTTTAAATTATAGAACTGAATGGCCTCTCGGGGTGCTGATCTTCACTCCTGACACGATGCAGACGTACAACAAGATTTTCCGTTTGCTTTTAAATTTGCGGCGCATCCAGTTGAACTTGAACGGACTGTGGAAAAATCTCGCCGTTTTAGATAAGCCGGTGTTGGAATTGAGATGGAACCTGCAACACGTCCTCATCCATCTAAGTCAGTACATTCAGATCGATGTCATTGAAGTACAAAAATCCATCATGGATCGTCAAATTGATCAGTGTCAAGACTTTGACAAATTCCGGACTGCACACGCAAACTTTCTTGTCGTCATCGCAGCACAAACGTTTCTTCACGTCCCAGCTGTAATTTACATACTTTTACCTAGATGTTGAGACTCTTAATAATGATTTGTTTTAAATTTCTACAGATGCAAGCCTGCTTCAAGGATCTTATACATTTAGCTCTGAAATTTTGTGGATTCTTTGTCAATGATAGACAGAAGGGGCTGCTGCCAGTGGTTGCTGAGCTCAATTTGGAATTTGAGAGACTGATGCAATTGCTGTTCTCCCTACTAAACGGAATGTACCAGCAGAGTTCGGGAACGACGATGGAGCCAATTGCACAACTACTTCTAAGACTAGACTTTAACTATTATCTAACTGAAGGTTTGCAGGCAAAAGCCAATCGTGCAGTTGAGGAAATTTGATGTAATGTACAGAATAATAAAAAACATGTAAGATTATAAACTTGGAAAGCTGGATAAAACTTCTAGTGTTTTCTCATTCTTGATCAGTAGTCCCTCAATAAGCTTTTCTGTTTCACTTATACCTTCCACAACTTTGAGAATTTTTTCCTTTTCTCTCTCATTTTCAGCTTGAAGTTCTTTCAGTGATGACAAAAGTTCTTCTTTGTGCAACTGCAAGGCAGGAATGTCATAAGCAAGCATATCCTTGGCTGGATCTCCTGTAGGTCTCCTAATGTTTCAAAAGTTTGAGTAAATTAAAGCCTTTCATTAAAACAAAATTAAGTAAACCAAGTATTAATATTACCAGACAGTTTCACCCTGAGATAACTCAGCTTGTTCAACATCAATTTTATCAAGAAAATCAAGTTTTTCTTTCAAAGAGAGAGCTGAAAATAATTCGTCAAACTCTTGCTTTAATTTGGACTGTACTTTTTGACCGAAAATGGTATGCAAAAGAGCAAGAGTATCTGATTTCTTTTTCATAAACGGAAGACATTCTGCAAATGCCTTTTGACTAGATTACGAATAAAAGACCAATCATTAATACCAGTGAAACAAATGTTTCTCAAACAACTAAATACCTTAAAATTTTGTTGATGACTTTGTGTGAAGCTTGGTCTAGGGCATCATTGAGCAGACTTAAACGAGACTCATCATTCAATGTTTTTTCTTCGACGTTTACATCATTTTCAGCCATTTTTTTTGTCAAACTCGATATTTACTGTTACTTAATAGACTTGAAATACAAAATGTATGATGAAATACGTTGACGAAATTTTTTGTTGGAGCTACCCACTCAGAAAAAACAGCCGAATTCGAAACGTCAGAAATTTTTTTTTAAAACAAATGCGCGCGAGGTTGCCATGTAATCAAGCTGCGCATTTTTATTTTTAAAAATCGTTAAGAATAGTTCCCTCAACTAAAATCTTTTCCTTAACAAATAATTTACAAAAAATCTATAGCTGATACCTAATTAGATATCAATTGGGCGAAATAAGGAAAGAGCAGATGTTGGTCGTACTCCAACAACGGGATCCAACTTTAATCCGCAGTCAAATCGATCATTACTTTTTATCTGCACCATCTGCGTCTATTTTTAACAACACCCAACGTGTGAACGTGTTTCATTTTCATCACATAAAATTTTACGAATCCATTTGTTAAAATCTATTTCAAGACAAATTTTTAAAAACATTCACACAGATGTTCAAAACAATCGTAAAACAAAAAAAAAAATACGAAATTTAAGAAGCGCTCAGCTTTTTTCTCATCTTATGTAAACGACGACGTTTCTTTCCAAAAATAAGAGGACTCACTTTTTGAAATACGAGGAATTTGAAAACCGAGAGTTTAAAAAAACATTTTGGCGTCCTATGTCTGGCCTACCCATAAAATCTACAGTTGGATTTATTGTCAAGTAACGTTGTAAAACCCCAAGGAGTCGGGACTGTCTATAGAATTATTTCCTCTCAATACAAAATGCAAGTCACATTTAAGCTGAAATTTGGCTAGACGGATGTGGACACAGTCAAAAGATGATTTATGTGATAACAGAGAACGACCAAAAGGTGATTCACCTCTCGAGAAAATACCAAAAAGCCAAGCGAGTCGAAAATATTTCTTGAAATAAATAGACCGGCCAAGTTAACCTTTCCTTTGTTATATTTGTGGGAAATATGGTAAGGTTGCGGTTGACTTGGACAATGAATTCATTCGTTCCTCTTAGCAAACGTACTGTCCTATCCGGACATCTTAACAGTTTTCCGAGATCCATTAAACAACTTAAGTTGAATGCTTTTCATTTGATAGCTGTGGTAGAATGGTCAAATTTGTAACTTATCACAAAAGGAAAAGCCCAGAGGCAATTTTTTTGGTGGAAGAAGAGCTGACGCAGCTAATATAGTGAAAATGGACTGATGAAGTTTTAAATTTCCCAAAAAAAAAATTAACTGAGTGCAACAGGTTTCGGGTGATCTTTTTCAAGTCTCATGTGAAATTCAACCCTTTTGAGTAACCGGATAGATATGAAACAAACTTCCAAGAAATTACGTCAAACGAATTCATTTTGGAATAACAGCAGCGATAAGATTAAATCGTTTCTCAGAATAACTGCAAATTGTTTTCATTTCTTCTCTATTTTAACGACTTGAATTTTACGAATATTCTAACACCTAAGTGTCAATTGTTTTTCTCGAGGGGTTCGCAACTCAAAAGAATCTCGTACACTTGCCCGAGAATCGATTCTGGAATCCCAAATCAGAATCAAGAATCATTGAAAATGACGCCAGAATCAGAATCTTTCAAGTCAAAATTATAGTATTTTCCAAATGTCGATAAAAAATGTAACTGTACAGATTAAGTTCATGAAATTTTCTCTTCATTATTTAATGAACTTTTTAAAAGTTTAATTCAAGACATTACAATTAAATTATTACGCCAGTATCAACTGGTCATATGGTTTAAAAAATTGACGCCAGAATCTTTAAAATTGACGCCAGAATCTTTGATATTGACGCCAGAATCTTCAAAATTGACGCCAGAATCAGAAACCGATTCTGGCGTCTCGTACACCTGGCGGCCGAGTTGCGAACCCCTCGGTTTTTCTCCCCTCTCCCTACAATTGAAAGTTAGTGAATCAGGGACGCTATTCTAACTAAAGAAACACAAGGGGTTTTTCACTATGCAACATTCCCAGGAGTGAAAAACATTTGCCTTTCCTGCCAATATTTCATACAACTCAATTCAAAAGAAATGCCTCCCCCTTGTGGGCTAGACCGACAATAAATTTGTTTTTCTCAAATAAAAATCAAAAAAGACCATTCAATTCCCACTGGATCACATCCATCGGCAGCTGCCTTTGCCTTTTTCTATATAAACAAAAGAAATATATACGTCGACACGTGTGTTTCTCTCACCATCTGGACCCATATTCAAATAGTAGGATCTCGTAAAGTTTAAGGAGAACAATCAAAACGAAAGACATTTGAAACTTTTACCCCTTTCTCTATAAAAATGGGTTCAATTCTGTTGGTTGTTTTCACTTCTGGTTATGATAAATCAACCCGAAAGCAGAGCCATGAAAGGGGAGGTCTCTCAACTCCATAGGAAAAAGTCCATAAGGCAACGGCACAGAGATTGCTACGACGACGGTGCTGCCTCCTGTGGGTGTGATACAACTTTTCTACGTTTTTTTTCTAAGTCCCATGTCAAAATTAAAAATCCCCTAATTCCATCAAAAAACTTTAAAAAAAAACATTTCTTGATGGAATAATGTGATTTATCAGTTAGGCATTAAAAAATGCAAAAAAAAGAAAAAAAAGAAAAAAAAAAATTATGATATAAAACAGCATCTTCATAGTATCGATCCTTTGAACCACATCATTTCATATCAGCTATCCGTCGCTCTACCAACTGAACTACAGTACGATATTTGCTCTCTTAAAATTGCAATATATATATTAATTGAAAATTGAATGATTTTGGCCACTTTTATTTTGTCCACTTTTACGCGTTACAGTGGCTAGATGGCAGCACCGTCGTCGTAGCTGTTCCCAAAAATGCCAAAAGTAGGGGTGTCCCTAAACTGCGAAGGCGAAACGCCTAAAATGCGAAACAGCGGTGCGAAACGGCCTATTTTTAACCTAATCTAACCTAACCTAATCTAACCTAACCTAACCATTTTGGGACCGTTTCGCACCGCTGTTTCGCGTTTCGCCTTCGCAGTTTAGGAACGCCCCAAAAGTACGAGGATGGGAAAGAGTTAAACGTGGTCTCAACTCGGAAAAACCGTGCCGCAGGCCAAGGGTAATTTTCTTATGGAGTTGATCGACCTCCCCTTTCATGGCTCTGCCGAAAGGCAACAATTCGACAAAAACAAAACCAGTTAACAGTAACTACACCATATCTGGGAGGCAAGGCGGGGCTATCTTTCACCAATAGGAATCTTGACACTTGCCTCTGTTTTTGTTGTTAGAATGTACAGATCCCCTGAGGGTAGTTCAAAGGAATATATCGGTCAAGGCTCCATAGTAGTTTTTCTGCTTCCCTACACAAAACGTAGAAAGGAGAAGATTCAGTTGCTACGAGCAAGTGGAGAATGCCGGACGCTAGTAAAAATCATCACGGTAGGGGACGTTCGAATGCACCGCAACAAGTGCCAAGAAGACCAGGAGATACTCCGCCAATTTCGCAGGTATACGTCACATCAAAATTATTTCACTACAAAATTTAAAAATAAGAATTAGACAATTTATAAGGGTAAAGTTATTCCCTGTCCAACAAAGTTATTGGTCCGAATCAAATGAATTGACTGAACGTTGCTCGAGGCAAAATATCCAAATTTGAAAGAAATCCTCCATTATTTAAAACTAGAAAACGAATTAGATCATTCACATTCCCGATTCAAAATTTGACAATGTTGACGCTCGAATGCCAACTGTGTCAACGGCCAATTCTAATCGAAAGCCAAAACAAGTATAACAAAAAAAAAAACAAACCCCATACAAATCAGCTAAAATAACATTTACATCTCATTAATCTTCATAGGGAATTGGACGTGGCGCTGTGAGAAATGTGGCCACCGCTGGGCCATCGGCTGCGGGGACTCCGAGGGATGCAGGAGCGGTGGGAGGTGAAAGGGGATTGGGTCGTCCAGCAAACATCGTAACTCGACCTACATCATCGACATTCACTAAAATAGGTAAAAAAAGACAAAATAATAATTAAGTTAATTATTTCCCAACTAAAACAATTTCTTTTTTGGGGGGAGAACAGGAACGGGAGGATCACCACTGGATGTGCGATCCAATTATTTCCAGTTGGTTAACAAACCGGATATGCATTTGCTGCAATATCGCGTCGATTTCACACCGGAAGTCGATCATCCCGGTGTTAAAAGGGCTCTGATACGCGTCCATCTAGCAACTCTGGGGAAATACATTTTCGACGGGACTCTACTTTACAACACGATCCGTCTTCCGCAGCCATTGGAATTGTTATCGAGACGCACATCGGATGGAAGCGACGTCCGGATTACATTGAATTTTACAAACGAAATTCAAGCAGGCGATCCTGTATACGTCAGCGTAAGTTCATTTTACACAAAATAAGAGAATTTCTTTTTAAATAATTTCCGGTCATTTTTTTTTTTTTTTTTAGTTTATGAATTTGATTTTACGCAATTGTTTGGCCAAACTCAACATGGTCATGATGCGACGAAATTATTACGATGCCGGAGCCAAGGAAGATGTTCCGGTATACATCCAAAATCTATGTCAAATAAGTGTCAATTAAATTAAAAGTTTTAAATTGTCTAGGGTCATCCAATTACCATTTGGCCTGGATATTTGACAGCCATCGCTCATCACGAACAGGCATGTCTTTTAAATGTTGAAATCGTCCACAAATTCATCCGCAGAGACACGGCATTAAACGTCATGGACAGAATTCGTCGTGAAGTAGATCACGATATCCCAGTAAGTTACATCATTTCACAAATGAATGAATACAGAATGATTTTTTTAAATGAAATTTAACGATTAGAATCGCATCAAATCTGAACTCATCGGTAAAATCGTCATGACGGGATACAACAATCGAACGTACAGGATCGACGACGTGGATTTCGATCAAAACGCTTCGTCCACATTTCATTTGCGCAAAGAAGATCGTCACATCAGTTACGTCGATTATTACAGAGAACGATATCAAATTACAATCAGCGTCGTTACCCAGCCATTGCTCGTCTCCCAACCGACGCGTCGTGAAATCAATCGCGGTGACACACAGCCCAAATTTCTCATTCCGGAATTGTGCGGAATGACGGGTCTTTCAGATGAGCAAAGGTAAAATGAACTAAAGTCTATACAGTGGTACAAATGATTTCATCCTGAATTGATTTAAAAAGGAAAAATTTTAATTTGACACGAGCCGTTGCTGGAATCACGAAAGTCTTTCCCGACAGACGAGTCGAGACTTTAATGAGATTCCGTAGACGATTAACAGATTGTCCAGAGGTATATATAACTCCCAAATTAAATAATAATAAGAATTCCAAATTAATTTTAAATTTGTTTGAATAGATTCAACAAGAATTGAATAGTTGGGGAGTCCAATTTTCAAACGAACTTGTACGTTGCCAAGCGAGAATTTTACAACCGAAAGGCATTTTAACTGGCGGTGCAAGAACCGAACCACGAGATGGCGATTGGAGTCGAACTATGCAAAGTAATTTCTCCTTACAATTTTCAGCTCAACTCATTATAATTTCAAATGAATTAAAATAGGTTCGAAAATGAGCGTTTCCGTAAAATTGGAAAATTGGATCGTCATTCATCCGAATATGATGAGCCAACAAGTTCGTAATTTCGTCCGATTGATTCAAAGAGTCGGTGGTCCTCAAGGATTCAACGTGCCAGAACCTCGCTAGTAAATTACATTTTAAAAAAGAAATGAAAATTCATTCCTTATTAAATCTAATTCAATTAAACAGCGTTTCATTGGAAAACGATCGAAATAATAATTACGCCAACGCTCTGGAAAACGAACTGTCAAATCATCACTACGATATTGTCATGTGCGTCCTGCGATCCAATCGAGCAGACACTTACAAAGTCATCAAAAATATCACCTTCTGTCGATTGGGCATCGCTTCGCAGGTATAATTTATTTAGAAAAATTTAGAAAAATTTAATAATCGAACAAATTTTTTTAATGTTTCAGGTGATTACCGGGAGAATTTTAAGCGGAGATGAACGAAGGCAATTGTCGGTGGCTACCAAAGTGATGACACAAATCGCCTGCAAATTAGGAGCTGAACCGTGGAGAGTAGACGTCCCAAACAAGGTATGAAATCCTTGTAAATGATTCATTGAATTTTAAAAATGATTATTTTTCCAATAAAATTTTATAGCCGTGGATGATTGCCGGATACGAAACATATCACGACGCCCATCAAAGAAAAGCCGTCGGTGCGTTCGTAGCTTCTGTGAATTCGTCTTACACGCGTTACAATTCGTCGGTCAAAATTCACGAAGCCAACGAAGAGATTTCGCCAAGTTTCCAAGATCACATGCTCACATCTTTAAAGTAATTCAATTTGAAATTATTTTTGTAAATTCTAAGTTTTAAAATTCTAATTTTTTTTCGTTATTCAACACAGAGCTTATTACAATGCAAATAAATCCTTGCCGGAAAATATCATCATCTATCGTGACGGTGTTGGCGCTGGAGATATTGGACGTCTCCTCGAAACGGAATTAGTTGGTGTTAAAGTAATTCAATTTTAATTAGATTTAAAAGACAAAAGGATATAAAGATTATAAATCATTTTTCAGAGGGCTTGTGAAACGGCTGGAGTTAATGTCATGCCGGAAACCGGATACAGACCTGGAATTGCTTTTGTCGTTGTAACTAAACGACTTAATACACGATTCTTTTCCGGAAGTAGGGAAAGACCGGAAAATCCACCGTGCGGAACGGTAGTCGACAACACTGTCACTTTAAGTGAAAATTTCGATTTCTTTCTGGTATCTCAGAAAGTCAATCAGGGAACAGTTTCCCCGACTAAATTCAACATCATTTTTAATTCGGCTAATATTCCGGCGACTGTTCATCAAAACGTTGCTTACGCCATGACACAAGTCTACTACAATTGGGCGGTAATTTTGCTTTTTTATTTAAATTTGTGTTAAAAATTTGATTTAATTAAATTTTGAAATTTAGGGAACATTGCGAGTGCCAGCACCTGTTCAGTACGCTCACAAATTAGCATATCTGGTTGGGGAAAGTATTGGAAACACTCCAAAACCGGAACTTGCCAAATATCCGTATTATCTTTAATTCAATTTATTGTCATCAAATGTTCGTTTTAATTCATTGCCATTTTGTTTTTCTTCAAAAAACTATTTCACCTTTTGATTTCTAATTTCTTGCCAAATTTGACGATACAATTTTATGGTCTCAAATTACTTCATACTTCAATGAAAAATGACACAGACAAGATGTCATGATTACAAATTGACTCTTTTTGTATACTGGCAAGTGGCGCATTTAACCGCTCAATAAACTGTAATAGCGAGGAATTAATACGACGGCCCAATCACAAATGAAATAGCATTGATCGATCCACCCGTAAATAAAATCGACTATAGAATAGCGTTGAAAAAGGATTTTTCTGGTTAAATACCTTGACGATCCATTCCATCAGAGAATGAAAAGTGATTTGATGAATTGAGTTAACCTTACTTAGAATGATAATAGGGAAAGACAACTGAACCCACGTCTTCAAAGTAGCGGTAAATTCAAATGCCAAAAAAGGAAAGATCTAACTGTATACAGATGTCAAATGTTTGAAATATGACATTTGACCTCATTTCTGGATTGTTTTTTGTCCAGGTAGAAAAGTTGACAGTTGAAGAAGAAACGTAGTGGATTCTAAGAGGAAAAAGAGTACTAGTAGCTGAAACTGTAGCTCATTATCAAATTCTTGAAAAACTATTTGATGCCCAGAAGAGGAAGATTCCAACAGATGCCAACTAAAGTGATTTTTATTCACAGTTTAAGCCTAACGCAAATTAAATGACAAAATCAAAAGTGATAGGATATGTCAAACTCAACACAAACTGTTGCACATACCGGATGTTCCGAATTTCATCCGCAAAGCGTTCACCGACAAGTGGATGGGTTCATTCCGGAAATGAACAAATTTCCAAAAATTTCGATCGAAAGTAAAAATAGATTTCCACAGTTTAACCCGAGAAAAGGAAATGTGAAACAATTACATTTTTATGGCTGAGAAAAAGGCGGAGCCTAATTTTAAATGAAAACCAGATGACCAATAAGAATGGAAAAGAGAGGGCAGTGAACCTAAGCCTCAATAGAAAATTAAAATTATTTAGTTTTGAAAAGCGAGTCGACCATGTCGGACACGGGAAGGAGCGATCGACGAGGAATTAAAAGAAGTTCACGCGATGTACAACAAAATTCACCAAGACGACCGGTGGCTGGTCAACACAACATTCCGTCAACATCACAGGTGAATTCATCAATTAAATCAATTGAAAAAAACAAATGAGGTTCACAAAGTTTCCTTTTAATAAAAAAGGAAACTCTTTTTTTGTGAAATCCCGATGACTACCTAAAAGATAATTGACCGGAAATGTGATAGATGCAGTAGTCTAAGAGGAAATAAGAAATAAATCAACTTAACCTTTTTTTAAAAAATAAAATCGTAGGTTCAACGTTATCAAACCGTGTTACTATACACAAACTGGTTATGCCCACCCTACAATTGAATTGCTATCTCTCTTATCATCCAACAGGTAGTTCAAGGAAGTGGAGAATCCCCCGGAGGGGCTGCTGGTTCCAGTCGTGGACTCAGCCGTACGGCCAGAAGAACTCAGCCGACGGCTAATGAAAATCAAATGTTTTTCGGTCGAATTATTGACCGTGAAATTGTTACTCGACCCAGTGACGCAAGATTCAACAAATGCGGTACTGAAGGATCGTCGATCGATGTTAAATCCAACTATTTTCATTTGACGAAAAGACCGGATATGAAATTATTGCAATATCGAGTGGATTTCACACCGGAAATTGAAAATCGCCGTGTCCAAACGGCTCTCATTGGAGTTCACGAGAAAATCATCGGGAAATACATTTTCGACGGGACTCTACTTTACAACACGAAAAAACTACCGCAGGTACAATAATAAACAATTAATTTAAATACAAAAATATCCCGCACTCACAAATCATTTTTTTAAAAAGCCATTGGAATTGATGTCGACACGAACTTCCGATCAAAGTCAAGTCAAAATCAATATCAGATTCACCGCTGAAATTCAAAAAGAAGATCCTGTTTACACCTCCGTAAGTGTCTTAGCCCACCCCTTTTTTTTAGAAAAACGAGAAAAATTAAAATTTCTGATTTAATCAGGTCACCAATTTAATTTTGAACCGTTGCATGGCGATGCTCAATTTAGTGCTGATACGACGCGATTTCTACGATAAAGAAGCCAGAGAAGATGTCCAGGTAATTCAACCCAAAATCACATTAACCAAAATGACATTAAATATTATCTTTGATCACAGGGTCACCCGATCACAATTTGGCCGGGATATTTGACAACGATTCGCCATCACGAACAAGACTATTTCATGAACGTGGAAGTGATCCACAAATTCCTGCGCAGAGACACCGCCTTCGACGTCTTGTACAAATTTCAAACGGATAATAAAACTAATGAACCACAGGTAAATAAACTCCCAATTAGATCAGAATATTCATATTGAATAAAATTTCAATTTAAAAAAAGGAAGAGATACAGAAAAAAGTGGTCAATGCTCTCGTCGGTAAAATCGTCATGACGGGCTACAACAATCGAACGTACAGGATCGACGACGTGGATTTCGTCAACAAAGCGAACTCGACATTTCATTTGCGCAAAGAAGATCGTCACATCACTTATTTAGAATACTATCAAACACGTTACCAACTTAAAATTAGATACCTTAATCAACCGTTACTCGTGTCACGGCCGTCGAATCGCGAGAAAAATCGTTGCGATCAACTAGGAATCCAAGCAGAGCCCATCTATTTAATTCCGGAATTGTGCGGAATGACGGGACTTTCGGATGACCAAAGAAAAGACCATCATTTAACACGGGCCGTTTCGACCATCACTCGAGTTGCACCTGACAGACGAGTCGAAACTTTACTGAAATTCCGTCGTCGATTAACAGACAATCCAAAAATTCAACAAGAAATGGACAGCTGGGGGCTACAATTTTCCAACGAATTGGTCAATTGCAAGGCAAGGATTTTAACGGCAAAGCCTCTAATGACTGGCGCAGGAAGAATCAACGTCAGAGAAGGCGATTGGAGTCGAGATATGCAAAGTACGTAGTCCCTAAAATAACAATAAAATCAACTCATTTTAATTGAATCATTCCAACAGAAAACAAAATGAGCGTCTCTGTCAAGTTGAGAGAATGGATCGTCATCCATCCTAAAAGATTCAATTCCCAAATTCGACACTTTGTCCAATTGATCCAAAGAGTCGGCTACACTCAAGGATTTCGTGTCCCAGAACCTCGCTAGTAAAAACTAACTTTTTTTCAAAAAAATTAAATGAAAATTTTAAAAATGAAAATTTCGACTACGTAACAGCGTCGCATTGGAAACGGATAGAATCAATGATTACATCAGAATTTTAAAGGATCATGTCTCCAAAATCGATTACGATATCGTCATGTGTTTGTTGCAAAAGAACGACGAGAAAACCTACGCGGCAATCAAAAAATTCACATTTTGCGAATGGGGAATCCCTTCACAGGTGATTACCGGGAAAATTTTAAACGGAGATCAACGAAGGCAATTGTCGGTGGCTACCAAAGTGATGACACAAATCGCCTGCAAATTAGGAGCTGAACCGTGGAAAGCGCAAGTGCCAAACAAGGTATGAAATCAATTAAATTAAATTAAATGAATCAAAATTAAATTCTTAACATTCTTAAATATGATAAGCCGTGGATGATTATCGGTTACGACACATTTCACGACGCCAAAAAGAGGACAGCCGTCGGAGCGTTTGTGGCTTCGACAAATCAAAATTTCACGCGTTACAATTCGTCGGTGAAAATTCACGAAGCCGATGAGGAAATCTCGCCCAGTTTCAGACAACATATGACCACCGCATTAAAGTAAAATATATATTCTCTATCTATCTATCAAATCCCCCAATTTAATTGAATTAAATTCAGGGCTTATTACTTGGCGCAAGTCGATGAAAAATGTTTGGAAAAACGTTTACCGGAAAATATCATTATTTATCGCGATGGCGTTGGAGCTGGCGACATTCAAACTGTTCTCGATGTCGAACTCAAAGGCATTAAAGTATATTTAAAAAAAGGAAAAAAAAATTTCATTTTAAAGTTGGAATAATAATGAAAAATTGAATGACAGGACGCTTGTAGAGAAGCTGGACAGAAAATAAATTTGAATCATTACGATCCTGGCATTTCATTCGTGATTGTTACCAAGAAAATCAACACCCGTTTCTTTTACAAGGGACGGGACAAATTTGAGAATCCACCGTGCGGGATGGTGGTCGACAACACCATCACATTAAGCGAACATTTCGATTTCTTTCTGGTATCTCAGAGAGTCAATCAGGGGACTGTTTCCCCAACCAAATTCAACGTCATTTATAACACGTCGAATATCACGCCGGATATTCATCAATCGTTGGCTTACGCTTTGACACACGTCTACTACAATTGGGCGGTAATTTTGATTTTCCTATAAATCCAATTCGAAATTATTATCAACTTCTCTATTTGAAAACAGGGTACAGTACGAGTTCCGGCTCCCATCCAATACGCACACAAATTAGCATATTTGGTAGGAGAAAAAACGCAGAGAGAACCTAATGATAATTTGGCTAAATTTCCGTATTATCTTTAAAACTTCCATTAATTGATTGTCCTCAAATAACATTTTCAAATGAAAAAGATGAAATGAAAGAATGTCTTTCTAAATAGCCAAAAGAATAACAAAAGAAATAATGAATGGGAGATGGGGTTGTGTTATCTATCCAAGCAGGTACAGATAAGAATCAAAGCATAGAAGAAAAGAGCCTGGTGGGCATTTGCTTCTTGTTTCTGTCAGCCATACAAAAAACAAAACGCTCACAGATGTTTCGTTGTTCTTGTCAATCCCCAATGAGAATTTATTCCTCCATCCCATAAAGTGTCGAATGACACGTGTACTTTATTTCAAAGCAATTGAAATAAAATGCCGGTGCCGCTGTGTTTTATGGGGCCCACCAATAACGCCGGGGAGGGTGAGAGAAAAGAAAACAGAAACGATATTTTTAAAAATGTCTTTAAATTGAGAAATTCTGTTTAACTGTATTAACGATAATCGAAAGGAAAAAGAAAAAAAAAAACTCCCATAAAAACTCCGCGGATGGACAAAGTAGTATGAAAGGGGGTTACATCATTTGTAAATCGATTGTTTTTAAACGAACGTGGAAAGAGGAAAAAAAAGATACACACACACACACGCACAACCATCCGTCAAAAATTGAACTTGATGAAAAAGCAGAACAGGCACTCGATTGTTTCTGGTTTGGAGAGGTAAATGAAATATCTGGATTCGGATAGGTACGGTACATCATACGATTATTATTACATAAATAGATGAAAGAGGGAGAGGAGAAAAAACAATTGCGAACAAATTTAAGGCGCGTAACCAATCGTGAAATTAATTTCCGTCATTGATGAAACAAAACGGATCCCATTTTCGCCCTAACCAACTACTTGGTAAACGTCACTTCAAGTGAAACCACTTACCAAGTGTTTAAAAAACCAACAAAAAGACACGCCCAAATAAAGTTCCTTTGGTAACTTAAACTAGAACAAAAAGGAAAAACTGACGATAGAAAAAAAAAAAAAAACAAAAAAGAAACTTTGGGATCTTAACTTTGAATTGGGGGGTTTCATTCACGACGAGAGCATGTCTCCGTTGGCGTACAATTGCTTCGCCCGTCGCTGGAAGTCGTCACTGATCCAGACTTGTCGTAACAGCTGCGACTCTTCTTTGATGACTTCGGGAAGGTCACGCCGCAGTCCAGCACTTTTCATTTTCTTGGCGAGCAGCATAGTCTAGAAATAGAAATAGACCAGAACGTTTTTGATCGTTTGTGAACAAAATGAGAACACGACTTTTTACCCAGTACCCACTACTAACACAGTTTTAGTCAACAGAAACGTTACAGACCCACCGGAGGAATGATGGTTCCACCACTATGTCCATTCATCTTGTTATTATTGTTCATTTCACCTTTTAGCATTTCAACCAGCTCGGAAAATGACCTTATTACACACTATCCTTTACAAGTAAGCCCCTTCATTTGTATTGTTCAACTATTGTGCATCTGATGGATTTCCCCGAGTGCAGATAAGGAGCGAACGTGACCTGCCAAACTGCGCAACTGCAAACACTGTTTGCAGTATACTTCAAAAGAGATATTGGATTCCGTCTATTCTCAATCGCTATTGTAGATGTCCCGAAGGAATCGATTGCCCATCTGACTGGACAGGAGTCGACTATGTGGCCGTCAGCAATGTGTCATCCCTCGTTCGAGTCATTAAAGGCCCTGAATATTCACTTGCACTCACCAATCGAGCACAAATGAAAGTCAGTTTTTGTTTTCATTCAATTTAAAAGAAACCCCTTTAACCATTTCTAGGAAATTGACAGTTTTGCTCATCCATGAAATCGATCGAAACATGCGCACCTAATCAATCAGCAGTCAACATCAGAATAAACGGTAAAATACAACTATTCTCTCTCTTAATCAAATCAAGGACCGTTGTTTTATCCCCAATAGGATCGTTACAGAGTGATTCGACGCAATTTCCCAGTACTCGTGTCCTTTGCAAATGCCCTGGCAATCATACGTGGCAACAAACGTCTATTATGGGAGACGAGAACAAAAGTCCGGCTACTAATTCATCCTACAACTGTAAACCTGTAAGTCCATTCCCAGCATGAATAGAAAGATCCTGACATTGATTGGCGGCTATTGCCATTAACTCATTTCCAGTTGAAACGATGCCGTTCAAGGGCAAATTGCGGAGCCATCACCACCGACACCTTTTCCGTCTATCCTTACTGTTTGTGCCGACGAGGCAGCGTGTGTACTATTGAAAATCGGACCCTAACTCACGTCGAAGAGCTCCACTATTCAGGATCAGCTTATCTAGGCGTCTGCCGGCCATAAAAATACAAACGGGGGAAACATACCGATGAGAATTTAGATGCCAATTCACAAGCGCGAAGTACAACTTCTTTTTCGAAATCATCCGGTAAGAAAACGTCTTGAATTAAACCGAAACCTTTGACTTGCGTGGCCGTCAGACGTCGACCACCAGTGAAAAGCAAGTTATCCTGAAAATGAAATGAAATGAAATAAACGATTATAAATAAAAAAAAACCTTTTTTTACAAATGCCATTTAGAGTCAAATTTACCAGAGTTTCCCTAAAACGAAAAGTTAAGGACAAACCGCCTTCGTAGCCTTGTCCCAGTGTGCTGTACGGCAAATAAAATGTACTTTTGTCGCTAGCGTACACAAAATTCAGGTAAGGAAGTATTGCAACGCCCAGTCCCATGACCGATCCCACCAGGCCTCCGACAAGAATTTTGTCACAATTGGCCAATTCCAAAATAAACTCCCTAAGGATTTTTAAAAGACGAAAAAATATCAATAAAACTCTTGTGAAAAGATGAACAGCTTTACTTACTGGACATTGCCCACGAGGGCCACAGCATTTTCCAATCGTTGACCCATGTTTTCGCTGATAAGAAAGGGGAAGTCAATGCCGTTGCAAAAATCCGGTCCTGATGACGTGATTAAAACAACGCGAATCGATGACTCCACTTTCAGTTTACGGAACACCATGACCAACTCTTTCAAAATCTAATAAACAAAAAAAAAAAACATTAGTGGTTAAAATTGAATTGGGCAACAGTGATCATATTACGTTGGAGTTGAGACTGTTCCTTAAAATGGATGTCCTCGGGCACAATTTAATACACAGCAAGTGATCCCTGAAACTAATGTCAATCTCTTCACATTTCGAGGACAATTTAGTTACCAAATCTTCTAAATAAAAAAAAGAACATGATCAATACATGATTAATAATAAAAAATAATTTTTAAAAAATATACCAGTTCCTTCCTGAGAAGAAGTTTCGGAATCCTTGGAAATTTTCATGGCCGTAGACCATCGTGAATCGTCGTGACATGTTAGATTGTTGTTCTGATTAGCGTCAGCGCTGGAATCCGAGGAAAAAGATCGACGACGAAAGATCTTAGACGAATCGGCAGGATTGGCCAATTTGCGAGGAACGTAAACCACTTTGTCTTCATTCAACGAATTCTATTATTAATAAAACACAAATTTAATTCTTACTCTTTATAAATAAAAGAAAAAAAGAAATACTTTGACGGGTTCCCATTGTTGTAGTGCTTGATCCTGAGACGGTGATAATAAGGGAGGAATCAACCTTAGTCGTCCCATTTTCTTCTTCTTCGACGGTGTCATTTCACATTCAAAACTGCTATCGTCCTCCTTTTTGGTGCGTTTGCCACGTCGAGATCCTCTTGGTTCTTTATCCGAGATGTTGGACAGATCCTCCTTGTACGTGACTGTGCTATAGGTCGATCGTCTTTTGTTCAAACCTCGTTCTTCCAGATCGAGGAATATTTTCTGAACCATTTCATCTTCGCAAAGTTTTTCTACTTCTCTGAGTCTCGGTACCCGAGATTGCGACTTGGATTTATTAGCTGCTGATGATGGTTTAGGTTCGTCACTGCTCGCCGCTTTGGCCTCAACTTCTACTGATTTGACGGGAGTTTTCAGAGTGAACGGTTTCCGGATGGACATGGATTCCATTTTGCTCTTGGGACCCATTTTACGCTTGACAGGCGACTTTTTCTCTTCCATTTCAGCATCCAGTTCTTGGTGATCTGATTCTTCAGGGAGATAATCTGTATCTGATTCATGTTCCGAGGCATCGCCGCTCAACATTTCCGCGTTACACGATCCTGAAGGTTCTTCGACTATACGAGTCACAATAATGTTCGTCACGGGCATGTCTGATGAATGCATAATTTTTTCGTCAGACGATTCATCATTTAAAGATTCACCGTGCAGTTTAGCCATAGCAGCTTCGAGATCGTCGGTTAGAGGATTTAATGGAGGAATAATGGGAGTAAGAGCCGGAGTAGGCGGATGATGGAGGGATTGAAGATCAGGAATTAGTTTAGAACTACTGTTTGGAAGAATCGAATTGGTTTTGCTACAAGTAAGATTAATGGGACCAGTAGATGCCAAATCTTGTTTGTCTTCTTCTTGACTATCCAAATTGGAATATGAAAAACTCTGCGTTTTTTCTGACAACGGAATGAGCTCTTCCTCAAACGAATCGTCAGCTTTTATGTTTGGCATCTTATCTGATGTTATTTCGAAACTCGAGTTCAGCGATTTGTTAGCTGTCAATGTGGGCATACCAAGGGAATCATTGAGACTTGATTCACTCTCACTTGGATGATTTGACAAGTTCAACTCTGATGTATAATTTTGCTTCATCGAGGCCAATATGGATTTCCTATGCTCCTTGGCTATTGGAGAACCTCCACCGAGAGTCGTGGAAGTTACTGTCCGATTCATTTCTTCGTCATTGACCATCTTCTCAGCGCCTGATGGTCCTGCAGTAGGTGATGAGCCCCGAGAAGATGAATAACAAGGGGATATCTTCCCTTGATCAGAGTTCCGTACATGCAAAGAATGGCTTGAAATCGTTGGCTCAGGCGTACGTACTGGTGAGGCATCTTTTTGCTCAGTTTTTATTAGGGGTGAGGCCTTGCTTACAGATGATGTCGGTTGAAGATTATTCAAATTCAGTTCTTCAACACTGGTGGTTACCTAAAACAATACAGATATTTTAAATAAGATATATTGCAGTTTACGATTGAATATTACTCACTGCTTTTTGAATGGAATGCAGAGCTGTGAAACCTGGACGAGGTTCTTGGATTGATTTTCCTTTTTCAACATACTGAACCACTTCAATATCATCTGGGTAATGTGGATCTCTTCCAAGAGCTGGTCTGATAATCCTTTGAGGTTGAGGGAAAGATTTCTTGGCTCGTTGACCAAATGGTTTGTTAACAGACTTCCCTTCATTAAGTGGGTGGCTTGAACCTTGAATAGGATTGCTAAGGATTGGCATCACTCTTTCCGGATTTGCTGAAGTAGAGTGGTGGGCTGGTGAGTAGTTCATTTTGTTACCAACCACTTTAAACGTAAGTTGTGCTAAGTTACATTCATTGCCACTCTTGTATGACTCTGCATCTCTGGAGGTAGACGGAGACTGCACAGCTGTTGACCTTGAGAGCAAAAACAATTCACACAGGAAGTTAGTACAACAGACCACACCATTCACATTTAGTTTTTTTTAAATTAAAAACTAATTTGATAACACAGACACATAAAACAAGAATTAGATACTCACTTTGCATCATTATTCGACATGGTTTTTCCCGCTTCTACAGATTTAGACCTGTGATCAACTGTTTCAGGCTACGCGCCACTTTCCCTCCACAATACTACCAAGCTTAAAATTTATTTGAACAGTAAATGGTATTATGTGTCAGTATTTATCAACAGAATTGGTGAATTTTAACTTTTTAAGAAGACGATTTTCCCTTTCTAAAAGACAGATCGACAACGTGACGTCATTTCGTTATAACCATCTGCTCATGCCTAAATTTTTGCCGTGCCTATTCGTCTGCTGTTTGAAACCAAAGGAAACACGTGATGCCACGATCGGAAATCAATTAAATTTTTTATTTTCTATAGAATTTTGCTATTTTAATTTTTAAATTCTGAAATTTTGTTTAAAAATTTAAAAATCTATTATATTTGTTACATATTCAATTATTAATGAAAAATACAGAATGTTTTGTTGAAGTGGCAACTTGAATCGATCGAACAAAATGTCGGCGCCTTGAAGTCATTTTCAAAATATAAACAAACACGCGTGAGGAAAGTCATGTTTAGAGAATGATTCGTACGGTAATTGGGGCAACTATATATTAAAATGAATCGCAATCGTAAATCTGTGAGCAAGACACCAGTTCAAAAAACGAACTTGTTTCATTTTTTCCAACGAACCCCTGCTTCTGCAGTTTCTTCTACTCCGTTAGATACGAATGCGTCAACACCATCTTCAAGTGCCCTAAACTCAGTCACGCCGTTTATTACAAGAACAAGACCTCCAACAGAGTGTCCTGCCTGTAACAAAATTATTTCATTTTACAAATTAAATGATCATCTTGATAATGACTGTGTTGCTTCATTACCAAATTCGTCAAGCAGCAGCAGCCCAAAAGTCAGTCAGAAAGCAACTACCAGGTTAATTGACTTGACAATTCCTGAAATAGTCCTTAATACCCCAAAAAATGCCACAGATAAGGACACTAAGGAAGAAGAAACAACAATATTGAATGCTCCAAGTGTAAAATCAATTTTAAATACTCCCTCAAAGAAGAAAGATCCTACATCAGTAGTTCTACATACTCCACCTCCTACAACCAACATTCAAAAGGAAGGAAGGAAATTTAATTCTTCATCAAAAAAGAACTTTGCCCGAAGAAGGGAAATAGCCAGACAGTTCAAGGACCGTCTAGTGGAAACAGATTACAAGAAACATTCAGAATCCAAAGTATTAGATAAGTATGCAGATTGGTCTAGTGTTAAAAAGAAACTATTTGTAGAAGAATCAAAGCCAAAATTTGAAGGCTTACCATACTACTTGGAAACATTTTTATTCTTGCTCAAGTCTACCTTTGATGAGCCTCTCAATCAACACTTGTTCAATGATGAAGATCATCGTACATACAACAATTTTAAATCGTTATCTCTGGAAGCTCAGAAAGTCTATGCTCGTTTATTTTCAAGAAAATTCCAATGGCGAAGAAAAGAAAAAATTGACTATAAAGAGATAGCCAGTGATTTGGGACCTGCACTTGAAGAGTTGTGTTCATCTTCTCTCCTTCATGGAATCGGCCAACTTGAAGATTTACCTACTCTACTCAAACTACTCACGCAAATTGAACTCAAGCAATTGTTTAAAGAAGCCAAAATTCCATTCAATGGCAAAGGAAACGCAACAGAGGTTTGACTAACTTTAACTACATTTTAAATTTCTATTTGAAATGAATAATTTTTAAAAAAATAGGCACTCATGAAACACTGCCGGAGTCAGCCTTGTCTATCCGGAAGTGCCTTATCAATGAAGGATCGCATAACAGCCAAAATCAAGCGCGAATACCTGAAGGAATGTTACAAATTGAATGAAGAAAGTCGTCGTATATTCCTTCGTCTTATTCTACTCAGTACACTCCATCAACGTCAAGAAGAAGAGGAAGAAAAAGGACAACAGCAACAGAATTTCAAAATGCTTCAAGTCAAGATTGGAGATAAAACATTTCCAACTTATCGGATCAAGAGACAGCGAGCCATTTTCAAGCACAGAGACCATTTCCTAAAGTACCTACTTAGTTGTCGTTTTCTAATGATTTATAACTCAATTAATGATTTCTAGATACGGCGAGGCTTCTCTACTAGAACTGCAAGTTAGGGAATCATACGATAATAAGCAGTGGGGAACTTTGGTAGAAATGACTGATCCAATCCAACAAATGTTTACCGAATATTCGAAAGAATATCACAAAGATGATCTCGAATTGCCTAATTTTCTGCGACGATACACGGCCGGTTCCGTCTACGTTTACACATTCAACAAAAGGATCGAGGCTCTCCAGTGTTTGAAAAGATATCGAGAAGCAGTCGATTTAATCAGAATATTAATCAACCAAGACGTTTATTTGCTTACCCATCGAGGCCACTGGTACGAACGACTCGCCTTGAATTTGGAACAGCATCTAAAAGAACCCTATGAGGTATTTTTACTTGTTATTTAAAATATTATAAATTATTCATCGATTGTTTTTAGGCTTTTGAAGCGATCAAAAATGCGTTGAACGATTCGTGGGTTTCTCCAGCGCATCAATTTGCTCTCAGTCAAAGAGCTACGAGACTTTGTCAATCCCCTAGATGGAAACAGAAATTAGAACCTCTTCTAAGTGGTTTAACTCTTTTAATTCCGGCTGAACCGCGTTGTGTAACCATCACCGGACGCTCTTTACCCAGGTCCTTTCTTTTCCTGTTTTTATGTTTGTGTTTTAAATCATTTTGAGTTTTAATTTTACAGAGACTTACCTGGGCACAAGTCCATGTTTATTCGAGGAGATTCTGAAATTAATATGAACGCTGGTGATGTCACTCTGTGCTCTGTCGAAGAGCTCGTCCTTCAACATTACATGGAGAATGGTTACACGCATGGACTTCACGGTGAAGGATCGACTCTTTGGACTGTCATCGGCCTGTTGTTTTGGGAAATCATTTACCAGTTGGAAATTGACGATGTTTTCATCAGTCTTTTCCAAGCAATGCCTCTTGATTTTGATACGTTGGATTTCTACCAATCGCGCAAACAAGATATTGAGAAACGATTGGAATACATCCGTAACTTGTCCAGCTCTGAACTATTACAAGAAATCGCTAAAGTATGGGAACAAAATCACGGTCAAACATCGTTAGTTTCCTGGGACAGATTCCGAGATCTTGAATCCATCAACGGATTGATTCAGTGCATTCCTCCTCCAGTTCTGGCGGCTATTTCTCAGAGACTTTTACAAAACTATCGACATTACCGTTCAGGATTTCCGGACTTGACCGTATGGAATCCCCAACAAAAAGTAAAATCCTTTTCTCTCTTTTTATTTTAAATATAATCATTACCTAGCCATTTCTTTACAGAAATGGAGAATTATCGAAGTTAAAGGTCCAAACGATCGTCTTTCACCTAAACAAACCTTGTGGCTTGATTTCCTCGTCTCGATTGGCGTAGAAGCAGAAGTTTGTCACGTTGAAGGTTCTCACTAGAACAACTTTTGTTTTTCTAAAAATGAATTATTTTAACAATTTTTCTAATTTAGCTGTCGGTGCTAAAAGAATGGGAGCTACACCTCAGGTAGCTGTCAAAAGTAAATCACCAAGAACAATAGATGAAGAAGAAGAGGAGAATGTTAAAGTTGTACGTAAATCTCGTCGGTTGAAAGCAAAAACCGATAGTGCATAACAAATATTATTGAAAAAAACCTAGAAATTTTAATGCCTGTCAAAATCGTGAATTCTATTTTGATTACCAAATTACAAGTATTCTTTTCTACACCTTCATTTAAGTTAAGAAAGTGAATTGTTTTTTTCCTAAAAAAGAAGCGTTCGTCATCGGGCAGTTGAGGACTCGCTAAAGTTATATTTCCAATAAGAAGGCTCTATAGTTTATATGCGGTTTAAATCAAATGAGACACCGAGATCTTAATATAGAGACTTTGAGAAGAGATATATCAATCTGAAATATTCGTTTTAAAAAAAAAGTGGGGTATCATGCCATTATAGATGGGGTGCTACGATCGTCTTCAATTGGTAGATAATCGTCGCGATTGATGGGAAGATAAACGGGAGGTGGATCATTGTTCCTATAAAAACAAGACATTCAGAAAAAACATTTCCTTTTTTAAAATAACGAACCCAATGAACGAACCGATAGAGTACGTAGTGTTGGACGATAAACAGCAAATCAAACATGACAGAGAAGAGACCTAATCCGAATTTGGTGGGATCACCAAACAAGGAATCCCAGTCATCTATTCAAATAAAATAAATCAACAAAACTTCTTTCATTAAACGAATCAAGAAAACGGTACCGTTATTATACGCCAATAGGAACATTTGGAGGACGCTCAGCAATCCTCCGGTAATGTCAAGTAAAACTCCGCCAATCGAATATCCCACAGTGCTTTGTCGTTTATAATTCATATGAGCCTTTTAAAAAATTAGAAATTAATCAAATGATTCTATCTAGATTTAATTTAGAAATACCTGAGGGACATATTTGATTAGAGTCACTAACAGCTTGACGTAGGAGCAATAGTAAAGAAGAGACAGATAGGTAATACTATAAGTAACTGCAGCTATAGTGCTAAAGAAGATGAAACCGGAAGAGGCACCGATAAACGCCCAAGTGTAGGGTGATACTTTTTGGTTTCCTCTCTGATTACAAAAATGAAATTATCAGTGTTATAAGATAAAGCAAGTCAATTGATACCTCGTAAATGATACACTGTATGGCAGTTAGAATGGAGAAAACGGTAGCGTGCACTGAAAAGACGACGTCATTTGTCTGGACAGGAATAACGCCCATTGGATGGATTTCGTAATACTGGAGCTGTATCATATTTAAAAAAATGAATTATTGAACTATGCAAATACGCGATGAATTTACCTGAACGCTCGGTATCCAGTAGAGACCCAAATTGAATAAACCATACACTGAATGGCCAAGAACATTGAGGACAACATAATCCAAGTTTAAACCAACAACACTGTACCGGGGAAAATCAAAAGATATTTGTTAATGAGTTACCGATAAGATAATAGCCCAAATAACTCACCATCTTCGCACAAAATTCTCATAAATTTGAGGATAGAAAGAAACAGACCAGGCAACAAAATAAATCCATCCAACAGCAATGCAGACATAGAAAACTTCTTCAGAATGAATAATAGTCACTCTGACATAAGCTTCATCATCACTACATTTTTCAGTAATTTGTGTCAATATAAATTGCTTCAAATTTAATTTTAAAATAAATCTCACTTAATGGCTGGAGTTGTGGAATTGAAATAGACAGTGACATGACCGCCACGAACAGCATGAATTGTCAAACTAAGATTCAGTCCTTCTGGATTTCCATAAAGAGTTAGATTTCCCAGATTGGTTATCTTCTCTGCTGCACTGGCAGGTTCGTACAGGGGGTAGATTTCCACCGAATCGTTAAAACCACTAACAACAGAAAATAGTTAGATGAAACGGGGAAAACACAAAATCACAAAATATACCTAAGAGATAGCACTACATCCGTTTCACCACCGATATGGACTAGAACATCGTGAGGGATACAAGTTAATTCACTTCCGCCGCAACCAGTCAAGACTAGAGGTAAAAGAAGACCTAGAAATAAAAAGTGTGTCAACTCCAAAAAAAAATCCATAAAGTAAGAATTCAATAACTCACAGATGGCGACGGGTAGTCGACTTTTACGAGATTGTGTTATAACAGTCATGTTGAATCAATTCTTGAAAGTTGTCGTGACCCTTCATCCAACGATGTGTGTACGCCCCTTCTTGGATCTGTCACTTGACATTCAACCACAACGCAGTTGCAGCAGACGACAAATGGAACGTAAACAATAATCCAGCGACGTTGCCAACACTCGACGAAAAATAAACTCGCACACAAAACAAAACACAATTCATCACGCGGTCAAACAAAAGAAAAAGAAAAAAGTCGATTTTAACATTACACCAGGGAACGGTTTCAGCCGCAGTGGAAATGTCGTACAAACTTAAATTTCATAGCTCTAAGAATGAATCACGACTTGTTGTCACGCACACACCATGGCGTTATGTGTCTCTGACACGTGATACTGTGCACACACACACAAAACAAAAAAAAAAGAGAGAATTTCACCAGCAGTTCGTGATCATCATCACGTTAACAACAATACGCTATTTCACATATAGTTATTCAACTGGACACAAACTAAAAAAAAGAAATAGAAAATTAAAATTGATTTTAAAATGGACCGCTGTATTCACGTCCCAAAGGCCGCAATTTCCTTGGCGGAGTTGTAGTTTTTCGGGAGTCGGCCGATTCTCCCGCAGTGCTGCCACTGGCTTGTTGCAAAACATCACGTTGTCTGTCGAGCGTTTTAGCTAAAACACGTAAAGCACTAGCCTTTTGAATGCACTCAAAAGTCATTAACGAATCATAAGTCGTCGATGCTGCTGAGGTAGGCGATGGCGTTTGTCTTTGTTTGTTGACCGCCGACGGCCGTGCAGCAGATGGTTCATCGATAATATCGTCCAATGAATTGTCAGCATTCCAAACAGATTCAGCAGCGTTAAAATGACTGAATTCTTCATCTCGTTCTGATGTTGATGGTGGAGGATCGGGACGGACTCGTGGATCAGTCACTTTATGAGTTGCTGTTCTTAATCGACGATTAGGATTAGCTGATTTCGGTCGTCGATGTTCCGACGACGCCATGATCCTTGACCAGCAAAGTTCTAGCATCGACTACTAACTTTGAACTAGAAAAAATATATACGAGTAGTACAATTGTCCTCCCCTTTTGTGTTGTTTACTTTTCGGTTGCGTGTTTGAGTGTTGCACCTGCGCGTTCAACGATGGGGGGGGGGGGGGGGGGGGGGGTGAACCCTTGGGGGGGTGGGGACAGCTGTTGAATAATAAACTTGGAAGCCGCGCATATCCATCAGCGCAATTCGATCGGGAAAAATATGAGTCAGTTTCTCATTATTGACCCTTTACTATAATCCAACAAGTCTAAAATATTAACAGCTGTCCATAACTAAATAACATTGCGTGCAATAAACTAACGGTCAAAATGACTTGCGTTTGTTCATCCATAAATGGGAATTTTAGTTTTTCCTGTGCGCTTGATCGATTATATCCTCAAATGTCATGCAAGATGTAAAACTGATGATTTTGCAGCTGACTCGCTCTAATTACTTTGACGCGTCGTATAGAACTGAAAATAGAATTTTTTTCGAGGTTTTTGGAACATTGCCCAACGACGACAACGACGTTTTAGTCTAAAATTCAATCACGCAACAATGTTCCAAACATCAGGTCTGGAATTATATTTTTTATAAATCAGATTTTCTTTTATAATATTCCGTTTATCCAATCAGGTCGGTGTGCTGGATGGCTTTTAGTGAAGAAGAATTTGAATTATTCATGTCGTAATAGCAGCACAGCATTGGCAGCTGCCCGTCAGCTGTTGGAAAACGAATTGGATTCCATTCGTCAAGCTGGAACTTTTAAACACGAACGAGTTATCACATCTAAACAGGCTGTCAGTGTCCAAGTTCAAGGACAAACTCAACCTCTACTTAATTTCTGTGCTAATAATTATCTAGGCCTATCGGTACAAATAAAATAAATATTTATGTTTTTTTATCGGTACATTTTACATTTTTTTTTAAAATTTTAAATTTCAATTATTTTTTTTTTAATAATTTTTTAAAATAGAGTCATCCAGAAGTGATTCAAGCCGGAGTAAGTTTTATCCATTTAAATTTACCTGTTCATAAAAATTAATAAATATTAAAACTATATGTAGAAAGAAGCTTTAGATAATTACGGAGCTGGATTGAGTAGCGTCCGTTTCATTTGCGGAACTCAAAACATCCACAAGGTCATTTTCAAAGAATCATCATCATCCACTTTCTAAATTTATAATACGTAGATAAATTATTTTAATTGCTAAATGAAAAAGGTGTTGGAGAAGAAAATTGCTGAATTTCACGGCCGAGAAGATGCCATTCTCTATCCAAGTTGTTTTGATGCCAATGCCGGACTTTTCGAGGTTCTTCTCACTCCCGATGATGCCGTCATTTCAGACGAACTTAATCACGCTTCCATCATTGATGGTATCCGTCTTTGCAAGGCTACCAAATTACGTTACAAACACAAGGACATGGCTGGTAAATATTCCATTCACTTTCTTATTAAAAAAAAACATTCTTTTTAAAAAATAAATTGTCATATGCTGCATAGATTTAGAAGAGAAATTGAAATCAAGTCAAAATTCACGTATGCGGCTGATTGTGACGGATGGCGTTTTTAGTATGGACGGTAATGTGGCCCCATTAAAAGAAATTGCACAATTGGCTGACCGATATAAATCAATGATTTTCATCGACGAATGTCACGCCACTGGTTTCTTTGGCGCCACTGGCAGGTATAATTATTATTAGACCAAAAAAAAAGAATGCAATTTTAAACCCATTGGTGGGCATTTTTTAAAAATAGAGGAACAGAAGAATATTTCGGTCTTTCTAATCGAGTTGACATCATTAATTCAACTCTTGGCAAAGCTTTGGGTGGTGCGGCTGGTGGTTACACGACTGGCCCGAAAGAATTGATTCACCTTTTACGACAACGATCCAGGCCTTACCTTTTCTCCAATTCACTTCCGCCGCCGGTTGTAGCCGTGGCTCAAAAAGTTTGTCATTTCTTTTGAAACTTTATAGTGTCGGTCTAACGTTCGATGTAGTTGAAAATAGCGTGCGACACGATAACAACTTTTTTTTTCCTCTTTAAGGCCCTGGAATTGGTGATGGGAGGATCGGGATTATCTGAAAAAGTAGCAGCTAATACGACACGATTCCGTCAAGGAATGACATCAGCTGGATTCAAAATTTTAGGAGAAAATCATCCCATTTGTCCAGTATTCTTAGAAGACGCTAAATTAGCTTCTACCATGGCTGAAAAGATGCTAAGTAATTTTAAATTATTTCCCCCTTTTTTTTTTAAAAAATTCAAATCCATCACGAAATGATGATTTTGACAGGTCGAGGCATCTACGTGATTGGATTTAGTTATCCTGTTGTGCCCAAAGGCAAAGCACGAATTCGCGTGCAAATCTCGGCTGCACATACGTTTGATGACATCGATCGGACCATCGAAGCTTTTATTTCTGTCGGCCGTGAGTTGGACGTCATCCACTGAAAAATGACACGAAATTTATCCATCAACCAATCGGGGGAAAAAGTTGTTTAAAAAACCAAAAAAAAATGTTCAATTGTATTTTGAGCGCGACAAAAAGACAAAGCTATTATTATTATTATTAAAAAGGACTAGTTAATATTATATAAGGTTTTGTCAAATTGGCAACTACTTATTTTGTAAAATTTTTGCAAATAATTTTTTGTTATGGCTACCATTAAGGAGAGGGGAAACCGGGTGAAATCATCCAGATGATTTAGTTATCATTTCATGTAAAAGTTGCATGGCGTAATTCAGAGTCAATGTCGTATTCATTTGCTGAGCCTCCAATTTCACCAGAGACGATTGAACAGCGTCAACTCTTTGTACAACACTATTTGCCGATGGAATCTGAGCAGAAAGACGTTCCGTTGCATTTTGAAGTGAGGTAATGATATCCTACGAATAGAAAAGTAAACATTTAAAAAAAAAATAGGCTGTGACACACATTATACAGTTGAGTGTATGTAGTAGTACGTGATGATGGTGCAAATCTTCTGTAATCGAATCCAATCTACCCTGAAGGGTGACGTTGAAAGTTTCTAGGAGTGCGCCAGACGATGACGTTGGCGAATCTTTCAATTCGGCGAGACTGAGCTTCAAATCGGATATCGTTGCACCGTAAGTAGCCAAAGAGGATTTCAAAGAATCCAATTCTTTGCCAATGTTTAACATTTGTGGGGCCTCTTTCAGACTGTCTTTGATATTACTGACGTCAGATGTCACGGACGTCATTTGTTGACGGAAGTCCTCCACTCCACGAGAGTAGTTTTGAAGGACGTAGTAATGGTAAGACTGGTTCACACTCAGTTCTTTAATGGTCCTCTTCAGTCCCAAAATGGTTTCGTCATCGTAAGATGTTGGTACTAGGAAAAGCACTCGATTACAATGCAAGTCCCGCAATGAATAAAACTCTTTGTCCTGTTTGTTTACCGCTGGCCAATTTGTCAGAGAGCTGCTGCACTTCGGTGTGGAGGAGCATGACTATCCAGCCGATGACTAGAGTGCCTCCAATGGCAAATGAAATGGATGCAATTTTTAAAATGTTGAAGAAAGTGCAAGGCAATGAATGAGATAGAGCTGATGGAGACTGAGATCCACTTCCTACTTCTCGTCTCTGCTTTCTATTTAAACAATGAGAACTATTAGTTTGTAAGGAAATGTGTGTGTTTTATAGTAAATACCTTTTCGTACGAATTTTCCTTCTAACTTGCACGGTAGGTTGTGGGGCCAAGGCGAATTGCAAATCAGATGCAGATTCGCTGTCACTGCTGGCGGCGTTCAGCAGTTGAATAGCCTCTTTATTCATCACGTTGTTATTCATTTCCAGAGTCCGGAGACTGAATACGCCGGTTCATGTGTCTCCCAATTGAAGGAAAAAGGGGAGTTTACATGTGTAATTTCACCATGAGATAAGAAAACAATACATATACAAGATTAAACTCGGTCCCTGTTTTTTTTTTTCCAACACAGAGAGCAGAAGACGTGATAACAACCTACTGATCCATCTAGTGGCAAACATTCAAAATGAAACTATTTTTTTGAAAAAAAAGAGGTGCAATGAACCTGTGGCTAGTGAGGAGGAAGATTTGAAAGGGATGAAGATGTGAGGAATTCAGGTCGTGAAATTCTTCTCCTCTACTACACAACGACGGTTGAGCAGCTCGTGAACTTTTTTCATCTTCAATGAGGCCCAGCAAAAAAGAGGGAAAGTTGATTATATAGACACCACCACATGTCAATTTTTCACGATGATCATCATCTCTTCGGGAAAGAAAACAAAAAAACAGCGAGGCCAATTTGATGATTTCGTATATATAATAATGATGATGACTATACACCGCAATCATTGTGTGGAAAAGTCCTTCATGGTGAGTGTTTCACACCTTTGCAGACGATTGTACAAAAACAACCAAAATGGCGTCTGCAGATTCTTCTGCAAAGAGAAAAAAAAAACTGTTATGTGTGCAAAAAGAGAGAAAGGTAACACCAAACGCTCTACTTTCACTATATATATATATATATACGAGTGCTGTTGGCTACGTGAAGATGGTGTTCCGCTTTTTTTTCTCTCTCTCTGGTTGGTCATGTTCCAGTGTTCCAGTGCTTCTGGCGCTGTTTTAGAGAGAGTCAGAGTTTTAACTCAGCAGGTAGTAGCCGAGTCAGTAGTCGGTAACCGAACGTCAACCGGTTCGCACGTTCGTTCTCTTTCTTCTGTTCTGTGTTTGTTAAATTCGACTTTTTTTTTTTTTTCGTTTGATTATACAGTTGAATCAACTTTATATAGTGAAAATAAATCTAAATTTTAATTGTTTTGTTTTTTAAAAAATAGAAAGACAAAATCTTGGATGGTGTGTGTGTGTGTGTGGTGTGTGTTCTGGTGGGGGTACAAAGTGCCTTGCGGGGGTGATAAATAACAACGGAATCGCTTCCGGCCGCTAGACGATGATGGCGTTGTTGTTATTGTAGTTGTGTGTGTACGTACTCTGTGGATTAACAAAAAGAAAGAAGAACGGATATCATCAAATCGTAAATAGAGAAACGTCAACACACAAATATATAAAAATAAATATAGGTAATATTTGCAGTAGAGAGATATCATTTTCACGCACGGGTAGCCACAACAATAATCATAATTATGATTATGGCGAAAGCTTTCTCCACGAAAAACATTTTCTTATTTCCCCGTCTTGTTTATTCAACCTGAAAAAAAAAATAGAACCATTTTTTTCGGCATCGAAAAATCAATGGTGAAAATGTGCAGACGAAAACCTCAGACTTTCCAAAATCGTCGTGTAAACGAGATCGTGACCCATCTCTCTAAATATAGTTTTTCCACACTTGAAAATAATTTGCATGTTTTCCAATCAGTGCTGTGAGGAATGTTTGGAATTTCTACCACCAGGTGAACAACTAAAAAAAACAGGTGTGGGTCAAGAAACGGGTCAGTAGTCTCTCCCCTCTCACATCTTTTCTTTTTTTAAAAATCAATCCAAGTTCACATTTTCATTCATTACGTGAGTGTTATGGAGGGGGGGGGGGGTCTCACGTTTGACCCAGATCTTCATCAGACTTTTTTTTTTTAAAAGGAAATCCGTTGGGGTCCTTTCACTCGGCGTGAATCTCTGGCGTGAAAATTATTTCAAAAATAAAAAGAAATTGGGTTAGAGAGAGAGAGAGAGAGAGGAGGAGGATCAACTATTTTATTGACCAGAAGAAGAAGAAGAAGCTGACACGGTCGATTGCTTTTCTATACGATCCAGAACTTTCGCTCATCACGTTGTTTCGTGCAACTTGATCGAATGCAACAACAACAACAACAACTCAAATTGGTTACAATGGGTCAAGTGAAAGTTCAAATGAATCAACAGTAAATTGATATCGAGAACACGGAAAAAACACGTAAATAATTTGGTTCGAGATTTTCCCGCTAATTTGATAATGCCCCATCTGCCTAGCTCTCAAATTAAACACAAAAAAAATGAAATAAAATAATGTCGTGTACAAATTTCTCACCTGGTTTTTTTTATTATTATTATCGTTTTACAGAAGTTTTTTTTTCCCACAACGGCGAGTGAGTTCCTCGATCTAATGGAACGGTAAATTTTTCAACCAACTCAGAAAAAGAAAAACAAGACACCAAAATTATTAAACAGAACAACAACAACAACAACAAAAGAACATCGAAAATTAAGGGTCTACAATGGGAAGGACCTCATCACCCAGCCATCAACAGTTCCTTTTCGGTAATTAAATTTGAATTCAAATATTTTTAAAAAATTAACAACATTTTGTTGTGTGTGCAGGTTTGTTGGCATTGGGCGTGTTGAGCTGGAGCGTGAATCCGGCATTGTGTGCCGTCAGACGTCCACCGAATTATCATCACATGCCTGAAACTTCGTTCACATGCGCCGGTAAAGTCGTCGGCGGTTATTACGCCGATCCCGATGCTGATTGTCAAATGTTTCACGTTTGCGTTCAAGTCGACGAAAATGACGTAAGTCTCATTTGAATATTATCCCAGAACCAAAAAAAAAAAAAAAATGATGTTGAAGTGAAAGGTTGAGCCCAACGTGAGTTGTTTACCTGTTGGAGAGAGAAAGGAGTTGACGTACGAGGTCGCCTTGTATGAATTGGCTCATCTTTTTGAAATATTTCTGTCCAAAGTTGTTGTTGTTGTGAAAGGAAATGCAGTGGAGGGCAAATTCGTGAGTTAACAGGTCAAACACAAAAAGGAGAGCCCCTCTAACGTCGTGCATCTCTCCGTGAATGTGCTGTACAGGTGTACAAAGGGCAAAAGTGAAAGGAGAGAGAGAAAAAAAAAAATTGTGTCTGAAAAAATTAAAGCCATTGTTTTCGTGCGTGTTGTGTTTGCTCTCCCGGCCTATTATACACGGTCACGCTGACGTGCTGTTCTTCTAGGGAACGTTTCTCTTTTGTTTTTTTTTCAAGCTGAGAGAGTATCGTGAACTTGTATCACGATGCGCACAAGTTCTTTCTTTCCCTTGGCACACAAATTGTTTCAAAAAAACACATTTTCTTCTTTCTTCTTTACAGGTGAGAGATTTCAAATTCATGTGCCCAAACGACACGGTTTTCGATCAGGAGAATTTCATTTGTGCCAACTGGTTCGAAATCGATTGCCGTTCGTCCACATTTTTCTACGACAAGAATTTGCAACTGTTTCAACCGAATGTCGAACAAAATAAAACCAGTAGCTCTTCTTCATTATCATCGTCATCATCTTCATCCACCGAGGAACCGTCTGAACAACAAAAAAGACAACAGGAACAACAACTCAAACAGCTGATGGTCCTCGAAGAGCAACAAGCTGCACAAGTGCTCAAACAACAGCAGGTGATTGATCAACACGAACGACGTCAACAAGAACATCAGGTAAAAAAGAAAACTTTCTATTTAAAAAAAAACGGGGGTAGTATATATAATGTCACCGTCTGATCTACTATTTCCAAACTTGTTGGCTAATTCTTAAAAATTTCAACAGAGAAATCAATTGAAAATTATTCAAGACCAGCAAAAACAACAGGAGAAACAGCAAGGACGTAAAGTGACGGTAGTACCTGCTCTCGCACCGCGATCCATCAGTTTAATATCGACGACGACGACGTCGACGCCCTACGTCGAAGAGAAAGGTGAAGAATCGGTGATTGAATACGATTATTATTATTACGATTACGATGACAGTTTGGAGCACGGCAATTTCTATGCCAATGACGACTACGATCCTAAAGCTCCTGGACGGATTATCGATCCTACAAACGCCCGACCTCCTTTACTTCCAATCATTCCTCCATCGACGACGACTGTCGTCAAAAATTCGACTCCAGTCGAAACAAAACAACTTAACACATAAATTATAATAATTAAAAAAAAAATTCCTCCTTTTGTTTGTAAGAAAAACACACAAATTTTGTTTTGCACTATTCCCAGTGAATGAATTTTTTTTTTAAATAATAGCCCAAAAATAAATAATTTTTTTTTGTGTCTATGTCGGCAATTTGTACAGACATAAAAGGAAATTCTATTATCTAATAATAACACTCCTCCCACTCGTTTTGAAAAAGACCAATAATGTTTTTATTCCTTTTCCCTGAATTTGTGACGTGTGTGGTGTGTGCCTGTGTGTTGTGTATGCAGAAAAAACGGTAAAATTATATTTTCTGTTTCTATAAAAAAAATGGCGAAGAAAATTTGTGTGTCGTCGTCTGATAATGTTGACGATGAAATCAAAAAAAAATAAAATAAATGAAAATATAAATTCAAAAAATGAAGAAATCTTTGCGGTTTTTAAACGATTCACTTTAGTTAAACGGACGGAAAAATGTTTTTTCTTTTTTAAAAAAACTGCCCAATTTTTCTTGCTAAGATGATGGATGATGAATCTGCGGTTAGAACCTCAGCCAAGACTTTCGATTCTCGTGAAAGCCACGGAACAAACATGTTCATCTACTATACGGTCGGAATGGAAAGTTCTATCTTTTTATTTTTAAAATCCCTTCAATTCGGGACCCCACCCAGTTTTTTTGAAGTTCTATGAATATTGAACGAAAATCAGGTGCAAGGAATTTATCTGACAACCAAATATTTGCAATAACCTTCGATAGATAGTTGATCGTTACCTGCTGACAACGGCAACTTCATTAAGTAAATAGTCGTTCGTGTAGAGATAAAATACTCTCCACTTGCACGAAATCGATTTCGGTCGCAATACCAAATAAGGGAGTGGTAGTAGTTGCTCTGCAATCCTCCAAACAGCTACAGAAGGAGGTAAGAGCTTTCCCAATCTGGTTTCACAGTTGGCTGCTGAAATCTAATGGCTACATATAAAATTACACACACTCGTTAAAATAACTTTTTTTTCCAAAGAAAATCTGCACAGACTTTCACCGCGTTGACCGAAAGAGGAGATTTCTTATTCCTTAAAAAGAAAATGTATTGATTATTATTATGAACATTGGATTCATTGAATGTTATTGAGATGCATGTCGCTAATGTTTGATTAAGCGGCTTCTTCGTCTTCAATTTTAGGGGCAAGGTAATATCGAACGTGGCCGATATCTTCGATCTTGTACTCGACGACCAACGGCACTTCGGGGGACATGGACAGCTGAACAGATTTAGAAAGGGAAGTGGCTTTAGTGAAAGAATTCAAGTATCTGCAAGCGAATGTCAAAGAGACGGGCTCTTGCATCTCTATAACGACAGCCTCTTCTTCTTTGTCGACCTTGGCAGACTGGGCTAACTTGATATTGCCAGTGCCAATATCTCCTGTAGCTGAAAACTTGACTCCCTCTTTGGTGCAGGAAATGACCATCGACTCTCCAAATTGACTCAAATCTCTGCAGATTCTGGCAAATTCACTAGATGGCAGCTTGATGGTGCAAGCGTAATCAGTTTCCTAAAGCAACAAAAGATGGTGATTTCAATCGGGGAAATTGTGAAAATCTTAAAATACTTACAGGAATGCCCAAATGCTCTTGATCAAGATTCATCAACTTCATCTCATAGTCTGACACTTTGTCTTGCTCTGGTGACTCAAAGACAAATGTAACAGTGTCAGCATTGTCCTGGGCTTTGATCGTAATGATGTCCTTGTCGGAAGCACACTTGAGGATCTTGGACATGCTGAAATAGACAAAAAAACAGATTACTTTATTTCAATACAATTATGCTAAGAGTCATTAGTTTACCTGCCCAAGTTCATGCCCATTGACAAGTTACGATCACATCTGTACTTGTCAAATCCCTCAGCTCTGAGATTCAGAGAGACAAGGCTGACATGAGAATTGTCCATTGCCTGCAGTTGGATGCCGGCATCAGTACAATCCCAAGCTGCTTCGTTCAATAAATCTTTCAATGCATCCATAACTTTCTTTAACAACGAACCCTGAAGTAGACGTGCCTCAAACATGATGTTAATTAATAACAATCGGACGGTTAAATAAAAACTGCAAAGAAGCAAAGTTTCAGAACAGAATACAAACGTCCTGCAAGTTCTCAACAATGACTAAGCGAGTGAGGTGCCGCCACTATTTTCGCGGCAAAAAGCAACGCCATCTACAAGGAATCAAATGATTCGTCGATTCTGATCACGTGATAATATTACAGCGCCGTAAAGAGAACGAGGAATATTCTTGAAACTAGATTACAATAGATTCACAATCGAATCGAGTCCGATAAACTAAACTAAATTTAATAATAAATGTCAATTTGTGAAAATGTAAAATATAAAATGAAAATCGTTTTGATTTAGACCAGATAATAAATTGGGAGCAAAATGATTTTATTATCCAATCAAAGAATATTAGATCATAAAACAAAAGAGAAACAGAAGCCAAGACAAATAAATCTAGGCGAAAATCTTTTCATCTTTCCGTCTGCGCTGGACAACTGTTCCAGGTTTATGTTGAGCATCTGGATGGTTAGCCAATTCCGGAGGGCACGTCGATACAGGACTGGATAGAAGAAGAGCTTTCAAATCGTAAAAGAGTGGAGAATCATCCTTGGTACAGAATGAAATGGCTGTTCCATGTTTGCCAGCACGTCCAGTACGACCGATACGATGTGTGTAATCCTCGATGGTTTTAGCCATGTCGTAATTGATGACCAACGACACATCCTTGATGTCGATACCACGTCCAGCAACGTCTGTGGCCACCAAAATATCTTTGGCTCCTGATTTCAAGTTGGATAGGGCAAATTCACGTTGCTCCTGACCCTTACCACCGTGCAGAGTACAAGCATTGAACTGTGAAATGAATTCAAACATCCTGAATGAATAATTCTAAAATAATCTTACAAAAATTGTAAACTTACGCCAAATTTCTCCAGACCCTTGGCCAGTACGTCGGCTCCTTTCTTTTGGTTGACGAAAATGATGATGGGAGGTTCGAGTTTTCCACGACGTAGAATTTCCATCAATTTATTTCGTTTGGCATTCTCTTCCACCATGTAAACAATTTGTTCCGTTCTCTCCACAGGTTTACCAGCCGAGCCAATGTAAACAACTGCTGGACGTCTCAGGTAAGTTCGAGCCAATCGTTCGACTGCCGAAGGCATAGTTGCCGTAAACATAACAGTCTAAAAGTAAAGTAAATATTTTATAATCATCTTAAACAGAATTTTTCAAAAATAAAGAAAAAAACCTGTCGGAATTTATTCTTGGAATTGAAATTAGCCATCAGTTTCTGTTCATCTTCTGCGTCGTCATTGTCTGGTTTTTGATTCGTGACTGGCATATGTTCCAGAATCTTTTGCACGTCGGGTTCGAAACCCATGTCAATCATACGATCAGCTTCGTCCAGCACGATATAAGTGCACTGCGAAAGTACCAAGTATCTGTTTTCCAAAACGTCAATCAGACGACCAGGAGTGGCGATAACGATCTAACATCACAAGTTTTTATTAATCTAATGAATTAAATAAATGCGATAAGAGGAAATACCTCGCAACCCATTCGGAGTCTGAAACCTTGCTCTTCCCTGGAAAGACCACCGATGACGGCAACCGTTCGAATACCCAAATGCTGGCCGAATTTGATACATTCTTCTTCGATTTGTTGAGCCAATTCACGGGTAGGAGCCAAAATGATGGCGTAAGGTCCTGAATCGTCGTCACCCAAACGGACATTTTTGGGTAGGGATTGAATCCAAACGAGTAAGGGGATCAAGAATGCGGCGGTTTTTCCTGATCCCGTTTCAGCGACACCGATAATATCTCGGTTCTTCAATCCTGCACAAACGTGAAATGAATTTAAAAATTTCAATCACAAAACTGATGATTCTAATTGGCATACCAATAGGAATGGCTTGACGTTGAATCGGAGTAGGTTCTTTGTATCCAACCTTTTCGATAATTTCCAAAGTTTCCTTGTTGAGATCAGAATCGGGCCACGAACGATATGGATTGGGAATTTTGCCACCTTAATTATTACTCATTTTAAAACCCACACTGAATGCAATTCTATTTTGAATGTAAATGAATACCTTTAATGGTGATGTTGTAATCTTCTCGAAAGATACGCCAATCACGTTCAGTCATTTCTTCGACTTTTTTTTCTTGCCAATGACGATCATCCCATTTCTGTTTATCTTCACGTCGTTGTTCCTTCTTCAAACGGACCTTCTCTTGGGCCTTTTCAGTGTCTGTTCGACGTTTGTCCAACATGTCACCATAGAATTTCGATTGATCTTTCTTCTGGGCTTTGATATCAATACCAGCCACATGACCACGACCGTAAAATTGGACCTGGAGTAGTCAATATTTTAATCTATCGGTAAAAACTTGTTTTAGTTTAATTTTTACCTGATGTCTTTCCTTGTAGATTGGATTATAGTCGACTGCAGTGTCTTCTGCAGCATCCCATTCGAAAACGAATTTACGTTCGTTTAACCTGCGAACACGTCGCTTTTTCTTGACCATTCCCAAATAACGATCCTTGATGGCATCCATTTCCTTTTGCTTATCGCGATCTACTTCACCATCTTTACGATCTTTCGTCTCCTTTTCTCTCTCCCTTTCTCGATCACGTCGACGATCACGATCTGGTTCTCTATTGGTCTCTTTAGCAGCCTGGAAAAAGGCATTCCGTTTCGCTCTTTCTTCTTCTTGCTGTTTACGAAGATTCTCAACTTCTTCCTGACGTTTACGAACGGCTTCAGCGGCACGTTCTTCTTTCGTAAGAAATTTGGGTTTGCTCTTTTCTTCTTCTTCTGCTTTCTTTTTGGCCAGCAACTCCTCCAAAGACAATGGCTCTTTTTTAATCGCTACCTGTTCGGTGTTTTCTTCAGTGACTTCCTGCTGGTCTTTAACATCTTGCTCGGTTTTCACATCTTTGCGATCACGACGCTCTCTTGGTGATCTGCAATATACCAAACACAAAATGAATCAATTGAATTCTATCAAAATTAGTAAGATTTCATTACCTGGATCTGGATCTACGTCTTCTTGTTGTACGATCACGGCTACGAGAACGACTGCGTGATCTTTTCCTTTCGCGATCTCTTCTTCCTTCACGATCACGATCTCTGGCAAGATCTTTGTCTCGATTATTGGCACGATCTTTGTTGTTGTCTCGATCTCGTACGTCTCGATCTCTTTCACGATCTTTATTATCGCGTTCTCGCTCACGATCTTTGTTTTCTCGGTTTCGATCGACTTCGCGATCTTTGTTGTCTCGGTTTCGATCTACTTCACGATCTTTGTTGCGGCGATCACGGTCATCGCGAACGTCTCTTCGATCCTCGTTGACCATTTCTGATTGTTTAAACTCTGCAAATAGTTAACAGCTGTTTGCAAACAGGGGAACGAAAACAGAAAACCAAAAATTACAAATTTTCAAGTGTCAACTTTTCATTGACTATTTAGAATTATTAGGCAGCAAAAGAATTCAGTGACAAGAGTTTAATAATACATTGTCTAAGGTATACCTAAAACTTAACTTTTGATTAACTTAAAAACTAAATGTTCTAGAATAGTAATGAAAATGTTTATGAAATACTTGAATATCATTTCAAGTTTTTTCAGCAGCAAAACTAAGTAAACACACATTTATTGAGTTATTTGTTTACTTTTAAGCGTTTAATTACCTTTTATTTTTATTTGACAGTATCCGTTCACAATAACTTTACATCGGACACCACATCGGCATCATCAATGTGTAGCAGAAGACAAAAAAGCGTTCAAACAACGTCACGATGCCAAATTGAATAAATCATAAAAACACTTTTTTCCTTTTTTCATTACAAAAATAAATCTGGATTTTGACAAATTAATTTCAAAAATCCTATTTTTTATTCAATCAACATATATTTTAAAATATGGCCGTAAGTACGTACTAGAATTCTGTATTTATATTAGACTTATCTCTGATATTAGAGCACGTGAGAAATGTTGAACATTAAGCCGGACACGAAAAAATAATCATCGGATTGTTCAATATTTGTTTATTGCATAGCTCTCTGATAACCGTTAATGCAAATCTAAGAAACCGATTCGCTCCAGATATTGGTCACCTTCTTGTTTGCCCTGTCAAAACCTTGCAGTTTATTTTGTACATTGAAAAGATGCTGAGGCCTGCGCTTTGAAAATATGGGTACCAGTCATTGAAAATTTGTATTTATGGGCGAAAATCTATAAATTATTTAGACGAATAATATTTGCCGAGGATAAAACATGAACTTTGACTTGGAGATAAAAATGTTATGCACATGCGCACATATCCGACCTCCTCTCCTTCCTACTTTGACAAAATGTATAAAAAACACAGTCCGACGACCTACAACTCTCTTTTTCAGTCTTTCTCCCCTTCACAACATCTCGCGCCTGCTGTACCTATACGGATTTGAATTAAACAAAAAATTTTCAAATTGTTTTTAGAAAAATGGATGGGCAACAGTTTCGCTCTGCTGCTCACGAGATGATTGATTTTATCATCGACTATCAGGAAAATATCCGCAACAGGTCAGTGGTATTTCTTTTCATTAAATGAATCACGAGAAAATAGCACTGACGGAAAGAAAGTGTGAGATTATTCATTTCTCAGCAAGGGAGACGGCTGCAAGTGTTATCACGATGGTCGTAAACGAGTTATTCTTTTGTCTTCCTTCTTTCGTATTCGGATGAAACTAACGAAATAAGACAGTCTATGATTCATTGTCCAATTCATTTGCGATCGTTTGTTTTGTTTCGTTGATGAAATATTATATATAATGTAGGCGTGTCCTGCCAACGGTCCAACCCAGTTACATTCGGGAGATGATACCCGCAGCCGCACCGGAACTCGGGGAGCCGTGGCAAGTCATTTTCCAAGATATTGAACGCGTTATTATGCCTGGGGTAATGAATCACGTGTTTTAATTCGATGCAAAAAAGGACGTTATGTAGTTTTCTTTCAGGTAACTCACTGGCAATCTCCTCATTTCCACGCTTATTGTCCGAGTGGTCATTCTTGGCCGTCTATTTTAGCCGATATTCTGAGTGACGGTATTGGCTGCCTCGGATTTTCTTGGGTAAATATGATCCGATCACTCCGATTTCATTGACAATTTTACAGGAAATTTCCTATGATTATTGAATTTTGGACGAAAAAGATTGCGAGTCCAGCGTGTACTGACCTAGAAGTTGTCATGATGGATTGGTTGGGACAACTACTCGGTCTTCCTTCTCAATTTCTCGCTTGTTCCGGAGGGACAGGAGGCGGCGTGATTCAAGTATCCCGGCAGTCCATTTTTTTCTCAATCATCATTTGACAAAAGTTATTTAGTCATTTGAATTGATTCATATAATAGGGAACAGCTAGTGAGGCAACTCTTGTAGCTCTCTTGGCAGCAAAAGCAAAAACCATCAATCGTTTCAAATCACTAGATTCAGATGTAGATGAAAGCCAAATTGTCGGTCGATTAATTGCCTATTCTTCAGGTATTTAAAATGAGTTGATATCATTTCAAACATGTATTAATTTCAGGCATTTACCTTTTTAGATCAATCGCATTCTTCGGTCGAAAGAGCTGGAATTTTGGCCGGAGTTCGGGTTCGTCTTCTCCCAAGCGATGAACTGTTCAGTCTGCGAGGAGAAACTCTAAAATTGGCAATGGAAGAAGATAAAGCCAAAGGATTCATCCCATTTTTTGTAAAACACTTTTGTTCAATCGATAAAATAGAAATAATGCTTGAAAAAATAATCAAAATTTGAAAACTATAATGAACTTAGGTTACGGCAACTCTGGGTACAACTCAGTCTTGTGCTTTCGATGATCTGTCCGAGATCGGTCCAGTCTGTCATCAGTTTGAAAACATTTGGCTCCACGTTGACGCCGCCTATGCTGGTAACCAGCAGCATGCAATCAAATATTAAGTTTTTAAATAGCTTTTCATCATTTGTCTATAATTGAATTTTAAAAAAGGCTCAGCTTTTATTTGCGACGAATACCGCCACTATTTAAATGGTCTCGAGCTGGCTGATTCGTTCAACTTCAACCCGCACAAATGGCTTCTAGTTAATTTTGACTGCTCTGCTATGTGGTATAATATTTAAATTCACTAAATGTATTTTAAAATCGTATGATGACATATGCTAATGCTAACTACTACCAAATAGGTTGAAAAATGCTAATGACGTGGTAGACTCATTTAAACTTGATCCTGTGTACTTGAAAAGTGATCGACAGCAGGGACAATCTCCGGATTATCGGGTAAATAGGTATTTCTACTGTGCATGTATGTAGATCGAGAGAAACTTTACACTTAGACGTTATTGCTAGCACTGGCAAATACCTTTTGGGAGGAGATTTCGTTCACTGAAACTCTGGTTTGTAATGCGTTCTTACGGGGCGGAGGGACTGCGGGCTCACATTCGCCAGCAGATCAAATTGGCTTGTGAATTCCACCAACTGGTGGCCAAAGACGATCGCTTCGAGATTCCAGTTCCTCCTGCCATGGGCCTCGTCTGTTTCCGGATGAAGGTATTGAAATGTAACAAACTCATATTGTACAACAATTGTCATTGTCTACACATTCGTATAAAAGGGAGAAAATAGTTTAAATACAACACTACTGAAAAGAATCAACGATGCGGGAAGAATACATATGGTACCGGCTAAACTACGCGGACAATTCACTCTTCGACTAGCTGTGTGTTCTCGTTACACCGAATCACGTGACATTGTTTTGACTTGGCAGGAAATTGAAAGACACGCCGATTTCCTCATGGGCCAGCGGCTCAAGAACTTTTTTTCAAAGTTGAAAAAAAGTTCTTAGGCTACAGCAGTTCTGCTGTAGCCTAAGAACTAGTCGATATTATTCTTAAACATCTTTCTCGATGTTATAACGTTTAAGTGTATCGCTTAAAATCTGTAGTTTGTTCTTATATGGTTAGTAAACAAGATAAGGGAAACAATAAAACATTTGGCTTACTTGCTGACATAACAGAGGAACTTTTTAAAGTTTATAGACTTTATTACACATTTACAAGTAGAAACGTTCACCCACCAGCTGCTATTCGTTCTCCTAATTTTGACACGAGACTTCGAAAAAAAAACGTAGGAAAACCAACGTTTACCAAACACCCACAAGAGGCAGCAGTGTCGTTGTAGCAATCTCTGTGCCTGCCGTGGCTCTGCCCAGTGCCCAAGGTCAAAACAGACGACATATCATTGAAATGCCCGTCAAAAAATAGTGGCCCTGTAAACCCTCTCTGCGAAAGGAAATAGTAAAATGTTGAGCTCAATTAAAGTATCTACAAAGCCATTTGAAGGCCAAAAACCTGGCACAAGCGGCTTAAGGAAAGCCGTGAAAGTCTTTTCTCAGCCACATTATACCGAAAATTTTATTCAGTCCTTGTTGACTGGAGGACTCGGTGATTCTCTAACCGGTTCGACTCTGGTACTTGGTGGAGATGGACGATATTTCTTGCACCAAGCAGTCGAAATAATTGTTCGCATTTGTGCTGCCAATAAAGTAAAAATCCTGATCGCTAGATTTTGAAAATATATTTCTAATGTGTTGTCATCACAGGTATCCAAGCTGATTGTTGGACAGAATGGAATTCTTTCTACACCTGCCGTTTCTTGTATGATTTGCAAGTACAAGACCCATGGTGGTATTTTGCTCACTGCCAGCCATAACCCAGGAGGTCCCGATGCAGATTTCGGTATCAAGTTCAATACCTCCAATGGTGGCCCAGCACCTGATGGTGTAACCAACAAAATTTATAAGCTTTCTACTGGAATTCAGGAATATTCAACTGTGCCAGACCTTAAATGTGATATTAAAACAATTGGAACTCAACAGTTTGATGTAATAAAGCTAAATTTGTTAATTATTTACAGATTCATTAAAAGTTATTAATTTTATCCATTTCTAGATTGAAGGCCACCCATTTACAGTTGAAGTAGTAGACTCTGTCAATGACTATTTAGAGTTGATGAAGGAGATATTTGATTTTGATTCCATCAAAAATCTTATTTCTGGAACTGGCCAAACTCCTCTGAAAGTGTTGATCAATTCAATGCATGGAGGTAATAAATCCAGTCTTAAAAAACTGCCAAAACCACTTGGCTGACGATTTTATTTGACAGTGACTGGTCCATATGTCAGCCGCATATTTTGCGAAGAACTGGGAGCTAGCGCACAAAGTGTAGTGAATGTCATACCCCTGGAAGATTTCGGGGGACATCATCCTGATCCGAATCTTACATACGCCGCCGACTTGGTACAAGCCATGAAAGAAGGTGATTTCGGACTTGGAGCCGCTTTTGATGGTGACGGGGTAATTCATAATTATAAAATCTATACCAAAATTCAGTGTATTTAATGCGTTTAAAAATGAAAGGATCGAAACATGATTTTGGGTGAGAAAGCCTTTTTCGTTACTCCTTCCGACTCTTTGGCAGTCATCGCCAACAATATGGAGTGTATTCCGTACTTCCGTAAAACGGGAGTCAGGGGATTCGCCCGAAGCATGCCTACTGGCGCTGCTGTTGATAGGTATTTTACATTCTATTCATTTCATTGTAATTAAATAACAATTTTTGAAATTTTTAGGGTTGCCGTTAAATTGCAGAAAAGTATTTATGAAGTCCCCACCGGTTGGAAATATTTTGGTAACTTGATGGATGCCGGACAATTGTCACTTTGTGGCGAAGAAAGTTTTGGGTAAATTCAATTTCATTGGTTTTTTTATGGATGAAATGATTTCATTTCGACTAATTTATTAGAACTGGTTCCGATCATATTCGAGAAAAGGACGGAATATGGGCCGTTCTTGCTTGGCTGTCCATTTTGGCCTCTAGGAAACAAACAGTCGAACAAATTTTAAAAGATCACTGGACTTTGTACGGGCGCAATTTCTTCACCAGGTGAATTATTATTATTATTATGGAAGTTACGTAATTCACTTATGTAACGTGTCGCTCATGCCTTTTAAGGTACGATTACGAAAACTGTGATTCCGAGCCCTGCAATAAAATGATGGCCGACCTTGAGAATCTCATGAACGAACCCTCGTTCATCGGTTCCGTTCACGAATTCGAAGGGAAATCTTTTACTGTTGCACTTGCCGATAACTTTTCTTACACTGATCCCATCGATGGTAGCCTCTCCTCTAAACAAGTAAATAACAAACATTCTTTCATGAAAATTTAATAAAACTAATTCTTATTTCATATTTTCAAAGGGATTGCGCATCATTTTCCAAGATGGCTCCCGTATTGTCATTCGTTTGAGTGGAACCGGAAGCTCTGGTGCTACCGTCCGTCTTTACATCGATAGTTACGAGTCTGATGCTGATAAATATCTACTTGACGCACAGGTAAACGACTTTTGATTAATGCCGTGAAGCTACTAAATAACATCCGATATTGAAAATTTAGGTCATGCTGAAACCACTTGTTCAGATCGCACTTCGAATTTCCAAGTTGCGGGAACTCACTGGCAGAGACGAGCCCACTGTTATTACGTAATCAATTTTTTCAATCGATCAAAATCGAGTTGAAGATATTCATAGTCACAGCGCTCTAGTTTTTTTTTTGTTTTCGTGTTGGATTTTGGGGTAAGATTATTAATTAATAGCCTATAGATATTGTGTTGTTGTTGTTGAAATTGGAATCTCTCTTGTTATCTTACAAATCTAATATTTGCCGAGTGGCTAGAAAAAGCTTTTGTCTAATAAACAGGCAATCTTTGTGATACTGCGTGAACCGTCTAGTAAGTAGTCTCGAAATCGTTTTCTTTTCAGGTCGTACGTACGTATTTGCTGACACACTTCCTCTACTGGTATAGGGACGTTATCTTTTAAGAAAAATTAGACTTCTGTCCTTGAAAAGAAAAATACTTTGGTTAATCAGTTTTGACACTTTTTTGTTTGCTCTGAATGACGTTATCGCTTGTAGGTCTATTTTGACGTTGAGTTTGTAACAAATTTAGCATTTGAAACCATTTTGAATATTAAAGATGAAGCGAAGTTACGTAACGTAACGGAAATTTAAAGCCAACAGCGCAGTTTCTCTTGTTACCTACCACGAAAATAAGAAGCTGAAAATATTAAAAAAAAAAATGCATTTGATTTCAAGCGCAGTGAAAGGATCCGCGTGCGGATTGGCCATGGACTGCGTTGAAGCCCAAGGGCGCCAAATGAGCTTCATGAAAAACCGCTTCGCGCTGGTTTCGGGATCGGTTTTTTTTTGCTTATGTCCCTCCCTCCCACCTTGTTACCCCACATTTCCTGTACACACAGAGGAGAGACGGAGAAGCAGGTCAAAGTCGCGCGCGGGCTCGTTTCGTCGTCCGCACTGAAAAAGTCGAGTGCAAACCTCTCGATTCGCTCATTTCGTTTCGTGCGCTCGTCGTGGTGAGGTGTCACTTCCACAGTCTCTCCCACAGATTACGCTGTGGCCCTGCGGTGCTGGTTTATTTTAGTTGACATTTAAAAATTTTCAAATTCACGTTGTGTTGTAATTAAACGTCAGTTAATAAGATGCAGAATTTATTAAGAGTGGTGGGTTCTCAGTCGTTGAAAGAATACATCCGCACAAGCTCGAGACATTTGAATACTGCGCAGCGGATTTGCGGCACGCATTTTGACCGTGTCGTACCCGCTCGGCAGAACTTTAAAACTCGGCACATCGGTCCCAATGAAGCCCAGAAGAAACAAATGCTTGAAGTGGTTGGATGCAAGGTAATTTACATTCTCTTAACCCATTTATTTATTTTATATAGTGAATGTTAATTCCCTAGAAATAAAAAAAAAAAACAAGTTTTTCGTCGATCGTCTATTGTTTTTGTTTCGGTTAGTCGTCTGCTTGGTATTTTGTTTGAAAACGTTTCTATGGGTGAATTCGTCCTTCCTTCTGCAAATAGCCTATACATTTCGTCCTTGACGATTGTTTTAGACCTTCAATTTTTTTAAGATTTAAGTGAACATTATGTTTTTGACTTGGTATTTGAAAGCCTTGAAATTTGGACCCGCGGATTATTCACTACGTCTCTATAGCATGTTGTAAGAACAATTTTTTAATCAGATATTTTTATTCAAACAGTGATAGGCCAATGTTTCGATGAAGTTTTGTATGTAGGTTGTTGATCATGTTATCTGTGAAGGTTGTATAAATCATAGTTTTGATTGACAGGATTTGGACACACTTACTCAGAATGCTATCCCACGAGGTATTGCATTGGGAAGAGACCTTAACCTGACAGAGCCACTAGGTATATTTATTTTAGATTCATATGAAAAATAGACTAATATTGAAATGAAATTCACTTTCTGCTAGATGAATACCAGCTGATGGAAAGAGTGCAGCAATTGGCCAAGCAGAACAAAGTTTGGCGTTCTTTCATTGGCATGGGATACTACAATTGTAGGTTATGTTCCTCATTTATATTTTATTTTCATTCATTTTTATTTTCCTTCATTTATTTGTTATGTTCCTTGTTTAGGTCATGTTCCTCACCCTATTCTTCGGAATCTATTCGAAAACCCTGGATGGTATTCACAACACAAACTTATTTGCTGTTTATTTTCATTTCCATATTCTTCTCTGAATGCAGGTATACCCAATACACACCATACCAGCCAGAAATTGCTCAAGGACGTTTGCAAAGCTTGTTCAATTACCAGACAATGATTGCTGATATGACAGGCCTAGATGTGGCAAACGCTTCCCTTCTTGATGAAGGCACAGCGGCAGCTGAAGCTCTCGCCATGTGTAGTCGGTAAAAAATATAATTCTGATTTTGACAACAAAAAAGCAGTAAACAATTAATATTTATCTGATGAAAATAGATCTAACAAGAGAAAAGTATTTTTAGTCTCGGACAAACTCCATCCACAGACAATTGCTTGCGTTGAAACCCGTTGTTCGGCCATGAGTTTAAAAACCAAAATCGTCGATTTGAGCACCGTGACTGAAGTTGAAAAAGATATTTCGGCCGTTCTCTTCCAATATCCCGATACGAATGGATCCATTCAAAACTTTCAAAATCTTATCGACAAAACTCACGCCGCTGGGGTAATTCAAATTGAAACCTAAAAAAAACTAAACTATTGTCTATGTAAATTGATGTTATTTGATTATCAGGCTCTCGTCTGTTGCGCCACTGATCTAATGGCACTCACAATGATGAAATCGCCAGGAGAAATCGGCGCAGATGTGGCCGTTGGTAACAGCCAACGATTTGGTGTTCCTTTAGGCTACGGAGGACCTCATGCGGCCTTTTTTGCTTGCAAAAGTAATCTGGTTCGAATTATGCCCGGCCGAATGGTTGGCATCTCGAGAGACGTCGACGGAAAAGACGCTTACCGTTTAGCCCTTCAGACGCGTGAACAGCACATTCGCCGTGATAAAGCAACTAGCAACATTTGTACAGCTCAAGCTTTACTTGCCAACATGGCTGCCATGTAATTTCATTTAATGTTTACATCGTCACGTAGCACGTAACTGACGATTTACTATTCATTTGTTTACAGGTACGCAGTTTACCATGGTCCAGCTGGGCTGCAAAAGATTGCTCAACGGATTCATCATTCGACTGTTGTCTGTGCCAAAGGTACGGACAAGTCAAAAGTTGGAAACGATTCAAATTGAAATTCTAAAAATGACGTTCAGGTTTGGAGTCGGGCGGTCACGTAGTGCGTAATAGCCAATTCTTTGATACGCTCAAAATTCAACCGTCTTTACCCGTTGAAGATATTAAAGCGCGGGCAGAAGCGCAAGAAATCAATTTGCGCTATTTCCCCGATGGAGATGTAATTGATTCATTGATTGAAATTTTAATTGAAATGAAATTAACGATATTTTTTGTTAGATTGGCATCTCTATTGATGAAACTGTTCGCGAGAAAGACATTAATGATATTTTCGGCATTTTTAATGTCGATGTTACAGCTGAGCAAGTAAAAAATTGAGTGAACAGTTAAAGTGGAACGTGTTTTTAACATTCTTTTAATCAGGTGTCACAACGACCTGATATTCTTTCATCCAGTTTGGAACAGTCCGAGTGGAAGAGGACCAGCTCTTACTTAACTCAACCCGTCTTCAACTCACATCACTCAGAGACGCAGATTATGCGCTACATGAAATCCCTAGAAAATAAAGACATTTCCTTGGTTCATTCGATGATTGCTCTGGTAATTTCCTGTTTTAATATTCTTATTCTGACTCATTGTTTGAAACAAAATTATTCTCAGGGTTCATGCACAATGAAATTGAACAGTTCCACTGAAATGCTTCCGTCCAGTATGCCGGAATTTGGCAATATCCATCCATTCGCTCCCGTCAGTCAAGTTGCCGGTTATCATCAAATGTTTAAAGAGTTGGAAGCGGATTTGTGTGACATCACAGGCTACGACAACATTTCCTTCCAGTCAAACAGGTAAACATCAATTTTTCAATGCAAATTCATTTTCATTATAATTTAAATTTTGATTCTTACAGTGGAGCTCAGGGAGAGTATTCAGGATTGCGAGCTATTAAAGCCTATTTGAATTCTATCGATCAACAACAGCGAAATGTTTGTCTCATTCCTGTGTCTGCCCATGGAACAAATCCAGCCTCGGCTCAAATGGCCGGAATGATTGTCGAAACCATCAATACGGATAAGACTGGCAGCATAGACTTGGCTCAACTCAAAGCGAAGGTAAATCCTTTGTAATTCTTTAACTTTTCAGACATTTGAAATGCATTCCAAATTTCAGGCGGAAAAGTACAAAGATAGGTTGGCTTGTTTGATGATCACCTATCCTTCGACTTACGGTGTTTTCGAAGAGAAAGTAGTTGAAATTTGTGACGTTATTCATCAAAGAGGTGGACAAGTTTACATGGACGGTGCAAACATGAACGCCCAAGTAGCTCTTTGCCGGCCAGGTGATTTTGGCTCGGATGTCTCTCATTTGAACCTTCACAAAACGTTCTGCATCCCGCATGGTGGTGGAGGACCTGGAATGGGACCTATCGGAGTGTAAATTCATTTTCTTTTTAAGTATTTCTAGGCGGTTTTTCAAATTGAATGATAACTTGTAGGAAGAAACATTTGGCGGCATTCTTGCCAACACATCCAGTAATAGATCCACTTGGTGGACAGTCTTCCCAGTCGTTTGGTGTTGTTAGTGCAGCTCCTTTTGGTTCGCCCCTCATTTTGCCCATCTCTTGGTCTTACATTAAGGTAACTACTCTATTCAAATATCTTTTTTTTAATAGACCTTAATTAAAATGTCTTATTTGATTAGATGATGGGTGCCCGAGGTTTGAAAGAAGCCACCCAAGTTGCCATCTTGTCGGCCAACTATATGAGTCGCATTTTGGAGCCTCACTACAAGATATTATTCACCAATCAACAAGGTTGGGTGGCCCACGAATTCATTATCGACGTCAAGGATTTCAAACGAACTGCCAACATCGAAGCTGTCGATATTGCCAAACGTTTGATGGACTATGGTAAGATACTAGTCTGTTAAAATCGTTTCCAAACAGCTAATTCATTTTGTCACAGGTTTCCATGCTCCTACGATGAGTTTCCCAGTTGCCGGATCACTGATGATTGAACCAACGGAATCAGAAGACAAGGAAGAAATGGACAGATTGTGTGAAGCTCTAATCCGCATCCGTCACGAAATCCACCAAATTGAAAAGGGTTTGATGGATCCTGTTCGCAATCCATTGAAGATGAGCCCTCACACCCAGGAGCAGATTATCAACAGCACATGGGATCGACCTTATTCCCGGGAACTCGCTGCCTTCCCCGCGGTAAATTTCCATTCAAAACAAAACATATTGTGTTTCATATTGATTTTTTTCAATTGTTTTCTGCAGCCTTTCGTCCGTCCCGAAACAAAAATGTGGCCAAGAGTTGGACGTATCGACGATATTTACGGAGATCGTAACCTTGTCTGTACCTGTCCACCAATGGAATCGTACATGAGCAAAGACTCTGAAAGTGTTGAAGGTGTAGCTGCTGCTCGAGCGTAATAGCTGTGGGGAATGGGCTAAATCATTTGTTTTTTAGATTCTCATTCCAATTTATTATATTCATCACGTCATTTTTATTTTAATATAATTCTGTTTTCACTCATCCGCCATATCAGCAACCGGCAATAGAGAAAAGTTTTAATCAGAACATCCCAATTTATGTTTATTCAGTTTACAGAGAGCAATACAATTTTTCATGAAGGCATATCATGAGTGTCTCTCTTTTTAATTGTTCTCAGCAATGACCTTCGACGCATCAACTAAAAGGGGAACGACTTTGAAAATGGAACAGGATCCACTGAATCACGTGATAATTTTTTTAAAGTTCGCTACCTTGTATTTTTCAAGCGCTTTATTCGAAAGTTGTCCGATATTCTTCGTGGAAAAACGTTGTAGGTTAGTCACCTATAAAACTGTTGATATGTTTTAGTTTTTTAGAAAGTGGCCAGCAGCTAGTTGTCTTCTGTTCTGTCGAGCGAAACACACAAATGTCCTTCAGATTTTCCCATTATAGTCCACGCTGGCACTTTATTGCTCTTTGCTGGACGTCGACGATGGTATAAAAACCCTTATGCTCCGATTTTGAATGCATCACTCGCCGACATCATTGCGTTGGATACACTGCAGTTCGCTGGAACGTTTTAGTCCCACAATGAAACTAGTGCTGGTGGTAAGTCAATAACGTTAACTGATTTTAATTTTGATTTTAATAGTTTTATTTGATTTAGATCGCGTTGGTTTCTTTACTGGCTCTTTTGACTGGAGCATCTCCTTTACCACAGGGTCGACAGCAAGGAGTTGCAATGACAACAAACAACAACGCGCAACAACAATCCAATTCACAGTTAATGTCTCAAGTACAAAATACAAACCAGGGATTGGCCGCTGCTATTTTCTCCTCTACCTTTGCTATGGGACAGCAAGTGTTCCAGGCAGTCGGCAGACAACTCCAGGGATGGTCTCGTCTTTAAATTTCATATACATAACAAATTATTATATATCCGCTATTTATTGACAGACAAATTATTTATATGATTTAAAAAAAAAACACAAAGCAAATGTACAATTCTACTACATTTTAATCACATCTCTATTTATGTGTATCCAGTGTCTGAATAAATTTATTTGAACGAACGAGAATTTCAGAAATTCATTTTCGGATTGTTCTGGCCATGAAGATATAAATAAGATCATGGCTGAAATCCCATTTCAGATCGCGGGTATAATTACCCAATTCCCTATATAGAGAGAGAATGGTGACTTACTTTCTATTGTCCTTGAAAAATTTTCAAGTGCGATTTTCATTGGAAAGAGAAATCTCAAGAATTCTTTCACTGTTCTATTAAATTATTATATTACGTCTACTGTATTATACAGTAAAAGGATTGGGTATCCCTTCCCTGTGATCTTCCTTGAAGGATCGCAAATTTTAGATTACGAAACTCTCGGAATATGGCCATAACTATTTATGGATATTAAAACCACAACAGAAAAATTGCAAATGAAAATAACAATTAACAATATTATTGTTTATTTCAATTTCAATTCCTTATGAAACATTGAGCTTAAGGTAAGGCATTGTCAGAATCACCCGCGGTTGTTTTAAAAAAAATTAAACATGTCTTACAGAATGTCCGCTAGATGGTAGTAATGCTATGCCAGTTAATCTTACGAGCATGAAGACGAGTTACGATTACGAGTTACGACAGTTGTCAGACCTCTCCAGTTTATTAAGGGACAAAACATCGGCCATTTAAATTTTTCCATTGTCGATCGTCCCCAGCTTGAATTCGAGTACTTTGCAAGTGCATTTTCACAATTATTATTCGACATTGTCTGAATCACAGTTTAGATGCACTTAGAAGTGTAACGGTTCCGTAATTATGAATCCCAATGGTTTAAAAAGGTTTCGACGTTACCAAAATGATGAACAAGTTAAAGAACAAAAATGGAATGCAAAGTTTAAGCGGCTCACTAAAGTCTTTTATGAGACGAGCAATGAAACGAGAAATGAAATAATGCAAAACCGCATCGTATTTCAACAGACCATGTCAGATATGTTTGATGGCTTAAAAACCCGGGTCGAAATTTCTGAAAAGAAAGGTAACATTAAGTAAAATATGCTTACTGTATTGGTTGTATTGGTCTTTTTGAATTTGAACTTTTCATGACTACGATAATCAAATTTGTTTCTGTGTTTACAGTACTGAACATTGACAGCCATGTAGTAAAATCCGACAAGACAGGTAACATCAAGTGTATCTTGTGTATACTTAGGATTTGAACTTTTAATAACCACGGTACCAAATTTGTTTCTGTGTTTACAGTGGAAAAAATTGCCAGTCGAGTGGAAAAAATTGCCAGTGAAAAAGCAATGTCAGATAAGAGGATCGATTATCTTGAAAAGCAATTGAAATCATTTGCACATCTTCAAAAGAACTCATCAAGAACCAAACAACGGAAAGAAAAGGTTTGGGTACAAATTATTATTTGATTTTTTATTGATTATCTTAAAGGATTCTTATTCCTAGGATGATGACTGTATACGAAAGACTGGGCCAATTCACAAGGAAAAAGAAAGGGAATCAAGACTTCGTAGGTCGCGACATTCAGACAACGACGAGTCGAGTCAATCTTTTTATAGATTCCGATCTCTTAGTCCCCCTGACCTAACTCGGAGTATAATTGAACAACTTGACTCAAACACAAATGCAAACAGTCACCCACAATCAAGAGGTACTGCAGAACAGACGAGAGGCTTACTTCCCCTGTCTAATGTAAGTATATGTTTTGTTATTATAAAGCTCCAAGATGCCGAAAACATAAAGTATTTTGGTTTTGTATATTAGGCTCAACTCCAGGCTTTAAATAAGGGAAGTAACTGCGTTAATTTCATTGGGAATCTTGTTCTTCAGTCGTATCCTGAGGGTTACTTTTTGGTGAAGGGAAATTCTTTTAAAACCGGTGTTCCCTCACACCATATGGCTGCTTTCTTTGGTAACTTTCTGTTAAGTTATTTTATTATCGTAATTTCAAAGTCAAAATTTATTTGTTAATTTCCTATTACAGAGATTGTTTCTAGCAAATATACACATATTCAGCGGCGAGGCCACCCAATCAAACAACTTACAATGGAAGAAATGTCGTGTTATGCGAAATAGAGTTAGTTGGTATCGAAAGAAGAACCGCCACTGGATCAAATAACTCGCCCAAGATTCATTTTTTGAAAGATTGATTCAACGCAATGTATTCTTTTTTATGTTTCAGTATTCCTTTTGTTTATTTATTTTGTTTTCCTGTTGGGACCCCAGGAATATTCCCTATTAGAAATCATGACTAGTGTATTTATACACTTTTGGTTTTTTGTCTAAATCTAAGGAATTATTTTATGTTTTAAACAATTTCACAATTTTTCAACGAAATCTTGCTGTCTTTTTTAGTATTCTCTGTTGACTATTGGTCTACTTAAATAATACTTTGTGCTTGGGCAACAATTAGTAGCAACAATGCTGTGGCTTCCAAATACTATTTCGCTCATTCGTCGGACAATGTGTTAGACAATACAACAGACCTTCGCGCAATCATTTTTTAATGAATTCCTATCTTCCTTTGTAAAGTATGCTACGATCATCGATGACTTAACTTAAGGGGATATATTTTAATTGTTTGAATTGAGACTATAGAGCGTGATAAAACAAGCTTAAGGGATTGCCAGAAATTCAGAATGGCAGTTGTTTTTATTTTTAAATAAATTTAATATGCCTTACAGAATGTCCGCTAGATGGTAGTAATGTTATGCTAACGACATGTTTGGGAGGACGTTTTTGTAGTTGTCAGACCTCTTCAGTTTATTAACGGACATATCCGCCATTTTAATTTTTCTACGCCCTGACGTTTTTGGTTTTCCGCTGTCGATATCTTGTAGTGCTTGTAACTTGAAGTCGAATATATTGCAAGTTGCAAGTGATTTTTCAGATTTTAAATATTTATTCTGCATTGTCTGAGTCATAGTTAAAAGTTGTAACGTTTCCGTAATTATGGATCCTCCTGATGGTGTACAAATGATTCCACGTTACCAAAATGATGAACAACAAACATGGCAAGCTAATTTTGACCAGCTCACTGGAATAATTTCTGAATCGAATAAAGAATTTAGTAAAGAAATGAAAAATGCCATGTTTGGCTTTATGGATATCGTTGGAAAAGCATTTGTAAATACCAACAAGAAAGGTAAAAGTGATTCGTGTATTTGCTATTATTGAATTTTAACTTTTAATGTTTTTGATAACAAAATTTGTTTCTTTATTTACAGTGGAAGAAATTGACTGTCAAGTGCAAGAAATTGCCAGTCAAATGGAAAAAAATACCTCTCAAGTAGCCCAGTCAGATAAAAGGATTGATTTTCTCGAAGAAGAAATTAAAAAACTCACACATCTTCAAAAGAACTCGTCAAGAAGTGAACAACAGAAAGACAAAGTTTGTGTGCCAATTATTGTTGTATTTTTTAACTGATTTTATTGAGGGATTCTTACTTAGGATAATGAAGAGAACTGGAGACAAAAGACGCAGCCAATTCACAAGACTAAAGAAAAGGAAATAAGAGTTCACAGGTCTCGAGATTCATACGACAAGATAAGAAAAAGCGAAGCGAAAAGAAGAGATAGAGAACGGGAAAGTGAAAGTGAAGAATGGAAGAGACAACAAAAACGGAAACGAGAGAGTGGAAGAGCGAGTAAACAACGAAGCCACGAGTCAAGTGAAAAGAAATGTTACAGTCCCGAAAAGCACAAATCTTCCTCTCATAGATTCCGTCCTCCTGTTCTGAGTGGGAGTAAAATTGGAAAAGGTGACTCGAACATTGACGTAATCAGTCGCCAACAACCAGGAGGTATTCCAAAGAATGAACTTATCATTTTGACAGAAGTAAGTTTTATAAAAAAAATTATGTTAGTAAATACACCTAAAATATTGATGTTCTACAATTCAGGCTCAGCTTCAGTCTTTAATGAAGGGAAGTGACTGCGTTAAGTTTATTGGAAAACTAATTCTTGCGTCGTTTCCTGGTGACTATTTTTTGAAAAAGGAGAATACATTTAAAGCCGCCATATCTTCACACCAGGAGGATAAATTCTTTGGTAACTTCCCAGAAAGTTTTTTTTTTTGTTTTTGTAAGTTCAAAATGTATTTGTTTATATTTTGTTACAGAGATTGTTTCCAACAAATACAAACAAATCATACAGAGGCGTGGGCATCCCCCCAAGCATCTTACAAAAGAAGAAATGTCCGAAGTTATGCGAAATAAAATTGTCCATTATCGAACGGATAACCGCCACTTGATCAAATAATTCGTCCAAGATTCTTAATTTGAAAGATTGATTCAGCGCTATGCTTTTCTTTTCTGTTTGAGGATTCCTTTTTCTTATTAATTTTATTCCTGTTGGAATCCTGGGAATATTCCCTATTAGAAATCAAAACTAGTGTATAATTTATACACTTAAATGTTTTTTTTGTCTAAATCTCCGGATTTAGTTTTTTGTTTTAAACACTTTGCAATGTTTCAACCGTTTCAACTAAATCTGCTAGTGTGCTGTCTTAGTATTCTCTACTGCCTAGTGGCCTACTAAAATAATATTGTGGGCATAGGCAATAACTAATTGCAGCAATGCTGTCTCTTTGAAATACTATTTCGCTCATTCGTCGGCCAATGCGTTTGTCACTCCAACATCCTTTGCGCAAGCATTTTAATAATTATTACTTATTGATTTGGAAAATAAAACAACACAGACATTTTTTGTTCGTCGTGTTTCTCAATTTGAACTTTTCATTTTAGTTACTTTTTCTAGTTGTTTATTTCTCAATATTGAAATTATTGGTTCGAGTGTTTCGTTCAACGTAGATTCAAGGTAAACAATAGAGCTCTTACTATTCTCCATAAGAAACTCCAGAAAAAAGGGGTTTTCAAACGAAACGAATCTTGGTGAATATATAGCGGTGGCGCTGTAAGTTAAAAATTAGCCATTTTCCCATTTTTTATTTCCATAGAGGAAGTTTCTTCTTTTTCTCTAATTTTTTTTTCATTTCTCCTTTTCTCAACAGATTATATTTGAAATAATTAACGAATAAATTGGCTTGAATCTGAATTATTTATGGGACATGAATTCGTAGGGTTGCTTTAAGAGTTTAAGGTCATCCTGGAGGTCATTTTCCGACTCCTTATTACCCTTCAAACATCAAAGTCATCGTTTAAGCCGTTCAAGATGGACACCACTTGTTTTAACTCCGAAATTGATGAATCGGTGGCCACTACATCGAAAATGGAGGATTCAACTAGTTGGAAGTAAGTTTCAATATCAAAATAAAGACATTGCTTTATTAGTTGTAATTTAAATTTACTGTCATTTTCTGAAGTAAGAAGAATTCGACAGAAAACTGTTTGTATTGCGGGGAATTTCTTGATCCGAAAGGGATCGTTCATAACGTCAATACATTTTCAACGTACTTGTGGTGTAAAAAATGTGACAAAAGGAATTATTTCGGAAGAATTCGTCAAAATCCGAAGCCATTACCCACGCCTCCAGTGATCAAACCGCTTGCCCGTTATGGGTTGCGTCAAAAAAAGATATCGGATTATCAGCTGCTCGAAGATTCTTCTTTTTCTGATGAAACTAATGACGAGAGTGCGGACACTAATGATTCTTCGTCATCATCATCAAATGAAAACCGGTTGTCTAATCGCCTTACTCCAGAGGGTAAATAGACTATTTTTTAATTATAACTATCCTTCATTTTGATTGATTGATTTTTTGATTTTTTTTAAGAAATTTCCAGGATGATGTGTGAAGAAGCACAAGCCAAGAGACAGGAAAAAATAAAGAACTTGAAAGAATAATTTATTTCTTCAATCTTGTTAGCTCTGCTTGTTTGTGCTCTTGGAATCGCATATAAATCTTCCAACTAATGCCGTAGTTTAACTCGGAAATAAAAAAACTGTTGATTTTATTTCGCCCTTTTTTTTTTTTTGTTTCTAATTTGAAATCGACGGTATTAATCGAATAATCGATAATCGATAGATTTGTTTACAATAGTATGGTTGGCTGACTTGTCTCTTAGCAGTCGACGTTCCAAGGTTTCAAATTAATGCACCTTTCTTTTGTGGACTATTTTCTAGATTTGCTGTTCCTTTAAGAAGTATAAATTTTAAAATTATTTCTCATTTAAAACTTGATTAGAATAGCAAGAATAAAAATTTCTTTTGTGCCTATTTATTTTGGCAACTGTTGCTTGTTTGCTTGATTGAGAGTTGAGACCCTTATCTTGTTAAGTAAACACCTGTCATCAGTCACATCAAATTGATTGAATTCACACAGCTTTTCATTCAATTAAGTTGACAAAATTAATTTCTCAAAGTGTCATTTGTTACTTTTTTAGTCATGGAAAATCCTGCTGTTACACTTTTTAGGCAATATTTACGCCTTAAAACAGTTCAACCAGAACCAGACTATGGTAAATATTTGATTTTTTCACTGTATCACATTAAATCTAATTCTTATCATTGTATAGATTCAGCTATTGTATTCCTGAAAAAAATCATTGATGAAATTGGACTCGATCATAAAACCATTGCACCTGATGCCAAGAGACCCATACTAATAGCAACATGGAAAGGCCTTGATCCTTCTTTGCCTACTATCTTGCTCAATTCTCATACTGATGTAGTTCCAGTTTATGCTGATCAGTGGAAATGTGATCCTTTTGAAGCTGTCAAAGACAGTGATGGCAAAATCTATGGCCGTGGCACTCAAGACATGAAGTGTGTTACTATTCAATATCTTGAAGCTATCAGGAATCTTAAAGCTCAGGGAGTACAGCTGAAGCGAACCATACATCTGACCTTCATGCCTGGTAAAAAAATAACACATCAGTTTATGTCTAATAACCATAACAAAATGTTTCATTTCTAAAGATGAGGAGGTTGGTGGAGTCCTTGGAATGAAAGCCTTTTTACTTTCAGAAGAATGGAAAAAACTGAATGTGGGGTTTGCTCTCGATGAAGGTTTAGCAAATCCGATCGATGAGTTTACAGTGTTTTTTGGAGAACGAATGCCTTGGTGTAATATGAAAACTAACTAAACATTCTCTAAAAAATGAGCGACACTATTATTGTATATTTTTGGTTATTATAGGGGTTAAAGTGAGTTGTACCGGTAATCCAGGCCATGGATCACGGTTCATTGAAGGTACAGCGGCTGAGAAACTCCGTTCTGTCGTCAATCGCTTCCTAGATTTTCGCCAACAAGAAAAGGATCGCTTGGAAGCTAATCCTGAATTAACACTCGGTGATGTCACCAGTATTAATTTGACTAAAATTGAGGTACTTACTTCAATATCTATTACTGGATAACCAATGCGTTCATTTTACGTTTTTCTTTTGATGATAAGGGAGGAGTCCAAGTAAATGTTGTACCTTCCGAGCTGGTAGCTTACTTTGATATTCGCGTCACACCACACGCTGATCTGGATGAAATGCTCAAACAACTTTTGGAATGGTGCAAAGAAGCTGGGGATGACGTGCAAATTGAATTTATACAGTACCTGAAAGATCAAACGTTGACGTCTATAGAACCTGGAAACATTTGGTACTTTTATTCATTAAATAAGAGACCACGATCTTTTCTTCATTCAACTGTTTTGCTTTGTTTTACAGGTGGGATGCGTTCTCGTCAGCTTGCCAATCAATGTAGGCTAAATAACAAATAGTAAAGATTTGTTTTGCTAAAATAATCCGACTTTTTGAAAATAGGAAAATGAAAATCAAATGTGAAATTTTTCCAGCTGGAACAGACTGCAGATTTTTGCGTGAAGTAAGACATGACTTTTCCAATTGTAAAGAAACACTTGTTATTTGTTAAAAATTATGCACTTTTATTTCCAGATTGGACTACCTGCACTTGGATTTTCTCCCATAAATCTCACACCCATTTTACTGCACGATCATAACGAATTCATTGAAGAAAGCGTCTTTCTTCGTGGCATACCGATTTATGAAGCCATCATTCCTGCGTTGGGAAATGCTTAACTTTGATTTACTTGGGATATTGGTACAATCAGTTTGTTATAAATAGTCTAGTCTTCTTGACTTTTCAACAAAGTTGTTAGATATTCTCCCATTTTTGTGGGTTCTTTATCATATCATACATATCCATACGGTTCTGCCTTCAAATAACGCGCGTCTTTGTACACGTACACAAAACAAGCAATAGATCATATTTTCTTCACGTTAGATGGCGTTTAGCTTCCATAATAGAAGCAGACGAGTAACGTGTTTTTTTGCTGTCGGAACGTCGAAAATTAATGATTACTTTTGATTGTGCTCTAGTGTCAATCGTCCAAAAATGAATCCTATTCTAGAGCCGTTGACATTCCCTGACAGACAAGTCCAAGAAGAATCGGTGGTTTCGACTGAATGTGAATGTCTTTTCTGCTCAGAAGTGTTTGATTTAAAGACTTCAAATGATCAAATCCTTGCTCATTTTTTACTCAGTCATAAATTGGTTGTAGCTGATGTAAAGGAAATTGTTGATTTCAAAAGGTTTATAACTTTATATGTACTGTTTTCAAAATCTGTTCATTAATATGTAACTTTCTCTTTTATGTCAGATATGTGGATTACTGGAGACCAAAGTTTAGAGAATGTGATCCTAAATCCTATTGCTTTGTCATGGAGGCAGAGAATGAAAAAGGTGAAAAGGAAGAGTATTTCATGTTGGCCCATGAACTACCAGAAGATCAAAATCTGAGAGAGAAACTTCAGAAGGAGAAATTGGTTAGTGGAATAAAAGGGCAAGCAGAATTATGGATTATGACATGTTTCTTTAATTTTTCATGCAATAGAATCTTGTTTTGAAACAACAACAGAAAGAAAGAAAAGATGAAGAGTTCTCCCACTGTTGCCTTTTCTGTCGTAAAATCTTCACAGGAAACCGGAAACTACTCTTTGATCACATGAATTTTGATCACAATTTCAGTGTTGGCCTTCCAGACAATATTGTATTTGTTGAAGAATTTCTAAATTTGCTTGATGAGAAGTTAGCCCAGAACATCTGCCTCTACTGTGAGAAAATATTCAAGGATAGGACTGTGTTAAAAGAGCACATGAGGAAAAAAATCCACAAGAAAATCAACCCACTCAACAAGGAGTATGACAAATTTTACTTGGTGAATTATCTTGAGCCTGGAAAATCCTGGAAGGAAATTATGGATGAATTTGATGAATACTGTCAAAATGAAGATTGGTCTGATTGGTTTGAGCCAGAGACTGAAGCTATTTGTTTGTTTTGTGATTTTCAATCAAGTGCTCCAGATATTCTATCCCAACACATTGCATCCCACAACAACTTTGATTTTCTGGGTCTGAAAAAGAGTTTTAGTATCTATCAGCAAATTAAGATTGTCAACTATGTCCGGAGACAAGTACACGAAAAGAAATGTATCCTGTGCGATGAACAGTTTGGATCCAGGGATGAACTGAGAGAGCATATGCAAAAATTGAGTCACTTTAAACTTCCTGATCAAACAGTCTGGGATCAGTCACAGTTAGTTACATTTAACATTTTGTTTCCATTTCTTAAATCTTTCATTGGTGGTTTAATTACAGGTACTATTTTCCAACCTATGAAAATGATGCCCTTCTTTGTTTACTAGAAGATACTATTCCAGAAGATTCTACTGAAACTGATCAAGTATTAATAGTGGTTTTTAGTAATTAAAAAACTTGTTTTAAAATTATCTTCATTTATCTAGGTAACAGTGATTCCTGAAGACACAGTTATTAACCTGAAAGTGGTTGAAAAGGAACTTTTAAAATTAGAGTTAATTGTAAAAAAATGAATGGTTCTACAATGCTGTAAAAAAAGATTGTATTTCAAATGATTATGATGGAACAATGCAGACTTTAATGATGGATTTGAGCTAATGGCTCTGCTCTTATTTCTGATAAATTAAGTCTGGAATCAAGTTCATTATCAATTTCCCCAATTAAAACTCTGAAATCAGAACAAGATAGGGTTAGAAAAAGTTATTGCACAATAAGTAAATGAAACATACACATTGTCTCCTCTGATGATGTGTAATCCCAACTGGACTTGTTCAACTCCTTGAGAAGAACTAAACACTCTCTCGTGACTGTCATCAATGATCAGGTTGATTGTTTGATCGAATCCTTTAAGAATACCCTGTTCCACAAAACATAAATTTATTTTATGTTAAAACTCTCATCAAGAGAAGATTGCATATGCAGGCTTGTGATGTGACCATCAAACTTACAATAAAATTCCTCCCATCACCTGTGATAACACACACTGAGCCTGAGAATAAAAAATATGCAATATTTCGTCAGTAAATAATAATATAGGGAATATAATAACAATAAAAACTCACGATTAACGTAAGAATCTAACGTTGATGCCATGATTTCTTCTTCTTTCGCTTTGTATTTGACTATTTGGAATATCGTCTGTCAAGGCATAGTTGCCGTTTGTTTTATAAATCGACACGTTTATATTTCTTTTATTCATAAACACTTTTAAGTATATATTTACATTCAGGTGATTAACGACTATAGAAACAAAAATATATATTCTGATGTATGGAAATCGGTTATTTGAAAATATACTACCAAAGAAAATCGTTTATTTGTTTCGAGATGGTTGGAAGCCTGAGGCTTTTTTCCCGAGACGCGTTAATCAAATGGCCAAGTGAGGAGAACCCAGCAGGCTAGAATTTTGATGAATCGTTTTCGTTGACCATCAAATAAATTTCCAAATCAGATAGGCCTTACATTTCCATTATTTTGTATAATTCCCTTTTGTTGTCGGTTTTGAAGAGAGACTGTAAATCAGGTAATATTAAACGTGTTTCATCACCAACTTGACTGATCACAGTCCAATTTTCTAAAAAAATATATTTCGTCCTTTTCTTAATAAAGTAATCGGTTCTTTTTGTCAAGAAGGGATACATTTTGAATAAAATAAATGATTGCAATCATTAAAGCGAAATATGGCATGTCACGTACACACATGTTTCGTCGTCTGCTCTTTGCTGAAAATTGCACAGTACTAGAAAATTTGAATATTGGTCGAGTGATTTGTATCTCGTGTCAGACAACTAATGGTCAGATTCCATATTGAAAAATGGTGGTTTATATAGCCAAAAATATTCGTGCTTTTTTTAAGCATGCAATTCCTTTAAGTGCTACTTGTTCCCATTCAGCAAGAAGCATCTGCTCAACTCCCACAGACAATTCGAATTCTCCAAATTTGGAATTCTCCCCCGAGTGCGATGAAGCGATGAGGCAAATGCTTGTCAAAGATTTTCAAATCCATAAAGATTTTATTAATGTTGAAGAAGAGAATAACCTATTGGAAGAGTTGGAGTTGAAGTTCAAAAGGTCCCGGTATCAATATGACCACTGGGATGATGTAAGTTGAAAACAAAAAATGTCATGTAGGTTGTCCAACTGTAAAATGACTATCATTTGTTTAACCCAAAAGGCAATCCACGGTTACAGGGAAACAGAGAAACCCACTTGGAACAAGGAGAATGACTGTGTTATAAATCGATTGAGAAATTTTGCTTTTTCAACAACTACAATGCAACATGTCCATGTGCTAGATCTGGCAGAGAATGGGCACATTAAACCACATCTAGACAGTATAAAGGTAGAAAAGATGATAGATATGAAAACTTTTTTCTTTCTTGTGAAATTAACATATATTTAAATCTATTCTAAACACAGTTTTGTGGCAACACCATATCGGGCATCTCCCTTCTCACAGACAGTGTGATGAGGCTCATACATATACAGCGACCCCAAGTCTTCGTCACGGCATTGTTACCGAGAAGATCATTGTACATAATGAAGTAATTATCTATGCAAAACGTAAACCATCGAGATAACTCTATATAAAATGTGTTTGTCTAGGGACTCTGCAAGATATGAATTTAATCACGAAATTCTCAACAATAGCGAATCATTTTTCCGGGGAGAGCAAGTCACGAAAACTCGACGCATTTCCGTCATCTGCCGTAGTCCACCACCACCACCAACGTCATAATGGATGCAGTTCTCTAGTTCTTTGGTAGATATGCCTTTTAGAATTATGTAACTTTTTATTGTTGATGTACAACATACAACAGCAACAAGATTCTTCTATAAGTCACATTAGTTTTTTTTTAAATTCCCTGAGTGGGGGCGTCAAGTGATTGGCAGCAATCGATTTTTATAAAAGGAAAAAAAGGAGAACGAATGATGGATGAGTCTATTCTATCCTCGTCACCCGGACACTGATAAGACTCTTTTACGCCTCCGCACAAAATGTGAAATGACAGACTATTTTTTGAATTTCTAACGCGGAACTTTAGATTGAGATCCTTCCACAAATGGTCGTAAAAGAAAAAAAAAAAAAGAATTTCCATATGTTGAAAACGGGCGTGAACCTTGAGACGTAATCATTCCGCTTTCTCCCTTTTTTCTCTTTTTCTCTCTCTCTGTGATTATCGTTCGGGTGAAAGAGAGGAGGGATAGTCTTATCTTGTTTTTTGGGTTTTAAAACAATGTTATGTATACCTTTATATACATTTAACAAGAAGTTTCAGTGGTACGCTTTCTCTGCTTCCCTATCTGCCCCTTGTGTTGCTTCTTCTCTTTGACGGTGAATGATATGCCTCCACCGTTGAGGTGCGGCTTGCCGGGGAGGTTCGTCCCGCCGGGCACAGACGGACTCGTCGCTACTCTACAACAACAACAAGATGAAAAGAAAAACAAACTTTTTTTTTTCTTTTTTTCTCTTCATCTTCTTGTGATGTCAATGATGAAACCAAATCCGGATTCTTCTTCTTTAGGCAATTTGATATCAAAATATCAAATAAATTGGGTTTTGATTTTCATTATACTTGGGTGGCGTTACTTAATTATCGTTCAACATTCATTTGTTTTTAATGGTTTTTTTTCTCTCTCTCTCTTGTGTGAATGTTGGAAATTGAATAGAAAACGAAAAATTTTCGTCGAGTGGATAAGTCAACGCTCAAGAGAGAAAAAAAGAGGGTAGGGTGGGGGGGTGGTGCTCTCAGTTTCCGGGGCACGCGCGCTGTTTAGTTGTGAACCGTGAAATACATTTTCCCCCAAAGTAGAAGAGGAGGGGGAAGGAGGTGTGTGTGGGGAGAGACATGGCCTCCTCGGCTAGTTGACTCTAGACCGGTGCAGTGAACGGACGTGTTTCATCTCTTTAACACAAACACAGACAGAAGATCGTTGCGCGTGAAATTTGCGCGAGTCAATTTAATTTATTTCTCACGTCCACGGGTAATTGAATATCACACACAGACACACACACACAATTGATGTTGTCGGTTTTAAATCTCTCGGTGAAATCAGAAACCCCAAAAGGCGATCAAATGTTTTGGACTCTGCGATCGTCTCGTTGGTCTCACCGGTTATCAACCGAGTGAAAAAAGTGGACACACTAAACAAGAAAATAAAAAATTTTGATATTTGAGAAATCACCGCCGTCTTGCCATCATCATGATCGCCGTGAAATTCAACTTGCTTCTGCTGTAAGTGATGCAAACATTCGAAAAATGTGTTCAACTTCCTTCCTTCCTTTTTTTGTGTGTGGTGGGTTTTCTCATATTTCACGGGTCTGCAACAAGTCAATCGATCGTATATCATCGACTTGGGATGTGTGAACGAGAGAGATTACCTTAGGGGAAATAGCTGTCCACCTTTCAACGGGTGTTTGTTATCTTTTTTATTTTTGATGATGGGCAGCAACAAAAAACACAAAAATTATTCGTAGAAAAACGACGGAAAGAATGGAATGTTAGGTATCGATGATGGGCGCCAAAGTATCCCCAACAAAAAAAATGTGATAAAATATTTCCCCCTTGAAAAAACAAAAACAAAAAGAAAATGTTCATCTTAAAACTAAAACAATAAAATGTTGAGAATCTTCTTGTTACGTCGTGGGCGGTCCCTATTCAAAATGGACACGCGAACCAATGGGGTAAAAGTCAACAAACTAAAAGTCGGTGCTTTCCTCTCTAAAAAAAGAAGATACAACACACACATAGAGCAAGTTGTACACATATTTACTGTTTGGTATCCATGTTCTATCAGCATCAAAGAAGAAGAAGAATATTTAACAACAAGGAGGGGGGGGGGAGAGATTTTCTTCTTGACCATTTTTGGTCATCTTATTATATTCAGTTTGAAGAATTTTCTTTTCGTGTCAATCCTTGGCTCACCGCCCAGTGATCAATGCCTCTCATTTAAAAAAAAAAAGTTACGTCTAGTCATGCGTTCGATCGTGTTTCACCGGTGTGATTATTAGTTTGTGCAGGAGCCTTTTTTTTCTAATTGCCATTCACCAAGTTTGTGTACTATACACGGTGGTGGTTAAAGAAGAAAAAATGATGAAGAGAATTTTGTATAGAAAGACGGGTGGGGGGATCAACACACACTGTCCATTCACTAGACACGATATGAGATTCCTGAATGGATTCATCCATCTCTCCTTATACGAGTTATACTGGCTGGATGGGTGGGGTCTCCTTATCAATCTGATATATTACATGTGTGTGTGTAACTGTGTATGTGTGTGGCATTTATATTTTCTTTGCCTTGAATTTGTGTTTCTATGGTTTCTTTCTCTCTAATGGAATTTTATATCTTTTCTTTTTTTTAAATCTCATTTCACGCAATGGAAAAAGGATGGCAGTCACGCTAATTCGAACCACTTGGTCTCACAATGCCGGTCTTTTGGGTGAGTACAAATGTTGAGTTCTTTTGTTTAGGTGGTGGCAGAGGGGGGGTGGGGGACGTTTCAATTGTTTTGAGTTCATTTTGTCACGTCATCGCCTTTTCAGACGAGATTTTCTCTTTTTTTTTTCTATTCAAAATTATTGAACGAACGAAGAAAATGGCGTTTTAAATTTACAAACGATTTGTCTTGTGACGTCAACTTCTACTAGAAATTGATGAATGTTTATCGATACTTTGATGACAAATGATATAGAAATTCCCGTGGCGTCTTCTTTCCAATTTTGTGTCAACTAATGGACACTATTTGTGTGTGTGTGTGTGTATAGAAAAGGAAAAAAGGAATTGATTTCCTCTTCACGTAACAGACGGCGATCGAAGACGGTCGACAGCAGTTTGGGAAATTGAATCACGCAGTGATATCGAACGCCGAGCTCTCTCTCTCTCTCTCTCTCTCTCTCCTCCTTTTGAATTGCCCAGTAAATTGAGCCAAACATTTTTTCCTATAGACCGAGGAGGAGGAGGATAGATCTAAAATTCATTGTATAAGACCAGTCGTCGTCTCTATAAGAAGCAAAAATCCCTTAAACACACACACAGAAAACTTGGGCGGGGGGGGGGAAGATTTTTCAATCCCGCACGATCTGCGGGTCAAAATGGAACCTGCTGCTCCTGAACGGGAATCAATAAGAGGATTACCTTATATTTCTATCTCGGCGTCTTTTCATCAAATATTATTATCCGGATCTCCGCTTTAGAGAATTGACGGTGTATGGGACACAAAAATTGTGTTTCGTTTTTCTTTTAAATCTCCTGGTGGTGAACGATCTATGAATTATCAAACGATTTTAAATTGAATCTCTCCTACCCGCAACAACATATCTGTCGGTTTACTTTTGTCGGTTTTGAAGGATTATGTCTGAGACGGTCGGGGTTGACAACAAAGTTCAAAAATGATGACACGACAGTATTTAAAAAAAAACTTTCCAAGGTTTTCTTATTATTTACACAGAAAGAAAGGAGAAACTTTGTTTAGTTATTCAATAACACCCATCACCTGTGTGTGTGACGTCACATATCAAACGCAGTCAACAGTGAATTTCTATTGTTCATTTGATTGGGCTGTGTTGCCATACCCATTGAACAACTTTTCGTTCAATAATAACTAATCATAAAATCGATATCAATTCTTGGCTACCTCCTCAATAGGAAATGAACAAAGAAAAATCAACTTTTGCAGCTCCCGGGTGAGTCTGAGTAACTTGAGATCGTCGTAGAAGTAAAATGAGACATTTTCAGACAACGACGATGGAATGCAATAAATCAAAAACAATTTGAAAGTCGTCACGAAAATGTTGACTTAAAAAAAAAAATAAAAATGGTTTCCATCGTCTACAATCGATAAAATCAAAAACGAAATTTGTTTATAATAAACAAAAGAGTCGATGATGTGTTTGAAATGGCCCGCTCCATTCAACAGCATCAAATCAGTGCCGAGTTGTCAAAATGGGAAATCTTATTTAATTAAACAAAAGTCAGAAATGTACAAATGGCGGAACGAAAGAAATCAATCATTTTCAACAGCCAAAGAGAAAATGATTTCCTAGTTATTCACGCCAAATTCCTCCAGTCTCAGTAAAAAATTTTCTTATTTTAGACAAAAATGTTTAGATGAAGACGAGGAGAGACATCAAATGGCGTTCACCTATGAAATAGACAGGGCCCCCGGACGGCGTACACAAACAAGAAGGTCCCGCGTGACGTTTGGCGGCGACGACGTCTCGCTCGGTTTACGTTGAAACTTTTCTTTTCCCCCCGCCCCACCACCAAAATGTTATTTATATCAATTGATGACTTCTTCTTCTTTTCTTCCGCACTAGACACACACACACACATCCGCTTTTATTCTTTTTTTTTTAAAAAAAAAGGAAATTCCAAACAGCTGTCGTCTGCTTTCATTTTGCAACGTCGTTCGTTCGTTTACTTTGCACGTTATTAGAAAAGAGAAATCCCCCCTTTGACACGGGAGTGATAAATCGATCCCTCTCACGCTGGCAATTTCAACGGCCTGGATGGGTTTTAAGTTGCCCCCCGCCGTCCATTTTTTTTTCGGTCGATCGCCTTACGTAAATGTACACCAAATTTGATTGCCATCAGCAAAATTCTGACCACCTGTACAAAACAAAGAGAAAAAAAAAAGGCTGCCGATGAAATGGGATATCCCCTAATTCAACATTCTTTGGCTTCGTTCATAATTTTTGTTGTTGTGAAAGAAAAGCCACTGTACATTTATTTTTACAGCTGTGTGTGTTTGTTTAAATACTCGGGCGATTTCCTTCTTTGATTGTTCCGAAGAGAAAAAAAACAATAATGTTTATGTCCTCCCCTCTACTATTCCAAAAAACGAATATTTCGTTTCGTTTTTTTCTTGGCAATAGAAAGAAACAGCTGTTGTAAAACGCCGACGTTTTGGTGTGTGACAAGACGAATTGAACGTTGTTAAAGAAAAAATAAAATAAAATAAAATAAAAAAGGAAACGTGCCAAATGTCTACGAACCAGGATGGCGACGACTCGTCCTGTCTTGTTTGTGATACATTAAATAAATCCCGACCGGGTTTTTTTTTTAATGTGTCACGTCTAGTCGTCGTTATTCCAAACTGAGTCTGAGTCACTGTAGTTTTATTTTGAAAAATTTTTGAAAAAACCTCGTTAATAGAAATATGTTGATGAAGTTGTTTATTTGAACGCCAGGTGGCCATACTGTACGGTTTCCATAATTGAGATTCTTCTCTCTTTATTTCAAAAAATGTGGGAAACTGGGAATAACGTGGTGTGTGTTTTGTAAATGGAAAACTCGATTGAAATTGTTGTTTAGAATATTTCATTTGATTTGTGTGTGTTGATGGTCTGTTTGCAGATGGCGAGCCAATCCATCACGACCTGTTGAAAGCCATTGAAGTTCCTCTACGAGACGAAGAACACATCACATTCGGGACGGGTGTAGATGGATTCCCGGCTTTCGTTCTATTTCGTGGACACGATATTAAAATACCCTACAAGGTTCTACTGCCTGACAGGCTCTACTCTGACTTTTCCATTCTCGTGACAATCAAACCAGATAACAATGAAGGTATTTTTCTGCTGACTTTCCCTCGGCACACATGTTTTGTTTAAACTACTAGCCCTCGTGTTTGTCTTCCTGTGTGTGCAGGTGGTTATCTGTTTGCTGTGGTTGACCCTCTGGAGACTCTGGTCCAGTTTGGTCTGCGAATTGGTCCTGCTTCAGGGCCTGGCCAGAGCGAAATCTCACTCTACCATTCTCAACCAGAAGACCGTTTCATGTCCAAGGCAAAAACAAATAAACATCTACTTTTTTAATGAAGCCAATTCAAATTCATTTCTCTGTGATCGAGTGTTTAGGTGTTGGCAAAATTCCTGGTGCCCCATTTTGCCAAGAAATGGACACGATTCGCTTTCCGTGTGCTGGACAACGGTCTGGGCGTTCCTAACGTGACTCTGTTCTTCAATTGCATCGAGTACGGCAGTCTTTTGATCTCTAGCGTTGCTTGGAAAGAGCAACTCACCTTTGACACGGCCTCGACTCTTTATATAGGCCAAGCCGGAGGCCTCATCCAACCACCCGGAGAGTTTGTGGTAAAAAATGATAAATCATCTTTCTTTTTTTTTTCTATTTCATATGTGTGTGTGTATGACCGATGTTGCATTTTCAAAGGGGTTATGAGGGTTAGAAATAGAAAAACAACATTCTCCCTTTTATAGCTCCCGTAACTACGGCAAGATGGCGTGATCCGTCTGCGTGAAAGTTCCTCCTCCTTCTTTGGCCCGCGTGATGAATCATGCCGTGTGGTAGCTAGAAAAAGACTAGACCACTTGAATTATAGGGGTACTGAATCACTCTACACAACAACAATATAAAAAAGGAAATGATAATAATCTTAAAAAAAAAGGATAAAATGGTTCCATTCTATCCCGAACGACTCCTCACGATTCCACCACAAAATTTCTTTTTTTTTATTATTAGCATTTTAATTCGTTCGAAATTTTTTTCCAAATGTTTTGATTTGATTATTTTTAAAAATAGAATTTATTAGAATTTTATGTGTGTCATCTTGAAATTTCGATTCGAAAAAAATGCGACAAATTCTTTGGGGGAAAAAATTAAAAAATAAAGTTAGAAATTGTGTTGTTGTGACTGGAGGAGAGACTCTCTGTGTGGCTCGGTAATAAAAGCAGAGACGAAACGCACACGGTCGGTCAGTGGCCGTCCGTCTGGCCCCGAGTGCGGATGCCACCAGTCGACTGGCGCGAGTTTCTCCTTTTCAATAGAAAATATCAAGGGCAAATTTCCCCAAAAGCGCAATAGCCTGGTTTTCTGACTTGTATACGCAGTGTCTGAAATTTCTGATGATTTTGTTGTTATTGTTGTTGAAATGGTTGTCGATTTGAATATTGCGGATATTTCATCGTCCAGTCAGTGAAATTGCGCAAAAAATTAAAAAAGAGTGTTTTTTGTTTGTGTGTGTGCCAAAAATTGAGAGAAAAAAAACCCCAAATTTGCATGTGACAATGTGGACGGCTCAATGGATTGTCGGTCGACTTGTTTTAACTGTTGCCGTTTTATTGTTCATCCAGGGAACGATCCAGGAATTGAAATTGACCAACGAACCCAATTTAGCCGCCGTTCAATGTGAAGACATCCTTCCGGTAAAGTTTCAAACCTTTTTTTAATTTCCTGATTCTATTAATATTCCTCGTTTTTGTTGAAAGATGATGTTCCAATTGGCCGACGTGTCAGTTCAAATCCCACATCCAATTCATCTTTCTCCCCCCCCCCCCCCCCCCCCAGTTTGTACATGCAAATGATGTTCACATTTGCATGTTGTTAACAAGAAAACGTTGAAATTCTCATTTTGCACGTCTGTCGATTGCTCTTATCATTTCGCAACACGTTGGACGTGATGATCAAAAAACCGGTCAAGGCAAATCTAAGAAGATTAGAATTTGGGAATGGCCGATTGATTGGCTGAATTATTACATTTGTCATTCTATAGTAAAGGGATGGGGCGGAGAGAGAGAGTTATTGATGACATTGTTCAATTTTGGATGTCAGCCAGAGAAAAGAACGGGAATGCAATTGGACATTGGGGGATACATGGTAACCTGCCAGTTTGTTTTTTTTCCCATTCTGTCACGTCTCTTTCTTTATTTTATTTCTAGTGACGATCGTTGAGTGACTCATCGTGTTAATTGAATGATTCAACAGTCAGGGATCTCACTAAATAGACAAAACTTGTCTTTAACCTCTTTCCGGACACCAATCGAGTCCCTTTTTTTTTAAATGTGTCAATACACCGTCCCTTTGTTTTGTTTTGTTTTTTGTTTTTTGTTGTTGTGTTGAGGAAAAACAACTTTGACACACGCCGAACGCCGTTTTTTTCGTGACTATTTTGTCTGTTTTTGAAGGAGGGAGAGCGTCTGTTTAAATGATAGAAACTAGAAGAAGAAGAAGAAGAAGAAGAAAAAAAACGTACAACTGTCAAATGCTTGGGGCGTTGTGCATAATATTTGTGGTCTGGTTATTTATTTTGAAAAGTAAAAAAAAAAAATGAAGGGGCGTAGAATTCTTTGACGTTCTAAAGTTACCCAATAGAATTTGAGTATTTTCTCTTTTTCTCACCTTTTTTCTTTTTTCTTTAGTTTGAAATGCCGCCGATCCTTTTTTTTTTTTCGCTCTTCTTTTTTCACCTCGTTCGATTTTGGATTTGTAAAAGAAACTCGTAAAGATGTTTGGCGATGACAGAAAAAATGTTGCGAGTCGAATGGATCAAAATGTGGGCCCGGTCTCTCCAAACAAAAAGAAAAAAATCAAATTTTTTTCTTATGTTGTGCTCTGATTTTCCCTTGTACGGTCGTAACCTTTTTCTCCATTTTGAAAAACTAAAAGGTGAAACGACACAAAAAAGAAAAAAGGTTTTTTTTTTTCAAATTTGATATGGAAAAGGTTTTATAGTAGTGGATAATAAGTATAATAGGATTTGTCTATTTTTATCTGAAATGTAGCCTCGAGCCTATAGTGTGGCGCTACATTGAATTCGACGTCGGCTCCGTCTATACACAACAACAACAACAACTGAGAGATGAGTTTTAGTGATGCCGGGACACGTTCCTTGTTGTTGTTGTGCGTTGTTGTGTGTCTCAGCGTGACAAAATGAGAGACTCCCAGACGAATTTCCAATTTCCTGTCTGTTGTAACGTAAAAATCAAATTCTAAAAACGTAGAGAAAGAGAACCACCACCAGACGCAATGTCTTGATATTCTTTTCCTTTTGTTACGTCGTACAGACGGCCGGCCGGCCTTGAATGTGGGCGGGTGGATCGTCGCACCTTTTTTTTTTCCCTCGATCCAACATGGCCACTAACAAAGAGAACACAAATTTTCGGCCGTGAATTTCTTGTCAACGTGATTTCTATCCCCTTTGCAACTACGGAGGGAAGAAGAAAAAAAAAAAGTTATTTTCAGAAATTTTAGGGCGCAGATGTTTCCCATTTTTTATATTGACGAACGTGCCTCTCTCTCTCCAAAATCTATAAACATGTCGTTTCTTTTTTTATTTTGTGTGTGTGGGCCTCCAATAAGGAACTGGATAATGTCGACCCCGTTTCTTTGTTTTTGAATTAAAACGAGTCCATCGTTAAAGAAAAAGAAAAACAAAAGACCACAAACTCATCGGACTATAGACGTAACAAAGAGGCCGGAACAATTGGCTATTGGCCCGTTGTTTTTTTTTCCTTTTCCATCCATCCATCCCGAACGTATTTGCATTTTTTTTTGCTTTGATGTGAATCGCCAATAGAACAAGACGTGCAACATATTAACATTTTCTAATCAGATAAAAACAGAAAGTCACGAAATTGTGTATTGCGTCATGATGTGTCTGGCGCTCTTTTTCTTTTTTGTTTCAAGGTGTGGTTATAGTTCATTTCTTTCTTTTTTTTTTTTTAATTTTTTGGCTCGTGTCGGAGTTTTTTTTTGTTTTTTTTCGTAATTGGAATGTCAAAGACACTAGAAATTCGTTGGACAACACACACATGTGTTTTTTTTCTTTAATGATATGGGAAAAGAATAAAAAAGTGAGAGAGAGGGACCCCTTGCTGGAATGGAGATGTTTCCTCTTCTTCAGTCTTGGGGGGGAGTTATTAATGGGCTCCCCACTGGACCCCAGACAACTGACTACTACTACTACCATGATGATGATGATGTGTTTGAAAAGAAAATTTCTTTTCTTTCTATTAAATTGGAGAGAATCCCCTCCATCCCCAAAAAAGGATCGTTTGCCGCCAGCCGTGAAAACTTTTTATAAAAATATAATCAAGACAAATGAATAATAATAATAATCATCATCTTACTATTTTTTTAAATTCAGAATATATTTTTCTTTTGTGTATTATATACATTGGGAGTGAGATGAGAGACGTTGGCATTTGACAGCGTCAATTTATTCATCCACACATTTTTATAATTTTGTTTATTTTTCATCATCTTTTTTTTTGTTTGTTTGTTGAGTTTATTTTTATTTTATTTTATTTTATTTTTTATTTTGTTTGTTTAGTTTTCCGGAGATGGTTCCGGCGATTTTGTTGACATTGACGACGATTCATTGGTGAACATTTTTTTTTTAGTTTTTTCTTTATTTATTTGATGAAATTTAATTAAATTTAATAATTTATAATAAAATTTTCTAAATGATTCAGGTGGATTTAGAATCTGAAGGTGAAGAAACGGACGCTGGATCGGGTGGATTATCATCATCGATTGATAAGAAATTACCATCGTCATCAACGGCTGGTGTTGGAGTCGATCCATCACAACTTCTTCCGCCATGTTCACCACCACTTTTGCCACCACCTCCGCCCGTTTCATCCGATGCTGTCGGTAATCATTTTTTTTTTTTTTTTTTTTGAGTTTTTTTTGTTTTTCTTGTTGGTTAAGTGGACAGGGCGACGACGCACAGTTGTTGATGATGATGTCCTTCTTTTTCTTCTTCTACTTGAGGCGCTTTTTTTTTTCTCTTTAACTCTGTCTGTCCCGGTGGTTTATGACAGGCGTCTAATTGCCCACAAAAAAAAGGGGCGTGAGCAACAGCACGATTCCTTTTAACATTCTTTCAACGTCGGGAGCGTTCCACCACAATCAAACAAAAAGTCTCTTTTCCTTTCCTTTTCGGTTCAACTAACGGCCGTGGCTTGTCAATCAGCCAAGTTACAAAAAATAGAAAAAGAAAGAAGGAAACACAACAATCGAAATTCTTCCAATGGGGGGGGTATAAGAAAAGAAATGTGAGGTCATCAGGCTACCCCATTTTCTCGTGACGTACATATTTAAAGAAAAGAAATGGGTTGTACATACCACCCAACAAGGAAGGAACGAGTACAAAAGAATCTCGTGTGTAGTGACACACTTTTTGATTGAGGAAAACCTTTTTCCCTTTTTTACCCCCCCACCCCTACCCTAAGATGGAAGTGCAATAAAAAAACGGATGGCTCTCTAAATAATAAAGGGGAGGGGGAACTCTCTTTGTGACAAATGAATAATGTTCACTGAATTTGAATTCGAGTTTCCACACAATGTATCAAAGTATCTTGTTAATCACGCGTCTTAACGGGGGGAAAAAAAAATAAAATAAATTTTCGGTGTAATAGAAAGAGAAAGAAAATGTTGTTGCAAAGAAGAAGTTGTTGGATCAATCAACCCCCCCACCAACAACTTGTAACACACGATCAAAACTATAAGGAGGAGCGGTGAAGTCCTGGGAAATTTCGTCGGTGATGGCCAGTTGTTGTGTTGTACAACAGCAACAATCTCAGGTGTGTATTGGCGAACTCTTCCATCACTGGACGTCATTCATCAACACGAGAAACAGCCGCAACTTTGGCCGCTTTGGAACGTTTCCAAAACAAAAACAAAAAAAATCTTTTTTTTTCTTTCCCGATTCTCGGGTTCTTGTTACAAGGAGAAAACAACAACAACAACAAATACCGCTCCCCTATTTTTTGTTGTTGTTGTTGTTGTGCGCGTCACACACACTTTTCGCCAATCTCACAACATGAAAAAAAGTTGATTTTTTTTTTTTTGAGGTCGATCTTCTTCTATTTCCAGTCGTGGCTCTACGGACGAGGAATGTCGTCATGTCTGAATCTGATATGCAAATGTGTGGCTCAGGATTGTTGTCATCACGACGGCGACGACAAGTCGTTTTCTTCTTTTTCTAGGAATGAAATTCGATTGAAAAAATAAAAAATATAATCAAATGACTGGAGGATATCAGTGTCAACATGGCCCATGAAAGTCAATCCTATCTTCGATTTTTATTATTTACATTTTCTCCTTTGAGAAGAAAAAGAGAAAGGAAGGAGAAGATGTCAGCTGGAACGTATCACCTCCGACGACGAGGTCGATTACGTCCTTGCACACACACAGCATCAGCATCAGCGTGAAATTGAATCCAAGAATCTTTTTTCTTCTTTTTGGGTTTTTTTTTTTCATCTGATAGAAGAAAACGACGAGCTCATTATTCATCAATGACCCCCAACTGAAAAGAAAGAAAAAAAGTTAAGATGGACATGTAGACACAACTTTTTTTTGGATGGGGGGGGGGATTTCTTTTGATTCCGTGTCAAAAGATGGACGACCCACCGACACACACTGACAGTTAACCGCCTCTTTTTTTTCTTGTAGAAAAGTTTTCTCTCTTTTTTTCTTTCTTGGTTGTTGTGAGGGTCGTCCATCAGGAGTTTGGTTTTGCCCTTTAACCAGAGGAATGGGCCGGCCGGCTCAATTTATTGAGGGCGTTGACTTTTTTTTTGTTTCTGGGGGATTCTGCTCTACATCATCGAGGAGTTACTATCATCATCATCAGCTATTGATTTATTGTTTTGTCTGACACACACACACACACCGTAGGAATTGTACGTGAAATGCACGGAATGCAAAACGGATTGCGTTGCAACGAAAAGGGAGAACCCGGCGAACGTGGAGAGAAAGGCGAAAAAGGTGGACCATCATCATCCATCGATGGAGTAAGTTTATTTCCATTTCTATATTTTTCTGATTGAACCTGTTGATTGCATCCAGTTTTTCTGTTGTGAAGGACTGGAGTTGAACGAACTGATGAAAAAACCGGTTCTCAATCATTTCGTTCAATAAATTTGCTGTTGGCTGAGAGATGAGAGGGGACTTTTAATTGGGAATTTTTTCAGGTGATGTTTCATTTCAGCACAACATTTCGAAAAAAGGGGAGAATCTTTTTGAGACGCTAACTATTGAATAACAACACCAAATAGGGAAATGAGAATCGTGACCTCTGGCAACAACAACAAGGAAAACAAAAACCCAAAATCGTATTGACTTGGGTGTACCACATGTTTTCAAAGTGCTAAAAAAAAAAAAAAACATATCATATTGTTAGAGAATCACTTGGGATGGAATTTTTTTTTTTTAAATTGATCCTTGAGGGGAGGTTAGAGAAGCTCATAGGTCATATGTGATGATGATGATGTCAAGATCCCGAAAGAAAAAGAATCGTATATCGCCCTCTAGGTGAATAATAAGGGAAAATCTAGGCCTAGAATGTAAATAATGATATTCTTCAACACTCTTAACGGTAAAATTCTCTGAAAAAAAGGGATGTGACTTCATCTACGACTGGCTCTTTTTTTTCTTTCTTTTAGAATAGAAACAAGAGAACCTCTTAAAAAAGAAGAGAAGAGAAAAGAGAAGAGCCTTTTGACGATGACCAGATGAGCTTTTCAAAACACAAATAGGTTTGATAGGCGCTCACGATCCTTTTCCACTTTCAATTAGAAAAGAAAAAGAAAAAAATTGGAGAGATAACAAGCAGCCAAGGGTTCATGGATGGGCGCGTCTGTTTTCTAATCGCAAATTGATTCCATTTAGGATCGATTACCAATAGATAAAAAAAAAAAAAAACAAAAGCCAACGTTTTTTTTTTTTTTAATTTTTATTAATAAACAAATAAATTCAATTTTTTTTTTAAGGGTGGAGGAGGAGGAGTTTGTGGATGTAACGAGAGTTCCATCATCGCTAAACTGGCCGAGCAAGTCAAACAGGGTGCGCCTGGTCCACCGGGCGTCGACGGCAAACCAGGAATGACGGGCATTCCGGTAACAAGAAAAAAAAAAGATACACAATCATCTCAAAAAAAAACAAAAAAGAAAATTTATTTGGTTTTCATTTTATTTTATTTTAAAAGGGAGCTCAAGGACAAATGGGAGCTACTGGACCTGTTGGACCATCTGGAGACAAAGGAGAACGTGGAGATTCTGGTCCCATTGGCAAAGAAGGTCCTGCCGGATCGAAAGGTGAACCCGGTCGCGATGGATTGCCCGGTATTCCTGGCAATCCTGGACAACCAGGACCACCGGGTGTGGCCAGCGGACCCCTCGTACTCGAAGTGAGTGTTTATTTTTTCTACACAAAATTTCCTTTTTTTTTTTTTTTTCATTTTTTTGACTGGCTGCTGCTGTCACATTTCTGTCAATCATCACGTTGTCATTTCATTTAAAACAAATAAAAAATAAAAATAAATACAAATTACTGACTTTCACACACACACTCAGACGGATTGGAAACCCAGGAATATGTACAAGGTATTTTTCTATCTATTCGTTTGTTGTTGGGACCAACATTTCACGCATTCTCGCATATTTTTGTTTGGTTATTTCATCGAATTATTTATCCAAACGTTTGCCAATTTTAAATTAATTCATTTTGTAATATTATTCAGGATGGATTCGGTTCGGGTTATGGAGCTACTTTAGGACGTCCTGGTAGTCCCGGTCCTAAAGGTGACGCCGGTCTTAATGGTAAACCGGGACCGAGAGGTGAACGTGGCGATCCTGGTCCTAAAGGCGAACGTGGAGGAAAAGGTGAAACTGGAAATGACGGAGAGCGAGGACATCCGGGAAAAGATGGAACACCTGGATTTAAAGGCGATGTTGGTGCTCCCGGATTGGATGGAATGCCGGGATTGCCCGGAGAAACGGGACGATCTGGTGCCAAAGGTGAAGCAGGTGAAAGAGGATTGCCGGGACCACCAGGACCACCTAGTAGTGGATTGGATGATTTCGACACGGGATCGGGAGGTGGACCACTTCCAGGTTCTTCCAAATGGCCCAAAGGAGAAAAAGGAAATCCCGGTGACAAAGGAGATCGAGGAATTGATGGACTAATTGGTCCCATGGGTCCTCAAGGTGACGCTGGTCTGCCTGGATTGCCGGGAATGAAAGGCGATGTAGGACCTGCTGGACCACCAGGACCAACTTCCGTCATTTCAAGTCTCGGCGGAGTCAAAGGAGAACAAGGAGATCGTGGCAAACGAGGCAAACCTGGACCACCAGGTCCACCGGGTCCATCTGGTGACATTGGTATCCCCGGATATCAGGTGAGAAATTTGAAGTTTTTGAATTTTTTTCCAATTTCATTTTCCAACTAATCAAATTTGGTCATTGACATTTTGTTGCTAATTCTCGTGGATTTGGTAGAAGGTAAAATCCCCCCCAATTCCAGCCCCAATCTTGGTCCTTGATTTCATTTTGACATTTTAATCAAATCTAATCAATTTATTGTTAAAAAGGGTCGCATTGGTCGTCCTGGTCCAGTTGGTCCACCCGGTTTACCAGGGCCAAAAGGTGAGCCAGGATCTGGCAGTGGATTCTTAGGTGGACTTCAAGGTCCTAAAGGGGATACAGGAGCACCTGGCCGTCCAGGAACTCCTGGGATCAACGGTCGTGATGGACAACCAGGTCCACCTGGTCTTCCCGGACCTGCCAGTTCACCATCTTATCATCATCAAACGTTACATCCTGGTCCACCAGGCCCTCCAGGTCTGTCATAACAATTTATCAACTAATAAAATATTTTTTGAATTGAACACCATTTTTTAATCAGGTCCACCCGGACCTCCAGGACCTCCAAGCGGATCTTCTAAACCAGGTGAATACTAATAATAAAGATTCTTTCTTCATTTTTATTGAATAAATAACATTAAATAGATAAGAAATGAAACTAACACAAACTTTGTTTTTTTTTCTTTCTGGCTGCCTTGGGATATATTTTTTTAAAAATTCATTTCTCAATAATCATAACAATAAAATTGTTTTTAAAAAAATACGCCGCAAGGCTCGAAAAACCGTGGAGCTTTTCACGAACTCCGCAGTTTCGTCAACCAACCAGGTAGTAAAATCAAATGAAAGAAAAAGAAAAAAAATCTTTTTTTATTATTTGAATTGTTGTTTTTGAGCAAAAAAATGGCAACGAAAATTCGATTGAAAGGGGAAAAAAAAAAGAAAATTTGTTTATTTTTTTTTTATTGACGACAATTTAATTTAGTAACTACAATCGATTTTTTCTTCTGAATTTTTTTTTAGGATCGTCGCAAGGTGGTGAGGAGAGCCAGAAAACTGTTGTGCCGGGAGCCATCACTGTCACCAACATGGAAGCTCTTTTCAAGGTGAGACAACAACAACAACAACATTCCCGTTTTTTTTCTCTTCCACACAGCAGTTGCGGCTGCATTTGGTTATCCTAACGAAAATAAATGGATGAATCAATGGCCAAGGGAAATGTGGGTGGGGTAAATATCAGCCAGGAGGGGAGAGATTTGTTTTAATCCTCTTCTTTTCTTCTTTCTTTTTTTGGCCAGTCGTTCAAGTCTCTCTCTCACATTTTATTATGTACTTAACCACGTTGGGTGTCGTATATATTTTTCTCTTTTTTTCCTGTACCTGTCGATGGACATAATGGCCCATTTCAAGTCTCTTCTTCTTCTTCTTCTTTTTTCCACATAAAAACACAAAGAAATCCAGATGGGTAGTTTTCTCTTTTTCTATTTCTTTTTTTGTTCATCGACGAATAAAAATAAATGGACGTCCATTTTCGATATATAAAATAACCAAATGAAGGGGGCACCACGAGACGAAACGTAGGACCTTGTCCAAGTCTTTTCTACAACCACAGCTGGGCTCATGTTGTTGTTGTTGTTCTTTGCCCAGGTGGTGTTGGTTTATTAGGAGATTGTGATCGCATGGATAGACACGTCCAACATTTAGCGTGTGTGACGAGTTAGTTTTTTCTCCCCTCCCTTACCAAATCCCTAGCTGGGCCATCATCGATACGACGTCATAAAATAGTGTTGGGCTTCTATTTGAGTTATTATTCTTATTATTGAGGGGTTTTTAACGGCCTCGCCATATGTGTCGTCGTTAAACAGAATACCATGTAGTCTCTCTTATTTTAACAAAAGAAAATCATTAGGTCTCTCGTTCATCCACCTGGCATATTTCTCTTTCTAACGTTCGTTAATGAACTTGTATGGCTCTGTGTATCTTTTGTATTGCATAGATTTCAGACATCAGCCCCGTTGGAACCATCGCTTACCTCTACGAAGAGGAAAGTCTTCTAGTCCGCGTCCGCAAAGGATGGCAGTATATCTCTGTAAGATGATGATGATTATTTGATTTAAAAACTGTTTTAATACTGACGTTTATGGAAACATTAAAATATCGAATTTATCGTCGTTTTTTTAAAAGCCAAAAATTTCTCGCTAAATTAAATAACAATAAAAAAATTAAATTTTTTTTTTTTAAATCAGATGGGAAATTTCGTGCCGTTACCGGTACCGACGACGACAACAATTCCACCGCCGACCACATTGAAACCATCGGCGCCCAGCGCAATAGATAATTTGGTCCCAAGAATCGCCGAAGGTCCAAGTGTAAGTTTTATTCTCTTCTTCTTCTACACATTTCTTGTATTCTATTCTATTTTCTCTTTGAAATTATTTGAACGTATACCCCAAAATAACCAAAAACAAAAAAGGATGAGGAAATGTGGCAGGTAAGTTTGGTTGTTGAATTGTGTGTCTATAATCTTGTGGGTTTTTTTTTTTCAACTGTTTCTCATTGTAATCAAATGGACGCTGCCTACAGGACGAACCTGTCAAACCATCGGTATAATTAACACATTTTTTTTTTTCAATTCGTTTCGAATGGCCATCTTCTATTTCAATTTCAATTTTCTGTGTGTTTGTTGTAGACGCTCATCCGGTTTTGTGGTTAACACTTTTTTTTCCCGTTTTGTTGTTGTTTCACAGTTGAGATTGGTGGCGTTGAATGAACCCCTTTCTGGAGATATGGGCGGAATCCAGCGTGTGGATTATGCTTGTTTCAGACAAGCCCGTCAAGCTGGACTGAAAGTAAGAGATAACAACACAACACCTTTTTGTTTTTGTTTTTGTTTTTTATTTTTTTTTTCGTTGTATCTGATTATATGAAATGAACATTTTCACAGGGAACTTTCCGAGCCTTTTTAGCCTCGCGTGTTCAGAATCTTGACACGATCGTCCGTTCATCCGACCGTGAATATCCAGTCGTCAACCTGAGGGTATATAGTAGCTAACAACAACTAACAGAGAGAATAAATTAATAATTATCAATTCAAATTCAATTTGATACCAAATTTCCTTTTTTCGTGAACGTGTCTGTGTGCGTGAGACGCACAGTCAGTTTTAATTCATTTTGTTGTTGTGTTGTTGTTTCCAAACAGGGTGAGGTGTTATTCCGCACGTGGAACGATCTGTTCCGCGGCGGGAGGGCCAGCGAATTTGCTTCTGCTCGACAGCAGCAGCAACAGCAGAGACACGACATTTACAGTTTCAACAATCGCAACATCTTCAACGACATTGTCTGGCCACAGAAGGTGGTCTGGCACGGAGCCGGACCCAGCGGTGAACGCCAACTCGATTCTTATTGCGATGCGTGGACGTCCAGCGATGCCAAGACACTCGGAGTGGCCGCCTCACTCATCGCATCATCACATCAACAACAACAACAACAGTCGACCAACAACAACAACAACAACAACATTGGCGGTGGCGGCAAATTGTTGGCACAGGACAAGTTTTCGTGTCAGAATCGATTCGTCGTTTTGTGCATTGAAGCCACTAGCCAAGGTGTCACCACTGGTGGTAGAGTGAAGAGAATGGCGGCCGATCACATCATTTCAGAGGATCATTATCAAGCCCATATTCAGTCGCTCTTTTGAAAAAATTTCTACCAAAACTTAATAAACCCAACCAACTCGGGAGTCGGTCCCCCAAATGGCCCCAAGGCATTTTCTTAAACTTGTTTGTTCTTAGTTTTGGATATATCCAACGACGACGATGACGACATATCTATTTTTTGGAATTTTATTTTGGTTTTTTTCTCTTCCCCAAACCAATCCTGGAATGAGATTGTGTATGTGTACGTGTGTTCTTTTATTTTGCATCAGTCACAAAATGTGTTCTGCGTCCAATTTTCAAGTCTTTGATAACACAAGAAGAATATGGTTCTCCCTCCCTCCCCAATTTTTATTTTGGAAATTTATTCACATATCTTATCACGCTTCAAATCTCCCGGCTTATTTTTCTTAAAAAACAAAACTTCTTGTTTTCGCTATTTTGTTTTTTTTGCTACGATCTTTTTGATGATGATGACATTTGGTTTTTTCGATTCCAAGAAGAGAAACCGAAAAAAAAAGTGTGTTTTTGGTGATTGGCAGAGTGTAGTCAGAAGATCCCTCCCTCCCTCTCGTTTCGTGTGTATTGTGTTTGTAATAATTTATCCCCGAGAATTGCGAAGAAAGAATTGGCGATTTTTGACTACTAAGATGACGATGTAACTTTGTGTTCCAAATCCTTCGGAAAAGTCGAAAAAGAGAGAGAGAAAAAAAAAAGGAAATGTTTGTCTGTTTTTAATTGTAATCGTTTGCGGTGGATTCGGACTATCGTCGTTACATGTGAACTGGGAAAAGAAAAGAATCTTTTTTGGGTCTTTCTTTCTTTTTATTTTTAATTATTATTATTATTTCATTGTTTTCTTTTAATGTGTGTCTTTTTTCCTTTCTCATTTTTTTTTTCAAAAAAAGCAATTATCCTCTTTTTTATTTCCTTGCTGAAATCTGTACATTTCTACATGGGAACTTTACATGTCTTGCCAAAGGCAACAAGCCCATTATTATTATTATCACTTTTTGTGTTCTATTTGTAATCATAACCGGCCAGAGCTTGTTGAAATACATTTTGCTGATTGTCATTTTTTTGTATTCTTTTTTCGGATGAAAAAACTCATCCGAGACATCCCATCTTTTTATCTTGATCTCAATTTTTTAAAATTCGAACAAGCTCCACAGATGGATTGTAAGTAAAAGTGTATATCGATGTGAAAGTGTTAATCGATATCGGAATTCTCCCATCGATTCCGTTAAAGTTCGTCTGCTGTTCAAAAACGTTCAGTGACATTAATTTAAGTGCTCGTGTGCTGGGCGTTATGGCAATATTCGTGTTAGTGATTAAAACGTCGCTATTCAGTTTACCAGTGTTTTGATGTGTAATATAGTGATTGAATTGTTTCTTAACGTCGATTTCGTGTATGCATTCATGTATGGGACTTGTATTCGTGATGTAGTATGCAAGAAAGTGAACCAGTTACTCTAAATCACTTCAAGGATAACTTCAAGCTGAAATTTTCAAGTAAGTTTTTTGTGATTATTGATGCTTATTAGTTATAGAACAAAGCTCATTTTTCAGATTTGAAAAAATAAGCGCTGTTCTCTACTTCCGGTTTCTAAATGTTCTTATAGCTAAGTAACCATTGAGCTGACGCAAAAAAGAACCTGATTTTCGTGATCCCCGTGTAATATAGGGTATAGCTCACGTTTCCATCCAAAATACTCGAAAATCGTCGAAAATCGAAAAAATCGACGATGTATATAGTTCAGAGAAATTTTTTTTGGGCCATGTCATGGATTTCGTTTAAAATACATTTGTCCTACCTGAAATTTGATGGAGATCACGAATCTGTGAGTTATTTTGACCTCAGCTCAATAGTTGAGGAGCTATCGGTCTATTTCCGGTGTACTTCCGGCCAAAATTGAATTTTCTAATTGCCTAAAAGTATAAAGTGAGCTTTGTTCTCCACACAGTTTCTATCAATTTAAGCATATTTTAAGTAAAGAATAAGGTGGATTTTTAAATCTGTGAGTGTCTAAAGAACTGCCTCATTGGGAATCCAGTCTGTAGGATGAGTGTCTAAGGACTGACACTAGATGTCTCTGACTATTGTTGTTTTCGTCTTGGGAAAATGGCCGTTTTCTCGTGTGCCTTATTTTCTCGACTTATTTGGAATATTTTGGATTAATTCATTGAAAAATTCGTAAGTAAGTTAACCTAAAGCATTACTGTAAAACTGTATTTAAAAAATGCCCAAATTCTACTCGAAATTGAAGAAAATGTGTGTATGGTATACCCGAAATCTGTTGTCATTTTCAGGTCTGACAAAGTATATTGGCTACTTAAACAACTAGTGGCTCAATGTTCCTGATTAAATTCCTCCCTTCTGCTGCACAAATACAACTTTGTTACCTAACAGTTATAGGATTACATGTTCTCCATTGGTAAGAGTATTTTTGAATTCCAAAAGTGCCCAATATGATTACAAGTATAACCAACCTGTAATTGTCACTTATTTGCCAGGTTCATTATCATCTGTGGCAGGAGCTTCAAAACCACTAACAAAGGAAGTCTGGAGCAATGTATGTGTCACCCATGAAAACCTGGTATTACTGTCTGTAAGTATTGACCTATCCCTATTTCGAAGAACCTGTGTTTGTTAAGCTCATTTTTCTTCAGTGCTTCTGATAATAACCAAAAGAATGCAGTCTACCTGAACATCAAGAGTATCAGCTCTTCTAGGATAAGCCTAAAACCTCATCGTTATTACCCAAGTAAGTTGGAATACTATGAATATTCCTAATTCTAAAGACTGTTTATTAACTCTTAGACTCAAAAACATACGAAATGTATACCTTGACCATTTCGGGCCGCTCTTTGGCTTTTGAGGAAGCACACAACCAACCCAGATGCATTAGCGGTTGATATAGAGCCGCACAAACTTGGCCAGCTTTCACATCTCGTAAATCCTTTTGTCCGCTGTTCTCTATTTGGTCTCGCAGATACGGGTGCTCTCTATGACTGTCGTAAGCACGGAGACCAGTGCCCAACTCGAACAATACGATTCCAAAACTGAAAAGGTAAAACATACGATTAAAATATCCAAATAAGGAAAGTTTTATAATCAATTCGAAGCTTCGCTGCTTACCTGTAGGTGTCAACCTTTGTTGAAATCTTTTTGCTTCGCAAATATTCATCGGGTAAATACGGACGCGTTCCCAGTACACGACTGACCTTCAAAAGCAAACATAAATTAGGAAGAGCAACTATTAATAAAATGATCAACTCAATCTTACTTTTATGTGTGTCTATTGGGTTTGAGGGCCTTCCCTTGCTAAACCGAAATCACCGATCTTGGGCTCGAAATTCTTGTCCAACAGGATATTGGCACTCTTGATATCGCCGTGAATCAATGGCTTGTCTCCCATGGTGTGAAGAAACTGAAGTCCTTTACTTTAACCCTCCCATTTAAAAGTCTGCCATAATGGACTTCTTCCATACTCTTTTCAAGTCCCCAAATGGCAACTTGAAAAGAGCACAAGTTTAACAAATATGAAGGTATATGAATCTAACTAGTTCATAAGTAAGGCGTCAACCTTAAATATTCCATTATCGTCAGTTCGTTTAGGAAAAACATTTCGACCCACTAGAGATAAAAAATTCACGTTGGATTTGTTTATCAGACAATAGGATGTTTACGGATCGACCCTAAACCGCATCTAGAAAAGAGAAAAAGTTAAGCATGAAAAATTGAAAACAAATTTGAATAAGAATCGACTAAGTTCGTAACCTTCTATTTATAGGCAAAAAAGCTGGTTCATTTAGCAATTTAATAAACGGAAAGCGGAATTCAAAACACTTTCAAGGCTAATTTCATGATAACAAACTAAATGATAAAATAATTAGAACCTCATAATTACACAAATACGTCCAGCGAAATGTTAAAATGTGACATTTGACTTAATGCTGTTTGCACTATCAGAAATAGAATAATAGAAACATCTTATTTTTCCGTTATTTTTATGTTTTACTATTGTGCCTCTTAAATGGAGGACTTTAAATGTAAATAACTAATATATACCAGATTAATCCATAGTATAATTCTCATTTTTTTGCCTTAAGTAACTACTTTTATTGATGACAAACCAAACAATTTTGGTCAGGAAGATAAAATCGAAAATTCTTCCACAAGATAAAACAGACACAGATAACACGTTGTTTGCTCCCTTATTTGATAAGGATATCAACTACGGATCTTTAATCGAGTTGCTACACGAAAGGAGCACAAAATTAAATAGTTACAGTTGGGTATTCAAGACCGTCGCACCTTAGGCTGTTTCATAAAAACAAAATTATCTTACGAAATTAACACTTTCGAATATTAATACTAACGAAGTTTTAATTACATGAAGAATTAGAAGTAGAAATTACGAAATTAGACCATTATGTCCACACTTAAGGACTTGAATTCAAATGAAATATTAGGAAAGGGAGGGTTTGGCACCGTATTCGAGGGAGTGTGGTGTGAAAAACTAGTGGCCATCAAGCGAATTCTACTGTCAGACATCACAAGTAATGAACGAGAAGAAGAGGCATTGCAAAAACTTGATCATCCCAATGTCATTAAATTGTTACACGTTGAAAGTGATTCAGCATTCAGGTAAGGGGAGGATTAAATTTTTTCTGAATTATAAAGTAAAGGCCATTTATAAAAACATGTATTTGATAATCTAATCATTATCAGGTATTACTATCTCGAGTTGTGCAACGCTTCATTAGAAAAACTATTTTTGAAAGATGGGGACCCGAAAAAATACCTCGGCCCAATGCCACCGACTTTTGACGTTCTCAATCAATTGGCTTTAGGATTGGAATACATTCATCAATCAGGATTGATCCATCGTGATATCAAGCATGAAAACGTCCTCGTCTGGGTGAATCCAGAAAACGACTTAGTTTTGATGAAATGGGCCGATTTTGGATTAAGTAAACCCGTCAACGAACGCGGAACTTGCTCCATGAGCGGAGTCAGGGGATCATTCGATTGGTTGGCGCCGGAGTTGCTGAAATTAATAGACGACGGAGAAGCTAACAAAGGTGAAAAAGAAGCAAAACAAAGAGGAACAATCCAAACAGACGTTTTTGGGGAAGGACTCGTCTTCGGATATTATTTAACTGATGGACTGCATCCTTTCGGGTCTCCCGTTCAAATTGCCGCTAATATACTTACAAATAAACCCGTTAATCTATTGAGTAAGAAAATTTAAAAAGATTTTTTTTTACTAAATTAAAATAATTTCGAAATATTGAAACAGAAATTCAGCCGCAATACGCACGTGATCTGATTGAGCAAATGTTGGCGGAACAACCAGAGAAGCGAATCACGTCGTCAGATGTCGTCCATCAACTTGAACAAATTCAACCGCAATTTCGAATCTATCAAACCAAATTATTATTTGACAGTGTTGTCAAAATCTTTGGCGATTTAAATCAAAAATGATTTAAATCGCGATTTAAATCTTTTTTTCATGATTTTGATTTTGATTTAAATCTTTTTCAAATTTTGCGATTTTTGATTTGATTTTTGCACAAATAAATCATTTTTTTAAATCAAAATCATTTTTTTAAATTAAAAAAGTCATTTTTGTGAAGAGCGTCATTCCCGCGATGTTGGCGCGAGATTGATGCATTGTTCTGTACTTCTGTTAGTGTAGTCAACAGTTAGTCTTCGTTTCTCTGCCTGTCAATTTCAATTTACAGCAATGGATGAGACAAATATTGACGAGTTTGAGAGTGAAGATAACGAAGAAGTTGTCACCGTTCACAACAAGCTTCCATGGTACAAGATTACTATCTTTGCTATGTACGTGTTTAGTGAAACTTTACAAAATTCATTGCCCGGCGTGTTGGAAAATATTCGTGGGAAGTGTAGTATATGCAATCATCAAATTTCCGGTCGCAGGACTGCAAACACTAATTTCTCAAGACATTTTGTATGCATTCGTTTCGCTTTATTTAGAAATTTACAACCTGTTTTTATATTTTATTATGTTGCATTGGTAGAAATCCCATCCGAAAGAATATAAGTCATACATAGATAAGCTGAAGGAAGATCGTCTTAATCAAAAGTCACGTTCATCAAGCAAAAGGCCAGCTTCAAGTTCAACAGAAGATAGCAGTGTTTGTAAAAAAAAATTATTGGACAATTTTTTTTCAAAGAAGAAGCTTCCGTCAACTGAGCAGGATGTCATTGCTGGCATAATGCTAGATTATATTGTAGCTGATGCTAGGCCTCTTAGTACTGTTGATTCGCCTAATTTCATCAAGCTGATCGGCAGTTTAAATCCAAAATTCCAAATGTTTTCAAGAAACACTTTGGCGGCCATGATCGCGAAAGAATTTAATCGTTATAAGGATGAGTTAGTGTCTCTTTTGTCCAAAGTGAGTACCGTTTGTCTTACAGCTGATGCCTGGAGCTCTCAACGGCGCGCTTTCCTTGGAATTACTGTTCATTGGTTAGACGAAACTGGCTTAACAAGGCATTCCCGAGCATTGGCGCTAAAACGTTTTTTTGGTATTTGATTTACAGATCTCAAAATTTTTTCAAAATTTTTAGTTTTTCTTTATTAGGCTCTCAAACGTATTCAAGAATCTCAGAATTAATTAGTACTATCATTCAAGAATATCAACTCGAAGGTAAAGTGCAACATATAGTCACTGATAATGGGCTTAATTTTGTTAAGGCCATTAAAGACTATTTTAACAATAAAGCTTCTGAGGCATCAGTTGTCGTCACTGAAACATTTGAGGAACAAGAATTAAGTGAGCTGCTAGAAGATTCTGACGAGATGCTTGGTGGTTTTGTTGAGCTGGAATTCGAATCTCAATCGGGAGATTTGTTTGATATTTTTGAATCCCGTATTCTAGACAACGCTCTAACCTACCATGTGTGGCTGCCTGCTCATATTAGATGTGCCAGTCATACCTTAAATTTATTGGCTAGAGCCGATGTGGAAACAGTACTTAAGAGTTGTTCAAAGGCGTTTCAATCAAAATTTGATCACTCAATGAAGAAAATTCAGGATTTATGGAACAAATGTGGTCGAAGCACTAAGGCTGCAGAATTTTGCACCCAGATTATAGGTATTACATTTCCAGTAATTTCTATAACATATTGTTGTACATATATTACAATAACAGGCCGTCAACTTCCAACTCCCTGTGCCACTCGTTGGAATTCTTTCTTCGACTCCTTAAGAGTGTTGCTTTCCGTAGACCCCATCAAGCTTAGGAAACTCTGTGAGAAGCTTCAAGTCCCGCCAATAGAACAAGACGAGCACAATTTACTGAGAGAATATTTGTCTCTTATGGCTCCAATTGCAATTTATCTTGATGTCTTGCAAGGCGAGAAAAACTGTTTTCTTGGTCTCGTCCTTCCAACGATTATGATGCTCAAGTCAAAATTGTCTGAGCTGGTGTTGGAGATCTGTGCATCACTACGGGATGGAATATTAGTTAAGCTAGAAGAAAGGTATACTTTTCATAATCTACAAATATTTCCTCTGACTTACATCTCAATATTTGTAGATTTGGATATTGTTTTGATTCCGACGACTATGTTTTAGCGGCCGTCTCACATCCAGCGTTTAAATTTGCCTGGCTAAAAGGTGACGCTGAAAAAAATCGAGCTCGACAAAAACTTTCTGCCCGAATTGCCATGAACAGTTTTACAAGAACTGAACATCAAGGAAATTTGTCGTCTGCCAATGCCAACGAACTGTTTAACTTTGATGAGAATGATTCTCCGACGAAAGACGAAATCGACCTTTATTTGTGCGATAAGGATAAAACTCTGTCTATGCTGGATCGCCATCCAGCAATTAAAAAAATTTTTCTACGGTACAATTCCGCGCTTCCTTCCAGCGCCCCAGTAGAAAGACTGTTTAGTGCAGCAGCACTAGTCTTAACTTCCCGAAGAAACCGTCTTTCTGATAAGCTTTTGGAGTACTTGTTGTTATTGAAGATCTATAAAAATTTGTAAAATCTAATTTTTGTTCAAATATAAATTTGAGAGCAGGCAATTGATTTTGATTTTGATTTTGATTTCAAAAGCGATTTAAATCGCGATTTAAATCATTTTCGAATGATTTTGATTTATGATTTAAATTTCGATTTAAATCATTTAGAAAAAATGATTTGATTTGATTTAAGATTTTGATTTTAGCGATTTTTACGAAATGATTTGATTTAGATTTAAATCACTTTTTCATTTGATTTTGACAACACTGTTATTTGACTTGTTTAAAGCACAGAACTATCCAAGTACAGAAGAAGTGAAAATTCTGATAGCTAAAGGAGTCGATCTCAATTGCGTAGATGAAAACGGATTGACACCACTCCTTCATCTGACTGAAATGATTGATCGATTTCATCTTAATCATCTATTAGGCCAAAAACAAAATGAAGGAGAAAACTTGTACGAATTGCTTCATCTTTTGATAAAAAATGAAGTAGACATCAATTGCAAGAACAAATACGGATGGAATATTCTTCATTTTTTGTGTTGGAGTTATAAAAACGAAAATTTAATTGACATCATTCGACTTTTGATCGAAAAAAGAATCGACGTCAATTGCAAAAACGACAGCGGAGAAAATGCTCTTAATTTTTTGTGTTGGAATTATAAAAACGAAAATTTAATTGACATCATTCGACTTTTTATTCAACAGGGAATCGACGTCAATTGCCAAAATAGAAACGGAGATAACGCTCTTCTTTCTTTGTGTGGAAATTATGATAACGAAAATTTAATTGACATCATTCGACTTTTTATTCAACAGGGAATCGACGTCAATTGCCAAAATAGAAACGGAGATAACGCTCTTCTTTCTTTGTGTGGAAATTATGATAACGAAAATTTAATTGACATCATTCGACTTCTGATTGAAGATGGAATCGACGTCAACTGCAAGGACAACGACGGCTGGAATGCTCTTGGTCATTTGTGTCGATATCATAAAAACGACGATTTAATTGACATCATTCGACTTTTGATTGAAAATGGAATCGACGTCAATTGCAAGGACAAAGGCGGAAGGAACGCTCTTCATTTATTGTGTTGGAGTTATAAAAACGAAAATTCAATTGACATCATTCGAATTTTGATAAAAAAAGGAATCGACGTCAATTGCAAAACCGACAGCGGAGATAATGCTCTTCATTTATTGTGTGAATATTATGACAACGACAATTTGATTGACATCATTCGACTTTTACTTGAAAATGGAATCGACGTCAATTGCAGCAAGGACATCGATGAAAGAAACGCTCTTCTTTCTTTGAGTCACAATGATCAAAACGAAAATTTAATTGAAAGCATTCGACTTTTTATTAAATATGGAATCGACGTCAATTACAAGGACAAATTTGGAGAAAACGTCCTTCATGGATTTTGTAAATATTATAAAAACAAAAATTTAATTGACATCATTCGACTTTTGATTGAAAATGGAATCGACGTCAATTGCAAGGACAATTACGGATGGAACGCTCTTCTTTCTTTGTGTCACAATGATCAAAACGAAAATTTAATTGACATTATTCAACTTTTGATTGAAAATGGAATCGACGTCAATTGCAAGGATAACAACGGAAATAATGCTCTTCTTACTTTGTGTAGAAAACATAAAAGCGACAATTTAATTGACATCATTCATTTTTTGATTGGAAAAGGAATCGACGTCAATTGCATGAACAACAGCGAAATGAACGCTCTTCTTTCTTTGTGTCAAAATGATCAAAACGAAAATTTAATTGAAAGCATTCGACTTTTTATTAAATATGGAATCGACGTCAATTGCAAGGACAACTTCGGACGCAACGCTCTTCATTTATTGTGTTGGAGTTATAAAAACGAAAATTCAATTGACATCATTCGACTTTTGATTGAAAATGGAATCGACGTCAATTGCAAGGATAAAGGTGAATGGAATGCTCTTCATTATTTGTGTCAATATTATAAAAACGACAATTTAATTGACATCATTCGACTTTTGATTGAAAATGGAATCGACGTCAATTGCAAAAACAGAAACGGAGATAACGCTCTTCATTATTTGTGTGAAAATTACAAAAACGAAAATTTAATTGACATCATTCGACTTTTGATTGAAAATGGAATCGACGTCAATTGCAAAAACGATTACGGAAGGAACGATATATATTATTTGAGTCGACATTACCCACACACAAACCGTAATCAAATCGAGAAACTATTTAATTAACAGACGAGTGATGTTACGCGATGACTTATTGCCAATAAGCCATTTTCATTGTCACCCAATAAGTTATTGGGTATGATAACAAGAGATGAACGATAAAATCTTAAAATATAACCTGGTAAAAGATTTACATTCCATTTTGTTAAATTTTTATTGAAAAATTCACCCTATTACAACCTAAACACAATCGATTGAACACTTTCTACTACCCACAAATATTCAACTCCCGGGGGCAAAGAGAGAAAACTTCAAGTCATTGCATAAACTATCCATTAAAAAAAACTTATTAATCAGTAAATCCATTTGTACCAGTGTACTCCTATTATTACAATGTTAATACCCAAGAGCCTAATATGTCATTTTATTTTAGATTGGGGCTAGAAAATGCTTGAATACCAACAAAAAGAAACGATAATTAAATAAAAAACTAACCTTGAAACTTCAGTGTCAACGACCTCAACATTGTTCGTTATATTCTTTGCCTAGGTGTTTGTCCGTTATCCATTTCTGTAGAAGGAAGTAAAAATAAATGTCAGTAACTTAAACATTACATTATACGAAACATATTTTCTCACAACTGCCGTAGTAAAGAAAAATAAATAAGACACAAAAGTTGAAATACAAAAAAAAATTAGCCTGACCAAAGCAAAATCATATCTAGTTGATCGCCTGGGTCGAGTTCGAAAGGCCACACGCACCTTCACGCTTTCCTCTCCTTTTCTCCACCTCGGCGTTTGAGTTACCATAATGGGTGTCAGTTCCTTTCCGTATCCGGCAGGATCGTGTACGGAAATGACCTGAATTGGAAAAAGTCACTAGAAATGCGTCGCGTTTCGTAACTGAACAAACAGCTCAATGAATTCAAAGAAATAAAATTAAACAAAATCATATTGAAACTCACTAACCCAATTTTATTAATAAAAAGGGTAAAAAATCAAAACAATGAAACCGCGATTTCTAGGTAAACAAAAACACGCAACTGAAAATTAATCGAACCTCAAAATAGGGAAAAGGGAGAAACTGAAACGAGAGAGGATCACATGTTATAACTATTTCGTTAAACTGTATCGATCGTCGGCGACACGTTGAGTCACCAACATACACAAATCAGGGTTGTTCTTAATCAAATCCTTCCATTCGGATCGGTAACAAATTGTGTTAAAGTTATCCACCAAAAACTCCAAGGCAGCTTCAAATAGTTTCGATGAAGAGTGCTTTTGAGACCAAATCAAAGTGTGGACGTTGTTTTCAATGGTCATCCGAGTCAACAGCACATCGGTGCACTCGATCTTGAGCATTTCCACGCCGTACTTGTTGGCTGCTTCCAGAAGAATTGGAGTGATGTTTTCCTCCGACATCCTGGGAGCGACGCCTGTGTACAAATAAGTCAGCAGTTGAGTGAAAATGGCCATTTCAAAGTCAGCAATCTCCACTTTTCTGTCCGTCGAACCCTGGAACATGGAGGCGAAAACTGGGCTGCCTGCCGACAGGATTAAAACGTGAGCTCCAATGGTCTGCCCATCTTGAAATTGAAACACGACGTCACATTGGGTTTGGCTGTGAAACATTTCGGCGACGTTATTCATGATGTTCAGATTGTTCTTTTCAATGACGGAGCCAGTCCCGAAATCTACCCAAACGGTTAGACGATCACGCAGCTTTCGGCACCAGCGTCGACAGTGCCACTGGCCAGAGATTTTCTTCAGCAGTGGAACTTTGTTTCCATGTGTTGAACTGCGATCAGTGTTGATCCACATGTAGACTGGAGCATGAAATTCCTGCCATTTTGGGCAATAGGTTATGTCTAGCTCGAGCAAATCATTTGATTGGGATTGGTTTGGTTGACTATGAAAGCTCGAGTTGGTTTCAAATGATGTTTGTTCTTCATCGCTGTATTCTCCATGAGTAGAGCTAGCTTCAACAGTAACACTGTACCGGTACGGCTTTAACTTAATGTCACTGTATTTCAGATGGTAAGTGATGGTGTAAAATTGGTCGGGCAATGAGAGATAAAAGTCCTTTTTGTGACATCCCTCTTTCATTCTGGAGTGATCAAAAATCCAATGCATCCGAAACAATCCAGGCCTCACTTCCTGTACCGACGTTACTTGGGTACATGCTTGGGTATCATTAGTTGTTTCAGACATTTTCTAACTTGATTTTTTTCGTTTCAGCCACGTGCATAAGGATGGGGGAACTCGTTGGTAAGGCAGTAATACGAGCTAAACAAATGAAAATTTATCGTAACCTGATATTTTTGTAAACCAAAACGTTGACAAACAAATTAGTTCTTACTTTAACGTATATAACACTATTAAGTATTAACACATGATTTTTTATTAAAAATTTAAATCCTAACCGCACCTCGATAACGGTGCTAGGAATTCTAGCAGACCATTTTTGTAGAAACGAACGCAGTGTTGTAAGTTTTCAGGACGACGGTGAATGTGATTGTATTGATTGATCATGGATTAATTGTTCTGAAAGAATTTTTTTGCCTGTTTAAAATATTAAAAAATATCCCTATTTTATTATCGTAAAAGAAATGATTAAAATCTCCCATTTTACAAGAATTAAAATTCTTCGTTTTAGAAAACACCACTAGATGGCTCCAAACAAGAGGGAAATTTGAAAATTGTCGAAAAACTAACAGCCACTTTCAAAAACCGGAGGCTAATACCAACACAAATCAGATCAATTCAAGTCACAATTCAATTTTGGTCAATGTATTGTTTTTTTGTATTATTACTTCACATAACAGTATTGGTGCTCCATCGTTGGTATACAGGAGAGAGGGAAGGAGAGTAAAGGGGCAGGGGCTGTGTCTTTTTTTTTCCTATTTACAAATAAAAGGTCCATCAAAATCCAATTTCCCTTTTGTTGTCTAACATTTTTCGATACAGTTGCAGGGGAAGATAATATTGGAAAAAAAAGAGGGGGGATGGAGATTTTGTGGAAGTGTGATGGGGTGGGCGTGGCTAACAATTTCCGTTACCGCGGGAAAGACATTCATCGTCAAACTACAAACAACGAAAAATGATCTTCTTCCAATGATTTTGTTTTTTATTGTTTTTCTCATATTTTCTTCTTCTTTTACGGTGCATAGATTATTGTTGACACGCGCTGGATGTCATCGCTGACACTAACACACACACACTATTTTTCAAAAAAACAAACAAAAGAGCGCGGGGAAACAAATTGGAAATACAAAAAATTCCCTCCAAAAATTCGAATCATGACACGCAAAAACGAAATAAAAAAAATTGCCTGTTGTGATGATTGAATTGAAACTCATTCACGCAAAATAAAACGCACACACACGCGGACACACACAAACGATTCGTTTTTGTTTTTTAAAAAAAAAGGAGGCGGGGAAGGGGATTCAACTCATTTTTCTTTCTTTTCCCTTTTTTACTACAAAATAATTTTAAAATAAGATGACCGGAATGATTTCGACGTTACGAGGAATTTTAAAAATGTTCTTTTTTTCGAATTTTCCCGCCTGAAATGCGCAAGTTTTCCAGCAGTAACAAACCAATAAGGATTGTCATTGATAAAATGAATGAAAGGGGGAATAGATCTTTACCTATCATTTTTGACAATAAAAAAAAGGTTAAGACGCACACATCCGCAAAACGCTAAGTGAAAATATTCGACGTCGATTGTGTGTTTTTGAATTCCATTTTCCCCCTTTCGATTTTAAAATGGAAATTTACTTAAATATTGTGTGTCTTTTCTTCCCTCCCAGCTAAACTAAAACGAAATGAATTACGGAGGGGAAAAAGAAGAGGAGATTTACTCGTCAGATCTTAAAATTATTTTTTTTTTAAAGTCGATTCCCTAAAATCGCAAGGAATAATCAACAAAAAAAAAATGAGGAAACAATTGAAAATGGGATCGATCCGAGTTTCTGAAAAAAAAAAAAAAAAAAAAGGAGGGCAAATAAAAAAGTTGATTAAATAAAAGGCTTTTCTTTCTTGATATCGTTAGTCTCCTCAAAGGAAAACAATTTCTTGATTTGTCTCCGGATCGTGAACTTTGGGCGGAGGTTGGGCCTGGTGATGGTGGTGATGATGATGACCAGCAGGTGGTGGAGGTAATTGAGGCGATCCTCTGGCCGCTTGCTGCAGCAAAAGAGAAGCCGGTTTGTCGGGAATTTTAGGTGGATGCATATTGCCAGCACTGGCAGTAGAAGACGATGATGTTGTTGTTGATGTTGTTGTGTGGTAGTGATGATGTCTTGGGCTGAGCATCTGAATAGAAGCCGGACTGCTTCCCGTTCGGCTGTGACCGGCAACAAAATCTTCACTTTTGCTGGCCGGTGGACTAAAACTGCTCGAACTGAGTTTGGGTTTGAATGGATCCGTCGATGATGGAACCTTGGGACTGGCCCGTTTGTGCTCCAAACTCTCAGAGAGACGAAGTGGCAGCAATTGCTGGACGAGACCTCCACCTGTCGGTGATGCGTTGACATTGCCGTGTGGACTGCTGTGACTGGAAATGTTACCACCACCACCGCTGCTGTTGCCACCAGTGGAGTGACCACCAGACGATCCCATGGCGGCTCCCAATTTGGCCAATTTCATGGGCAGTTGCTGTTTGATGGGCAATGTGTTGGCCAGGGCCACGACGGCTTTTTGCTCGTTTTTGGCACTGATCAAATTCATCGGCAGAGGCAAATTGCTGCAACTTTCACGTTTGAGGAGTCCAGCGCTTGCCGATCCCATTCCAGCCGTGTTAGGTCCGCCTGAAACTGAAAAACATTAAAATGTTATAAAATTAAATTCAATTTGAAATTAGTTTTCATTACTCGTCTTCCGTCTGCCCAAATCGACCGACGACGGAGTGGGAGAAGGGAGGAGCGTTGCGACGTTGGTGGGCGGATTGGGAGGAGGTGGCGATGATGCGCCCGTCACGTCAGCGTCTTCCCCTCCAGACGTGGGACTGACGGCCGACGCCATGGGAGCCGTTGAAACGATCGTCATATTGGGACTGAGGAGAATTCCTTGACCTCTGAGAGCTTCCAATTTCTGATAAAGATTCTCCCTCTGTTGCTGAATGTCCGTGTTCTCGATCCTGACTTGTTCCTGAAGTTTCAGCAACTGTTTTCTCTGCTCGCTGATGTGCTCCTCTTGCATGGTCCGTTCACGCGACCATTCGGCTTTCTCCTTCGATAAACGATCCTGAAGATTGCGCAACTCTTCCAGTCGTTGATTGTGACTGGCCTTGTGCTGGAATTTAGCCAATGTGGCCGGTCCGGAGCCGAAAGGAGCGGAAGAAAGAGAAGTCCCACTGCGACTGGCTTTGATTTCGGCCAGGAAATCGTTGCGCAACGACTCAAAGGCCGTCGCTTGACTCGACAACAGACACAGGAGCGTACTGACATTGTGTACCAATTCCAATCCCATCGCCTGTTGATCGCCGTTCAATTGCAAAACGGGCGGAGTTTGAGTCGACCAAGAAGTTTGTTGTTGTTGTTCGTTGGTCGCGGACTCGACGGCCGTCAAATCAGTGGCCGATTTCTTCTTGACGCATCCCTTCTCTTTGCCGTTCTGATCGAATCCTCCAAACGTTTCCGCCCGTTTGGGCAGCAAAGGCATCGAGAACGTGTCGCTGTGTCTCTCGCCCACGGAGCTGACGCTGCGTGACAAATTCCAGTTGGCCGCCGCGTTGCTGGACAGAAGCAAACCCAACAAACGGCAGAGTTCCGTCATGGCCTGAGACAATGTTTCCTTGGCCTGGGCCGATTGAAATCCTTGCTCAACAAGGTGACTGTATTTAGGAGGGGCGCTGTCGGAGCCCAGGAGCAACCAGGAACTGGTGCTGTCTTCGTTGTTGGCCAGCAGTTCCACCAGTTCGCAGAATGTGGCCATTTTCTCTTCCAACAAACTGCCCAATTGTCGATCCTTTTCCCTCAGAGTGGCGATCAATTGACGAGTTTTGATATCCTGAGCTTCTCTGATCTTCCGCTGCTCTTCACCTTCGCTGACGTTTCCTTCCTCGTCTTCGGGACACTGTTCCACGGCCGCTCTGATCGTGTCGATCCAGATGCGTTTCTCACGAGGATTCTGGCACTGCAGTTCGTACATTTCCGGCTCGTCAGGATTGGAACTGATCAAGTAAATACTCCGAGTGTCTTGTCCGCCGGCTTTTTCACGGACCAAAAGTTTTTGAAGTGAAATGACTCCAGCCTGAAATAATTCCCAAATGATTAAAAAAAAATTTCCAAAATTGAAAACGGGACGATGGACGACGTACTTTGTTGTCTTGTGTGACGAAATGGAATTTTTGGTTGGATTCTTGAAGGAAGAAAACGACGTCAGAGAGGACGACAACCGTCACCAATTGGACTTTACCCCTGGCGTGATTCAGGTAGGCCACACCTTCGAACATGAGTCGTCTGTTGCTGGACAAAAGATCGGATTTTTTGAATTTCTTGTTCTTGTAAGTGGTGGCCGATTTGGCGTCGATTTTGTTGTAAACTTCGATGAGTCTCAACTTGCGCTCCTTTTCGGCCACTTGGGCGTTGACTCCAATTAGAATATCCTGCAGGATCAAAAGACAAATTGTTAATTCATCATTCCATTTCCTTTAAAAGTTAAAACGAACCTTGACGAAGCCGAGAACTTGCTGGAGTTTCAGACATTCTTCCGGCTGCTCCCTGGAAGTTTTGATGAGCGGATCGATGAGTAGCGGATACTTGGTGATGCGTTGAGTCACAAACAAAATACATTCGGGGATGCCTTTCTTCTTGCACAAAGGATTCATCGTACACTGACGGGCGAAAGCGGCAAATTTACGATCCTCCTTGATCATTTCCTTGTACATGGACACGGCCTCCTGATGACGACTGCAAAATTCACCGTAAAGTGAACGAAGTTGATCGCCCAGCAGACCCGAGAATTGGACTCGCAAAATATCCTCGATGGTCAACACGATCGACTCCTGACGTTGACGTTGCCTCAATCGACGTAGAAACTGCAAGTGGTACTCGATCAGCTCCTCCAGACACGGGAAAATCCTGTCCACCGTTTCTGAACTGAACCGCATTTCCCTCCGCATTCCTTCGGCAAAAATCTGAAATAAGGACAACATTTTAAAATTAAATTGTCTAATGAATTTTGAATTTCAATCCAACCTTTTGCATGACTTTAAGTGTTAGGCAATGATGTTTCTCTGTGATGATAAACTCGTAAATGTGTTCCTGTCTCTTGATTTCCTTTTCTTTTAATTTCTTTAAAATTTTCTTGTCGACTGTGCCCACCCAAGCCTCGGCCTCTTCATCCAGGATGCCCAATTCAGGATCAAGATCCAAATCTTTGATATCTGAAGCATTGAAAACTACAAAATATAAAATTAATTTTCAAATTCTCGTTTTTAAATGTTATTATAAAAATTCACCTCCTTCGATGGTGTCGTGTCCATCTCCTTCGTTGGTTCTGCAATGAAACAAGAAAACAATTTAATTAAAACGCCCCAAAAATCAAAAATAATCAAATCAAAATGAAACACTCACGCATGACTGGGTTGATCCTCGTTGAGTGTCTGATCGCTTGGATCCTTGTCGGCGCCAGCTCCGCATTTGCTTGAATTACAAAAAAAAAAAACGAAATGAAAAAGAAATTCCCAAATTTTAATATCAAAACATCAAAAAAACAACAACGATAGAAAAAAAACAATAACAAATCAATAATCTAAAAACACCAGAGGGATCTGCATTCGTCACGATCGTGCGGGATCACATTCACGAGACATTTGTTAAAAGACACGTCATGCAAATGGATTGGAACCGACGAGAAAAAATTCAAAATTCAAATCGAGAGGCATCCACTAGGGACGGACGGACGAGATTACGACGAAGTGTTGTGGCCGTGCAAAAACATCGACGACCATTTTTGTTTGTGTGTGTACGTACTTGACGCCGAGTTTAGCGGCGACGCGTTTCCACTGCGACCGTTGCGACAAGCCGCTGAGCTTGCTCACGGCGCTGGCCAAGGCCAGTCAGAATTTTAATTTTTAAATTAAAGAGGAAAAAGACCCAAAATTTCAAAGAAGAGAAGAGACAAAAGATGAAATGGAATTTTTACCTGTTGCCGAAAAGTGGACTGGCAATGGGAGTGCTGGGCGTTTGTGATGATGAGGCCGGCGTGTTGGTGGCGGTCGTTGACGAATTGGACGACGGCTGATTGGAACCGATCGACTGTACGGCCGCCGACCAGGTGCTGCCGCTGCTCGATCCAACCGTCACGTGATTGTTGGCCGATGAGGAAGACGAAGGAGCGGCCGACGATGAAGAAACGGAATAATACAAAGACGACGAACCACCGCCACCACCGGATGATGAAGAATTGGAATTGAAAGTCGTCAAAGTTCCACCACCACCAGCGGCGGCCGAATGGGACGATTGGAGTTTGGTGTGTCCCGAACCCGTCAGGTTGGCCAGCGACGACACTTTCGATCCCAACGGGATACTTTTGGGCACTTTGAATCTTGTACAATCGCTGACCTGATCCCTGCACGAATTCTCGTGAACGGTGATGGCGCAACTCTCACAACGAAGGGCCGCCTTGTTGGTCAACGATTTCGAACAGACGTCGCACGGCTGCGAATTCGAATGACAAACGGGAACGAATTGATGCGGTTGTTTCAATTTGCTCTTCTCCTTTTCCTTGTCCTTGTCCTAATTTAATCCAATAAAAAAAATGAACATGAAAAATTACAGGAAAATTTGAAAAGAAAAGTGTGTCCGTGTACTTTGCGCTTGCGGAAGAAGATGCTGCCGCGTTTCCGTCTCTTGGATGAATTGGCGTCGTCGTCGTTCTCAAATCCGGGCCTTCAAAACAAAACAAAACAAAAGAGAAAATCAAAATGACGTCATCACGTGAGTCAAGACAAAATCACGCGGATTTGGTGCGAGGGGGAAAACAAAAGAAAAAAAAAAACAAAAGAAAAACTGAACTTACTCGGCGACGAAACTGCCAAGAGAATAACGGGACGAGACGTGATCGTGACTGAGGTGGTGGTGGTGGTTCAAATGCAATTCAGAATCGTCATCGGTTTCACTCTCCAAACCGGTGTACGATGACATACGGGGAAACGAACTGAATTCACAAACACACACACACACGACAAACATTCCGGAATTTTTTAAAAATAAAAAAAAGGAAAAGGAAAACAGAAAAAAATGAGGTCAAAAAACTGAAAATGAAAAAGAGAAAAAAAGTTTTTACGAAGTTGGTCCAGCGGCTGTGGCCGTCATCAGGATGCCACCTTGAGTTTCCTTGGCCGTTGCGGAAGCGCCGACGGAAGCGCTGCCAAGAGTGGCGGCCATCGTTGAAGCGGATGCGCCGCTAGCGGAAGAGGAACATGTCGAATTGTTCTTGATGCTCAACGCCGTCAAATTGGATCCGTCCTTGACGGCCAGGATCGACGGAGTGGAAATGGATTTCTGTAGCGTCAATATACGTGGCGAAAGCCATTTGGTAGGATCACCACCTACTCCACTGCCGTCCTTGGACAATCCACGCGGTTTCGTCGGCAACGCCGGAATCAACTGGAATCCAATTAAATAACAAAAAAAATTATAAAAAAAAAAAACAATAAAAGGATCGATGGACACCATCAACTTACGGGGAATCCCATGTCGTTGAGTGAATGGGTCGAGTGTCGTCCAGCCAAGACTTTGAGTTCACCGGATGAAAGAGCCGACGATGAGGTGGTAATTCCGGCCTGTCGAGCTCTTGACGAGTGACCACCACCACCTCCAGCTGCGGTGGCGTCTTGCTCGTTATCCGTGTCGCCGCTACTCAAACTGATGCTCCTTGTCCGTCCACTTCCACCGACGCCATCCAGAGCTCCACCTCCTCCTGCCTCTTCTGTTCAAACAGCCAAATGGAGAGAGACGAGAGAGAGACAATTAAGAAACTTTTACATCTCTCCTTACGGCTCTGACAGAGAAAAAGAAGATGTGCATACCATAAGTGATGCCACATGTGCCTCCGGCTGACGCCAATCCCATCTCGTCCACTTCCCACGGGCTGGCCCAGCTGCGTCGTCGCTTCGATCCGTTGGCTATGCCGCCCTTATGACTGGATCCTCCTCCTCCTACTCCACCGACTGTGTGATGGAATTAACAAACAAACAAACAAACAACACCAAATTAGAGAGAAGAGAATGTAAATTAAATAGAGGAGCCCAAAAGGCCCTGACAACTGATGTGTGTATACCCCAATAATGAGCGGCCATTCCGGGCGGAGTGGGCGAGTCCCAATCGGCCAGCGTGGCTCCCAGCCAATCTGTCTCGTTGTTATTGCCATTTCCGTTTCCAGCCAATCCTGACGACGACGAGGCAACTCCTCCTTGGCCACCGCTAAGAGACGGGCAAGATAAACTCCAGTTGCAACTCGCCCCTACACCGCCGTATCGAAGTCTCCTGCCCACCTGCGACTAATTTTCCAAGAAAAAGAGACCAATAACATTAAAATGATCAATAAATCCTTCCATTTCCGCACTCTATGCACGGCCAAAATACATTGACAGATGGGGACGGCCAACACGAAAGTTCCCCCCACTTTCTTACGAGATAATCAAATGACGACGCTAATTGAATGAAAAGTCAAAATTCCCAACTCTGTCTCTTTTACGGTTGTTTCAACCCCATTAACTTTTGAAATTAACTTGGGAGCACACATAGTCCAAAACTGTTAAGTGCTCTTTTATAAGGATGGGATGGGATGGGGGAAGTAGAATTGGATCGATGTTTTGGGGGGTACTTTGCTGCCATCTTGATTTTCATTAAGCAACAGATATCTTTACAAAGGAGTAGAGTGAACAGGAGCTCCTGTTATTGTTCGTATGTAAAACGAGAGAGAGAGAGTCTCCATGTCATTTCTGGGCCCGGGATTCCGTTTGTTTTGCAGCCCGGCGGATATTCTCTAAAGAAGAGACCCCCCCTCCCAACACACACACAAGGAAAGTAGGAGCACTACACACATAGTGTGTGTGTGTGTGTAAAGAGATACGTCGTCTCTCCACATCCCTCGCCAACCAAAGATCAATAAGAACTCGTTAGTGAAAATGATAGGAGATCCAGCCAGGGGATTTTCTTTTTTTTTTAGAGACTAAACGTATTCAAAGAGCAAGTAGATGCATAGAGACACACAGCTGACAGCTGTTGACTCTCTCTTTTGTAATTGGAGTCAGGAGCATCAGGCACACACACACGCACACGGCATAACTGTGAAACCAAGTGCTCTGTACCTGGACTAAAAGAGAGGAACGAGGATTATTTCATGTTTCTTTTTTGTTTGATCAAAGGAGACACTGTTAAAAAAGATCCTTCTCTGGGTGACGTCAATTCGCCATTTGGTCCCTGTGAACTCGTTGCGTCTGAATCCTTCACGTCATCAGCAACAGACAAAAACTCTTTCGATCCCCACCCCACGTCAGTAAGGAGGAATCTCTTAACTAGCGCCAGGGAGATCTTCATGTCCAACAATGAAAAACAATCAGCTCATCATCATCATCATTTCCCTTTTGGACTAGGAGCGCTAGTTCTTCCTTTTGTTTCCTTCAAGGAGCCACTACCACCACCACCAACGGGAAATCTGAACAAAAGAAGAAGAAAATCGTCGAGAGTTTTTCATCATCTCCTGGTTCCTTTTAGCTCCTGTATTTTTTTTTTGGACGCCATGATGAAAAGGACATTCAACATTTGTGTTGTGTGTTTGACACGACTCTGTGAATCGATCCCGTCACGTTTTATTTTCTCCTACTATAATAACAACCAGTTAGGAGCGAGGAGCTAATCATCGTGAGGCTGTCGTCCACAAAAAAAAAAAAGAAAAATATAAACTGCAGACCTAATGGCTCCATTTTTCTTTTAAAAGGGAACGCCCAATTCTTTCCTCGAGTGAATTTGTCTCCTTTTTTCTTTTCTTGTCGAATGAACCTGTCGACATTTCTTTCTGAGAAACGAAAAATTTTTATCTTTTTCTTTCTCTTGTTGAAACAACTCAACGAAATAAAAAAATCTGCTCCCCCCCCCAAAAAAAACCAACGCATCGATTCGACATGTTTCTCCAGCGACGAGTCAAGAGGAAAATGGCGTCCTCCTTCTAACACTCCTAGTCTCTTTTTTTTTAATTCTTTCTTTTAAATTTTTTTTTTCAAAAATGATTCTTCGATGAGGAGCAGCAGCAGGGAAATCACGAGCTACAACTCTCCCACCTCCCACCAACTCAGTTTTCTTTTATCTTTTCCAAAGGTGGGACTTTCTCAGACTCTCCTTTTCTTCTTTGTTTTCCTTCCAATGCAAATAACTGCGAAAAACGATTCAGGGAGGAGTCCAAAGTCGAAAGTCAAGAAGTTTTTCTCTCCCGTTCAGGATCTTGTCTCGAAGGGATAACCTCTTCTACCCGTTAGTAGAGACAAAAAGACAATACGGTTGGCAAATGATAATGACAAAGGAGCTGAGGAGCCACAAGAGATGAGAGAGCAGAGCTTTAAGTCATCATTAAGGAGCCTTCCAAAAGAAGAAGGAAAGAAAGAAAGATGAAGGACTTGTACTAGACGACGAGTGGGGCTCCTGTTCCCGGGCGAAATCCGCTAATCGATTGGGCTCTCTAACGAGCAACTAAACGCAAACCCAACCGCAAAAAACCATCAACTCGAATCATCATAAATATCAACGTGATTGCACGTTATTTTGCGCTAGTAGATTCAATCGATCCTTTCACACGACGTGCCCATTTTACTTTGGGAGGGAGCCGCGTGAATCTGATGGATGATGTGTGTCTCTGTGTGCGTGCAGTCGTTCCCCTTTTTCTCTCCATCATCCATCAGATTATTCCCCCCCCCCCATCCTCTTTTATATTAGTAAGGGGGGTGGTGGGGAGAGGGCGGCCGGATGAATGAATGAGGCCTTAAAGAACGTTTCTATTAAGGAGCCCAATGAAAAGGCTGAAGTCGTTTCCTGTCGACAAGGTGATTGCCACCGTCGGGCGATGTGTGTACCTGAAGTCGTAGTGTCTGCACGCTGACTTGTCTCATCCGCTGGATGCTCTCCTGGATGCCGTGCAACTGTCGAAGGTTGTCCTCTGCAAAATACAACAAAAAAAAGAAGAAAATATGATTAGGAAAATAAAATTCTGAAGGGAGATAAAAAAAAATCCATTTCTCAATTGTGTGAATCCTTGGACAAAAAAAAAAGAAGGAAAAATCCTTTTAGGATTATTTCTTTTTCCTACTTTACATCTTCTTCTTCTTTTACTGTTGTGCCGTCAGAATGAACAACAACAACATCAATCGGAAATATTTCCATCTCAAAAAAAAAAGAATAAGGAATATTGATAAGTAGAAGGATCGATTTCTTCTTTTTTTTCTTGTCTATTGTTCACAACGCCCGACGAACCCACTCCATTCCCGTGTCCCTATGTCGAGTTTAGTTTCACATTTCTCTTCTTCTTTTGGCCCTTTGTGTCGAGTGTATGAGAAACCTAAAGGGGCACTACGACTAGTAGTTACAACTCCTATTACTCTGTACACTCTTCTTCTAGCCCTTCCAACAGTGTAGGCATCCGCAATCCAATCGATAAGAATGCCGTAAGTCGGAGAAAGGGCCACTGTTAAGGGACAGACCCTAAAAATAAAGGAGAGATAGGTAAGAGTAAGTACACACATATAGAAGAGGGTCCCTAGCTCTAAACCCAGTTTGAAAAAAGAAGAACAAGTCAAGAAGGAAACTATCAAAGATACTGTATATGTGTGTGGGGGGGGGGGGCACAATCCTTGTGACGGACCCATGGAAAAAAGGATTTTCGCACAATCCGGTGACACAAGGAGAAATTCTCTGTTGTATAAAAACAAGGGTAGTCGGGTCGGGATGGATTTTCTACTCTCCCGTTTTATGTGTGTCTATCGATTTTCGAAACCTACCGGGCCAATCACACAAGGAGCTCCCATCTTTTTTTCTTTTTGTTTTCCTATTCTGTTTGGATTAATATTATTATTATTTGGATAGAGAAGCAAATATCCATTTGGATAAAATTTTCTTGACAATATTTGCACACACAGAAGAATAAAAACAAACAAAATTCAATCCGGCCACATATTTTTTCGATTCCCAACAGATGGAAAAAAACGGGGAGAAAATTGTTGGGAAGATCCAAGGTGTTTGTTTGTTTTTTTTGCCACGTCTGTTCGCCATACAAAACAATTTCCCTAGAGGGAAATGTTCTTCTTCTTTGAAAAACAAAAAATTCTCTTTTCTAGAAGAGACAACGTCGTTATTGACGTCACAATCCTTCGTTCTCTCTCCCATCACTGGCTGTGCAAAGGTATCGGCCGTGTCTTTTAAGGCCCACCTTTAAAAAAAACAAACCAAGGGATTCTCCAATTCTTGATCCGATTCTTCTTCCCCATTGGCAACTCTAATAACATTTTCGATCCCCTACCAAAAAAAGATATTCTCATTACAATCCATCGATCGGATGGCAAGATCTACCCCCCCCCCCCCCCCGATCCTTGTTATTTACCACCAGGTGTTTGTGTCTCAGTCATCATTCGAGTCCTGGTTTTTTGAACGTCGAAGAAACTCTCCGTTTTCAATGGGGGCTCTTTCTTCTTCTTCTTAATCTTCTGCTCCTGCCACCACCACCGGGGTAGAAATTCGATCAGTAAAATGGACGATGCCAAAAGCAGAAAGAGAAGAGAGACCCTTAAGTGGCCCAGTTTGTACAGCAGCAGCTTCCCGACGAGATTGCAAACGGGTGGCAGATCTGTTTCCACGTCGGTTAACTCACGTCCGTACCTCCACAGCATATCGATCACGACCGCACAAGAAACTTCTCTCTCCTTCGTGTAAAAAAAACCTGTTGACGTAAGCACATGGAGAGCAAAGGGCTTCCATCATCAGCAAAATTGAAGGAAAGAAAAGATCGCGAGCTCCTTCTTCCGGTCGACTGCACATTCACTCGGCGGGATCCAATCACCGAAACTCGGCCACCACACACACCCCAAACCCAAGACACAGTAATTCTTATTGTTTTTTTCTTTTCTCCCCATAAGAGAAAGAAGATATTCCTTCCGGTTTTTGTTGGGTGGCCGGAAATAATGTGTACCCCCTACCAATCACACAATTTTCATCTCTCGGTAGAATTTCCAATTCAATCAGCATCCAATTTTGCGTCATAGGAAAAACTTGTCTTCATCGATTATTCTATACCCCCCCCCCCGCCCCAAAAGACGCTGTCGCAAAAATGTTGTAAAAACAATCGAAAAACAAAAATGGTTCGGTCGGACTGTATCTGTCAAGATGATCCAAAGTGAGAGACAGAAGAAAAAGGAAAGAAAAGAAAAGGAAAAAGGTTCTTGACGTCATTGCAGCTCCCACCGGACCGCCCATAACAAAGAGGGGACCCAACCTCTTAACTTGTTCTTCTTTACCTTCGTTACACATCTTCACCCAAAAGTTGATAATAGTGAGGTAAAACCCCACCATCCACCACCACTCTATACAAGAAAAAAAAAAGGAGAGACTCTAATGGACCGGAATTGGATTGTTGTGCAACGTTGTGCATGACAATCTTGGTCTACAGTAACGAAACACAACGTCGTCCTACAAAATAATTCGGTTAACTTTTGGCCAACGCTGGAGGGTCGTGTCCCGAATGCCAAAAAAGGATCAGATTTCCCCCCCCCCCCCCAGCTTCTTAACTTAATAATTGGATGACATTTTGTAGTTAGTTAATCACAACCCCGCTCATCATTATTTTACCTAGAATGAAAAAAGCTTTCGAAGCGGCTGGTGAATGTTGCGTGACGCTGATGATGGGAATAGATTCAGCAGCAGCAGAAGCAGCGGCGGTAGTTACGTAATTGCTTTCGTCTGTCGCTTCTCCAGCCGAAGAAGAAGCTGCTCCGGACGGTTCCATATCCTCGGCCGAGATTCTCAATAAAGACGATGAAGACTCTGTCGTGTAGAAATGAATTGCCGACGCGTTGACAGCGCCAGGTGATGATGATGACGTCGCCGTGGCTGCTGCATCCAAATTGCCGTTGTCGTCCAATGGCGACAGGTAATCGGTGATGATGTCTTCGTCGCTATCCTCGCCGCCACTTTCTTCACTCGACGTGTAAACTTCTGTAATTCAATTTTAAAAGGAAAAATTTCTATTTTAGGAACAAATAAACAAACAGTAGAGACTCTATCTGACGCCAGTGAAACTGTAGCAGCATCACAAATAAATAAATAAATAAATAGGAAAAAAAAAATCTGTAAATGTAAACACATGCGAACCGTGCGAAGAAGAAGAGTATCCTTTACCCCGAGTTTGTGAACCTTATTGGATTTGGGACAATGTCAATCAATGCCAGAAGCGGCTCACACAACCAACCAACCAACCCCCCCAAGAAGAAGAAGAAGATAAAGTGAACAACAAGTCAATCAATCGGAGCGGGAGGTGATCCTTTACAGTTGCCGACAGTTTGTAATTGCATCCACAATCTTCCTTGACTCACTCAACACACATTCATTCACTTTCACACACACAGCACACAAAACTGATTGAAATCAATGAGATTATTTCACATTATTACATTGACCACAACAACAACTACAGTACAACAACAACAAGGACGTTGTTGCAGGTGTGTGTGCGGGTTGTCTTTGCTGCACAGCCGGTTGTGTACGTCACCCGGCATGAGAACGCAACGAACCAACAGCCGCCGAGATACTGAAACCACCGATCCCGACCGCTAGCCAATTTCACTAGGAAAAAGAAGAAACCCCTGAAAAAAAAAGGACGTTGCAATTCCAGCTGGATTTTCCATAGAATACACACAAAAACGGACATGCGCATGTCCTATTCTCTGCGCCAGCGTATTACAGCACAAACGCCCCAGAAATGACACATCGACCATTTTCTTTTCTACCTCCCCCCTCAACGCCCTATAAACTTGAGCCATTTACGTGTTTTTCCATTCGGGACTGGCTACGACACCAACCCGTCTCTTCCTCTTTTTTTTTCTATGAAAAAAAATGTGACGTTACAAAATATGAAAAAGGAGAAAACAAAACAATAGCAGCAGGTGTGTTGTTGGGTGTGTGTGAAAAAAAAGAGGCTGCCTGTGGCTTTCTCAATGCTGGCTGAGTGTGTGTGTGTGTGTCGTAACACAAGAGAGGGAAAAAACCTCTGATGGTGGTCCAAGGAAATTTGCTGCCGTTTCTGTTGGAAAAAAACTATACTCTGCTGGGAAATAATCGTAGAGAACAGCATTTGAAGCCAAAATGACACTGGCTTTCCAGAAACGGGGAAGAAAAGACACATGAAAAGAAATCAACTGATTGTTATCTATATGCTCACCTTGTTCAATGTAGTGAGCCATTTCGATAGTGGAAACCTGCAGTAGCTTCAAATGTCAGAAAATAAACAGAAAACGTTAGATGCATAGCTTCAAACAAACTAATAAAATTAGAGTGTGTACAATACATTTACCAGGTGACGAGTTTATAAATATTTCGAGCCCAGATTCCAAACGGCACACAGAAAAAAATGCCAAACAATCAAACTGACGTAAAGAGAGAATAAAAGATCGAGGTCACCGATTTGCCTCTACATCCAAGACTAAACATACAACAAGTCGAGTGTTCAACAATCTAAACAAAACTGTCGACCCAAACACACGAAAACTGTAAAATACAAATAATATTCAATAGCTAAACACAAAAGAGGCCGACAGCTTTTTTTGTTTCTTCTTTTTATAATTCTAGTCTCTAACAAGTGGCCGACCACTTTTGACAACTCCTGTAGCCCCTCAAACGGCTAAACAGCAACCTTATCCGCCGCGCATCTTCCAAGAATTTTATTTTCTTGTAAATAAATCGGACGGAAAGCCCTCGAGGGATGAAGCCCAACCCAAAGGCCTAAAATAAAAAAAACACCGGTAGAAAAATGAAATAAAGAAAATACAGAAAAACTTTGTTGTCTACACAAACCGTTACACGTCAAAACCACCAAAATAAGAAAAGGATTTTTGATGATGAGGTTTACCGACATTATCTCCAATGACGTCACAAATTTTATTTCCCAGGTACTACAATGAAGAATGTTGTCCTCTCTGAAATTACAGAGACTCTGTCGTCTCTTTGATTATTAGTCAAAAATCGCAGACAACGGAAATTTCTCGGGAAAAATATTCCACCTGCTCTTTTTCTTTTCTTTTATTAAAAAATAGAAATATGAAACTTTTTCATTCTTTTGTTCTGCTATCCATTTTATTGGATTATTAAAATCAAATTTCGTCATTCTGACACGCTCGAATGATTTCAATTGCGAAACATTATGCCCTGCGGCCACGTTCTCTCTAGCGGATGCGACTTGGATATTTACATAAAAAAGAAAAGTGAACTCATTTTCTTCCTTCCAACGTGAACAAACTATTGAGTGGAATGTGTCGCTATTAGACTTGCAAATGTGAACAGCAAAAAAAAAAAAAAACGTTCTGAATACCACCGTTGATGACGTACTGCATAAGAGTTTATATAATATCAAGTTGCTTATATATTTCCATATGTACCACTGAATAACTCTGATTCGAGAAAAGAAGCTTGGTGTGTAGTATCTATTTGGTTGCCTATAAACAAACAATAGGTCGTTTCCGAATAAATCCAACTCAATCAAAAAATATGTGTAGCGGATAATATCCAAACTATGCAAAGGATTATCCCATTTTTCCAACAAAAAGAATATAATACACAACGGCTAATAATAAAAGAGTCCGGGAGCGGGGCTTAGATAGAGCTCGTGCGCGATGTTCATTTGAGCGGAAGAGACTGGCGTATATCCGTTTTGTTGTTGGTGCCAATCGTGTCTTGTCTCGATTCATCAAATGACATCGCCCCGTGCAAAAACGTGACTGCCACCACCACCCATCAGCAGCACTTTGATTGAGAGATGTCCTTAATGTTGTTTTCATCGATAACGGCCATCAGTTCTTCTTTTATTTCTTTCGTGGTCCGATGTGTGGAGATTTGCAAGGATCGTGACTTATCATTGGGATTCGTCCGTGTAAAGGAATCGATCAATACAGTCAAGATCTGCGTCTACAGCTGACGTCAATCTTTAGGTGAGGAAAAAAAAGAAAATTGTTGTAATTTCACTTGTATTATAAAAGAAGGAGAAGGATCACTAATCAAACCGATGAAATCCATCGGATGTGATAAATCTTTACCTTGTCGGGAACCACTGCACGTCTTTCAACCGGAATCTTCATCATATCCGACACTGTAAATAAAAATACAAAAAGATTTCACGATTTTCTTTGAGGTGTGTGTGTTGCATATCAAAATCGATACACATTTGTCATAGTCTCATCCGCGCACGGATTGCTGTATGGCCGTATTATTATTCAATACAGGGTCTTTTTTAAATCTATATTTCACTATAAGGGAGAATGATTAAGAACCGCGACGCCGCCTTGTAGGCAGTCGGCTCGGCAAAAACATTTATCAAATGCGTAACTTGTTTTGGGTTACTTTTGTGAGGATTACATTGGAAAGCAACAAATCGAATCCGATTTTGAAATGGGAGTGGTTCGCTAGAGTGCGGATAGGGCACTAGTTAACGTGAAAATTGGTTGGGAAATAGAATGGCGCTAATATTTTAAAAAACGAAATTAATGAAAACAACGAGTTGACCAGATAATAATGGATACGACAATTTGATACCCAATAAATGCTATACGATCACAGCTGATCACAAGTTCCCTTAGGTAATGGGTACAGATTGGTGAAGGTGCAATACAACAAATGAAGCAAATTAAATTGCAATTATTATTTAAGGCAAATGAAGACCGGATCATTCCCTGAACCACTCAAACAGTCAAACGACTGTATTTCTTTACTTTTAAAGCTTTTTTCAAAATAAATTATCGTACGGATTGAACTTGAGTGCCTTTAAAATCTTGTAAAAATTAAAACGATACCAAACGATTATGGCAAGAGAACATTTATCTTATAAGTTGATTCCATCAGATAACACGAATGCAGATAACATATTGTAACTATTTACATTTGAAAAAAAAGATAAAATAAAGGGATTCGGCGTCTGAGTTTCTTTACGGACGAAAAAGTGAATCAAATAGTTGTGTGGCTCCTTGCAAGAAACTTTTTAATTATTTTGTCGAAACAAAATAAAAATTTAAACTTGGAAGTTAAAAAGAAAAGTTAAATTGAACGACATGTCCACTGTTAAGGACTTGGGTCAAAAAAAGATTTTAGGAGAGGGACGTTATGGCATTGTATTCGAAGGGGTGTGGAGTGATAAACCAGTGGCCATCAAGCGAATTCAACTGCTTCACATAGCAAGTAATCAACGAGATGAGGCATTGCAAAAACTGGATCATCCCAATGTCATCAAATTGTTACACGTTGAAAGTGATTCAACATTCAGGTAAACAACTTGAAAACCAGAAAATGTTTTCTTAAAACGATTTCTTTAAGTCTTTGCTAATTGTTTCAGGTATTACTATCTCGAATTGTGCAGTGCTTCATTAGAAAAACTATTTTTAAGTAATGATGACCCGAAAAAATACCGCGGCCCGATGCCACCGACATTTGACGTTCTCAATCAATTGGCATTAGGATTGGAATACATTCATAAATCAGGATTAATCCATCGGGATATTAAACACGAAAACGTTCTCATTTGGGTAAATCCAGAAAACGGACAAGTTTTGATGAAATGGGCCGATTTTGGATTGAGTAAACCCGTTAATGATCGTGGAAGTTGCTGCATGAGCGGAGTCAGGGGAACATTCGATTGGTTAGCGCCGGAATTATTGAAATTAGTGGACAAAGGAGAAGTTAAGGAAGGTGAAATCGAACAAAGAGGAACAATCAAAACGGACGTTTTTGCGGAAGGACTCGTCTTCGGATGTTATTTAACTGACGGACTGCATCCTTTCGGATCCCGTTTTCAAATAGCCGCTAATATACTGACGAATAACCCCGTTAATTTACCAAGTAAGAATATTTACCAGTTTTTTTTTAACCAAATAAAAATAAAATAATTTTGAAATATTTGAAACAGAAATTCAGCCTAAGTGGGCACGTGATCTGATTGAGAAAATGTTGGCGGACCAACCAGAGAAGCGAATCACGCCGTCAGATGTCGTACATCAACTTGAACGAATTCGAAATCCAGTCTATCAAATGCAATTATTCGCCATGTTAAAAGAACAAACAAATCCAAGAGAGGAAGGAATAAAAACTCTGATAGATCAAGGATTCGATCTCAACAGCGTGGAAGAAAACGGATGGACGCCACTCCTTTATCTAATACATCGGAAAGGGAATGACAAGTCGTTGTTGAAATTACTTCAATTTTTAATTGAAAAAGGAATCGACGTCAATTGCAAGGACAAAGATGGAGATAACGCTTTTTATCCTTTATGTTGGAATTATAAAAACGAAAATTTAATTGACATCATTCGACTTTTAATTGAAAATGGAATCGACGTCAATTGGAAGAACAACGACGGATGGAATGCTCTTCTTTTATTGTGTGAAAATTATAAAAACGAAAATTTAATTGACATCATTCGACTTTTGATTCAAAATGGAATCGAAGTCAATTGCAAGAACATGTTTGGAGATTACGCTCTTCATTTTTTGTGTCGAAATTATAAAAACGAAAATTTAATTGACATCATTCAACTTTTAATTGAAAATGAAATCGACGTCAATGACGATGACATCTCCACATTACAACAACATTACCAAAGAGGAAACCGCTCTCAAATCGTTGATCTACTTAATCATCACGTGAGTTTATGTTAGGTTTGTGGTTAGGTTAGATGAATGAAGCACTAAAATTTAAGCTTTAAAAATTTTTTTTAAAACTGTGGATCATTATTTTCGGATTTGAAATTTTCAAGAGTTTGTCTACAAATACTGAGTCTTAGTGCATTAATGAAATAAAGTGGAGGAAAAAATGAAAATTTTTTATTTTAACAAAAATCTATAAATTTTAAATCTAATTTTGATTTATTTAGGATTTTAATTCAACTTTAAAAATGGTGATCAAAATATTTCTGTAATAAAAATTAAGAGCAGGACAAAGGCGTGCAGTATAGTCTTATCATGGAAAGTGTAAATAAACTTCAAAAATAAACCCGTCAAAGAAGATGTAAGTTATTCCATGCGTGTCAACGAGAGGACGTTATTCAACAATTACGACTGATAAGGGTAACTAATAAGAGTTTATGTGCATCGTAATTAAATTCAGGCAAAATACTTGAAATGTAAAGGACAAGAAATTCTCCCCTGTAACAATTAGCAAGAAACGTCAATTAAAAGCTAAACGAAAAAATTCAAAATTAATGAAAAAAGAAATTGGCGTTATAATTCGACTTTAGAATAGGGAGTTTATGATCAAGAAACTAATAACAAAAGCTTTGTTATCAGCGCACTTTGTTACCACTTCCGTCAGTCAAGTCTTGCAGGTCGTTTATGACAAAGTATTTAATAGTTAGAAAAACACAACGAGGCCAAGTGAATAAGCATTGTGACTGCCAACCTTCAGGGCTACCATTTACTTGCAGAATTTGAATTATCTGATGGATACAGCATGATCAAGAAAAATCAATCCTACCTTGTCATCAGCTGTCTGCTCACCAAGATGCAGGAAGTTGCAACTAGGAAATTGAGTTGATCGTCATTGTTTAGATGGATTCCATAACGGCATCATCTAAAAGGAAGATGCACACAAATAATTAGCAGGTAAAATACTTTTGAAAGTGTAGAAATCGAGCAACTTATTGGGCAATGAGATGTTTGTAATCACACGCATCCAGTTCCAGAAATGAAATAGCAAGGTGATATCCTAGGGGTAAATAGTCAGCAGATATCGAACTCTTCGACACGACCAAACGATTAAAAAGGAGAATAAACTTAAACATTTTAAAGTTAAGTTAAGTTGATCTGGAGTTTACAATGCAGAGAATTTACAATGTTCAGCAACTTATATTCACGTGTTCTTATCAATAATCCCCTATCTACCTTTTTCTATACTCACAAAATCAGCTTTTTATCACAAACACAGAAGTTCCTATTTCGTTCAAGATTAAATCATTGAGCTTTCAATATGAAGACCGGATCATTACCTGAACCACTCAAACGTCTGTAGAACTTCATTACCTTCAGCGGAATTGTTTAAAATACTGGAAATGGGATGTGATTGAAAGAGATCCTATTATAAATCCTATACAGGCGCATAGTCGAAGAAGTGAATAGCTAAAGAAACTCATTCGAGAATCTTCTGGTTTTTCTTCCGGCCGGATGGATTTCCGAGTAAGTGGCGATGAGGAAGTTAAATGCGACAATCTCTTGGTCGGAAGAGGTGCATCATGAATTACAACTGGATTTTCTTTTGGCCGATTGAACGTGATCGGATTGTTTTTCTACAACAACAACCGGAGCGACGGAACGAGGAACAGCTACTGATTTAGAGATGACAACGGTCGGAAGAACTTCATCGTCAGTTACAACATCAGTTCCCCGTTTTATCTTCATTTCATTCATCCGGTGATTCGTCTAATTGAAAATCAAATCAATACAATATACAAAAATTTGAATTTGAAAAAAACTTACCGCTTTTTTTGACGTCGTTATTGGACTCGGTCGATCCTGCTGATTGTTGGTTCTTGCTGACCTGTTGTTATTGTTGTTGGAGATATTGGATGAAAAATAGAGACCACCCAATAAATAGAAGGTCGAATCCATTCCCAAATCGAGAAAGAAGAACAAGATTTTTGGTGTTTAAATTTTCTAAAAATCGCCAACAGTTTCTTCAACTCAAACGAAAAGTTTTTACTTTACTTAATTTTCTTTGACTTGTGAACTAAATTAACCAGCAAAAATTAACACGTTAAGTAACATAAATGCCATATTACGATGTATTTTTATCAATTAGCATTAATTAGTTAGTCACATATTTTTCTATATCGAGAAAAATTATCACGATGAATTACTTCAATTGTTAAAACGTTTTCCATTTTTTCAGTGAAATGACAAGCGCACCTATAAAACATTGAAAAAGCGTTTCCCAACACACCCGCTGACTAACTGCGGCGCTGAGAAACTCTTTTGAGAAGAAACTCTAGGTGAAGGGCGTACAAAAATAATTAGCATGTTCAACGATTTGAAACCACTGATGCTAGGACTAGTATGTAACACTTTCGACGATTTATCTAATGCCTCCAAGGATTAATGTTATTACTCTTCAAACTCATTTAACGTAAATACTGTCGATATCACCCGTGCGTCTACACATTTGGTGAGTTCAGTGACTGATCCATACAAGAAGCTCCAATTTCCTAACTTAAGCCTAAGCTTGGCGGTGTTCATTTCACCACTTAGCCATGGCCGCACATCAATAACTAATTTTTTTTAAGTAAACATTTAACTTTTCTGAACTTTTCTTCGGGATTCAGGCTCTTTTCTACATCTTTTATAAAATTTGTAATATAAATTTGCAAATAATGATTAAGTTATTTTTAAATGGAGAAATGAATTACTTCATATTTAAAAAAAAAGCATTACCCTTACTAAGAACTTTGTCATTCTTCCGCTCGTCATCCGTGGCGTTTTCATATTCACTTTTCTTTACCTGGTTTTTGAGATAAGGGAAAAAGTCCTCACTCCTCCCGACCACGTCGGGCTGCTTCAATCCAGCGGGAAATTTGGTTGGTTGGGGTTTAGACGATCGGAGGTCGGTGAAGGAGGTTGTGAGCGCTGATGTTGCTCCTGTTTGGTCGTTTCTCCTTCCTCTTCGTCGTCAACGAATTCAAAACTGGCGCAAGATTCCGCCACACAAGACTCGGCCATGATGTCAGAATCTGCGGCAGTTGTCCCTGATTTAATCGAGCGGTTGCTACTTCCGGCCGTTGTTAATTTGGGTGTCGCCACTTTCAACAAATGCAAATCTCTACAAACATTTGAAAAAAAACGATTAAATGTCAATGATTTTTGTAACAATAAAATTGAATGTGTTATTTATCTTTCAATTCGATCGTTACCATTGTCAATGCGGCGGAAGCATTAGCTGTATAGGCCTGGATGTCGTCGATTGGGCCACAACTTTGGGCCGGTGTCCGTTGGCTATAAATTCCGCGTTCATGTGCGCGACCAGGCCTTTTCTATGTCCAGGCTGAGTGGCAGGAGAGACGGAATGCGGAAATTAGGCTATGTTCCGGGACTGTCAGGATCGACTTCCGCTTCCGTTTTGGTGTAACTCTCATCGGAAGAACTGTCCTCAGTTTCGCTCTCACTCCGTTCGCTCCGGTTGGCTGAAATGACGTCATCCGCCGACGAATGGATTCGAGTCGAATAAGCTTCGCCCCTCATGGAGGATCCGATTCCGGAAAGACTTTCATCCGATCTGTGGCGTAGGTTGCGGCCCAAGACTCGGCTGCTGCCCGCAGACGACGTGCCATGAGGCGGAGGTGGTGCGGATGTGGTGGAAATTCGAAAGCAGGTCGGTTCGGAAGTCCGGAATGTTGTTGACTGCTGTGGTGCTGTCTTTTGAGTGGAGGAGCGCTGGGTGATTTCTGCAACTGGATCGGACCAGCCGCCACTGTCCTGATCGAGAGACCCATGCCCAAAGGTAATCCGCTTTCGGTTTCAGAACAACTTGGAATAGGACTGAGATTTTGCATTTGTTGTTGCGACAATGGCGGCGCTTGTTGTTGTTGTATTTGTTGTGGGTGATGGACGCGATCGTTGCTGCGACAGAGAATGACGTGTCGAGGAACAGGTGGATTGGGTTGAATAGTGTTGGGAATGATGACTGGCTGTTGTTGTTGTTGCTGCAACTGTTGCAAGTAAGGATTCTTTGTGAAACGAGGAACTGGGTGGTGAAGGAAGTGAGTGCAGGAGGAGGAATCAAAGGTGGGGCCATACTTTCTTCAGAAAGCGGATGAAATCTCGGATGAAGAGGATCGTGCTGCATAGGACTTCGCCTGTCCCGGCTGCCACTTCCGCCGCTGTTGCTCCTACCAACTGGTCTGAGTTGAACCAAAGGACCGCCCATTTGTTGCTGATGATTTTGTTGCCGGATATGCAGATGGACAAGTGCCAAAAGCGTAATAACTCCGCCATACATGGAAGCCATGAGATTCGAGTTACGGTGATTGGGTTGTTTCATCATCATCATGGCGATGTCGTCAACTCGGACAGTGGCCGGCTTCGGCTTCGTTCGAGGAAAAACGGCCAACTGGACGCCGCCCAAAAAGACGAGAAGGACCAAACTGCAAGCCAAGGAACTGCCGAAACTGCTGTCCGCATCCCGTTGGTACTATACGACGACGAAAACAGTACCAGCAAAAGTTATCGACATCGAAAATAATAAAATAAACTCGATGGATCGATGGCCTTACTTGTTCCTCTTTGAGTGAGTCACGGAAGCAGAGGGTCAGAGCGTGAACATGATTGGATTTCTCTTGACCCATCGAACGAGCCTCGATGGCCTGGGCCAGAAATTTGTTGACTCGATTCGTCGGTTGATGTTGATGGAAACTGGCGTGACGTTTCTTCAATGGCCGTTTCGACTTGTCCGTCACCTTGTTCTAAAATATAAAAGATTGTTCTTTATTTGATTAGAAAACTGAAAAACTGAATGTCCTAACCTTTTTATGACCGGCCATACTCCCACCGGAATTGTGACAGTTTCGTCCCTGGTTGTTGTTGCATGTTGACGGAATGGACGGAGGGAGCGGCCGCGATATTAGAGAAAGGAACTTCCACCGAATATTTGATCGAGTGTAAAAGTTGGACCACGACGTTCGACACGTTGCGGAACGACAATTTAGGTCGCTGATTGCCTCCGGAACCGGATCCTGGAACTCCGCCTTGACCCAAGGCGCTTCTCACCTGCCGCGTGTTAAACAAGAGCAGCTCATGTTGTTGTTGTTGACGTTGTTGAAGACGGTGGCAAAATAAAAGCGGAGTGCAAAAAAACGCGGACGGGACTGTTGGCAGAGGTGGTGGTGGTAACGGCGGAGGCGGCTGGATGGCATCCGTCAAGTTATTGACCCTCTTATTGGACTTTCCTATGCCTCCCCTGGGCGGACGAGTCACCACCGTATTGGCGTCTTTGCCTATCGATTTGCTAGAAGCCGATGGATATGGATGCATGGCGTTTTTGATCAGTCCATAGGAAGGTGAATATGTGGAAGTGGCTGCAACGTCTTTAGGTGCCGTTCCACCCCAGCTAGCGATAGGTATGGGCAGACTAGCGACGCACAGAGCCGGTGCAAAGAGCCAACAAGGCGTAGACCAGCCACAGTAAGTGAGAATCGTGTCCGTTACGCCGGATGATGAGGAAGGCGAGTAGAGCTGCACAAGCGGCCGTTTGATGGAGCAGGGAGTAAGGCGGGGTTTTTTCTTTTTTTTCTTTGGGTGAGAGATTCCCCTAAATGCTTCCGTTCAGTCCAGCATGGCGGACAGATTTCTTCCTCATCGTACTGTAAAATGAAATTAAAATAATTATTATTATTAACCAAATAATTATAATAAAACAAAAGATGTGCAAGGTCGGCAATGCCCCCTAATATGCTACATAATCAAGGGCATTCAAGGCTGAGACGAACACAATCTGATTATGACGCACGTACAGCGATCGTTCCAACGTAAATCTACATTTCAGAAACCCTAACCTTTAGGCTCTGGCTACACATAGCAATCCAAAGTAAACATTTAGCTTTTCTTCTTCATTTCTGATTCAAAACAAATTGAAAAATTACACCTTTTTAAAAGACCTAAATTTTAAATTTTAAAATTACGTTTGAATTACAATTCTTGAAATGGAAATTGGTTTAATTACGTTCAGCTTCAATTAGTTCAAAACGATTGGGAGTCTGAACGTGATATCGACAAATGAGAAATAAAATTGATTTTGAAATCGCAATTTGTGCACAACATATCAGTTAAATGATGTTACATTTCAGTTTGTTCAAGGATGTAGAAATCAACGAACTTGGTCAACTGGAACAGAAATACCTGAGTATGTAGAGGAGATGATGGCTGTTGTTACCACCGATCATGCATGTGGCTGACTGGGTGGTGTTGAAACTGTCGATACAAATCCTCGTCTAATAGCCTGAGCAAGACTCTCATGACTTGGCGGTAGAATGTGGTCAACTCGAACGCGAGGCAGCAACTCGGACAGGATCTTGTCGTCTGACGCCTGTGCGCACAACAGCACGGGAGCCTAGGCAATGACTTGTTCTACGTAGACGTGAATTTTAAGCCAACAATGCCATTTTTGCGTAGAAAAGTCAAGTCTTTGAGACCATGTTTCAGCATCTGATCAAACAGAATTTGACTAACTGCATCGTGATGGAAGACATCGAACCGGACGTGTTTGGCGGTACTCCATTCATTGGCCACTTCATCTAAAAACGACGTTCAAAATAAAATCTTAACAAATATTTGAAGAGTGCAACCAGTTGTTTAAATAACCAAACAAAAAAGTTACCATTGATACGGAACGTGTTACACGCAAGGCAAATAAAAAGTAAGGGTTTGGAAATGGTAACTTACTGACGGGCTGAAAGATGTCTCTACCGGCATTGTATAAAACGTCGCTTCTTGATGACGTAATTGTATTTTAGAGTGTTGTAAAGAATATGGATAAATAAGATGTAGGACTAAACATGATAAAACCAACGGTGGACGATGTTAAAGAGCGTCTGATAAGAGGAGCTGTGCCGTGACCTGCTTAAAATGGATCGATGGATGACGGATTAGCAATTAAATATAATTTCCTTTTGTATCAGTAATGCAGTCAACACCAGTAACTAACATGACCAACTAATGAAAACTGAATACATAAAAAGTGGAGCACCAAAACAGATACATCCGCGCTCGATTAAATTGCAACTAAATTTTAAAACGCCCTTCAAAAAATTTTCCACCAAAAGAAAAGAAAGGAGGAAAGGTTCGAAATATAAAAAAGAGCGGCCATTCTTAGATGATTCATTTATTATCCTTAAAACATGAATCTATTGAATAGACTACGAAATATTGCGTAGCCTTTAATAACTGCACTGTTTTTTCAACCTTACAAAATTTTATAATCGGCAGTTAGTTCAGGAATAACATTTCGACCAGTTGAAAATTCCAAATTCCAGTAGTTTATCAGAAGATGGGAATCCCAAACCAGCATTCTGATAAAAAATTAGTTTGTCAAACATAAAGATATTAATCGGTCGAGTTTTTAACTATTTTTCTTGGAAAAATTTAGCAATTTAAAAAACTAAGGCTGCACCGCCTGCACGCATAATATTTTCTCGAGGCTTATTACACATTAATAATAAAATACAGTAATAAAATAATAAAAAAAAACATTACCTACAGGTGAAGAAGTTTGTTAAAATGTAGCATTCAAAAAATTGGAAATTTTATTTTTAAAAAGGTGTAATGTAAATAACTGTATATCAGATGGGCGTATGCTATTTTACTCGGCTATTTTATCATTAAGCAATTCTTTTTTGTTTTTTTACTTTGATCAGAAAGATTAAATGGAACATTTTTTTCATAAGATAAAACGGACATGGATAACATTTTATTTACTCTCTTATTTGATAAAAAGATAAGAAGTTGCAACTTTTATTCAGTTTTACTACACGAAAGGCGAAAGGAACAGAAAATGAAATAGTTACTGTGAGGTATCTTTCGGAGAACGTCACACTTCTACCATTTCTGACTATACTATACTAACGAAATTTCAATTACACGAAGGATTAAAAGTAAAATTAAGTGATATAGCTTATTGTAACTTTCACTTCCGAGAGCTCGTTCAGCACGGTGACGTGTTTCCTAATCTGTGGACAAGTTCAAAAGACAATTAGTCATATGGAATGGATGTCACCTTGGAAAATGTGATAGCTAGGTAATCTGCAATCAACAATTAGTATGTAATGAATCTGCTTACTAAAAAGAAATTACAAATCTTTTACTGGAGATGAAAGTTTTCTTTGTGAAGTTGCTTGTTCCACTATAACTGGGAAACGGCATGTTTCATTATTAAATCTCAAAATTAACAATTCCAATGGAAGATCCCTGCCAAGACATTTTGAAAATGAATGAAAGCGGAAGTTGAATATGTTTTCAACATATTTAACGAGAATTTATTAAAAATTTCGCACATCCAAGCACTTACAATCGATGAAGTCCATAAGATGAAGAACGTTCGCTGGAAGGGGTGACGAAGACAATAAAATCTCTTTTGGACTATGCAACACAACACCTCACTTTCTTTGGCATAACTCCTTATGATGGTCCCAATCGGCTTGCTGGCAATCGGAATCACAGTACTTTACCAAATTGCACCGTTCACAACGACGAAGATTTTTTCGGATTTCTTTGCAAAAGTTACAGGCTGGGAGAAAACTAATTGTGCGGATAGCCAAGGATGATCTCACGTTGGGCGAGTCTGTGGCTTCACTCACACAAACGACACCCAGTATATCAGCACTAAACGAACACTATATAGATAAGAAAGAAATGATTAAACACATTACATTGAAGAACTGAAGAAACCTGTTATGTTATGCCTTATTACATATACACTCGTACTAGATCCGCGACGAATAAAGGGACGTGGAAAGACTGCAACATCTATCAGGGGCTCAATAATCCGCGAACTAGTTGAAGAGTCCGTTATGGTTTTCAAGTCCCATACCTTAATTTTCAAAAACAAGCGCGATTTCCCTTCGCATTCATACCAGGCTAATAAGAAGCCAGAATCAATCACACGGCATCTAAAAGATAAAGAGTTATGCATGCATCGTTTATTATTTAAACCAAATTATTTGTTATTTCCTTTACACTATAAAATCTTTACCTCAACATCCTGTTAGAACTGTCTGCTAATAAATTAACAGTTTTGATATTCCCAGATTGGACGTCTAGAATCCTATTAGAAGATTTATCATTAATTTAGGTGAATAGTGAGGTTGTCTTAAAATATTAAAATGGATGATATTACGATATTGTAGTTGTTGATCCCCTAAAGGAACTCTCCCAAAAGATAAATCCATCGTGATAAATTATTGTTGAGTGAAGGCGGTTAGCAATTTCAAACACTTTTCCTTTTTCTGTTGGTTCAGACATTTGTCGTACGTCAAAACGGAAATCACAAACGAAAATAAGGAATCTCTTGTCCACGAAGACATGGCAGAAGCTCAGCGAAGGTACCATTTCGAAATTATTCCACTCAATTTCAAATGGTGATTTTATTTTCCAAATGATAGCAGTATGGCTTCGTCCTCCGTTATACTTAATTGAACCAGTAGGAATAAAAAAAAATATTAGCAGAAATTACGCTACAAAGTTATGTAAGTTGAGGACTTTTGAGATTTTTTAAATTTTACACTTATTTTTTCAATTTATGTATTACGCTTACGCTGAACCATACCTTCAAGTCGACGCCAGCAACCAGGAATCCGTCGGCAGCGCACAAAATGGCGATGTAATTGTTTCCATCAATTGGGGTTGGGAATATTTCTTCCTGAAAATGAAGTTTATAATAAAATACATATTTAAAGATCATGACCGACTTCTATGAAAACTGGAAATACTTTTTTAGTTCTCAGATGTCTAACAGTAATTTGTTGACCATGTGTATGCATAAATACATCTTCATAGATAACACAGCACCAATGCTCTTCTGCAATCTGTATCTCCTGTTAAATAGGAAAATTTATTGAGTGTCTTTTTTAAACATACATAAAATTTTCATCATAAACCCTTAAAATATCAATAATATACCTGTTCAGCTTTCAAGGTATGCCTATTCCAAATTTTTGATCTAAAGTCATCACATAGTATGAATACATAATTGTCTGTAATTTGAGTAAATTTCACAAAGTTCCTTCGATCCTCCTGGATGTAATTATTTGTTGAGTCGTATTCAGTCCAATTCTTGGTTATAGTCTATTTGTGTAATAAATTATAATTTCAAAGGAACTAGAAATCTAATTATAAACAAAACCCCAACCTCAACTGTATACTGAAATTTGCTAAACAGTAAGCGAGGAAACAACAAATCCTTTGAAGCAAAATCAACACTTTTTTCAATGTTGAAATGATATAGTTTATCCCAAAGAAGAGAATTTGCAAGCTGTAAAATAGAAGAAAATTTTTATCAAATTTTTATCTGAAAATTTTTAGACAAAAACAATTTTACCTTCTGTTGGAATTGAATATTCCAGAACATTGAAAGGTTCACATTGGAGATAGCTGCTTTCCAAGTTTTAGATGTCAGTTCTGCATTGATCAAGCTTAATCCATCGAGTTTTTCAAAAATCTGTTTAAGCACCAGATACATATTTCTACCTGTGGAGATATAGTTAGAAAACAATGCAACAGTTTAGAATAACACATTGGTGATAATTTATGCGCCGATATTTTATGTTTTTTTACTGTGCAAATTTTCAATTATATCAACACCGATTTGTTCCATTTCGTTCACTTCGTCTTCGGCTGGTTGGCTTGCCATTTTTTAAAAAAGGCACGGCAAATAAGTAAAATCAAAAGTTTAAAACAGTTACAAGAAATGTCGTAGGCTACTTGTTGAATTATTCACGACTCACGACATCACGAAACGATTGACGGCTCGGGCTGATATAGCAGACTACTAGCAGAGCTGATAGTAAATAGTAATAGAAATATAGAGGCCTGCTGATGCTGATGGCCTAAACCTGGTCAGGGCCTGAAAGTGCATTAACCGACCGAAACTCCAAATAATTTATAAACGATGAACGAAAAACATAATAATGAACGATTTACCAAATTCCGAAAAATCTTACGACTCTTGTGATAAAATGTTTGTGATACGTCGTTCACGTCGTTCAAGTAGACACAAATTCCATCCAGCGCCATCTAGCGTTTGTTAGGAATACGCTGGGCTAATTGCGTGGCAGATTTAAAAATCAAATGTCCCAAATAAAGTAACGGGTCTCACGGGTGGTTCATTTTTTAGGAAAGGTATGATATTTCTTATCACCCGATGGGAAAAGAAGAAACTTTATTATATATTATAATTTTCATTATTTTTACCCAGAACGATTACCTCCCGAATAACATAAATACATTGTAAATGAAATTCTTTTTTCTCCGTCTATCACCTTTTCATAAAAGAGATACTCATTTGATTCATTTAGCAATAAAATTTAATACATCCATCCATCTTTCGGATTTATTTTTTAAAGAATTACAGAAGGGAAGGGGTTCAAATCCCGCCCGAAAGTAAATTAAGGGTTTCTCATGTGACTTATCCTTTGTTTCGTAATCATCATCTGCTCCACTCATACAACTATTCATCTGCATTCGCGTCACTTCCTCATTCTTGGATTGTTTGTCTTACTCGTCAGTCGCGCTATTTTCTTCTCTCGTTCGTCTCGGCTGGATTAACACGTGGAAAAGGAAAATGGCAAGCAGCAGCACATCAGTCAGCGATTTGGTTAAATTATTCGGCCCACGGTTTGTTTCTCATATTTGTCTTCATTTCGTCTTCTAATAATTAAAGTTGAATCGCATGTTCTTACAGAGCAAAATTAAGTAGAAATGTCTCCTCATTAAACGACCAGTCTAAATCCGAAGATTGGAAAATTCGATTCGAACAAGAACGTGATGATGCCATTCGTGCCGAAGCAGATCTCAGTCGAAGAAGATCATCAGGACGATTTACCAGTCAAATTGAACAAGTAACAAGTGTCAAATTTTTGTATTCACACAATATTGATTTAATTATTTGATGAAATATTAGATTAACCAGCAACATGAGGCTATGGATGAATCCAACACAACTGCGGTTGCTCCCGTATCGCATTCTGCATCCACAACCACTTCCGTTCAGCCAGCTGATTGGGAGTCTGAACGTGATGGCCTTTATCAGTTACTGAAAAATAAGGTTGGTTTTTTAAATTACAATTTGTGTATAACATCAGCAGTTTAATGATGTTACATGTTTATTTAGGATGAAGAAATCAACGAATTACGGCAACTTGTGGAGAAACTCAAGAAGAAAACGATTGAACAAGAGGAAACAATCGGTGCAGTTTGGGAGCTTGCTTTGAATCAATCCTCTTCTTCTTGAATGTTCATGCAACACACAAATTTTTAAATGATTTCATAGTCAATATCTTGCCCCTTTTTATCATCATTTTCATTTTGAAGCAGAAATACAATCATAATAAATTAAGTCTGATTAAAAGTTAAAATGTCTCAAATGAGTAGAGGCTTCATAGCAGACGATTGCCCGTTGCTTGGAAACTTGATCATGTCAACTTGTTATTATTGATGAATTTGTTGCAAAAGAAAAAGAAATCTTGATCGTTATTTTATTCTAATCGAAAGAATAAAGATGGGAAATTCAGGTCTGAAGCAGCATCTAGAAAATTCTAGTAAAACTGGCGTGTTTCAACTCAAGGACGCCAATCTATCTGAGGTAATTCTAACATATTGTTTACGGTAAAAGAATCGTAAATGTAATCATCTTTTTACGCTCAGTTACCTCCTGAACTACTTCAAATTGCTCAGACATTGAGAACACTGGATCTGTCTGGAAACAAAATAGAGCAGTTACCAAGCAAAATCAGCTCATTCAACATGCTGAAACACCTTACCCTCAACAAAAATAGACTTGGTAGGATCTGACTGCTATTCCTATATTTCAGTGATAAAATAACTCTTTTTAAATTACAGGAATCATCCCCTCAGAACTAGGACAGCTCACAAAACTTGAAACACTTATTTTGAGCTCCAACAGATTAACCAGCATTCCAGCTACCTTGTCGAAATTAAGAAACTTGAAGCTAGTCAATTTAAGGTATTAGTTCAATTGCCTGGAATTATTCTTATTGATTTTCATAGAACTTCCATTTTGATTGAATAGTGACAACCGTTTGACAACATTTCCCCTGGAGTTCTGTGACATGAAGCATTTAGATGTTCTTGATCTATCAATGAACAAAATGACAGAAGTTCCCACAGGAGTAGGGAAACTACAAGTTGTGGAGCTCAACCTTAACCAAAACCAAGTACAATCACAGTTCATCTGTTTTTCACATCATAAATTTAATTGTGATTCATACAGATCCAGTTGCTTTCTGACGAATTAGCAGAGTGTCAGCGATTGAAAACGTTACGCCTTGAAGAAAACTGCCTGCAGATAATCTCCTCTACTATTCTGAAAGAATCATCCATTTCCTTGTTGGCCGTTGACGGCAACCTATTTGACAGCAAGGATTTCATGAAAGCCGATGGTTACACCCAATATATGGAACGATACACGGCCACAAAGAAAAAGATGTACTAAAAATTATTTTTGTTTATATAATGTCCTTTTGAAAATATATGTTGTAATGTCGAGGTTGCTGCGAAATCATCGAGGAAGCAGACCAATTATATTCTTGACTACCGTATTTTCCGTTTTTGTTTTAACTCGTTAATCAGAATATTAATGTTTCATAAGTTTTGTCAACGTTTATTACAAAATCATGTGATGATGGCGCAGGAAAGAATTTGATGAAATGATGCTGCCGGTCGCGGAGATCTTCATCTGTATCGGAATGGGGAGAGATATAGTGAGAATAGAGACTATGAGAAAAGATTTACACAAGACCAAACGTAGACAATAATTTCAACTTCGATGTGTCAAAAAAAAAAGATACGGCAGAAGAGACTCGTAAAAAAATGAAATCTCGTCAGCAAAAATAACCATTTAGTCCCCACCAAAACAACAGAGAACGAAACAAATGTCAACAATGAGGGCGGGGAGAAGAAAAAAAAAAAAAACCACAAGGGACAAATTCACAACACTAAAAAATCCATCAGATCTTTTTTTTTGTTTTGTTTTTAAAGAAAAAGAAGATAAACAAACTCATCAATATTTTTACATAATCAACAGCAGCCATGATTGTACAAAGAAAAGAAAAAAGAGTATTCGAATAAATCAGATAAACACTCGAACGTCGGCTGCTCGCCCAGAACGGGATCGCCGCTGTGTCCGAGGAGAACCGGTGGATGTTGAACCAGCTGATGCTGCAATAACTGCCGCTGCTCCACCAGCTCCTCCGAGTGAAGCAGCCGAGGACCTTTCCGCTTGTTGTTCGGCCCAATCGTCATCTGAGCGAAACGTAGACATTCGGATGGGGTTTGAGGATGGAGGCGCTATAGAGGGATTCACTCCTGATCGGACGATAGACCATTCAACACTATTCAAACGTGATATACTTGCACCGTCGCCTAAATCTAATTGTAATTCCCTGTAAAAAGAGAGAAAATTTATAGTCAATTTGAGTGAGATTAAATGCGACAAAAAAATGTTACCTGTAGGGTTCAGGCGGTTGAAGAGACGGGACGAATTGGGGTAAAGGGTTGATGGATAACGCAGCAATATCTGGAATAAATTCCGACAGCTGTGACTGATGAAGCTGATGATCGTCATCGTCCATGGACAAGTCCAAGGCCGGCTCAGACTTTTGAAAAGGTTTTGGTCGAGAGGTCATCCTTTTCGGTGGAACTGGTACGCGTATCGTCACCGAACTGGACTTTCTCGGTTCCCAAATGAGCGCCGATGTTGCCTGAATCTGCTGCTGGATTTGGTGCTGCTGAGATTCATCGGCCTCTTCGGCAAATTGGTAGGCCGCCGATTCCAGCTCTTCGGCGATCGAGTCGGGCAAATTAAATTCGCGTACCACTCGCAAACGGATCTGTCGATTAATGTCGCGACGGGACGCCAATTGTAGAGAATACGCCCGCTGAGCTAACGGAGATAATCGAAGTTTCCTCTCCCGACGAATCATGGCTTGAAGTGTCTCTGAATCTGGAACTGAATTTCAATTAATAAAAATAATAATCGAAAATAGACGACAAGACAATTAGTGTACCTGGAACAGCTCCAGTGACGACATCCAAGTCACTAGTGGCGCTAGATGAGGAAGTAGCCATTTGACTGGAAGCTTCCAATCCAGCGGGTGCGTCGTCAATCATGTACAAAGTGTCGGGAATGTGTGACGACATGCGGACCATCCTGTGACGGACGAGTTCCATTTCTTGGACGAGTTGATCGGCCAAAAGACTTTTTGTTTCTTCAAAGTAAGGCATAAATAGGCGTGGCTTAACGTAGAGGCCGGTGTGGTGTTTGGCAGTGTGGTGGTGGTGGTGATGGTGACCACGGATCCAAGCGGACAAAGCACCTCGTCCACCACCTGGTCCACCGCCTCCTGCAGATAATTTGTGGCTGTTGTCACCACCGATCATGTGGCTGGGTGGCGTCGATACCAATCCTCGTCTAATAGCCTGAGCAAGACTCTCGTGACTGGGCGGTAGAACGTGGTCAACTCGAACGTGAGGCAGCAACTCGGATAAAATGTCCCTCAATTCCACATCGTTTAGATCCCGTCGTCTGACGCCTTTGCGGGCAACAGAATGGGCAGTTTGACTGACAATGTTGGGCTCACGGTCTTCCATCCGCCGAACTAATTGATGTTCGCCCCAACGGAGAACAGCCTGCAACACTTCCAGCTCACTGGCCTGCAGAAAATCACTCTGAAGAGCTTCGATCAGGTGACTCTTGTCCAATTCAAGCAACACGGGAGCCTGGGCAATGGCGCTGAATTCTTCACGGAGTAATTGAAGCGCCTGTCGACGGACCCATGGTGATCCGTGTGGTAACTCTGACCACCTAAGCACTTGAGGTAGATTATCTAATGTGAGATGGTCAACAATGACGTCTTCGCAACCTTGAGACAAAATATCCAACTCTAAAAAGCGACCAATCTGAAATTTCCAAATAAAATTCAGTAAAATATCATTCGATGACAACTTTATTTTAATTTAAATTACCTGATACAGTTCAGTAGCTTCTTCGAAAAGGGTTGGAGGTGCCAGACGAGGAACTGGTAATCCAGTGGTGGTTGCCGGAAGACCACCAGATGCTCCACTGGTTGCATTAGGAGTTTCTTCCGTTGTACTGCTACTACTGGATTCGTTGCATCCGCTGCGGACGATACAATTCATGTCAACCGTGTCCAAATAAAGTGCTTGCATCAATACGTGGGCGTAACGTCGGGGTATGACTGATTCGTCGAGAATTATCCGAGTGGGCGTCACAGCTAGAAAAACAAATAAAGCAAAATTAAAACAAAATGCAATATTAAAAATTAAAATTGAATGAACCATTTTCTGTCGTTCGGCAGCGACGTTGAATGAGACTTCGGAAAAAAGGCGAACGGGCGCTGAGAATAGCCCGATGGCATCGCATTTCCATCCGTGGATAAAAGCCATAATCTGATGAGGACGAGCCAATGTTCCCTGTGCTGTTACTCAGGGACGAGTTGGAGCAATGAGGTTTCCCTGTGGCAAGGGCGAAATCTTGGCCAGAAGCGAACACTAATACGGCATCGGCTAAATCGCCGGTATCCATGAGATAGCGAAGGTCGTGCTCCAATTGATTGGGCGTTCCAAATTCCTGGCCTAAACGGATCAAAACATCTAGATCCGTTTGCGATGTCGTGTCACCGCCGTCCAGGAGACAAAAATCGCCCGTGTAGAGGTAACGAAGTAACGCCGCAAAGGTGGGCACGTCGATACCGCGAGATTGTAGCAAAGAATCGACATGAACTTGAGCGCCGTGAACAGTTCGAGTATTGTTGCCACTTCCTCCACTGGCCAGCAGCTCGCGGAAGTAAGAACATCGTGAACTGAGAATAGCTCGATGGACGGGAAAACAAGCGCCTTGAAAAATGAGTGTCACATCGCTGGCGTATTTGTAGTCGAACAAATCAGACAAGTCTTGTTTGTGCGTTGAGGCCGGTGGACGGGCCAAATCGGCTTGGACGGACAAATCCTTGAGCGCTGCCGTCGCTTCGTACTCTTCCACCAATGTGTTGAGTTCCAATGGGCTCCAATCGGCCACAAATTCTCTTATAACTTTACCGTGGTCGTACGATTTCGATGTCCTACGTCGACGTATCAGTTTACGACGTAAAGTGGCGAACCCAGTCATCTTTTTCTTCTTTTCTCTGCAGGAAACAATGATAGCCATTAGATTTGTTCAGTGATGAAAAAAACACAAACAATAATTTTCTTTTCTAAGTGACTGAAATAAAGTTGAATGAAAAGGGGACTGCAATCATGATTTGAAATGGAATAGATACCTGACAGATACTCCAACAAGCTGATCGCCTGAGTGCATTGTTGAGAATGTTTTGGATGAGTCTGAATTCCTGGTAGATCGGTGGCAAGGAGTTGTGCCAGTAGAAGCAACACATTTTCCATCATGAAACCCTGATGCACTGGCTCCCATTTTCTATGAACAGAAATAGACGAGAACTTTTCTTCGCTGCTGAGACTCGGACGTTTTCAACACCCTCTGACCACTCTTTTATTATATGGCTGGTCAGTTGAATGTGTTTTTGGAGTTGATAAAGACACATTTGTTCGTTTGTGAGGCGAGAACTGCTCATGCAAATTTTCAACGTCTTTTTTTCGAGAATAAACTCAACGAGATTTTTGATCGTCCAACATTTCTCACTTGTTGTAATTGAATTTCACTCTGTGACAATTTAGAAGCAACACTGCCACCATCTTGTTTCACTAAAGTCTAAAATAGGCTCGCTGACTACGCTAGACTACAGTTGGGGGCGAGTCTATACTATTGGATATCAGATACTAAATCAGAGAAAATGGAAAGCAGAAACCAGATTTAATCCGAAAGAAAACTCCGAAAGAAACTCATTATTTCTGATTCTTTCAACTTCAACGGAATTAAGACATGTTTTTTTCGTTCACGCTTCATTTTTATCATGACAAAAGCAAAGTTTTCATGAATCAAGCTTGTGGAATCGTTCCGTAAATTACTTTTCCCGCTTTCCGTTTTCTTTCAATTAGCAACCAGTAGGGAGCGACTCAAGTCCAGACGGCGCCTTGCCGCCGCCTTGTTAATGACAGGAGAGCAGACTCCCCCCCTCTCTTCTTGTTCCCATAAGGCAACGAATTCCTCTCAATTATATGGTTTACGACCTTTAGGGCAAATTCTCCTTCTGGCGAAAGAAGTTATAAATAATTGTTCTTTTGATTTTTTTTCTAAAAAATAAAAATACAACAATTCACTCAAAAATGACGACTCTAAGGCCGTTCACCTGTGATGACATGTTTCGTTTTAATTTCGTGTAAGTTCAAACTGTTACTGTCAAGTTTTGTAAACAAACTTTTTTTTAAAATTAATTTTGCTTTCATTTTTTTTGGTCACCCTTTAGAAATCTCGATCCTCTGACCGAAACGGTAATTACAGCAATATTTCTTTTAGAAATTATGTTTGATGGGACTAATGCATAAATTTCAAATCTTATTATATAGTATGGGCTCACTTTCTACCTACAATACATGGCTCACTGGCCAGAATACTTTCAACTGACTGAAGCACCTGGTGGAGAAATCATGGGATATAGTAAGATTAGTATTCACGTCAAGTGAAAGCATTCATTAATCAAAGACTTTTCTCTTACTCTGACAGTCATGGGGAAAGCCGAAGGACATGCCACCAACTGGCATGGCCATGTTACTGCTTTGAGCGTAGCACCTGACTACAGGAGATTGGGGCTAGCTGCAAAACTAATGTGTGGATTAGAAGAAATCTCTGAAAAGTATGTGGTACTGCCCATTATGACTTGAACTTAAACTAAATTTAATTTACTTAACTCAGGAAAGCAGCCTATTTTGTGGACCTTTTTGTCAGGGTATCTAACACTGTGGCAATCAACATGTACAAAAATTTAGGTTACATCATTTATAGAACAGTGTTAGAATATTATTCTGGCTCACCTGATGAAGATGCCTATGGTAAAGCTTAGCACAGCTTCCTAAAACAAAATTTGTTAAACTAATGCTACTTTTTTTTGAAATTCTAGACATGAGAAAATCTTTATCAAGAGATGTGGATAAATTATCAGTAGTGCCTCTAACTCACCCTGTCAGACCAGAGGATATTGAATAAAATTCAAGTCAGAATTGTCCCATTGATTACTTGTAAACTTGTTTTATTTGAAAGGAAAAAGTAGATTACTTAAAGGGAAAAAATAAATCAAAGAAAATATTTGGAACGTTCTATGTAAACGAGAGAGACACTTTTAAATTAACTAGACAAATTAAACTTATCAACTTCTTCAAAATGCGAATTCATCATTTCTTCCCACTTGTTCACCTCTTCGTCTCGTTTGTTCTTCTTCGGTAGGGTTTTTCCGCTTTTCTTTTTCTGCTTCTTACGGCCAAAATCATCATCGTCGTCAAAAGGAATAACGTCACTTCCATCATCATCTATCAACATTATCTTTCGTTTGACGTTCCGCATTTCACGTTTTGAATAGGATTTGCGTACAGGCTATCAAGCAAAACTTATTAGAAGTTTGTTATTTAAAGAAATAATGAGAGTTGAATCTTACCTCGGTGAAAGCAACCGGTGGAGTCTGAGGGACATCGATTACCTTGCGAACGGAATGCTCCTCCTCCTCGTGATTTTCACCCACTTCTTGAATGTACTGAATTAATTTAGTCGCCTTTTCCTTGACTGGCTGGAGAGGTCGAATGCCATAAATCAAATCACGAGCAACATTTTCATCAATCCGGGCAGGACGAGTGCAGGACTTTCGTGTAGCCTTTGAGTATTTCCGGTTGTGCAGGACGGGTGAAACAGATGAGAAGCATTCAGCAACTGTTCGTTGTTTAATGGGTGTAGACTTGACGAGTTGCTTTTCAATTTGTTCGGTAGCAACTGGTGGCTCATTTTCTGGTTCTTCGTCAAATCCAAAGAGGTGTTCCATGTCCATTTCAACTCGAGAATAAGGCGACTTAGTTTGTTGGTTTTCATTACCGAAATCTCCAGCAAGAACTCCAGACTCTGTCGACTTCTCTTGTTCATCTAAACACGTCTCGTGATGCTCAGAATCCATTTGTTCGGGTAGAGTGGTATCGTAAATGGTAGACGAATGATTAGCGATGGGTGAACAGCTTAGGATTGTCTCAGCATCTTCTATTTCAGAATCTTTTTCAATTGCATTTTGTGTCAGGTTATTCAGTTTTCTCGGCAACCGATTTTAGTAGCGGAGTCGTTTTCGTTGGAACTTTTTTTTCAGTTGGTTTGGACCTGACGGGGGATTTGATTGGAGACTTTGGCTTTTCAATAACTGCCACGGCTGTTCTCTGCAAACGTTTCATTTGTTTAGGAGCTGCTTTGACTTTATTCGCTTTGAAAACATCGTCGTCTTTTTTGGTTTTTCTTGTCCTCTTCTTCTTTGCTGGTTTGCAGTCACTTGGATCGCACTCGAATCCGTAAATGTCATCAGGTACGGATTTGATGGCATCAGGCTTTGGCTCCGTCTTCCAAACAGGAACTTTCTTGGATTCCCGAATTTTCGATGCTGATCCAGGTGACTTTAATTTCATCCCGCTTTTAGGAGACGTCAATTTTGCAGGTCCGCGGGTTTTAGGAGACTTTAATTTGTCAGAGAGCATAGAAGAAGAACTGGACGAGACATTAGACTGAATTGAAAATGAGCGAGATTTTTGACGAGTTCGTGAGCCATCTGGTAAAATAGAATCTCCTGCTTTTTCTATCCATCTCTCCAGTGCAGTTTTTCTCTTCGGTTTCTTCGTTTCAGCGGGAGTTGATGCTGCAGGACTTTTTCTAGTGCTTCTTAGAATGGGGGACAATGCAGCTGGACTTCTAGTCTGACGAACGGGTGTATCATTAGATTTTGAATTCTTCGACGTAGGTTTAGGTGACATCAGATTCTTCTTTTGAGTCTCAGTGATCTGTGATTTACTCATATTTCTTGTCTGCCTAGTTACTCTAGGTGCTTCAACAATCTCCTTTTCTGAATCCGCACAATAAAACAATCATGAGGACTTTTACTTTATAGACAATTTAGTTAGCTTACCTCTAGATGTTGAGGCAAATTTGGAGGAACCCTTGGATTTCGGCAAATCACTCTCTTTTTCAGCATCTGAAATTTCTTCAAGTTTTTCTTCAGATGGTGGCACACGAGTCTTGCTAGCTGCTGGGGAACTTTTACATGAATTTGAAGACTCTGTGGCTGCTGAGGATTTCTTGAGATTGGGAACTTCATCTTCTTTCTCAACATCTGATGATTGTTCGTCAATCAGTTTTAAAGTTTCTTTCAGAGAGTGAGTCTTGCTAGTGGATGGGGAACTCTGGCATGAATTATCAGATTCCTTGGTTGTTCTTCTGGTATGACGGAATACTTTCCCCGAATTACTCAAATTTTCTACAACATTTGTCATTTCTTCAATAACAACTTCAGGATTTTTTGCCACCTTCTTACTATTTTCCACAGTTGACTGAGTTTTGTTTTCTGTAGAATTCAATTTGATATCAACCTTTCCTTTACTTCTTGTTTGTCGACCAACTTGTGGCATTCTAATTGCTTTCTTTCCTTCACTGTCAGAGTCTGTGTCCATATCTGAAGCAGTAACCATCTTTTTCAAATGAGTATTAACCAAATTTTTGTTCGTCAAATCTGTAAGAGCGATTTTGTTTTTCGGCATTAGATTTTTGTTTAAATGCGATTTAGGAGATTCAGCTCCATGTGCATCGTTCTCAGAATCTTCAACACGAGTCCGAACTCGCAAGCTTTTCAGTCGTTTCGAACTCATCCCTAATTTTTTTGTTTCTTGCTAATTTGAATAATTTGCTAACACCAAACACACCAAACTGTTTTTTTCTCGAATCACAATAATGGCGCGCAACGGTTTACTCGCACCCTGGTGGACGTTTTGCTGTAATCATGTTCAAAACACTTTCTTTTATAATTTAAAGGTTTTTAAACATAATTTAATCTAAATTAATTAATAAAATAAAAAATTTGATTGAAATATAATTATTTTAATTACTAATAACTTATAATTAGTTCTTTTAATTCAACGCGTTCAAACTATCTGACACTGTTGCTTTCTTTCTGAAGTTTGAAAATTTCTTGACAACAAGTCTGTTGTTTGTTTGTTCAAAAAGCGTCTTATTTTGATGAAATTGATTACTACTTTTTCGCGTGAAAATGAATCCCTCAAAAGATATTTCAGATCAGATATTAAAGTTTGTCGAAGAAGCTTCTCAAGAAATCTCGAATTCACATAAATCCGCAGATGGGAATGATTCTATGGCCAGTACAGCTCAGCACTTTTTGAAAGTATGAAACGCTTTCTCGCATATTATTTTTATTCATTCTAATTGTTTGTTTCTACTCAAGTTGTTCTCCACCAATTTGACCACTGCCATCAACATAGTTTACTTTAAAGATGATGACCAAGCAGCAGATCATGATGCCGATTTGAATCAAAACAATGGTATCAAATCTATTATCTATCTATCTCTGCAATGTTCAACATAATCTAAACCAAATTCAAATTTAGCAGATGAAATGGAATACGAAAAAGCTGTCATGGATACCATTGGTAAGCGCAGACAAGGAACCAAGGTGTGCAAAGACATTCTGGAAAAAACTTTGGTCATTGAAAAGAAGGCAGTGGTATGCATAATGTAATCTCTTATCTGATTAACTGGACTGAAATATTTGTCATGCTTTTATTAGATGGCTTTAGAGGTGGGCCCAGGAGTTGTCAATGTGCAAGAGTTTGAGAGTCAGCCGATGTTATACAAAAAAGATGAACTAAAAGTTGGAGCCAAGAAAACTTTGGCCAACATCAAAAATTCGGCAAGGCAAGTGATTGATTTGAACGAGCGTGCTGAAGAACTCATCAAAGCCGCCATTATCTCAAAAGAAGCTGGTGCAATCGATTTTGGATCCCCGCATTAAAATTGTGTACATAAAAAGGACCTATGAATACATTTCTGTTTATATTAATTTGATTTTGAACGAACAAGTTTTGGTCGATTTATTTGTCTATTGACGCATGTAATCTCAGGGCATTTTAGACAGAAATCGATTTATGATTATTTTATTAAACTTTAACTCGCCAAATCCAACTCATTTGAATAATGAACAATGATACTCGTGATGTGAGGTACTCGTTTTCAAGGCGTGTCATTCATTAATAGAAACGGATTCACAATAGTAATTGTCTCTCAATCTACCACGCCGCCACAGTGGTGTAGGAAGAGTATCGGGTTAAATAAGGGATGTTTATATTAGAAAGTATGTAGAACTAACTGTTTTAGGTTCAACGATGTCGGATACTCGGATTCTCTTATCCTAATCTCAACCAGTATCTGAACCACCTGATCCAATGTTCATGTTGACTAAACAGGGAGTTCGAAGTCGTAATTAGATAATAAAAATGTTACGTATTAAATAGTATATTCCCTTAAAAGTTGCCTGACGAAACTGTTGAACAATATCCCCCTTTCAATTCAATCAGATCAAACAATCTGTTGATTTAATTTTCTCCCCTTATCGTGGTCTGTTTTTCTCATCACAGTTCATTGATCCATTTTGAATAACATCCGCATCACAAGATATAGATAACCTTTTACTGTAAAAAGGTAAGCTTCTGGCCTTCTGTTCACTTGTTTCTCAAAAGCGTCAGCGTTCACACTTGACTCGTTTTCTCATAACATTATGTTTCCTTGGGCTAGTTACACAATCCTTGGTGTGGATGGTTGATCTTTTTGCGATAACTCCTTGCGGAGACTTTTTCTCTCGCATGATTTATTAACTTGTCAAATCCTGCTCATTTGAATAATGAACTGTATTCCTTGAAAATATTTGTTTACATATTTCAAGAGTTTTCTAAACTAGATGTGACGGATTAGTAAATTTACTTGCGTCAATGACTAGCACATCACAGCCTTACATTAACAGAGTCATTGTTTAAAACTCGGGTTTTTTTTAAAATTCATATAAGAGATCTTGTTCCTCTCTCCGTTAGCAAACAATCTGTGGAACCCATGACATTGTTGACTGGCGATTGGCGATTGGAATTACGCCGTCGCCTATCCGATCACCAGTAATTGTCAATGAACCCAGACGTTTTGCTAACGAAGAAAGTGATCGTCAACATAATCAATTAATGAAAACATGACGTAATTTAAACAAGTTCGCTTTAGAAGTTATTTTGCGAAACTGCCGAACGATAACCCCTCTTCTATCCAATCAAATTAAGCCATTCGTTGATTAATTTGTGTCCCCTTAACGCGGGTTGTGTTTCTGTTCAAAGTTCATTTTACATTTATCAAGCGAAGCGTCTTGCTTGATGTCAATTCTGTCTAAACGATGATTATATTCACAAATTATCATTTCGAAGGCAATGCGACAGTCAACCACCAGCCCCATCACCCTTTACTGTCGTGTGTAAACTGTACATGTAACGGGATGCAGGTAAAATGGACTGAACTTTATGAATTTGTTAAACCATCACGTGTGCAATAAGATAATAATTGAAACTCCTTTAAAGTCAAATCTGATTGTATATAGACTAAGATTGACAGCTGCATATCAATAAATAAACTGTACGCGATGCGCGTTAATCGTGATAAACAAACAAACAAATATAACCGGTGCATTTATTCTACGTCAATGATATTAAGCTGCTGCATATACTATCAAATTGAGGGCAACTAATAGTATAATTGAAATCATCGAATGCAAAATCTTTGGCCAACATGTTTGTATTTTTCGAAATGCATCTCTCGATGAACAAATACTGAACATATACACACACATTAATTTTTTGAAAACTTTTTTTTTTTCTTCTTTTGGTTTTTGTACTGTCGAGTCCTTTGTGGTGGTGACCAATAATCGAGGAGAGCAATTAATAAACTAATGATTTTTAAAAAGAAAGAAAATAAGGCCAAAAAAACAAACAAAGTCGTGCGCGTGATGACGTCAATGCCCAGATAGAAGAAGACAAAAGGGGATGGACTCGACATCAACCATTCTTCCAACAAAAAAGAGAAAATGCATTGAAATGTGTGGATCTTTCATCGACATCGAAAAAGGAAGGAAAAAAAATGACCAACAATGAAAGGAAAGATATTTCGAATGGATAGAATGTTGAAAAAAATGCGTCCCGTAAACCTTTCATCCAAGAAATTCAACAACAAAAGGAAGAAGAACGCACTGGCTGTGAACAGCTATTAACTGGATAATGTAACAATTAAGAATCGGGGGAACATGATAGTATTTTGGTCAACAACAGGAGGCAGAAGGAAGTTGAAGAGCAAGAAAAATCAATTTGGATTAAGGAGAGAAGAAATAAAGGCAAATTCGAAAAATAAACACCACCGGGTTTTGTTTTTGGTACTGTAATCTTGTTTTGTTTGTTGTTTGTCCCCTCTCCAAAATAAATTTGTTTTTTAAGTATATATGTATAGAATATAAATCTGTAGGTCAAACAGATGTATGTGTGTGTGATAATAAAAAGTAGGGAAAAGTAGAGAGGGACCGGGTAGGAGATTATGAAAGTGGCGTTCAGGTGGTTAAGACATCAAAACCGACGATCACTTTGCTAGGAGAACTACGAATGAGACTGGTATAATCAGGACTGGCATCGTCCTTAGTGGTACTGCAATTATCGGTTTCGGCATTGTTATTAGATGAGAGGACTCCATCAGCCGCAGGAGTAGATTCACCGGTGTCTGCGACTGGCAGTTCAATTTCAGGGGTGGAAACAACCGAAGCCACTGGAGTGACGGTGAATCGGGAACGAGGGGAAGGTAAAGGCGATTGACTCGGCGCTTCCACTCTGGTTACCTGCAGGCAAATTCCAAATTTCAATCAAATTTGAATACGAAATGAGAGAATCAAATTATGTGAGTAGTACCTTAAATCTTCCTCCGCTAGGTGAAGGCAGTGGACTGGGTGACGGACTTGGCGAAGGGCTCGGTAGTGGACTGCGAAGTTTCCGCCGCGGTTGTTGATCATCTTCTTTGTTATTCAATGGGAGGAGCAATTGTTTTTCACTCGGAGGGACGAGACATGTGAGCGAGATTTTGCGAGAGATCGTCTCGTCGGAATCTGCCTCTTTATTATTAGCGGACCGCTTGGTGTTGAGATCACTGGGCAGGCTGGACAGTGTGTCACCGTCATTGGCTTCAGTCTCGTGAGATGTGCAGCAAGTGGCGATCTCTTCAATAAGACGTTGATATTCGGCAGCATTTTGCTGATCGCATGAAGACGACGAGGTAGAGGGATCCGTGGGATCTAAATCCAGTTGGGTGATGGTAGGACAATGTTTGAGAGCAGCAGCAAGAGCCATCAATCCTGCCAGTGCGATATTGTTTTTGCGCAAATCCACACGTTTCAACAGCGTTCCAGTGGCCAAGGATTCAGATAGTGAAATGATCCCAGAGCATGTCAGTCCGTTTTCTTGAAGTCCTAAATTCAAAAGTGAACGGTTGCGCTCGAGTCCACATGGAATAAGTCCAATGATTCCTTCATCTCCCAGTTTATTATGACCCAAATTAAGTGTTTGAAGAGTCTGGTTAGTTGCCTGTTTTAAAATGTCAAAAGTTGTAAAAACCTCATCAAGTAAATTTTGTTGTTAAAGAAATTTACCAAAACTTTGGCTAGAGTGGGAGACGATTCGTGAGTTATACCGTTGTTCCAGACGACAAGCGAGATCAGTCCAACATTATCCAACAACGCATCACAGATGTAACCCATTCCTTTATCTAAAATTTCGTTGTTTCTAAATTAAGAAAACAAAAACAAAAGTTGTTATCAATTTTTTTTTTTTCATTTGTTGACTTATAAATTCTATTTTTATACCTCAAATCGACGTGCTGAAGCGACGAATTTCCAGTCAACAAAATACCAAGCTGTAAGGCGTCGAAAGGCGTTAATTTATTTTCGGCCAGGTGCAGCTCACGAAGATTTCTGTTCATTTTCAATGAACTTGCTGTTGATGCAGCGCAGCACCAACCAAAAAGAGGAACAGCAACATTATAGACAAACATGTTGACATGTTTTTTTGTTTTGTTTTATAAACACACTGTACCGATGATGGCAAGTGACCTTCCGGTGAGACCACAATCGTTCAAGTACAGGACCCTCAGGCGCGAGTTGGATCTCAGTGCTCTGGCCAGTAAAGTTGAACTGTGTTCCGATAACCCAACTTGAGCTGCGTCCAGCCATTCCAAACATTCGGTCTGTAAAACAAAAACAAAACAATCGTGAGTCACTAAAAAAGAGTAAACAATAGGTTAAAAACAACCACACCCTTTTGATCATGCGACAGCACGCTTGCCAGCCCCTACTGGTCATGTTCTTGTTGGAGGCGATGCTCACATGGGTGGCAGCTTCGTAAAATTCGATCATGTCGAACAATGCAATCAGACCCTTTTTAATAGAGACGAACGATGACATGAATGAAACATTTTCAAGACATGTGATTTTTGACTTATTACATCATCACTGGAGTGGGCATCTCCAATATCTAAGAGTTTCAGAGGTACATTTTTCAGGACATCCTCTAAGGATTCACAGTCATGGGAATTTAAGTTGCGGCCTCGAAGTGTGAGGCTGGCTGAACGTGGACGGCTCAAGTCCAAAGTCTAATAGTCGGAAAAAAAGAACACCCGAATACATTAGCATATTTTATGGGGACTTTAATGGATTTGTACCCAATGACCTTTAACTGCTCAATTATGTGTTCAACAGGTTCAGCCTCATTCTTCTTGCATGAAGAAGTGTATGCAGCAACAATGTTGATATCAGTTTCTTCTTCAGTAAGGATACATTCTGTGTGTCAAATAACAAAATTAATATGTAAAGTTACAGGACTAAATGAATTCAATACCTGGGACATCAGGAACTGTGGGCTCTAGGTTCTGGACCAACTGGGTCTCATCTGAAGGGAAAGAAACTCTTTTCTCCAGCATCCTGCGTTTTTGTTTGATGCCCTCAAAAGGCTGATCAGATGAATCGTCCAGATTGAGAGACAAATTGAGTTCACTTGGGGTTTCAATCTCTGTTTGGCAAACACCTGAAAACCGTAACCTGCTGCTCCATTCTTCCATTTCTTCAGCCATCTTGGAATGAGTAGCGAGAATCATGACCCACACCTGTCAATGGAAAGTGCAAAAGTTGAAAACGTGTTCGTCGTAGAAAGACATATGTTAGCACTAGTAGTAATAATAATGAGATGATAGATTAGAAATCTTACGAGCGGTAACCAGATAACATTTCCATCCAACTGAAACTGAGTGCTTAGATTTTACCGGGCGTTTATCAAAAACCTTGTTGGAATATTTAAATGGCAGAGAATAAGAAACAAAACATTGAGAGAATTGACACAGTGACCACGAGAGAACGACAAGCGAAAGGGGTATATAAAGACAGAGAGAGCAGCAGCGTTATGTTTTTTTGTTGTTGTATGGCGTGATAAGTCTCGGCAGTAACAACGCAACGACCAATCAGCTGCGAGAGTAAGGAAACAACTGACGAGCGGCTCTGTTACTGAGCTGTTACGTAGTCTGCACACACAACAGACCTTCGTTCGTTCGTTCGGACTTGTCGGCAGGGCATGAGAAATGACCGAGCGAAAAAAGAAGGCCCTCCCACCACCTCCCGATGGGTGGCTTTTTCTTTTTTTTTTGGAAAATAATTGATTGTTGCTACGGGTTCACTGTCCTACTGCTGAAAATATCGATGCAAAAATAAATTAATAATCGACCAAAAAACAAAAGGGGACACGCGTGAAAGGTGTTGTTTAAATGACCGTAGGGATACACATGTGTTATTGTGTAGGTTATACTACCGTTACCGTATTCCCCCTATAGCTCGTGTGATAATTTTACGATGCCGGTGTTGTAGTACTTTTAGAAATCCCGCAATATTTCTTGGTAGACTGACTGGCGCTCCTTTGATTTACGCTACTTTCTCCCTTAACTTACAAATTTTTTGCATAAGCGTGTCATTAAGGGAACCTTTCGGCAAACATTTCTTTGTATATAATGAGGTGATCCATCTGTCTGGGTCACGTACTTTTTTTTCCCAGTGAGAGGTGCAAATAATTAAGACAAGGAAAAAATCATTGGATGTTTTTTTATGACGTCATTCGTTTTTAGAAATGAAAAGAAAACACGAATAGCATTTTTATTTAAAAACAAATTGTTGAGTTTTGTTACAAGTTGCGCACATCTCCCGTATATTCGCATATGTCGTCGTAGTCCAGTTGGAAAACTTCATCACGATCCGGTAGAATCTGGACGGTGGCCGTGTATCGTTCCTTGTCCCTTTCAATCACTTGGCACACCTGAAAATAAAACAAAAATTTAAATTTAACAAATTGGTGTATGTATCACAATTAGTTTACCTGTCCTTTTCGTTTGCCCTTGACGACCATGACGTAAGCAGGATCGCTGCGTGGTATGACCGTTTCCAATTTAGAAATGTTAATGTTTTCTAAAAGTTTGCCGTTTTCTGCTTTACAGATGCAATGATTCTTGGAAATCACGTCCACCACGACCATCTGCAATTCATACCGATAAGGTATTTTTACACTCGTGAAAGAAATTCATCATTTTAAAAACAGAACCACAGCTAGCAAAAATACTTTCTGTTTGTAGAATCTGCCGTCCTTGAATAAAGAATCGACACAGCGGACTCGCAAGAGTGGGTGAAGCCAAGGTTCTCGTTTCTCGTTGTCAGAGCCTTTCGAGGGTTTTTTAGAACGAGATTCTTTCTTCTCATCACGTCGTTCTCGACTGCGACTCCTAGACTCTCGACGACTACCTTTTAAAAACAGAAAAGAATTTCTCATTATTATTGTTGTTTAGTGGAATTTCATTACGACGAGATGATTAATTAACATGTTTAACGGAAAATGATTATGTTACGTGCTTCACGAGAATGACGTCAACAGCTATGACAAATGAACGTGGCCTTCAGTAGGAGGAGCTAACTGGTAATCTATCTACAAAAAGTAGGCACTTAATAACTTACGATGGCTAGGACTACGACTATGCTTCCGCTTTTTTCTGCTTTCGCGATCCTTTTTCTCCTTTTCGTTACGCTCCTTTTCCTGTTTGGTTTTATATTCGTCGTATTTTTCCTTGTCTGGGAGAAAAAAAGAGATGATTAATTTCACGGAATAATTTTCCTTCAAATAGATTGAACTAACTGAGAATCCTGGCGGAATCTCGATATTCTTTGGCAGAAACTGGTTTGAGAAAGAGTTCACTCATTTCCAATTCATTACTTCCGACAGCCATCCGCACAAGTGCACGGCCTGTGTTTGCATCCATGCTAAGAACCTGTTGAAAACGAACATTTCTTTTAAAAAAAGGAACACAAAACAACTGAAAATGAATTTGTAACTGACTTGGCCATACAACCCTTGATGTTTTCCGCTGAGCAACTGTACATTTGCACCGATAATCACTTTGAGCTCTTCTTCACCTTCTTTTGGCTTTGATAAAGCTTTGGCTGCATTTTCTAGAACCGTACGGTCAGCTCCCAGACCAAGTCCTTTAGGCCTAAGTTTCACTTCCATGGGAGCAGCCACTCTGAATGAAAATAAGACATTTCATGAGAAATCTGAATGATCATTCAATATAAAAGGTGGCAAATGATACCCTTTTCTGGAGAGACCAATACCCTCTGAGGCTTTCCAACCCATTCCTCTCAACATAGCCATTCCATAGGCTTCCACTGGGATTGCTTCATAATCATCAAGTGTGGGACTAGAAAAGGAATGTCAAAGGGTTAACCATGTTTTTAAATAAAAATATGTTTGAATTAAAATTTGATACCTGATCTGCACGAAGAGACACATCTACCTTTTCATCAGTTTCAAAGCCAGAAGGAACACGATTCTGCATAAAAAGTGGGATATCAATGTTGGAGGGTACACCATTTCCTCTGTTCTCCCAGCCATCAACAGCTTTTAGGGTTTCTTGCAGGATTTCATTTTCAGCTTGCTTGTCCAAGTCAGAAGCTTCTGTTGTCTCTTCTTTTGTGTCTTTGCCAGGAGTTCTCCACCGATTCTTGGTTATAAGTGGAATGATCAATTCCTTTTTAGGAGCTTTCTTGATGAACCTAAAAAAAACCAAATACATGCAAAAATTAATGCCAAATGAATGTTTGCGGCGGGAAAAGTAACATACCCATTGATTTTGTTGTGTTCAACAGTTTTTACGAAATCTGTTTCTTCGCGAGTTTCTTGAGTCGTATCAAGTAATTTCGACTGAGTCAATTTCACGTTATCATGTTTCCTTTTTGAACTAAAAGCAAAAGACACACCAGGCTTGGTTTCCGACATAATGACACACGAATACGTTTCAAGAAAGGATTTCCTTTTCGCTCAGGAGATGTCTTTTTTTTTGCTGGAATAAGGAAACAATAAAGGGGGACGCAAGCAGACGAAAATTGGAAAAATCAAATCAGACAACTGCCATGGATTCAGCGGTGGTACACTCTACAGCTTGGCGATGTTTTATAATTAAAATATCTAATTAATTTGTTATGGAATAGATTTTTGTAATTAAATTGGCTGAAGGATAGAGAGAGATTTAATTACTCGTGGTAAGAAGTGACTTATTGCATTTCGCCTAGTGGCGCCATGGCGGCAAAACGCCATCCGCAAGGCTAGCCGCCTAGCCCGCTGCCTACTTAGTTTTGATTAAAATGTAACCAAATATCGTAATTGAAAGGAAATGCTGAACGCAGATGAGAAGATGATGCCACGGGTTCATTTCGTAATTGTTTGTAGCGTCACACAACTGAGATGTCCGCATCACATTGACATGAAGTTGTAAGGCTTCATCGAGAATTGAGGTCACTAGATTGATTATGATGCACGTAGACCAAGTGGCACAAACATGTGACATAATTTAGTATTTTATTTTATTTATAATAAATCGAACGACCGAATTCCTCGGTATTTTTTGTGGGCTTGGTCCAAAATCGACCAATCAGAGCTCTGTAACTAATCTTTGAGACTCTCGCTAGATGTCTGTTACGGACGAGTGGACTCGGCAGCAGACGAACAAATAAATTGCTCTAGAACAAAACAGATACGCATTTACGATGTTCATTCCAAAACAACCGACGTACTGCCATAGAGTTGGGTTTGATTTCGTCATTCACTCCTTCCTCTATGGTACTACTGACATAGTGCTGTGAGATAATTTAAAAGAATAAAACAACTTTCATAGTGTTGTGTGTGTCGTCATTTCATCAAAGAGTATGTTACAAAACAAACAATCCTGACCTAAAACATTTTGGTTCCGAGTGCTGCTCTGTAGTCTCGTTTAAAATCCTTTTTTTTTCGTCTAGCCAATGTGGGTGAAGGTTAATCAATCGACAACTTCGTCATCTATTATTTAACTTCGAATAGATTGGCCCATAATAGTTTTTTTTTTAAGAATTACTTCATTTGTTCAAGGTCTCGATGTAGTCGTGGGGCATATATAAGGACGGCCATTCGAGGTTGTAGTAGTAGTAGAAGGATCCTCAAGAGACACAATCCCTCTAGTCAGTAATTGATCCTTTTAGTGTTCGAATTACGACGATATTTCAAATCCCTTGAAAAATTCATTGGTCGAAAAAAGTAAAAATTTCTGCCATCCGTCGTTGTATTTGATTTGAGTCCCTGCGAAACAGGTAAAAGAAGGGCGTCAATTTACCCTTCCTCTTTCAATTAAAAGGGTCATTGACGTTTGGCAAGGGTTGTCCCCACGAATTAACGGTAAAAAAAAAGGTCGGTGAAGGTCATTGAAACGCAACTCTACGCCAAAAACGAGTAGCGGCACACTGTCTCCGTCTCCTACCAACTTGTTTGATTTCCATTTCGCCAGTGCATTCTGAACAATGGTGCGACTCGTACATGTTTTCTGCTTGTTCATCTCTTCTGCCACATTTGGACTTGCCCAAGTTCTATCTCTTCCACCAGCATGTCCAAGGTAAAATTTCACTTTAAACTTATTTCATTTCTTTTATTAATTATATGTGTTTCTCAACAGCCCCATTTACTGTCACGGGCCACTGCTGCACACTGTTCAAATGTCCAAATTGTATCACGACTCGAAGACTTTTGTCGACAAGAAATTACGTTTCGACCCAGAATTAGTTTCAGCCAATTTCACTCGATTGATGAACCTTACAGAGAATAAGCCTTCCAAGAATGATCTCGTCATCTTCATCAGTCAACATTTTGAGAGTGAAGGATCCGAATTTCAACCGTGGGATCCATCCGATTGGATTGACAGCCCGTTGTTTCTCAACAAAATCAACAACACTCAATTAAGAAACTGGGGACAAGAATTACACGGAGCTTGGAAATTTCTCGGTCGACAAATTAAAGGTAGTTTTTTCTACTTAAATTTAAGTTTAAAGAAATAATAATATTTCATAATTGTTATATAACAGATGACGTACGAGAACGCCCCGAGCTGTACTCTATGATCTATGTGCCTAATCCTTTCATCATTCCTGGCGGACGTTTTCGTGAAATTTATTATTGGGATTCCTATTGGATCGTTCAAGGACTTCTCATTTCGCAAATGAATCACACGGTTGGCTCTAAATATTTTTCATTTTAATTTTTCAAGTTCAAATATTGACATTATCACTTTGTTTTTCTAGGTGAGAGGAATGTTAGATAACTTCCTGCAGATGGTGGATGTTTATGGAATGGTCCCCAATGGCGGCCGTATCTACTATGAGCGGAGATCACAGCCCCCCATGTTAATTCCCATGGTAGATCGTTACATCAACGCCACTGGGGATGTCGAATTTCTCAATCCTGCACGGTTACAATTATTGGAAAAAGAATTTCAATTTTGGTTAACCAACAGAAGTGTCTCCGTAAAAGGACATACATTGGCGAGATTTAATGTCGAATCTGATGGACCACGACCTGAATCTTACATGTAATTTTCTGAATTTATTTCTTTAATAATCAGATGTTTTTCATAATAATTTGATGTCATCTCCAGTGAGGATTTCCAGTCGTCTGCCCGTATGAGTGAAATCGATCGTCAACAATTTTACATCAACATGAAATCGGGAGCTGAATCTGGCTGGGATTTCAGTTCCAGGTGGTTCATTGCCGACGAAGGTCACAATGAAGGAAATCTAAGTCACATCAGTACCCGCAACGTCATACCAGTCGATTTGAATGCCTTCATTTGCATGAACGCTCGAATGCTCTCTGAAATGTTTCGTCAAGTTGGCGATGACCGAAAGGCTCAAATGTATCACGACAAGTACATCGAATGGAAAAGAGCTATTCAAGAGGTTAGTCTCGTTATTTGTTGATTTAATTTTGTGGTATTCATTTTTTAATTCTTTTTTTGGTGTTTAGGTGCTGTGGAATGAAGAACAAGGCATCTGGCTAGACTATGATTTGAGCAACAATATCCAACGACCTTATTTTTACGCATCGAATATCGCACCGTTATGGGCCAATTGCTGGGATTCCACTCCGTCCGGTGTGGACTCTGTTGTCCACAAAGTGATGGATTATCTGGAGCAGAGTCAATCAACTAAGTAAAATGCTGATGTTGATTATTCTTGGTGTGTTTGTTCACGTTTGTCTCGATTCGTTTTTTTTCTTTAGATTTGCTGGCGGAATTCCGACTTCCATGCAACACTCTGGACAGCAGTAAGTGTTTTATTTACTTTTAAGAGTTTATCTACATTTTAGACTAAATAAATATTTGTCCAACAGATGGGATTTCCCTAATGGGTGGCCGCCCTTGCAACACATGTTGGTTGTCGGTCTTGAAAATACGGGTGACCCTAGAGCCAAAGCCTTGGCCTTTGACCTCGCTCAGAAATGGCTGATTAACAATTACGATGCGTATCAACAAAGTATGCCCAACGCCATGTTTGAAAAAGTAAGCCTTGGTAGTAGTCTAATTTAATTATTCAATTACATTTTTAAAACTTTTCTTTTCTATTTGTTTTTTTTTTCAGTACGACGTTACTGTTGTTGGCCTGCCAGGAGGTTAGTAACCGTTGCTAATAATGTGTTATTCAATACCCTTTCTTTATAATGTATTGGTTATTGGTTTTTTGACTGTGCAGGTGGTGGTGAATACGATGTACAGCTTGGCTTCGGTTGGACGAACGGTGTAATTTTAGATTTCCTGCACATTTATGGCGATCGATTGGTGACTGAGCAGCCAAGAAATTCTTAATTATTGTATCCGATTTCAGATTTATAATGAAGAAAGAAAAGCCACTATGACTGTACAATTTAATTGACTATTTTGTGTAAAGCAATTTCTCCCCCAGCTATTCAATGGTTAATCTCACTGTTACCTAATTTACATTATTTTGTGTTCCCAATCCTAGTCTTATCTCATATTTGTACATGATTTTGATTTTGTAATTTTTCTTCTATTGGGTTTAGAATACAAACATATGCATTAATAACTTAAAAGTTAAAACAAACAAAAACATTTTCGTAAATATTTGAATACTTGCGCTACAGTATTTTAACAAGTGCGGCAACGCAGACAACACGTGACCAGAATGTAAACATCAAACGTCATCTTCAAAATTTGTTTGGTTGACGATAACAAATAGGACATGTTTTCTAGTTGATATTCCCAAGATGTTAGACAAATCAAATTTTTTAGGTGATCAGTTTATTACAAATTATTTGCATCCTTTATTTGGTGCCAACAATGATTCAAAGATGTTTTCTCAAATGGTATGGATTTCATTCTTTTATACCTTAAGTGTTGCTGTTAGTATGGCTATATTTCCAGCTCCATATGGTAAGAGATATTTATGTCTCAGCGTTTTAAATATCATCAAAGTAACCCAATTATCATTTAAGGACGATACAGCAGCTCAAAATATGGATTCCTCCTTCCTGCAAAGATGGCTTGGATAACTCAAGAATCCCCCTCCTTTATAATGCCAGTCATTTTACTGCTGACTACATCTGCTGCCTGTTGGAATTCCATGGTAAACAAGATACTCTTGATAGGATTCATCATTCATTATGTGAATAGGTAATTGTCTGGATTTTGTCTTGTTTTCCCGATTTCTGAAACAGAGCCACTTTTACTATTTCAGGAGTGTAATCTTTCCATTGTGTGCCCGTGGCAATGAAGATACTCCTTTCGTGCCATACATCTCAGCCATGATATTTTCCATATTCAATGGATTCATGCAGGGACATTACCTTTTAAATTATCATCAATATGATGATCAATGGTCAACTTCTCCTCAATTCATAATAGGTGATTAATTAAATGCCATTAAAATCTTGAAATAATAATTGTAAAGGCCTTTTATTTATGCAGGGTTTATCATGTTTTGTTTGGGTATGGCCTTCAATATCCATTCAGGTAACGAAATCATTTTAAATATTTTTAAAAAATAAACAGGATTTACATTTGATTCACAACAAACAGATCAACTACTGATTCACTTGCGCCAACCAGGAGAAACTGGGTACAAAATCCCTGTTGGTGGATTGTTTGAGTACGTTACTGGGGCGAATTTCTTTGCTGAAATCATCGAATGGATTGGTTTTTCCATTGCTTCCTGCAGTCCTACAGCAGCAATCTTCACTCTCTTCTCGACAGTCTTCCTATGTTTTAGAGCTTGGCATCATCACAATTTCTATTTAAAGAAATTTGAAAATTATCCACGATCGAGAAAAATCATCATTCCATTTTTAATTTAAATTTATGGATTATGGTGTTGTACTTTTAGATTTTAAATAATTAATTAATTATACAGATAGCAAAAACTAAATTGATGTAAAAGAGTTTCAGTTCACCTACAACGCCTGTTAATGTTTATTTGCAGGCTAAATTTATTGATTTTGTAATGATTAAACAAAAATAGTTTTAAAGACACAGGTAGCGAATAAGCACATATTTTCAACTTTGATTTTTTACCGATTTCATTTCTATACCGCCAGTATAGACGGGGCCTAGACGCTTTGACAGGAAATTTTAATTTCAAATCAAACTTTAGTCCTACTTATTTAATTTTAAAACTATTTTAAAATATTTTAATTGAACAAGGTCTGAAAAATCATTTTGTAGTTAAATAGCTTAAATTTAAATTCTGGCATCCCTGGCGGTTTGCGAGGTTCCCGTAGGAAGAAGATTTTTTTTTAAATAGAAAAAAAAATTTTTTGATCAAATAAAATAAATTAAGTAACAAATAAAAATGTAGCTTTATTGAGAGCAATTTTTTGTTTAGCAATGGGTTTTTAAAATGATAGGCTATATTGGAATGACATCTTGGTGATACTATTTTGACGTATAAATTGTGTAAGTGAAATACTAAACTCAAATTTTAAGTAATATACAGCATATGTAGCTAATATTAGCTCCGTGCGATTAATTAATGTTTCTAAGTTTTAAGTTGTATATATGTAGCAGTTGGCCAGTTGTAGCTAATACTAATAGCAAATACTAACTCCGTGAAGCCTCGCCGCACCACGCCGCACCTTGATCTAAAGCTCAATTTTCCCTAAATATTCATTCAGAATATTGAGATCCTGAATCAATATTGAATAAGATATTGAAATGCGCCTCAGGCGGGGCAATCCGTTGAATTATATAAGAGCCATCCCCCTATGTCGTATGTCGTAATCAATGTTTAATTGAAAATAGAAAATGAACCCGAGGGGTTCTCCACTCTTTTCTGAGTGCACATCGAGAAATTTATGGAAATATTTCTCCGTTTTTTTTCTCATTTTGGCACGAAATTTCCCACTTTTCACGAAATTTCTCATTTTTCTCAAAATTTCTAAAAATTTCTCACTTTTCTCAACACACTTTTTTTTCACGAAATTTCTCAGTTTTCACGAAATTTCTCAGTTTTCACGAAATTTCTCACTTATTTCAAAATTTCTCACTTTTTCTCAAATTTCTCACTTTTTCATGAATATCCCAAGAAAAAGATTGAACATTATTATTGAATCATGTGTACGAATTTCTATTTAACACCTTTGTAGTTGACTTCCGATAACAACGTCGTTACTTTGAAGACCCGTATCAAAGAAACTTCAAATGATTTTTCTGCCCGACTGCATAAAATCGTCTTTAAATAGCTCAAAAAATTAGGAAATGTGTTATTTTAGAGGTTAGTATGATCCTTCATCCAAGCATCCTTTATCAAATTATAGGTGCTTGATCCTTCATCCAAGCGTCCTTTATCATATTATAGGTGCTTGATCCTTCATCAAAGCATCCTTTATCAAATTATAGGTGCTTGATGGATGAAGGATCAAGCACCTATATTTTGATAAAGGATGCTGTGATGAAGGATCAAGCACCTATAATTTGATAAAGGACGCTTGGATGAAGGATCAAGCACCTATAATTTGATAAATGACGCTTGGAACAAGTGCCAATCGCTCTTAAATCAAATTTTACCTAAGAAAAATACCCTTTGAAAGTGTTTTAATGGTTTTATTACGAAAATATGGCAAAGAAATTACTCAAATGATTGAAAATGACTGAAATCTCTTAAGGGATTGTTCCGATTTTACTCAAACAAGTGCCAATCGCTCTTAAATCAAATTTTACCCAAGAAAAATACCCTTTGAAAGTGTTTTAATGGTTTTATTACGAAAATATGGCAAAGAAATTACTCAAATGATCGAAAATGACTGAAATCTCTTAAGGGATTGTTCCGATTTTACTCAAACAAGTGCCATTCGCTCTAAAATGAAACTTTACCTTAAGAAAAATACCCTTTGAAAGTGTTTTAATGGTTTTATTACGAAAATATGGCAAAGAAATTACTCAAATGATTGAAAATGACTGAAATCTCTTAAGGGATTGTTCCGATTCTACTCAAACAAGTGCCAATCGCTCTTAAATCAAATTTTACCTAAGAAAAATACCCTTTGAAAGTGTTTTAATGGTTTTATTACGAAAATATGGCAAAGAAATTACTCAAATGATTGAAAATGACTGAAATCTCTTAAGGGATTGTTCCGATTTTACTCAAACAAGTGCCAATCGCTCTTAAATCAAATTTTACCCAAGAAAAATACCCTTTGAAAGTGTTTTAATGGTTTTATTACGAAAATATGGCAAAGAAATTACTCAAATGATTGAAAATGACTGAAATCTCTTAAGGGATTGTTCCGATTTTACTCAAACAAAAGCCAATCGCTCTTAAATCAAATTTTACCTAAGAAAAATACCCTTTGAAAGTGTTTTAATGGTTTTATTACGAAAATATGGCAAAGAAATTACTCAAATGATGGAAAATGACTGAAATCTCTTAAGGGATTGTTCCGATTTTACTCAAACAAGTGCCAATCGCTCTTAAATCAAACTTTACCTAAGAAAAATACCCTTTGAAAGTGTTTTAATGGTTTTATTACGAAAATATGGCAAAGAAATTACTCAAATGATTGAAAATGACTGAAATCTCTTAAGGGATTGTTCCGATTTTACTCAAACAAAAGCCAATCGCTCTTAAATCAAATTTTACCTAAGAAAAATACCCTTTGAAAGTGTTTTAATGGTTTTATTACGAAAATATGGCAAAGAAATTACTCAAATGATGGAAAATGACTGAAATCTCTTAAGGGATTGTTCCGATTTTACTCAAACAAAAGCCAATCGCTCTTAAATCAAACTTTACCTAAGAAAAATACCCTTTGAAAGTGTTTTAATGGTTTTATTACGAAAATATGGCAAAGAAATTACTCAAATGATTGAAAATGACTGAAATCTCTTAAGGGATTGTTCCGATTTTACTCAAACAAGTGCCAATCGCTCTAAAATGAAACTTTACCTAAGAAAAATACCCTTTGAAAGTGTTTTAATGGTTTTATTACAAAAATATGGCAAAGAAATTACTAAAATGATTGAAAATGACTGAAATCTCTTAAGGGATTGTTCCGATTCTACTCAAACAGACTAACGACCGAATTTGGATGAAACTTTTACCAAAGCTTAATCATGTGCTCTTTTACCCTAGATATCTTTTTTGTAAATATTCCATCGTTAGTTATGGAGATAAAAGTTTCCAAACTTTTTCATTGAAATCGCAAACAGGGAGTTTTGTATTTTCGATTTTTGGGTTAACGTCAGATAATTTCCCTTGTTAAATAGAATGATCTATGGACAATATAATGCAAGATTTATGAAATTCCTGTTTTCAAATCCCTGTGTTAGAACGTCAAAGCTATTCCAGTATCCAAATTTCATTTATTTTGACTTTTCACCATAACTAACGATGGAATATTTACAAAAACAATATCTAGGGTAGTAGAGCCCATATGGAAGCTATGGTGAGAGTTTCATCGAAATTACTTCGTTAGTTATTAGTTTTAGTAAATCAGTTAAAGTTGTCAAAAGATTTTTTTCCATTTTACCCGACTTTGTGGCTTCACCATTGGCTTTTAAGAAACAAGCATAATGAAAATATTCATGAAATACCTTTTTTGGGGTCCTCAACAAATATTTTCTCTTGAGAAACCAACAAGCAAAATATATTTTCAAGCGTTACATCACCTTGAAGATAGTGAATCCGTTAAAGTTGCCAAAAGATTTTTTTTAAATTTTACCCGACTTTGTGGCTTTACCATGGGCTTTTAAGGAACAAGCATAATGAAAATATTCATAAAATACCTTTTTTGGGGTCCTCCATATATATTTTCGCTTGAGAAACCAACAAGAAAAATATATTTTCAAGCGTTATATCACCTTGAAGACAGTGAATCCGTTAAAGTTGTCAAAATATTTTTTTTTCCATTTTACCCGACTTTGTGGCTTTACCATGGGCTTTTAAGGAACAAGCATAATGAAAATATTCATGAAATACCTTTTTTGGGGTCCTCAAAATATATTTTCGCTTGAGAAACCAACAAGCAAAATATATTTTCAAGCGTTACATCACCTTGAAGATAGTGAATCCGTTAAAGTTGACAAAAGATTTTTTCCATTTTACCCGACTTTGTGGCTTTACCATGGGCTTTTAAGGAACATGCATAATGAAAATATTCATGAAATATCTTTTTTTGAGGTCCTCAAAATATATTTTCGCTTGAGAAACCAACAAGCAAAATATATTTTCAAGCGTTACATCACCTTGAAGATAGTGAATCCGTTAAAGTTGTCCAAAGATTTTTTTCTATTTTACCCGATATTGTGGCTTCACCATTGGCTTTTAAGTAACAAGCACAATGAAAATATTCATGAAATACCTTTTTTGGGGTCCTCAACATAAATTTTCTCTTGAGAAACCAACAAGCAAAATATATTTTCAAGCGTTACATTCCCTTGAAGATAGTGAATCCGTTAAAAATGTCAAAAGATTTTTTTCCATTTTTCCCGACTTTGTGGCTTCACCATTGGCTTTTAAGTAACAAGCATAATGAAAATATTCATGAAATACCTTTTTTGGGGTCCTCAACAAATATTTTCTCTTGAGAAACCAACAAGCAAAATATTTTTTCAAGCGTTACATCACCTTGAAGATAGTGAATCCGTTAAAAATGTCAAAATATTTTTTTTTCCATTTTACCCGACTTTGTGGCTTTACCATGGGCTTTTAAGGAACAAGCATAATGAAAATATTCATGAAATACCTTTTTTGGGGTCCTCAAAATATATTTTCGCTTGAGAAACCAACAAGCAAAATATATTTTCAATTGTTACATCACCTTGAAGATAGCTTTTTTTAGATGCTTTTTCTTTGTGGCTTCGTTATTGGCTTTTAAGTAACAAGCATAATGAAAATATTCATGAAATACCTTTTTTGGGGTCCTCAAAATATATTTTCGCTTGAGAAACCAATAAGCAAAATATTTTTTCAAGGGTTACATCACCTTGAAGATAGTGAATCCGTTAAAGTTGTCAAAATATATTTTTCCATTTTACCCGACTTTGTGGCTTCACCATTGGCTTTTAAGTAACAAGCATAATGAAAATATTCATGAAATACCTTTTTTGTGGTCCTCAAAATATATTTTCCCTTGAGAAACCAACAAGCAAAATATATTTTCAAGCGTTATATCACCTTGAAGATAGTGAATCCGTTAAAGTTGACAAAAGATTTTTTTCCATTTTACCCGACTTTGTGGCTTTACCATGGGCTTTTAAGGAACATGCATAATGAAAATATTCATGAAATACCTTTTTTGGGGTCCTCAATATATATTTTCGCTTGAGAAACCAACAAGCAAAATATGTTTTCAAGCGTTACATCACCTTGAAGATAGTGAATCCGTTAAAGTTGTCAAAAGATTTTTTTCCATTTTACCCGACTTTGTTGCTTCACCATTGGCAATTAAGGAACAAGCATAATGAAAATATTCATGAAATACCTTTTTTGGGGTCCTCAACATATATTTTCTCTTGAGAAACAAACAAGCAAAATATGTTTTCAAGCGTTACATCACCTTGAAGATAGTGAATCCGTTAAAGTTGCCAATAGATTTTTTTTTCCATTTTACCAAACTTTGTGGCTTCACCATTGGCTTTTAAGGAACAAGCATAATGAAAATATTCATGAAATACTTCACCATGTGCTCTTTTACCCTAGATATTTGTTTTGTAAATATTCTATCGCTAGTTATGGAGATAATAACTTCCAAACTTTTTCATTGATATCACAAACAGGGAGTATTGTATTTTCGATTTTTTGAATACAGCATTACCATTAGTCCCGAATATATTGTACAGGTATTAGACTACCCATAATACCCATTTTAAAATTTGTGGAATCCCACAAACATGTGTAATTCTTGAAAATACAAAACTCCCTGTTCGTGATTTCAAACTTATATATGCAAAATATATTTTCAAGCATTACATCACCTTGAAGATAGTGAATCCGTTAAAGTTGCCAAAATATTTTTTTTCCATTTTACCCGACTATGTGGCTTTACCATGGGCTTTTAAGGAACAAGCATAATGAAAATATTCATGAAATACCTTTTTTGGGGTCCTCAACATATATTTTCTCTTGAGAAACCAACAAGCAAAATATATTTTCAAGCGTTACATCACCTTGAAGATAGTGAATCCGTTAAAGTTGTCAAAAGATTTTTTTCCATTTTACCCGACTTTGTTGCTTCACCATTGGCTTTTAAGTAACAAGCATAATGAAAATATTCATGAAATACCTTTTTTGGGGTCCTCAAAATATATTTTCTCTTGAGAAACCAACAAGCAAAATATATTTTCAAGCTTTATATCACCTTGAAGATAGTGAATCCGTTAAAGTTGACAAAAGATTTTTTTCCACTTTACCCGACTTTGTGGTTTCACCATTGGGTTTTAAGTAACAAGCATAATGAAAATATTCATGAAATACCTTTTTTGGGGTCCTCAACATATATTTTCTCTTGAGAAACCAACAAGCAAAATTTATTTTCAAGTGTTACATCACCTTGAAGATAGTGAATCCGTTAAAGTTGTCAAAAGATTTTTTTCCATTTTACCCGACTTTGTGGCTTCACCATTGGCAATTAAGGAACAAGCATAATGAAACTATTCATGAAATATCTTTTTTTGAGGTCCTCAAAATATATTTTCGCTTGAGAAACCAACAAGCAAAATATTTTATCAAGCGTTACATCACCTTGAAGATAGTGAATCCGTTAAAGTTGACAAAAGATTTTTTTCCACTTTACCCGACTTTGTGGTTTCACCATTGGCTTTTAAGTAACAAGCATAATGAAAATATTCATGAAATACCTTTTTTGGGGTCCTCAACATATATTTTCTCTTGAGAAACCAACAAGCAAAATATGTTTTCAAGCGTTACATCACCTTGAAGATAGTGAATCCGTTAAAGTTGTCAAAAGATTTTTTTCCATTTTACCCGACTTTGTGGCTTCACCATTGGCTTTTAAGTAACAAGCATAATGAAAATATTCATGAAATACCTTTTTTTGGGTCCTCAATATATATTTTCGCTTGAGAAACCAACAAGCAAAATATATTTTTAAGCGTAACATCACCTTGAAGATAGTGAATCCGTTAAAGTTGCCAATAGATTTTTTTTCCATTTTACCAAACTTTGTGGCTTCACCATGGGCTTTAAGGAACAAGCATAATGAAAATATTCATGAAATACTTCACCATGTGCTCTTTTACCCTAGATATTTGTTTTGTAAATATTCTATCGTTAGTTATGGAGATAATAACTTCCAAACTTTTTCATTGATATCACAAACAGGGAGTATTGTATTTTCGATTTTTTGAATACAGCATTACCATTAGTCCCGAATATATTGTACAGGTATTAGACTACCCGTAATACCCATTTTAAAATTTGTGGAATCCCACAAACATGTGTAATTCTTGAAAATACAAAACTCCCTTTTCGTGATTTCAATGAAAAAGTTTGGAAATCTTTATCTCCTTAACTAACGACCGAATTTGGATAAAACTTTCACCATAGCTTCACCATGTGCTCTTTTACCCTAGATATTTGTTTTGTAAATATTCTATTGTTAGTTATGGAGATAATAACTTCCAAACTTTTTCATTGAAATCGCAAACAGGAAGATTTTCGATTTTTGGAATACAGCAGTAACCATTAGTCCAGAATATACTGTACAGGTATTAGACTACCCATAATCTTCTTTAAATAGCTCAACAAATAAGGAAATGTGTTATTCTAGAGGATTGTACATTTCAAAAAAATTTATCTAAAAAAAAACAAGTTAACCTAATGATAAAATAAGTGGTTAGAAATGATTTTTCTATCCAGCTGCAAAATATCGTCTTAAAAAAGCCTAGAAAATGAAGAAATGGAATATTTGAGAGGATTGCACATTTCAAATAGTTTATCTCAAAATTAACCAAGTTAAGCCAATGATAAACTTATTTGTTACTTTGAAGACCCGTAAATCAGAAACTACAAATAATTTTTCTATCCAACTGAAGAATATCTTCTTTAAATAGCTCAAAAAATAAGGAAATGTGTTATTCTAGAGGATTGTACATTTCAAAAAAGGTTATCTCAAAATAAACTAAGTAAACCTAATAATAAAATAAGTTGTTACTTTAAAGACCCGTATCTAAGAAACCTTTTAATGATTTTTCTATCCGACTGCATCGGCCGTAATCTTATTTTCCCTTTCGTATTCTCATTGTCCCTGCCGGATTCTTATTTTCCCGTCCGTAATCTCATTGTCCCTCCCGTATTCTCAATCCATCGACCGTAATCTTATTTTCCCTTTTGTATTCTCATTGTCCCTGCCAGATTCTAATTTTCCCTTCCGTAATCTCATTTTCCCTGCCGAAATCTTATTCCCTTGCCGTATTTTCAATCCATCGGTCGTATTCTCATTGTCCCTTCCGGATCCTTTTTTTTCTTCCGTAATCTCATTTTCCCTTCCGTAATCTCATTTTCCCTGCCGTAATCTCATTTTCCCTTCCGTAATCTCATTTACCCTGCCGTAATCTCATTTTCCCTTCCGTAATCTAATTTTCCCTGCCGTAATCTCATTTTCCCTTCCGTAATCTCAATCCATCGGTCGTATTCTCATTGTCCCTGCCGGATTCTTATTTTCCCTTCCGTAATCTCATTTTGCCTTTCGTAATCTCATTTTCCCAGCTTTAATCTCATTTTCCCCTCCGTCATCTCATTTTCCCTGCCGTAATCTCATTTTCCCTTCCGTAATCTCAATCCATCGGTCGTATTCTCATTGTCCCTGCCGGATTCTCATTGTCCCTGCCGGATTCTTATTTTCCCTTCCGTAATCTCTTTTCCCTTCCATAATCTCAATCCATCGGTCGTATTCTCATTGTCTCTGCCGGATTCTGATTTTCCCTTCCGTTATCTCATTTTCCCTTCCGTAATCTCATTTTTCCTTCCGTTATCTCATTTTCCTTTCCGTAATCTCATTTTCCCTGCCGTAATCTCATTTCCCTTCCGTAATCTCATTTTCCCTGCTTTAATCTCATTTTTCCTGCCGTTATCTTATTTCCCTTCCATAATCTCATTTTCCCTGCTTTAATCTCATTTTTCCTTCCGTAATCTCATTTTCCCTGCCGTAATCTCATTTTACCTTCCGTAATCTCATTTTCCCTGCCATCATCCATCGGTCGTTTTCTCATTGTCCCTGCTGGATTCTCATTTTTCTTTGAGATATATTTTCGCTTGAGAAACCAACAAGCAAAATATATTTTCAAGCATTACATCACCTTGAAGATAGTGAATCCGTTAAAGTTGCCAAAATATTTTTTAATATGTTTTTAAGTTTTCACCATAACTAACGATCAAAAGTTTACGAACAAATTATATCATGTAGAACAACCATTTTTAAAGCTTTGGTGAAAGTTTCGTTGAAATTCATTCGTTAGTTATTGAGATAAAAATTTGCAAACTTTTTCATTGAAATCGAGACCAGGGAGTTTTGTATTTTCGATTTTTTTTATATGATATAAATGGTATCCTTGACAAATAATGGTTCTGGGGCATACTAGGGGACCCAAGTACACCAACCATAGAAAAAAATTTGCATTATATCATAGCCATTGTGTTAATACGGGCTATAACATAAGCGCCAAAAAAAAGTTTTCTTCCTGAGGGATGCTTTGAAACCCAGTCAATCAACTTTTTGATTTTATAAATACTTTGTACAATCCAGGAATTGGATTATACCATAGCCATTGTGTTTATAAGCTATGCGAAGCTATGCCAGTATCCAAATTTCAATGTTTTTGAGTTTTCACCATAACTAACGATCAAAAGTTTGCAACGTACGGCAGTATAAGGCTATAGTAGCGCTCGCAACGTACGGCAAAGTAGACACTCTACTATGGCATTTAGTTGTGCCCCCTTCTTTCTAAGAAGCGTTTCTCAACTTATAAGTTGCACTCCCCATTTCGCATCTTATAAGTAGCGCTAAGTAGCACTCATTTGAATGAGAGTGTGCATATTATTCATCACAGCACCTTTATTCTTATTTAGGTGCATGATTATTCATCACAGCACCTTTATTCTTATTTAGGTGCATTATTCTTTATCACAGCACCTTTATTATGATATAGGTGCGTGATTCTTCATCACAGCACCTTTATTCTGATATAGGTGCATGATTCTTCATCACAGCACCTTAATTATTATATAGTTGCATGATATTCTTCATCACAGTAACTTTATTCTGATATAGGTGCATGATATTCTTCATCACAGCACCTTTATTCTGATATAGGTGCAGCATATTCTTCATCACAGCATCTTTATTCTTATTTAGGTGAATGATTCTTCATCATAGCACCTTTATTCTGATATAGGTGCATGATTCTTCATCACAGCGACTTTATTCTGATATAGGTGCATGATTCTTCATCACAGCACCTTTATTCTGATATAGGTGCATGATTCTTCATCACAGCGACTTTATTCTGATATAGGTGCATGATTCTTCATCACAGCACCTTTATTCTGATATAGGTGCATGATATTCTTCATCACAGCACCTTTATTCTGATATAGCTGCATATTATTCATCACAGCACCTTTATTCTTGTTTAGGTGCATGATTCTTCATCACGCAGCACCTTTATTCTGATATAGGTGCATATTATTCATCACAGCACCTTTATTCTTATTTAGGTGCATGATTCTTCATCACAGCACCTTTATTCTTATTTAGGTGCATGATTCTTCATCACAGCACCTTTATTATGATATAGGTGCATGATTCTTCATCACAGCACATATATTCTTATTTAGGTGCATGATTCTTCATCACAGCACCTTTATTATGATATAGGTGCATGATTCTTCATCACAGCACCTTTATTCTGATAAAGGTGCATGATTCTTCATCACAGCACCTTTATTCTGATATAGCTGCATATTATTCATCACAGCACCTTTATTCTTATTTAGCTGCATGATTCTTCATCACAGCACCTTTATTCTGATATAGGTGCATGATATTCTTCATCACAGCACCTTAATCTGATATAGGTGCATGATATTCTTCATCACAGCACCTTAATCTGATATAGGTGCATGATATTCTTCATCACAGCACCTTTATTCTTATTTAAGTGCATATTATTCATCACAGCACCTTTATTCTTATTTAGGTGCATGATTCTTCATCACAGCACCTTTATTCTGATATAGGTGCATGATATTCTTCATCACAGCACCTTTATTATGATATAGGTGCATGATTATTCATCACAGCACCTTTATTCTTATTTAGGTGCATGATCTTCTTCATCACAGCACCTTTTTTCTGATAAAGGTGCATGATATTCTTCATCACAGCACCTTTATTCTTATTTAGGTCCATGATTCTTGATCACAGCACCTTTATTCTGATATAGGTGCATGATTATTCATCACAGCACCTTTATTCTTATTTAGGTGCATGATTATTCATCACAGCACCTTTATTCTGATATAGGTGCATGATTCTTCATCACAGCACCTTTATTCTGATATAGGTGCATGATTCTTCATCACAGCACCTTTATTCTGATATAGCTGCATATTATTCATCACAGCACATTTATTCTTATTTAGCTGCATGATTCTTCATCACAGCACCTTTATTCTGATATAGGTGCATGATATTCTTCATCACAGCACCTTAATCTGATATAGGTGCATGATATTCTTCATCACAGCACCTTTATTCTTATTTAAGTGCATATTATTCATCACAGCACCTTTATTCTTATTTAGGTGCATGATTCTTCATCACAGCACCTTTATTCTGATATAGGTGCATGATATTCTTCATCACAGCACCTTTATTATGATATAGGTGCATGATTATTCATCACAGCACCTTTATTCTTATTTAGGTGCATGATCTTCTTCATCACAGCACCTTTTTTCTGATAAAGGTGCATGATATTATTCATCACAGCACCTTTATTCTTATTTAGGTGCATGATTCTTCATCACAGCACCTTTATTCTGATAAAGGTGCATGATATTCTTCATCACAAAATTCAAAAAATTCCCATATCATTTTGATGTTTGTATCGATTTCACCCAGACTACAGTGTAGCTTCAGGAAAGGACTATTAGATTTCAGAAAGGAAGCCTTCATTTGATATCTTATGAAGAAAAAATAATTTTTGCACTGATATTTGAAGTGTTACAGCACTTTAAAGATTGCCAGCTCCTAAAATTCAAAACATTCCCATCTCATTTTGATGTTTGTAGGAGGGGAAAATAAGATTACGTAAGGGAAAATGAGATTACGGAAGGGAAAATAAGAATCCGGCAGGGACAATGAGAATACGACCGATGGATTGAGAATACGGCAAGGAAAATGAGACTATACGGAAGGGAAAATGAGATAACGGAAGGGAAAATGAGATTACGGCAGGGAAAATAAGATAACGGCAGGGAAAATAAAAATTCGGCAGAGAAAATGACAATACGACCGATGGATTGAGAATGCGGAAGGGAAAATGAGATAACGGCAGGGAAAATGAGATAACGGAAGGGAAAATGAGATTACGGTAGGGAAAATGAGATAAAGGAAGGGAAAATGACAAACATGTTCAATTTTGAAACTAAACATTTAGTTCACAGGATAACATTTTTAATTTGATTTCAGCAAGTCTTTTTTACCGCAGACCTCATTACAAAGGATATAATTGACAAATAATGGTTTTGGGGCATACTACGGGACCCAAGTACACCAACCATAGAAAAAAGTTTATATTATATCATAGCCATTGTGTTAATACGGGCTATAACATAAGCGCCAAATAACAAAATTTTTCCTGAGGGGGGCATTGAAACCCAGTCAATCAACTTTTTGATTTTATTAATACTTTGTACAATCCAGGAATAACAATTAGTCCAGAATGTATTGTATATGTATTAGACTACCTATAATACCCATTTTAATGTTTTTGGAATCATACAAAAATGTTCAATTTTGATGCTAAACATTTAGTTCAAAGGATAACATTTTTAATTTGATTTCAGCAAGTCTTTTTTACCGCAGACCTCCTTACAAAGGATATAATTGACAAATAATGGTTCTGGGGCATACTAAGGAACCCAAGTACACCAACCATAGAAAAAAATCTGTATTATATCATAGCCATTGTGTTAATACGAGCTATAACATAAGCGCCAAATAAAAGTTTTCTTCCTGAGGGACGCTTTGAAACCCAGTCAATCAACTTTTTGATTTTATAAATACTTTGTACAATCCAGGAATAACAATTAGTCCAGAATATATTGTATATGTATTAGACTACCTATAATACCCATTTTAATGTTTTTGGAATCATACAAACATGTTCAATTTTGATACTAAACATTTAGTTCACAGAATAACATTTTTAATTTGATTTCTGCAAGTCTTTTTTACCGCAGACCTCCTTACAAATTATATAATTGACAAATAATGGTTCTGGGGCATACTACGGGACCCAAGTACACCAACCATAGAAAAAAATTTGTATTATATCATAGCCATTGTGTTAATACGGGCTATAACATAAGCGCCAAATAACAAAATTTTTCCTGAGGGACGCATTGAAACCCAGTCAATCAACTTTTTGATTTTATTAATACTTTGTACAATCCAGGAGTAACAATTAGTCCAGAATATATTGTATATGTATTAGACTACCTATAATACCCATTTTAATGTTTTTGGAATCATACAAACATGTTCAATTTTGATACTAAACATTTAGTTCAAAGGATAACATTTTTAATTTGATTTCAGCAAGTCTTTTTTACCGCAGACCTCCTTACAAAGGATATAATTGACAAATAATGGTTCTGGGGCATACTAAGGAACCCAAGTACACCAACCATAGAAAAAAATTTGTATTATATCATAGCCATTGTGTTTATACGGGCTATAACATAAGCGCCAAATAAAAGTTTTCTTCCTGAGGGACGCTTTGAAACCCAGTCAATCAACTTTTTGATTTTATAAATACTTTGTACAATCCAGGAATAACAATTAGTCCAGAATATATTGTATATGTATTAGACTACCTATAATACCCATTTTAATGTTTTTGGAATCATACAAACATGTTCAATTTTGATACTAAACATTTAGTTCACAGAATAACATTTTTAATTTGATTTCTGCAAGTCTTTTTTACCGCAGACCTCCTTACAAATTATATAATTGACAAATAATGGTTCTGGGGCATACTACGGGACCCAAGTACACCAACCATAGAAAAAAATTTGTATTATATCATAGCCATTGTGTTAATACGGGCTATAACATAAGCGCCAAATAACAAAATTTTTCCTGAGGGACGCATTGAAACCCAGTCAATCAACTTTTTGATTTTATTAATACTTTGTACAATCCAGGAGTAACAATTAGTCTAGAATATATTGTATATGTATTAGACTACCTATAATACCCATTTTAATGTTTTTGGAATCATACAAACATGTTCAATTTTGATACTAAACATTTAGTTCAAAGGATAACATTTTTAATTTGATTTCAGCAAGTCTTTTTTACCGCAGACCTCCTTACAAAGGATATAATTGACAAATAATGGTTCTGGGGCATACTAAGGAACCCAAGTACACCAACCATAGAAAAAAATTTGTATTATATCATAGCCATTGTGTTAATACGGGCTATAACATAAGCGCCAAATAAAAGTTTTCTTCCTGAGGGACGCTTTGAAACCCAGTCAATCAACTTTTTGATTTTATAAATACTTTGTACAATCCAGGAATAACAATTAGTCCAGAATATATTGTATATGTATTAGACTACCTATAATACCCATTTTAATGTTTTTGGAATCATACAAACATGTTCAATTTTGATACTAAACATTTAGTTCACAGAATAACATTTTTAATTTGATTTCTGCAAGTCTTTTTTACCGCAGACCTCCTTACAAATTATATAATTGACAAATAATGGTTCTGGGGCATACTACGGGACCCAAGTACACCAACCATAGAAAAAAATTTGTATTATATCATATCCATTGTGTTAATACGGGCTATAACATAAGCGCCAAATAACAAAATTTTTCCTGAGGGACGCATTGAAACCCAGTCAATCAACTTTTTGATTTTATTAATACTTTGTACAATCCAGGAGTAACAATTAGTCTAGAATATATTGTATATGTATTAGACTACCTATAATACCCATTTTAATGTTTTTGGAATCATACAAACATGTTCAATTTTGATACTAAACATTTAGTTCAAAGGATAACATTTTTAATTTGATTTCAGCAAGTCTTTTTTACCGCAGACCTCCTTACAAAGGATATAATTGACAAATAATGGTTCTGGGGCATACTAAGGAACCCAAGTACACCAACCATAGAAAAAAATTTTTATTATATCATAGCCATTGTGTTAATACGGGCTATAACATTAGCGCCAAATAACAAAATTTTTCCTGAGGGACGCATTGAAACCCAGTCAATCAACTTTTTGATTTTATTAATACTTTGTACAATCCAGGAATAACAATTAGTCCAGAATATATTGTATATGTATTAGACTACCTATAATACCTATTTTAATGTTTTTGGAATCATACAAACATGTTCAATTTTGATACTAAACATTTAGTTCACAGAATAACATTTTTAATTTGATTTCAGCAAATCTTTTTTACCGCAGACCTCCTTACAAAGGATATAATTGACAAATAATGGTTCTGGGGTATACTAAGGAACCCAAGTACACCAACCATAGAAAAAAATTTGTATTATATCATAGCCATTGTGTTAATACGGGATATAACATAAGCGCCAAATAAAAGTTTTCTTCCTGAGGGACGCTTTGAAACCCAGTCAATCAACTTTTTGATTTTATAAATACTTTGTACAATCCAGGAATAACAATTAGTCCAGAATATATTGTATATGTATTAGACTACCTATAATACCCATTTTAATGTTTTTGGAATCATACAAACATGTTCAATTTTGATACTAAACATTTAGTTCACAGAATAACATTTTTAATTTGATTTCTGCAAGTCTTTTTTACCGCAGACCTCCTTACAAATGATATAATTGACAAATAATGGTTCTGGGGCATACTACGGGACCCAAGTACACCAACCATAGAAAAAAATTTGTATTATATCATAGCCATTGTGTTAATACGGGCTATAACATAAGCGCCAAATAAAAGTTTTCTTTCTGAGGGACGCATTGAAACCCAGTCAATCAACTTTTTGATTTTATAAATACTTTGTACAATCCAGGAGTAACAATTAGTCCAGAATATATTGTATATGTTTTAGACTACCTATAATACCCATTTTAATGTTTTTGGAATCATACAAACATTTAGTTCACAGGATAACATTTTTAATTTGATTTCAGTAAGTCTTTTTTACCGCAGACCTCCTTACAAATGATATAATTGACAAATAATGGTTCTGGGGCATACTACGGGACCCAAGCACCTTACCGGGATTTTACCATACCGGGATTTTACTATATAGGGAATTTATCCGTAGATAAATTTACTACATATAGGGATTTTACCTTACCGGGATTTTACCATACCGGGATTTTACTATGTAGGGAGTTTATCCGTAGATAAATTTACTACATATAGGGATTTTACCTTACCGGGATTTTACCATACCGGGATTTTACTATATAGGGAGTTTATCCGTAGAAAAATTTACTACATATAGGGATTTTACCTTACCGGGATTTTACCATACCGGGATTTTACTATATAGGGAGTTCATCCGTAGATAGATTTACTACATTTAGGGATTTTACCTTACCGGGGTTTTACCATACCGGGATTTTACTATATAGGGAGTTTATCCGAAGATAAATTTACTACATATAGGGATTTTACCTTACCGGGATTTTACTATATAGGGAGTTTATCCGTAGATAAATTTACTACATATAGGGATTTTACCTTACCGGGATTTTACCATACCGGGATTTTACTATATAGGGAGTTTATCCGTAGATAAATTTACTACATATAGGGATTTTACCTTACCGGGATTTTACCATACCGGGATTTTACTATAAAGGGAGTTTATCCGTAGATAAATTTACTACATATAGGGATTTTACCTTACCGGGATCTTACCATACCGGGATTTTACCATACCGGGATTTTACTATATAGGGATTTTATCCGTAGATAAATTTACTACATATAGGGATTTTACCTTACCGGGATTTTACCATACCGGTATTTTACTATATAGGGAGTTTATCCGTAGATAAATTTACTACATTTGGGATTTTACCTTACCGGGATTTTACCATACCGGGATTTTACTATATAGGGAGTTTATCCGTAGAAAAATTTACTACATATAGGGATTTTACCTTACCGGGATTTTACCATACCAGGATTTAACTATATAGGGAGTTTATCCGTAGATAAATTTACTACATATAGGGATTTTACCTTACCGGGATTTTACCATACCAGGATTTAACTATATAGGGAGTTTATCCGTAGATAAATTTACTACATATAGGGATTCTACTTTACCGGGATTTTACCATACCAGGATTTTACTATATAGGGAGTTTAACCGTAGATAAATTTACTACATATAGGGATTTTACCTTACCGGGATTTTACCATATCGGGATTTTACCATACCGGGATTTTACTATATAGAGAGTTTATCCGTTGATAAATTTACTACATATAGGGATTTTACCTTACCGGGATTTTACCATACTTGGTTTTTACTATATAGGGAGTTTATCCGTAGATAAATTTACTACATATAGGGATTTTACCTTACCGGGATTTTACCATACCGGGATTTTACTATATAGGGAGTTTATCCGTAGATAAATTTACTACCTATAGGGATTTTACCTTACCGGGATTTTACCATAACGGGATTTTACTATATAGGGAGTTTATCCGTAGATAAATTTACTACATATAGGGATTTTACCTTACCGGGATTTTACCATACCGGGATTTTACTTTATAGGGAATTTATTCGTAGATAAATTTACTACCTATAGGGATTTTACCTTACCGGGATTTTACCATAACGGGATTTTACTATATAGGGAGTTTATCCGTAGATAAATTTACTACATATAGGGATTTTACCTTACGGGGATTTTACCATAGCGGGATTTTACTATATAGGGAGTTTATCCGTAGATAAATTTACTACATATAGGGATTTTACCTTACCGGGATTTTACCATACCGGGATTTTACCATACCGGGATTTTACTATATAGGGAGTTTATCCGTAGATAAATTTACTAGATATAGGGATTTTTACCTTACCGGGATTTTACCATACCGGGATTTTACTATATAGGGAGTTTATCCGTAGATAAATTTACTACATATAGGGATTTTACCTTACCGGGATTTTACCATACCGGGATTTTACTATATAGGGAGTTTATCCGTAGATAAATTTACTACATATAGGGATTTTACCTTACCGGGATTTTACCATACCGGTATTTTACTATATAGGGAGTTTATCCGTAGATAAATTTACTACATTTGGGATTTTACCTTACCGGGATTTTACCATACCAGGATTTAACTATATACGGAGTTTATCCGTAGATAAATTTACTACATATAGGGATTTTACCTTACCGGGATTTTACCATACCAGGATTTTACTATATAGGGAGTTTATCCGTAGATAGATTTACTTCATATAGGGATTTTACCTTACCGGGATTTTACCATACCAGGATTTTACTATATAGTGAGTTTATCCGTAGATAAATTTACTACATATAGGGATTTAACCTTACCGGGATTTTACCATATCGGGATTTTACCATTCCGGGATTTTACTATATAGAGAGTTAATCCGTTGATAAATTTACTACATATAGGGATTTTACCTTACCGGGATTTTACCATACTTGGTTTTTACTATATAAAGAGTTTATCCGTAGATAAATTTACTACATATAGGGATTTTACCTTGCCGGGATTTTACCATACCGGGATTTTACTATATAGGGAGTTTATCCGTAGATAAATTTACTACCTATAGGGATTTTACCTTACCGGGATTTTACCATAACGGGATTTTACTATATAGGGAGTTTATCCGTAGATAAATTTACTACATATAGGGATTTTACCTTACCGGGATTTTACCATACCGGGATTTTACTATATAGGGAGTTTATCCGTAGATAAATTTACTACCTATAGGGATTTTACCTTACCGGGATTTTACCATAACGTGATTTTACTATATAGGGAGTTTATCCGTAGATAAATTTACTACATATAGGGATTTTACCTTACCGGGATTTTACCATACCGGGATTTTACTATAAAGGGAGTTTATCCGTAGATAAATTTACTACATATAGGGATTTTACCTTACCGGGATTTTACCATACCGGGATTTTACCATACCGGGATTTTACTATATAGGGAGTTTATCCGTAGATAAATTTACTACATATAGGGATTTTACCTTACCGGGATTTTACCATACCGGGATTTTACTATATAGGGAGTTTATCCGTAGATAAATTTACTACATATAGGGATTTTACCTTACCGGGATTTTACCATACTGGGTTTTTACTATATAGGGAGTTTATCCGTAGATAAATTTACTACATATTGGTATTTTACCTTACCGGGATTTTACCATACTGGGTTTTTACTATATAGGGAGTTTATCCATAGATAAATTTACTACATATAGGGATTTTACCTTACCGGGATTTTACTATACCGGGATTTTACTATATAGAGAGTTTATCCGTTGATAAATTTACTACATATAGGGATTTTACCTTACCGGGATTTTACCATACTTGGTTTACTATATAGGGAGTTTAACCGTAGATAAATTTACTACATATAGGGATTTTACCTTACCGGGATTTTACCATACCGGGATTTTACTATATAGAGAGTTTATCCGTAGATAAATTTACTACCTATAGGGATTTTACCTTACCGGAATTTTACCATACCGGGATTTTACCATACCGGGATTTTACTATATAGGGAGTTTATCCGTAGATAAATTTACTACATATACGGATTTTACCTTACCGGGATTTTACCATACCGGGATTTTACTATATAGGGAGTTTATCCGTAGATAAATTTACTACATATAGGGATTTTACCTTACCGGGATTTTACCATACCGGGATTTTACTATATAGAGAGTTTATCCGTTGATAAATTTACTTCATATAGGGATTTTACCTTACCGGGATTTTACCATACTTGGTTTTTACTATATAGGGAGTTTATCCTTAGATAAATTTACTACATATAGGGATTTTACCTTACCGGGATTTTACCATACCGGGATTTAACTATATAGGGAGTTTATCCGTAGTTAAATTTACTACAAATAGGGATTTTACCTTACCGGGATTTTACCATATCGGGATTTTACTATATAGGGAGTTTATCCGTAGATAAATTTACTACCTATAGGGATTTTTCCTTACCGGGATTTTACCATACCGGGAATTTACTATATAGGGAGTTTATCCGTAGATAAATTTACTACATATAGGGATTTTACCTTACCGTGATTTTACTATATAGGGAGTTTATCCGTAGATAAATTTACTACATATAGGGATTTAACCTTACCGGGATTTTACCATACCGGGATTTTACTATATAGGGAGTTTATCCGTAGATAAATTTACTACCTATAGGGATTTTACCTTACCGGAATTTTACCATACCGGGATTTTACCATACCGGGATTTTACTATATAGGGAGTTTATCCGTAGATAAATTTACTACATATACGGATTTTACCTTACCGGGATTTTACCATACCGGGATTTTACTATATAGGGAGTTTATCCGTAGATAAATTTACTACATATAGGGATTTTACCTTACCGGGATTTTACCATATCGGGATTTTACTATATAGGGAGTTTATCCGTAGTTAAATTTACTACATATAGGGATTTTACCTTACCGGGATTTTACCATATCGGGATTTTACTATATAGGGAGTTTATCCGTAGATAAATTTACTACCTATAGGGATTTTACCTTACCGGGATTTTACCATACCGGGAATTTACTATATAGGGAGTTTATCCGTAGATAAATTTACTACATATACGGATTTTACCTTACCGTGGTTTTACTATATAGGGAGTTTATCCGTAGATAAATTTACTACATATAGGGATTTTACCTTACCGGGATTTTACCATACCGGGATTTTACTATTTAGGGAGTTTATCCGTAGATAAATTTACTACATATAGGGATTTTACCTTACCGGGATTTTACCATACCGGGATTTTACTATATAGGGAGTTTATCCGTAGATAAATTTACCACATATAGGGATTTTACCTTACCGGGATTTTACCTTACCGGGATTTTACTATATAGGGAGTTTATACGTAAAGTCTTAATAAGGATAAATCCGGGTCTTAATAAGTAAGGATAAATCCGAAGGATAAATCCGGGTCTTAATAAGAAAGGATAAATCCGGGTCTTAATAAGAAAGGATAAATCCGGGTCTTAATAAGAAAGGATAAATCCGGGTCTAAATAAATAAGGATAAATCCGGGTCTTAATAAGAAAGGATAAATCCGGGTCTTAATAAAAAAGAATAATTCCGGGTCTTAATAAGAAAGGATAAATCCGGGTCTTAATAAGAAAGGATAAATCTGGGTCTTAATAAGAAAGGATAAATCCGGGTCTTAATAAGAAAGGATAAATCCGGGTATTAATAAGTAAGGATAAATCCGGGTCTTAATAAGAAAGGATATATCCGGGTCTTAATAAGAAAGGATAAATCCGGGTCTTAATAAGAAAGGATAAATCCGGGTCTTAATAAGAAAGGATAAATCCGGGTCTTAATAAGAACGGATAAATCCGGGTCTTAATAAGTAAGGATAAATCCGAAGGATAAATCCGGGTCTTAATAAGAAAGGATAAATCCGGGTCTTAAAAAGAAAGGATAAATCCGGGTCTTAATAAGAACGGATAAATCCGGAGGATTAATCCGGGTCATAATAAGAAAGGATAAATCCGGGTCTTTATAAAAAAGAATAATTCCGGGGCTTAATAAGAAAGGATAAATCCGGGTCTTAATAAGAAAGGATAAATCCGGGTGGTCTTGATAAGAAAGGATAAATCCGGGTCTTAATAAGAAAGGATAAATCCGGGTCTTAATAAGAAAGGATTAATCTGGGTCTTAATAAGAAAGGATAAATTGGGAGGATAAATCCGGGTCTTAATAAAAAAGAATAATTCCGGGTCTTAATAAGAAAGGATAAATCCGGGTATTAAAAAGAAAGGATAAATCCGGGTCTTAATAAGAAAGGATAAATCCGGGTCTTAATAAGAAAGGAAAAATCCGGAGGATAAATCCGGGTCTTAATAAGTAAGGATAAATCCGGGTCTTAATAAGAAAGGATAAATCCGGGTCTTAATAAGAAAGGAAAAATCCGGAGGATAAATCCGGGTCTTAATAAGAAAGGATAAATCCGATGAATAAATCCGGAGGATAAATCCGGGTCTTAATAAGAAGTAGGATAAATCCGGGTCTTAATAAGAAGTAGGAAAAATCCGGGTCTTTATAAGTAAGGATAAATCCGAAGGATAAATCCGGGTCTTAATAAGAAAGGATAAATCCGGGTCTTAATAAGAAAGGAAAAATCCGGAGGATAAATTCGGGTCTTAATAAGAAAGGATAAATCCGATGGATAAATCCGGGTCTTAATAAGAATTAGGATAAATCCGGGTCTTAATAAGAAAGGAAAAATCCGGAGGATAAATCCGGGTCTTAATAAGAAAGGATAAATCCGATGGATAAATCCGGAGGATAAATCCGGGTCTTAATAAGAAAGGATAAATCCGGGTCTTAATAAGAAAGGATAAATCCGGGTCTTAATAAGAAAGGAAAAATCCGGAGGATAAATCCGGGTCTTAATAAGTAAGGATAAATCCGGGTCTTAATAAGAAAGGATAAATCCGGGTCTTAATAAGAAAGGATAAATCCGGGTCTTAATAAGAAAGGATAAATCCGGGTCTTAATAAGAAAGGAAAAATCCGGAGGATAAATCCGGGTCTTAATAAGTAAGGATAAATCCGAAGGATAAATCCGGGTCTTAATAAGAAAGGAAAAATCCGGAGGATAAATCCGGGTCTTAATAAGTAAGGATAAATCCGAAGGATAAATCCGGGTCTTAATAAGAAAGGAAAAATCCGGAGGATAAATCAGGGTCTTAATAAGAAAGGAAAAATCCGGAGGATAAATCCGGGTCTTAATAAGAAAGGATAAATCCGATGGATAAATCCGGAGGATAAATCCGGGTCTTAATAAGAAAGGAAAAATCCGATGGATAATTCCGGAGAATAAATCCGGGTCTTAATAAGAAAGGAAAAATCCGGAGGATAAATCCGGGTCTTAATAAGAAAGGATAAATCCGGGTCTTAATAAGTAAGGATAAATCCGAAGGATAAATCCGGGTCTTAATAAGAAAGGATAAATCCGGGTCTTAATAAGAAAGGAAAAATCCGGAGGATAAATCCGGGTCTTAATAAGAAAGGATAAATCCGGGTGGTCTTGATAAGAAAGGATAAATCCGGGTCTTAATAAAAAAGAATAATTCCGGGGCTTAATAAGAAAGGATAAATCCGGGTCTTAATAAGAAAGGATAAATCCGGGTCTTAATAAGAAAGGATAAATCCGGGTCTTAATAAGTAAGGATAAATCCGAAGGATAAATCCGGGTCTTAATAAGAAAGGAAAATTCCGGAGGATAAATCCGGGTCTTAATAAGAAAGGAAAAATCCGGAGGATAAATCCGGGTCTTAATAAGAAAGGATAAATCCGATGGATAAATCCGGAGGATAAATCCGGAGGATAAATCCGGAGGATAAATCCGGAGGATAAATCCGGGTCTTAATAAGAAAGGAAAAATCCGGAGGATAAATCCGGGTCTTTATAAGAAAGGATAAATCCGATGGATAAATCCGGAGGATAAATCCGGGTCTTAATAAGAAAGGATAAATCCGAAGGATAAATCCGGGTCTTAAATAGAAAGGATAAATCCGGGCCTTAATAAGAAAGGATAAATCCGGGTCTTAATAAGAAAGGATAAATCCGGGTCTTAATAAGAAAGGAAAAATCCGGAGGATAAATCCGGGTCTTAATAAGTAAGGATAAATCCGAAGGATAAATCCGGGTCTTAAAAAGAAAGGATAAATCCGGGTCTTAATAAGAAAGGAAAAATCCGGAGGATAAATCTGGGTCTTAATAAGAAAGGATAAATCCGATGGATAAATCCGGAGGATAAATCCGGGTCTTAATAAGAAGTAGGATAAATCCGGGTCTTAATAAGAAGTAGGATAAATCCGGGTCTTAATAAGTAAGGATAAATCCGAAGGATAAATCCGGGTCTTAATAAGAAAGGATAAATCCATGTCTTAATAACAAAGGAAAAATCCGGAGGATAAATCCGGGTCTTAATAAGAAAGGATAAATCCGATGGATAAATCCGGAGGATAAATCTGGGTCTTAATAAGAAAAGATAAATCCGAAGGATAAATCCGGGTCTTAATAAGAAAGGATAAATCCGGGTCTTAATAAGAAAGAAAAAATCCGGAGGATAAATCCGGGTCTTAATAAGTAAGGATAAATCCGGGTTTTAATAAGAAAGGAAAAATCCGGAGGATAAATCCGGGTCTTAATAAGAAAGGAAAAATCCGGAGGATAAATCCGGGTCTTAATAAGAAAGGATAAATCCGATGAATAAATCCGGAGGATAAATCCGGGTCTTAATAAGAAAGGATAAATCCAAAGGATAAATCCTGGTCTTAATAAGAAAGGATAAATCCGGGTCTTAATAAGAAAGGATAAATCCGGGTCTTGATAAGAAAGGATAAATCCGGGTCTTAATAAGTAAGGATAAATCCGGGACTTAATAAGAAAGGATAAATCCGGGTCTTAATAAGAAAGGATAAATCCAGGTCTTAATAAGAAAGGATAATTCCGGGTCTTAATAAGTAAGGATAAATGCGAAGGATAAATCCGGGTCTTAATAAGAAAGGATAAATCCAAAGGATAAATCAGAGGATAAATCCGGGTCTTAATAAAAAAGAATAATTCCGGGTCTTAATAAGAAAGAATAAATCCGGGTCTTAATAAGAAAGGATAAATCCGGGTCTTAATAAGAAAGAATAAATCCGGTTCTTCATAAGAACGGATAAATCCGGAGAATAAATCCGGGTCTTATTAAGAAAGGATAAATCCGGGTCTTAATAAGAAAGAATAAATCCGGAGGATAAATCCGGGTCTTAATAAGAAAGGATAAATCCGGGTCTTGATAAGGAAGGATAAATCCGGGTCTTAATAAGTAAGGATAAATCCGGGACTTAATAAGAAAGGATAAATCCGGGTCTTAATAAGAAAGGATAAATCCAGGTCTTAATAAGAAAGGATAAATCCGGGTCTTAATAAGTAAGGATAAATGCGAAGGATAAATCCGGGTCTTAATAAGAAAGGATAAATCCGGGTCTTAATAAGAAAGGATAAATCCAAAGGATAAATCAGAGGATAAATCCAAAGGATAAATCCAAAGGATAAATCCAGAGGATAAATCCGGGTCTTAATAAAAAAGAATAATTCCGGGTCTTAATAAGAAAGAATAAATCCGGGTCTTAATAAGAAAGGATAAATCCGGGTCTTAATAAGAAAGAATAAATCCGGTTCTTCATAAGAACGGATAAATCCGGAGAATAAATCCGGGTCTTATTAAGAAAGGATAAATCCGGGTCTTAATAAGAAAGAATAAATCCGGAGGATAAATCCGGGTCTTAATAAGAAAGGATAAATCCGGGTCTTGATAAGGAAGGATAAATCCGGGTCTTAATAAGTAAGGATAAATCCGAAGGATAAATCCGGGTCTTAATAAGAAAGGATAAATCCGGGTCTTAATAAGAAAGAATAAATCCGGAGGATAAATCAGGGTCTTAATAAAAAAGGATAAATCCGGGTCTTAATAAGAAAGAATAAATCCGGGTCTTAATAAGAAAGGATAAATCCGGGTCTTAATAAGAACAGATAAATCCGGGTCTTAATTAGAAAGAATAAATCCGGAGGATAAATCCGGGTCTTAATAAGAAAGAATAAATCCGGGTCTTAATAAGAACGGATAAATCCGGAGAATAAATCCGGGTCTTATTAAGAAAGGATAAATCCGGGTCTTAATAAGTAAGGATAAATCCGGGTCTTAATAAGAAAGGATAAATCCAGGTCTTAATAAGAAAGGAAAAATCCGGAGGATAAATCCGGGTCTTAATAAGAAAGGATAAATCCGATGGATAAATACGGGTCTTAATCAGAAAGGATAAATCCGAAGGATAAATCCGGGTCTTAATAAGAAAGGATAAATCCGGGTCTTGATAAGAAAGGATAAATCCGGGTCTTAATAAGTAAGGATAAATCCGGGACTTAATAAGAAAGGATAAATCTGGGTCTTAATAAGAAAGGATAAATCCGGGTATTAATAAGAAAGGAAAAATCCGGAGGATAAATTCGGGTCTTAATAAGAAAGGATAAATCCGATGGATAAATCCGGAGGATAAATCCGGGTCTTAATAAGAAAGGATAAATCCGGGTGTTGATAAGAAAGGATAAATCCGGGACTTAATAAGAAAGGATAAATCCGGGTCTTAATAAGAAAGGATAAATCCAGGTCTTAATAAGAAAGGATAAATCCGGGTCTTAATAAGTAAGGATAAATCCGAAGGATAAATCCGAAGGATAAATCCGAAGGATAAATCCGAAGGATAAATCCGAAGGATAAATCCGGGTCTTAATAAGAAAGGATAAATCCGGGTCTTTATAAGAAAGGATAAATCCAAAGGATAAATCCAGAGGATAAATCCAAAGAATAAATCCAGAGGATAAATCCAAAAGATAAATCCAAAGGATAAATCCAGAGGATAAATCCGGGTCTTAATAAAAAAGAATAATTCCGGGTCTTAATAAGAAAGAATAAATCCGGGTCTTAATAAGAAAGGATAAATCCGGGTCTTAATAAGAAAGGATAAATCCGAAGGATAAATCCGGGTCTTAAATAGAAAGGATAAATCCGGGTCTTAATAAGAAAGGATAAATCCGGGTCTTAATAAGAAAGGATAAATCCGGGTCTTAATAAGAAAGGAAAAATCCGGAGGATAAATCCGGGTCTTAATAAGTAAGGATAAATCCGAAGGATAAATCCGGGTCTTAATAAGAAAGGATAAATCCGGGTCTTAATAAGAAAGGAAAAATCCGGAGGATAAATCCGGGTCTTAATAAGAAAGGATAAATCCGATGGATAAATCCGGAGGATAAATCTGGGTCTTAATAAGAAAAGATAAATCCGAAGGATAAATCCGGGTCTTAAATAGAAAAGATAAATCCGGGTCTTTATAAGAAAGGATAAATCCGGGTCTTAATAAGAAAGGATAAATCCGGGTCTTAATAAGAAAGAAAAAATCCGGAGGATAAATCCGGGTCTTAATAAGTAAGGATAAATCCGGGTTTGAATAAGAAAGGAAAAATCCGGAGGATAAATCAGGGTCTTAATAAGAAAGGAAAAATCCGGAGGATAAATCCGGGTCTTAATAAGAAAGGAAAAATCCGATGGATAAATCCGGAGGATAAATCCGGGTCTTAATAAGAAATAATAAATCCGGGTCTTAATAAGAAAGGAAAAATCCGGAGGATAAATCCGGGTCTTAATAAGAAAGGATAAATCCGGGTCTTAATAAGTAAGGATAAATCCGGGTCTTAATAAGAAAGGATAAATCCGGGTCTTAATAAGAAAGGAAAAATCCGGAGGATAAATCCGGGTCTTAATAAGAAAGGATAAATCCGATGGATAAATCCAGAGGATAAATCCGGGTCTTAATAAGAAAGGAAAAATCCGGAGGATAAATCCGGGTCTTAATAAGAAAGGATAAATCCGGGTCTTAATAAGAAAGGATAAATCCGGGTCTTAATAAGAAAGGAAAAATCCGGAGGATAAATCCGGGTCTTAATAAGAAAGGATAAATCTGGGTCTTGAAAAGAAAGGATAAATCCGGATCTTAATAAGAAAGTATAAATCCGGGTCTTAATAAGAAAGGATAAATCCGGGTCTTAATAAGAAAGGAAAAATCCGGAGGATAAATCCGGGTCTTAATAAGTAAGGATAAATCCGAAGGATAAATCCGGGTCTTAATAAGAAAGGAAAAATCCGGAGGATAAATCCAGGTCTTAATAAGAAAGGATAAATCCGATGGATAAATCCGGAGGATAAATCCGGAGGATCAATCCGGGTCTTAATAAGAAAGGATAAATCCGGGTCTTAATAAGAAAGGAAAAATCCGGAGGATAAATCCGGGTCTTAATAAGTAAGGATAAATCCGAAGGATAAATCCGGGTGTTAATAAGAAAGGAAAAATCCGGAGGATAAATCAGGGTCCTAATAAGAAAGGAAAAATCCGGAGGATAAATCCGGGTCTTAATAAGAAGTAGGATAAATCCGGGACTTAATAAGAAGTAGGATAAATCCGAAGGATAATTCCGGGTCTTAATAAGAAAGGATAAATCCGGGTCTTAATAAGAAAGGAAAAATCCGGAGGATAAATCCGGGTCTTAATAAGAAGTAGGATAAATCCGGGACTTAATAAGAAGTAGGATAAATCCGAAGGATAAATCCGGGTCTTAATAAGAAAGGAAAAATCCGGAGGATAAATCCTGGTCTTAATAAGAAAGGATAAATCCGATGGATAAATCCGGGTCTTAATAAGAACGGATAAATCCGGAGAATAAATCCGGGTCTTATTAAGAAAGGATAAATCCGGGTCTTAATAAGTAAGGATAAATCCGAAGGATAAATCCGGGTCTTAATAAGAAAGGATAAATCCAGGTCTTAATAAGAAAGGAAAAATCCGGAGGATAAATCCGGGTCTTAATAAGAAAGGATAAATCCGATGGATAAATATGGGTCTTAATCAGAAAGGATAAATCCGAAGGATAAATCCGGGTCTTAATAAGAAAGGATAAATCCGGGTCTTGATAAAAAAGGATAAATCCGGGTGTTGATAAGAAAGGATAAATCCAGGACTTAATAAGAAAGGATAAATCCGGGTCTTAATAAGAAAGGATAAATTCAGGTCTTAATAAGAAAGGATAAATCCGGGTCTTAATAAGTAAGGATAAATCCGAATGATAAATCTGGGTCTTAATAAGAAAGGATAAATCCGGGTCTTAATAAGAAAGGATAAATCCAAAGGATAAATCCAAAGGATAAATCCAGAGGATAAATCCAAAGGATGGTGAAAACTCAAAAACATTGAAATTTGGATACTGGCATAGCTTCGCATAGCTTATAAACACAATGGCTATGGTATAATCCAATTGTTTTCTATAGTTGGTTTACTTGGGTCCCCTAGTATGCCCCAGAACCATTATTTGTCAAGGATACCATTTATATCATATAAAAAAATCGAAAATACAAAACTCCCTGGTCTCGATTTCAATGTAAAAGTTTGCAAATTTTTATCTCAATAACTAACGAATGAATTTCAACGAAACTTTCACCAAAGCTTTAAGATTGGCTGTTCTACCCGACATAATTTTTTCGTAAACTTTTGATCGTTAGTTATGGTGAAAACTCAAAAACATTGAAATTTGGATACTGGCATAGCTTCGCATAGCTTATAAACACAATGGCTATGGTATAATCGAATTGTTTTCTATATTTGGTTTACTTGGGTCCCCTAGTATGCCCCAGAACCATTATTTGTCAAGGATACCATTTATATCATATAAAAAAATCGAAAATACAAAACTCCCTGGTCTCGATTTCAATGTAAAAGTTTGCAAATTTTTATCTCAATAACTAACGAATGAATTTAAACGAAACTTTCACCAAAGCTTTAAGATTGGCTGTTCTACCCGACATAATTTTTTCGTAAACTTTTCATCGTTAGTTATGGTGAAAACTCAAAAACATTGAAATTTGGATACTGGCATAGCTTCGCATAGCTTATAAACACAATGGCTATGGTATAATCCAATTGTTTTCTATAGTTGGTTTACTTGAGTCCCCTAGTATGCCCCAGAACCATTATTTGTCAAGGATACCATTTATATCATATTAAAAAAATCGAAAATACAAAACTCCCTGGTCTCGATTTCAATGAAAAAATTTGTAAATTTTTAACTCAATAACTAACAAATGAATTTCAACGAAACTTTCACCAAAGCTTTAAGATTGGCTGTTCTATCCGACATAATTTTTTCGTAAATTTTGATCGTTAGTTATGGTGAAAACTCAAAAACATTGAAATTTGGATACTGGCATAGCTTCGCATATATCCCGGTAAGGTAAAATCCCTATAGGTAGTAAATTTATCTACGGATAAACTCCCTATATAGTAAAATCCCGGTATGGTAAAATCCCGGTAAGGTAAAATCCCTATATGTAGTAAATTTATCTACGGATAAACTCCCTATATAGTAAAAACCAAGTATGGTAAAATCCCGGTAAGGTAAAATCCCTATATGTAGTAAGTTTATCTACGGATCCTTATCAAGACCCGGATTTATCCTTTCTTATTAAGACCCGGATTTATTCTTTCTTATTAAGACCCGGATTTATCCTTTCTTAATAAGACCCGGATTTATTCTCCGGATTTATCCGTTCTTATTAAGACCCGGATTTATTCTTTCTTATTAAGACCCGGATTTATCCTTTCTTATTAAAACCCGGATTTATCCTCCGGATTTATTCTTTCTTATTAAGACCCGGATTTATCTCTTCTTATTAAGACCCTGATTTATCCTTCGGATTTATCCTTACTTATTAAGACCCGGATTTATCCTTCGGATTTATCCTTACTTATTAAGACCCGGATTAATCCTTACTTATTAAGACCCGGATTTATCCTTTCTTATTAAGACCCGGATTTATTCTTTCTTATTAAGACCCGGATTTATCTCTTCTTATTAAGACCCGGATTTATCCTTTCTTATTAAGACCCGGATTTATTCTTTCTTATTAAGACCCGGATTTATCCTTACTTATTAAGACCCGGATTTATCCTTTCTTATTAAGACCCGGATTTATCCTTTCTTAATAAGACCCGGATTTATTCTCCGCATTTATCCGTTCTTATTAAGACCCGGATTTATCCTTTCTTATTAAGACCCGGATTTATCCTTTCTTATTAAGACCCGGATTTATTCTTTCTTATTAAGACCCGGAATTATTCTTTTTTATTAAAACCCGGATTTATCCTCTGGATTTATCCTTTGGATTTATCCTCTGGATTTATCCATTGGATTTATCCTTTCTTATTAAGACCCGGATTTATCCTTCGGATTTATCCTTACTTATTAAGACCCGGATTTATCCTTTCTTATTAAGACCTGGATTTATCCTTTTTTATTAAAACCCGGATTTATCCTCTGGATTTATCCTTTGGATTTATCCTCTGGATTTATCCATTGGATTTATCCTTTCTTATTAAGACCCGGATTTATCCTTCGGATTTATCCTTACTTATTAAGACCCGGATTTATCCTTTCTTATTAAGTCCCGGATTTATCCTTACTTATTAAGACCCGGATTTATCCTTTCTTATCAAGACCCGGATTTATCCTTTCTTATTAAGACCCGGATTTATCCTTCGGATTTATCATTTCTTGGATTTATCCTCCGGATTTATCCTCGGGATTTATCCATCGGATTTATCCTTTCTTATTAAGAACCGGATTTATCCTCCGGATTTTTCCTTTCTTATTAAGACCCGGATTTATCCTTTCTTATTAAGACCCGGATTTATCCTTCGGATTTATCCTTACTTATTAAGACCCGGATTTATCCTTTCTTATTAAGACCCGGATTTATCCTCCGGATTTATCCATCGGATTTATCCTTTCTAATTAAGACCCGGATTTATCCTCCGGATTTTTCCTTTCTTATTAAGACCCGGATTTATCCTTTCTTATCAAGACCCGGATTTATCCTTTTTTATTAAGACCCGGATTTATCCTCCGGATTTATTCTTTCTTATTAAGACCGGGATTTATCCTTTCATATAAAGTCCCGGATTTATCCTTACTTATTAAGACCCGGATTTATCCTTTCTTATCAAGACCCGGATTTATCCTTTCTTATTAAGACCCGGATTTATCCTTCGGATTTATCCTTTCTTATTAAGACCCGGATTTATCCATCGGATTTATCCTTTCTTATTAAGACCCGGATTTATCCTCCGGATTTTTCCTTTCTTATTAAGACCCGGATTTATCCTCCGGATTTATCCATCGGATTTATCCTTTCTTATTAAGACCCGGATTTATCCTCCGGATTTTTCCTTTCTTATTAAGACCCGGATTTATCCTTTCTTATTAAGACCCGGATTTATCCTCCGGATTTTTCCTTTCTTATTAAGACCCGGATTTATCCTTTCTTATTAAGACCCGGATTTATCCTTTCTTATTAAGACCCGGATTTATCCTTTCTTATTAAGACCCGGATTTATCCTTTCTTATTAAGACCCGGATATATCCTCCGGATTTATCCATCGGATTTATCCTTTCTTATTAAGACCCGGATTTATCCTCCGGATTTTTCCTTTCTTATTAAGACCCGGATTTATCCTTTCTTATTAAGACCCGGATTTATCCTTCGGATTTATCCTTACTTATTAAGACCCGGATTTATCCTTTCTTATTAAGACCCGGATTTATCCTCCGGATTTATCCATCGGATTTATCCTTTCTTATTAAGACCCGGATTTATCCTCCGGATTTTTCCTTTCTTATTAAGACCCGGATTTATCCTTTCTTATCAAGACCCGGATTTATCCTTTCTTATTAAGACCCGGATTTATCCTTCGGATTTATCCTTTCTTATTAAGACCCGGATTTATCCATCGGATTTATCCTTTCTTATTAAGACCCGGATTTATCCTCCGGATTTTTCCTTTCTTATTAAGACCCGGATTTATCCTTTCTTATTAAGACCCGGATTTATCCTTCGGATTTATCCTTACTTATTAAGACCCGGATTTATCCTTTCTTATTAAGACCCGGATTTATCCTTCGGATTTATCCTTTCTTATTAAGACCCGGATTTATCCTCCGGATTTATCCATCGGATTTATCCTTTCTTATTAAGACCTGGATTTATCCTCCGGATTTTTCCTTTCTTATTAAGACCCGGATTTATCCTTTCTTATTAAGACCCGGATTTATCCTTCGGATTTATCCTTTCTTGGATTTATCCTCCGGATTTATCCTCGGGATTTATCCATCGGATTTATCCTTTCTTATTAAGACCCGGATTTATTCTCCGGATTTTTCCTTTCTTATTAAGACCCGGATTTATCTTTTCTTATTAAGACCCGGATTTATCCTTCGGATTTATCCTTACTTATTAAGACCCGGATTTATCCTTTCTTATTAAGACCCGGATTTATCCTTCGGATTTATCCTTTCTTATTAAGACCCGGATTTATCCTCCGGATTTATCCATCGGATTTATCCTTTCTTATTAAGACCCGGATTTATCCTCCGGATTTTTTCCTTTCTTATTAAGACCCGGATTTATCCTTTCTTATCAAGACCCGGATTTATCCTTTCTTATTAAGACCCGGATTTATCCTTCGGATTTATCCTTTCTTGGATTTATCCTCCGGATTTATCCTCCGGATTTATCCTCGGGATTTATTCATCGGATTTATCCTTTCTTATTAAGACCCGGATTTATTCTCCGGATTTTTCCTTTCTTATTAAGACCCGGATTTATTCTCCGGATTTTTCCTTTCTTATTAAGACCCGGATTTATCCTTTCTTATCAAGACCCGGATTTATCCTTTTTTATTAAGACCCGGATTTATCCTCCGGATTTATTCTTTCTTATTAAGACCCGGATTTATCCTTTCTTATTAAGTCCCGGATTTATCCTTACTTATTAAAACCCGGATTTATCCTTTCTTATCAAGACCCGGATTTATCCTTTCTTATTAAGACCCGGATTTATCCTTCGGATTTATCCTTTCTTATTAAGACCCGGATTTATCCATCGGATTTATCCTTTCTTATTAAGACCCGGATTTATCCTCCGGATTTTTCTTTTCTTATTAAGACCCGGATTTATCCTTTCTTATTAAGACCCGGATTTATCCTTCGGATTTATCCTTACTTATTAAGACCCGGATTTATCCTTTCTTATTAAGACCCGGATTTATCCTTCGGATTTATCCTTTCTTATTAAGACCCGGATTTATCCTCCGGATTTATCCATCGGATTTATCCTTTCTTATTAAGACCTGGATTTATCCTCCGGATTTTTCCTTTCTTATTAAGACCCGGATTTATCCTTCGGATTTATCCTTTCTTGGATTTATCCTCCGGATTTATCCTCGGGATTTATCCATCGGATTTATCCTTTCTTATTAAGACCCGGATTTATTCTCCGGATTTTTCCTTTCTTATTAAGACCCGGATTTATCTTTTCTTATTAAGACCCGGATTTATCCTTCGGATTTATCCTTACTTATTAAGACCCGGATTTATCCTTTCTTATTAAGACCCGGATTTATCCTTCGGATTTATCCTTTCTTATTAAGACCCGGATTTATCCTCCGGATTTATCCATCGGATTTATCCTTTCTTATTAAGACCCGGATTTATCCTCCGGATTTTTCCTTTCTTATTAAGACCCGGATTTATCCTTTCTTATCAAGACCCGGATTTATCCTTTCTTATTAAGACCCGGATTTATCCTTTCTTGGATTTATCCTCCGGATTTATCCTCGGGATTTATCCATCGGATTTATCCTTTCTTATTAAGACCCGGATTTATTCTCCGGATTTTTCCTTTCTTATTAAGACCCGGATTTATCCTTTCTTATCAAGACCCGGATTTATCCTTTTTTATTAAGACCCGGATTTATCCTCCGGATTTATTCTTTCTTATTAAGACCCGGATTTATCCTTTCTTATTAAGTCCCGGATTTATCCTTACTTATTAAGACCCGGATTTATCCTTTCTTATCAAGACCCGGATTTATCCTTTCTTATTAAGACCCGGATTTATCCTTCGGATTTATCCTTTCTTATTAAGACCCGGATTTATCCTCCGGATTTTTCCTTTCTTATTAAGACCCGGATTTATCCTTTCTTATTAAGACCCGGATTTATCCTTCGGATTTATCCTTACTTATTAAGACCCGGATTTATCCTTTCTTATTAAGACCCGGATTTATCCTTCGGATTTATCCTTTCTTATTAAGACCCGGATTTATCCTCCGGATTTATCCATCGGATTTATCCTTTCTTATTAAGACCCGGATTTATCCTCAAGATTTTTCCTTTCTTATTAAGACCCGGATTTATCCTTTCTTATCAAGACCCGGATTTATCCTTTCTTATTAAGACCCGGATTTATCCTTCGGATTTATCCTTTCTTGGATTTATCCTCCGGATTTATCCTCCGGATTTATCCTCGGGATTTATTCATCGGATTTATCCTTTCTTATTAAGACCCGGATTTATTCTCCGGATTTTTCCTTTCTTATTAAGACCCGGATTTATCCTTTCTTATCAAGACCCGGATTTATCCTTTTTTATTAAGACCCGGATTTATCCTCCGGATTTATTCTTTCTTATTAAGACCCGGATTTATCCTTTCTTATTAAGTCCCGGATTTATCCTTACTTATTAAGACCCGGATTTATCCTTTCTTATCAAGACCCGGATTTATCCTTTTTTATTAAGACCCGGATTTATCCTTCGGATTTATCCTTTCTTATTAAGACCCGGATTTATCCATCGGATTTATCCTTTCTTATTAAGACCCGGATTTATCCTCCGGATTTTTCTTTTCTTATTAAGACCCGGATTTATCCTTTCTTATTAAGACCCGGATTTATCCTTTCTTATTAAGACCCGGATTTATCCTTCGGATTTATCCTTTCTTATTAAGACCCGGATTTATCCTCCGGATTTATCCATCGGATTTATCCTTTCTTATTAAGACCCGGATTTATCCTCCGGATTTTTCCTTTCTTATTAAGACCCGGATTTATCCTTTCTTATCAAGACCCGGATTTATCCTTTCTTATTAAGACCCGGATTTATCCTTCGGATTTATCCTTTCTTGGATTTATCCTCCGGATTTATCCTCGGGATTTATCCATCGGATTTATCCTTTCTTATTAAGACCCGGATTTATCCTCCGGATTTTTCCTTTCTTATTAAGACCCGGATTTATCCTTTCTTATTAAGACCCGGATTTATCCTTCGGATTTATCCTTACTTATTAAGACCCGGATTTATCCTTTCTTATTAAGACCCGGATTTATCCATCGGATTTATCCTTACTTATTAAGACCCGGATTTATCCTTTCTTATTAAGACCCGGATTTATCCATCGGATTTATTCTTTCTTATTAAGACCCGGATTTATCCTTTCTTATTAAGTCCCGGATTTATCCTAACTTATTAAGACGCGGATTTATCCTTTCTTATCAAGACCCGGATTTATCCTTTCTTATTAAGACCCGGATTTATCCTTCGGATTTATCCTTTCTTATTAAGACCCGGATTTATCCTTTCTTATTAAGACCCGGATTTATCCTCCGGATTTTTCCTTTCTTATTAAGACCCGGATTTATCCTTTCTTATTAAGACCCGGATTTATCCTTCGGATTTATCCTTTCTTATTAAGACCCGGATTTATCCTCCGGATTTATCCATCGGATTTATCCTTTCTTATTAAGACCCGGATTTATCCTCCGGATTTTTCCTTTCTTATTAAGACCCGGATTTATCCTTTCTTATCAAGACCCGGATTTATCCTTTCTTATTGAGACCCGGATTTATCCTTCGGATTTATCCTTTCTTGGATTTATCCTCCGGATTTATCCTCGGGATTTATCCATCGGATTTATCCTTTCTTATTAAGACCCGGATTTATCCTCCGGATTTTTTCCTTTCTTATTAAGACCCGGATTTATCCTTTCTTATTAACACCCAGATTTATCCTTCGGATTTATCCTTACTTATTAAGACCCGGATTTATCCTTTCTTATTAAGACCCGGATTTATCCTTCGGATTTATCCTTTCTTATTAAGACCCGGATTAATCCTCCGGATTAATCCATCGGATTTATCCTTTCTTATTAAGACCCGGATTTATCCTTCGGATTTATCCTTTCTTGGATTTATCCTCCGGATTTATCCTCGGGATTTATCCATCGGATTTATCCTTTCTTATTAAGACCCGGATTTATTCTCCGGATTTTTCCTTTCTTATTAAGACCCGGATTTATCCTTTCTTATCAAGACCCGGATTTATCCTTTTTTATTAAGACCCGGATTTATCCTCCGGATTTATTCTTTCTTATTAAGACCCGGATTTATCCTTTCTTATTAAGTCCCGGATTTATCCTTACTTATTAAGACCCGGATTTATCCTTTCTTATCAAGACCCGGATTTATCCTTTCTTATTAAGACCCGGATTTATCCTTCGGATTTATCCTTTCTTATTAAGACCCGGATTTATCCATCGGATTTATCCTTTCTTATTAAGACCCGGATTTATCCTCCGGATTTTTCCTTTCTTATTAAGACCCGGATTTATCCTTTCTTATTAAGACCCGGATTTATCCTTCGGATTTATCCTTACTTATTAAGACCCGGATTTATCCTTTCTTATTAAGACCCGGATTTATCCTTCGGATTTATCCTTTCTTATTAAGACCCGGATTTATCCTCCGGATTTATCCATCGGATTTATCCTTTCCTATTAAGACCCGGATTTATCCTCCGGATTTTTCTTTTCTTATTAAGACCTGGATTTATCCTTTCTTATCAAGACCCGGATTTATCCTTTCTTATTAAGACCCGGATTTATCCTCCGGATTAATTCTTTCTTATTAAGACCCGGATTTATCCTTTCTTATTAAGTCCCGGATTTATCCTAACTTATTAAGACGCGGATTTATCCTTTCTTATCAAGACCCGGATTTATCCTTTCTTATTAAGACCCGGATTTATCCTTCGGATTTATCCTTACTTATTAAGACCCGGATTTATCCTTCGGATTTATCCTTACTTATTAAGACCCGGATTTATCCTTTCTTATTAAGACCCGGATTTATCCTTCGGATTTATCCTTTCTTATTAAGACCCGGATTTATCCTCCGGATTGATCCATCGGATTTATCCTTTCTTATTAAGACCCGGATTTATCCTCCGGATTTTTCCTTTCTTATTAAGACCCGGATTTATCCTTTCTTATCAAGACCCGGATTCTTATTATCCTTCGGATTTATCCTTACTTATTAAGACCCGGAATTATCCTTCGGATTTATCCTTACTTATTAAGACCCGGATTTATCCTTTCTTATCAAGACCCGGATTTATCCTTTCTTATTAAGACCCGGATTTATCCTTTCTTATTAAGACCCGGATTTATCCATCGGATTTATCCTTTCTTATTAAGACCCGGATTTATCCTCCGGATTTTTCCTTTCTTATTAAGACCCGGATTTATCCTTCGGATTTATCCTTACTTATTAAGACACGGATTTATCCTACTTCTTATTAAGACCCGGATTTATCCTCCGGATTTATCCATCGGATTTTTCCTTTCTTATTAAGACCCGGATTTACCCTCCGGATTTATCCATCGGATTTATCCTTTCTTATTAAGACCCGGATTTATCCTCCGGATTTTTCCTTTCTTATTAAGACCCGGATTTATCCTTTCTTATCAAGACCCGGATTTATCCTTTTTTATTAAGACCCGGATTTATCCTTTCTTATCAAGACCCGGATTTATCCTTTTTTATTAAGACCCGGATTTATCCTCCGGATTAATTCTTTCTTATTAAGACCCGGATTTATCCTTTCTTATTAAGTCCCGGATTTATCCTAACTTATTAAGACGCGGATTTATCCTTTCTTATCAAGACCCGGATTTATCCTTTCTTATTAAGACCCGGATTTATCCTTCGGATTTATCCTTTCTTATTAAGACCCGGATTTATCCATCGGATTTATCCTTTCTTATTAAGACCCGGATTTATCCTCCGGATTTTTCCTTTCTTATTAAGACCCGGATTTATCCTTTCTTATTAAGACCCGGATTTATCCTTCGGATTTATCCTTTCTTATTAAGACCCGGATTTATCCTCCGGATTTATCCATCGGATTTATCCTTTCTTATTAAGACCCGGATTTATCCTCCGGATTTTTCCTTTCTTATTAAGACCCGGATTTATCCTTTCTTATCAAGACCCGGATTTATCCTTTCTTATTGAGACCCGGATTTATCCTTCGGATTTATCCTTCGGATTTATCCTTTCTTGGATTTATCCTCCGGATTTATCCTCGGGATTTATCCATCGGATTTATCCTTTCTTATTAAGACCCGGATTTATCCTCCGGATTTTTCCTTTCTTATTAAGACCCGGATTTATCCTTTCTTATTAACACCCGGATTTATCCTTCGGATTTATCCTTACTTATTAAGACCCGGATTTATCCTTTCTTATTAAGACCCGGATTTATCCTTCGGATTTATCCTTTCTTATTAAGACCCGGATTTATCCTCCGGATTAATCCATCGGATTTATCCTTTCTTATTAAGACCCGGATTTATCCTTCGGATTTATCCTTTCTTGGATTTATCCTCCGGATTTATCCTCGGGATTTATCCATCGGATTTATCCTTTCTTATTAAGACCCGGATTTATTCTCCGGATTTTTCCTTTCTTATTAAGACCCGGATTTATCCTTTCTTATCAAGACCCGGATTTATCCTTTTTTATTAAGACCCGGATTTATCCTCCGGATTTATTCTTTCTTATTAAGACCCGGATTTATCCTTTCTTATTAAGTCCCGGATTTATCCTTACTTATTAAGACCCGGATTTATCCTTTCTTATCAAGACCCGGATTTATCCTTTCTTATTAAGACCCGGATTTATCCTTCGGATTTATCCTTTCTTATTAAGACCCGGATTTATCCATCGGATTTATCCTTTCTTATTCAGACCCGGATTTATCCTCCGGATTTTTCCTTTCTTATTAAGACCCGGATTTATCCTTTCTTATTAAGACCCGGATTTATCCTTCGGATTTATCCTTACTTATTAAGACCCGGATTTATCCTTTCTTATTAAGACCCGGATTTATCCTTCGGATTTATCCTTTCTTATTAAGACCCGGATTTATCCTCCGGATTTATCCATCGGATTTATCCTTTCTTATTAAGACCCGGATTTATCCTCCGGATTTTTCTTTTCTTATTAAGACCCGGATTTATCCTTTCTTATCAAGACCCGGATTTATCCTTTCTTATTAAGACCCGGATTTATCCTTTCTTATTAAGTCCCGGATTTATCCTAACTTATTAAGACGCGGATTTATCCTTTCTTATCAAGACCCGGATTTATCCTTTCTTATTAAGACCCGGATTTATCCTTCGGATTTATCCTTCGGATTTATCCTTTCTTATTAAGACCCGGATTTATCCATCGGATTTATCCTTTCTTATTAAGACCCGGATTTATCCTTTCTTATTAAGACCCGGATTTATCCTTCGGATTTATCCTTTCTTATTAAGACGCGGATTTATCCTTCGGATTTATCCTTCGGATTTATCCTTCGGATTTATCCTTCGGATTTATCCTTTCTTATTAAGACCCGGATTTATCCTCCGGATTTTTCCTTTCTTATTAAGACCCGGATTTATACTTTCTTATTAAGACCCGGATTTATCCTTCGGATTTATCCTTTTTTATTAAGACCCGGATTTATCCTCCGGATTTATCCATCGGATTTATCCTTTCTTATTAAGACCCGGATTTATCCTCCGGATTTTTCCTTTCTTATTAAGACCCGGATTTATCCTTTCTTATCAAGACCCGGATTTATCCTTTCTTATTAAGACCCGGATTTATCCTTCGGATTTATCCTTTCTTGGATTTATCCTCCGGATTTATCCTCGGGATTTATCCATCGGATTTATCCTTTCTTATTAAGACCCGGATTTATCCTCCGGATTTTTCCTTTCTTATTAAGACCCGGATTTATCCTTTCTTATTAAGACCCGGATTTATCCTTCGGATTTATCCTTACTTATTAAGACCCGGATTTATCCTTTCTTATTAAGACCCGGATTTATCCTTCGGATTTATCCTTTCTTATTAAGACCCGGATTTATCCTCCGGATTAATCCATCGGATTTATCCTTTCTTATTAAGACCCGGATTTATCCTCCGGATTTTTCCTTTCTTATTAAGACCCGGATTTATCCTTTCTTATCAAGACCCGGATTCTTATTATCCTTCGGATTTATCCTTACTTATTAAGACCCGGAATTATCCTTCGGATTTATCCTTACTTATTAAGACCCGGATTTATCCTTTCTTATCAAGACCCGGATTTATCCTTTCTTATTAAGACCCGGATTTATCCTTTCTTATTAAGACCCGGATTTATCCATCGGATTTATCCTTTCTTATTAAGACCCGGATTTATCCTCCGGATTTTTCCTTTCTTATTAAGACCCGGATTTATCCTTCGGATTTATCCTTACTTATTAAGACACGGATTTATCCTACTTCTTATTAAGACCCGGATTTATCCTCCGGATTTATCCATCGGATTTTTCCTTTCTTATTAAGACCCGGATTTATCCTCCGGATTTATCCATCGGATTTATCCTTTCTTATTAAGACCCGGATTTATCCTCCGGATTTTTCCTTTCTTATTAAGACCCGGATTTATCCTTTCTTATCAAGACCCGGATTTATCCTTTTTTATTAAGACCCGGATTTATTCTTTCTTATTAAGACCCGGATTTATCCTTTCTTATTAAGTCCCGGATTTATCCTTACTCATTAAGACCCGGATTTATCCTTTCTTATCAAGACCCGGATTTATCCTTTCTTATCAAGACCCGGATTCTTATTATCCTTCGGATTTATCCTTACTTATTAAGACCCGGAATTATCCTTCGGATTTATCCTTACTTATTAAGACCCGGATTTATCCTTTCTTATCAAGACCCGGATTTATCCTTTCTTATTAAGACCCGGATTTATCCTTTCTTATTAAGACCCGGATTTATCCATCGGATTTATCCTTTCTTATTAAGACCCGGATTTATCCTCCGGATTTTTCCTTTCTTATTAAGACCCGGATTTATCCTTCGGATTTATCCTTACTTATTAAGACACGGATTTATCCTACTTCTTATTAAGACCCGGATTTATCCTCCGGATTTATCCATCGGATTTTTCCTTTCTTATTAAGACCCGGATTTATCCTCCGGATTTATCCATCGGATTTATCCTTTCTTATTAAGACCCGGATTTATCCTCCGGATTTTTCCTTTCTTATTAAGACCCGGATTTATCTTTTCTTATCAAGACCCGGATTTATCCTTTTTTATTAAGACCCGGATTTATTCTTTCTTATTAAGACCCGGATTTATCCTTTCTTATTAAGTCCCGGATTTATCCTTACTCATTAAGACCCGGATTTATCCTTTCTTATCAAGACCCGGATTTATCCTTTCTTATTAAGACCCGGATTTATCCTTCGGATTTATCCTTTCTTATTAAGACCCGGATTTATCCATCGAAATTATCCTTTCTTATTAAGACCCGGATTTATCCTCCGGATTTTTCCTTTCTTATTAAGACCCGGATTTATCCTTTCTTATTAAGACCCGGATTTATCCTTCGGATTTATCCTTACTTATTAAGACCCGGATTTATCCTCCGGATTTTTCCTTTCTTATTAAGACCCGGATTTATCCTTTCTTATTAAGACCCGGATTTATCCTTCGGATTTATCCTTTCTTATTAAGACCCGGATTTATCCTCCGGATTTATCCATCAGATTTATCCTTTCTTATTAAGACCCGGATTTACCCTCCGGATTTTTCCTTTCTTATTAAGACCCGGATTTATCCTCCGGATTTATCCATCGGATTTATCCTTTCTTATTAAGACCCGGATTTATCCTTTCTTATTAAGACCCGGATTTATCCTTTCTTATTAAGACCCGGATTTATCCTTTCTTATTAAGACCCGGATTTATCCTTTCTTATTAAGACCCGGATTTATCCTCCGGATTTATCCATCGGATTTATCCTTTCTTATTAAGACCCGGATTTATCCTCCGGATTTTTCCTTTCTTATTAAGACCCGGATTTATCCTCCGGATTTATCCATCGGATTTATCCTTTCTTATTAAGACCCGGATTTATCCTCCAGATTTTTCCTTTCTTATTAAGACCCGGATTTATCCTTTCTTATTAAGACCCGGATTTATCCTCCGGATTTTTCCTTTCTTATTAAGACCCGGATTTATCCTTTCTTATTAAGACCCGGATTTATCCTTTCTTATTAAGACCCGGATTTATCCTTCGGATTTATCCTTTCTTATTAAGACCCGGATTTATCCTCCGGATTAATCCATCAGATTTATCCTTTCTTATTAAGACCCGGATTTACCCTCCGGATTTTTCCTTTCTTATTAAGACCCGGATTTATCCTCCGGATTTATCCATCGGATTTATCCTTTCTTATTAAGACCCGGATTTATCCTCCGGATTTTTATTTTCTTATTAAGACCCGGATTTATCCTTTCTTATTAAGACCCGGATTTATCCTCCGGATTTTTCCTTTCTTATTAAGACCCGGATTTATCCTTTCTTATTAAGACCCGGATTTATCCTTTCTTATTAAGACCCGGATTTATCCTTTCTTATTAAGACCCGGATTTATCCTTCGGATTTATCCTTTCTTATTAAGACCCGGATTTATCCTCCGGATTTATCCATCGGATTTATCCTTTCTTATTAAGACCCGGATTTATCCTCCGGATTTTTCCTTTCTTATTAAGACCCGGATTTATCCTCCGGATTTATCCATCGGATTTATCCTTTCTTATTAAGACCCGGATTTATCCTCCGGATTTTTCCTTTCTTATTAAGACCCGGATTTATCCTTTTTTATTAAGACCCGGATTTATCCTTTCTTATTAAGACCCGGATTTATCCTTTCTTATTAAGACCTGGATTTATCCTTTCTTATTAAGACCCGGATTTATCCTTTCTTATTAAGACCCAGATTTATCCTTTCTTATTAAGACCTGGATTTATCCTTTCTTATTAAGACCCGGAATTATTCTTTTTTATTAAGACCCGGATTTATCCTCCGGATTTATTCTTTCTTATTAAGACCCGGATTTATCCTTACTTATTAAGACCCGGATTTATCCTTTCTTATTAAGACCCAGATTTATCCTTTCTTATCAAGACCGGGATTTATCCTTTCTTATTAAGACCCGGATTTATCCTCCGGATTTATTCTTTCTTATTAAGACCCGGATTTATCCATCGGATTTATCCTTTCTTATTAAGACCCGGATTTATCCTTTCTTATTAAGACCCGGATTTATCCTTTCTTATTAAGACCCGGATTTATCCTTTCTTATTAAGACCCGCATTTATTCTTTCTTATTAAGACCCGGAATTTTTCTTTTTTATTAAGACCCGGATTTATCCTCTGGATTTATCCTTTGGATTTATCCTTTCTTATTAAGACCCGGATTTATCCTTTCTTATTAAGTCCCGGATTTATCCTTACTTATTAAGACCCGGATTTATCCTTTCTTATCAAGACCCGGATTTATCCTTTCTTATTAAGACCCGGATTTATCCTTCGGATTTATCCTTTCTTATTAAGACCCGGATTTATCCTCCGGATTTTTCCTTTCTTATTAAGACCCGGATTTATCCTTTCTTATTAAGACCCGGAATTATCCTTCGGATTTATCCTTACTTATTAAGACCCGGATTTATCCTACTTCTTATTAAGACCCGGATTTATCCTCCGGATTTATCCATCGGATTTATCCTTTCTTATTAAGACCCGGATTTATCCTCCGGATTTTTCCTTTCTTATTAAGACCCGGATTTATCCTTTCTTATTAAGACACGGATTTATCCTTTCTTATTAAGTCCCGGATTTATCCTTACTTATTAAGACCCGGATTTATCCTCTCTTATCAAGACCCGGATTTATCCTTTCTTATTAAGACCCGGATTTATCCTTTTGATTTATCCTTTCTTATTAAGACCCGTATTTATCCATCGGATTTATGCTTTCTTATTAAGATCCGGATTTATCCTCCGGATTTTTCCTTTCTTATTAAGACCCGGATTTATCCTTTCTTATTAAGACCCGGATTTATCCTTCGGATTTATCCTTACTTATTAAGACCCGGATTTATCCTCCGGATTTTTCCTTTCTTATTAAGACCCGGATTTATCCTTTCTTATTAAGACCCGGATTTATCCTTTCTTATTAAGACCCGGATTTATCCTTCGGATTTATCCTTTCTTATTAAGACCCGGATTTATCCTCCGGATTTATCCATCAGATTTATCCTTTCTTATTAAGACCCGGATTTACCCTCCGGATTTTTCCTTTCTTATTAAGGCCCGGATTTATCCTCCGGATTTATCCATCGGATTTATCCTTTCTTATTAAGACCCGGATTTATCCTCCGGATTTATCCTCCGGATTTTTCCTTTCTTATTAAGACCCGGATTTATCCTTTCTTATTAAGACCCGGATTTATCCTCCGGATTTTTCCTTTCTTATTAAGACCCGGATTTATCCTTTCTTATTAAGACCCGGATTTATCCTTTCTTATTAAGACCCGGATTTATCCTTTCTTATTAAGACCCGGATTTATCCTTTCTTATTAAGACCCGGATATATCCTCCGGATTTATCCATCGGATTTATCCTTTCTTATTAAGACCCGGATTTATCCTCCGGATTTTTCCTTTCTTATTAAGTCCCGGATTTATCCTCCGGATTTATCCATCGGATTTATCCTTTCTTATTAAGACCCGGATTTATCCTTTCTTATTAAGACCCGGATTTATCCTTCGGATTTATCCTTTCTTATTAAGACCCGGATTTATCCTTCGGATTTATCCTTCGGATTTATCCTTTCTTATTAAGACCCGGATTTATCCTCCGGATTTTTCCTTTCTTATTAAGACCCGGATTTATACTTTCTTATTAAGACCCGGATTTATCCTTCGGATTTATCCTTTTTTATTAAGACCCGGATTTATCCTCCGGATTTATCCATCGGATTTATCCTTTCTTATTAAGACCCGGATTTATCCTCCGGATTTTTCCTTTCTTATTAAGACCCGGATTTATCCTTTCTTATCAAGACCCGGATTTATCCTTTCTTATTAAGACCCGGATTTATCCTTCGGATTTATCCTTTCTTGGATTTATCCTCCGGATTTATCCTCGGGATTTATCCATCGGATTTATCCTTTCTTATTAAGACCCGGATTTATCCTCCGGATTTTTCCTTTCTTATTAAGACCCGGATTTATCCTTTCTTATTAAGACCCGGATTTATCCTTCGGATTTATCCTTACTTATTAAGACCCGGATTTATCCTTTCTTATTAAGACCCGGATTTATCCTTCGGATTTATCCTTTCTTATTAAGACCCGGATTTATCCTCCGGATTAATCCATCGGATTTATCCTTTCTTATTAAGACCCGGATTTATCCTCCGGATTTTTCCTTTCTTATTAAGACCCGGATTTATCCTTTCTTATCAAGACCCGGATTCTTATTATCCTTCGGATTTATCCTTACTTATTAAGACCCGGAATTATCCTTCGGATTTATCCTTACTTATTAAGACCCGGATTTATCCTTTCTTATCAAGACCCGGATTTATCCTTTCTTATTAAGACCCGGATTTATCCTTTCTTATTAAGACCCGGATTTATCCATCGGATTTATCCTTTCTTATTAAGACCCGGATTTATCCTCCGGATTTTTCCTTTCTTATTAAGACCCGGATTTATCCTTCGGATTTATCCTTACTTATTAAGACACGGATTTATCCTACTTCTTATTAAGACCCGGATTTATCCTCCGGATTTATCCATCGGATTTTTCCTTTCTTATTAAGACCCGGATTTATCCTCCGGATTTATCCATCGGATTTATCCTTTCTTATTAAGACCCGGATTTATCCTCCGGATTTTTCCTTTCTTATTAAGACCCGGATTTATCCTTTCTTATCAAGACCCGGATTTATCCTTTTTTATTAAGACCCGGATTTATTCTTTCTTATTAAGACCCGGATTTATCCTTTCTTATTAAGTCCCGGATTTATCCTTACTCATTAAGACCCGGATTTATCCTTTCTTATCAAGACCCGGATTTATCCTTTCTTATCAAGACCCGGATTCTTATTATCCTTCGGATTTATCCTTACTTATTAAGACCCGGAATTATCCTTCGGATTTATCCTTACTTATTAAGACCCGGATTTATCCTTTCTTATCAAGACCCGGATTTATCCTTTCTTATTAAGACCCGGATTTATCCTTTCTTATTAAGACCCGGATTTATCCATCGGATTTATCCTTTCTTATTAAGACCCGGATTTATCCTCCGGATTTTTCCTTTCTTATTAAGACCCGGATTTATCCTTCGGATTTATCCTTACTTATTAAGACACGGATTTATCCTACTTCTTATTAAGACCCGGATTTATCCTCCGGATTTATCCATCGGATTTTTCCTTTCTTATTAAGACCCGGATTTACCCTCCGGATTTATCCATCGGATTTATCCTTTCTTATTAAGACCCGGATTTATCCTCCGGATTTTTCCTTTCTTATTAAGACCCGGATTTATCCTTTCTTATCAAGACCCGGATTTATCCTTTTTTATTAAGACCCGGATTTATTCTTTCTTATTAAGACCCGGATTTATCCTTTCTTATTAAGTCCCGGATTTATCCTTACTCATTAAGACCCGGATTTATCCTTTCTTATCAAGACCCGGATTTATCCTTTCTTATTAAGACCCGGATTTATCCTTCGGATTTATCCTTTCTTATTAAGACCCGGATTTATCCATCGAAATTATCCTTTCTTATTAAGACCCGGATTTATCCTCCGGATTTTTCCTTTCTTATTAAGACCCGGATTTATCCTTTCTTATTAAGACCCGGATTTATCCTTCGGATTTATCCTTACTTATTAAGACCCGGATTTATCCTCCGGATTTTTCCTTTCTTATTAAGACCCGGATTTATCCTTTCTTATTAAGACCCGGATTTATCCTTCGGATTTATCCTTTCTTATTAAGACCCGGATTTATCCTCCGGATTTATCCATCAGATTTATCCTTTCTTATTAAGACCCGGATTTACCCTCCGGATTTTTCCTTTCTTATTAAGACCCGGATTTATCCTCCGGATTTATCCATCGGATTTATCCTTTCTTATTAAGACCCGGATTTTTCCTTTCTTATTAAGACCCGGATTTATCCTTTCTTATTAAGACCCGGATTTATCCTTTCTTATTAAGACCCGGATTTATCCTTTCTTATTAAGACCCGGATTTATCCTTTCTTATTAAGACCCGGATTTATCCTCCGGATTTATCCATCGGATTTATCCTTTCTTATTAAGACCCGGATTTATCCTCCGGATTTTTCCTTTCTTATTAAGACCCGGATTTATCCTCCGGATTTATCCATCGGATTTATCCTTTCTTATTAAGACCCGGATTTATCCTCCAGATTATTCCTTTCTTATTAAGACCCGGATTTATCCTTTCTTATTAAGACCCGGATTTATCCTCCGGATTTTTCCTTTCTTATTAAGACCCGGATTTATCCTTTCTTATTAAGACCCGGATTTATCCTTTCTTATTAAGACCCGGATTTATCCTTCGGATTTATCCTTTCTTATTAAGACCCGGATTTATCCTCCGGATTAATCCATCAGATTTATCCTTTCTTATTAAGACCCGGATTTACCCTCCGGATTTTTCCTTTCTTATTAAGACCCGGATTTATCCTCCGGATTTATCCATCGGATTTATCCTTTCTTATTAAGACCCGGATTTATCCTCCGGATTTTTATTTTCTTATTAAGACCCGGATTTATCCTTTCTTATTAAGACCCGGATTTATCCTCCGGATTTTTCCTTTCTTATTAAGACCCGGATTTATCCTTTCTTATTAAGACCCGGATTTATCCTTTCTTATTAAGACCCGGATTTATCCTTTCTTATTAAGACCCGGATTTATCCTTCGGATTTATCCTTTCTTATTAAGACCCGGATTTATCCTCCGGATTTATCCATCGGATTTATCCTTTCTTATTAAGACCCGGATTTATCCCCCGGATTTTTCCTTTCTTATTAAGACCCGGATTTATCCTCCGGATTTATCCATCGGATTTATCCTTTCTTATTAAGACCCGGATTTATCCTCCGGATTTTTCCTTTCTTATTAAGACCCGGATTTATCCTTTTTTATTAAGACCCGGATTTATCCTTTCTTATTAAGACCCGGATTTATCCTTTCTTATTAAGACCTGGATTTATCCTTTCTTATTAAGACCCGGATTTATCCTTTCTTATTAAGACCCAGATTTATCCTTTCTTATTAAGACCTGGATTTATCCTTTCTTATTAAGACCCGGAATTATTCTTTTTTATTAAGACCCGGATTTATCCTCCGGATTTATTCTTTCTTATTAAGACCCGGATTTATCCTTACTTATTAAGACCCGGATTTATCCTTTCTTATTAAGACCCAGATTTATCCTTTCTTATCAAGACCGGGATTTATCCTTTCTTATTAAGACCCGGATTTATCCTCCGGATTTATTCTTTCTTATTAAGACCCGGATTTATCCATCGGATTTATCCTTTCTTATTAAGACCCGGATTTATCCTTTCTTATTAAGACCCGGATTTATCCTTTCTTATTAAGACCCGGATTTATCCTTTCTTATTAAGACCCGCATTTATTCTTTCTTATTAAGACCCGGAATTTTTCTTTTTTATTAAGACCCGGATTTATCCTCTGGATTTATCCTTTGGATTTATCCTTTCTTATTAAGACCCGGATTTATCCTTTCTTATTAAGTCCCGGATTTATCCTTACTTATTAAGACCCGGATTTATCCTTTCTTATCAAGACCCGGATTTATCCTTTCTTATTAAGACCCGGATTTATCCTTCGTATTTATCCTTTCTTATTAAGACCCGGATTTATCCTCCGGATTTTTCCTTTCTTATTAAGACCCGGATTTATCCTTTCTTATTAAGACCCGGAATTATCCTTCGGATTTATCCTTACTTATTAAGACCCGGATTTATCCTACTTCTTATTAAGACCCGGATTTATCCTCCGGATTTATCCATCGGATTTATCCTTTCTTATTAAGACCCGGATTTATCCTCCGGATTTTTCCTTTCTTATTAAGACCCGGATTTATCCTTTCTTATTAAGACACGGATTTATCCTTTCTTATTAAGTCCCGGATTTATCCTTACTTATTAAGACCCGGATTTATCCTCTCTTATCAAGACCCGGATTTATCCTTTCTTATTAAGACCCGGATTTATCCTTTTGATTTATCCTTTCTTATTAAGACCCGTATTTATCCATCGGATTTATGCTTTCTTATTAAGATCCGGATTTATCCTCCGGATTTTTCCTTTCTTATTAAGACCCGGATTTATCCTTTCTTATTAAGACCCGGATTTATCCTTCGGATTTATCCTTACTTATTAAGACCCGGATTTATCCTCCGGATTTTTCCTTTCTTATTAAGACCCGGATTTATCCTTTCTTATTAAGACCCGGATTTATCCTTTCTTATTAAGACCCGGATTTATCCTTCGGATTTATCCTTTCTTATTAAGACCCGGATTTATCCTCCGGATTTATCCATCAGATTTATCCTTTCTTATTAAGACCCGGATTTACCCTCCGGATTTTTCCTTTCTTATTAAGGCCCGGATTTATCCTCCGGATTTATCCATCGGATTTATCCTTTCTTATTAAGACCCGGATTTATCCTCCGGATTTATCCTCCGGATTTTTCCTTTCTTATTAAGACCCGGATTTATCCTTTCTTATTAAGACCCGGATTTATCCTCCGGATTTTTCCTTTCTTATTAAGACCCGGATTTATCCTTTCTTATTAAGACCCGGATTTATCCTTTCTTATTAAGACCCGGATTTATCCTTTCTTATTAAGACCCGGATTTATCCTTTCTTATTAAGACCCGGATATATCCTCCGGATTTATCCATCGGATTTATCCTTTCTTATTAAGACCCGGATTTATCCTCCGGATTTTTCCTTTCTTATTAAGTCCCGGATTTATCCTCCGGATTTATCCATCGGATTTATCCTTTCTTATTAAGACCCGGATTTATCCTCCGGATTTTTCCTTTCTTATTAAGACCCGGATTTATCCTTTCTTATTAAGACCCGGATTTATCCTCCGGATTTTTCCTTTCTTATTAAGACCCGGATTTATCCTTTCTTATTAAGACCCGGATTTATCCTTTCTTATTAAGACCCGGATTTATCCTTCGGATTTATCCTTTCTTATTAAGACCCGGATTTATCCTCCGGATTAATCCATCAGATTTATCCTTTCTTATTAAGACCCGGATTTACCCTCCGGATTTTTCCTTTCTTATTAAGGCCTGGATTTATCCTCCGGATTTATCCATCGGATTTATCCTTTCTTATTAAGACCCGGATTTATCCTTTCGTATTAAGACCCGGATTTATCCTTCGGATTTATCCTTTCTTATTAAGACCCGGATTTATCCTCCGGATTAATCCATCAGATTTATCCTTTCTTATTAAGACCCGGATTTACCCTCCGGATTTTTCCTTTCTTATTAAGACCCGGATTTATCCTCCGGATTTATCCATCGGATATATCCTTTCTTATTAAGACCCGGATTTATCCTCCGGATTTTTCCTTTCTTATTAAGACCCGGATTTATCCTTTCTTATTAAGACCCGGATTTATCCTTTCTTATTAAGTCCCGGATTTATCCTTACTTATTAAGACCCGGATTTATCCTCTCTTATCAAGACCCGGATTTATCCTTTCTTATTAAGACCCGGATTTATCCTTCGGATTTATCCTTTCTTATTAAGACCCGTATTTATCCATCGGATTTATGCTTTCTTATTAAGACCCGGATTTATCCTCCGGATTTTTCCTTTCTTATTAAGACCCGGATTTATCCTTTCTTATTAAGACCCGGATTTATCCTTCGGATTTATCCTTACTTATTAAGACCCGGATTTATCCTCCGGATTTTTCCTTTCTTATTAAGACCCGGATTTATCCTTTCTTATTAAGACCCGGATTTATCCTTTCTTATTAAGACCCGGATTTACCCTCCGGATTTTTCCTTTCTTATTAAGACCCGGATTTATCCTCCGGATTTATCCATCGGATTTATCCTTTCTTATTAAGACCCGGATTTATCCTCCGGATTTTTCCTTTCTTATTAAGACCCGGATTTATCCTTTCTTATTAAGACCCGGATTTATCCTTCGGATTTATCCTTTCTTATTAAGACCCGGATTTATCCTCCGGATTAATCCATCAGATTTATCCTTTCTTATTAAGACCCGGATTTACCCTCCGGATTTTTCCTTTCTTATTAAGACCCGGATTTATCCTCCGGATTTATCCATCGGATTTATCCTTTCTTATTAAGACCCGGATTTATCCTTTCTTATTAAGTTCCGGATTTATCCTTCGGATTTATCCTTTCTTATTAAGACCCGGATTTATCCTCCGGATTTATCCATCGGATTTATCCTTTCTTATTAAGACCCGGATTTATCCTCCGGATTTTTCCTTTCTTATTAAGACCCGGATTTATCCTTTCTTATTAAGACCCGGATTTATCCTTTCTTATTAAGACCCGGATTTATCCTTTCTTATTAAGACCCGGATTTATCCTTTCTTATTAAGACCCGGATTTATCCTTTCTTATTAAGACCCGGATTTATCCTTTCTTATTAAGACCCGGATATATCCTCCGGATTTATCCATCGGATTTATCCTTTCTTATTAAGACCCGGATTTATCCTCCGGATTTTTCCTTTCTTATTAAGACCCGGATTTATCCTCCGGATTTATCCATCGGATTTATCCTTTCTTATTAAGACCCGGATTTATCCTCCGGATTTTTCCTTTCTTATTAAGACCCGGATTTATCCTTTCTTATTAAGACCCGGATTTATCCTCCGGATTTTTTCCTTTCTTATTAAGACCCGGATTTATCCTTTCTTATTAAGACACGGATTTATCCTTCGGATTTATCCTTTCTTATTAAGACCCGGATTTATCCTCCGGATTATTCCATCAGATTTATCCTTTCTTATTAAGACCCGGATTTACCCTTCGGATTTTTTCCTTTCTTATTAAGACCCGGATTTATCCTCCGGATTTATCCATCGGATTTATCCTTTCTTATTAAGACCCGGATTTATCCTTTCTTATTAAGACCCGGATTTATCCTTCGGATTTATCCTTTCTTATTAAGACCCGGATTTATCCTCCGGATTAATCCATCAGATTTATCCTTTCTTATTAAGACCCGGATTTATCCTTTCTTATTAAGACCCGGATTTATCCTCCGGATTTTTCCTTTCTTATTAAGACCCGGATTTATCCTTTCTTATTAAGACCCGGATTTATCCTTTCTTATTAAGACCCGGATTTATCCTTTCTTATTAAGACCCGGATTTATCCTTTCTTATTAAGACCCGGATATATCCTCCGGATTTATCCATCGGATTTATCCTTTCTTATTAAGACCCGGATTTATCCTCCGGATTTTTCCTTTCTTATTAAGACCCGGATTTATCCTCCGGATTTATCCATCGGATTTATCCTTTCTTATTAAGACCCGGATTTATCCTTTCTTATTAAGACCCGGATTTATCCTCCGGATTTTTCCTTTCTTATTAAGACCCGGATTTATCCTTTCTTATTAAGACCCAGATTTATCCTTTCTTATTAAGACCCGGATTTATCCTTCGGATTTATCCTTTCTTATTAAGACCCGGATTTATCCTCCGGATTAATCCATCAGATTTATCCTTTCTTATTAAGACCCGGATTTACCCTCCGGATTTTTCCTTTCTTATTAAGACCCGGATTTATCCATCGGATTTATCCTTTCTTATTAAGACCCGGATTTATCCTTTCTTATTAAGACCCGGATTTATCCTTCGGATTTATCCTTTCTTATTAAGACCCGGATTTATCCTCCGGATTAATCCATCAGATTTATCCTTTCTTATTAAGACCCAGATTTACCCTCCGGATTTTTCCTTTCTTATTAAGACCCGGATTTATCCTCCGGATTTATCCATCGGATTTATCCTTTCTTATTAAGACCCGGATTTATCCTCCGGATTTTTCCTTTCTTATTAAGACCCGGATTTATCCTTTCTTATTAAGACCCGGATTTATCCTCCGGATTTTTCCTTTCTTATTAAGACCCGGATTTATCCTTTCTTATTAAGACCCGGATTTATCCTTTCTTATTAAGACCCGGATTTATCCTTTCTTATTAAGACCCGGATTTATCCTTTCTTATTAAGACCCGGATTTATCCTTTCTTATTAAGACCCGGATTTATCCTTCGGATTTATCCTTTCTTATTAAGACCCGGATTTATCCTCCGGATTTATCCATCGGATTTATCCTTTCTTATTAAGACCCGGATTTATCCTCCGGATTTTTCCTTTCTTATTAAGACCCGGATTTATCCTCCGGATTTATCCATCGGATTTATCCTTTCTTATTAAGACCCGGATTTATCCTCCGGATTTTTCCTTTCTTATTAAGACCCGGATTTATCCTTTCTTATTAAGACCCGGATATATCCTCCGGATTTTTCCTTTCTTATTAAGACCCGGATTTATCCTTTCTTATTAAGACCCGGATTTATCCATCGGATTTATCCTTTCTTATTAAGACCCGGATTTATCCTTTCTTATTAAGACCCGGATTTATCCTTTCTTATTAAGACCTGGATTTATCCTTTCTTATTAAGACCCGGATTTATCCTTTCTTATTAAGACCCGGATTTATCCTTTCTTATTAAGACCTGGATTTATCCTTTCTTATTAAGACCCGGATTTATCCTTTCTTATTAAGACCCGGAATTATCCTTTCTTATTAAGACCCGGATTTATCCTCCGGATTTATCCGTTCTTATTAAGACCCGGATTTATCCTTTCTTTTTAAGACCCGGATTTATCCTTTCTTATTAAGACCCGGATTGATCCTCCGGATTTATTCTTTCTTATTAAGACCCGGATTTATCCATCGGATTTATCCATCGGATTTATCCTTTCTTATTAAGACCCGGATTTATCCTTCGGATTTATCCTTTCTTATTAAGACCCGGATTTATCCTTTCTTATTAAGACCCGGATTTATCCTTTCTTATTAAGACCCGGATTTATCCTTTCTTATTAAGACCCGGATTTATCCTTTCTTATTAAGACCCGGATTTATCCTTCGGATTTATCCTTTCTTATTAAGACCCGGATTTATCCTCCGGATTTATCCATCGGATTTATCCTTTCTTATTAAGACCCGGATTTATCCTCCGGATTTTTCCTTTCTTATTAAGACCCGGATTTATCCTCCGGATTTATCCATCGGATTTATCCTTTCTTATTAAGACCCGGATTTATCCTCCGGATTTTTCCTTTCTTATTAAGACCCGGATTTATCCTTTCTTATTAAGACCCGGATTTATCCTCCGGATTTATCCATCAGATTTATCCTTTCTTATTAAGACCCGGATTTACCCTCCGGATTTTCCTTTCTTATTAAGGCCCGGATTTATCCTCCGGATTTATCCATCGGATTTATCCTTTCTTATTAAGACCCGGATTTATCCTCCGGATTTATCCTCCGGATTTTTCCTTTCTTATTAAGACCCGGATTTATCCTTTCTTATTAAGACCCGGATTTATCCTCCGGATTTTTCCTTTCTTATTAAGACCCGGATTTATCCTTTCTTATTAAGACCCGGATTTATCCTTTCTTATTAAGACCCGGATTTATCCTTTCTTATTAAGACCCGGATATATCCTCCGGATTTATCCATCGGATTTATCCTTTCTTATTAAGACCCGGATTTATCCTCCGGATTTTTCCTTTCTTATTAAGTCCCGGATTTATCCTCCGGATTTATCCATCGGATTTATCCTTTCTTATTAAGACCCGGATTTATCCTCCGGATTTTTCCTTTCTTATTAAGACCCGGATTTATCCTTTCTTATTAAGACCCGGATTTATCCTCCGGATTTTTCCTTTCTTATTAAGACCCGGATTTATCCTTTCTTATTAAGACCCGGATTTATCCTTTCTTATTAAGACCCGGATTTATCCTTTCTTATTAAGACCCGGATTTATCCTTTCTTATTAAGACCCGGATTTATCCTTTCTTATTAAGACCCGGATTTATCCTTTCTTATTAAGACCCGGATTTATCCTTCGGATTTATCCTTTCTTATTAAGACCCGGATTTATCCTCCGGATTTATCCATCGGATTTATCCTTTCTTATTAAGACCCGGATTTATCCTCCGGATTTTTCCTTTCTTATTAAGACCCGGATTTATCCTCCGGATTTATCCATCGGATTTATCCTTTCTTATTAAGACCCGGATTTATCCTCCGGATTTTTCCTTTCTTATTAAGACCCGGATTTATCCTTTCTTATTAAGACCCGGATATATCCTCCGGATTTTTCCTTTCTTATTAAGACCCGGATTTATCCTTTCTTATTAAGACCCGGATTTATCCATCGGATTTATCCTTTCTTATTAAGACCCGGATTTATCCTTTCTTATTAAGACCCGGATTTATCCTTTCTTATTAAGACCTGGATTTATCCTTTCTTATTAAGACCCGGATTTATCCTTTCTTATTAAGACCCGGATTTATCCTTTCTTATTAAGACCTGGATTTATCCTTTCTTATTAAGACCCGGATTTATCCTTTCTTATTAAGACCCGGAATTATCCTTTCTTATTAAGACCCGGATTTATCCTCCGGATTTATCCGTTCTTATTAAGACCCGGATTTATCCTTTCTTTTTAAGACCCGGATTTATCCTTTCTTATTAAGACCCGGATTGATCCTCCGGATTTATTCTTTCTTATTAAGACCCGGATTTATCCATCGGATTTATCCATCGGATTTATCCTTTCTTATTAAGACCCGGATTTATCCTTCGGATTTATCCTTTCTTATTAAGACCCGGATTTATCCTTTCTTATTAAGACCCGGATTTATCCTTTCTTATTAAGACCCGGATTTATCCTTTCTTATTAAGACCCGGATTTATCCTTTCTTATTAAGACCCGGATTTATCCTTCGGATTTATCCTTTCTTATTAAGACCCGGATTTATCCTCCGGATTTATCCATCGGATTTATCCTTTCTTATTAAGACCCGGATTTATCCTCCGGATTTTTCCTTTTCTTATTAAGACCCGGATTTATCCTCCGGATTTTATCCATCGGATTTATCCTTTCTTATTAAGACCCGGATTTATCCTCCGGATTTTTCCTTTCTTATTAAGACCCGGATTTATCCTTTCTTATTAAGACCCGGATTTATCCTCCGGATTTATCCATCAGATTTATCCTTTCTTATTAAGACCCGGATTTACCCTCCGGATTTTTCCTTTCTTATTAAGGCCCGGATTTATCCTCCGGATTTATCCATCGGATTTATCCTTTCTTATTAAGACCCGGATTTATCCTCCGGATTTATCCTCCGGATTTTTCCTTTCTTATTAAGACCCGGATTTATCCTTTCTTATTAAGACCCGGATTTATCCTCCGGATTTTTCCTTTCTTATTAAGACCCGGATTTATCCTTTCTTATTAAGACCCGGATATATCCTCCGGATTTATCCATCGGATTTATCCTTTCTTATTAAGACCCGGATTTATCCTCCGGATTTTTCCTTTCTTATTAAGTCCCGGATTTATCCTCCGGATTTATCCATCGGATTTATCCTTTCTTATTAAGACCCGGATTTATCCTCCGGATTTTTCCTTTCTTATTAAGACCCGGATTTATCCTTTCTTATTAAGACCCGGATTTATCCTCCGGATTTTTCCTTTCTTATTAAGACCCGGATATATCCTTTCTTATTAAGACCCGGATTTATCCTTTCTTATTAAGACCCGGATTTATCCTTCGGATTTATCCTTTCTTATTAAGACCCGGATTTATCCTCCGGATTAATCCATCAGATTTATCCTTTCTTATTAAGACCCGGATTTACCCTCCGGATTTTTCCTTTATTATTAAGACCCGGATTTATCCATCGGATTTATCCTTTCTTATTAAGACCCGGATTTATCCTTTCGTATTAAGACCCGGATTTATCCTTCGGATTTATCCTTTCTTATTAAGACCCGGATTTATCCTCCGGATTAATCCATCAGATTTATCCTTTCTTATTAAGACCCGGATTTACCCTCCGGATTTTTCCTTTCTTATTAAGACCCGGATTTATCCTCCGGATTTATCCATCGGATATATCCTTTCTTATTAAGACCCGGATTTATCCTCCGGATTTTTCCTTTCTTATTAAGACCCGGATTTATCCTTTCTTATTAAGACCCGGATTTATCCTTTCTTATTAAGTCCCGGATTTATCCTTACTTATTAAGACCCGGATTTATCCTCTCTTATCAAGACCCGGATTTATCCTTTCTTATTAAGACCCGGATTTATCCTTCGGATTTATCCTTTCTTATTAAGACCCGTATTTATCCATCGGATTTATGCTTTCTTATTAAGACCCGGATTTATCCTCCGGATTTTTCCTTTCTTATTAAGACCCGGATTTATCCTTTCTTATTAAGACCCGGATTTATCCTTCGGATTTATCCTTACTTATTAAGACCCGGATTTATCCTCCGGATTTTTCCTTTCTTATTAAGACCCGGATTTATCCTTTCTTATTAAGACCCGGATTTATCCTTTCTTATTAAGACCCGGATTTACCCTCCGGATTTTTCCTTTCTTATTAAGACCCGGATTTATCCTCCGGATTTATCCATCGGATTTATCCTTTCTTATTAAGACCCGGATTTATCCTCCGGATTTTTCCTTTCTTATTAAGACCCGGATTTATCCTTTCTTATTAAGACCCGGATTTATCCTTCGGATTTATCCTTTCTTATTAAGACCCGGATTTATCCTCCGGATTAATCCATCAGATTTATCCTTTCTTATTAAGACCCGGATTTACCCTCCGGATTTTTCCTTTCTTATTAAGACCCGGATTTATCCTCCGGATTTATCCATCGGATTTATCCTTTCTTATTAAGACCCGGATTTATCCTTTCTTATTAAAACCCGGATTTATCCTTCGGATTTATCCTTTCTTATTAAGACCCGGATTTATCCTCCGGATTTATCCATCGGATTTATCCTTTCTTATTAAGACCCGGATTTATCCTCCGGATTTTTCCTTTCTTATTAAGACCCGGATTTATCCTCCGGATTTATCCATCGGATTTATCCTTTCTTATTAAGACCCGGATTTATCCTCCGGATTTTTCCTTTCTTATTAAGACCCGGATTTATCCTTTCTTATTAAGACCCGGATTTATCCTTTCTTATTAAGACCCGGATTTATCCTTTCTTATTAAGACCCGGATTTATCCTTTCTTATTAAGACCCGGATTTATCCTTTCTTATTAAGACCCGGATTTATCCTTTCTTATTAAGACCCGGATATATCCTCCGGATTTATCCATCGGATTTATCCTTTCTTATTAAGACCCGGATTTATCCTCCGGATTTTTCCTTTCTTATTAAGACCCGGATTTATCCTCCGGATTTATCCATCGGATTTATCCTTTCTTATTAAGACCCGGATTTATCCTCCGGATTTTTCCTTTCTTATTAAGACCCGGATTTATCCTTTCTTATTAAGACCCGGATTTATCCTCCGGATTTTTCCTTTCTTATTAAGACCCGGATTTATCCTTTCTTATTAAGACACGGATTTATCCTTCGGATTTATCCTTTCTTATTAAGACCCGGATTTATCCTCCGGATTATTCCATCAGATTTATCCTTTCTTATTAAGACCCGGATTTACCCTTCGGATTTTTCCTTTCTTATTAAGACCCGGATTTATCCTCCGGATTTATCCATCGGATTTATCCTTTCTTATTAAGACCCGGATTTATCCTTTCTTATTAAGACCCGGATTATCCTTCGGATTTATCCTTTCTTATTAAGACCCGGATTTATCCTCCGGATTAATCCATCAGATTTATCCTTTCTTATTAAGACCCGGATTTATCCTTTCTTATTAAGACCCGGATTTATCCTCCGGATTTTTCCTTTCTTATTAAGGACCCGGATTTATCCTTTCTTATTAAGACCCGGATTTATCCTTTCTTATTAAGACCCGGATTTATCCTTTCTTATTAAGACCCGGATTTATCCTTTCTTATTAAGACCCGGATATATCCTCCGGATTTATCCATCGGATTTATCCTTTCTTATTAAGACCCGGATTTATCCTCCGGATTTTTCCTTTCTTATTAAGACCCGGATTTATCCTCCGGATTTATCCATCGGATTTATCCTTTCTTATTAAGACCCGGATTTATCCTCCGGATTTTTCCTTTCTTATTAAGACCCGGATTTATCCTTTCTTATTAAGACCCGGATTTATCCTCCGGATTTTTCCTTTCTTATTAAGACCCGGATTTATCCTTTCTTATTAAGACCCAGATTTATCCTTTCTTATTAAGACCCGGATTTATCCTTCGGATTTATCCTTTCTTATTAAGACCCGGATTTATCCTCCGGATTAATCCATCAGATTTATCCTTTCTTATTAAGACCCGGATTTACCCTCCGGATTTTTCCTTTCTTATTAAGACCCGGATTTATCCATCGGATTTATCCTTTCTTATTAAGACCCGGATTTATCCTTTCTTATTAAGACCCGGATTTATCCTTACTTATTAAGACCCGGATTTATCCTTTCTTATTAAGACCCGGATTTATCCTTCGGATTTATCCTAACTTATTAAGACCCGGATTTATCCTTTCTTATTAAGACCCGGAATTATTCTTTTTTATTAAGACCCGGATTTATCCTTTGGATTTATCCTTTCTTATTAAGACCCGGATTTATCCTTTCTTATTAAGTCCCGGATTTATCCTTTCTTATTAAGACCCGGATTTATCCTCCGGATTTATCCATCGGATTTATCCTTTCTTATTAAGACCCGGATTTATCCTCCGGATTTTTCCTTTCTTATTAAGACCCGGATTTATCCTTTCTTATTAAGACCCGGATTTATCCTTCGGATTTATCCTTACTTATTAAGACCCGGATTTATCCTTTCTTATTAAGACCCGGATTTTTCCTTCGCATTTATCCATACTTATAAAGACCCGGATTTTTACTTTCTTATTAAGACCCGGATTTATCCTTTCTTATTAAGACCCGGATTTATCCTTTCTTATTAAGACCCGGAATTATTCTTTTTTATTAAGACCCGGATTTATCCTCCGGATGTATCCTTTCCTATTAAAACCCGGATTTATCCTTACTTATTAAGACCCGGATTTATCCTTTCTTATTAAGACCCGGATTTATCCTCCGGATTTATTCTTTCTTATTAAGACCCGGATTTATCCTTTCAAATTAAGACCCGGATTTATCCTTTCTAATTAAGACCCGGATTTATCCTTTCTTATTAAGACCCGGATTTATCCTTTCTTATTAAGACCCGGATTTATCCTCCGGATGTATCCTTTCTTATTAAAACCCGGATTTATCCTTCGGATTTATCCTTACTTATTAAGACCCGGATTTATCCTTTCTTATTAAGACCCGGATTTATCCTTTCTTATTAAGACCCGGATTTATTCTTTCTTATTAAGACCCAGATTTATCCTTTCTTATTAAGACCCGGATTTATCCTTTCTTATTAAGACCCGGATTTATCCTTACTTATTAAGACCCGGATTTATCCTTTCTTATTAAGACCCGGATTTATCCTTTCTTATTAAGACCCGGATTTATCCTTCGGATTTATCCTAACTTATTAAGACCCGGATTTATCCTTTCTTATTAAGACCCGGAATTATTCTTTTTTATTAAGACCCGGATTTATCCTTTGGATTTATCCTTTCTTATTAAGACCCGGATTTATCCTTTCTTATTAAGTCCCGGATTTATCCTTTCTTATTAAGACCCGGATTTATCCTCCGGATTTATCCATCGGATTTATCCTTTCTTATTAAGACCCGGATTTATCCTCCGGATTTTTCCTTTCTTATTAAGACCGGGATTTATCCTTTCTTATTAAGACCCGGATTTATCCTTCGGATTTATCCTTACTTATTAAGACCCGGATTTATCCTTTCTTATTAAGACCCGGATTTTTCCTTCGCATTTATCCATACTTATAAAGACCCGGATTTTTCCTTTCTTATTAAGACCCGGATTTATCCTTTCTTATTAAGACCCGGATTTATCCTTTCTTATTAAGACCCGGAATTATTCTTTTTTATTAAGACCCGGATTTATCCTCCGGATGTATCCTTTCCTATTAAAACCCGGATTTATCCTTACTTATTAAGACCCGGATTTATCCTTTCTTATTAAGACCCGGATTTATCCTCCGGATTTATTCTTTCTTATTAAGACCCGGATTTATCCTTTCAAATTAAGACCCGGATTTATCCTTTCTAATTAAGACCCGGATTTATCCTTTCTTATTAAGACCCGGATTTATCCTTTCTTATTAAGACCCATATTTATCCTTTCTTATTAAGATCCGGATTTATCCTTTCTTATTAAAACCCGGATTTATGCTCCGGATTTATCCTTTCTTATTAAGACCCGGATTTATCCTTCGGATTTATCCTTACTTATTAAGACCCAGATTTATCCTTCGGATTTATCCTTACTTATTAAGACCCGGATTTATCCTTTCTTATCAAGACCCGGATTTATCCTTTCTTATCAAGACCCCGATTTATCCTATTTTTATTAAGACCCGGAATTATTCTTTTTTATTAAGACCCGGATTTATCCTCCGGATTTATCCTTTCTTATTAAGACTCGGATTTATCCTTTCTTATTAAGACCCGGATTTATCCTTCGGATTTATCCATACTTATAAAGACCCGGATTTATCCTTTCTTATTAAGACCCGGAATTATTTTTTTTATTAAGACCCGGATTTATCCTCCGGATTTATCCTTTCTTATTAAGACTCGGATTTATCCTTTCTTATTAAGACCCGGATTTATCCTTCGGATTTATCCATACTTATAAAGACCCGGATTTATCCTTTCTTATTAAGACCCGGATTTATCCTTTCTTATTAAGACCCGGATTTATCCTTTCTTATTAAGACCCGGAATTATTCTTTTTTATTAAGACCCGGATTTATCCTCCGGATGTATCCTTTCCTATTAAAACCCGGATTTATCCTTACTTATTAAGACCCGGATTTATCCTTTCTTATTAAGACCCGGATTTATTCTTTCTTATTAAGACCCAGATTTATCCTTTCTTATTAAGACCCGGATTTATCCTTTCTTATTAAGACCCGGATTTATCCTCCGGATTTATCCATCGGATTTATCCTTTCTTATTAAGACCCGGATTTATCCTCCGGATTTTTCCTTTCTTATTAAGACCCGGATTTATCCTTTCTTATTAAGACCCGGATTTATCCTTTCTTATTAAGACCCGGATTTATCCTTCGGATTTATCCTTACTTATTAAGACCCGGATTTATCCTTTCTTATTAAGACCCGGATTTATCCTTCGGATTTATCCATACTTATAAAGACCCGGATTTATCCTTTCTTATTAAGACCCGGATTTATCCTTTCTTATTTAGACCCGGATTTATCCTCCGGATGTATCCTTTCCTATTAAAACCCGGATTTATCCTTACTTATTAAGACCCGGATTTATCCTTTCTTATTAAGACCCGGAATTATTTTTTTTTTATTAAGACCCGGATTTATCCTCCGGATGTATCCTTTCTTATTAAAACCCGGATTTATCCTTCGGATTTATCCTTACTTATTAAGACCCGGATTTATCCTTTCTTATTAAGACCCGGATTTATCCTTTCTTATTAAGACCCGGATTTATTCTTTCTTATTAAGACCCAGATTTATCCTTTCTTATTAAGACCCGGATTTATCCTTACTTATTAAGACCCGGATTTATCCTTTCTTATTAAGACCCGGATTTATCCTTTCTTATTAAGACCCGGATTTATCCTTACTTATTAAGACCCGGATTTATCCTTTCTTATTAAGACCCGGAATTATTCTTTTTTATTAAGACCCGGATTTATCCTTTGGATTTATCCTTTCTTATTAAGACCCGGATTTATCCTTTCTTATTAAGTCCCGGATTTATCCTTTCTTATTAAGACCCGGATTTATCCTCCGGATTTATCCATCGGATTTATCCTTTCTTATTAAGACCCGGATTTATCCTCCGGATTTTTCCTTTCTTATTAAGACCCGGATTTATCCTTTCTTATTAAGACCCGGATTTATCCTTCGGATTTATCCTTTCTTATTAAGACCCGGATTTATCCTCCGGATTTTTCCTTTCTTATTAAGACCCGGATTTATCCTTTCTTATTAAGACCCGGATTTATCCTTTCTTATTAAGACCCGGATTTATCCTTTCTTATTAAGACCCGGATTTATCCTCCGGATTTATTCTTTCTTATTAAGACCCGGATTTATCCTTTCTTATTAAGACCCGGATTTATCCTCCGGATTTATCCGTTCTTATTAAAACCCGGATTTATCCTTTCTTATTAAGACCCGGATTTATCCTTTCTTATTAAGACCCGGATTTATCCTTTCTTATTTAGACCCGGAATTATTCTTTCTTATTAAGACCCGGATTTATCCTTTCTAATTAAGACCCGGATTTATCCTTTCTTATTAAGACCCGGATTTATCCTTTCTTATTAAGACCCGGATTTATCCTCCGGATTTATTCTTTCTTATTAAGACCCGGATTTATCCTTTCTTATCAAGACCCCGATTTATCCTATTTTTATTAAGACCCGGAATTATTTTTTTTATTAAGACCCGGATTTATCCTACGGATTTATCCTTTCTTATTAAGACTCGGATTTATCCTTTCTTATTAAGACCCGGATTTATCCTTCGGATTTATCCATACTTATAAAGACCCGGATTTATCCTTTCTTATTAAGACCCGGATTTATCCTTTCTTATTAAGACCCGGATTTATCCTTTCTTATTAAGACCCGGAATTATTCTTTTTTATTAAGACCCGGATTTATCCTCCGGATGTATCCTTTCCTATTAAAACCCGGATTTATCCTTACTTATTAAGACCCGGATTTATCCTTTCTTATTAAGACCCGGAATTATTTTTTTTTTTATTAAGACCCGGATTTATCCTCCGGATGTATCCTTTCTTATTAAAACCCGGATTTATCCTTACTTATTAAGACCCGGATTTATCCTTTCTTATTAAGACCCAGATTTATCCTTTCTTATTAAGACCCGGATTTATTCTTTCTTATTAAGACCCAGATTTATCCTTTCTTATTAAGACCCGGATTTATCCTTTCTTATTCAGACCCGGATTTATCCTTACTTATTAAGACCCGGATTTATCCTTTCTTATTAAGACCCGGATTTATCCTTTCTTATTAAGACCCGGATTTATCCTTCGGATTTATCCTTACTTATTAAGACCCGGATTTATCCTTTCTTATTAAGACCCGGAATTATTCTTTTTTATTAAGACCCGGATTTATCCTTTGGATTTATCCTTTCTTATTAAGACCCGGATTTATCCTTTCTTATTAAGTCCCGGATTTATCCTTTCTTATTAAGACCCGGATTTATCCTCCGGATTCATCCATCGGATTTATCCTTTCTTATTAAGACCCGGATTTATCCTCCGGATTTTTCCTTTCTTATTAAGACCCGGATTTATCCTTTCTTATTAAGACCCGGATTTATCCTCCGGATTTATCCATCGGATTTATCCTTTCTTATTAAGACCCGGATTTATCCTCCGGATTTTTCCTTTCTTATTAAGACCCGGATTTATCCTTTCTTATTAAGACCCGGATTTATCCTTCGGATTTATCCTTACTTATTAAGACCCGGATTTATCCTTTCTTATTAAGACCCGGATTTATCCTTCGGATTTATCCATACTTATAAAGACCCGGATTTATCCTTTCTTATTAAGACCCGGATTTATCCTCCGGATGTATCATTTCTTATTAAAACCCGGATTTATCCTTCGGATTTATCCTTACTTATTAAGACCCGGATTTATACTTTCTTATTAAGACCCGGATTTATCCTTTCTTATTAAGACCCGGATTTATTCTTTCTTATTAAGACCCAGATTTATCCTTTCTTATTAAGACCCGGATTTATCCTTTCTTATTAAGACCCGGATTTATCCTTACTTATTAAGACCCGGATTTATCCTTTCTTATTAAGACCCGGATTTATCCTTTCTTATTAAGACCCGGATTTATCCTTCGGATTTATCCTTACTTATTAAGACCCGGATTTATCCTTTCTTATTAAGACCCGGAATTATTCTTTTTTATTAAGACCCGGATTTATCCTTTGGATTTATCCTTTCTTATTAAGACCCGGATTTATCCTTTCTTATTAAGTCCCGGATTTATCCTTTCTTATTAAGACCCGGATTTATCCTCCGGATTTATCCATCGGATTTATCCTTTCTTATTAAGACCCGGATTTATCCTCCGGATTTTTCCTTTCTTATTAAGACCCGGATTTATCCTTTCTTATTAAGACCCGGATTTATCCTTCGGATTTATCCTTTCTTATTAAGACCCGGATTTATCCTCCGGATTTTTCCTTTCTTATTAAGACCCGGATTTATCCTTTCTTATTAAGACCCGGATTTATCCTTTCTTATTAAGACCCGGATTTATCCTTTCTTATTAAGACCCGGATTTATCCTCCGGATTTATTCTTTCTTATTAAGACCCGGATTTATCCTTTCTTATTAAGACCCGGATTTATCCTCCGGATTTATCCGTTCTTATTAAAACCCGGATTTATCCTTTCTTATTAAGACCCGGATTTATCCTTTCTTATTAAGACCCGGATTTATCCTTTCTTATTTAGACCCGGAATTATTCTTTCTTATTAAGACCCGGATTTATCCTTTCTAATTAAGACCCGGATTTATCCTTTCTTATTAAGACCCGGATTTATCCTTTCTTATTAAGACCCGGATTTATCCTCCGGATTTATTCTTTCTTATTAAGACCCGGATTTATCCTTTCTTATTAAGACCCGGATTTATCCTTTCTAATTAAGACCCGGATTTATCCTTTCTTATTAAGACCCCGATTTATCCTTTCTTATTAAGACCCATATTTATCCTTTCTTATTAAGATCCGGATTTATCCTTTCTTATTAAAACCCGGATTTATGCTCCGGATTTATCCTTTCTTATTAAGACCCGGATTTATCCTTTCTTATTAAGACCCGGATTTATCCTCCGGATTTTTCCTTTCTTATTAAGACCCGGATTTATCCTTTCTTATTAAGACCCGGATTTATCCTTTCTTATTAAGACCCGGATTTATCCTTTCTTATTAAGACCCGGATTTATCCTCCGGATTTATTCTTTCTTATTAAGACCCGGATTTATCCTTTCTTATTAAGACCCGGATTTATCCTCCGGATTTATCCGTTCTTATTAAAACCCGGATTTATCCTTTCTTATTAAGACCCGGATTTATCCTTTCTTATTAAGACCCGGATTTATCCTTTCTTATTAAGACCCGGATTTATCCTTCGGATTTATCCTTACTTATTAAGACCCGGATTTATCCTTTCTTATTAAGACCCGGATTTATCCTTCGGATTTATCCATACTTATAAAGACCCGGATTTATCCTTTCTTATTAAGACCCGGATTTATCCTCCGGATGTATCATTTCTTATTAAAACCCGGATTTATCCTTCGGATTTATCCTTACTTATTAAGACCCGGATTTATACTTTCTTATTAAGACCCGGATTTATCCTTTCTTATTAAGACCCGGATTTATTCTTTCTTATTAAGACCCAGATTTATCCTTTCTTATTAAGACCCGGATTTATCCTTTCTTATTAAGACCCGGATTTATCCTTACTTATTAAGACCCGGATTTATCCTTTCTTATTAAGACCCGGATTTATCCTTTCTTATTAAGACCCGGATTTATCCTTCGGATTTATCCTTACTTATTAAGACCCGGATTTATCCTTTCTTATTAAGACCCGGAATTATTCTTTTTTATTAAGACCCGGATTTATCCTTTGGATTTATCCTTTCTTATTAAGACCCGGATTTATCCTTTCTTATTAAGTCCCGGATTTATCCTTTCTTATTAAGACCCGGATTTATCCTCCGGATTTATCCATCGGATTTATCCTTTCTTATTAAGACCCGGATTTATCCTCCGGATTTTTCCTTTCTTATTAAGACCCGGATTAATCCTTTCTTATTAAGACCCGGATTTATCCTTCGGATTTATCCTTTCTTATTAAGACCCGGATTTATCCTCCGGATTTTTCCTTTCTTATTAAGACCCGGATTTATCCTTTCTTATTAAGACCCGGATTTATCCTTTCTTATTAAGACCCGGATTTATCCTTTCTTATTAAGACCCGGATTTATCCTCCGGATTTATTCTTTCTTATTAAGACCCGGATTTATCCTTTCTTATTAAGACCCGGATTTATCCTCCGGATTTATCCGTTCTTATTAAAACCCGGATTTATCCTTTCTTATTAAGACCCGGATTTATCCTTTCTTATTAAGACCCGGATTTATCCTTTCTTATTTAGACCCGGAATTATTCTTTCTTATTAAGACCCGGATTTATCCTTTCTAATTAAGACCCGGATTTATCCTTTCTTATTAAGACCCGGATTTATCCTTTCTTATTAAGACCCGGATTTATCCTCCGGATTTATTCTTTCTTATTAAGACCCGGATTTATCCTTTCTTATTAAGACCCGGATTTATCCTTTCTAATTAAGACCCGGATTTATCCTTTCTTATTAAGACCCCGATTTATCCTTTCTTATTAAGACCCATATTTATCCTTTCTTATTAAGATCCGGATTTATCCTTTCTTATTAAAACCCGGATTTATGCTCCGGATTTATCCTTTCTTATTAAGACCCGGATTTATCCTTTCTTATTAAGACCCGGATTTATCCTCCGGATTTTTCCTTTCTTATTAAGACCCGGATTTATCCTTTCTTATTAAGACCCGGATTTATCCTTTCTTATTAAGACCCGGATTTATCCTTTCTTATTAAGACCCGGATTTATCCTCCGGATTTATTCTTTCTTATTAAGACCCGGATTTATCCTTTCTTATTAAGACCCGGATTTATCCTCCGGATTTATCCGTTCTTATTAAAACCCGGATTTATCCTTTCTTATTAAGACCCGGATTTATCCTTTCTTATTAAGACCCGGATTTATCCTTTCTTATTTAGACCCGGAATTATTCTTTCTTATTAAGACCCGGATTTATCCTTTCTAATTAAGACCCGGATTTATCCTTTCTTATTAAGACCCGGATTTATCCTTTCTTATTAAGACCCGGATTTATCCTCCGGATTTATTCTTTCTTATTAAGACCCGGATTTATCCTTTCTTATCAAGACCCCGATTTATCCTATTTTTATTAAGACCCGGAATTATTTTTTTTATTAAGACCCGGATTTATCCTACGGATTTATCCTTTCTTATTAAGACTCGGATTTATCCTTTCTTATTAAGACCCGGATTTATCCTTCGGATTTATCCATACTTATAAAGACCCGGATTTATCCTTTCTTATTAAGACCCGGATTTATCCTTTCTTATTAAGACCCGGATTTATCCTTTCTTATTAAGACCCGGAATTATTCTTTTTTATTAAGACCCGGATTTATCCTCCGGATGTATCCTTTCCTATTAAAACCCGGATTTATCCTTACTTATTAAGACCCGGATTTATCCTTTCTTATTAAGACCCGGAATTATTTTTTTTTTATTAAGACCCGGATTTATCCTCCGGATGTATCCTTTCTTATTAAAACCCGGATTTATCCTTACTTATTAAGACCCGGATTTATCCTTTCTTATTAAGACCCAGATTTATCCTTTCTTATTAAGACCCGGATTTATTCTTTCTTATTAAGACCCAGATTTATCCTTTCTTATTAAGACCCGGATTTATCCTTTCTTATTCAGACCCGGATTTATCCTTACTTATTAAGACCCGGATTTATCCTTTCTTATTAAGACCCGGATTTATCCTTTCTTATTAAGACCCGGATTTATCCTTCGGATTTATCCTTACTTATTAAGACCCGGATTTATCCTTTCTTATTAAGACCCGGAATTATTCTTTTTTATTAAGACCCGGATTTATCCTTTGGATTTATCCTTTCTTATTAAGACCCGGATTTATCCTTTCTTATTAAGTCCCGGATTTATCCTTTCTTATTAAGACCCGGATTTATCCTCCGGATTCATCCATCGGATTTATCCTTTCTTATTAAGACCCGGATTTATCCTCCGGATTTTTCCTTTCTTATTAAGACCCGGATTTATCCTTTCTTATTAAGACCCGGATTTATCCTCCGGATTTATCCATCGGATTTATCCTTTCTTATTAAGACCCGGATTTATCCTCCGGATTTTTCCTTTCTTATTAAGACCCGGATTTATCCTTTCTTATTAAGACCCGGATTTATCCTTCGGATTTATCCTTACTTATTAAGACCCGGATTTATCCTTTCTTATTAAGACCCGGATTTATCCTTCGGATTTATCCATACTTATAAAGACCCGGATTTATCCTTTCTTATTAAGACCCGGATTTATCCTCCGGATGTATCATTTCTTATTAAAACCCGGATTTATCCTTCGGATTTATCCTTACTTATTAAGACCCGGATTTATACTTTCTTATTAAGACCCGGATTTATCCTTTCTTATTAAGACCCGGATTTATTCTTTCTTATTAAGACCCAGATTTATCCTTTCTTATTAAGACCCGGATTTATCCTTTCTTATTAAGACCCGGATTTATCCTTACTTATTAAGACCCGGATTTATCCTTTCTTATTAAGACCCGGATTTATCCTTTCTTATTAAGACCCGGATTTATCCTTCGGATTTATCCTTACTTATTAAGACCCGGATTTATCCTTTCTTATTAAGACCCGGAATTATTCTTTTTTATTAAGACCCGGATTTATCCTTTGGATTTATCCTTTCTTATTAAGACCCGGATTTATCCTTTCTTATTAAGTCCCGGATTTATCCTTTCTTATTAAGACCCGGATTTATCCTCCGGATTTATCCATCGGATTTATCCTTTCTTATTAAGACCCGGATTTATCCTCCGGATTTTTCCTTTCTTATTAAGACCCGGATTTATCCTTTCTTATTAAGACCCGGATTTATCCTTCGGATTTATCCTTTCTTATTAAGACCCGGATTTATCCTCCGGATTTTTCCTTTCTTATTAAGACCCGGATTTATCCTTTCTTATTAAGACCCGGATTTATCCTTTCTTATTAAGACCCGGATTTATCCTTTCTTATTAAGACCCGGATTTATCCTCCGGATTTATTCTTTCTTATTAAGACCCGGATTTATCCTTTCTTATTAAGACCCGGATTTATCCTCCGGATTTATCCGTTCTTATTAAAACCCGGATTTATCCTTTCTTATTAAGACCCGGATTTATCCTTTCTTATTAAGACCCGGATTTATCCTTTCTTATTTAGACCCGGAATTATTCTTTCTTATTAAGACCCGGATTTATCCTTTCTAATTAAGACCCGGATTTATCCTTTCTTATTAAGACCCGGATTTATCCTTTCTTATTAAGACCCGGATTTATCCTCCGGATTTATTCTTTCTTATTAAGACCCGGATTTATCCTTTCTTATTAAGACCCGGATTTATCCTTTCTAATTAAGACCCGGATTTATCCTTTCTTATTAAGACCCCGATTTATCCTTTCTTATTAAGACCCATATTTATCCTTTCTTATTAAGATCCGGATTTATCCTTTCTTATTAAAACCCGGATTTATGCTCCGGATTTATCCTTTCTTATTAAGACCCGGATTTATCCTTTCTTATTAAGACCCGGATTTATCCTTCGGATTTATCCTTACTTATTAAGACCCAGATTTATCCTTCGGATTTATCCTTACTTATTAAGACCCGGATTTATCCTTTCTTATCAAGACCCGGATTTATCCTTTCTTATCAAGACCCCGATTTATCCTATTTTTATTAAGACCCGGAATTATTCTTTTTTATTAAGACCCGGATTTATCCTTCGGATTTATCCATACTTATAAAGACCCGGATTTATCCTTTCTTATTAAGACCCGGAATTATTTTTTTTTATTAAGACCCGGATTTATCCTCCGGATTTATCCTTTCTTATTAAGACTCGGATTTATCCTTTCTTATTAAGACCCGGATTTATCCTCCGGATTTATCCGTTCTTATTAAAACCCGGATTTATCCTTTCTTATTAAGACCCGGATTTATCCTTTCTTATTAAGACCCGGATTTATCCTTTCTTATTTAGACCCGGAATTATTCTTTCTTATTAAGACCCGGATTTATCCTTTCTAATTAAGACCCGGATTTATCCTTTCTTATTAAGACCCGGATTTATCCTTTCTTATTAAGACCCGGATTTATCCTCCGGATTTATTCTTTCTTATTAAGACCCGGATTTATCCTTTCTTATTAAGACCCGGATTTATCCTTTCTAATTAAGACCCGGATTTATCCTTTCTTATTAAGACCCCGATTTATCCTTTCTTATTAAGACCCATATTTATCCTTTCTTATTAAGATCCGGATTTATCCTTTCTTATTAAAACCCGGATTTATGCTCCGGATTTATCCTTTCTTATTAAGACCCGGATTTATCCTTTCTTATTAAGACCCGGATTTATCCTTCGGATTTATCCTTACTTATTAAGACCCAGATTTATCCTTCGGATTTATCCTTACTTATTAAGACCCGGATTTATCCTTTCTTATCAAGACCCGGATTTATCCTTTCTTATCAAGACCCCGATTTATCCTATTTTTATTAAGACCCGGAATTATTCTTTTTTATTAAGACCCGGATTTATCCTTCGGATTTATCCATACTTATAAAGACCCGGATTTATCCTTTCTTATTAAGACCCGGAATTATTTTTTTTTATTAAGACCCGGATTTATCCTCCGGATTTATCCTTTCTTATTAAGACTCGGATTTATCCTTTCTTATTAAGACCCGGATTTATCCTTCGGATTTATCCATACTTATAAAGACCCGGATTTATCCTTTCTTATTAAGACCCGGATTTATCTTTTCTTATTAAGACCCGGATTTATCCTTTCTTATTAAGACCCGGAATTATTCTTTTTTATTAAGACCCGGATGTATCCTTTCCTATTAAAACCCGGATTTATCCTTACTTATTAAGACCCGGATTTATCCTTTCTTATTAAGACCCGGAATTATTTTTTTTAAATTAAGACCCGGATTTATCCTCCGGATGTATCCTTTCTTATTAAAACCCGGATTTATCCTTCGGATTTATCCTTACTTATTAAGACCCGGATTTATCCTTTCTTATTAAGACCCGGATTTATCCTTTCTTATTAAGACCCGGATTTATTCTTTCTTATTAAGACCCAGATTTATCCTTTCTTATTAAGACCCGGATTTATCCTTTCTTATTAAGACCCGGATTTATCCTTACTTATTAAGACCCGGATTTATCCTTTCTTATTAAGACCCGGATTTATCCTTTCTTATTAAGACCCGGATTTATCCTTCGGATTTATCCTTACTTATTAAGACCCGGATTTATCCTTTCTTATTAAGACCCGGAATTATTCTTTTTTATTAAGACCCGGATTTATCCTTTCTTATTAAGACCCGGATTTATCCTTTCTTATTAAGTCCCGGATTTATCCTTTCTTATTAAGACCCGGATTTATCCTCCGGATTTATCCATCGGATTTATCCTTTCTTATTAAGACCCGGATTTATCCTCCGGATTTATCCTTTCTTATTAAGACCCGGATTTATCCTTTCTTATTAAGACCCGGATTTATCCTTTCTTATTAAGACCCGGATTTATCCTTTCTTCTTAAGACCCGGAATTATTCTTTTTTATTAAGACCCGGATTTATCCTCCGGATGTATCCTTTCCTATTAAAACCCGGATTTATCCTTACTTATTAAGACCCGGATTTATCCTTTCTTATTAAGACCCGGAATTATTTTTTTTTTATTAAGACCCGGATTTATCCTCCGGATGTATCCTTTCTTATTAAAACCCGGATTTATCCTTCGGATTTATCCTTACTTATTAAGACCCGGATTTATCCTTTCTTATTAAGACCCGGATTTATCCTTTCTTATTAAGACCCGGATTTATTCTTTCTTATTAAGACCCAGATTTATCCTTTCTTATTAAGACCCGGATTTATCCTTTCTTATTAAGACCCGGATTTATCCTCAGGATTTATCCTCCGGATTTATCCGTTCTTATTAAGACCCGGATTTATCCTTTCTTATTAAGACCCGGATTTATCCTTTCTTATTAAGACCCGGATTTATCCTTTCTAATTAAGACCCATATTTATCCTTTCTTATTAAGATCCGGATTTATCCTTTCTTATTAAAACCCGGATTTATGCTCCGGATTTATCCTTTCTTATTAAGACCCGGATTTATCCTTACTTATTAAGACCCAGATTTATCCTTCGGATTTATCCTTACTTATTAAGACCCGGATTTATCCTTTCTTATCAAGACCCGGATTTATCCTTTCTTATCAAGACCCCGATTTATCCTATTTTTATTAAGACCCGGAATTATTCTTTTTTATTAAGACCCGGATTTATCCTCCGGATTTATCCTTTCTTATTAAGACTCGGATTTATCCTTTCTTATTAAGACCCGGATTTATCCTTCGGATTTATCCATACTTATAAAGACCCGGATTTATCCTTTCATATTAAGACCCGGAATTATTTTTTTTTATTAAGACCCGGATTTATCCTCCGGATTTATCCTTTCTTATTAAGACTCGGATTTATCCTTTCTTATTAAGACTCGGATTTATCCTTTCTTATTAAGACCCGGATTTATCCTTTCTTATTAAGACCCGGAATTATTTTTTTTTATTAAGACCCGGATTTATCCTCCGGATGTATCCTTTCTTATTAAAACCCGGATTTATCCTTCGGATTTATCCTTACTTATTAAGACCCGGATTTATCCTTTCTTATTAAGACCCGGATTTATCCTTTCTTATTAAGATCCGGATTTATTCTTTCTTATTAAGACCCAGATTTATCCTTTCTTATTAAGACCCGGATTTATCCTTACTTATTAAGACCCGGATTTATCCTTTCTTATTAAGACCCGGATTTATCCTTTCTTATTAAGACCCGGATTTATCCTTTCTTATTAAGACCCGGAATTATTCTTTCTTATTAAGACCCGGATTTATCCTCCGGATTTATCCTTACTTATTAAGACCCGGATTTATCCTTCGGATTTATCCTTACTTATTAAGACACGGATTTATTCTTTCTTATTAAGACCCGGATTTATACTTCTTGTCAAGCTTTGATCTTGAAGACCCGGATTTATCCTTTCTTATTAAGACCCGGAATTATTCTTTCTTATTAAGACCCGGATTTATCCTTTCTTATTAAGACCCAGATTTATCCTTTCATATTAAGACCCGGATTTATCCTCCGGATTTATTCTTTCTTATTAAGACCCGGATTTATCCTTTCTTATTAAGACCCGGATTTATCCTCCGGATTTATCCGTTCTTATTAAAACCCGGATTTATCCTTTCTTATTAAGACCCGGATTTATCCTTTCTTATTAAGACCCGGATTTATCCTTTCTTATTTAGACCCGGAATTATTCTTTCTTATTAAGACCCATATTTATCCTTTCTTATTAAGATCCGGATTTATCCTTTCTTATTAAAACCCGGATTTATCCTTCGAATTTATCCTTACTTATTAAGACCCAGATTTATCCTTCGGATTTATCCTTACTTATTAAGACCCGGATTTATCCTTTCTTATCAAGACCCGGATTTATCCTTTCTTATCAAGACCCCGATTTATCCTATTTTTATTAAGACCCGGAATTATTCTTTTTTATTAAGACCCGGATTCATCCGGATTTATCCTTTCTTATTAAGACTCGGATTTATCCTTTCTTATTAAGACCCGGATTTATCCTTCGGATTTATCCATACTTATAAAGACCCGGATTTATCCTTTCTTATTAAGACCCGGAATTATTTTTTTTTATTAAGACCCGGATTTATCCTCCGGATTTATCCTTTCTTATTAAGACTCGGATTTATCCTTTCTTATAAAGACCCGGATTTATCCTTCGGATTTATCCTTACTTATTAAGACCCGGATTTATCCTTACTTATTAAGACCCGGATTTATCCTTTCTTATTAAGACCCGGAATTATTTTTTTTTTTATTAAGACCCGGATTTATCCTCCGGATGTATCCTTTCTTATTAAAACCCGGATTTATCCTTACTTATTAAGACCCGGATTTATCCTTTCTTATTAAGACCCGGATTTATCCTTTCTTATTAAGACCCGGATTTATTCTTTCTTATTAAGACCCAGATTTATCCTTTCTTATTATGACCCGGATTTATCCTTTCTTATTAAGACCCGGATTTATCCTTACTTATTAAGACCCGGATTTATCCTTACTTATTAAGACCCGGATTTATCCTTTCTTATTAAGACCCGGAATTATTCTTTTTTATTAAGACCCGGATTTATCCTTTGGATTTATCCTTTCTTATTAAGACCCGGATTTATCCTTTCTTATTAAGTCCCGGATTTATCCTTTCTTATTAAGACCCGGATTTATCCTCCGGATTTATCCATCGGATTAATCCTTTCTTATTAAGACCCGGATTTATCCTCCGGATTTTTCCTTTCTTATTAAGACCCGGATTTATCCTTTCTTATTAAGACCCGGATTTATCCTTCGGATTTATCCTTTCTTATTAAGACCCGGATTTATCCTCCGGATTTTTCCTTTCTTATTAAGACCCGGATTTATCCTTTCTTATTAAGACCCGGATTTATCCTTTCTTATTAAGACCCGGATTTATCCTTTCTTATTAAGACCCGGATTTATCCTCCGGATTTATTCTTTCTTATTAAGACCCGGATTTATCCTTTCTTATTAAGACCCGGATTTATCCGTTCTTATTAAAACCCGGATTTATCCTTTCTTATTAAGACCCAGATTTATCCTTTCTTATTAAGACCCGGATTTATCCTTTCTTATTTAGACCCGGATTTATCCTCCGGATGTATCCTTTCCTATTAAAACCCGGATTTATCCTTACTTATTAAGACCCGGATTTATCCTTTCTTATTAAGACCCGGAATTATTTTTTTTTTATTAAGACCCGGATTTATCCTCCGGATGTATCCTTTCTTATTAAAACCCGGATTTATCCTTACTTATTAAGACCCGGATTTATCCTTTCTTATTAAGACCCAGATTTATCCTTTCTTATTAAGACCCGGATTTATTCTTTCTTATTAAGACCCAGATTTATCCTTTCTTATTAAGACCCGGATTTATCCTTTCTTATTCAGACCCGGATTTATCCTTACTTATTAAGACCCGGATTTATCCTTTCTTATTAAGACCCGGATTTATCCTTTCTTATTAAGACCCGGATTTATCCTTCGGATTTATCCTTACTTATTAAGACCCGGATTTATCCTTTCTTATTAAGACCCGGAATTATTCTTTTTTATTAAGACCCGGATTTATCCTTTGGATTTATCCTTTCTTATTAAGACCCGGATTTATCCTTTCTTATTAAGACCCGGATTTATCCTTTCTTATTAAGACCCGGATTTATCCTCCGGATTCATCCATCGGATTTATCCTTTCTTATTAAGACCCGGATTTATCCTCCGGATTTTTCCTTTCTTATTAAGACCCGGATTTATCCTTTCTTATTAAGACCCGGATTTATCCTCCGGATTTATCCATCGGATTTATCCTTTCTTATTAAGACCCGGATTTATCCTCCGGATTTTTCCTTTCTTATTAAGACCCGGATTTATCCTTTCTTATTAAGACCCGGATTTATCCTTCGGATTTATCCTTACTTATTAAGACCCGGATTTATCCTTTCTTATTAAGACCCGGATTTATCCTTCGGATTTATCCATACTTATAAAGACCCGGATTTATCCTTTCTTATTAAGACCCGGATTTATCCTCCGGATGTATCCTTTCTTATTAAAACCCGGATTTATCCTTCGGATTTATCCTTACTTATTAAGACCCGGATTTATACTTTCTTATTAAGACCCGGATTTATCCTTTCTTATTAAGACCCGGATTTATTCTTTCTTATTAAGACCCAGATTTATCCTTTCTTATTAAGACCCGGATTTATCCTTTCTTATTAAGACCCGGATTTATCCTTACTTATTAAGACCCGGATTTATCCTTTCTTATTAAGACCCGGATTTATCCTTTCTTATTAAGACCCGGATTTATCCTTCGGATTTATCCTTACTTATTAAGACCCGGATTTATCCTTTCTTATTAAGACCCGGAATTATTCTTTTTTATTAAGACCCGGATTTATCCTTTGGATTTATCCTTTCTTATTAAGACCCGGATTTATCCTTTCTTATTAAGTCCCGGATTTATCCTTTCTTATTAAGACCCGGATTTATCCTCCGGATTTATCCATCGGATTTATCCTTTCTTATTAAGACCCGGATTTATCCTCCGGATTTATCCTTTCTTATTAAGACCCGGATTTATCCTTTCTTATTAAGACCCGGATTTATCCTTTCTTATTAAGACCCGGATTTATCCTTTCTTCTTAAGACCCGGAATTATTCTTTTTTATTAAGACCCGGATTTATCCTCCGGATGTATCCTTTCCTATTAAAACCCGGATTTATCCTTACTTATTAAGACCCGGATTTATCCTTTCTTATTAAGACCCGGAATTATTTTTTTTTTATTAAGACCCGGATTTATCCTCCGGATGTATCCTTTCTTATTAAAACCCGGATTTATCCTTACTTATTAAGACCCGGATTTATCCTTTCTTATTAAGACCCGGATTTATCCTTTCTTATTAAGACCCGGATTTATTCTTTCTTATTAAGACCCAGATTTATCCTTTCTTATTAAGACCCGGATTTATCCTTTCTTATTAAGACCCGGATTTATCCTCAGGATTTATCCTCCGGATTTATCCGTTCTTATTAAGACCCGGATTTATCCTTTCTTATTAAGACCCGGATTTATCCTTTCTTATTAAGACCCGGATTTATCCTTTCTAATTAAGACCCATATTTATCCTTTCTTATTAAGATCCGGATTTATCCTTTCTTATTAAAACCCGGATTTATGCTCCGGATTTATCCTTTCTTATTAAGACCCGGATTTATCCTTACTTATTAAGACCCAGATTTATCCTTCGGATTTATCCTTACTTATTAAGACCCGGATTTATCCTTTCTTATCAAGACCCGGATTTATCCTTTCTTATCAAGACCCCGATTTATCCTATTTTTATTAAGACCCGGAATTATTCTTTTTTATTAAGACCCGGATTTATCCTCCGGATTTATCCTTTCTTATTAAGACTCGGATTTATCCTTTCTTATTAAGACCCGGATTTATCCTTCGGATTTATCCATACTTATAAAGACCCGGATTTATCCTTTCATATTAAGACCCGGAATTATTTTTTTTTATTAAGACCCGGATTTATCCTCCGGATTTATCCTTTCTTATTAAGACTCGGATTTATCCTTTCTTATTAAGACCCGGATTTATCCTTTCTTATTAAGACCCGGAATTATTTTTTTTTATTAAGACCCGGATTTATCCTCCGGATGTATCCTTTCTTATTAAAACCCGGATTTATCCTTCGGATTTATCCTTACTTATTAAGACCCGGATTTATCCTTTCTTATTAAGACCCGGATTTATCCTTTCTTATTAAGATCCGGATTTATTCTTTCTTATTAAGACCCAGATTTATCCTTTCTTATTAAGACCCGGATTTATCCTTACTTATTAAGACCCGGATTTATCCTTTCTTATTAAGACCCGGATTTATCCTTTCTTATTAAGACCCGGATTTATCCTTTCTTATTAAGACCCGGAATTATTCTTTCTTATTAAGACCCGGATTTATCCTCCGGATTTATCCTTACTTATTAAGACCCGGATTTATCCTTCGGATTTATCCTTACTTATTAAGACACGGATTTATTCTTTCTTATTAAGACCCGGATTTATACTTCTTGTCAAGCTTTGATCTTGAAGACCCGGATTTATCCTTTCTTATTAAGACCCGGAATTATTCTTTCTTATTAAGACCCGGATTTATCCTTTCTTATTAAGACCCAGATTTATCCTTTCATATTAAGACCCGGATTTATCCTCCGGATTTATTCTTTCTTATTAAGACCCGGATTTATCCTTTCTTATTAAGACCCGGATTTATCCTCCGGATTTATCCTCCGGATTTATCCGTTCTTATTAAAACCCGGATTTATCCTTTCTTATTAAGACCCGGACTTATCCTTTCTTATTAAGACCCGGATTTATCCTTTCTTATTTAGACCCGGAATTATTCTTTCTTATTAAGACCCATATTTATCCTTTCTTATTAAGATCCGGATTTATCCTTTCTTATTAAAACCCGGATTTATCCTTCGGATTTATCCTTACTTATTAAGACCCAGATTTATCCTTCGGATTTATCCTTACTTATTAAGACCCGGATTTATCCTTTCTTATCAAGACCCGGATTTATCCTTTCTTATCAAGACCCCGATTTATCCTATTTTTATTAAGACCCGGAATTATTCTTTTTTATTAAGACCCGGATTCATCCGGATTTATCCTTTCTTATTAAGACTCGGATTTATCCTTTCTTATTAAGACCCGGATTTATCCTTCGGATTTATCCATACTTATAAAGACCCGGATTTATCCTTTCTTATTAAGACCCGGAATTATTTTTTTTTATTAAGACCCGGATTTATCCTCCGGATTTATCCTTTCTTATTAAGACTCGGATTTATCCTTTCTTATAAAGACCCGGATTTATCCTTCGGATTTATCCTTACTTATTAAGACCCGGATTTATCCTTACTTATTAAGACCCGGATTTATCCTTTCTTATTAAGACCCGGAATTATTTTTTTTTTATTAAGACCCGGATTTATCCTCCGGATGTATCCTTTCTTATTAAAACCCGGATTTATCCTTACTTATTAAGACCCGGATTTATCCTTTCTTATTAAGACCCGGATTTATCCTTTCTTATTAAGACCCGGATTTATTCTTTCTTATTAAGACCCAGATTTATCCTTTCTTATTAAGACCCGGATTTATCCTTTCTTATTAAGACCCGGATTTATCCTTACTTATTAAGACCCGGATTTATCCTTTCTTATTAAGACCCGGATTTATCCTTTCTTATTAAGACCCGGATTTATCCTTCGGATTTATCCTTACTTATTAAGACCCGGATTTATCCTTTCTTATTAAGACCCGGAATTATTCTTTTTTATTAAGACCCGGATTTATCCTTTGGATTTATCCTTTCTTATTAAGACCCGGATTTATCCTTTCTTATTAAGTCCCGGATTTATCCTTTCTTATTAAGACCCGGATTTATCCTCCGGATTTATCCATCGGATTTATCCTTTCTTATTAAGACCCGGATTTATCCTCCGGATTTTTCCTTTCTTATTAAGACCCGGATTTATCCTTTCTTATTAAGACCCGGATTTATCCTTCGGATTTATCCTTACTTATTAAGACCCGGATTTATCCTTTCTTATTAAGACCCGGATTTATCCTTCGGATTTATCCATACTTATAAAGACCCGGATTTATCCTTTCTTATTAAGACCCGGATTTATCCTTTCTTATTAAGACCCGGATTTATCCTTTCTTATTAAGACCCGGAATTATTCTTTTTTATTAAGACCCGGATTTATCCTCCGGATGTATCCTTTCCTATTAAAACCCGGATTTATCCTTACTTATTAAGACCCGGATTTATCCTTTCTTATTAAGACCCGGAATTATTTTTTTTTATTAAGACCCGGATTTATCCTCCGGATGTATCCTTTCTTATTAAAACCCGGATTTATCCTTCGGATTTATCCTTACTTATTAAGACCCGGATTTATCCTTTCTTATTAAGACCCGGATTTATCCTTTCTTATTAAGACCCGGATTTATTCTTTCTTATTAAGACCCAGATTTATCCTTTCTTATTAAGACCCGGATTTATCCTTTCTTATTAAGACCCGGATTTATCCTTTCTTATTAAGACCCGGATTTATCCTTACTTATTAAGACCCGGATGTATCCTTTCTTATTAAGACCCGGAATTTTTCTTTTTTATTAAGACCCGGATTTATCCTTTGGATTTATCCTTTCTTATTAAGACCCGGATTTATCCTTTCTTATTAAGTCCCGGATTTATCCTTTCTTATTAAGACCCGGATTTATCCTCCGGATTTATCCATCGGATTTATCCTTTCTTATTAAGACCCGGATTTATCCTCCGGATTTTTCCTTTTTTATTAAGACCCGGATTTATCCTTTCTTATTAAGACCCGGATTTATCCTTCGGATTTATCCTTACTTATTAAGACCCGGATTTATCCTTTCTTATTAAGACCCGGATTTATCCTCCGGATTTTTCCTTTCTTATTAAGACCCGGATTTATCCTTTCTTATGAAGACCCGGATTTATCCTTTCTTATTAAGACCCGGATTTATCCTCCGGATTTATTCTTTCTTATTAAGACCCGGATTTATCCTTTCTTATTAAGACCCGGATTTATCCTCAGGATTTATCCTCCGGATTTATCCGTTCTTATTAAGACCCGGATTTATCCTTTCTTATTAAGACCCGGATTTATCCTTTCTTATTAAGACCCGGATTTATCCTTTCTAATTAAGACCCGGATTTATCCTTTCTTATTAAGACCCGGATTTATCCTTTCTTATTAAGACCCATATTTATCCTTTCTTATTAAGATCCGGATTTATCCTTTCTTATTAAAACCCGGATTTATGCTCCGGATTTATCCTTTCTTATTAAGACCCGGATTTATCCTTACTTATTAAGACCCAGATTTATCCTTCGGATTTATCCTTACTTATTAAGACCCGGATTTATCCTTTCTTATCAAGACCCGGATTTATCCTTTCTTATCAAGACCCCGATTTATCCTATTTTTATTAAGACCCGGAATTATTATTTTTTATTAAGACCCGGATTTATCCTCCGGATTTATCCTTTCTTATTAAGACCCGGAATTATTCTTTCTTATTAAGACCCGGATTTATCCTTTCTTATTAAGACCCAGATTTATCCTTTCTTATTAAGACCCGGATTTATCCTCCGGATTTATTCTTTCTTATTAAGACCCGGATTTATCCTTTCTTATTAAGACCCGGATTTATCCTCAGGATTTATCCTCCGGATTTATCCGTTCTTATTAAGACCCGGATTTATCCTTTCTTATTAAGACCCGGATTTATCCTTTCTTATTAAGACCCGGATTTATCCTTTCTAATTAAGACCCGGATTTATCCTTTCTTATTAAGACCCGGATTTATCCTTTCTTATTAAGACCCATATTTATCCTTTCTTATTAAGATCCGGATTTATCCTTTCTTATTAAAACCCGGATTTATGCTCCGGATTTATCCTTTCTTATTAAGACCCGGATTTATCCTTACTTATTAAGACCCAGATTTATCCTTCGGATTTATCCTTACTTATTAAGACCCGGATTTATCCTTTCTTATCAAGACCCGGATTTATCCTTTCTTATCAAGACCCCGATTTATCCTATTTTTATTAAGACCCGGAATTATTATTTTTTATTAAGACCCGGATTTATCCTCCGGATTTATCCTTTCTTATTAAGACTCGGATTTATCCTTTCTTATTAAGACCCGGATTTATCCTTCGAATTTATCCATACTTATAAAGACCCGGATTTATCCTTTCTTATTAAGACCCGGATTTATCCTTTCTTATTAAGACCCGGATTTATCCTTTCTTATTAAGACCCGGATTTATCCTTTCTAATTAAGACCCGGATTTATCCTTTCTTATTAAGACCCGGATTTATCCTTTCTTATTAAGACCCATATTTATCCTTTCTTATTAAGATCCGGATTTATCCTTTCTTATTAAAACCCGGATTTATGCTCCGGATTTATCCTTTCTTATTAAGACCCGGATTTATCCTTACTTATTAAGACCCAGATTTATCCTTCGGATTTATCCTTACTTATTAAGACCCGGATTTATCCTTTCTTATCAAGACCCGGATTTATCCTTTCTTATCAAGACCCCGATTTATCCTATTTTTATTAAGACCCGGAATTATTATTTTTTATTAAGACCCGGATTTATCCTCCGGATTTATCCTTTCTTATTAAGACTCGGATTTATCCTTTCTTATTAAGACCCGGATTTATCCTTCGAATTTATCCATACTTATAAAGACCCGGATTTATCCTTTCTTATTAAGACCCGGAATTATTTTTTTTTATTAAGACCCGGATTTATCCTCCGGATTTATCCTTTCTTATTAAGACTCGGATTTATCCTTTCTTATTAATACCCGGATTTATCCTTCGGATTTATCCATACTTATAAAGACCCGGATTTATCCTTTCTTATTAAGACCCGGATTTATCCTTTCTTATTAAGACCCGGATTTATCCTTTCTTATTAAGACCCGGAATTATTCTTTTTTATTAAGACCCGGATTTATCCTCCGGATGTATCCTTTCCTATTAAAACCCGGATTTATCCTTACTTATTAAGACCCGGATTTATCCTTTCTTATTAAGACCCGGAATTATTTTTTTTTATTAAGACCCGGATTTATCCTCCGGATGTATCCTTTCTTATTAAAACCCGGATTTATCCTTCGGATTTATCCTTACTTATTAAGACCCGGATTTATCCTTTCTTATTAAGACCCGGATTTATCCTTTCTTATTAAGATCCGGATTTATTCTTTCTTATTAAGACCCAGATTTATCCTTTCTTATTAAGACCCGGATTTATCCTTTCTTATTAAGACCCGGATTTATCCTTACTTATTAAGACCCGGATTTATCCTTTCTTATTAAGACCCGGATTTATCCTTTCATATTAAGACCCGGATTTATCCTCCGGATTTATTCTTTCTTATTAAGACCCGGATTTATCCTCAGGATTTATCCTCCGGATTTATCCGTTCTTATTAAGACCCGGATTTATCCTTTCTTATTAAGACCCGGATTTATCCTCCGGATTTATTCTTTCTTATTAAGACCCGGATTTATCCTCAGGATTTATCCTCCGGATTTATCCGTTCTTATTAAGACCCGGATTTATCCTTTCTTATTAAGACCCGGATTTATCCTTTCTTATTAAGACCCGGATTTATCCTTTCTAATTAAGACCCGGATTTATCCTTTCTTATTAAGGCCCGGATTTATCCTTTCTTATTAAGACCCATATTTATCCTTTCTTATTAAGATCCGGATTTATCCTTTTTTATTAAGACCCGGATTTATCCTCCGGATGTATCCTTTCCTATTAAAACCCGGATTTATCCTTACTTATTAAGACCCGGATTTATCCTTTCTTATTAAGACCCGGAATTATTTTTTTTTATTAAGACCCGGATTTATCCTCCGGATGTATCCTTTCTTATTAAAACCCGGATTTATCCTTCGGATTTATCCTTACTTATTAAGACCCGGATTTATCCTTTCTTATTAAGACCCGGATTTATCCTTTCTTATTAAGACCCGGATTTATTCTTTCTTATTAAGACCCAGATTTATCCTTTCTTATTAAGACCCGGATTTATCCTTTCTTATTAAGACCCGGATTTATCCTTTCTTATTAAGACCCGGATTTATCCTTTCTTATTAAGACCCGGAATTATTCTTTCTTATTAAGACCCGGATTTATCCTCCGGATTTATCCTCCGGATTTATCCTTACTTATTAAGACCCGGATTTATCCTTCGGATTTATCCTTACTTATTAAGACCCGGATTTATTTTTTCTTATTAAGACCCGGATTTATACTTCTTGTTTACTTTGACCAAGGAAGACCCGGATTTATCCTTTCTTATTAAGACCCGGAATTATTCTTTCTTATTAAGACCCGGATTTATCCTTTCTTATTAAGACCCGGATTTATCCTCCGGATTTATCCGTTCTTATTAAAACCCGGATTTATCCTTTCTTATTAAGACCCGGATTTATCCTTTCTAATTAAGACCCGGATTTATCCTTTCTTATTAAGACCCGGATTTATTCTTTCTTATTAAGACCCGGATTTATCCTTTCTTATTAAGACCCGGATTTATCCTCCGGATTTATTCTTTCTTATTAAGACCCGGATTTATCCTTTCTTATTAAGACCCGGATTTATCCTCAGGATTTATCCTCCGGATTTATCCGTTCTTATTAAGACCCGGATTTATCCTTTCTTATTAAGACCCGGATTTATCCTTTCTTATTAAGACCCGGATTTATCCTTTCTAATTAAGACCCGGATTTATCCTTTCTTATTAAGACCCGGATTTATCCTTTCTTATTAAGACCCATATTTATCCTTTCTTATTAAGATCCGGATTTATCCTTTCTTATTAAAACCCGGATTTATGCTCCGGATTTATCCTTTCTTATTAAGACCCGGATTTATCCTTACTTATTAAGACCCAGATTTATCCTTCGGATTTATCCTTACTTATTAAGACCCGGATTTATCCTTTCTTATCAAGACCCGGATTTATCCTTTCTTATCAAGACCCCGATTTATCCTATTTTTATTAAGACCCGGAATTATTATTTTTTATTAAGACCCGGATTTATCCTCCGCATTTATCCTTTCTTATTAAGACTCGGATTTATCCTTTCTTATTAAGACCCGGATTTATCCTTCGAATTTATCCATACTTATAAAGACCCGGATTTATCCTTTCTTATTAAGACCCGGAATTATTTTTTTTTATTAAGACCCGGATTTATCCTCCGGATTTATCCTTTCTTATTAAGACTCGGATTTATCCTTTCTTATTAAGACCCGGATTTATCCTTCGGATTTATCCATACTTATAAAGACCCGGATTTATCCTTTCTTATTAAGACCCGGATTTATCCTTTCTTATTAAGACCCGGATTTATCCTTTCTTATTAAGACCCGGAATTATTCTTTTTTATTAAGACCCGGATTTATCCTCCGGATGTATCCTTTCCTATTAAAACCCGGATTTATCCTTACTTATTAAGACCCGGATTTATCCTTTCTTATTAAGACCCGGAATTATTTTTTTTTATTAAGACCCGGATTTATCCTCCGGATGTATCCTTTCTTATTAAAACCCGGATTTATCCTTCGGATTTATCCTTACTTATTAAGACCCGGATTTATCCTTTCTTATTAAGACCCGGATTTATCCTTTCTTATTAAGATCCGGATTTATTCTTTCTTATTAAGACCCAGATTTATCCTTTCTTATTAAGACCCGGATTTATCCTTTCTTATTAAGACCCGGATTTATCCTTACTTATTAAGACCCGGATTTATCCTTTCTTATTAAGACCCGGATTTATCCTTTCATATTAAGACCCGGATTTATCCTCCGGATTTATTCTTTCTTATTTAGACCCGGATTTATCCTTTCTTATTAAGACCCGGATTTATCCTCCGGATTTATCCGTTCTTATTAAAACCCGGATTTATCCTTTCTTATTAAGACCCGGATTTATCCTTTCTTATTTAGACCCGGAATTATTCTTTCTTATTAAGACCCGGATTTATCCTTTCTAATTAAGACCCGGATTTATCCTTTCTTATTAAGACCCGGATTTATCCTTTCTTATTAAGAACCGGATTTATCCTCCGGATTTATTTTTTCTTATTAAGACCCAGATTTATCCTCAGGATTTATCCTCCGGATTTATCCGTTCTTATTAAGACCCGGATTTATCCTTTCTTATTAAGACCCGGATTTATCCTCCGGATTTATTCTTTCTTATTAAGACCCGGATTTATCCTCAGGATTTATCCTCCGGATTTATCCGTTCTTATTAAGACCCGGATTTATCCTTTCTTATTAAGACCCGGATTTATCCTTTCTTATTAAGACCCGGATTTATCCTTTCTAATTAAGACCCGGATTTATCCTTTCTTATTAAGGCCCGGATTTATCCTTTCTTATTAAGACCCATATTTATCCTTTTTTATTAAGATCCGGATTTATCCTTTTTTATTAAGACCCGGATTTATCCTCCGGATGTATCCTTTCCTATTAAAACCCGGATTTATCCTTACTTATTAAGACCCGGATTTATCCTTTCTTATTAAGACCCGGAATTATTTTTTTTTATTAAGACCCGGATTTATCCTCCGGATGTATCCTTTCTTATTAAAACCCGGATTTATCCTTCGGATTTATCCTTACTTATTAAGACCCGGATTTATCCTTTCTTATTAAGACCCGGATTTATCCTTTCTTATTAAGACCCGGATTTATTCTTTCTTATTAAGACCCAGATTTATCCTTTCTTATTAAGACCCGGATTTATCCTTTCTTATTAAGACCCGGATTTATCCTTTCTTATTAAGACCCGGATTTATCCTTTCTTATTAAGACCCGGAATTATTCTTTCTTATTAAGACCCGGATTTATCCTCCGGATTTATCCTCCGGATTTATCCTCCGGATTTATCCTTACTTATTAAGACCCGGATTTATCCTTCGGATTTATCCTTACTTATTAAGACCCGGATTTATTTTTTCTTATTAAGACCCGGATTTATACTTCTTGTTTACTTTGACCAAGGAAGACCCGGATTTATCCTTTCTTATTAAGACCCGGATTTATCCTTTCTTATTAAGACCCGGATTTATTCTTACTTATTAAGACCCGGATTTATCCTTTCTTATTAAGACCCGGAATTATCCTCCGGATTTATCCTTTCTTATTAAGACCCGGATTTATCCTCCGGATTTATCCGTTCTTATTAAGACCCGGATTTATCCTTTCTTATTAAGACCCGGATTTATCCTTTCTTATTAAGACCCGGCTTTATCCTTTCTTATTAAGACCCGGATTTATCCTCCGGATTTATTCTTTCTTATTAAGACCCGGATTTATCCTTTCTTATTAAGACCCGGATTTATCCTCAGGATTTATTCTTTCTTATTAAGACCCGGATTTATCCTTTCTTATTAAGACCCGGATTTATCCTTTCTTATTAAGACCCGGATTTATCCTTTCTTATTAAGACCCGGATTTATCCTCCGGATTTATTCTTTCTTATTAAGACCCGGATTTATCCTTTCTTATTAAGACCCGGATTTATCCTCCGGATTTATTCTTTCTTATTAAGACCCGGATTTATCCTTTCTTATTAAGACCCGGATTTATCCTTTCTT